>JAZGUH010000175.1:1632500-3021899 GCA_037893225.1 Hippasteria phrygiana | reverse complement strand
TTTGGATGGTTCTATAGGCATTGATTGTTATTTATTTTTATTTTGTTTATATATTTCAACATACATGTGCCATGCATTATTTTTATGTTGTACATGTAGGTGACCACTAGTTTCCTCCAAGTCATTGACATCCCAAACGGTAAAGCTGAAACTATAGCTTCTGCGGTGGAAGACATGCTGCGAGCCATGAAGCTACCCCAGACTAAGTTTGTGGGACTGGGTTCAGACGGGGCTGCAGTTATGGTCGGAACAAAAAGTGGGGTATGTATTCTCAGTCCTATATTTATTTTCTGAACTGCTCACACTTTATCAGGCTTTGCATCGGCGTAATAAAAGATGGTTTAGCTGTTAATAAGAAAGTGCAACTAAATATAAAGCTCATAATAAATAAATAAAATTGGTTTTACCCTTGCAGGTTGCTGCCAGGCTAAGGGAATCAAACAAGCAGCTTGTCAACATACATTGCATAGCTCATCGCCTTGCCTTGGCAGCAGCACAGTCAGCAGAAGGCATCCCTTACCTGCTCAAGTTTAAGAGCATCCTTGGACAACTTTTTCGTTTTTATGATTATTCGTCAGTGCGAACAAGTGGATTGAAAGCTATTCAGGTAAAACAAAAATCAGGACATATTGTGTAATACGTTTATTATGATCACTCAAAAGAAACTATTTTCTGTTAGATCATTTAGATATGATCACTGTTGTCAATGGATTCGGTTGTTCATTTTTAGTTTTTATATTATATATATTTTATATTTGAAGAACATTGTTCAGTCACCCCACTTGAAACTGAAGGAGGCAAAAGACGTCCGGTGGTTGTCCCATAATGCTGCCGTGGATGCACTAAGGAGAACACTACCTGCAGTGATCATGAGCCTGGAGAGAGAGGCATCTGAAAGCCATGAGGCAGTGGCACTAGGGCTTGCAACATTCACAAAATCATATAATTTTGTTGCAACCCTGTTGATGCTTGCCGATGTTCTCCCTCTGCTTGCCAGGTTATCCCAGATATTTCAGGTTTGTATTTTTCTAACACATAACTTGGAGATATAGTTAACAACCATTTTAATAACTGATTCATTTTTGACGTTTCCTTGCAATCAGGCAGCGAATTTGACACCCTGGTGGAGAGGTTGTAGACACAAATCAATATTTGAAGTATATTGGTGTGAGTTTCAATGAACTGTATTTTATACTTTGAACAGAAGCGATCCCTGGACTACACTATGATTGACATCCACGTTGAAGGTACCCCGACAGCTTTGAGGAAGCTCCAAGAGAGTGATGAGGGGGGACATCATCTTCAGACCATTGATCATGTTGTAGAGGATTTGAGATCACATCAAATTGTCATCAAATCGGGTAGCAAAGAACAGTTCATGACACAGGTAAGAAGCGATACAGTAACTCTGCTCCTGGACAAAAAAGATCACAATAAAATTAATAATAATGACAGCTTGGATAAAAAGACTTTGTTATTGACTTTGTTTCTCCGATTCACTTCTTAATTCAGATCTACAAGAAGTACCTCGACAGAGTGATACTCAACATTCAGGAAAGGTTTCCGGATAACCATATCCTTAAGGCCTTTAATATTTTCAATCCTGCAGATGCTGACATGCAGCAGTATCATGAACTAGAGGTATGTGCAATAGTGCCTATGTGTAGTTACATCAGTTTGCAGACTTGTTTTTAATTTAATCATCACTTAAACAATATAACTCACCTGCAATTACAGATCTTGTGTGACAAGTTCAACATTGACTACGAGGGAGCAAGAGCAGAGTATGATGTCATGACTAACATCATGCATCAAGAATACTCAACCTCGTCTCCCACTGAAATGATGGAAACAACAGCATCAAAGCTCGTTGATCTAATTCCCAAGATGGCTAAACTGGCTGCTGTGGCCTTGGTGTTGCCAGTCTCTACTGCTGGTAGGTAGTACTTTAGATTATACAATGTCAAAAGTTTGCTTGATTATACGCTTTTTTGTCAACATTAACAAATTAAATAAATGAAAAAAGAAAGTGTTTCATTAGTTAATTTTTAACATTAAATAAATATCCTTGAATATGGCTTGCAGCATAATCAGGTGAACTGTGCATTTTTTCTTATATTTCAGAATGTGAGCGCGGGTTCTCTTCTTTAAAGAGAATCAAAACGACTCTAAGGAATAGGATGAACGAAGTCACGCTCAACAATCTTCTGATGATAGCTGTTGAAGGGCCACCAATTGCACAGATGGACTTCAACACAGCAGCAAACAATTGGGTGCAGAAGAAAAACCGCCGACTGGAAGTTTGAAATGTTGATATAGTACCAGTGTTTGATATTCATGCAATACACGTAGTAACTTGTCAATGTGTATGGATTAAAGTTGCTGTTTTGACCGAGTTTACTTGCCATACATTTGCACTAACTTTGCAAGCAATGATTTCTGTCATTTATGCTTTTGTTATTTGTGTTAAATTAAAATTCAGATTTGTAACTAGTTATTTTTTTCTAAGTCAAGTTACGTCACATGTGAAATTAACTCAATTAACTTATTAAGTCAATTCCAAGTAATTTTCTCAGGTCACAAGTCAATAAGCAAAGTTTCATGCATGGCTTGTCCTTTTCAGTATTTAAAAAAAAAATTTTTATTGTTACATTTTAGAATTGTCCATGCCAAGTCAAGCCACAAATTTAAACAAAGTGCAAATTAACAAGGAGTCAGATTAAATCAGTCACAAACTCAAGTCAACAACTCTGTAAAAGGACGTATTTTTAACTGGTGTTTTTGCTTTTGCTTGCCGGTATACAAGAAAAGCCATGAAAGCCATAAGTTTTACTGCATGTTGAAGTTTTATTTTTATTTTTTATATATTTAATCAGTATGTAAAAACAAAATAATTTTGTTATTTATGAAATTTGTTTATTCCTTTAAGCCAACATTTTTGCCAGACAACTGAATGGAGCTCAGGGTTTCAGGTTTGATCAGCAAAAACCAAAGTTTGCACCATTTACTTTTATATACATTGTATACCTATGTTCCGTTAAAAATGAATAAATGGTTGTTTCAATCGTTAAAGGGACACATTGCCTTCAAATGTCATGAAATTTTGCTGTTTAGAAATGTTCCTTACCTTTGATAAGAGTTGTTCATGCAAAAAAACACGTATAATGTGTTGTAATTAGTGAGTAGTGATTACAAAACAAAAAATTGGCCGCTTACCCCTGACATCTGACCCGCGAAACATAGACTTATTTCCAGTACTAAATACCACCGTCTAAATAATGCGCAAAATACGCTGTAAGAGTCTTTAGGCTGGCGCCGCAGCCAGTGGCCTTGTGAACCTATCAGATGATCGCCAGGTACAATTCTCTACCTCGCGACACATATCACCAGTGCTGCGCGCCGTGCCACAGTACATCAAAATGGATCAACAGAACGTACTTCAACCAGATGCGACTGGAAATACGACTGGTGAACACAGTCCGCCATTTTGTGGAGTCAAAAATTTGGTTCTACAAAATGGCGGACCGTTATTTGTCACGAAATTAAACAAAAACCACGCAATTTGAAGGGATAGTTATGTGAATCTTTATATTCTACTTTTAAAAAAGCTTCCCAACCATATCCATTTCAGTTTTATAGCCCAAATCGCAAAATCCAAAGCAATGTGTCCCTTTAATTCAGCAATTAAATGTTGTTGCATATCTGAAACTTGGAATGGCTCATTTTTTGTCTAGAATTACTAGTCCAGAAAGGAAAAGTGGTCATTTGATGAAATGTTAATATCCTAAATTTAAAAAGGCCTATTAAATCTCTCATTTTTTTTCTGAGAAAAATTACTTGTAAAGCCCAGGAAATGCACTAAAATGCACCAGCGAGCATCTAAAGTCAAAAAAATTCAGGGGCCCTTAGGCGGGCCCCGAACCCCACGCCATGGCTTCGCAAATTGTCAGTCAACCACAAATGAAATCCCCCACAGTTTTGAAAAATCCTGGGGAGAACCCTGCTATTCCATCCATGGCATGCCCAATTAACACTATTCCCAACCCCCAGGGTGTGTGAAATTCTTTATTGAAATTGTTGGATTCAGCACTGTTGGGATTAACCCTAACCCTGCCAGACGCAGCACAGTGCATATGTGCTGCACTCTCCAGACAAGTCAATTTGACAAACTATGCAATCTGATGCATCTTGGCAGGGTTAGGGTTAATTAAGGTGACAATCGCCATATCAGGAGCTTTTGAAACATGACCTACATTATAAATTCATGAGCGATGTACAGTGTGCTCCACACAAAAATTAGTCTTGGTTCCAAGACGTCCTTAATTAGCGGTGCAACGTAGCGTGCACGGGTCAGAGCCGTACAGCACCCTCTACACACGCACGTAAAGGTCAATTCGGCCTTGGCATGCATGTGTAGATGGCGCTTTACGGCTCTGACCCATGTGCAATACGTAAGGATGTCTTGGAACTACACAAAAATGTGCAGCCACAAAAGATATATAACAAAGATCTACATGTAAGTTTCCAGGAAATTTGTACTTTATGTTGGCAAGCCAAGATAAAACTCAGTCCTCATCTACGAACACCCAATCATCATCATCGGACTCTGTGATAATTTCTTCAGCTGTTAAAGACTCTCGAATCAGTGGAGATTGCAAATTACACAACCCAGCACATACAGTGACAATGTTGTCCACATTCTTGAGACGTCCTGGAATAACCGTGCTTAAGATCTTGTAACACTTAAGACGTCTGATGGCTCTTTCCACATGTATTCGAACATTCGCAAGTCTCCGCGTCCGTGTAACCTCTTCTTCAGGCAGTATGTGGTCCTTGTTGCCAGTGGTGAAAGCTGGGATGGATAATTTCACACCCGGTGGCAGAATGTCATCAATAATAAATCCCTTATCAGCAAGAATTTCATCACCAGGTTGTAAGTGCTGAATAAATCCTGAACTTTGAGTAATAAATTTGTCACTTGCACGCCCACCAAATAATTTTGATAAGTACATGACAAAACCGTTAGGTGCAATACAATAAAGTAACTTATACGTGTTGTGATGCTTATAATTTGAATAAGTCTGAGCACATTGCTTCAGGTTCTGTGGTCTTTGCACAAATATTTCTGTACAATCTATAATACAAGTGGCTCTGGGATGGTGTTCTAAGAAGCATCGTGGCCTGATCCTTTTCAGTGTCTCCCTTGACGGCCAAAATATCAAGTTGTCCCGCAGGAATCTTGCCATGAGCGGAATCCATTCACTAAAAATCTTGCATGATGTCGACTTGGAAACTTTGAATCTTGTTCCCAAGTCAAAAAACAACAAACCAAGCCTGAGTCGCATCAGCACAAGTAAAAGTTGATTGCACAAAAGCATCTTGAATTTTGGCAAATTTGGCAAAGTTGACAGGCATCGCACCAAGGCCCAAAATACCTGGATACTCAATCCAGTATAGAACTTGCTTACATCATCACCCATATCAGATGCGGATAATTCTGGAGAGGTGTCGGTCTGAGTTACTTTGGCACGAGTTTTGATGGGGCAACTGTCATCCTTAGCATATTTGTGATCAGCTTTGCTAAAATCATACCACTGTACTGATGCGTCTTTACATGTACATGTAGTTGCTTGGGAAGCAGACAGAACAGTTTCTTCACCCACAGAGGAAGTCTGTGGTTCATCCACATGAAAGACATGATCAGATGCAGATTCTTGATCTTGAACTGTTGATTTCAACTTAGCATTCCGTCTCATTCTTGGGGCATGTCTCCCAGAAGGCAGCAGTCTCTGCAATGAAATTAAAACATATCTATTTGAGTTTCTGAAATTCATGTAACACGTAACAACATTCCCCTTGAAAGCTGAAAGGTTTACATGTAGGTCAAAACATCCCCCATACATACGTACAGATATGACTGATGCTATTTCAATAGAAAAGTTACGGCGCTTAGCAGTGTCAAATGTAGACAATAGTGCGAGCCCATGAGTTGGTCTAATCGTACTGTTAGAGGGCGCACTGTTAATTTACGCGACACTGCACGATCCATTACCAGTCACTATCATCTTGAAATGCTGCATTTTTGTCAACGGTAACTTTTTTGTGGATGCAAGTTTATTGTTCCCGTCCGTTAAACCCTTGACACTGAAAGTAATTTACTGCAAAAATGCAGGCTGGACTTAAATCAGAACATTACTGTATACCCGTAATGATCTTGATACAACAGGCCCATGCAACACGGGCGTGCTTTGTGTGCAACCTTTTACCGGTGCGGCATGTACACGCATGAAAAACCTGATCGGCAACTTCGGCAAGTATCGAATATTCAACTATTCGGTCAAACCCAGTTTTAAATAACCGAATACTAAATTTGTAAAAAAAAATAACAGCCCTAAACACAAATTGTTTACCATGTCAATGGAGTAAACATATTTAGTAATGACGTTTCATCATTTGTCTAACTTACATGAGGTTTATATCCCATGTGCAGTGATGGATAGGGGTGAGTCTTGGTTGGTTTACCATCAACAAAGTGGATTGAGCAAACCTACATGTACAACAGGAAAGAAAAATGATTAAACATAAAACAATCCGCTAACAACATTTTTCGGCAACTTTTTTGTCAGATATGATGGTCATAGGGTCGAATGTTAATTGTTATTGTCCCTTATGGCCCTGTGTTGGCAAAAGATACGGAAGGCACTGTTTCAGAACCACCAAAACGACATCGTCATGTATTACTGAAAGCGCACTGGGCCTTACTGAATAGGCACAAGGCTTTATTGAATAGGCACAAGGCGTGACGATGTCATTTTGGTTGGTCTTTTTAAGTGCTTACCAAAAGATACACCCTTTGCCAAGTTGGTCACCAACATTTTGAAAAGGAGAATGCTGTTCTTGTTACATGCACTTTCCTTAAACATTCATTCTTAGATGAGTTAATTGAGTTTGTCAATTTCACGAAAGTAAGCAATATACTGACGGCCTATAAAAACGATACCCAGATACTGGAAATTTAATTAAAGATGGTTTCCGGTTTGAGAGCATGCTAAAATTTACCGTCTTAGTAGAGTAAATTCCGGCAATAAGTTAAGTTCTATTTCTATACATGTATTGTATACTTTTCATGCATGTAGCCCTACTGTATCTGATTTCTCGGATGAAATTTAGAGACAATGGGTTGTATGGAAATTACATGGAAAGCAGACATCCAGAAATTCCAGGATTAATTTCCCTTGTACGAAGGTATATGTACATTGTCATATCGAATACCTCCCCCCCCCCCCCCCCCACACCCCCCACTGGCGTTTGGGTGTGGGTGTTGCACAAGAAATCAGTGACTGAGGGCATCTTTGAATTGATCCAATAATAGGCCCTAGGCAGGTGTGCATACTCACTCTGCTATTTTTCGATGGATTAAAGTCCTTTCTATTTATGTTTCGAATCCACATATTGCGGCTGCTCAATGATGCTACTTTGGAATCACTGCAGGCTAGTGGGAATCTGTGCAGCTGCCAGGGCTGCGAGCAATCGCAGTCACAATGCGTCAAAGCCTCAAAGGAGGGTGCCGGGTGGACGTTGCAAACAGACTTTTTCCAATTTTTGAGCTTTTTACTGTTATTTTTGCATCCGAACACTGCACATACTCTCCCTGAGCCACTATTGTCTTTGCTCATGTTGACGTTTTGCGGAAATCGTGCAATTAGCTGAAATACACACGAAATTATAACAAGATATGAAATTTCGCCTATGTCGATGCACACAAACTGCCCGCGAAAAGCGTCCCAGCAATGGCGGATTTAAAGAGCGCCACCTTGCGCCAAAAATACAGCGCTCCCGAAAACGGGCAAAAAAGATTCGTCTATAAAGACCCTAACGTGCGCCATCTTGGAGCAAGTTCGGGTGCTGCTGACCTAGTCCTTTTTGTCAATTTGCTATTTAAAAAACGCATGCGTGGTCTGTCCTTCACTCGAACGCATCTAGTCGATTGCTTTCGAGTCAACTCGTACCTTGGCCAACTCGTACCTTGGTCAACTCGTACCTTGGACAACTCTTACCTTGGTCAACTCGTACCTTCGCCAACTCGTACCATGGCCAACTCGTACCTTTAATTAAGACAACTCGTACCGCACAACAGGTTTCGCGCGGTGCCGTGTGCATTAAAATTCATGCCAAGCCAAATTACCTCATTTGAAAAATAATATTCGATTGGAAGTACGGCCAGATCATAGTAAATTAAATCCTATTCACGACTTTGACAAAACAATTGTGCGCCTACTACTGCGCCATGCTAAGCTTCGGCAATAAATGCGCGCATCACCAGTAGGCCTAAAAGTAACCGAAAAGGCCTATAATAGTACAATTATATCAAAGCACATCAATCAGTTACGGCCCGGAGTATTTCCAAGGGCGGATCTAGGGGGGGTGGCAAAGGGGGCCGTGGCCCCCCAAAACCAAACTTGTTTTACGTTTTTGAAAAAAAAAATTTAAACTGACGTCGCAAAAAAAACAGCCACTGCGTACACCCACCCACAAAACTCAGCCAAAAAATGTTTTGGCCCCTCCCAAAAAGATTGCCCCCAAAAATGTTTGGCCCCCAAAAAAAATTGTGTTCTGGATCCGCCCTTGATTTATATTTCAGAACATTGACGGTACGACTTGACTTCCGCGTTAAGGTACGAGTTGTCCTAACTGGAGGTACGAGTTGGCGAAGGTACGAGTTGGTACGATCATGGAGGAAGAAAACATTAGATGGTGGACAGTACAGCAGTATGGATTTCGCGCGAATGCGAGTGGATGAGTTAAAGCAATTTTTGACTAATCGGGGAATACCTTGTGCGGGAAAGAAGACAGAGGAGTTGATAGATTTAGCGGAGAAGGGGTGTAAGAAGTACGGTCGATGTATTGGCGATACCCACTTCCGGTTTTGCGATGTCGACTTTTTCCCATGATGCACTGCGTAATTTGGCCTCTCCCCGGTTGCCGCTGGCGGCGCACCGAGTTGTGAATCGACCGAATTACCGACTTGATTTCAAGTCTAGGTGCGCCCCTTCGTCTTTTCTCAAGGCGAACTTCGCTTCGCGTTAGCTGCTTGTACGTTTGGGAATATGCTAGACGGTGGCATTCAGTGCGGTTGTTTGCACTTGACCAAGACTACACCAACGATGCATCACGTGCGCTATAATAAACAGCGCGGAGATGACGGCGACAGTCATGTTGGGGTTCAGAAAACGGTCAAAGAAACGACACATATTTAGTCCATCAATCATACGTTGTGTACTATTCCATCGTCAAATTTATTAGAAATAACTGGAATTTCGGGCAAGGTAAACTTGACTAATTCACACTTAATACACACTTAGAAAAAATCTTAAAGGGTCACTGAAATAGAAAACAAAACTCACGGAAATGGAAGAATACATCGTTTAGAGTTGTAATCAATAAATATTTAATTGAACGTTTGCATTTTTATTGTAATACAAACCATTTTATTTGCAAAATTTCGAGCCGGTCGCCCCGCCTCTAAAAAATCCCACTTACACTAGTAGCCCGGATGTAGAGCCGTGACGTCAGCACTAGAACTAGGCCGGCCAGCCATGCATGCACGATGTGTATAGCGCGTGTACGACCAAACCGAGAAACATAGCAAGATCATCAGAAGTTTTCAGAAGAAAATTTGTCCCTATCTGACTCAGAAAAGAATGAACATATGGGGAAGAAGTCGGTATAATTGTTCCCTACATGTATGAAAGTCCAGAGAAAAGACAGCAATAACAGAGATTGAGGACATCGACAGCACAATTCCTGGCATGCACAACGCGTATCGATCGATGAAGAATAGGGAGAAGTTCCCACTTCCCAATCAAATTTCAAATTAATCAAAGTTCCCAGGCAGCAGCAAAGAAAAATCTGTTTGCTGGAATGACATTTTTTTTAGCTTGAGGATTATCGAAATCCCAAACTGGGAGTAGAAATCGCCAGCAGTGAATTGATCGGAAATATCCACAAGATGCTGAGAAATGTATGCATTGTAGAGGCTAGTTTGGACTACGTACATGTACAAGCATGGCGACGCCGCCCGACAATTTGCCCAGGCTGTTCTGCCGGACTTTTGAGGCCTAAATTTTCCACAATCCCTCGTCTTTGGGGACTGTACAACTTCTCTGGGTATATTACTGAAGCCTGCAATGACATACCTGGCCGACATCCTGCATGTTACGTGTCAAAAATTGTTTCCACTTTCGATGCTCACAGCTTCGGAAAATCGGAAATATCCACTTGCCAGAACTGTATGCATTGTAGGCCAGTTTGGACTACATGCAGGCGCGGATCGGGGGGGGGGGGGGGGGGGGGGGGCCGCGGGGGCACGTGCCCCCCGTAAATTGAGTTTAAAAAAGAACAAAAGAGGGGGATGTGAGAGAAAAGGAGGAGAGGAGGAGGGCAACCTCCTTAAAACCCCTGGAGTACGGTTTTTACGGGAGACGTCGGGGTGTCGCGGCGGCTCTAGCAGCCAAGCGAAACGGTCGCAATGTGTTTGTGCAGTCAAACGTAACATACACAATAATCCAACAATGGATTGAAACTGCACAAACAGCGGCAAATGGCGTCATCCGGCCCGGTGGCACTGTTTTTTTGTTGCGTCATATGGCGTCTTCCGTACGCAAAGGGATAAAAAAAAAATACCGGCGCCGATATTAACCATCTGCTGTGTCTACTTTTTGGCATAAAAAAACTACTGAAAAATGCAATAAGAAAAAAAAAGTTATCAATCATGCCATGGAACTGAAACCCTCTTTTAAGAGAAAACCGGAGTATTTCCCGGAGCCCTGGGATTTCAACTCTCTCCATCGATCCCCCTTCGATCCTCCTTGCCAGGTTCGATCCCCCTTTTAATCCCTTTTCCAGATCTAGTGTAAACGCGGTGCATCTCAACATCTAATCCCCTTGGGGGAGTTTATTACAGGTTAAATGGCCACAACCAGCAGGAAACAATGGATCACTTGACTGAATGACGTACTGTGCCCATATCCTCTATTATGTCTTGCAGCCGATCTGCCGATGGTTTTAACACAGGGCAAAGAACAGTCCGAAATCAAGCCCTTTTCTTGAAAATTTCAACTGGACTGAATTAAAACCAAGAAAAATTCCGGATAAATTAAAAATAAAGGGCAAAAACTGCAAATTAAAGGGACACATTGCTTTGGATTTTGCGATTTGGGCTATAAAACTGAAATGGATAGGGTTAGAGAGCGTTTTTAAAAGTAGAATATAAAGATTCACATAACTATCCCTTCAAATTGCGTGATTTTTGTTTAATTTCGTGACAAATAACGGTCCGCCATTTTGTAGAACAAACTTTTTGACTCCACAAAATGGCGGACCATGTTCACCAGTCGTATTTCCAGTAGCAGCTGGTTGAAGTACATTCTGTTGATCCATTTTTATGTACTGTGGCACGGCGCGCAGCTAGCTGGCGATATGTGTCGCGAGGTAGAGAATGGTACCTGGCGATCATCAGGTTTACAAGGCCACTGGCTGCGGCGCCAGCCTAAAGACTCTTACAGCGTATTTTGCGCATTATTTAGACGGTGGTATTTACTACTGGAAATAAGTCTATGTTTCGCGGGTCAAATGTCAGGAGTCAGACAGAGGCCAATTTTTTGTTTTATAATCACTACTCACTAATTACAACACATTATAAGTGTTTTTTTGCATGAACAACTCTTATAAAAGATAAGGAACATTTCCAAACAGCAAAATTTCATGACATTTGAAGGCAATGTGTCCCTTTAAACGCCAAAAATGGGGGAGGGAGAAACTTAGATTTTTGTAGTCATGACATGGCTAAAATAATGGCTAAAATAATGATTATATTCTCCATATAATCTTAACTTTTGTTAAACAAAGTTAGGTGAAAATGGCCAGGAATCGCCTCAGATTGCACCACGGAGCATCCAGAATCCAACATTTTCCGGGGCCCTTAAGCGGGCCCCCGTATACCCCACGCCGTAAGGACTTCGCGCTCGCATTTGTCCGTTTTGGGTGTTCCCCCTCTAGATTTTTGTAGTCATGACATGGCTAAAATAATGGCTAAAATAATGGCTATAAAATCTTAACAACTTTTGTTAAAAAGTCAGGTGAAAGTGGTCAGGAATCGTCTCAGATTGCACCACGGAGCATTTGTCCGTTTTGGGTGTGCCCCCCGTCTACAAAATTCCTGGATCCGCGCCTGACATGTGAATGCATGGCGATGGCCCGACGTAGTTTGCATATATTAAGTTGGACTTTTCTAGGCCCAAATTTTCCATAATCCCTCGTCTTTGGGTTATGTACAACTTCTTTGAGTATATTACTGAACATCTTGCATTTTACGCGTCAAAATATGCCTGTAATTTGTTTCCACTTTCCATGCTCACAGCTTCGGAAATATCCGATTTTGCCACTGTACTTTGTAGGCCAGAACATGTACATGCATGGAGACGGCCCGACCCAGTTTCCTCTGTTCAGCCGGACGTTTGAGGCTCAAATTTTCCACAATCCTTCTTTGGGGACTGTACATCTTCTTTGGGTATATTACTGAAGCCTGCCGAACGACACACCTGGCCGATATCTTGCATTTTACTTGTCAAAATATGCCTGTGATTGTTTCCACTTTCCACGGTCAGAGCTTCCGTCAGTCGGATATTTATTTGCCAGAAATGTCTGCAGTTCTAGGCCAGTTTGCACTACATTATCCCTACAAATAGGGCTGTAAATGGTTCCTTTTTTAACTTATAAAAATTTCTTTTTACGGTCACTATGATGACAGTAAAAGGACAAAAGTAAAAAGAAAAAACTATTTACAGCCCTATTTGCAGGGTTAGCACTACGTGTATTGTGCACAAATCTACGTACTTGCGCGATGCATGCACGGCCGGCCGGCCGGCCGGCCAGCCTGTCGTGTTCTAGACGTGACGTCACAGGGTCACGTGATGCATTACATCATCCTTTTGCAATTTTCGAGCGGATATTGTCGGGGCCGGCTCGAAAAGTGGTAGAAAAATAGCGTAAATGAGCCAAACAAATCACAAAATAAAAGAAAAAACAACAACAATGTTGTTTTTTAGTAACAAACACATTTATTTGGACCAACATTGTTTTCTATTTCAGTGACCCTTTAAACGCTGCGAAAAGCTACATATCGCGATTCTTCGGTATAGCATAGGCCTAAAGGAAGGAATTCCTTCCTCCATGTGTATATCGAATTCCCCATTAAGGGGCCGATTGATTTTCGATATGAAAAAAATATCGAAATATCGGGAAAATGCCAATGCCAATGCCAATGCCAATATCCATATCTATGCCTATATCCATATCTATGCCCATATCTATATCCATATCTATGCACATATCTATATCCATATCTATATCCATATCTATGCCCATATCCATATCCATATCTATATATATCTATATCCATGCCTATATATATATCTATGCCTATATATATATCTATGCCTATATATATATCTATGCCTATATCCATATCTATATGCCTATATCCATATCTATATGCCTATGCCTATGCCTATCTATATAAGGAATTTTCTTTTTCACTGTCGATCTTTGTTTTAAAGTTTTCCCAACAATATTAGGGGCATCTGTATGTTGACATGTTTATGAATCTTTTAACTTTTTAACTCTGTTTATTGTTCTTTTTCGTTCTGATTCACTCATTGATCTCTTCATGTGCAAGACATCGGGGCATGTTTGGCAATGGTTGTACCATCGGGAACACTTCTCTTTGGTAATTTGTTTTCTTGGGTCAATTCAGACGATCACACCTCTCCTCCCGTAGGCTCGCCACCTTATCTGTCTGACGACTTAGCTAAGAAAGAGAGAGGTACGTGTGCATCGACAGATTGAAGACTTCAGATATAATTTATGTTGAGATAACTCGGACTTTAATAGGAATACGGACATGCAGGAATGTGGACATGCAGGAAAAGATACTTGAAAAAAGTTGAAATATGTCTGCCCATTAATGAAAATGAATGCCCGATCAAACCTTAACTGCTGGTCCAGACGAAATTAAATAAACAGTACGATACTTTTAATCTGAATGTATCTTTTACAGGCACGAGTGAAGCTAAAAGACGATAGAATGCTCGGATTAATTTGAATGATCTGCGTGGTCCCCGTGATCATTCAATTTCAATCTAAATTGAATGAGCCAGGCGTTAAAAGGAACGAAAACATGGTGAAATTGGTCGGGGGAAAATATTTTACTTCTATTTATTCATAATGGATGGCAGTATATTTTACAAATTTTAATGTAAAAGCAAATGCTACTTTTTATTCACACGGCCCATAGCTTCAATCTGTTTTGATACGTGTGTTTCTTAGAAACAAATATCGTAAATTAAAGACGGATGTCCGAAGGAAGGATGACTTGATAATAACAATTGAAAGAGTACACACAGTCGTATGAAAAAGAGTACACACACTAAACCTCAGTAAATTACGGTGGCTCGTATTCGCCAATTCGTTTCGCAAGTCTCTTTTTCTTACGGCGTTATATCGCTATACTTTACGGCAATATATCGCCGTATTTTACGGCGTTATATCGCCGTACTGTTGCGTTATATCGCCGTACTATTGCGTTTTATACAACACCTGAATAAATCCCAGCCATCCGATTGGTGGATCGTCGATCACGTGCATTGAATTATTCGACCCATCACACAACGCGAACCCGCACCGCCCAAAACGTTCTATCACATGGTTCTATCAAACGGTGCGCGCGCATTGATAGAACCAAACGAACTTCCCTAATTTCACGGTCACTATTGGTGGTGCTACAACAGGGCTGTCATTCACACAACATGGCGGCCGAGTTTCCCGAACTGCCGCGGTTTGTTCTCCTAACACTACGACGAAATATTGGAACTCGTAGGCAATGCTGACGCCCCAAATACAAAGAGACAAATCAAATATGCAGTGAAACGATTAGATGAATTTGCAAGACACGCAGGAACAATTGAAGCTTTAACTGATTCGGAACTCGTCAATTTTTTTGTCGCGGTTTTATGCGGGACTGAGAAGGTAAACGGCACGTTGTAACATTACACAAAGAAATCCATGCATGCAATCTGTCGGATTTATTCAGGCGTTGTATAAAACAAATAATGAATGTTTCACATTCGTGCAATGGTAAGAATAATTTCATTCGGTGACAGATGGAATGTCCCATTCCACTCGGCTTCGCCTCGTGGAATGGAACATGCCATCTGTCACCTCATGAAATTATTCTTACCATCGCACTCATAAACATTCATTATTTGTATAATATCGCCGTATTATTGCGATATATCGCCATATTTCACGACGTTATTTCGCCGTACCATTGCGTTATATTGCCGTACTATTGCGTTATTACGGAGCCCCTAAGGGGACAGATGGATAAAAGAGTGCTGCAGGTGAAACAATTCTTTACCTCGAAATATTTCGTTCCCTCGAAATCTAAAAAATTAAAAAGTGAAAAAGCAACCCTTATTGGACATCAAAATTGAAAATCATACTATAATTCCAGGAATATCTGTCTGTATGTGTGTGTGTGTGTGTGTGTGTGTGTGTGTACGTGTCAATGGTGCAGAGTGAGCTCGTTTATGTGACTGGGAAGCCACGCTTCGAGGACGCGTTGCAAATCGAGGTCGTCCTCGATTTGCAATAACGTTAAAAATGGACACTTCATGCAAAGTAATGACGACCAGTGAAATATTTCGCTTTTTAAAAGCAGTCCTCGGTGTACGGGAGTGACGCGCAGAGTGTGACTTTACACGCCCTTATTTCACCCCGGAGAATCGCTTCAGATGTGCCCGGTAATGTAAAGAGCGCCCTCTCTAGTTCTTCGTGAGGGAGGACGCGCGCTTAATTAAAGTTTATTAAATGAATTCAAGCGGAACGCGTCCTCTATCTCTTTCGCGTTCCTCCATGCTCTTCGTGAACACGCATCTTGAATTCTGGTGAGTACATATCCTACAAGCTTTCATTTTATTACTAATTAATTGTGTGTGGAAAATCGCCCTAAAATGACGATGTTCTGAGAAATGTATGCTCTCAAATGAAATAACGTTAAAGCCCACAGAAATGATGGTGTTTACCAATGGAGGAATAAGCCATAAATCCGTCCACCACCTAAAACCTCGTGCACAAAGTCTATAAGTCATGACCGAAAAAGTCGCATATTCGTTGGCAAGAAAAATGTGTGAATGTTGCCCTTCTAAATTGGCACTTATTCTTCACATGTTCAATTTTGGGTAGTTGTCATAAGCCAATTACTAAAGAAGGGGAAAATACATGGTGGCTGGCTGCGGCTGTGCAACTCTTTCCACTCCTACTTTCAAGTTTTAATACTAGGCCTACATGTAGAAGTAATACGTATGCTTTGTATGATTGATTATTTTCAGTCTGTCCATGTGTTTCTACATGCCACTCATGGAAGTTGGGTTAACAACATGGAATGCAGGGATCAAGACACAAAATTAGGCCGTAAAGTAAGTACTCCAGCAGAAATAGGGTTTGATTTTGGAGCATTTTGGGTCATCTCGTACCCGAGTTAACTCGCACCCGAGTCAACTGGTACTCCCTCCTTTTGAATGGAGTATGAATGGACAGTTCCAACAAAAACTTTAAATGTTACCATCAAAACGTCTACAATAATGGTAGTTACGCCACCAGAGATGTTTAAGATCCTGGTACATGATAACTTAAACTCTGGAATACAAGTCGAGATGTACTGTTCATTGGTCATCAGTCATCTTCCATGATACAGATGCTTTTTTGGCCCCCAAAATAATCAAATATTTGAAGTCTTGGGTACGACTTGACTTGACTTGGGTGTAAATTTTGGGGTACGAGTTGACTCGGGTACGAGTTAACCCGCGTATGAGTTGACCCATACCCCAGTCATAGCTCCACCCAGTGCCTGTGTGCCCCCCTCCACCCCCAACAAGCCCTAAGTCACTCATAATTGACCCCCCATCCCCTTATCCCCAATCCACCCCCCCCCCCATCCCCTTATCCCCAATCCACCCCCCCCCCCATCCCCTTATCCCAAATCCACCCCCCCCCCCCCATCCCCTTATCCCCAATCCACCCCCACATCCCCTTATCCCCAATCCACCCCCCCCCCCCATCCCCTTATCCCCAATCCACCCCAACCATAGACAAAATAGAATAGCACGCATCCAATCCACAAACATAATTTTTTTAAAGAATACCATTATTTGAATGTTATCGGTAATATATGACAATGGTCATAAATGGGTCAGTCCACAGGGTTGGGACACGGTGTGTGATATGACCATATCATTAACCCTAACAGTCCTGAATCCTCCAATTTCAATAGGATTTTCCACAACACACTTTAGGTGTTAGGGTTAAAACCATCATTACATTTAATTCATGTAACATCCATCTTTGGGTGTCGGGTTATTTGAGAGTTTTCAATCATGTAAGTTATATGTTAACCCAAAATGAAAAAAAAGTGTCATTTCAATGTAAAAAACATAACAAAGGAATTGTTGGACACAGTGTGCATGTTACGTCTATTTTACATTGTAAAATAGACGTAACATGCACACTGTGTTTAACATTTCTTTTGTTATGTTTTTTAACACTTTAATAAATTAATATGGGAAATTGATTACGTACACTAATTAAAAGACACACTTTGCAACACTAAAACACCTCTTTTAATGTAGTCAGTGTCCACATGTTGCAGAGATAGCAAGAATTTGAAGAATCTGTGCAGACGTAACATGGACACCATGATAGACCATGACCATACACGTATTTCTGCTGTTGTGCTGCGTTTTGATATTGAATACCATAACAAATGTTTTTGGTGTTGCAGTTTGTGTATTTCTAGAAGTGTTTAAAATGTTACAACAGGAAATTTGCATTTTTCAGGTCCCACCATGTCAGTACTAAAGGTTATGTAGAGACTGGCTTCATTTTTCATCAGAAAATTGGTCAAACTGGTTACATGTATGTCCAACTGACACATTTTGCATCGTATTTTGGGTAAAATATAATTTGCATGATTTTAAACTTTCTAAAATATTGCCCACCCAAAGACTGATGTCAACCTCGTGGATTGACCCAAATATATGTAATCATTTTCTGTCTTTATTGTTAGATGGCGCTACCATCATGTGACCCACAGTGCAGTAGTTCTGCTCCTTTGAGGTGTGTCTGCCCCAAGACCAGCTGCAAGGATGACGGTGGCCAGCCAGCCGCGGCATGTCATACTTGCCTCACTGACGAGTCACACAGGTCACCTGACGAAGTACAACCTACTGAGGACTGTGGTGTGACAGTCATGCAGACAAGTAATGTGGGTGGTCAAAGAAAATGGGACAAGAAACACTTTTGTTTTTACTGTGATGAACCTCAGTCCAAGTTGCCCCGTCATCTCCAGTCTTGTCATAAGGAAGAAAGAGAAGTTGTAGAGATTGCCTCTGAGACCGACCGTAGTGCACGGAAAAATCTTCTGTTGAAAATACGCAATGTTGGTAATCACAGGCACAACTGCCAAGTCCTTCGACAGGGTGAGGGTGTTCTCATTGTAGGATATAGGCCCAATCATAAAGCAGATCCACATGCCTATGGACCGTGCATATATTGTTTTTGCTATTATGTACGTAGCGATCTTTGGAGACACCAGTGCCCACTGAAGCCTGCCCTCCCTGCACAGAATAATAACAGCAGGACAAGTCGTGTGCGCGGACGTGTAGCTCACAAGAGTGATTTATTAAAACCTCCCCCTGCTGGAGTCTCTTTCAAGTTGAACCAGGTTCTAAGTCCGATGAAGAGAGATGATGTGGCTCTAGTAGTCCGGAACGATCCACTGATTATCAAAGTGGCCAAATGTGAATACCTGAAACTTGGCCACGACATAGGTCAACATGGCTACATCCGAAACAAAGTCAGGGAATTGGGTCGTCTTGTCATCCAATTGCGAAAAAACACCAACCAACCAAATGCAACACTTGAGGCATTTGTGCATCCCCACCGCCTCAACGACATAGTCACTGCCGTTCGTGATATTGCAGGATTCAGTGAAGTCGACCAGTTGTATCATGTTCCATCTCTAGCACTGAAGATTGGACATTCCATCAAGAAGTGTGCCCTGATAGTCAAAGGAAATGCTCTAGAGTGTGGTCTAAATCAGAAAGCCGAACAAGCCGAACAGTTTCTGCAGTTGTGTGAAATGAAATGGCAAGAAAGTGTTTCCACCCACGCGCACAGAACACTTCACCAAGGAAAGCGTAACAAACCTGTCATTCTCCCAACAAATGCTGATGTGGTCAAAATGTCGTCGTTCATCCATGACGTTGGTGACAGAGAATTCCAAAGCCTTAAAGCTGCCCGGGGGAAACGAATAAGAGCACCTTGGAAGAAATTGAATGAGGTCACACTTTGCCACCTCATTATGTTCAACCGCAGAAGGCAGGGGGAGGTTTCCAAGATGACGGTGGAGGATTTCACCAAGCACAGTGCAGCTGTTGTCAATAGGGACTGTGTGCTCACTGATATAGAAAGGCATCTATGCAAAATGTTCAAAGTTGTTGAAATTGTCGGTAAGAGGGGAAGAACTGTTCCGGTACTTCTGAGCACTGAGGCGATGACCTGGTTGAATGCATTGGTTGCCAAGAGAATTGAAGCGGGAGTAGCACAGGATAATCGTTACTTGTTTGCACGGTGTTGTTATGGGGGCCCGGGCCATATACGAGGAAGTGACTGTCTCCGAGCATATGCAACTGAAGCAGGCCTTGAGAATGCCAACAGCATCCGCTCTACCAAACTTCGGAAACATGTAGCGACCGCATCACAGATTCTTGCCTTGAAGGAACATCAGCTGGAGACACTTGCAGATTTCATGGGTCATGATTTGCGGGTCCATCGTGAATACTACCAGTTGCCAGATACTGTCCAGAGGGTCACCCAACTGTCACGACTGTTCCTGAGCTTGGAGAGGGGCAACTTGGCATCCCAGCATGGCAAATCACTGCAAGAGTTACATGTGACTGGAGGTAAATATCTCGCCATTTATACAACCTCCCCCATGCCCCATTAACCCCTCCCCTAATGCCTGTCTCCCTCCCTGCACCCCTTCCCCCTATATTCTCTCCCCCCCCCCCCTCCCGAATGAAATGGCAAACTTGCCCTCCAAAAATGCATTGATCATTTCTTTGTATATTCGCAGAAGGCTTCACAACTGATGAGGACAGCAGCGATTCCTCCGACTACTCGGATTCGAATGATGATGATTCCAGTGCAAGAGGTAAGTTGTGTCTGTCTGTCTGATTGAACAAGGTACCTGCGCCAAAAATGGAGGTTTTACAGTAGTTTAATTCTCAAGTTTTCTGTGTTATAGGACTGGGTGTAACCAGTGTCCCATCCACTAGTGAGGCACCTTCAATATCTGGACGAATGAAGCTGCGTCTCAGGACTGCACGAGAGAAGAGAGACGTGGCATCCCAGCCTGACAAATCACTGCAAGAGTTACCCGTGACTAGAGGTAAATACTGTCTAGTTGGCAGACACTCTCCCTCCCCTATCCCACCTTTTCTCCCCCCAGCCCTCCCCCCAGCCCTCCCCCCGCCCTCTGCCCTAACTGCCTCCAATCTTTCCCCATTCTGTCCCCTCCCCTTCTATACTCCCTATCCTATCCTATCCCCCCCCCCCCCCCCCCATGAAATTGCAAACTTGCCCTCCAAAAATGCATTGATCCTTTCTTTTTATATTTGTAGAAGGCTTCAAGACTGAGGACTGCAGCGATACCTCAGACTACTGCGACTCGAATGATGATTCCAGTGATAGAAGTAAGTTGTTTTGGTCTGTCTGTTTGGCTGTATTCGTCTGTCTTTCTGTCTCCATTTGTCAGTCTGGCTGTCTGTATAAGGTGGCTGCGCCAACAGTGAAGGATTAAGTGCCTTAATTCTCATGTTTTCTGTGCGTTATAGGATCGTGTGATACCAGTGTCCCATCCAGTAGTCGGCCACCTCCAATATCTGGACGAGTGAAGCCGCGTCCCTGGACTACACGGGAGAAGAGAGACGTCACGGAGGGCTTACAGAGATTCTTCTTGATGAGGACACTTCCTGGCAAATGTGACATTGAAGCAAGCTGTCCTGTGGCACTTCAGACTCGAACGTGGAGGAACATTAAAGACTTTTGCAGGAACACAATGAAGCTCTATGGCCGTTCTAGTGAACGTTAAGGGTATTCTTGGCCTTGTGAACGAACACTCAAAAGGTTTGTCGGAACAGAATTAGTGCTCACAGTTGCTCAATACAGGCAACCACTTAAGCAATGCAAAGTGTGCACCACATACAGTTTGTAGCTAGGGATGCTCACTGATTTCAGAAGATATTACGAAAGCCATCAGACATGTATCATATTGAGGCCATCTTGTGCGCTGGCTGGGAGGCAATTAATAGTCTCGTGCCTATTTGGATTAGAACAATGACCATCAGTTGAGCACGATAATCTGTTGAAATAAGTTATTAAAATAGGACATGAAGTACCTTTACGTACAGAAAGACAATATCGGGAATCAAATGATAAGACATGATGTCATACGCCTAAAGGGCCTCTATTTCTCACAAACATGCCATTTTTTGTATGGTGTCCTCAATTTGATAGACAACACTCGCATGATAGAAATGGCCTCTATTTGATAGAATACCAAGTATGTCCTCAATGTGCATTGGTGCACATGTATGGGTGTGTGTGTGTGTGTGTGTGTATGTATGTATGTATGTATGTATGTATTATTATTGACGTACTGGTGAGGACAAAAAGGAGGTTATAACAAAGTGAACAATACTGTCCTCACGTTTATTTCTTTGTTCCGGAAAAGTGAGGACAGGCAAACTAGTGCTTAGTCTATGGGGATGGGTTAGTGTGGAGGACAAAAGAAAGTCCTGACCAGGATGGTGAAAAAAGTACCGCTGTATGGGTCCTGTGTATACTTCTGATGGCGAGGATAAGAGGAGAAAGAAAATACAAAGAAACCTTTCAGTCCTCGCAAGTCGTCTTTTGTTGAAATCGATCCTCGCAAGTGAAAACACACACACACACGCGCCCACACACACACATTGAGGACATACTTGGTATTCTATCAAATAGAGGCCATTTCTATCATGCGAGTGTTGTCTATCAAATTGAGGACACCATACAAAAAATGGCATGTTTGTGAAAAATAGAGGCCCTTTAGGCGTATGACATCATGTCTTATCATTTGATTCCCGATATTGTCTTTCTGTACGAAAGGTACTTCATGTCCTATTTTAATAACTTATTTCAACAGATTATCGCGCTCAACTGATGGTCATTGTTCTAATCCAAATAGGCACAAGACTATTAATTGCCTCCCAGCCAGCGCACAAGATGGCCTCAATATGATACATGTCTGATGGCTTTCGTAATATCTTCTGAAATCAGTGAGCATCTCTAGCTATGTGGTGCACACTTTGCATTTCTTAAGTGGTTGCCTGTATTGAGCAACTGTGAGCACTAATTCTGTTCCAACAAACTTTTTGAGTGTCCGTTCACAAGGCCAAGAATACCCTTAACGTTCACTAGAACGGCCATAGAGCTTCATTGTGTTCCTGCAAAAGTCTTTAATGTTCCTCCACGTTCGAGTCTGAAGTGCCACAGGACAGCTTGCTTCAATGTCACATTTGCCAGGAAGTGTCCTCATCAAGAAGAATCTCTGTAAGCCCTCCGTGACGTCTCTCTTCTCCCGTGCAGTCCAGGGACGCTGCTTCACTCGTCCAGATATTGGAGGTGGCCGACTACTGGATGGGACACTGGTATCACACGGTCCTATAACGCACAGAAAACATGAGAATTAAGGCACTTAATCCTTCACTGTTGGCGCAGCCACCTTATACAGAGACAGCCAGACTGACAAATGGAGACAGAAAGACAGACGAAGACAGCCAAACAGACAGACCAAAACAACTTACTTCTATCACTGGAATCATCATTCGAGTCGCAGTAGTCCGAGGTATCGCTGCAGTCCTCAGTCTTGAAGCCTTCTACAAATATAAAAAGAAAGGATCAATGCATTTTTGGAGGGCAAGTTTGCAATTTCATGGGGGGGGGGGGTAGGATAGGACAGGGAGTATAGAAGGGGTGGGGACAGAATGGGGAAGGGTTGGAGGCAGTTAGGGCAGGGGTTGGAGGGGAGGGCGGAGAGGAGGGCCGGGGAGGGAGTGTGTCTGCCAGCTAGACAGTATTTACCTCTAGTCACGGGTAACTCTTGCAGTGATTTGTCAGGCCGGGATGCCACGTCTCTCTTCTCTCGTGCAGTCCTGAGACGCAGCTTCATTCGTCCAGATATTGGAGGTGCCTCACTAGTGGATGGGACACTGGTTACACCCAGTCCTATAACACAGAAAACTTGAGAATTAAACTACTGTAAAACTTCCATTTTTGGCGCAGGTACCTTGTTCCATCAGACAGACAGACAGCCCGACACAGACACAACTTACCTCTTGCACTGGAATCATCATTCGAATCTGAGTAGTCGGAGGAATCGCTGCTGTCCTCATCAGTCGTGAAGCCTTCTGCGAATATACAAAGAAATGATCAATGCATTTTTTTAGGGCAAGTTTGCCATTTCATTCGGGGGGGGGGGGGAGGCAGGCATTAGGGGAGGGGTTAGAGGGGCACGGGGGAGGTTCATAAATGGTGAGATATTTACCTCCAGTCACATGTAACTCTTGCAGTGATTTGCCATGCTGGGATGCCAAGTTGCCCCTCTCCAAGCTCAGGAACAGTCGTGACAGTTGGGTGACCCTCTGGACAGTATCTGGCAACTGGTAGTATTCACGATGGACCCGCAAATCATGACCCATGAAATCTGCAAGTGTTTCCAGCTGATGTTCCTTCAAGGCAAGAATCTGTGATGCGGTCGCTACATGTTTCCGAAGTTTTGTAGAGCGGATGCTGTCGGCATTCTCAAGGCCTGCTTCAGTTGCACATGCTCGGAGACAGTCACTTCCTCGTATGGCCCGGTCCCCCATAACAACACCGTGCAAACAAGTAACGATTATCCTGTGCTACTCCCGCTTCAATTCTCTTGGCAACCAATGCATTCAACCAGGTCATCGCCTCAGTGCTCAGAAGTACCGGAACAGTTCTTCCCCTCTTACCGACAATTTCAACAACTTTGAACATTTTGCATAGATGCCTTTCTATATCAGTGAGCACACAGTCCCTATTGACAACAGCTGCACTGTGCTTGGTGAAATCCTCCACCGTCATCTTGGAAACCTCCCCCTGCCTTCTGCGGTTGAACATAATGAGGTGGCAAAGTGTGACCTCATTCAATTTCTTCCAAGGTGCTCTTATTCGTTTCCCCCGGGCAGCTTTAAGGCTTTGGAATTCTCTGTCACCAACGTCATGGATGAACGACGACATTTTGACCACATCAGCATTTGTTGGGAGAATGACAGGTTTGTTACGCTTTCCTTGGTGAAGTGTTCTGTGCGCGTGGGTGGAAACACTTTCTTGCCATTTCATTTCACACAACTGCAGAAACTGTTCGGCTTGTTCGGCTTTCTGATTTAGACCACACTCTAGAGCATCTCCTTTGACTATCAGGGCACACTTCTTGATGGAATGTCCAATCTTCAGTGCTAGAGATGGAACATGATACAACTGGTTGACTTCACTGAATCCTGCAATATCACGAACGGCAGTGACTATGTCGTTGAGGCGGTGGGGATGCACAAATGCCTCAAGTGTTGCATTTGGATGGTTGGTGTTTTTTCGCAATTGGATGACAAGACGACCCAATTCCCTGACTTTGTTTCGGATGTAGCCATGTTGACCTATGTCGTGGCCAAGTTTCAGGTATTCACGTTTGGCCACTTTGATAATCAGTGGATCGTTCCGGACTACTAGAGCCACATCATCTCTCTTCATCGGACTTAGAACCTGGTTCAACTTGAAAGAGACTCCAGCAGGGGGAGGTTTCAATAAATCACTCTTGTGAGCTACACGTCCGCGCACACAACTTGTCCTACTGTTTTTATTATTCTGTGCAGGGAGGGCAGGCTTCAGTGGGCACTGGTGTCTCCAAAGATCGCTACGTACATAATAGCCAAAACAATATATGCACGGTCCATAGGCATGTGGATCTGCTTTATGATTGGGCCTATATCCTACAATGAGAACACCCTCACCCTGTCGCAGGACTTGGCAGTTGTGCCTATGATTACCAACATTGCGTATTTTCAACAGAAGGTTTTTCCGTGCACCACGGTCGGTCTCAGAGGCAATCTCTACAACTTCTCTTTCTTCCTTATGACAAGACTGGAGATGACGGGGCAACTTGGACTGAGGTTCATCACAGTAAAAACAAAAGTGTTTCTTGTCCCATTTTCTTTGACCACCCACATTACTTGTCTGCATGACTGTCACACCACAGTCCTCAGTAGTAGGTTGTACTTCGTCAGGTGACCTGTGTGACTCGTCAGTGAGGCAAGTATGACATGCCGCAGCTGGCTGGCCACCGTCATCCCTGCAACTGGTCTTGGGGCAGACACACCTCAAAGGAGCAGAACTACTGCACTGTGGGTCACATGATGGTAGCGCCAGCTAACAATAAAGACAGAAAATGAATACATATATTTGGGTCAATCCACGAGGTTGACATCAGTCTTTGGGTGGGCAATATTTTAGAAAGTTTAAAATCATGCAAATTATATTTTACCAAAAATATGATACAAAATGTGTCAGTTGGACATACATGTAACCAGTTTGACCAATTTTCTGATGAAAAATGAAGCCAGTCTCTACATAACCTTTAGTACTGACATGGTGGGACCTGAAAAATGCAAATTTCCTGTTGTAACATTTTAAACACTTCTAGAAATACACAAACTGCAACACAAAAAACATTTGTTATGGTATTCAATATCAAAACGCAGCACAACAGCAGAAATACGTGTATGGTCATGGTCTATCATGGTGTCCATGTTACGTCTGCACAGATTCTTCAAATTCTTGCTATCTCTGCAACATGTGGACACTGACTACATTAAAAGAGGTGTTTTAGTGTTGCAAAGTGTGTCTTTTAATTAGTGTACGTAATCAATTTCCCATATTAATTTATTAAAGTGCTAAAAAACATAACAAAGGAAATGTTGGACAGAGTGTGCATGTTACGTCTATTTTACATTGTAAAATAGACGTAACATGCACACTGTGTCCAACAATTCCTTTATGTTTTTACATTGAAATAACACATTTTTTATCATTTTTGGTTAACATATAACTTACATGATTGAAAACTCTCAAATAACCCGACACCCAAAGATGGATGTTATAATTACATGAAATAACTGAATTAAATGTAATGATGGTTTTAACCCTAACACCCAAAGTGTGTTGTGGAAAATCCTATTGAAATTGGAGGATTCAGGACTGTTAGGGTTAATGATATGGTCATATCACACACCGTGTCCCAACCCTGTGGACTGACCCATTTATGACCATTGTCATATCTTTTATATTATTGATAACATTCAAATAATGGTATTCTTTAAAAAAAATTATGTTTGTGGATTGGATGCGTGCTATTCTATTTTGTCTATGGTTGGGGTGGATTGGGGATAAGGGGGTGGGGGGGTGGATTGGGGATAAGGGGATGGGGGGGGGGGGGGTCAATTATGAGTGACTTAGGGCTTGTTGGGGGTGGAGGGGGGCACACAGGCACTGGGTGGAGCTATGCCTGGGTATGGGTCAACTCATACGCGGGTTAACTCATACCCGAGTCAACTCGTACCCCAAAATTTCCACCCAAGTCAAGTCGTACCCGAGACTTCAAATATTTGATTATTTTGGGGGCAAAAATAGCATCTGTATCATGGAAGATGACTGATGAACAATGAACAGTACATCTCGACTTGTATTCCAGAGTTTGAGTTATCATGTACCACGATCTGAAACATCTCTGGTGGCGTAACTACCATTATTGTAGACGTTTTGATGGTAAAATTAACAGTTTTTGTTGGAACTGTCCATTCATACTCCATTCAAAAGGAGGGAGTACCAGTTGACTCGGGTGCGAGTTAACTCGGGTACGAGATGACCCAAAATCATCATGCCTGGCGCCCAAACCCCATTTCTGCTGGAGTACTTTACGGCCTAATTTTGTGTCTTGATCCCTGCATTCCATGTTGTTAATCCAACTTCCATCAGTGGCATGTAGGAACACATGGACAGACTGAAAATAATCAATCATACAAAGCATACGTATTACTTCTGCATGTAGGCCTAGTATTAAAACATGAAAGCAGGAGTGGAAAGAGTTCCACAGCCGCAGCCAGCCACCACTTATTTTCCCTTTTTTTAAGTTGGCTTACAACTACCCAAAATTGAACATGTGAAGAATAAACACCAATTTAGGAGGGCAACATTTACACATTTTTCTTGCCAACTAATATGCGACTTTTTCGGTCATGGCTTATAGACTTTGTGCACGAGGTTTTAGGTGGTGGACGGATTTATGCACTCGTGATGATGTTTTATTCCTCCATTGGTAACAGTACACCATTTCTGTGGGCTTTAACGTTATTTCATTTGAGAGCATACATCGTCATTTTAGGGCGATTTTCCACACACAATTAATCAGTAATAAAATGAAAGCTTGTAGGATATGTACTCACCAGAATTCAAGATGCGTGTTCACGAAGAGCATGGAGGAACGCGAAAGAGATAGAGGATGCGTTCCGCTTGAATTCATTTAATAAACTTTAATTAAGCGCGCATCCTCCCTCACGAAGAACTAGAGAGGGCGCTCTTTACATTACCGGGCACATCTGAAGCGATTCTCCGGGGTAAAATGAGGGCGTGTAAAGTCACACTCCGCGTGTCACTCCCGTACACCGAGGACTGCTTTTAAAAAGCGAAATATTTCACTGGTCGTCATTACTTTGCATGAAGTGTCCATTTTTAACGTTATTGCAAATCGAGGACGACCTCAATTTGCAACGCGTCCTCGAAGCGTGCATGGCTTCCCAGTCACACAAACGCGCTCACTCTGCACCATTGACGCGTACACACACACACACACAGTCATGTAAACGGGTGCAATCGTGGACCTCCCATTGTTCCTCTTTTGTTTATACTCTAACTTTTTCGGAAGGCCTCCCATTGGTTTTGTACACGATTTTCAATCGTGGACGTTAGGTCAAACGTGGACCCCTTTGTCTACGCCCGAATTCTTTTGTCCTACCCACTGGGCATTTTACCCGATATTACCCGGGTTGTAACGAGTAATAACGGGAGTTATTACCGGGTAATATCATACCCATGGGTAATAACGGGGAAATAGTAGACCAATATTTCCCTGTTACAACCCAATATTACCCCATTTACCCGATATTACCAGGGAGAATGTAACCGATATTTCCGGCATTGCCATGTTATTACCACCCGATATAAAAAAAAAAATCACTCAGTTACTGGAAATTTGGTGTAAGTAATCACGAATTTACAGAAATGGGAACCAGACTATAAATACACGTGATTTATTATACATGTACATTACTCTAGATATCAATTATACAAATGCTACAGTAATTTACTAAACACTACACACTAAATAATGTCGCGCTTTAGCTTTATATTCAGCCTTATCCTGCCATCATGAAGTCACGGTTTCCGATGAAAAATGTCAATATTTGAATACCAAAGACGATATATGCGATTCTTCACCTGTTTACAAAAAATCTAAATTCCTATGTGGAATTGCTTAAATAATTAAATATTTTAGTCAAGAAATCGTGTTTTTGGACGAAACACTGAAATATAACATGACTTGTGTGAACACAAATTTCCTCAGTTCTGATTGGTCAGTTGCTGCGTAATGAGATTCGTGTAGGAGAACATGAGATTTTACGTTCAAAACCCGTTCAAACTAAAGTACGGCGATAGTCTGCTTTTTACAGGGGGAAAAACCCGTGATTTTACGGGATTTGTTTACAGTGCAGGGAGAATGTAACCGATATTTCCGGTACCGATATATACTGTTATTACTCTAGTTCCCAATGTTATAACCAATTCAAATCTTTCGCCATTACCCATATTACCTCTCATTACCCTGTTTTAACTGCATGGTAATGTCGGTTTCAACAGGGTAATAACAGTAATATTTGGACTTGGAAATTTTGCTGGTAATTTTACTGTTATTACTCAAGTTCCCAATGTTATAACCAATTCAAACCTTTCACCATTACCCATATTACCTCTCATTACCCTGTTGTAACTGGGTAAAATGTCGGTTTCAACAGGGTAATAACAGTAATATTTGGACTTGCAAATTGTGGTACGAGGTGCACCATTTTCGAATTGTTTTCCTCATCAGAAACAGATCCTGTCGGCCTCGAGGATCATTTATATCTAATCCTTATCCTCAAATACCAAATATTAAGGAATTTATAACACTTTCATTATCACACAGGTAATATCATTTGGGTAATAACACGGTAATATTGGTAATATTTAGTCTTAGTCAAATTTTGGGGTGATATTACCGGTAATATCGGTAATCGGTAACAAATTGCCCAGTGGGTAGGTCCACGATTGCCGGCATATACAAACTCACACACACTGACCAATAGGTCAGATTGTTACACCTCATCCACAGATTCTGTGTCTTGATTGGCCGAGAGCGAGTCACATGACATTTTCTATTTTTGCTATCTTCCTGTGCACGGCCAAAAGTACTATACCCGTAGCAACCAAAGTACTATACCCGTAGCAACCAAAGTGCTATACACATGGCGCGGTATGTGTGTGTATAGACTTCTTCGCAAATATAAATACCGCCTGGTTGAGACGTACGTCACAATGGTTAAAAGGGATTGTGGGAAGGAACGAGACTGCTATTTCCTTCCCACAATGCCTTTTTACCATTGTGACGTCTCAACCAGGCGGTATTTGCGAAGTTGTCTATGGGGGTTTTCGAAACGCTGGCTTCGGCTTGGCTTCGGCTTCGTCTCCGATTTCTGAATATCCGAGAAGCAAACAAAATGTAAGTATTCTAATTTTTACTTTCATAATCAACCGAATGAATGTTCCTGAAGCAGAACATGTACCAAAATTTAGAATATTTCCATTTTGGTTTGCTTCTCAGTTATTCAGAAGTCGGAGACGAAGCCGAAGCCAAGCCGAAGCCAGCGTTTCGAAAACCCCCATATGCATGCGGTCGTGCGCGTTGAGCGTCACGCGTATTGTTCCAAAGTGCCAGCGCTACAGAGCTGGGTTCAAACATTTCGTTAAGGGGTGGTTTTGAAAAGAACAAATAAATTTTCTACTAATTTTGTATTGAAATAGAAGTCCATTTTAACTGTATTTAGATTTAAATAATGTTAATTTTTTTTATATCAAGCAGAATCTGTGGGTGAGGTGTTATAAAACAAATATTTACTGCTTTTATCTCGTGGTGTGGTAAAACTAGCCTCCCTCGGTGATCCATGGAGCATTCTATTTTCCCTCGGCTTCGCCTCGGGAAAATAGAATGCTCAATGGATCACCTCGGGAGGCTAGTTTTACTACACCACTCGAAGCAGTAAGTATTTGTATACTAGCCCATATAGTACTGTTATGCATGAATGAGCAGAGTGTAAAGGAGATATTGACACTTCAAAAATTGCAAAATGTTTTCCACAGTACAAATTTTATTCAGGTCACAAAATCCACAGAAATTGGTTCAATATGATCCATTTATTCAATTGCGTGTGTATCCACCGTTATTTTTGTATCACCTGACGACATCGATCACTTTTTTTGGATGAGACGGGTATAACCCTTCATTGCGGAATAGCAATCCACTCTTTCTGTAACAAATGTGGCAATGTGTTCATCAAGCACTGGACACATACCATTTTGCAATTTTTTAATTGTGTCAATTTCTCCTTTACACTGGGCTCGTCAGTTTCAGTATTTGTTTCATGGATCCCACTGATGACGAAGGTTAATAAAAATCATGTGTACATCTTAGGAAATATAAAGATTCATTTGGAGGGGGACTTACTTTTGTTGGTGTCTATTTACTAGTCCATTGGACTTTAAACATTCAGTAGACAAGTTGTGTTACACGTGCGGGATGTTTATTCAAGGTCGTTTTGAAATCCTTAAACTTGTAAAATGTGCTTAACAAGTAGCATTCACTGCCCGTTTAAACTTTGTCAAGTTCTATTTTCCTCACAAGATTTTTCATAGGAAATGTTTGTAAGATACCCGTGGGTAAGTTTACTTAATAATGAAACCGTTTACAAACTGATAAAAGTAAACATTTTTTTACAAGTATTAATGTTTACGGATGATGTCATGACCTTTATTTTGCATATGGCTGTATTTTCACGAGTAAAAACAAACTGAACAAAAGTGCTGGCCATAATTATCTCTGCAGGTCCAGAACGTTGTTGTATCAAAACTCGTGGTACTGGTACATACATGTGCAGAGCGTGAGCAGGGGCATAACAAGGTTTGTTTGGTTTTTTTTTTTTACTGCGATGAAATACAGTCAGAAAAGGGAATTTGTTGTGGGTGGGAATGCCACATTTTTTGTCTCAAGTCTTGATAAATTACTCAAACACAAAATTACATCCAAATATTTATTTTTTGCATGTGTTGTTTCAAAACCATTTATAGCATTTTTCGTATCTGCTTTCTGTTAACTACGGAGCCCCTAAAGGGACATATGATGAACAAAAAATCATGTATGAAGAAATAATTTGATTTTATATTTTGTGCGCTCGAAATCATTTCCTGCTCACGAAATAATTTCGTGCACTCGAAATAAAATAGTTTGTGTACTCGAAATCATTTCGTGCGATCGAAATCATTTTGAGCCCTCGAAATAATTCATTTCGTGTGTGAGCTCGAAATCATTTTGTGCGCTCGAAATACTGCTTACCATTAATACTTGTTTGATGAATTACAAGTTAAAAAGTCGTATCACTCATTGAGTGATCCCCACAATGTCGCTTCCCATGTTGTATCGTAAAATTGGGTGTGATCTCTGGCTATACGGCATTCTGGGTTTATGACTTCTGACTAGCGCCCACCCGAACAAAGATACTGACAATTTGGGAGACCGCAAGATAGCTCAGTTGGTAGAGCGCCGGTATGGTAACCCGGAGGTCGCAGGTTCAAATCCCGTTCCTGCCAGTTTCTTTGTTCACTTCGAAAACGAAATACTTTTAGTTCGCTCAGAATGATTTTGTTTGCTCGAAATGATTTCGTTCGCTCGAAATCATTTCGTATCGAAATCATTTTATTCGCTCAAAATAAATTGTCGTGCGCTCGAAATGATTTCGTACTAACGAAATGATTTCGAGGGCATGAAATGATTTCAAGCGAACAGAATCATTTCGAGCGAACGAAATCATTTCGAGCGAACGAAATAAAATATTTTGAGTATACGAAATAATTTATTTCGATCGCACGAAATAAGGAACTTAAATTATTTCTTCATACGCGATTTTTTTCATCATATGTCTCTTTAGGGGCTCCGTAGTTAACTTTTAATGTACACCAGCATAATCTGAGTAGAATGGAAAACTTAACACAAATATGGTGGTGTGTAGCGGCCTACACCTGATCCCATACCCCCCCCCCCCCCCCCCAAATATTTGTCCCATTGTTTTCTGTTACAAAAACCTGTGCCATTATCACTTTACAGCCAATACATGGACTATGGGACCTTGTTGCAGCCTTTTCACATTATTTTTCAAGGTGTAAAAAATGTCGGATTAGCTTTTCAGAACAATTCTATATCATCCCACATGGATACACCACCGGGTGTCAAATTTGTTTGATATAGGCCTATGTACAGGCAGACTATTCTATTAGTTATGACTAAAATATCTATACTTTCCATACACCTATTGGTCAGTATATGGGGAGGGTGGGGTATGCAAGATCAGCAGTCCTCCCCTCTCCCAATTTCTAAAAACTTCCATTTCCATTTTCCATTATTTTAGACTTTACATGAATCCACATTTCAGTTCTTACTTTAAAACTGCATTTTTTACAGTGTTCCTAATAATGATCAATTATGAATATAATTTCAAAATCTATTCCTAATTTTTTTTTCTATTTGGGCAGCACATTTCAAAGGTGGCAGGCAATTTGTAATACATCACTGAACATTACATTTAAAATAAGCACATAAAGAGACGGACGGGTATTTAAGAAATCGCGAACACAGATTCAGACTTTGTTTCAATCAGGGCACATAAAACCAGCAGTGTCGCACATATGTAAATGTTCTTCTACATGTTGTATTTGTTCAATGTCCGTGTTGTGGTGTGGTATGTTTTTAGCCGCGTCGCATCAGCGCATCGCAGACGGGGCTCTAAGCGCTTAGCGTAGTTGTTCTTCTTCTTGTGCCAAATTCGTTTTCGCGGCGCGGCTCAACAGAAGAGGATGCTACAACATGTACTATGCTTTACTTATTGCACGAATTCGTGCTCGTTAAAAGTAAATGCAATCTAGGCCCTACAAACTCTTATAATGATAACAATACCTGCTCTATTATAGCCTACATGTATTGACAACAGGTAATCTTGAACCATTCACAGTGAACAAGTAACAATGGGTGTTCATTGTTAGTGCACCGTTTTTCTTTTGTTAGATGTTCATAGTGATTAACCATCAGTGGCCTGTTAAATCAGAACTTTACCTCTGCTCACAAATCAATTTAACCAAGACAATTAACAGTATCAGTAACAACCGAATATAAATATTTAGTACACATGTATATAAACACAAGTACACATGTATATAAACAACACGTATCAAAAGAATACATTTCAAGTAAAACTATTTTCCCAAATCATGACAAATTAAAATTACTAAAATAAATAAATAAATAAAAACAAATTAGTCGCCGACTTCTGTATTAGGTATTGATGAGGTATTTCAATGTCCGCCCCCCTCCCCCTGAGTCTCGTCTCATTTATTTGTTCCTTGGCAGATCTGCACACAATTGAATTCAAAGTAAACAGTGAGACAAAAATCCAAATACTACATTTTCATTTTGTAAATGCCCACAGGAAAAAAATTAATATATGTTAATAGGGAACATGCTTTTTTAGCAAAGAATAAACTTGAAATCAAGTCGGTAATTGGTCGGCTTTAGTCCGACCTCCATGATAATACTTACACCGCATTTCCCGCGTTACGTGATAGCGCGCGGTATAATAACACATGGGAACGTTCTGTGCAACCTCGGCCCCAAGATGCGTGTGCGTGCGTCGACTGCCGATAGAGGAATTTCACATTAGCCCCTTCTGCGCACTTCCGGGTTGAAAGCGAGAATGTCAGTGGCAAACAAAACAACGCTTTTCAGCACATTTATTGATGCATAAATTAATCAGGCCATAAAAGGAAGCGCAGGCGCACGATCAGCCTAAAGTTCTTTACTGTGACATTGAGATCCTCGTTTTCAAACGCGAAAGTGCGCAGATCGGCGCTAAGCTCGTCGTTGTGGGATTCCTCTATTGCCGACTTGAACCATCTGCAACTTTCGTGTGCACAAGACACCATGCCTGCTACCGAATTTGGACGGAAGCACTCTTATTGGCTAAGAATCAAGAAAATATAATGAATATGTATTTATGGTGCAGTTTGATTGGTTAAGAATAAAGAGAATTATGAATATTCATGTCCGCCCTTTTTGCGAATGCGAATCATGTCAGCAAGCCCACATGTATACAATGCACACGTACACAACGTTAATTTTGTGTTAACTGCAAAGGAAAGTTCAACGTTTCTTCATCATTTCTTCGGATTTCGTGTCGCTCGAACGAAACAATTGACGTGTTGGAGGAAGCACCGAAAGGTATCGATGTTCCGTTGACCATGGATTGCAAAAACTGGGGATTTTGAGTGCTTTGAAACCCAAACAAACGGAGGCAATCACGAGTTTTCTGGATGGTATAGGACATCTTCGTGAACCTATCCACCGGGTACGGGAAATCCCCGATTTATCAGTTGGCCCCTTTCTGTATTGACTTCATCAAGGTATATAGGACTCCAGAACCTTTTGAGCTAGTTGATTCAGACTATCTATAAATAAAGTACTCTTAAGTTTGATATTACAAAGGGAATATGCAGGATTAGAAAGACACACTGATCGAGAAAAAGATATCCCCATGGATGATTCCTATTATGCCAGATGAGCTACCATTGGCCCTCTCTATGGAAACGTTATGCATATGCAGTGAGCTTGCTGCATGTATGAATATCAGCCCGGAGTCATATGGGTCAAGTCGTTAGGGCCGGCCCGGCATGTCGGATCGCGGAACGCATTGTATGGTAACATAATGGCTCATCGCTAGTGCGGTGGCGCCTGCGGACAAAGACGACAGTGTCTATACGACTTGATTTCAAGTCTAAGCAAAGAAGCAAACTATTACACTTCGAATCACAATACGTGCATCCACGATCAGTTGATTTAAAGGCGGGAATTAGAAAAACTCAATATAGTAAGTTAAAAAGGAATACATTCTTGAAATTAATACGCAAATTGCAAATTACACTTGTGAATTACACTACCGTACGATGGTATCAGGAAAGATGTACATCACTAGGAGTTAGCAAGTATTCAATTTTTAATAGCAGGTATTACCATAGCTTCCTCCATGGTATTACAAAGTTATTGGTTGATTACATCATTGAAGATAACACCAGGCCTAGATGCAACCTGCCTTCTGCCTGATAGCAACGGTCGCCAGCCTGGCCGATGTACTTGGATATTTATTTAAGCCTTGGTTTTAAAATGACTGAATTTACGAAATATTTGTTCAATTTCTAAATTTTGATTGAATCACGAATCTATCGGTTTAAGTCAGTATTGAGAATATAAATAAAAACATGAAAAATATATTCAACAACATAACATAAAAACAGTATTTAATAGGTTTTAATATTAGAATCATATTTTCATTTTCTTCAAGATGCCATGAGGGATTGAGAGGTAATACTCTGGTAAGCTATGGGTTGTATCCTCTTGAAAAAGGACGACAGCCGCTACTGCCGCGGTTTGAAAAAAAAAATCACCTGGCCAGTTATCATCTATAATGGCATTCTTCTGTATACTCAATCCATTCTTGCCTATTGTGCGTGTTACGCTTGGCTTCACAAGCCCGTATACCAGCAACCGGTCAATAATAGCCGGCCGCGATTTTGTTCCCAAACGTCATCCGAATGGGGTTAACGCTATGAGATTTCGGACTTTACTTCCCTTTAAACAAAATCCTCCAGAGCCACGAATTAGAAAAAAAATGAATTCGAACGTAATGAAATTTCGGACTTTATTTCCCTTTAGAAAATCCTCCAAAGCTGGAAATTAGAAAGAAAAAAAAATTGGTAACGTTGAGGTCTCGAACCCACAGTCTCCTACCTCACAGTCTAGAGGGCCAGTCACACTGGCCACGACAACGAAAACGAAAACGATGTGAATAAACGCTCCCTATTGGTCGAGGGAACGCGCGCGTAATACGAGCGCCTTCCATCCACTAATCAATGCCGTTTATTCTCACCGTTTTCGTTATCGTGGCCAGTGTGACCGGCCCTTAACACCGTGTCCACTGAGCCATCGGAATATTGAAAGTATTATAGAGGGCGCTCAACAATGCATCTATTCGGATGTCGTTTGGGGAAAAAAATTCGCCATCCGGCCAGGGGTCAACAGAACAATACAAAAGAGAACAGTATAAGATCAACTGGGAAACTCGCAGCTAACAGGATGAGACTAGCAGATGCTTCCTGTTTTGTATCTGTAAAAAGGGCTTTTTATGCATAATCGCCCCAAACAAGGCTATAAAAGCCACTCTTGGGAAAGTGCTAGAAGAAAAAATAAAGGGGCGAAAAGGAAAGCTGGAAGTAGGAATTGATTCCTCCTAAAACAAGCTAGATCATAGAATGGAGAGAAACACACACTAGGGCAAGGAGTTCCAACGAGATACAGCACGTGGAAAAAAGCTATTAGAGTCGCTCTTTGTTCTACATTTCGGCACAACTAGAGTGTATTATGGGTGACCTGAAGCAGAGAGCCTGGTTGAACGCTCAAATACCCTAACAGGAGGAACCAAGTTAAACAGACTGGTGGAACAATATATGGAAATATCTGTAGAACAGACTGAGGGTGGCTACAGACCTACGATTCGCTTCTGCACCCGATCTAATAGTTTTTGTAAATGGCAGGCAGACGCTCCGGCCCTACATGTATATATGTGGCAACCGTATTTCATCAGGGGACGTATATAGTTGTCTTATACCTAAAAACAAAAACGAAACCGAGAAAAAAGGGTTACTTTCCATAAATATACATGTGGATATATCAATTATTGCATCATAAAGTAGGAGCTACAACCTTTCTTTTAATAGTTAAATAATACCTATGTCGCAAGGCTACAGTCACGGATGGCTGAGTATTTTTGTCCTCAAAACCATAGAAAAAATTCGGAAATGGACAAGTCAGGTCTAGGAACTTGCATGTAGGCATGGATATCTGCTGGGAAAACAGGAAAATGACAACAAAAAACAATTTCATCATTATAATCTGTTTATGTTGATTTTACTGGAGGATCTGATGTTATGAATCTTGGGGTTGCCTGCAAACTTCCTGTTGGGTGGAACGTTTTGACAACGAAAACCCTCTGTTCAACTGTTAGCTGAACCATCTCGCCAAGATGAAGCCCTTGCTGTGAATGATCATAAATGCAAAATGGTAACCACAAGAGAGTTATTACAGTTACATAAGCCAATGTCTTCCATGCATGAATGGCCACACATTCATTTAGTCAAAACATGGTTAGATAAGGAAGCATGACATGGAGTAGAAGTGGTTCTGTTCATTTTCTATCAAAACGACTGACTTGTCCATTTCTGATTTTTTCTATGGTTTTGAGGACAATGATACTCAGCCACCTGTGACTGTAGCCTTGCGACATATGTATTAAAATAAAAAGATAATTGATATATCCACATGTATACTTTTGGAATAGTAACCCTATTTTTTCTCGGTTTCGTTTTTAGGTTCACCCTGTATAAGTACAGGATAGCATCAGGAGGTAGAAATTACTTCTGAGCTCAATGAAGACAACCAACTCGCATGGAAGCACTCTGCGATACCTGAGATATACTTCTCCCAGCTGGCATTAGATGAGATACCTCAGGCAAAGTTGATGAACCCATATGAATAAAAGGAAATGTATCATCTCTAGAGCGAGAAAGGGATAGTACTTTAGTTTTCTTTTCATTGAAGAACAATTCCAGTCGTTTCCCATCTCGAAACCTCCTCTAGATCCCTGTCAAGTGAGTAGCCCACCTCATTGCGAGAAGTGTTAGAGGAGTTATAGGAGAAACACAGTAGATGGTTGAATCATTAGCATTAATAGCGAGCTGAGACAAAACATTATCAGGCAGATCGTTAATATATACAAGAGAAATGCATGTAGGAATAAATTGACCTTCAAGGACAACCTTCAACTTACGGTTGGAAAAGATTAAGGCAGAGATAATAGACAACAACATTCTACCTGACACACCGTAATGATTGGGTCATATAATGCAAAAGGATTTTCTATGACATTTTTTGCATCTTTTTTAGCCTGTTTGTATCTCGATTTAACTTTTGCTTGGGTTTTGGGAGACATGCACCTTTTAAACCCGTTTTATGCAAGTTCGCCCGAAACAAGGCTAAAAGCCACTCGAGGAATAAAAAAAAAGGGGAAAAAAGAATCAAAGATGCAAGAGGTAGGAATTAATATTCCTCTTGAAGCGGTAGAGATCGTAAGATGAAGGGAAACATGCACCAGGCAAAGAATTCCATAGAGATAGGGAACGCGGGGAAAAAAGCTATAGAGGAATCCCACAACGACGAGTTTAGCGCCGATCTGCGCACTTCCGCGTTTGAAAACGAGGATCTCAATGTCCCAGTAAACAACTTTAGGCTGATCGTGGGCCTGCGCTGCCTTTTATGGCCTGATTAATTCATGCATGGATGAATGTGCTGAAAAGCGTGGTTTTGTTTGCCACTGATGACATTCTCGCTTTCAACCCGGAAGTGCGCAGAAGGGGCGAATTCCTCTATTGGCATATCTTTTTGTTCTACATCTGGTCACAGCTAGAGTAAATTCGTGGGAACAGGCGGAGAGCCGAGTTTCACGCTCAAACACCTAACTTGAGGAACCAAGCTGGACAAGCCCGGCGGTGGAACATTTGGTAAATCTTTATCGGGCTTCCTGCGCATTGTGCTGTATTTTATTGTGAGTTTTGTCTTGTAATTTTTGTAAATCTGAATTGCCCAAATAAATATTATGCAAAACTGTGTTATTTTCAGGATTTTTGTAGCAATTCATATGGTAGCAATTGCATAATCTGCCAAGTTCATCACAGGCACAATGGTGGTGTTGCCACAACACTGTATGGAAAAATATCATATTTTTTACAATTTAATGGGAACAGTTATTGATTTCCATATTAAATACCTTGTTTGGAATCCATTTTTAACAAACATTTCTTTAAATCATTGTACATGTAGGTGGGTAACACTGAAGAAATGATTTTTGTACTGTTCTCTTGAAAAGGAGTTCTTTCGATTACCAAACCATAATAGAGCACGACTATATCTGGAGGATTTTAGAATTGAAAGAACTGAAACTAGGTTCTTTTTCCCCCCGAGTCCTCCAAATGAAAGCGCAGACATTTTAATACATCATGCTGGTATTGTAGTAAGACACGGGTTGTAAGCAGTGGCGTAGCCAAGGGGGGGGGGGGGGGGGGGGGGGCAACTGCCCCCCCCCCCTGTGGGAACTCTTGCCCCCCCCCCCCCCCCCCCCCCCCCTCTGGAAAATTGGGATTTTCGCCATCTGTAGTGTGTAGATATGCGTTACTATAGCCTGGACCTATTTAACAAAGTCGAATTACCCCCCCATTGAAAATAGCCATGCCCCCCGTCCACCCCCCCCCCCCCCCCCCAGGAAGAGCCTGGCTACGCCACTGGTTGTAAGTATGAAAACAAGTTGGACTGGATAGTCAATGTATGGCTCCATTAAGAAAAGCAACAAGCACCCTTACCGTACTTCATGATTACATTTATAGTAACGAAGGCCTGTTTGTTTTACACAGATGCGAACAGCGATCAGTGATCCGTGCGTTGTTCACACACTAGTTCCCACCTAAATGGATTGAGCGAACCAGCAGTGGGGGTCGAGATCCGGATTTGTGTGAAATAAACAGGCCCCAAAGTTCTTTGGTTTTCAGCCTGTCGTAAACCATGTGTATTTTCAGTCCAAAACATGTTGGAAGAATGAGCCAGGAACATCAATCCCTGGACGGGTCACTCAGCATCAGAGTGGGTACTTGAACTGCTGTGAAGTCTTTGCCTCACCAGATTACCTAAAAATGCAACAATGTCAAGAACCCATTTAAACTGATCTTAATAACATGTATGATGAAGCAAATAAAAGTGTGATGGAGCATGCATAAACTAGTACTCTATAACCAGTTATTTTTTAGGGGCCTAGTCACTATATAATTGCCCAAGCTAGTTCAGTATTTTGCTTACTCAGGCTCATTGGCGACATTTTTACTCTTTTGGTATTAAACGACATGCCCTTAAACAATAGGAATAGTGAAACTATTTATGGATTATAATATATTGGTTACATGACTACATAAACTATACTATTTAACCCCGAGGAGCTGTATTGATGAAGGGCTACATGTCAGTTAAGTAGCCAAAAATGCGGGGGGGGGGGGGGGCACAAATGGTACATAGTGAGGGCTTCCGAGGAAGATTTTTGAGTGTACTTTTTAATTCAGATTTATTTCAGCAAAATTCAATATCAAACAGACCACAAACAAATAAATATTCATATCTGTACATATGAATTAAATACCGGAGCCTTGAATTTCACCGCTTCTGACATCCCAGCACCCGCAAAAACAACACCAAATCAGTCAACTTTTAAAAAAAATTAAAAATGAAATCTATATTTTTGGGATATATTTTTATAAATTCATCATGGATATAAAATATGTCAATAAAATTGGTTGTAACCCTAAAGTCTCGCTTTATGAACCTAGATTTAAAACTATCACAACTAAGATATACATGTAGGCCCTGCTAGGACATTAATCCTTGAGCGCAAATTTTGTTCAGGAAATTCAAGGCTTGCTTGAAAGTGCATAGTTCTACTGTAAATCCCAGTTACACAAAATTAGGGTATGGTGTGAGCACCCATTGATGCGGGTAACCGTTATTAAAAGAAAGCCAATCCCAAAAATTGAATCTGGGAAATTGCTTTTCCTAATTGTTCGTAAAAGTCCGCACGTTACTACTACCGCATCAGTTTATCAATGTAGCAAGATGCAAGTGTGTACAGTGAGCTATATAGCTTTACTTATAGCTCCTCTGCATTTTAACATTTTTGTGAATGATCTTTCTTACAACATCTCCCCATCCATTGCTCAATATGCTGATGATACTTAACAATTGTTGACTGCTGTGATGTGGGATATGACGTTTTTAACACCCGAGGGACGCATATAGCACCCATCACGCGATCGAAACAGCTGATCATCTGATAGTCCGCTGCTCCCACTATAGTTTACTATCATCAACAGTGTAGGTGAAAACTGCGTGGGTAGTACCAATGATACAGCTCAATAGCTGGCTGATGTGTGATATCATGCTTGCGCCAGTCGTGTTTATAGACCGGGCACGTGATCGTTCTAGGCCAATCAAAATACAGTATCCAAGACGGAGATATAACAATGTTATTTTATCACACTATTCAGAGCCTGCGGTATGCCTCAGCACTTCAAGCTGATCGGAATAGTCTTATTTCGTGGAGTACGAGTAATAGTATGACGCTTTATTTAAAAACATAACATTAAAAACAAAACACATGAATGCTTTATTTTTATGTTTTTGTATATTTATTATTTTAATGTTTTTGGAAATCTTGTGTGTTATGTCGTACTTATGTGATCTGCCTATGTGAATGTTTTCTAGTCAAATTTATGTTGTACTGTTGTCTGGAGAGCCCTTTATATAGTGATTAGGTTCGCTTTTGGGCAATCCTCAGGGTTGTCTTTTTAATTGTTTTTTTGCTGTGGTTTGCCTGATAATAAATAAATAAATACATTTTTGAAAATTCCCCACAAATGACATTCAAAAGCTTGTGTTTTTCATTGTCTGTTAATTCGGTTACGGGTACCCAATTCCATAATCTGCAACCATTTCCTGACATTAGCAGTCAGGTATTTGGGTACCTGGTTCAGATGCACATCCCTAGTCACCGACATTGGGGTGTGTGTCCACTGAACAAAGCATGCAATTCTGTACGAGATAGAAATCTATCACATATAACCCTGAGCCATTTGTTTGAAAATTCCCCCCCCCCCCTGCCCCCCACAGTCGTGTGGGAAGGGTCTACTAGCGAATACTTACCCGTAGAGCCACTACTAATGCATATTTCCCTAGAGGACGCAATACATTCGCTAAGACTTTCACACAATAGCCTTCCCACCATGCCCCATTAGCTTCCTCTTTTCTTGAGCGACACAGCAGGTAGATCCGCAGCGAGCCCTCTGAGGGGAGGAGGGAGGGATGCTCTACGGGTAAGTATTCGCAAGTAGACCCTTCCCACACGACTGTGGGGGAGGGGGGGGGGGGAGTCTGCAGCGCTCATCTTACCCGTAGAGCCACTACTAATGCAGAATAGCACCGCTCTTGGAGGTGGGGAGCGAGATGCTACTGTGTGAGTATAGGACAGAATCACCCCGTACAGAGAAGGAGTATCAATGTTGGGAGAAATTGGTTATTGCAACAGCATCAATCAGTTACCAGCGTAATAAGCTACATAAATATACAAGGTGTGAGATTACCGGTGGAGTGAACCCGTCTACTGGAGTTGCTGAGAGGTAGATTGTGAGGCCTGCGAAGCAGCATCTCTTGTCACCCGCAATGCTGCTCTCCCAGCACGTCCCTCAGTCTGGAGGACGTCTCACAGGTAGCAGGCTGTGAAAGTGTTTGACGTCTTCCAGCATGCTGCCTGTGTGATATCGGCCAAGGGGACTCCTTTGAAGAAGGCACATGACGTCGCCACTGCTCTGACGTCGTGAGCATACACGTCAGAGCAAGCGGATGATGTATCCGGCCAGTTCTTTGATGCTGTCCAAATAGCAGTCACAATCCAGCGCAAGATGGTGCTCCGTGAAGCTGGACGATATGGATGGGTGGAGGTGATGAACAGGCTCGTCGCCTTGCCCCGGATCAGTTCGGTCCTGTATGTTGAGGTACCACTTTAGTGTTCGAACTGGGCACCATTTCCAATCTTCCGGTATGGACGACTGCGAGCGCATGTTTGGTACGAAGATGTCTGGTGGGGCAAAGGACTCAGACTGGTTCTTCGTGAGGAAGGACGCCTTTGGGACTAGACGTACCCCATTCGGTGCCCATCGAATGTGACCCGGATCAACGGATAGGGCATGTAGTTCGCTACGACGTCACGACGTAGCTACTGCTAGTAAGAAAGCGAGCTTGACGGATAAGTCGAGCAAGGTCGCCTGGCCCATTGGTTTGTAGGGAGCGTGTGATAGCGCCTCCAGAACTTTACAGAGGTCCGAAGAAGGAAGGAGCTTACGAGTTGGCGGCCTCTTTATAAACATTCCTCGGAGAATGTGACCTAGGGCATGGTTACTGGTAATTGACGACCTGTCCGTGAAACCTTGATGGACGGCTGCTATGGTCGAACGGTAGTTCTGGATCGTGCCCATTGTGAGGCCAGAGTTGAACAAATAAACAAAGAAGTCACCAATGTCGGCTATAGGCGAATTGACTGGATCAATAGATTTCCGTCTACACCATTTGTAGTAATGGCGTAGGCGGCTATTGTAGACTTTCCTCGTGGAAGGTCTACGACTGCGTGCTGCAAATATGGCAGCGTCCTCCGAAAGACCTGCTGCTCGGAAGGAATGTTGGACAATGTCCAGCACGTCATCAGGTGAAGATCGATCTGCGGGTGCTGGGTGAATGAACCTCGAGCGTGGCTGAGAAAGAATGTCCGGTCGAGGTGGAAGAATTAATGGTCTGTGCACTAAGAGCTTGACCAACCGGGGGAACCAGGGTAATTGACGCGGCCAGAACGGGGCGACAAGGAGGATCCTGCATCGTTCCTGTTCTATTTTCGTAAGTACCCGAGAGATCAGACCTATCGGCGGAAAAGCGTACGCGAACATCCCTTCCCAGGACATCGATAGGGCATCTACAAGCCACGGCCTCGGATCTGGGTATCTGGTGCAAAACACCGGCAGCTAGTTGTTGTCCCCCGATGCAAACAGGTCTACATGAGGGCGGTCGATGAGCGTGAAGATCCAGTGTTGTAGTCGTCGAGACTGGTCTTGGTCTCGAGACCAGTCTCAAGACCAGTTTGACCGTGTTCTTGGTCTCGAACACGCATGGTCTCGGAAGGACCGCTGGTCTTGGTCTTGGTCTTGGACTCGCACCTGCTGTTCTCGGAATTTTGGAATGAGACCACCACGAGACCAATTTTAAAATGCAGTTTGCACCTTCTCGTACCTGAAAAAATCTTGCAGTTGCCTAACGAAATTGAAGTCCCGCGAGAACACGTACCGCCGTTAACGTTCCATTCACAAACATTCATCGTTCTACTGTACTGACATACCTGACTAGTACGTTCGATTTGGCTACGGCTGGCTTTGACAAGCGACCATACAAAATTTCCTTGTGCGTTTGTGTGATCATGCATATGCATACATAAATGACTGGCCGTAGCCACATGTATTGCCACTGGTTACCCGAAAGACGCGTATTGAATGCATGATTGGTTGCCAGGGCACCGGTTCCCCATAGTCACATATTGCGTGGTCCGGTAACTAGACGCGTGTCGTATGCACTGTTGGTTGATCTCGAACTTGACTAGCAATGCACCATTCTAGGATAGTGTACGTACGTTGACGTGTGGGAAGTGTGCGTGTGTCTGATTGTCGCTTTTTCTAGTTCATCGATACACACATACAGTTGAATCATGTCTGCCAGTTCGGCGATCATACAGTATGCATATGTTGGGCACGATCGGTCGATGGTGTGCGATCGGTCGATCGTGCTGCTCTATCAGTCAATTCTGACGGATATCTTGGACATTAAAAAAAATAAAAAAATCTTCCAGAGCAGTGAATTAGAAAGAAAATGTGTTCGTCTGGTGGCAGCGCGATCGGCCTATTGCACACATCAACCAATTGCGCCCAACACATACAATAGAGCGTGTAAGTTGACCCCGAGAACGTATGAGAGTTTACTAGAAACCGAACTTCCGGGCACCTCGAATAGGAGCTTCAACGTGTAAAGCGAGTAGTTTTCTTGAAATAATTTGTTTTGACGCTGTTCTTTTTACTGAAAGGTAGATACAAACTATTATTTTTTATTTCAATTTACAAAATGTGAACGATATATCAAATTAGGGAAAAGGAGAACGAAAAAGTCTAGTACGTCATATGTACGTCATTCCCCATTGTTCTGGTGGTTCACGCGCCAGTCTTAATAGCATAGACCATATGCAGTATAAGGCAGTCGTTGCATATGTTTGTACGTTCACTTACGTCCGCAGCGTGCGCATGCAGTACAGGGGTTTTGGGGGCCGGGCTCTCTCTTCCCGACAATGAGCCAATCACGTTGCAACCTGACGCTCAGGTCAAAATTTTTTTCCTACTTTTCTTCAATAATTTAGACAGTCGTGCATGTTTTCATCAGGGATGCCAGTAGGTCTTGGCTGCAGGGCCGGAAAAAAATTGCGGGTCCGGAATCTGGGCCATGCTACAATTACATAGGACTATGCATAATACATGTACAATTGTACATTGACTGTACAATAAACTTTGCCATTATTTTTACTAAGTGCTCGATTTATTTTTCCAATGAGAATGTTTCCAAAGCGAACGTAGATCTATCGTACAACATTGAACAGTACTAGTATACGCAATCACATCGTAGATGTTCAATACGCTATAATCATTTCAACTTCCATTTTGACAAACGATCCCCGCTGTTGTTTTTTCCGCCATGTTGTATATACACGCTGCACACGCTCGCGAAACCATTTAATACACGAACATAACTGGTTCCCTACTTTGACTGCGTAAAGTGAATACGGGATACATGGAAATCAACGAAATCGGCAATCGCTTTGGAACTAAACTTGACCAAGTCGTCGATTGATTGGATTTTGTTCTGCACGCACATTGTGTGTATGCACCAGTGCAGGTACGCAACGTACACATAAATTGTGACCGTTCCTCACAGACAAAATTGGAAGCAAAAAACATGTCGCAGTGTGTGTTTTTGCCCGAAAAGAACCAGTATCACGATAAGGCAGGAACAACGTCTGCCTTCATCAAACATGTGCGGCTTCATCACCCAATGAATTAGGCCTAAGATTTTTCTTTCTTGCATGCTTGTCAATGACATGTTTGTTTCAATTTCTAAAGAAGCCTGTTAAATGTCCAAACAATTGCACACCTCATCTGCTTGATTTTGTCAGAAATGAACTGAATTATAGGCCTGTATTTCTGTAACATGATTGTATACTGTTGGGTATACTGCTGCAATAAAATCACCATGGGTTCCAGGATGACATGACATTTACTTGAGACCGAGGGCCAGGGGCACCTCTGTAAATGTTTTTCCTGAGAATTAAAATACAATTTGAAGGAAATACTATTTTAAATTGTCACTTTTTTTTTTTAGCTTTACATAGGTACACCAGTGTCTGAAAAGTGCTGAAGTGCGCTGCATGCACTGTGAATGTTGTGAAATTCAAATTAGGTCGAAAATTAAGAACTTTATTGAAGAATACAAAGTAAAAACCAACAACAATGCTAAAGTACACTCCAAGACCATTCCTGTCAAACTAAACACAGCCCTATGGTCATACCCCATACCCTAGCTTAACCCCCAACATACAAAGATGATTTACATGCCTTTATTTACAAGTCTGGTCTTGGTCTTGGTCTTGGTCTTGGTCTCGGTCTCGGTCGTGGTCTTGGACTGCCTGGTCTTGACTACAACACTGGTAGTGTCCACTCTGTTGGTCGGATCATTCCCCTGGAGAGGGCATCGGCTATTGGGTTGTCCACTCCCGGGACGTGCAAGGCTGACAATGTTATGTTGGACTTTATGCACCAATGGAGCATTTCTAACGTCAGGAGGCAGAGCTGGGATGACCGTGTGCCTCCCTCGTGGTTGAAGTATGCCACGACTGAGATGTTGTCGCATTTGATGAGGACGGATCGGTCCCAAACGTATGGTTGAAAATGTCTTAGGAACTTGAACACCACTAACATCTCCAGTACATTGATATGTAGGGACCGCTGATCCGGATTCCACTCTCCCGCGGCTTGGCGAGGGTAAAGCGTAGCTCCCCAACCCAAGCCTGAGGCGTCCGTTGTTATGGTTACCGTCGGTTGTGGCTGCGGAAAGGTCATTCCGTGCATGAGGTTGGATGGATCGGACCACCACTGCAGGTGCGGATGTAGAAATACCGGAACCGGAACCATATGATGGATGAGGTGCTATTTGGTCGGAAGTGTGTGAGGAGTTGGAGCTGGAGTGGGCGCATGTGGAGTCGGCAGTGAGGCACGAGGTCCACCATGCTCGCCATAAGGCTGAGCAGTCTCAGCCATGCTGCTGCTGCTGGGGCCGATGTTGCTGCGTGGAATAGATCGACGCACTGCTGTAGATTTTGAAAGCGCCTGTCCGTCGGAAAGACCATGTTCGTTCTGAGGTTTATCACAGCTTCTCAGAACGTTGGGATTTGTGTAGGAATTGGGTGTGATTTTCCCGTGTTTATCAGAAACCCAAGACGCGTGGCCAATGTTCGGGTTGAAGCGAGTGCTCGGCTGGTTTCCTGCTCCGAGCGGCCAACGATCAGCCAGTCGTCCAAATACATGAAGATTGAAATGTCGTTGGCGTGGAGGGCTGCTCCCACTGACTCCCACTGAGCCGTAAATTCATTAAGACAAGGTCGATCTTGGCTTTGTGTTTATTACTGATTTCAATTATTTTAGGGACACCAGAAGCTTTGAAGTTGAACAATAATTGTGTTTAATTTGATCTGTTATAAGACATTCTCCATTAAAGACGTTTTCACAGCTGCAGTCATTACCTGTCGTCCAGTCTCTGTAAAAATATCGTTTAGAAGGTTCAGATATTTAAAAATACCTCGAGTACGGTTATTTACAAGAGGCGCCGGGGTGTCGCGCCGGCCTTTGCAGCCAAGCAAAACGGCCACAATGTGCTTGTGCAGTCAAGCATAACAGACAATAATCCAACAGTGGATTGAAACTGCACAAATAGCGGTAAATGGCGTCATCCGGCCTCGTGGTACTGTTGGGTTTTTTTGCGCCATTTTGGCGTCTTCCGTACGCAAGGGGTTAAATATTAAATCATCCACAGAGAGTACGAGTTAACCTGGGTACGAGTTGACTAGGGTACAAGTTGACAGGGCACATGTAGTCGGACACCAAAATAATCACACACCATAAAACAAATTACTCCAAGCAAAGCCTCCAAGCAAAGCCATTTATTGTTTTTGTTTTAATGTATACCTGTAGGCCTAATACAGAGAGCGCTTCCCACTCCCGCTGCCCCAGTGTCTGAGCAACGTTCACTCTCTCAAGATCAATATTACTCCCGCCCGCTCTTTTTTTTTTATCATACCGCAGAGCTAGTTTGGCCGCAGCGTAAACCGCAGTTCACATTCCATTGACAGACTATACTAAGCAACAAGATAGCTATAGATAAGATACAAACAGCGTTGGCCGACCACATTATTGATACTTTCCATTTACTGCATTTTTGTTGATGCATTGTTTTCAAAACACCGCCAGACGGTTCGGGTCTTTCGAGTCGGAACAGAGTTTGAAATGGATCGAACTGTCTTTATTTATTTATTTATTTTTGGTATGAAACCTTACATTGAATTTTTCACCGTAAGTTTCGGGTACCCGAACCAGAAAAATTGAACCGGATATTGACGCTGGCATTCGGGTTCCGGGTACCCGGATACCCGGCACAGGCCTAATATGTATGGCGTGCCGAAGATCGAGCTGTTGACGCGGCAGGAAAACGACCGTGGGTTTTGCTCTTTGGAATCCTGGAGCGTCCTGCTGGGGCGCGGGCCTGGGGGTCATCTTGGCCTTTGCTTTGGGCTGTTCTGTCGATTTCTGTGCTGATTTGCGAAGATATATTTTATCGGTAGTGTCTATCCGCTTCGCTTCGGCTTCAATGGAGTCCTGGAACTTGTAGGCGAATAAATCCGGGCCAAACAACAGTAAAGCCTCCATCCGAGGGGAGGTACAGGGAGTCAAGGATATTGGCCCGGAGGACGGATGTTGTCATCACCGAAATACGAGCGAACTGCTTTAAAGTCAGGCAAAGGGTATCGTTAAGGCAGCGGAAGGAATGGTAGTCCCATCCTCACAGCCTCTGACCAGGTACTCCGACAGCAGAAGGAGGAACGAGGTCGAACGCATTCCAAATCTGGAGGCCCAGTCTGTCTTCCTCAAAGTGTCCTCGATCTTATTTCTAGTACGATCGGTAAACAGGGAGCGTGTCGAACCAGACCCGCTACCATCAGCGGCAAGCTTGTCCCTGGCGGAGTCAGGGACTGCTGGTACCGTAGTCATCAAAGTCCTTCGACAGGAAACGGAAATATCCGTTGGTGCGTTTATCGAAGGACTGCCACATTTTGGTCCAGGGGTAGAATCGGGAAGGGTGCCAAGCATCCCGCAGAAGCATCCGACACGGTTCGATGATTAAACGATTGCTGGGCGGGGGGCTCGGATTCCTCAGCTGTGGTGTCTGGAAGGCCCAAAACCCGGATCATGACGCATTGAACCAGACGCAATTGTGTCTCAATGGGGGAGAGATGATGTGTGTCAAAAATGTCACTTTTCATCAGACGACCCCTGGTCCGAACGCGAAGGGTGCATGGCATCCGTGGCTGGTGCCTGCTCACGGCTTGCCGGCATTCCTGGGTGACAAGGCGGCGAGCGATGGAAATGGAAATGGCCGGGGATGAGGCCGGGGCACGACCCAAAGCCTGGGGGAGATCTTGTTGGTCACGGCGAACCCATCCCTGGATGTCACGAGTCGGCGGGGCGCCACTGGGGGCGAGTTTACCGAAACGCGGGGCTGGCTGATCCATCTGTGGGGCGAGTTGGCCCACGCTCGGGGCGAGTTGGCCCGTGTTGGGGGCGAACTGTCCCGAGTTTGGGGCGAGTTGTCCGGCGTGTGGGGTGAGTTGTCCCACCGGCGCGAACCCCGTAGTTGACAAGGTCGACAGGGACACGCATTGAAAACAGACTCCGCACGCCTGCGGCGTTTCCTCCGGGAGCGGTCTGAGGACAATGGTGAGTCCGGAAATGGCAACGCTTCTTCTCTTTCTTGGCTGGGCGACACCGCGAAACCTCAGTATCCGTAGGCTCGGTGGAAGGCGGGGGCACTGGAATTCCAGGGCATCAGAGTAAGTCCGAGGCCCGTGGGTCCCCCACCAAACGGCCGGGGGCTAACAGCCAGGGTGGCACCGCTACCCTGGGTCCCGTGGTCATATGCCAGTGACTCGTGGGTAGAGGCGGGCAGATTGGTCACGCTAAGCGTGGCCGTAGCCTCGGCCACACTGCCCGGGATTGGGGGGTGGCCGGAGGCATATGGCAAATTGGCAGGGAGGGTGTCCCACATGCCTTCGAAGCTTTGGACCGTGGTGCACGATTTTTGGCGACCCTTACCGGTCAGCTTCTTAGTCGGCTGGTTTTCCCTGTCATCCGCGGCCGGAGGTACAGGCCAATTATAGCCCGATCCCCGGGCTATGGGGAGGCCGCCACCCGTTTTCGGGCAGTGGAGTGAAGTCTGTGTAAGGGGGAGGGTGGCCCCAACAGATTCACGGTCGGAGGCAAAGCTGTGGGAGGAGGGTGGCTCCCTCGTCTCGCCCCCTGGAGGGGCGGGCGGTCCCTGGCACCCACGTCCACGGGTACCGCCCCGCTCCTAGCCGACTTACACTTCACATTTCTCTCTTCGCGTGAAGCCATTCCTATCTAAAATAACACTCCAAACACAAGATAACAAACTCTACTATCTTTATTTAACAATACTTAGCAAATGTAAGGCAGACGTAAACTGCGTGATAAAAATGCCACTGAAAATTTCACGTCCTATGCTGATCAGCGCTAAGAGAAAAGAGGAAGCTAACATGGCGGGTATGCCGCGGGGCATGGTGGGAAGGCTACTGTGTGAAAATCTTAGCGAATGTATTGCGCCCTCTAGGGAAATATGCATTAGTAGTGGCTCTACGGGTAAGATGAGCACTGTAGACCCTTGATTTCAGGCAAACTAAAATAGTACACGCACTATGCCGGAAGTGCCGCACTTGATTCATGTTGCTTGGTCATCAGATAGCATTCCACAGGGGCACGGATGGGATACAGTTATAGTTAATCAAGCTTTTGAGTTGTGTGGTTCTGTGAAGAACCGGTTTGTTTTAACTCAACGTTTCAAACAGTATGCTCTGTTCGTCATCAGGGGACACAGAGCACACTGTTCGAAACGTTCAGTTAACAAACTGGTTCTTCTCAGAACCACACAACTCAAAAGAGGTCATGCAATTTCACATGGTGCTGCTGCAAACCGTGTATACTTTTTCATATCCACCATGCAAACCTTCAAGTCCCATTTAATCAAGCTTGTTGACTTCTGATTACCTTTGTTTAAAAATGTATCCATTTCCACAGGTACAGAGGGTCCACCTGCATCCCCTGAAAGTGAAGTAGATGGAGAGGACAAGATTTCTTACAACAACCTGTAAGCTTTATTACACCCAGAGCCCTGTGTTGAATCTTGATTGTCCAACCTGCTTGTACATGCACCATTTCACACTTGTTTCGAATTCAACCCAGGGTAAGCTCATCACCCCTGCTCATTTCAATTTACTGTTTTTAGAACAGGGTGAGAAATCTCAGCCCTGGTCTTGGGCAGGATTGAGTTCAAACTGGGGCAAACCTCAACTCCGGGTGGACATGGGGCTAGCGCAGGAACCAGTTACCAAAAAGGTGAGCAGATCAAACTTCAATTTGCATTTAAGCCACAATATGTATGTATCAACGGTACATGCACACTGGTGTCTTTCAATTGGTGTCTTTCAATTTGATTAAACACACTGGTGTCTTTCAATTGTTATGGGCATCCAGCGTCTAAATCGCAAGAAGCGCTAAAAAGTCCAGAATTTAACATGTGCACCATATGTTTGCATACAAAGTACATTGTTCAAAGTGAATAGGACAAATTGCCAGAGAATAATACAGGCATTTCCAAGTCATGCTTTTTTTATCTGTTTTCTTTTTCATGAGGTTAGGGGTCAGAGCTAGTGTGAAAACAAGGTTTTAGGGGGGCTAGTTACTACTTACAAATCTGCAGTTAAAAACTGTTGTTACCTAGGTCAAGGGTGTGGGCATTTTTTAACAATAACTGTGGAGGGTTTTAAGGAGTTTTGTGGTGCACATTCCGTCCCAAAAATTATATAGACAATTCTTACCTCCTCCCGTAGGGCCACCACGTGGTTTCATAAAGCCTGTGAGAAAACAAATATTCACTCTAAAGAATCTGAACAGAACATTTTTCGTATGCATATTATTTTATTAAATCCTTCTTTAAAGGTAATGTACAGCATTTGCAAACACCAAAAAAACAAAACTACTGAATTATTATGAAATACCTTCCTTGGCTGTAAATCAATTAAACACCTAGTGAAATAATGGCACCTGGTGTGCTGTCATTTTCAAGAAAAGGGGAATTTTTGTATCAATTTCCAGTGATGGTCGGCCAACCATCATTGGAAATAGTCTAGTTCCCTGACCTAATAATTCCCTGAAGTCTATAAATTGTTCCATTTTGTCTAAAGTAGGGTCAAGGAACGGACTACAAGAACAAAAAATTGTCTCTGTTTTCCCATCGTCTATGCACACAAAGTGTTACAGTATTTGCTAGCACATTATAAAATGCTAACCCCACAATCCATTCATTTCTGAAAATTACAGCAAAAGCATATGAATACTACCTTTAAAACTCCTTTTCTAAGGATAGTACACATTATTTTAGAAAATCCTTATTTAATAAAAGGAGACATTCTGGAACAGACCCTCTGATATCAGGAAAAACACTCAACTGCACAATTATGCATGCAGTCAGTATCTAAACAGCTCACCTTTGTGACAACAGTCCATTGCGTAGTTGTAAAGGATCTTCAGATGCGGGCCGAGAAGACATGTAAATATAATCCCACAGATAAAGGAAGGTAGGCCGATCTGTGCGATAGCAGACCAAAACGACATGTAGTATGTTGGAGGAATAGCTGCATCTGTAACATTTTCCATCCCATGCTTTGTAATCACCGGTGTTTCTAAACATATATACCAGAAACACATACAATGGAAAATTAACATTTCATTTATTTGGATAAAGCAAAATACAAAAGTTTTGCATCAATTCTTCTATTTTTGATTTTCTGTAGTTTTGTTTTTTCTTTTTGTCCCCAAAATAGGAAGGAGGTGGCCCTTGTTTTACATCTACAAGTATTTATTGGGATCTTTTCCAAAATGGCAGCCCCTCTTTTGTCCAACAAATTAATACAAAATATGCCAGCAATCTGCTTCCTCTCTTCCCTTTGAATTTTTGTGGTTTATCTTGGGAAAAAGGCCAAAAAAAGAAGAGGCAGCCTCGAAAAGGGAAGCATGCAGGGTTTTTTCCCTTCTTATTTTGTATAATTGTAGACTGTATATCGCAGGCTTCATATTTAGTACCCCCCCCCCCCCCCCCACAACCTTCCCGAAAAAATTTGAACAATTGCCATGCAATATCCATAATCTGGCATATGAAGAAATGAAATACAAATTGTGTAATATAAACAATAGAACGGCCAAGATATGATATTGCATTCACAAATGGACACTGCAATTTACAAGATGTTATTATAATTATAAAAATTACATCCAACTTTCCCAGATTTCCATCCTTATCACAATCTACATGTACATGTATCAAAGGCATGTTTGGTAATAATTTTACAAGATTGTGGCTTGTAATAATGCAAGATGCAAGTGTGGAGAAGTAATTTTAATGAGGAATACATGTAGATGTAATGTTGGACATTCCATCACATTAAAGGACTGTCCCAAATATACCGAAAATTCGTATTCGATCATCAACCGAATCTTTAAATATTTTTTGCTGGTTCGAATATTCCAAAAAATAAAACGGCACATGCAGATATGACTCTGATGCCATTTTAATACAAAAGTTACAGTGCTTAGCAGCGTCAAGTGCTGCATTTTTGTCGACAGTTATTTTGGGGGGGGGGGCGGAAGTTTTTGTTCTCATCCTTAAAACCCTTGACACTAATAAAATAATTAGTGCAAAAACACAGGCTGGAGTTTGGTTTGATCTTGATACAACAGGAGCATGCAAAGATATGTCGATCGGGCAGTCCATAATATGTGGCGTCCGCAATGGAAATCAGACCTAAGTCGCATAACGTATTGTAACGTCTCTTTGGGAGTCGTTATCAAGAAGTGAAACATGAAGGCGGATGTAGACTTACACACAAATACTAGCTGTTTTATTTACACAATTATGTACATCTCAGAGTTATTTACATCTCAAGAGAGGGCGTACTTCAATGACCACGGACGTGGGCGAACGGGACGTGACTGATGTTGGTAGCGAATAACTTTGACACTGTGTGGTCATATCAGTATAGTGTGTGTGTGTACGTGTGAGCGCACAACAACTGTAAGGACAACTGTGCTGTTGACGTGACCTAGCATGTCTATACTGTCTGTATGCATGGCTACATATACATGGCTATCGTAATACCAGGCTCGTGACAGAGCATGTGAGAGAACTTTCCCATGCCTCGCTAGGGCGAGAATGATTGTTCGAGGCCTCGATTTCCACCCCTTATATTAAGAATTGAGAGGGGTGTGAGCGGGGGTGTGTCAGGGTCTTATCCAATGGGAGCATCGGATCTACTGGGTTATCAACACGTGACAATGATCATGAATAAGTGATGATGTGCACAAAGTCAATGGGGAAAATCTCTATGGGAGTTTACACACACTTGTAATGGTGTGTACAAAGTGAATGGGGAAAATCTCTATGGGAGTTTACACACACTTGTAATGGTGTGTACAAAGTGAATGGGGGAAATCTCTATGGGAGTTTACGCACACTTCTGGTCTCGGCTGACTTAGACGTTTTGGTGGAGGAATGTCCGAGAGTGAAAGTAAGCGGGTCAGTGTGGGTCACTGATGGGTGCGTTACGGGGGACTGTTTCAGTAGGAAAGGGTAGGAGGGAAACTTCCTCGTTACATAGGGTTGTGTACAACACTTAGTCTCTGGGCGGATAGGAAATATCCACGCAATGTCTATGGGGTAAAACTCGCAGAGGGGGAAAGTAATCTGACCTCTGTGTGCCGTCGCAGGACACGGTTTATAAGGTAGTGGGTTGGCAGGGTACACTCGCTGAGTGTTTAGGGCACTGTGGAGTCTCATGCACGGGCTAAGGTATGTGAGGGGAAACTACATCGACTCCGGGACGAGTGTATGGGAAAATGGCTAAGTTAAACTAGGGCAAAGGGTATGCACTTGCTACGTGGCAATGAGATCTGTCTGCATAGCGGGCAGTGCATTAACTTCGCGCTGTGTGGGGACCAAGTGTAGATCGCTGCATGCGTTCAGTATGCTTGCATTGATCCATGATTGAACTATAGGTAGGAAAAGGATACTGGGGAAAGGGTAACTCAAAATGGGTTGAATGCGGGGACGCAACAGTATTTTTGAGTAATTGCAATATACATGAAAATCATCAAGAAATCACGATTTATGTTTTTGTCAAAATACTGTGGTTTAAAGCATATTTAATTCAAAATACCTGGTTTGCTATTGTGTTGAGACCAATAAATGTGTAGAATTTGACAATGCTCAATTTACGGTTCTATTTGAAAACCAAAATATCGTATCACAGTAATTATTTCACTGTTACAAAGCTTACATTATATTTTATTATGGAATGGAAATCTCAATTTCCAAAATTTCCAACTTATGTCTGATTTCGCTTGCTGGTGCCACATATCGATTATTGCACGCAAAACACTGTCGAGTATCGAATATTTGGTCAAACCCAGTTTTGAATAATTGAATACTAATTTATTTGAAAATAAACAGCCCTATCACGTTACTTAACACTGCGAACAAAACACCACGTGTATGTACCTGTTGTTGGTTTAGCAGTAGTGTTCATCTCATCTGCTAAATCTGGGACAGAACTGGGAGTGGTTGTGTTCATTAAAATATCTTGAAGAGTTGGTGCTGGTGTGACCTCTTCCTGAAGTTTAGGCCTCTCTTGTGACCCTTTGAGAAACAACATCCTTATTTAAGATTTCGTGTTACTTGAACCTTTGATACTTTAAAGAATAAATTTGGTTGATGCATTTTACTGGGAAGTGTCCTCAACCTGTCAAAATCTAACACTGTGCAGTATGCCTATGGCACATTCTTTGTACTTGGACAAATGGGGGCACAGCTCCATGTAAAGTAATGGTGCCAAGGCTCTACAGTCCTGAACCCATCAAAATTCAATACAACGTACATGGCATTGGATTTTGGTGGATTTGGGATGGTTAGGGTTAAGATGGTTAGATTATTACTACAGAGTGAATTACTTAAAGTATTAGGGAGACATAACAGAAGTGTCTAAATAGCAAACCGTGAGAGAGACGGCATTTATTGGGAGACGTTTTAGTGTCTCCCTACATGTAAGTCCTAACTATAAAACAAAGTAACTTGAGGGGTTTCGAGTCCATATAGTTTCGAGTCCATATACCGTAATTTTCGGAACATAGGCCGCGCGGAGTACTATAAGCCGCAGCACGCAAAAATCTGCAAATTAAGATTTAAAGTTAAAGTATTAACCGCACCGGCAGTACAATGTATGTCGCTGGTATTACGCACCGCGCTCCTCGTTCATTTGATACTCGTATACCAGTTGGATTGCTTTGTCTGTTTGCCAACTCTCGATAATTGCGTTTTCAATAAGAATATCATAGCAGGAACCAGACACTTAAATTGAAGTCAGGTAAGACGGCGTCGATATTGACCCGCCAACTCGCCTTTTCTTTCCGCTGAGATGAGGGGGTAGTTGTGCACGGAGCTCAAGCCTAGTGACACTCGTTCGCGCGCTGCTTACACATTTTTTACATACTAGCGCTTCAGCATGCAGCACGACTTTTGTGGTTGGACGTTGTAAGCGCCGCGGCTAATACGCCGGTGCGGTTAATACTTTAACTTTAAATCTAAATTTGCAGATTTTTGTTCCCGCTAAGATATTCTTATTGAAAACGCATTTATCGAGAGTCGGCAAATGGACAATAATCCCACTGGTATACGTGTACCGGGCCCTTTTCCAAACCTTGGCTTGGGCTCCAGCTATTCCCCAGTCCCACTGCCGATCTGAAGCCTTAAATATGTAAATAAATAAACAGGCTCTGGCTCTTGGTTAAAACAAAAGACTTTGCGTAATACCAGCGACGTACTGTCCATGGAAGTGCGGTTTCTATGTGGACAGCACCCTCATTCGACGAACTAGTGAAAAGGCATTAACCACATCTGAGCTCAACATGTGGACAGCGCCCTCATTCGACGAACTAGTGAAAAGGCATTAACCACATCTGAGCTCAAAAACATGGATACACAACGATAAAACAGACAAAAACAAACAGACGCACCACACGATTTGTGAGGTGTGAACGGTACTTACGGTACATTTGCAAGTCTGTACGGTCCCTCTGGACTGAGTTCCTTTATTTCCAACACGTGAGTAGAGCGAACGTAAACGGCAACCAACGAAAACATGACTGCCTAGCCCGGCGCCCGGAGCGCCGCCTGCACGCGTGGCCCGGGCCGGGCTGAGGCGCGGCTTCTGTGACTGATTTTATTCTTCAAACGTTGCCGTATAAGCCGCCTGGAGTATAAGCCGCAGGGAAATTTTTCAGCGTGAGAATCAACGTATACGCCGCGGCCTATATTCCGAAAATTACGGTAGTTTCGAGTCCATAGTTTCGAGTCCATATGTCAAGGGGTCTTTTCAGAAAAGGCACATAAAGCTTGTACACGACCCTATGCATGGGATTACTATTTTATTAAATCACAATGTGTATTTCACAACTGGTAAACCCACCAGATTTATGTCAACATTTCATTATAACAATATTCCCTTGCTACGGTTTCAATTAAAAGCCATGTATTGCAGGTACATGCATTTGACTTTTTCAGGCTTCAGCAGCAAAATAGGTTCAACACTGTGTTTGTTCAGAGTCCAGGCAGGGTGGGGATGGCAGATCAGTTTGGGGGAACAGATTTCTATTAATATAATTGATTTTTCCCCCTGTATTTCTGAGCGTATTAAAAATTCAAAATCAAAATCAGAAATCATTCATCAAATCATAAATAAATAAAAAAGACATGGAAATTTAGTTACTTCATGCACCAAGGTTTTTCTCAAGGGTTTTAGACTTACCAGTACATGTATGTGCTGATTGTGTAGTTGGTACAGCGTCGTTCCAACACACAGCATCTGAATAGCGTGTGCCTTCTTCTCTGCTGCACTGTTTGTGTGGCCTACACATGTCTGTACTATTGTTGTTGGGCTGGAAGAAACCTTCAGGGCATGGCTGGCACTGGATTTCTGTGTAATCACCTGTATCTGCAAACAGCAAATTTGTAATTGAATCTTTATTCGGGTAGACAAAACCAATAATCACTCAGCATTCAATAAGGTGACTTTTGAGTTAATTCCCTTTATATCCCATTTCCAACTAGCCCTATTTCTGGCTCCTATGTAAAAAAAAAGGCCTTGGGTTTGCTGCCAAATCTATCTAAAGGCCCTTTTAACCCTCCTATATGGGTTTCACACTACTCTGAACTTACCCGGGTAATTTATTACCCGGGTAATTTATTACCCGGGTAGTTGTCATTACCCGGGTAGAAACTAACCCGGAGAATCAGTTTCACACTACAAAATTAACCCCGCAATTCTGCTTACCCGCTTCAGCATGCACCCGAGTAACTTGCAGCGTGTTCACACTATGCGAATGGTAACCTGGAGAATGTGCATTCCCAACAAACATGACGTATTGGGCCGATGCTGGCTACGTTTTGGTTCGTTCCGGCAGTACCGTACAGTGTAAACGGTACAAGACCAGAAGTGGGCCAATCATGGCTTGATTACGGCGAAACGGATTGAGTTTGAGAGAATGATGGCGCTATCCCATTCAGTGACACTTCCCTTCTGGTGACCTGTGTCACTTAATCCCGAACTTGTGTAGAGTCGATCTTAAGTATGAGTTTTTGCTTATGTCCGTATAGCATGGTGGAGATCGGCGGACATAGGGAGCTGTGACCAGGTTAGGTTTCGTGGTTGGAGGTGTGAGTAGAGGATCATAGTTCTCAGATCCTCTTACGAGCAAGAGCATGCTTTCGTGCCTTGGCGTGTGGCACTCATTAGTTGTGTATGGGTGAATCAAAAAATGAATCGATGCCAACTCGCAGGGTTTATGATTGGATGTTTTTCAATCAACTGTAACGTGACATGAGTTTGGAAATGGAGCCATAAGCTGGCAGATAAAACACGACGAAGCGCACCCACCGACCCGGGTAGAAGAAAACCCGGCGAGCATTCACACTATTGTTGGTAACCCGGAGAATCGTCTCAAGGTCGCTGTTAACCCCAAAATTTGTGGGTTAACCCACCTCGCAAGCAGGGTTAGAAATTACCAGAGTTAAGTAGGGTTTTGAGGCAGTTAACCTGGAGAATTTCTAACACGGAGAATTGTAGTGTGAATGCTCCAAATTACCAGGGTAATCTCCGGGTTAAATTTTTCGTTAACACGGCAATTACCCGGGTAAGAGCATAGTGTGAAACGGGCTCTACTGTTATAACAATCACGACCTAAAACCAACCCGATCTTCTCGAATAGCTTGCGTGTTACAACCTATCACTCAATAGGTTTTGATAGATAGGGTATTTGGCTCTATTTTGGCACTGGGAAAGGTAGGGTGAGTTGTAACGCAGTGAATATGATAGCAGCTACATGGGTGCACATTGAAACTCAACTTGATTACTGATGTAATATATATGCAAAGTCCAAGTCACAAGTAACAAAAGATTGTCACTCAGAGCTGGGACTGAGAAACATTGATTAACCAACAACTGATCAATCAATCAATCATTTTTTAATCGATCCATTGCAGTCTCAATTCATTGTGTTCCCCATCCACAAACACTTTTACTGATTACAGGTGCGTAGCCCAAGTTTTGTTTGCCCGTTAAATCCATTTTCATCAATCTTATTTTACTTGTATCAACATCCTGCTTTTAAAGCCTCTATCATGCTGCAATCTGCCACTGCTACAACACTGCCTTTTTTGTTCAGCCTACAGCAGGCAATCTCTTACAAAATTCAATACAAAAGATATTTTAACATTTTCTTACCTCCGGGTACAGGCTGGGTTCCATTATTGCAGTGAGGTTCTGGCTTGCACTCTTCTCGTGATGGCTGGTATAAGCCCTCAGCTACACACTCACAGACAGTGTCAGGTCCATATTTCCCACATGGTGTTTTCTAGATAAAGTTATACATATTAAAACCCTCCTATGTACAGTGCAGTTGCCATAGAATTGTCAGACCTTTCAAAACCTTTCAAGTTTGCTCAACTGAAGGTTTTGAAAGGTGAGAAAACTGTCTGATAAAAGAGACCTATGAAAGGTTTTGAAAGGTGAAACAACTCTCTGAACAAACTGGTATACCATTGCCCAACTACGTTTCAATACCTTTCAAAGGGTATTGAAAGGTGTGGTAGTGCAGTAGCAACAAATTCTGGAGTGTTTTAAAAGGTTCATAATTATTGTTTAGCCATCTTACCAGTAAGCAGATTTTGAAAGGTTTGGAAAGGTCAAACCATAGGGGAGTTAAGACAACTAAAAGTAAAAGCATGAAAAGGTTACACTGCCAATTGGAGGCACCGAATTTGGCGATAAATTTGTGCTAAAATTGCTGTGCCTTGAAAGATCTTTTAAAATCAGAATATGATTATGTACACGACAACCCTTGAAAATGTGCCGTTTTTCTCAAGAACAGATGAAAACACTGCCCTTACGAAATACTCTTATAATAAGAAACTTATAAGAAACTTATAAGAAACTTATAAGAAACTTATGAAATTCTTAGAACAGTCTGATAAGAATCTGATAAGAATCTGATAAGAATCTTATAAGTTTTTTATATGCAAATTAGTAAGATCTTATAAGAATTATACAAGAATCTTATAAGAATCCAGATTTTTGCAGTGATTATTTTGACTTTTTTTATTCTCTACAAGTTTAAAGCAATCCACAGCTGTTTAGCTTTAAATATGTGAGAGGAAAAATAGTTTTAATGCATCTTACATACTGGATATAAAGAAACTAATGCAGTGAAATTTCTATAAGCCCATAGTTAACAAATAGCTGAATGTAATGCCTCACAGGATATCTGTGGTTAGATTACACATGATGAATTATCACAAAATTTATCGTTATAAACTTCTTCAAGTGGATATCTTCTTGCTGCAAATGCAGATGATTAGTCTGTCCAATTGGTCTGTCTGAAATTTAAAAAATCACAAATAATTTATTCTACATGTTATACAAAAAACTTCCAAGTTTTCTTAATTAAGTAGCTGTTCATCAGAAATTAGTCAATGAAATTATAGTAAGCCATTTTAGAAACAAAATTCACTTTTCATTTAAAATTTAGACAGCTAACTGGTTTAAATTCATAATTTTATCATGTTCAATTCTTTACTGTTTATATTAGCAGTACAGTCATGAAGGTCACAACTGTTTTGTTATCACTAACACAAAGCAACAATGGGGACAATCTTTACAGAATATTGAGCAAAAATTAAATTGTGTAAGCCAAAAAAAGGAAATGTCACACTAGTAATAATTGTAGACTTACTACATAATACAAACAGCTTGTGAGCGTGTTGACAATTGTCCATTCCAAAGACTATCCATTCATCCAGCAAGTGTATTTTGTACACGTCATGTACAAGTTGAGTGTGTACATGAGCAGTAATATGTCCACAGGCATAAATGCCATGCAAATATCCATGATTTTGACCCATTTTTATACAATTTCTGCCATCTAATTTCAAGCCAGTGCAATGTAACTGCATCAGACATTCAACTGACTGCAGTGCAGATTTCAAATTTCCCACACTGACCGTTTATCTCTGGTATGCAAGCAACAAGGTCACCATGTCATGTGACTTGTGACTGGTGCTTAACACTGTGAGTCTATGAGGAAATCAGAAAATTAGGGAAGCAATCTTATAAGAAATTCATTAAGTGTGACATTTTACCTACTGCATTAGAAATGTTATAAGAATTGTTCACAGTTCTTACACTTTGTGTGTTCTTATAAGAATCTTACCTAATTTTCTTACTTCGAATTAACAATTTCTTACTTGCTGTGCATTCTTATAAGAATCTTATCAGATTCCGACCCACTTATAAGAATCTTATAAGAATCTTATAAGAATCTTATAAGATCTTATAAGTTGAAATCGTACGGGAGGGATGAGATTCTTCCGACTTTTGGCGGAATTCCGACTTTGGGACTTTGAAAATCCGACTTTGAATTTCAGTTCCGACATTTTAGAATCTCCGACCTTGACAAGTTTACTTTTGAAGTTCCGACCTTTTACTTTCCAACAATTTTAATACGAAATAAAACAGTTTTTGCTTACTATTTTGGCTCATGTCACGCCTTTCTTTAATTTTAATAATGCCTCGCGAACGAGAATGTCTATCCCCTGAAACAGGGCCAAGTCCGATCAGCGACTATTTACCACTGTTACTGGTCGAATTTGCCTGGTACCCAGGTAACATTTTGTGCATAGGTTACCAGGCAAAATCGACCAGTGGTTGACAAATGTTCGCTGATCGATCTTTGTGCAGGCTGCCATTGAGAGACAGAATAAAACAACGAATTCCATTGGCTCTTGCCGAAACAATGTGGGATACATGTACCTCACGCATATTGACCAATGATAATCACTGTGTAAAGTGCATTCGTGTTAAGTCAACGATGCGGTCTTACAACTGCTCTGATTGGCATGTTTTTGTGGCTATTTCCGCTTTCAACCAATGACCATGCGCCACGCGCGCTGCAACGCACGTGCAATGATCTGGTACGTGCACGCCTGCGGTACTTGTTCGGTACTTGTACTTGTCTTGAGATTTCCCCACCAGCTTCCGAATTTCGAGATTGTTGGTTTGCATCGTGTCTTGTCGTAAAGACATTGTTTAGTCGGAAAGCAGAGGGACTGATAAAGGAGATCGATAAAGGAATTTAAAAATACATTGCGGTGGGAATGGGTGGAAACGAAATCTGGAGCCAAAAGCCTTTGTGGAGGATTTTTCTGTCGGAATTCATCCGGAAATTGAAAGAGCCGGGGCCCGGATAAAGCACTAGGCTAGGGTGCGATGCCGAAATAAACTATGCGTCGCGGGGGAAGGCGCTTGTGATACGCTCTTATTACTGGTAACATTTATAATTAATTTTTTTTGCACTTTTTTGTCGGATTTTTCTTCTTTTCCCCCAAATTTCTCAAAATTTTACCATAGTAAACGTCAAGCATTTTCCAATACCTTGCAGTGCTGTTTGACATGTTAATCATATGGACTTTGCCGTGCCCGCGTGCTGCGCACGTGTTTTTCGTGCTGCACACATGCTCACTTCCCATGACAGAAAAAAAAATCAGACTTTTCAACTCTTTCAGAATCTCATCCCTGTGAAAATCACTTCAGGGATGCCATTTTGGTTCAGACCATTGGTACCCTGACATATGCATAGATGACTCCACGTTAACGTATAGATCCTCTAGTATTAACAAAATATAAAGGAAATAGCTCTTGCTAGTATTCACAACTGGTGCCTAAGAAACAAACTAGCATTGAATGCCGACAAAACCAAATGTCAAGGCAGAAAATATCCAACGACGACCTGAACGTGTGCATTGCTGATAAGGTTATTGAAAAAGTGAAATCTTGTAAATGCTTGGGTGTATACGTAGTTGTTGATGAAACATTAAGTTGGGGTCCACATGTTGAATACGTAAGGAAGACTGTTTCGTCTAAATTGGGTGTGTTAAACAGAATTCGTGATTACATTAGCCAAAGCAGCATGCCATCTTTAGAGTATTGTTGTACGGTGTGGGGAGGAAGGTACATACATACCTCACGACAATATCCTCAATATGTCTAAAAAGAGCCGCACGGATAATCCTTAAATGTACCTCCCTCATGCCATCAGCTGATATGTTTACCAGACTTTTGGATTCCTTTTAATGAAAGAGTTCAGTCCAAAAAGGCTATCCTTGTTTTCAAAAGCCTTAACTAAATGACTCCTTTGTACATGACAAATCTGTTCACACCATGCACTTACAGTGATTCGTGAAACACGACAATCGACCCAAATAGCACTGAAAGTTCCTTTCGCCAAAAAGGAATGCTACAATGTACGTGACAAGTTTTGCTGTGAGTGGTGCCAGTATATGGAATAATCTGCCTGAACAAATGAGCACTATGAACTCCCTAAGGACATTTAAATCGGAGCTACGTAAAGCCATCCATTAGTGATATTTCTGCCATTTACGCTGATCTGCGGAGTTATGAACTTGGTTGCCACAATACTTTGGAGCCGGATGGAAATTTCCCCTTGTTTTTTTACCACAAAAGGTCATTTTTTTGCGGGTTTTTCGCCCATCCCGTAAATCAGCAATAGGCTTCCACTGGAGAGTTGAAAAATGAACCATAAATAGTTTTATTTGTGTAAACATTCTTGTATTTGTTTAACTATTTTGTATGTATGTGTAAATATTCAGTTTTAACTAATAATATGCAGAGCCAACAATGAAAACCAGTTTTAAACTGTTTGGGCACACCCTTGGTAAAGAAATTGATTAAATAAATAAATAAATAGCTGCAATTGAGTGCCACATTATCAATGTACACAATTTGATGATGAGTTGGCACTATACATATGCTATGGCATGTACAAGGCTGACTAGGACCAATTTGGATTAATGGCAGTGTTGCAGGGACTTGGACCGCGTTTCCACTTGAATTGGGAAAAGGCGGATCAAGATCCGGCATTTTGGTGTGATCGTTGTCTAACCGCAACAAACGTTCCTACTTATGCTTGATCCACCTTTGCGAACGGAAGTGTCTAGTCCGAAAGGTCACTGAGTTCGGTATTACGCATGCGCTTGCTAGCTGAGCGCGCGCTCTGTGGCAGCATTGCATGGTGGGACGGGTCAAATTGTACATGTGCGATGTTTTGGTGTTCGAAGTTTCAACATGGAGGAAGAAGTGTACTCTATGACAAGAATATCGACAAAAATATTTCTCTGAGGCATACATGTATCTCCCGACAGACTCAAGCGAATCGTACATGCCGCACATGCGACGTGCATAGTGCATATTACTTCCCTAAGTAATTCATAGTTTTCGCATAAAAAAACAAACATCTTTTTACACAAATTTAACTTCTGCAAAGATGATGTCTGTTAGTTTTTACAAGATATTTATTGTGTCAAGATTTTCTGGAGTAGTACATGTACTAACATTAGTACTGGCTCAAATCGGATCAAACGTTTAACCTAGTAAAACGTTATGATTTTCTTTAAACTTTGCTACGGTTGTTATTGTTGTTCTATGACGTACACATGTGCGCTGCATACATGCAATGCACGCATGCATCGCGCACCCGTGGTGACACATTTTGTATACAGCCCGTAGTTCAGTAGTTGTTTATTGTGCATGTCGTGCGCGTGGGAAATTTTCACATGAGCTACACGCCTAAACGTATTTCTTCGTTCATCAGACCGCACACTTTTCGCGCCTCTCGTGCACCAGCCGGATATTGACAGGTCAAATTGCCGGATCAGATCCACCTTTTGCGTTCCCACTTGATCGTGATCCACCAATTTGGAGGATCTGATCCACCAATTGGGGAATCGGTATCCTGGTCCAAAGGTGGATCAAGAAAGGTGGATCAGATCCTGATCCACCTTATAACGGTTAGCGTTCCCACTACACACAATTGCAGGATCTGATCCACCAATTGGGGGATCTGATCCAGCAATTTGGCAAAAGGTGGATCAGATCCCCCAATTGGTGGATCTAGTGGGAACGGGGCCCTGCAGGGACTTGTGATGGACTTGACTACATCCCTGTTCCAAAGCAGCATTGGTGCTGGCAGTCTGCTGCCCTTTTCTGTTTTTCTTGTGCGGAACTACCAAAAGTGGGGGGCCATTTCCCCAAAGTGGAAAAAGTGGGGGGTAAATTGGCAATATCGGCAAAACATCGGATCGGCAAAATTTGTAAGGTTCAACTGATGTTTAACAATATCAAGTAGCAAACTCTGCACTCAATTTTATCATAAACAAATCTCTTTTTTTTATTAGAGTGTGAGTAAAAATGATGGTTTATTTTTGTGTGAAAAATGAAAAGTTTTTTTTAGGCATGTGCAATACTACCGTATTTCACAGTGACTAAAATTTACGCTATACCGTATTTCATAGTGACTCAAATTCACGCTACACCGGAATATCGGGGAATTCAATATACTAAAGAATATCGCGATATGTAGCTTTTCGTAGCGTTTAAGATTTTTGTAAGTGTGTATTAAGTGTAAATTAGTCCAGTTTACCTTCTCCGAAATTCCCGTTATTTCCAATAAATTTGACGATAGAATAGTATATTCAAGCAACAGGTACCGTATCACAAGTCAATTACTGGTTAATCAGTTGTTAATTAAAATTACTCTGTTTGACCAAACCTTGACACAAGATCATTCTCACTTTAATGCGAGTACGCAAGCAACAGGTACCGTATTACGAGTCAACTACGGGTTAATCAGTTGTTGATCAAAATTGCCACAGGCTTCACGCAAGTACCTTAAATTACATGTGCAAATGTTTTCACTATTAAATCAAACTCACCAATGACCATGGGCGTTCACAGATTGTGCAGTTATACGCTGCAGTGCATTTGTTTGGCCAAGGCATCATTTCCGTCCCTTCCACCACAGGACGGCATCTGTCATGTCTAACAGAAAGGTTATTAAAATGATTACTGGAAGACCTAATCGTTGATATTGTGTTCATAAATGTCTTTCTCAAACGTAGCCTTTGGAAGATGGACTAGTGCATATCATCTGCACTTCCTTGCACTAATTTTACCCTTTTTTTATTTAGCACTGTTGTACATTGTGTCCCCCCCAACCCCATAAAAAGGAAACTGGGAAAGACATCAGTATTTCCCTATTTAGGGCAGTAATTATTAATCCAAACGATATCAGAAAGATATGACACAAAGTGTGATGTAATTCATTCATGGCTTGATACCGATAATGCACTTTGAAAAAAAAATGGTGGGAATTTCATTTTGAACACTTTTCAGATCATCCATCTTTTTTTTCTATTTTTTTAATTTGTTTTATGCAAGATCGCCCCAAACAAGGCTCAAAGCCACTCAAGGAAAAGGAAATCAAAGATGGAGGAGATAGGAATTAACATTCCTCTTATAACAGGAGAGATCATAAGATGAAGGGAAACATGAACCAGGCAAAGAGTTCCACAGAGATACAGAACGAGGAAAAAAGCTATTGGCATAGCTTTTTGTTCTACATCTAATGTACAGTCGGAGTATATTGGTGGGAACAGGCGGAGAGCCGAGTTTCACGCTCAAATACCCTGACTGGAGGAACCAAGCTAGACAAGCCAGTGGAGCATTTACCATGAAAATACCTGTAGAACAGACTAAGAGTATCAACAAATCTCCGGTGAGAAAGTGATTGTAAAGATGAGCTCAACTCTTCTCAAACCAAATTTACAATGCGCTTCTGTATTCTATCTAGTATTAAGTGACAAGCAGAAGCACCAGCCCAGATGTGGGAACAGTACTCCATAAGTGGACGTATAGTTGTCTTATAAAGGTAAAGGATAGCATCAGGAGGTAGATATTTCCGAGCTCAATAAAGACAACCAACTCGCATGGAAGCACTTTTGGCAATACCTGTACTATACAACTATACTGTCTCCCAACTAAGTTTAGGGGAGATTACAAGTCCAAGAAGATGTAGGTCATATACATGTACCTCGGGCAAAAGCAAGGGACCCATATGAAGTGAAGTGAATGAATCATCTTTAGATCGAGACAAAGACAACAATTTAGTTTTCTTTGCATTGAAGGTTACCAGCCAGTCGTTCCCCCAAATCAACATACTCTCCAGGTCATTGCTGAGTGAAGCACCCACTTCAATGTGAGAAGTACTAGAAGAATTGGAAGAAGCACTGTAGAGTGTAGAGTCATCAGCATACATGGCAAGCTGAGACAAAACATTATCGGGCAAATCATTAATATAAACCAAAAAGAGGGTTGGACCGAGAACACTGCAGAGCCCCGAGGTACACCGGAATTATGACAGAACAAGTAGAAGATGATTGCCCTTCAAGCGCTACCTTTAACTTGCTGTTGGAAAGGAAAGCAGAGAATTAAAAACCAAATTGTTGGCAAAAAGATTTGCCTTATCCAAAGGAGAAGTAAGGACTTCGGGTCCATGAAAGAGAGGAGGAATGGAGGACTTGTTGCGGTTAAGTACACTATTAGCAATCCGCCAAAAGTCTCTAGATCCAAGCCGCTGTGTTGCAATGGAACCAGCAACAGAGTTTGCATATTGCTGTTTAGTGTCCTCTAAAACTCTCTTGTAGCGATTACGGGCTTCATGGAAAAGACACTTACTATCCAAAAGTTCCTAAACGATGATATATCATAAAGAAATGGTTCCGATGTGCAATTGCTGCAATTGCTGCAGCACATGCTGGAGTGTACCAAGGTTGTGAATGGGCCCTGATCTGGTAGGTAAGTGAAGGGATGTATATCTCCATACCATGCAAGGCTAATCTATTGGGATACTCCTCTGCTGCCAAATCAGGACCAAGACTTAGAACTGATGACCAAGGCACATCAGCAAGAAAACATTGAAAATCATCCTAGTCAGCCCTTCCAAACTGAAAAACAGTACGGTGAAATGTAGTCGGAGGAGAAGAAACGGAAACAGAAACAATTGAATGATCAGATTTACCAATTGGAGGTAAGACCTTGGCAACACAATCGTCCGGGTTAGAGCAAAGAAAAGGGTCAAGCAAGTACCTACCATCGGAAGCACGATCCGGAATATGGGTAGAAGATGAATCGATCTAAATAAGATCTTGAGAGATTGAACAATTATATGTTGCAGTACCGTCAATGTCAGTGTTGCGGTAATGAATTAACCAATCTTTATGGTGGACATTGAAGTCACCGAATACCATGACTTGAGCAGCAGGATGCTGAAAAATAGCATGATCAATGCTGTCAGAGATGGCATCTATCACTGCACAGGATGATGATGAAGGTGAACGATATAGAAAAAACAGGTAAGTAGTAGAATGGAGGAGTGACAGGCGAAAGCACATGTACTCTTGATTGTTGCATTCCAAAGTGCTTTCGCGGGCTATATACAGGTAGAGTTTCTTTGACGTACACACCAAGACCATGGGATGGTGGGTGGTCAAGGCGGTGAAAAATATATCCAGGTAATTTGTAAGAATCGGAGGAGATGTCGCTGCTCAATCGGCTCTCAGACAGAGCTAATTAACAAATCAGGTGAGTTAATTGTTGTGAAAGCGAGCCCCGCCCAGTATGCAAGGATTGGCTGTTCACATGGCTCCAAGAAAATAAAGCTTGAAATTTGTAAGCGCGTACGGCGTGAAGTATGGCGTGGGGCCAGGGGCCAGGGCCCAGATTCCAGGTACTCTGTGGTGCAATCTAAGGCTCTCGTGGACACCTTTTAGAACAAAAATATTTGCAAAATTGTACCCCCGAAAATGGTTGTAAGATTCCACATGCACATGTACATTCCTTACTAAGCAACTCCTGCCTCGTGAATTATGTTGCAGCACTTGATCCGTCAGTCCTTCTCTGCTCGCAAAAAAAAATGTTGAAGAACAAAAATGTTCTAGAATAAAGTTACGTTTTGACAAGAGTTTTGACTGAATTAAATTTGTACTTTTTACCCTAATTTCCAAAAATGGCTGTCTATTTTGCTTATCACGCAGACTGCGCTAACGATCATGTTCATGTACATGTACTCACACAATCAACATGCCCGTCGACTCAGCGCGCAGTGGCCACATCGCCCCTGTGCATTGACCTACAAACCTCTCGCACCGAGCCGGTCAATTCACAGTTTTCCCGGAGTTGTGTACCTTGCACCATGAAAGCTTGGTACATCTGCACTTCGTCGTATATAGAGATTTTGTCAGTAGTCTTTATAAAAATGTGACATTTTCATTGTGACTGAAAGCTTGAATTGTCATCATCTATTGGGTAGATTCATTTTAGCGTTAAGAAATATCTTTAAAATTAAATGTTCAATCAAAAGTTTTGGCATCGTCTTCGTCCGTGGCAATATCCAATAATACAGCGTGGCGTGACGCTTGGTAGGTATGTGGTAGTTGTACAATGTATGTAGGTAAAGCGCACGTGCGTTGTGCGAACGCGTTGGATTCAGCTAGCATAGGGGGTTGGGATTTTCGCGGTCGATTGACATGTTCGTGGCATTTTCACGGCACATTATTATTGTGTGCGCTTTTGGTGAAATAGAAAGAAAGACATGAGACAGAGGAAAATAGTGAGAAGAAACGCTTGTTTATTTTATTTTATTATATTTTATTTTATTTTATCTTGCGAGGCGGACGTGTTTCCCTTGAGCTCCTGCGTAAGTTAAATATTGTAGCGATTCTGACCTTGTATGGTCCCTGTTTTCATTGTAAATTTGTATTATATTGTATATTGTATATAGATAGACCAAGCCCACCTTGTAAATTGTTCATTTGCTTGTATTTTGGCCGTATTTTCTTGTATGTTAGTAGGGTTTCTGGCTTTACTGGCCATTATGGCCGGTAGGGCGGGTCCCTCCATGTATAGGCGCCCGGTCGTGACTCCGGACGCCCATACCAATCCCATTGTTCCTGGTGTCGAACCATTCCCGGGCATCACCAGGAACAATGGCATCACATTCCAAGCAGTGGAAAAAGTCTCCCTGAACGATTATCATTTCCTGATCTTCCAATTTGTTCCGCCAGTAGAATTTCTAGAAACCGTATTGCCGTCTACTTGAGCTCGAGAGATGATGTTGCCGACGCCATATCCCACGGGTTGACGCACAGCGACTCATTTCTCGAGCTCTCCCCTCTCGTTCAACCCTCCACCCGTCTCACTCTCTCTAACGTCTATCCCGAAATTCCTAATTCTGTACTGGTTCTAAATATCTCCAACTTCTGTAAAGTCATCTCTCCCATTCGGCCCATACCCATTGGAATGAAAACTAAGGACTCCAAACTTTCTCATGTCATGTCATTTCGTCGGCAAGTCCAGGTATTGTTTAAACCCAACATAACCCCTCCAGATAGCATCAATTTCACGTTCTCTGGTGTCAACTACCGCGTCTTCCTTTCCACGGTACATCTCTCTCTCCCTTATCATGGCGTTGTCACTGGCGACACTCAACACTGGAGGTTGCTCACAAGCGACAAAAAACACTTCCTTAAAAATTTACTTTGAAAATCTCTCCCCGAAATTTGACGTGATACTTTTGCAGGAAACTTACTCCCTCACGGATAAACATCCGTGCTGGAAAAACTGGTCCGAATATACACCCTTTTGCGCTCCCGGCTCCGCCCCCGGGTCGGGAGTCACCACACTTATTAAACGCGGTATCGATGTAGCAACCTCCAGTGTTGTCGCTGATGGATCTATAAATTTTGTTCAAATTAAAATTACTAACGACCTTTACAATATTTTTAATGTCCTAATGCCACAGAGCAATGAGTTTGCTGTGAAAGCTATTGACAATCTTATGTGACGGCGCCATTGTAGTCGGAGGTGACTTCAACTGCACTGACGATCCATCCTTGGATCGTCTAAATAGGTCGACCGAGTACCGTCCCCAGGTCGCATCAGCTCTCAAAAAATGTATTAATAATTTTTGCTCTGTGATGTCTGGCGCAGACTGCACCCTCTCGAGGAAAACTACACCTGGCTGAGGAGTAATGCGACCGTTCCTGGTCGCATCTCCAAAGCCAGGTTAGATCGTTTTTATGCCCCTCTCAGTTCAATGTCGTCTACTCGCTCCTGTCGTATTACTCTCTGCTCTCTTCCGATCACTCCACCGTTTCCCTCTGCATTAAACTTAACTCTCCTCAAACTAAAGGAAGTGCCTATTGGCACTTCAATAACTCTCTTCTAGAAACCCAACGGTTTCTGGAGGAGCAAAGAAAAGAACTTAATTCACTTCTTAAAAACGAGGCTCAAGGTGCCCTTGTCAGATCCCGTTTCAAACATATTAACGAAGTCAACACAAGCTCTTCTTATTTCTTTCATCTTGAACAATCGCACGCTCAATCCAAACGTATCTCTTCCATTCGTCTCCCCTCGGGATCTATCACAGAAGATCCCGAGGAAATTAAAACTCACTGTCGAATTTTGTACAAAGACCTCTACAGTCGTACTTCGACTGACGAGGGCACCTTTGAGCCTCTCATAAACAATATGCCTAAGCTTGATCCCACGGACGCAGAGGACCTTGACGCTCCCCTGCGTCCGGAGGAATTAGACACTGCTGTCAAGCAGCTTGGCAAAAATAAAACTCCCGGCCTCGATGGACTTTCCTCCGAGTTTTTCCTTTCCTTCTGGCCCCTCCTTAAAAATGATCTGCTCGACGTCCTCGACGCGGCTATCACTTCCGGTTCTCTGCCCCATTCCTTTCACAAAGCTGTAATTGCTCTCATTCCTAAGAAGGGAGACCTTTGTGACATAACCAATTGGCGTCCGGTCTCCCTTCTCAATGCGGACTACAAAATTGTTGCCAAGCTGCTCGTCAAAAGACTTAAACAATCTATTAATACTATTATTCATGAAGATCAGTCCTATTGTATTCCGGGCCGTTCCATTTTTAACAATTTAAACCTGATCCGTGATGTTCTTTACTATTGTAATTATAATGATTTACCGTTAGCCGTGGTCAACCTCGATCAAAAAAAGGCCTTTAATAACGTTGACCACGGCTATCTTTTCCGAACTATGAGAGCTATGGGATTTGGGGACGGTTCTATTTCTTATCTTAATCTCCTGTACAGCGGCGCCGAGAGCCACGTCAAGGTGTGCGGCTCTCTCACCGCACCCTTCCAGTTTCAAAAAGGCATCCGCCAAGGCTGTTCGCTCTCGGGGCTGCTGTACGCTATAGCCATTGAACCCTTTCTACACACTTTACGTACCAAACTTATCGGACAAAGTTTTCTTCTCCCAAATTCACAAACTTATTGCTCGGTCTCGGCCTATGCAGATGACGTTTCCGTCTTTGTCACCTCCGACGAGGGGTTTAAAACAATCCAAAGAGTGTACAGCCTTTTTAGAAAATCCTCTGCTGCTTCTTTAAACCGTATTATGGGTTGGATCTTGGACCAGACGAAGCGATGAACCCCTAGGCTTCCTATGGAATGCCCGGGGCCTCTCCTTTCTCGGGGTTCACCTCGGTAACGACAATAATTATATTCAACAAAACTGGATTCAATGCAAAGAAAAACTAACAAAAACTTTTTCCCGATGGAAATATATTTCTAGTACCCTATCTCTCAAAGGCAAAATTCTTGTGGCCAATCAGCTAGCTGCTTCCAAACTTTTTCATTGTATTTCAGTTCTCTCCTGCCCCGAAAACATCCTGGACGAGCTCAAGAACATAATCGTCGACTTTGTCTGGTCCAACAAATGGCATTTTTTAAATAAACGAATTTTGTATCAAAACTGTCAAAATGGTGGGCTTGGTCTTGTTTGTCTCCGAGCACGCAGCCTCGCTTTCAAATTTACACTCTTACAACGCTACCTCTGCTCAAATTCTCACCTCTGTTTTCTTCTAATAGATCACAACCTCCACCAGTACAAAAAAATGAACCTTGACTACCATCTTCTCCTTCTAGACCTCGATCAAAAATGTTTGACTAGTCTCACCTGTTTTTATAGCGAGGTCTTGCGTGCTTGGTTGAAACTCGGAGCTCGAGTGGAAACACCCCCGAATTCCATCAACCATGTCTTTAACGTTCCCCTAATTTTTCCTCCCTTTGTTAAATATTTGCCCGGCGACTCGGCCTTTTTCTGCTCGACTCCACGCCAGCGGAATCAGACTCGTCGGACACCTTCTCGACACCGACTCCGGCACATGGCTTCAAGCACAAGACCTTCAGCTTTCCTCCACGAACCTCCGTCTCCCGTCTGAACGTATTCTTCGACGAAACCTCTCTCGTCTGCACCAGGCCATCTCCTCCACGTTTCCAGAACTCTTCAACAATACCGGTTTTCTTCACGACTCATCTTTGCTTCACGACGTTCCTCTTCAACCCTTTCCACCGGGTAACGTTTTCTTCAACGGTGACGTCAACACTCTTTCTGCTCCTTCGAAACTACTGTACTCTTGTCTCAACCAGCGTGTCAACAAACTTCCTTCATCTACTACTACCTATTGGCATGAGACTGGTGTCCTTCCTTCTTCCCATCACATACCGTGGAAGGTCATATACCAATTTCCCACCTCGAAGAAGGAAGGGGACGTTTAGTTCAAACTCCTGCACAACGTCCTACCCTCACTTCCGGTCCTCAGCCATCTCAACCCCGGCATCTCTTCATCCTGCGGCTGGTGCGGCGAGAGGGGTACCATCTGTCATCTCTTCATCACCTGTCCGTCCGTCCAGCCTGCCCTGAATCTACTGCACCGTCTCCTCTCTCGTCTTTTTCCCGATCTACAACTGAACTTTGACATCTATTGGGCACTGATTCCGCACGCTCGGAGTCGAAGCAGGGAGGCTGTGCGCTTGGGCAATTATCTTATAATTAGTCTCAAGAATATTATTTATTGGTTGTATCGCACTTGTAACTTTTCTGATCCTCTTATCATTTGGAACTACCGCCTCAAAAACAAAATTCTTATTGAATATAATTATTACAAACTGAACAATTCTTCAAATTTGTTTTTCGAAAAATGGGGAACTAACGATACGCTTTTCAATTTTGACAATAAAAAACTGACATGGTTAATTTAAATTAATATTTCCCCTAAATTTCCTCCCTCCCCAGGTCACCGATGTGGGTAGTCGCCACCCCTCCCAGGCGGGACGTGGTGTCATTTTACCGCCCACCCCGGTGGCCTGACTTTTTTTCCCTCCCAGGGCCTACTGGCAGTGGGCACGAATGTGCCCACATCCAGAACCCAGTGGGCCCCACTCCACTTTCCCCTCCCTTCCCTTCCCTGAGTCCTTCCCCTCCCCACTTAATTCATAATGATTCATAACGAGATTTCTATTCTAGATTTTCCCTTGAGTACAGTTTTAGTTTATTTTCTACATAATGTTCTGTAACTTTATGTACTGATTTTATTATGATTATCTTAATGAATGTACGAATTTCATTATGATTTTCTTACTGAATGTACTTAATTTATTATGATTCTCTTTACTCCGACAACCTTTAAGGTTTCTGGAATCATTGTACCGATTTCTTTATGAATTATTTTAACTTTGTAAATATTCTGTTGTTTCAAGGATTTGAAATAAAGTTTCCTTGGAAAAGTAAAAAAGTAGTATTTTATTTTATTTTATTTTATTTTATTTTATTTTATTTTATTTTATTTTATTTTATTTTATTTTATTTTATTTTATTTTATTTTATTTTTCAGAACCCATTCAACTTCATTGGTGTTAAAATATCTGATACGACCATCAAGTCAGCTTTCTGAAATATGTCGGAAAGCCTAAAATGTCGGAACTTAATTTGAAAGTTGGAAGAATCTCATCCCTGTGCAAGTTGTACATGTGGGAAAAAGAGTTATTTTACTCAGGGAGTCCGAGTAAATGTATCAGTGGGATGTTTTTTTCTGGAGCACTGGGCAGTCTTTCCCCTTGAGTTTGGCAGCCAAAAAATGATGAATTTTACTTTTTCAAGAAAGATTAAATAAAATGTACATGCACATGTACATGCGTTTTTTAAATGGAAATCTGAACATGTTTTTCTCTTTGTTTCCCCGCCATTTAATCTTTACTTGCTACAGTCCATTTTCCCAAGCATATATACTTAACTTCGGAAAATGAAACTCCAAGCCTAGCTATAATATATCCTGGATCCCAGCTACCTTAATTCCTCGATGAGATCGTGACCAAACGCTGAATATGCATTTATGATACATGTAATTTGCGGCAGTAACTCCATTCAAACAATGAATATGCATTTCTGAAAATCAGATACAGTCAAGCATTGGCCTGGCAGTGGCCCACGGGGTGTGGCCATTGTTCTATTATTATCAATCTTGCGCCCTGCGGGTTTGGCAACGTGCCAATCAACTTGTTATGACTGGTGTGGCCAGGGAGGGCCAGGTAATTCCCGGAAGGACATTGTATGCATGCACTATCGATCGGTGCGATTGCGATTGGAAAGATTTTCTTAAATGTACATGTACTTCCGAACCCGAACCGAACCGATGTTCGGAAAAAAAATCCGAACCGGAACCGAACCTGAACCGAACCGGACCGAACCGAACCTGGAGGATCAGTTGCAGCACTACCACAGGGTACCGAATAGGGGAAATTGAGATAATGGGACCCCACGAGGTAGTCTTTAGAAATCTTGGGGTCCCATGAGGAAAACGCTATGGAGTTTGAGACTTCAATGGGAACAATTAAGGAGAACAAAAGTAGGAAAGTACATGTGTGAACAATAGTGGTTCCCCATAAGGGTGCATATGTGTAAAAGGGTTAGGGCGTAAACAAAGGGTCCACGGTTGACCAAACGTCCACGATTGAAAATCGTGTCCAAAACATATGGGAGGCCTTCCGAAAAAGTTAAAGTATAAACAAAAGAGGGACAATAGGAGGTCCGCGATTGCCGGTATTTACACACATGTGGGCGTGTTGGGGTATTCAAACCGTGGACGAAAAATGCCGGAGAACAAAAGAGAACAATATCGTCCGCGATTCCCAGCATACGTCTGCGATTGGGATTGTGTACAAAACATATGGAGGTCTTCCGAAAAAGTTAAAGTACAAACAAAAGAGGGACAATAGGACGTCCACGGTGGGAGGTCGATACACGACTGTGTGAGTATGTACCGGCAATCGTGGACTAAGGACAAAAGCGTTAGGGCATAGACAAAGGGGTCCACGATTGACCGAACGTCCACGATTGAAAATTGTGTACAAAACATATGGGAGGCCTTCCGAAAAAGTTAACAAAAGAGGGACAATAGGACGTCCACGTTTGGAGGTCGACACACATTTGTGTGTACATGTACTTTACTACGTTCCAGGACAAGGGGAGAAAGAAAATACAAAGGAATTTTGTTTGTCCTCGGGAGACGGTCTTTTGTTTAGATCGGTCCTCGAACGTAGAAGTACGTGCTTATGCTATGGGGTTGGGTTATATATATTAAAGGAACAATAAGAAACACAAAGCATTGTCCTCGCCAGTAAGGAAAGTACGACTAAGTGTGTGGAGAGATATACCGTATTGGTTAGGTTGTCTCCACAAGGAATTTTGTGTACAAAGTCTATGGGGGTTTGCTTAAGTACAGGGACAAAGGGAAGAACAATGCCATGTCTCCACAAGGATGCAAATATGCAAATGTGTGTGAGTATGTATATACCAGCAATCGTGGACCTAGGACAAAAGAATTCAGGCGCAGACAAAGGGTCCCTTTTTGACCGAACGTCCACGATTGAAAATCGTGTACAAAACATATGGGAGGCCTTCCGAAAAAAAAGGTATAAACAAAAGAGGAACAATGGGACGTCCACGATTGCAGGTATTTACACACTTGTGTGTGTGTGTGCATTACATTTGTTTCTAAATTCACTACCTTCAGTGTGCAAATTCTTTAATATGATTATGGGTACATTTTCATCAGTATGACTGAGTACAAACGTAATGAGTATTACAATACTAGTGAGTTGGTACATTTTGCACTGATCCTATGGTATCTCATAAACTTACTCTGAAATCTGAGGTCTCTCCAATGCATCTTGGTTGCAAATGCAGTGTTTATTAACAACTGCCCCTCGAGCACACAAGGTGCATTGACACTGGAGGCCATTCTCATCGACATGGTCATAATAGCGGCTAGGGTCCGTTGCAGAACTTAAAATACACAATTCACCCTGCAAACATATAATACATGTTAAATCTTTACATTGTGTATCAGTTCACTCATTGCCCATACAGGGGTGAGATTGGCAAAAAATGAAAAATCCACGAAATCCACACAAAAAATCACGAAAAATCCACAAGGACCCCAGATCAACATATAGTTTGTATTTGCCTAAAGGCACCCCCTTTATAAAATATCCGTTTTTATTGGTCTATATCCACTTTTACAGGTAAACACACCTTTAGGAAAACACCTCAGGAATTCCACATTGCAAAAGAGATTCTTTAAAAATTCTGAAATCCCGACAAAAAATTCTGAAATCAGGAAAAATCCTGATAAATCTCACCCCTGCATATAGCCCAATTTACATGTATGCGACTGTCGCAGAATGATTTCAAGCGTTTTTCTCAGGACACACGAGTCAATGCACATCTTGTTGCACAACTTTGTCACATAATTGGAAACATACTCATTGATTTATATGTATTTATAGAAAAAGGGTTGCGCGATAAAGTCAGGTATGTGAAAACTGGCCTGAACCCTTTCACAAAGGATTTACACAATTTACAGGTTACAAGCACAGCAGTAATGGCTTAAGTTGTGGAAGGTGCAGGCAGGATATCTAGGCGCCTAACAGAAATTGTATGGATTAGGACAAGACACATTCATCTTACCACAATGCACATGCAATTGTATGGACTTCGAGGAAAGATTTTAGTTGGCAAAAGATTGGGGTATTTTGAAGTAAAACGTGGTTGTGAACCATAGCATATCATTTGAGGGTGATGAGTTCTGATCAATTAGTCTGCAAAGTACAAGTTCTTCATGTACATGCACAAAAAATGTGTAATGCAATAAAAGAAAACATGTGTTTTAATTCCTAAAAATGGGAGGATCATAGAGCAAAATTCCGTCTGTTTTTGTCGCCCTTTTTTTTGCAACTGTGCTCCCTCCGATCCCCACCCCCCACTCCTTACATCAAATTTGTTCTGGGGCCAATACCAAGTCATCTGTAGTGTGTTCATATTCATTCAGTTTGCGCATGTGCCCCCTTCCTTCCTTTAATTGCCAGGCCCAAAACAAATCTGGACACAGTTTTACAAAAAATTTAGAATTTGGTCTAGAACCTAGTTACATCACTGTATAACCATAGATCAGTAAAATGTAAAGGACAGTGAAAAACACACTAAAATATATGGTTAATGATTAACAGAACAATGGCACAAATTGAATGATAAATCATGACACCGCAATAGTACCAACACCAATGAAAGGGAGGATACTAAGCATCTCTAACAATGACGAGATGAACATTTCAACTGAAGAGTTGAAAACAGTAACTAGTGTGAAATGGGCAGGGTTGTGGCTGGAATCATAAGTGTGAAACAATGCAACAGATGTAGACCCATGTGTTATTTCCATCCATAGTCAAGTACATAATTTATTAACCCCTTGGGCACGGTATTTTATGGGAGACGTCGGGGTGTTGCGGCGGTTCTGGCAGCAAAGCGAACCGTTACAATGTGTTTGTGCAGTCAAGCGTATCATAAACAATAATCCAACAATGGATTGAAACTGCACAAACGGCGGCAAATGGCGTCATCCGGCCTGGTGGCACTTTTTCTTTTGATGCCATATGGCGTCATCTGTACGCAAAGGGTTAATGTGGATGTGGATACCATGCAGGCTTTAACTGTAGTCTTCAACTCAAGCAGGTTGATTGCGTTCACATGACCGGTAATCGACATTGTGGCTTGTATTAAAGACAAAATGAACCAGTACCCCACATCTTTCTCAAGGCCCATTGCTTGATATTAAATCTATTTCACTGGTTACCATAACCCTAACCCTGCCAGACGCAGCACAGTGCATCTGTGCTGACAGCTCCACTTTGCTGCACTCTGCACACAAGTCAATGTGACAAAGTATGCAATCTGATGCATCTGGCAGGGTTCTAGTAAACATGCCCTGGGGGGTTAGGGTAAAACCAACAACCTCATCCCTATGGTGGCTCTAAGGATCGCAGGTATACAATACATACATGTACTGTACATGTATACCCCGTCTCTGTACGCCCGTACATACAGGGTTGAACCAACGAATCGGAAAGCGGGAGTGGAAATCGGCAAGTCAAGATAGTTTCTCTTCTTTTATCCACTCCCTTTTTTATTGAAAAATGAATTTCGATTTTGAATATTTTTCTTGACCCACCCACCCAGCCACAATTTTCGAAAATTTAAAAACAATTTAAAAACAATCCAATTTTAAATGGCCCCTTAGGGTTTTTAGCTCAAAACACCGAACAAGCAAGAACAACTGTTTTTACGGATTTTTTAGGATTTTACGCTTGCTGACAAACGACAAGTTGTCTAAAAGTCTACAAAGTGGTCAGTCTATGCTTCGAGTTTTAACAATATGATGTGTAAACCTGTCAATAATTCCTCTCCCTTGTTTTCATGATATGTACAGATGCAGTGTAGTAGTGACAAGAACGTGCATACCAAATAAAAACAAAACAGCATTCAGATACATGTACTAGAACAGACCTCAAACAAACGTGCAGGTGGAACCAAATGGTTTTTGGAAAAGAAAACATTCAAAATATTATGGAGTTTACCTTGCAGAATCTTGATTTCTCGAGAATTTATGCACAATTCCTGTAGTTTTGGCATTTAAAATGAACTAAGAATAACACATGTTTAGTGAATATGCTCAGTTTATTTCTTTAACCCTAACAGTCCCGAATCCTGCAATTTTAATATGATTTCACATGCACTTGAGGGGATTATAGGATTATCTGAACAAAAATAACTGTATTTTTATTCCTCATACTTATTCTTCAAGTGGAACGTTTCTTTTTGGCACATACATGTATCGGTCACACCATTTACTTACATGTGGTCCTGGCTCAAATTTAATTACTGATGCTTGAGATGGACCATCATCTGATAGGTTAAGTCTTGTCGGTTCCTGAAAAGCCCAAAAAACAGCCCACCAAAATTAATACATGTCAGTGAAATATATAAAAAAAAAAAAAAAAAAAAAAACTCATACAGTCCTTCATTGTGAACATCCCTTAGATTGTAAGGCCAAGTAAAAAACAAAACAAGGTTATGCGTCCGAGTTTTTAAAAAAAGGAGGAGGGGCATTTTATTTTTTATTTTCAATATGGCTGCCAATATTTAAAAAATTTCTGACAAACAAAAGTTTGTTTTAACTGTTTAACATGTTTAAAGACAAATGAATGAAACATGTTAAACAAGAGAATTAAACATGATTATAATTACAGTGGTTGGTTTTTAGATGGATGGTTGATATTTTTGGGGGGTTTTACCTCATTTTCCACTGGTAAAAATAAAACAAAATCAGATGGCCCCTATAACATGAAAAAATGGTGTTTTATTTGCACCACAAAAAAACATACAATGTGACCTCAGTGGCAGCAGCAAATGAGCCGAAAGTCGCACTATGGCTTTCTGAATTACACTTTTACAAAAAAATTTCACTGAAATGTCACTCATGGGATTTTAACATTTTTATATATTGAGAAGCCCTAGTCTATCATATCCCAATGTTTTAAAACTAAATTCTGTCTGAAAATGTTTTTCTGAACTCCAGTCAAAGTGAGCATACATTTTAAGGTTCATTTTCTCAAAACAAGGTCAAGACTTCAAAGGTTTATTTGTGACCAGTCGACCTATTTCTCATACGGTCAACAGGTCCCTCAATGTCTACTTCCTTCATTATTACTTGAACACACACTTTTCCGTAACTTTGTGGTATCGATTAAATTCGGCTCTCATTGCAAAACCCATCCTCATCTGGCGATAGCACTCTGCAGCGCTATGCAAATTTAGCCACGATAACCAGCTTTGCAAACGCTTAGCATTTTTGTTCTTCAATCTTCTTGTGCCAAATTTGTTTAGTCATGACAGTTTTCCTTGACGAAACTCTCACACACGCAAAGTCCGAGACCGCAGGCTGTGCATATATATGACGAAACTGTCACACATGCAAGTCACCAACAACGCGGCTCCTGCACGAATTCGTGCTTGTTTGGTGTCCCTGTTTAACACCTAACCTGTACGTGTCAGTAATTTCCCATCAAGTATCATTAAAATTGACTTCACACTATTTTGTACATGTTTGGCCGGTGTACTTTGTACATCACTCTTGGAGTAAGAAGGCATTCAAGAATGTGTCCTAAATTGCAAAACTTTATACATGTCAGTGATGTCACTGTGTAACATGTCAGTGATGTCACTGTGTAACATGGAAAAATGTCACACGTTTGGACCCCAAATTTATGTAATGACACCTACGCACCAGTTGTTCAATACACACATTTGCAGGGAACAAAGGTTACACATGTATGGGTGATGAGTACTGTCATAGCTAGATATTTATAGTGATCAACCCAGTTAAAAATGTACGTGTATCTGGCTTTACATGTAGTTTAAAAAAAAAATCAAACAGCACAGGACAGGTGGAATGCTCCAACTGTTCACCGCATTTCATCAGAAATTTGGAAGAGTAATAAACCCAGAATGCAAATTAACCAGAAAAGGCAATAAGTTCGATTTTTCAAGAATTATGACTTTTTGGCGCTTTTCAATGAAATACATAACACACCATCTGATTATTTTGAGAGGGCCTGAAAATGTCAGAAGTCCATTTAAAGTGTTGATAAACCCTACATGTACCTTAACAAATAGCACGTAAAAAATTATGCACAATGTACATAGTGCATTTTTGTGGTGACTACATGTACGTACTTGATAAATTCTTTGGACTGACTGTAACCCGGAAGTCGCAGGTTCGAATCCCGCTCCTGCCAGTTTCTTTGTTCACTTTGAAAATGTATTCAAATTTACCTAGTCACTTTCCCTTGTGGATTGTTTGACGAATTAAAAAATATGAAATGAGTTTAAACTCCAGGGCTGTTCATTTTCTAATAATTTGGTATTCGATTATTTCACTGCCAAAAATGGCCACTTCACGGCGGGATTATTTCTGCAGAAAATTTAGATTTACGAAAAAGGCAAAATATAGCAGCCAACTTCTGATATACAGCCAAACGCCACAAATACTGATTTGCAAGAGTCATTTCAACAGTATTTGTACAGTATTTCTTACCAAAACCTCATATATTTTAATACTCCGGGCGCGCCCACCGGAGCGTACATTTTTGAACAACCGGCTGTGCACAGCGGCCAAGTTAAGTTCAACACACGGTCCGCCTCAACAGACTTCTCGGACTTTGTGTGTGTGTGTACAAAACAAATGAGGGATTAGCGTGTTGAGACGTCACCCGGAGGTGAGTCGAGGCAAGCTTGACGTTTTAACCCGTCAGCCGTGCCCATGTATAAAAACAGCCAGACCGACGCGAACTGGTTAAAATGAGAAAATTGTTCTATTTCAAGAACAGTTTTCTCGTCTTACTCCCTAGAAAAGTTTTCTAGGGAGTGAGACAAGAACATTTTTCTTGAAATAAGAAATATTTTCTTATGCTAAGAAATGTAAGAAAGTAATTTTTGGCAGTGTTAAAACTGGGTTTGGCCGGTTATTTGAATATTCGATACTCGCCACGCGTCAGCTGCATGATCGACCTTTTCTTTTGCATGCAGCTGTGGTATCAAGATCATTATGGATACATATAAGATTCTGATAACAAAAAAACAAACTTCAGTCTGCGTTTCTTTTTAGAATTATTTTATATGCGTCAAGGGTTTTAACTTAGGACGAAAACAATAAACCTCTGGCCACAAAAAATTACCGTCAACGAAATGTGGCATTTTACACGGCTCAGCGCTGTAACTTTTCTATAAAAATGGCATCGGAGTATCTGGGTGTGCATATATTTTTTTCTCGAATATTTAAACCGGCAAAAAGGTATTCAAATATTCGAATATTCAGTATACTCGGAACAGCCCTACTAAACTCTTTGTATGGTGTTTCTACCCTTCAAAACAAACCCTGCAACAGTTCAATATTTTACATACATCTGGTCCAGGATCATACACTGTCGGTTCATCGGTGTATTGTTCGTCAGTACCAGTCTGGGCTGCACCATTCGCCAGTTTCAGATTCACCGGAAGACCCTGAAAAACAATATGATTCAGACTCAAATTCAGATTGGGAGCCATTTTTATGGACTTTATTACTGTAGGTTGATGATGAGGATACTTATCATTTTTTTACAGAATGACTCTAATTTAGGGCTGTTCATTTTCGAATAATTTAGTATTCAATTATTCGAAACTGGGTTTGACCGAATATTCAAATAAAAGGTAAAACAAGTTGCACGCAAAGCACGGCAGTGTTTTACGTTTGGCGATCGATATTGCAGACCAAGTACATAACGTTCTGACAAGAAACCAAAATCAAGCCTGCATTTTTGTGATAATTATAATAGTATTCCCCGAATAAACGTCATTACAAAGCAAACATTGATGGAACTTCAATCGTGCGTCGATAAAAGGTTTACTCGACGTCAGCTAGACGTTATTTTTTAACAAAATAGCGTTTAGTTTGACATCGGCATCGGGTGCAGAAATGCCGTCGGCACAACGTAAACAATAAGGTCGGAAAAGGAGTGAAATGACATTTATCCAACGTTCATGCCAACGTGCAAACAATTTTGAGCCGACGTTTATATGATGTGGAAATAAGGTTGACAATTGAGCGAAATGACGTTTATCCAATGTTAACGCCAATATACAAACAACGTTGCTATGATTAAAATGAGTGAAATGACGTTTGTCCAACGTTTGTAAAACAACGTTGGGCCAACGTAATTCGGCAGTGCAAAATTACGTTGGGCCAACGTAAGAGATCCGACGTTGATCCAACGTTTCTTCGTCGGTTAGTGACGTTGATACCACATCAGGCCGACGTAAAATTGCTGTCTGGGTGGTAAAAAGTTGCACGCAAAGCACACCTATGTTTTACGTGCAGCGAACGATATTATGGACCGCCTGATCGACATATTTTTTTTGCATGCGCCTGTTGTATCAAGATAATTATTGGTATACAATGTTCTAACAACAAGAAACCAAACTCCAGCCTGCATTTTTGCAGTAATTATTATAAAGTATCAAGGGTTTTATGGACAGGAACAATAAACTTCTGTCCACAAAAAGTTACGACAAAAATGCAGCATTTGACAACTTTTCTAACGGTAACTTTTCTATTGAAATACCATCCGAGTCAGATCTATACGAGCATATATTCAAACCAGCAAAAAGGTACACGAATATTCGGTTTATGATCAAATATTATTTGAATATTCGGGACAGCTCTAGAATACAGCATTGAACATCTGTTGTCTGATGCAGTTCATCAAATTAGCCCATCTGCAAAGTTGCACAGGAAGTAGGTACATGTATATAATCAAGGTTTCATATCTAACATGTCTGACGGGATACAAGATCAGTTTTTCCTGGTCTTGGTCTCGGTACCCTGTGGTCTCGGTCTCGGTCTCAGTCTCGGTACCCCGTGGTCTCGGTATTTTGCTGGTCTCGGTATCGAGACCACCAATATTTTATACAAACAGCACATGTGCAGAATCGATTACTTACGCTCTACTCGACTAAAGATTTATAAACGTGCAGTACATGACATGATGACAACCTCGTTTCTTTGCCGTGTACGCGTGCCCAAACGTACATGTAGCGCATTAGCTTCATGTATGGGAAGTTGGGAACAACATACATGTACATGTATACTCCTTTGCACATAATGCATACATATGGAAATTTGTGATATTTTAAAATTCTTCTATTATGTAAATGACATACAAGGTCTCGAGGTCTCGGGCCATTAGGTCTTGGTCTCGGTCTTCCAGGTCTCGGTCTCGGTCTCGGTCTCGGTCTCGGACCATCAGGTCTCGGTCTTGGTCTCGGACTTCGGGGTCTCGACTACAACACTGATGCTTGCACCCCCTCCTCCTCCCCCCTTCCCCTCCCCCCTTCCCCTCCCCATCCCCTCCAGTGGTGACTACTTTAACCCTAACAGTCCTGAATCCTCCAATTTTACTATGATTTTCCACACACCTTAGGGGGCTAGGGTTAAAGTCTTACTCAAACATATGTTTGCTTTAACCCCTTGAAGCTGGCTGCTGTCTGTAGACGTCAAAAAACAATTACCACCTGACCAGATGCCGGCTATACACGCATTCTCCAGAGCTGTAGTGAGACCCAGGCACCCCATAAATAACACTCGGATGCAAGGGGTTAAGAAAGACACGATCCAATCATCTGAAGAAGTTATTCTTTCCGAAACAATGTTGTTTTTGAGGGACAAAAAACAAAATAAGCATTTTCTAGAGATTCAAGAAAATCTACTGTCAACTTACCCTACAGCAAAAAGTCATTTATAGTACACAAATGATCCATTTTGTGATGGAAGTGAACACACAATTCAATTACAATGTACAGTAGGTTATAACCCCTTGTGTCCAGCTGTTATTGATGGGCTGGTATACCAAGACCAGGCTGATGTGCAGCCAAGTGTAAATTTACAAACAATAGGCACCATAGAGTCTTCTATTTATTGCACTTGAACCCCCCCCCCCCCCCCCCCCCATTCATGTGAATAAATGCTTTGTTTAAAAAAGCTCCATCTATTCATTACACTCCCATTCCAGAACAATATACATGTAGTTGAAACATGAATGGATTGAGTACGCACAAGAGTATGCACATAGACGACAACTGGTGAGGTGGTCTTTTTGAAACCACGGCTATTCAAGAGGTTAAGTTGCAGTGCAGCGCAGTGCAAACAAGAGGGGCAATACTTTGTCGCGCACATCTAGACACAGCGTGTGATGTTCTCAACCATTGAAATAACTACATGTTGTATACCTGTACGCCTGGCCAATTTGCTATGCAGTGCGAAATCCATGAAACAGACCTTGCATTTTGTGCATATACACACATTTTCACTATTTTGCACTATTTAGGTATATACACCCTCATTCTAAAAAGTTATACACCAAATTAAAGCTCCTGCAGAGACACAATCAGTGGTGCAATTTGTTTTTCAAAATATCTTTCGGTTTTCGAGATATACCGTTTGCAGTACACCATTTCAGAAATGTTAAGTAAATATGTCAAGTTATACATCAAATTGAAGCTATACATGTAGGCTACATTCAGACACGTCGTTTTAGTTATAAAACGGTAAAAGTTAAAACGGTAATTCACCACCGGTGGCCGGTCGTAAAATTAAAACGTACCGAGCTCTCAGACATCGTTTTAAGTATAGCGAGTTCAACTCGAAGTGGTTTATCTCCGTTTTTGGGTCACGTATAACTTCCGCTCATTAACATAAAGAGCGGGCCAGTTCGTGTGTACATCATAAAATTATGTGTATACATGGGATGCCTCATGTATAATGTGCGTGCACAGCTTTCAACTGGTTGCCGGCGTACGTACTTCCTAAAGGCCAATTTACACATACGCGACATTGTCACGCATTTTTCATAATGTTCATGCCGGGGGGAGAATTTACAGCCAGTCTCGACCAAAGCACTTGGTCGAGTTCGTCGAAGAATTCACAGCTGGATCGTCCCCCACCACTGCGCCTATTAGAATCCATGCACCATGTGTGTTTTAAGGCTTTCATTTTTCTACATACGCTTTCCGCATTTCTATCATATCCCAGATCTTTCAGTTTCTGGGATAGTCGTTTGTTAGAGTTTCTCGTGAGTGGATCGTCGAGGGCACATCTGAGTAATGCGTAAACTAAGCATGCGCACCACTCGATAAACGTTCGCCCTGCTGACCGCCGTGTTCAAGTGAGAAACGACTGTGCCGATCCCCGGGGCGAACTTGCTCCGGGGCGAGATAAGTTTATAGGGTTTGAAAAAAGCAAGTGAGAATCGACGCGGGGTTGAACTCGGGGGTAAAAAATTGCGCGTCACCCCGGCGAGTTCGCCCCGGGGATGGATACTCTAGTGTGAAAAGGCCTTATGCGTAGAGTCTATCAACTGAGTATATGAGCCCGACGTCTAGACTCTTTTTCCACGTTTAATAGCCATACAAATGTTCGTGGTATACTGATATTGAACTATCGCCATTTACGAGTTAACCACGCCCCTATATAAACAACCCTATTGGAATTTTTGTTTGTCTCAAATTTTGCATATTCCACGTGGAATTATAATTGATGTGATTGGACAATAATTCAAAAGCTGCGTTGACGCGATTAGACCACGATAGGTCAGTTGCATGACTGTGCGTAAAGTCTAATTGAGTATGAGCCCGGCACTTTTCGTAGTATACACAGTTGCTAAAAATATTGGTGTGCTTCAGCTTCTTGATGTGTAGTACGGTAGCAGCATACTAAACGACTGAAATTGCGCCTAGCTTTCTGTGCAATTTGGTACCCGTACTTCGTTTTAATGGCATGTCAGCCGAAGTATTTTTGGAACCACCAAGTTGTTTCACGCCAACCCCACCATACCTGAAGAACTGATTTTCGCGTGACGAATTTGGCTATATTTGTGTGCGTTAGCATACAAAATGTACGAACGGCGAAGAAGGTTGTTAGGCCATGGTACGCTAGAACAGTGGGCAGATAGTTCGACAAAGTTGTGTGATGTTTCTTCACAATTCGGCAGCGGTGAATTTGACCAAGGAAATGACATTGGTGATGAATTCCAGACGACCCTGGTGATTAAAATGCTGTCATATGACATGGTGTATGTATATGAATCATGTCTTGACATCCTTATTTTTCTTTCTATATTTAATCGGAGGCGGGGTTAGTATTAAAACAAAGCATAAACAAGTTTAAAACATTTTAAAGACAACAAAAGGAAACTAGAGCCAATAGTGTTTGTGGACAAACACAGGGCTGTTTCGGTTTTGTTGTGTAAAATTTGGTGATTAAAATGAAATTTCAAAAATTTTAATAAAATTTCAAAAATTAAAAAAATTATAGAAAATTAGCCGATGAGGTCATCATGACGTCACTTCGGCTTCTGCATGCTGGTGGCACTATCTACATACCCACCAATTTTTATGACGATCGGACCTACCCTTATATGTGTTTCAAAAAAGCATATTTTTGATGACGTCATGATGACGTCACACATTTTCCCATTTATGTGAAAAAATATAGGAGCTAACAAAGCTATTACAAAAAGAATTTTGAATTTAGCATGTTCTGTTAAAGAGATATGGGTTTAAGAAACTTTAAGGTTAAACAACTTTAAAATTACTATGAAATCGTATGATGAGGTCATCATGACGTCACCTCAATTTTCATCTATAACACGTACTTGTCTACCACCATCGCAGGTTTGAATGCAATCGGACCTACGGTTCTCTAGATATGTGCCCTTGAAAAATGCACCTTTAAGATAACGTCACATGACAAGTGATGACGTCATCATGACGTCACTCTTCGGCATACATTTTCAGCTTAGGGTCTCTGTTTGAGTTAAACCTGATTAAGATCTGAGGTTGTTTAGTGACCAAAGTGGCTCTTACAAAATTCGTGTACAAAGTCTATGGGATTTGGGATAGAACTAAAAATTCATAGAAAATCAGCCGATGACGTCATCATGACGTCACTTTGGATTTTACATGCTAGTGGCACTATCTACCTACCCACCAATTTTCATGACGATCGGACCTATCCTTATATGTGTTTTAAAAAAACACATTTTTGATGATGTCATCATGACGTCACACATTTTCTCCCTTTTAGGGGATATCTTTGAGACATACCAAAGCTATACCAAAAAGAATTTTGAAAATATCTTGTTTTGTTCGCCAGATATATTGAAAAGAATGTAACGATTTTAAAATTTCAAAAATTCATAAAAAATCACGTGATGACGTCATACATTCTGAGTAGTTAGTCTAAGTGTCTGCCAAGTTTAAAGCCAATCGGCACCATAAAAGTAGCCAAAGTGCCGGTAAGAAAGAAAACGTGTACAAATGCTATGGGCATTTGGCTGAAAAAGAAAAAAAAAGAAAAGAAAATATGGCTTTTCCGAGATATGTTTATATGCGTCTAAGCCTTTTTGAGTGTAAAAGAAAATGAAAAATATATAAAAAATCATAGAAAATCAGCCGATGATGTCATCATGACGTCACCTTGGATTTTGCATTCTTGTGACAATATCTGTATACCCACCAATTTTCGTGACGATCGGATGTCCCCTTATACGAGTTTTTTTTTTTAAGCACATTTTTGATGACGTCATCATGACATCACACATTTTTCACATTGACATCAAATTATGTATGATCTAACAAACCTATTACAAAAAGAATTTCTAAATTAGCATGTTCTGTTGATGATATATGGCTTTAAGGTCCAAAAACTTAAACAATACTATAAAATCGTAAGATGACGTCATCATGACGTCAGAGCAATATGCACGATTTCAGCACAGGGTCTCAGTAGTCTACGCAAACTTTCATCAAGATGAAAGATCTGTTTAATGGCCAAAAGCGCCGGCGAGAATGAAACGTGCATTGCCTATGGGATTTTTGATATCGCACGATTTGCGATGTCCCTTCTGAGCCACCTTACACCATTGGTACACGCTGCATGCACTGCAGAGCTGCGTGTATCGCTTTGTATTGCTACACTGACTTTGCTCGTACAGCGCAACTCCACACACGTTTACGTTGGATTGTAGAAACGTGCAACATGACACCCACGGTTACACTGCCTTCCCAGAATTCCTTTGTTATCATATTGTTTGGGGGCTAAATATTGAAATGGGTATATTTTGACGCTGGAGTGAGCTATGATCATAAGAACTTGGAATTAGGTACACAAAAATACAGTGTATAACACTTCCGAAGGTTTTTGTCATAAGAGATTGCTAAATATACCAAATTTTGACTTGAATTTAATGACCTCTAGATGACCTCTAGATGACGTCATCATGACGTCATCATGACGTCACATAATTTTTTTTTATCTGTAACAAATCCTAGCCTATCAGCATTAAGACTGCACCCAATCGGACTTACGGTTCTCTAGATATAGGACCTTAAAGTGTGCACCTTTAAGATGACGTCACGTGACCCACGATGACGTCATCACAACTGTACTCGTCGAAGCAAACATTTGCAACGTGGTCTTGGCCTGGATCGAGTTTGTAGTCAATCCGATCAATGACAGTGTAAGTTTTTGAGTGTATAATGAAATTTGAAACATTAAAAAAATCATAGAAAATCAGCCGATGACGTCATCATGACGTCACTTCGGATTTTGCATGCTAGTGACAATATCTGCCTACCCACTAATTTTTGTGACGATCGGACCTACCCTTATATGTGTTTCAAAAAAGCACATTTTTGATGACGTCATGATGACGTCATACATTTTTCACAATTATATGTAAGTATCTATGATCTAACAAACCTATTACAAAAAGAATTTCGAAATTAGCATGTTCAGTTGATGAGATATGGCTTAAGGGTTCAAAACTTTAAAAATTACTGCAAAATCGTATGATGACGTCATCATGACGTCACGTCGATTTTCATCTATAACACAAGCCGGTCCACCAACAAACCAAGTTTGAGCTCAATCGGACTTAGGGTTCTCTAGATATAGGCCCTTCAAAAACGCACTTTTGAGATGACGTCACGTGCCACGTGATGACGTCATCATGACGTCAGAGTAATATGTACTACTTCGGTATAGGGTCCAAGTCAATGCAAACTCTCATTAAGATTGAAGTCTGTTTAATGGCAAAAGTGGCGGTCAGAATGAAACGTGTGCTTTGTCTATGGCATTTTTGATAGAAGAACAAGAAGAAGGAGAAGAAGAAAAACAAAAATCAGAACAAAAACAAAGGCTTTTCCGAAAAATTTCGGAAAAGCCCAAAAAAAAAATAAAAAATAAAAAAAAATCTTAACGAAAACAAGGGCTGTTTCGGAAAAGTTTCCGAAACAGCCAAAAAGAACACCTGGAGCTAGAAAAGTTGTACTTTGCAAATTAAATGTGTTGTGTTTTAATACTAGTGAATGTGTTGCGATTGGTAGTTTGAGATCGTGCAATCAGACATTCACAAATACCAGTGTTACATTTTTTACTGTTTCTGAATTTGGAAACCTGCTTAGCAAGTGGACTAAAATGATACAAATCATTTGTTTGTCATATATTGCATCAGTATAACTCAAATAGCACAAAAAACTCTTATTAAATATACCGTGGTGGCCATATTAAACATGGCGGCCATCTTGGAAAAAAATAGCAAAAATTGGAAAAATAGTAAAGCGCTGCCTCCTACTTTTTTGAAAAAAGTCTGGACGAGAAAGACGTAATATTTTTACTTTGCCTTAAAATGGCTTGATGTGATCGTGTTTCACACATTGACCTTTCAACTTTCATCAAAAATCTCCAAGAAACAAGATTTCAATGAGACCTCCAAACCCATTCACATGTCGAAAATTAGATGATATCGGCAATCCGCTGATATGATGTCGCACCCGAAAATTAATCTTCAAAAACATCCACATTTCGGGAAAAATATTCCATCAACAATCTCACCAATCATCTTAAATTGAAAAGTAAGTATTACTCTACATTACTTGGGAATCTTACAGGTGGGCCATCAGCCTCGGTCCAAAAATCGGGTCACCGGTATCTAATGATCGAGAGGAGTACCGGTAATGCTCATAGCGATTTTTGGCAAGGTATTAGGGCTGTCCCGAATATACCGAATATTCGATATTCGATCGTCAAGCGAATATTCGAATACCATTTTGCCAGTTCGAATATTCCAAAGATGCACGTACAGATACGACTCTGATGCTATTTTAATAGAAAAGTTACGGCGCTTAGCAGTGTCAAATGCCGCATTTTTGTTGGTCGCAATTTTTTGTGGACGGAAGTTTATTGTTTCTGTCGGTAAAACCCTTGATACAACAGGGGCATGCAAAAAAATGCTGTTTGAACGGTCCATAATATTATCAATCGCCATACGTAAAACACCGGCGTGCTTTTACGTGCAATGTTTTTTTTACCGGTGAGGCATGCACTGAAAAACTTGATCGGCGAGTATCGAATATTTGAATATTCGGTCAAACCCAGTTTTGAATATTCGAATAGTAAATTATTCGAAAATGAACAGCCCTATACAAGGTATATACACCTAGAGTTGGAAAATGTGTGATAGCATTGCAGCGTGAGCGGTGGCAGCTTTTTGGGTGTTATCACTTTTTAATTTTTTTTCCAAAATGGCGGCCAATATGCTTGTTACCGGATTAATTATATGTGGTAAAAAGCATTTTGGCGGGAATTTTTTTTTTAAAGGTGTGATAACACCCAAAAAGCTGCCACCGCTGCAATGCTATCACATATTTTCCAACTACAGGGGTGCATACCTTGCCAAAAATCACCATGAGCATTAATTATTCCCCTCATTTGATACCCCCCAGGCTGATGGCCTAAGGGAGTTTTGGGATCGTTGGGGCTTTTAGGCCAATGAAAGTAGTCTTCGTCAGCCATTTATCAAATTTTGGTGAGGTTTTTTTTTTCATTATTCATTATCAAGGAAAAATAGCCATAGACAATAGCCATAGACAAGAGATTCGGACGCAACCGATATTTCTGAATGAATAGTTGTCTTCACAAAATACGGTTGGTATGTTGCATTCTGGGATACATTTGCCAAGCTTCAAAACATCGACCGCGCAAATGGAATGGAACCTTTTCTCTTGGGAGTAGTTTGCGTCGGATTTTCCCCGTTTTTTTGCAAAATAATGAAATTTCGGTATAATGGAATTTTTTGGTGCAGGGCCAAAATCATATGCGGGCGCTGACGAGAAACTAGTAATGTACTTCCCTTAGGCGTTTCAAAAAAATTGTTTTTTTTATGTTGCGGCACATACATGAAGCCTGAGGGCAAATGTGCCAACTCTGGCATTTGCTAGCCCTACAAATAGGGCTGTAAATAGTTCTGTTTTTAATTTTTGGCTTTTAAGCCAGAAGTTAAAAAAGGAACCATTCCCTATTTGTAGGGCTAGTACGTATACGTACACTATTTTCCCTTTAAATACAAATATCTTCCAACTGGAATAAATCACTGAGCACTACTGTGCGTAAATCAAATGGGGAAGATCGGAAAATTCTAATTAAACTGTTCAAAGAGATGATGCCAAGAATATTTATGCTGATTTTTTAACATGGCTTTCGAGCACTATTTAATTATGAATCTGCCGTGCAGTTGCCTTCGCTTGATGGCGCCAGCTGGGCTGGCCGGCTAGCGAATTATTTTTTCCCAAATTACATCCGAATGGATTCATTGTTGAGCGCCCTCTATAATACTTTTAATATACGTACGCATGCGTTATAGGGCTGGGTATATAATGCAATGAATTCTCAAGGTCTGCTGAGCATTCCGATGGCCCAGTGGATACGGTGCTGGACCATGAGGCAGAAGGCACTGGGTTCGAGGGGGCCCGCTCTATAGTCCCCCGTCTCATTGGTCCCCCCGTCTCATTGGTCCCCCGTCTCATTGGTCCCCCTGTCTCATTGGTCCCCCCGTCTCATTGGTCCCCCCGTCTCATTGGTCCCCCCCGTCTCATTGGTCCCCCCGTCTCATTGGTCCCCCCATCTCATTGGTCCCCCCGTCTCATTGGTCCCCCCGTCTCATTGGTCCCCCCGTCTCATTGGTCCCCGTCTCATTGGTCCCCCACCTCATTGGTCCCCCGTCTCATTGGTCCCCCTTTTAATAAATGGATTATATTTAGTCCACAAGGGAAACTGACTAGGTAAATTTAAATACATTTTCAAAGTGAACAAAAAAACTAGCAGGAGCGGGATTCGAACCTGCGACCTCCGGAACACCGGTACTGCTAGTTTCTTTGTTCACTTTGAAAATGGATTATATTTAATCAGCTATCTGAAGTATATTTAGTTGTTGACTGCCGTCATCTGACCTTTAGTGGCGCCAATCGGTCTTTGTATGATTTCTCTTTCAGTTCATGCAGTTCATGCACTAGCTTGGTAATCAATTAATTAAATATTATTTAGTGATGGACTATTGAGAAGAAGGAACTACAAAACAGGGGACCAACGAGACGGGGGACCAACGAGACGGGGGACCAACGAGACGGGGGACCAACGAGACGGGGGACCAACGAGACGGGGGACCAACGAGACGGGGGACCAACGAGACGGGGGACCAACGAGACGGGGGACCAACGAGACGGGGGACCAACGAGACGGGGGACCAAAAATTTTCAGAAGTGTCTCCAATAAAATATTGTGGTCTAGTGTATCAAAGCTGCACTTAAATCAAGTAAAACCAATCAAGAGACATGTTTACTGTTCATAGCCATTAATAAATCATTTTAAACTTTAATTCATAAATACCTCATAAATACCTTCGGCTCGGGTCATTATCAAGCGCCCAGGCCCCAAGGCGGTTTTAAACGTACGTTTAAAACCGGCCCAGCACATATTTATTCCCTTAGTAATGCAGTTTCTGTACTGTGATGAGGGCGATATGCCGATTGATTAACTGGATACAAATTATGCTTCATGAGATAAGGATGCAACTGATAAACTACAGCTTTTTCCAACAACTTGGAAATAAATTGCAGATTACTAATGGGACGAAAATTCTCAACCCTGGCTTCCAACCCTGGCTTTTTCAGAAGCGGAATAACAACAGCAGATTTCCAGAGTTCTGGAAAACACCCCGACTGCAAGGAAATATTTATTATTCCAGTGATGAATGGTAATAATGCATCAATATTCTTAACAAATAAGTTTGTAGGAACGGGATCAAGCAAACATGATTTCTTACTAGAACTAGAAATCAGTTTCCTGACAGACTCCTGAGACAAACAATCAAATGTAGTGAAACAAACACCCACACTAGTATGCAAAACCAGATTCTGTAAATTCAAATCATTACTCAACCTCGATCGTATACCCTTAATCTTTCGTACAAAGAAATTACCAAAATCATTAGCAAGTTCGGTATCATCACAATGCGGAGGAAAAAAGGATGCCTTACTGCGGAAGAGTGATCCACAGACTTTAAAAAATCCCTTTGGGTCCCCACAAGTTTCATGTATAAGATTTGTATAATATTCACGACGAGCCTGATTCATCAAAAATGTAACCTTGTTTTTCATATGTCTAAAAAGAACCAAATCACTCTGAGATTTAGTCCCTCGCCATATTCTTTCTAATTTCCTTCTGAGACGGGGGACCAATGAGACGGGGGACCAATGAGACGGGGGACCAATGAGACGGGGGACCAATGAGACGGGGGACCAATGAGACGGGGGACCAATGAGACGGGGGACCAATGAGACGGGGGACCAATGAGACGGGGGACCAATGAGACGGGGGACCAATGAGACGGGGGACTATAGACATTATCCCGGTTCGAGACCCAACGTACTTATACCAAATTTAATTTTTTCTAATTTCAAGCTTTGTCCGGAATTTCATTACGTTCGAATTCATTTTTTTCCTAATTCGTGGCTCCGGAGAATTTTTTTATATTGAGGGAAGTCAAGTCTGAAATCTCATAGCGTTAACCCCATTCGGATGTCGTTTGGGGAAAAAAATTCGCGGCCGGCTATGCATGCCATGACATGTCCTACGGGCTAGACATGTAGCAATGCCTTTTCGCCGGCGACCGGCCGTGCAGTGCAGTGCACTTGGCAGAAACTGCTGACTTTGGATAAAACCATGGAGGTAGGAAAACCATGGAGGAAGGGAAAACTTAGCTACATGTACATGTACTTACCCATGAACCGAGAAGAAGAATGACAAACAGAAATGTCCACATTGTTTAACAACGTTGACGTTCAGTTTTGATCGCCAAAAATCATCTAAATTGACCATGCAAAAATGACGGTCTGGTCTCACTGCTGTAATAATTATTAAAACGGGAAAGTCCCTTGCATCACGATCAAAGATCGTATAGCGCTAGCGCCGCGTAGCGGCGCTATACGATCTGCGCCGCGCTACGCGGCGCTATAGGATCTTTTATCACGATTACGTGCCGTCTAAATAATGCGCGCGCCCTCCACGGGATTGGTTTAACTGCTGTTTCAGAATCTCGTAGTCTTTTTCCGGCGATTGCTGACGGCGCTGTCCATATTGGTTTAAATGCAGTTCTGTCTAATCAATTAACTTTACAGGTGGTCACAAAAGGAACAATTTTCACTTGTATCACATTACAAAATGAAACAATTGGCATTTAACATTGCCGCCGGGCGCCAGATGCATGGTAAACATGGGGACCATTTTAGCAGATTTTAGCAGAAAATCTTGCAGATTTCTATCAGAATTGTGAAAAACTTAACCCTAAAAAAAAATATAGCAGTTTTGTTTTTAACAGGATTTCTACAAGCTTTGTTCCTACATATGAATTACAATGGTCTGAAAAGAATGCGTTTTGCCGTGATCAGGAAATGTGTATCAGATTATGCGGCATATGAATATGAAGTGTTTTTCGTGGTTTGTTTAGGGGATTTAGCAGATTTTTCTTGAATCTATAATAGAGCAGAATTTTAAAATGAATCCAGCAGAAATGTTTTTTATCTGGTCTCCCTGCATAGAGTGAAATAAGGTGGAAAATGCACTTTGATTTGGATTATATATATATTTTTTTAATTTGCCATAACTTATCCCAACAGCACCTTTGCTATATTGTAGTACATTATGTTTCTTTACTAAAGATTCAAAAAGACCATTGAGTGCTGCGTTGTTTCTTTCAGGGTAGTTTATTGCGCATCAGTGCCTAAAGGGTAGGCCTATATAAATATTTACCCGATTTAAAAAATGTTTTTGGTATTGAAAAGGTATAATGAACTACAGGACCTACTCGCCAAATGTGTATCTATATTTGCGCATAAAAAGTGGGTTTGAGGATTCGTTGTTGTTGTATTTTTTGTTTGAATTTTTTTTTGGGGGGGGGGGGTTGATATCCTGCAGTAAACCAGATTTTACGGGAAATGAATGAACTAAATAGAAAAAAGTATGTACGAAACAAACGGAACAAATAAACAAGGTCATCAACGGCGGCGGAAAAGGGGGAAATGGCCCCCCACTTTTGGCAGTTCCACATAAAAAAACATAGAAAATGGCGGCATTTCCCTCCCCCCCCCCTCACTTTCAAAAGTGTTTCGGCGCTGTTAAAGGTCACACACAGTCGCACACAACCATCTTTATAAATACTTTTAATCGTGTCCCCCTATTGTCCCCCTATTTTTGGGGGAGACCTTACCTTCCATATGTTTCGTATACGAATCTCATTAATCGTGGAAGCTATGTTGACCATTGTTCATCGTCCACGATTTGAATACGTATACATAGTACAAAGTGACCAAGGTGAACAACTGTTGAAATTAAGAAACTGTTGAAACTGTTGTCCTTTTATAATGTCGTTTTACTTGGCCAACGGACAGGCAACAAACGAATTCGTCTAGAGCATTAAAGAGGAACTAAAACGGCAATTTATTTTTTGACTTTTTGGACTTTTCCGACAGTTTAAATACTCTTTTAACTGATGGAGATTAGTTTGCAGACGAGAGGAATTTTTTTATTTAAAAAAAGGGTTGTTATTCTGAACCATTTATCCTGTTTCGCGAAAGCTCATTATGTATGTACGTGACCCTGTGACGTACACGTGTAGAGTCGGTTGATGCTACATACAGCCAAACACTATGCATGTACGTACGTGGAGTTGATGCTGCTGAAGAGTTTTTGACTTGTTAACCTAACTCCTCCGTTTTCCCGTCTATTTTGTCTAATTTTGATATTATTTCAGTATGAGCATGGTTCTGAGATAATCATTATGCCTCGATCGTGTGTAGTTGGGGGTTGCACGAGGAACAACGACAAAAACCCTGACCTAACCTTACTGCGATTCCCAGTGCTGAATGGAGCTCAAAGGCGACAGTGGGTCCGCTTTGTAGACAATACAATATCTGATTTTGGGCTGTCGAAATGGTCGAAAATATGTGCAGAACATTTCGCCAAAGACTGTATAGATGATAGTGTTAGTATGAAAACTCAGCTGGGTTTGAAGGCACAATTCCGTTTGAAGGCTGGAGCCATTCCAACTCTAGGCACCGAGCATTCCAATCGTGCCCCGGACTCACGCGCACCACCGCGACGACGTTGCCTGCGGTTGCCGTCTTGAGCAGCCAGAGCCCCGGCCGTCTCCCTGTCCACGCTCGCTTGACTCAACATGCATTGTACACGCACGGTACCGCATGCGCTGCATGCGATTGAGTCTGGTACCTTATAACAGAAATTGTGTGTATGGTTCTGAGAAGGTGCGGGTCCTTATGAGGGCTGCATAAGCAAAGTCGCCAGACTAGAGTATAGCATCAGCTCACACACAACTCACCGCGCAGGTTCCAATAAAAGCCGACTGCAAACAAAGAAAAGTATGACTCATAACTAGCTTTTCAGCAAGAACAAGCCGACAACCCCAATTCTAAATGTGTCTCACAAAGATGTCAACACTTTAAAATATGTTTATCGTAGTGTTACTCCTGAATCATGAGCAAAAAGCACAGCAAGTAATACTAGCCTTAGACAAAAAAATACGTACAGACTCTACGTAAAACATTGTCGTATAATACAGTGACGTCATATGTTTCTACATGTATACGTCAATACTCGTGCGATACGGCACGCAGTTGACCTCGGCCTTTTCTGAATCGAGTCAAAGTGGCTCAGAAAGAAAAGGCTCAACAACATTTTTTTTTATTTTTCAGAATCATGAAACTATCAGATAAGTCATAAAAGTCAACAAAAACATTTTTAGTTTTAGTTCCTCTTTTTGTTGCAATTTTCAGGAATGGGCGGATTCAGTGGGTGTTAGTATTTTATAGGAAATATTGTTGGAAAACGATATAAATTTCTACTTTTCTTGACAACGACAGCACACCTGGGCCCGGTTGCACCAAAGGTCTTAAGTGCTGTACTAAAGTTACGAACGAAAATGGGTTGCACCATCGATGTATTACGACATGTACTATACTTCCTACCTGTGGTGTATAAGACAAGTTTCGTGCAACCCGAAAGAAAAGACGACAAAACTGTTGCACCATCACAACTTACGCATTAGTAGGACATGGATTTACGATAAGAAATTACGTCTAGTGGGGAGGTGACTTAAATAATTAGGATAGTCATACGCGCCAGTATGTCGGGTTGAATACAGTGTCATTTTTGTGGGTTTCATTATGCAAATATTGAAAACAATACATCTGCATGTTTTAACACCATTTGCAGTGTTAGTCTGGGGCATGCCCCCCCCCCCCCCCCCCCCCCGGGAGGGGGGATAAACGCAAAGAAATGGAACCATTTTGGATTTTTCTGCTATTATGAGGGCCAAATCGACATAAAAGCTTTTGGATTTATAAATAAGCATTATTAATTTCAAACTGAACACTTGATCTAGCATCACACTAGTAGACACGTTAGTTTCGCAATTCGCAATTCGAAAACACGAAATTCGTGTTGAAAACGATTAGCAAATAAGTTATCAAGAAATCCTTAAGAGAATCGGTAGCTGAGGAAAAAGAACAACCAGACAGCAGTTTTACAAACCGTTATGGAGACTAGGATTCACTTATTTAGATTTCGTCCAAAAGCTTCACTTGTTTCTCCTAAAATATGACAACAATTATAGCAATGAATACGAGCTGAAAGAACACAAAAGTAGGGTCAAACCAAGTTAAGGTTTGAATCAAAGCATCTTCACATTTGGAAATGTTTAAGAAAGAACACGACGCAACCATGGAATTACTCAGTCTTAAGGAAAAGGTCCAAGAGGCAAAGCTGCGTTACATGAATATAAAGATCAATAAATTGAGAAATGTCGGTCACCACAGCTTTTTGTTGATAATGATGATGATGATGACAATGAAGTGACATACATGCATTTGTAAAGAATCAGTAATTATCTGAATAAAACATAATTGAATGTAAAAATGCTGGGTATCAGTTGCTATCTGATTTCGGAAATGTGACTTGCGTCTGTCCCCATACAGTTATACACTTAGTACATGTCCTACAAATGTCGTAAGATACTTTTTTTAGGACCAGCCTAAGAGCTTTTTGGTGCAACCGCAGTTAAGACATTACCGTATCTTACGACAAGCATGTAGGACATGTTTGGTGCAACCGGGCCCAGATACTTCAAAAAGTTGTCTCTTATTATTGGAAGCATTTAAATTTAAGTACACTTATTTTTACAAGATATAGCAGGAATATGTAAGAAGGTACATGTTATGAAAGTTTACATGAAAAAATATAGTAATATAAAACTATATACTTTTGTTTATCACTTACATTTCAATCAGCCAGTTTTGATAAGACCGTTTTTCACTTAGTAAAAAACACTGTAACTGCAAACAAAAGCGGACGACTGAAGGACTGATGGTTTAAATGAATCTTGGCAATTTATCCACAAGAGTCCAATTATAGTTAATACAAAACATCACTAATCTTGAACTGTCTTCATCAATAGTCGCTTCATCATTATTTTCCGCTTTTCGATTTATTAGCATGTAAGTCAGAATTCGTTTGAGGGGAAGGGGAAAGTGGGAGTTGTTAACGGCATCAACAGAGTCATTCCTCAGAGAGACGTAATCAGGAATGCGGTCAGAGCAATGAGAACTAGGGCAGAAGTTTGCGTTGAAAGAAATGGGGGAATGTTGAAGGATTGGGTTGGGTTAGGTTGGGACAGGGATATAAGCCTCCAACTGTTTAATCATTGAAGAAATGATTTTAGTCTTTATTGGTCTTTGTTCTTATTTTTAGCTGAACACTGTGCAAATAGACCTGTGGTGCATCTGGTACAAAGCCATTTTTGACAAGGTCCGTTGCACAGCTTTGTGCTCAGTCATCCGTGATGGTAGCATGGATTTCTTTGTGTCATAAGAAAGAGGACATCATTAAGTAATAGATAGTGGTTACCATTTTAAACAAAATTGAGCAGTATCTGAGAAATAAACAGATTAATCTCGGTTTCCTTTTTTAAGACACCCTGTAGATCGAGCAGTTTCATGGGTAAGGGTTTGCAAGTCCCTCTCACGCTGCGAATTTTGGCTTATTCTGCATTTTATTTAATACATGTATATGAACAACCACAAAAGAATGCACCCTTAGGCCCTATGGTCATCTTGTGTAAATTGATAAACATGCTTTTTTGTATGAGCCACTGAAACATGGGTTCTCAAACAGAACTATTCCACTGATTTTGGCAGCATCAACAATTATATCATAAAAACCACCATGCTACCGTTCACTAACTCCGTCAATATTATTTAAGCCATCCAATAAAAAAGGCCATAACAATCACACACACAAGTGCCAGTGTTGCTGAACCCGCACAGATGACAATACATGTATAGGCTTCTGGAGGCCATGGACACAAGCAGATAACATTTTCAGATTGATCTGTATAGAAAGAAGAAAAAAAACAAAAACTGAGATTATATTTGTTTGACCTCATGTGGCGTCAGTCAACAATGGGATGAGGACAAGGGGAATGATGTCACACAAATTGACACTGGCAGTTTCTGCTGTTGTTCATGAACAATTGCTTATCAGGTACTGTAGCATGATGGACATTTAGAAACAGACTTGAGAGTAAACTTTGGAATTTGTCAAACATTAGCTATACAATTTACTTTTCGCGCAACAAGAGGGTAGTTCAAAGTACAACTGTTATAAACATAACATCACTGCTCACAGTGACCTGCTATTAACTTTAAAACAACTTTATATAAAGGAAGCTTACCCGTGTTCACAAATAGGAATGATTTGTTTAGTCTAGTAAATGACAACAAGTTTTACATGAACCAACGAATATATACTTTTTGGGGGGGGGGGGGGGGGTGTCATGTTTTTTATTTCAAAGAAAAACAACATATTTGGTTGAGCTTCAGATTTTGGCACTTACACTGAAAAATCATGGGGGGTTAAATTTACCCAATTGTGGGTGAAAACTGAAACACCCAAAATTTGGGTAAACAAACTCTCATCCAATTGTGTTCAGATAGACTTACCCAAATTTTGGGTAGCTGCAGTGTTCACACATAATTGGGTAAATTTAACTCCCATAATTTTTCAGTGTGCTTAAAATATTTTCACTTTATTTACAAATTTTGCTGGATCCAAAGAAATGAGCCTTAAGGATATTTTTGACTAAGATCTCCTAACTTTCGTCGATTATATTTTTGACTTGTTAGATTTGTTTACTTGCATCAAATAAATCACTTGGTTTGACATCCTGATGCATATGGACAATATGGGTAAAAACTTTGACAGTTCCTTAATTTGAGTTCCTTAAATTCAGATAAAAACTTTCATAAGTGTTGTGATTTTCCACGACTTCGACGATACGCTCAGACTTTTTAAGTGGCATATATTACTGGTTTTGTTGTAATACCTAATTTTTGTTTATTATTTTTTTAGTGGAACGCTCCCGATACAAGGCTTAAGGCCACTCCACACTGAAAAAATTAAGGGGGTTAAATTTACCTAATTGTGTTTAAAAACTGCAACTACCCAATCTTTGGGTAAATCTTTCTGAACGCAATCGGATGAGAGTTTGTTTAGCCAAATTTCGGGTAGTAGCAGTTCTCACCCACAATTGGGTAAAGTTAACCCCCATTATTTTTTCAGTGATAGCTAAAGGGGTACAACAGAGGTGGGGTTGGCCACATTTTAGGTTGCCAGCCCTACCACCCCTACGGTTTTCCTGGGTCCAGATCTAAACAGAGGACAAATCTTCAACAGATTCCAGAGAATTTATCCTAATTTTCAGACCTAGAGATCCAGGCAGGGTAACTTCAACGGTGAGACCATGTCACCTCCCCCATGTAAGGCTAGTGGGATATGACCAAAATATCTACTCACCAAAAATCCACTATTGGATTTTTTTTCACCGGACCATACTTGTCCATCTACTCACGAAAATGGATATTGAAAATGGAATTTTCCCTGGCCGTTTTGGTTAAAAGCAGCCCCGCTGTGCTCCAACAAAATAATAATGAGTAGGCCCTACTTTATACCAAAAATCTATGGGAAAAAATATTTTTCTGTTGAACTCAGAAATTATCTTTTTATCAAAGGATAGCACTAAATGAAACCTGAGGTCCTCGCATTATTGTGCCCATTTTGATTGACCGATTAAAATACGGAACTGTTGTTTTGAGTTCTTACCAGTACTGGGTGAGTTGGTTATCCATGGACTCGGCTGGTTGTCTGCAGTTGCTGGGCTTGCTGAAGTCTCTTGTCTTGGATATTCAGTGGATTTGTCTGCTTCTTTGTAAAGTGAAGCAAAGAAAACTAAGTATAGAAAAACTATACTTGGGCTTACAACCTTCATTTTATGCATCGGTAGAGGCCGAATTGGGTACATGCCTCCAAACTACAATTTTCATCAACCGTTCCTTAATTCCCTCAACTATAACCCCCCCCCCCCCGAAGAAAACACGTATAAGGGGCTGCACTAAGTACGCTGTCCATGAATTCTGAACTCATGCACATGCTGTATGTTTGTTATAACTCGCCATTTCAGCAAAGGCAACATGGCGAGCTACTCTCTCTTTTTTCACAAACAACATTTTACTAAATAAAGTACCATTTTTTTTACCAATGTGTTGACGCAAATCAGCCCCCCTCCATGAAAACAAACTTTTCAATTTCGATGAACATATTTACAAAACATTCTTTCTTAATTACATTCGGTTGTATTTTTATGAACTTTTGTTCCACTAGTTCTCCACAATAATAAAATGTCTTGGGACATTTTGGTAATTTGAATTTTTAATTCATGATAACTTGTAATTTAAATGAATTGAATTTCACCAAGGATGATGATTAACTGTCCACAAATCAGAAAGTTCTTCAATTAATTGTGTTTCTTTGTTTATTTGTAATAGTCTGTGTTTGTGTATCTGGCTCTGCTCCTTTCAACATTATCAAAAGACCGTTTTTTCGGGGGGTAAAGGTCATACCTTGATGTGCTCCTTGTGATCGTGTCTTCATCTCATGACCTTCGCCAGCTTTTTGTGAAACTGTTAGTAACCAGTGGGGAAAAAAATGTTATTGCACTGAATTGAACTGAAATTGGAAAAAAAAGGTTCTTCAAGCATCAATCTACACACCTAGTGGTGGCTCCTCCGTGCGCAGTTTTGGAGTTTCGGGAGTACTAGGAGCAGGCAGTTGTTCATCAATCAAGCACTTGTTATCGGTAGAGGCAGTCCCAGGTGTAACCACACAATCTCTGTGAGGCTTACAATTTGCCGAACTGCTACTCTGTGTTTTAAAGTAGCCCTTCTGACAGGTTGTGCAGATAAACCTAATTAACTCTGTGCCCGTACCTGATAGAAAACAATTACATTATAATCCGTTAACACAGCTGGACGCATTTTCTTATTTTTTTTTACAAAAAAGGGAAAGCCAATGGAATTCTAGGTAGGTTAATATAATGATATGCCGACAAAAGGAATTTCTGTACCTTGGAACAGTAGCCTACAAGGTAAAAAAAATATAATAATAATAATAAATCAATGATTAAACAAAAATCGCTGGAAATGCGTCTGAGGGCCAAAAACTATTGTAATTGTTGTTTTTTATGATGAAAAAATTGACAGGAATGAGTAAATTTCAAGGATTTCAGGACTGTTTCTCCACCCAACCAGAATCAGAGGGTGTCCAGGTGTCGTTTGGACACCCCTGTTTGATTTTTTTGGAAACCCAGTTTTATCTGTTAATTGCATGTAAAGTATTGTAAAAACATTTCAGCTGACAAATTTAGAAAAAACATATTTTTCAATAAACAGCCAATTTGGAGATCCTATTTTCAAATTCTGGGTGTAACTGTGCACCGAACCTATTTCACTCTCCCCATCTTTTTATCACTTTATCACTAAATCCCGCTCAAATGGTCTTTATTATTATTAATATTATTAATATTATTATTATTATTATACCTGTTAAAGTACCCTTAAGGAGACATTTTGGATACCTTAGGGAGACCTAATGTCACAGCTCATATTTAGAGGCAGAATTTTACTGTCGAAACTGAGTTGTATCCATAGAGAATGGTCCAAAACATAAATATACAAAAATTCGTGGGGGTATATAGGATAAGGGAAAAGTGGGGTTAGGCTTCCTTAAAGGTTTAAAGAAAAATTGTGCACAAGTCTATGGCAGTGTCTCACAAATGACCCATATTATTATTCAAGGTTAATTGTTTAAAATTCCACGGCCAAAAGGCCCAATTCCAAATTAAATTACAATCACTACATTAAAAACAAATAAAGAGTCACAAGAAATATGCACCAAAACAAATATATAAAAAACACTAAAAATTATACACCGATAAGCGTGACCCCATTATTAAAACACAACCCAACACCCCAAAAACATATGGTCCAAGTGACATCAACCCCCCCCCCCCCCCCCCTGAATTGCACCTTCCTCCCACTCCCCCCTCCCTGACCACAGAATATGAAACAAAATATGCCCAGGCAGCAATTGCCTGATCAAGTCCAACAATTATGAATTTAAAAGGCATACATATCAATAAATACATACCAACATACAGATGGAAGAGAGAAGGAACCCCCCCCCCCCCCCCCCTCCCCCTAAGGAACTTGCCAGAGATATGTGGTTCTTCACCAGCTGGGCAGAGTGGTTTGGGTCGACACTCTCTGGGGATGGCTCCAACATCGAAAGGGTCGGGATTAAACCATCCATCTTCACACTCACAAGTTAGATCAGCCCTTGAAGTACAATCTGATACCTTCACGTTAAATTTGGAGGAACATAAAAAAGAACTCTGTCATTCTTTTTACATTTTACAAAAGGAAATAGTTTCATAATTCAACAAATACATGTATATTATGTGGGTCATTCCATAAATGTGGGGTCCAAAAGTGTGACATTGTTGGTGTCCCTGTTACATAGTGACATGTATATATAAGATTTTGCAATTCTGGACTTAATGCCTTCTATCTTCAAGAGTGATTGTGTAAAGCAAAGTACCTGCCAAACTAGTAAAAAATAGTGTGAAGTCAATTTTAATGATACTTGATTACACAGGTCAGGTGTAACAGAGACACCAAGAAAATGTCACACTTTTGGACCCAAAATGTATGGGATGACCAATGGACATGTAGGCCTACATGAAATAAAGCAATGTAGGTCTGAGCTCATATTCGTCAACTGAGTCATCACGAGAAAATAGTGAGAAACCATTTTGTTTTTACGATCATTTTTTCGTTGAAACCGAAATTGTTTTTTCAAAGTAAACAAAGAAACTGGCAGGGGCGGGATTCGAATCTGCGACCTCCGGAATACCGTACTGGCGCTCTATCAACCGTTGAGCTATCGTGCCCTATGTTGGCTGTTTCCCAAATTGTCAGTATCTTTGTTTGGGTGGGCGCTAGTCAGAAGTCATAAACCCAGAATGCCGTACACCCAATCTTACGATACAACCTGGGAAGCGACATTGTGGGGATCACTCAATGAGGATACGGCATTTTGGGTTGATAACTTCCGACTAGCGCCCACCCGAACAAAGATACTGACAATTTGGGAGACCGCCATCATAGGGCACGATAGCTCAGTTGGTAGAGCACCGGTACGGTATTCCGAAGGTCGCAGGTTCGAATCCCGCCCCTGCCGGTTTCTTTGTTCGCTTTGAAAATGTATTCAAATTTACCTAGTCAGTTTCCCTTGTGGATTGTTTGACGAAACCGAAATTAGATAGTGTTTTTGGAGGTATTCAAATACACTTTTCTCAAAGATGGCAGTATTTGAGATGGAAATATTTCACCCTCGTCGTCGTCGTCGTCGTCGTCGTCGTCGTCGTCGTCCACATTTTCGCCTGGATAGGATTCGAACCCAGTGGGATTCAAACCGGGTCACAACAGTGGGAGGTGAGGGGAACTGGGTCGGCCTGACTCCCCCTGATACAGCACACTGAAAAGGTTTATGTAATTCTTGCTATGCTTTCTACGGTACATGCATTGATGGTGAAAAGTATCATTTTGGACCTGCCTTTCGTTGGTGTATGATGCACCTAGAGGAACAGGTGTAAGGCTTAGTGCAGTTGTTGTGTTTATCCATGTACTGCCGTCCTTTTTTAACATGAACACATCTGCACACAAAAAACCCGGGGGGAAATGAGAACAGACAAATACCGCTGAGAGGCTTAGTAAGGCATATTTCATATGAGGGAGATCCTTGTAAAAAGAAATTTCCGGTAATCACACAAAGGAAAACTGGAATATTTTAGCTTTTGTTTTCTTAAGTTAAATAGAAACTAGAACAGCAAAGCTGCCATGGCTCGCTGCCAAAGGTGGGAGGGGAGGCCCCACACCACCCCTCCACCCCTCCACCCTTACTACAACCAATATTAATTAATTCCATCCCATCTCCACCCGAATCCTATTCTATCCATTTGAATAAACAAAATGACAAATTTGAAATATTTGGCGTCAGATTGGGTAAGGTAAAAGGGCATCATGGTGCAGTGTGTCAGCTTTTTATATGTCAATACCAATAGGTCACCCAATTACCTGTACCATACATTTTACATCATCCCACCCCACCCCACCCAACAATTACCCCACCCCACCCCACCCCACCCAACATCACGCCACCTCATTCCACCCATCCCACATCATCCCACCCCATCCCACATCGCCCCACCCCCACATCACCCCATCCCACATCACCCCATCACACATCACCCCATCCCACATCACCCCACCACATCTCACCCTCACCCCACCCCACATCACATCACATCACCCCACATCACATCACCCCACCCCACATCACATCACCCCACCCCACATCACATTACCCCACCCCACCCCGCCCCATCCCACATCACCCTACCCCACATCATCCCACATCATCCCATATCATCCCACCCACCCCACATCACCACACCACATCTCACATCACCCCACCCTATCTCACACTCTCACACATTGCCATGAACAGATTGATTAAAATAACCAATATATTAGTTATTCATAACCAATAAGTGGTATACGTGTCCAACCCATTAGAATGAATAGACACATCATATCAATATATTTCTAAATGACCATAGCTCATAGGTAAATGTTGCAAATGCAAAATCATATTAATATTGTTGGATTTAGCAGGGTTAGGGTAATTACCCCTGCTAATTCCAACAATATTAATATGATTTTACATGCACCCTAGGGGCTTAGGGTTTTAAACTATCCGTTCTAGCCCCGGTTTCTAAAAACCTGACCACATCATTGGCTTAGTGTTTAAAAGAGGGTCGATGTTGATTGCTGAGAGAAGTCTGCGCCATTCTGTAGTTTTATGTAGATTGTGTATTGTAAAATAAAACAGCCAATTATTTCTGTCATGCAATAACAACAAAAAGTGACTTTTTATGTTCTTATAAAGTCCCTTCTAGCCCGCTGGTGCCATTTATCTAAAAGTCGTCGCTGCGGTGCAGCAAACAAATCTGACGTCATGGCACAATTGTTTTTTTGTTATTTTATGGCATAAATAATTGGCTGTTTCATTTTACAATACGCAATCTACATGTACATAAAACTACACAATGATGCAGACTTCTCTCAGCAATCAACGTTCGCTTTAAATTAAAGGCCCTTACAGAGAAATGAAATGACTTCTGGTTTAAACACCACAGAAGCAGATATTCATCTAGAAGGAGTTATTTTTCGATAAACAACTTTGCAACTGCTCTATTTGGAAGATGAATTTGCCAGTTTCTTTACCTTTCGTTCCCTTTGGTATTTAAAGGTAATACTGTATAGGCCTACATTTGGAAACATAACCAAAACTAATGAATTCTTATGAAATCTTATCAAAGCATCCTGTGAAATCATGGCACCTGGTGTACTGTCGTTTTCAAGAAAAGAAAAGTTATACCGGAAATTTATACCGTTTTCCAACAATTGTCAGCCTGTAATCATTGAAAATAGTCGAGTTCCCCGACCTGATAATTCTCTGACGTCTATTAATTGCTCCGTTTTGTCTGATAGGGTCAGGGAACCAGAATATACAAGAAAACATTTTTTGTTTTCCCAGCATCTATGAGGTCAGTTTTACAGTATTTGCTGTCAAATACTAACCCCCAAATCCATTCATTTCTGGTTGGTGAAGAGTTGGGCTCCTCATTACAACCCCTTTTCCACAATAGGTCTGTTCTACAGATATTTCTATGGTAATTGTTCCACCAGTCTGTCTCAATTGGTTCCTCTTGTCAGGGTGTTTGAACGTTCAACCAGGCTCTCTGCTTCATCTCATCCATACACTCTAGTTGTGCCGAGATGTAGAACAGAGAGCTACTCAAATAGCATTTTTCCAACTCCTTGCATATAGTGCGTGTTTTCCTCCATCCTAATTATAGTCTGTTTTAAGAGGAATATTAATTCCTACTTCCAGCTTTCCTTGTTTCCCCTTCCCCCTCTATTTTTTCTTCTTATAGCCCTTTGCCTTGCTTAAGGTGATTCTGCATAAAAAAGCAAATGTTGTATACTACCTTTACGTAATAATACATTTAGACCCTCAGTGCCAGTCAGAGATAATGCTATTTCATACACTGTATCATAATCTGGTGCTGGTATGTCTGCAGTCTCGCCATCAAGTCCCCTGCATTGGCAAAACCTGCTGACATAATGCCCCGGCTTGCAGACACTGCAGCAGCACCATGTACCGCCATCCTCTTGTTTCTCATAGGTAGGATCATCTAGATGCTTATCTTCAAGAATGCATGGATCTCCCTGCACAAAGTTGGGCATACATGTATTGATCGAGGATATTTCTTTTCAAATATGTGTAAAATATTTGGAACTTTTGGAAACTTTTGGAAATATTTTGTGAAGTTCTGAAAATCTTCTGACATCCTCCACAAAATGTCATTTTCTTTGAACTTTTCTTTTACATGCATTTTGTGTTTGGAGATTTGCTGATCTAGATTTTCTAAATATCCTTGTGGGGAATAGCCTCCTCACCCTTTACGAATCATGGAGAAGGAAGGGGCTCTTTTTTGCCAGGGTTGGTCCATAGAATCACCTCATTCCTCCAATTTATAATGCTTATAAAAAACACGTGATCGGATTAGGGGGGGGGGGGGGGTAACGAAAAATGTTGTCAACATAGGAATCTACATATATCTGAAAATTGGGATAATTTCTCTGGAATCCGTTACAGAATTATCCTCTAAATAGAGGATAATTCTTTAACAGATCCAAGAGAAATTTTTTTTTTTTTTTTTTTTTTGAGGGGGGGGGGGGGGGGGCTTGACTCTTTGCACCAGACGTCACCTTCTAACTCTTGCTACTGCTATGTTATTTTGGGAGTCGAAAATCAGCCTATCTGGGCCAAGACTAAAGCTCGGTTCATACTTCATGCGAATGAGAATGCGAAGCGAATTTATGACGTCAACGCCAAATTTTCGCGCTTCGAATTCGCAAAAGTTGAACACATTTCAACTTGTGCGAATCTTCGCTGCGAATGTTTCATGACGTCAAATTCGCTTCGCATTCGCATTCGCATGAAGTATGAACCGGGCTTTACACATCAATTGCTCATCAAGACCGAGAAAATTGATCATGCTCTATTCATTTGAATTTTTAATATGATAAATGCAGATCCAGTATTTTCCGACATGTATCTTAAAAAAAAAAAAGTTTGTCCCCCGTAGAACAGCGCCTGCTATTTAGATCTGCACATAGGAAAACCTGTAGGTGGCGGGGTGTATTACCTAAAATGTAGCCAATCCCAGTTTGCCTGGAATGGCTAGTTTCAGTCTTGTATTTGGCGTTTTCCATAAAAAAGAAAAAAAGATATCACGAAAGTAACTAACATTTGGGCCTGGTAGAAACTCAACACGCCTTGTAGTACTGCTGGAGTCATGCGCTTGAGGAATTTGGCTTTCTTGCTGTGAGTAAATGGAGGGTTCTGAATCTGCTGCCCACACACCCAACACCAGCAGGCCTGAAAAGAGCAGAACCACCTGCAATGAAGAAGAAAAAATGACGTTTCATTAAATATTGACTCCGAGTTATGTGGAAATGGGCTGGAAAGCAATGGGCGATATTTTAGCTACACATTTTTCAGACCATTAAAATGTAAAGAAATTTACCAACCTGCAACTTCATGATGCTGCCGAATTGTATGCCTTGATCTAGGAGGGCGAGACAGTAAATTGTTTTGTGAAATAACACTTCCGAAATCTCTGTCAAGCTAAAAGTTATGCCCTAATACTGTATGATGGCGAGCAACTTTTGTAAATTAAAAGTTTTCTGGAAATCGCCTACAGTCACGTATACTTTTTAAAACATCATGTAGGGCCTTAACAATGTCTGAAATTTGGACTTCGATCGACACAAATTGGTTCAACGAAATAGCGATAAACATGTCATTTATATGGGCCCCCTACACATTGAAGCACGCATGCGCACGTCTTCATTATATGCGTTATGATTGGTGAAAACTTTTGCGGGAAGCTAAAAGCCTCGTGCACTTCTGTTCGCATGGCTTAAGGGGCCTGGAAAGGCTTAAGGGCCAATTAACTTAGCCATAAAGTTCAACATTTACACAAACCACGGAGGAATAAGATTCCTCAATGCACTAGATTCAGTTGCGCAAGCAAGAACTTTTCAGGTTGAGGGGGGGGGGGGGGGGGGGGGGGGTGTCCACGAAAATTGTCTTTTGCTTGACATGTTTTCATTAAAGTTGTCCCGAAAACGTATTTTACAAACTCTGCTAACAAAGAACAAAGATAAAACAACAAACAAAATGGAAGCACAAGTGTCATTTTTCTTTTCATCCATAGGATTTTTTTGTCTCTTTATTGATTAATGAATGAATAGAGAATGAACTTATTAAATTAATTAATAATAATAATACAGGTTTTTATACAGCGCTTTTAGCAAGATCAAAGCGCTTTACACGTATTATTACCCCTGGTCATTGGGCACATTAATCATTCCTGAAACCTTCTCAGCTCCCCGAGGAGTATACAGCCCCGGCTGCAAGTTAAGCGCACATGGGCTAATCAAACACATAACCATCACTGCCCTCACAGGTACCCATTTACTCCTGGGTGGAGAGAAGCAACTTGTGACAAAGTGCCTTGCTCAAGGACACAAGCACTATGACCCCCAGCGGGTCTCGAACCCACAATCTGCAGTATCACTGAGATCTCGAGTTCAATACAAAAAGCTCACAGAGGCAGTCTGATCATGGACAACAAGCTCTGTGGGTACACACGAAAGTACATATGATGCGCGATATGGGGCAGAGGGAACCCCCTCTTTTGTGTTGGTCATTGTGTTCCCGGAATCTCAGGAATTCTTTTCAGAGGTCTAGGGGATGTGCGAGGTAACAATAGTCTGGAGAGTGTATAGGGTATAGGTACAAAAGGGGGGGGGGGGGTACTCCTCTGCCCCCATATCGTGCTGGGTATACAAAAGTGACTCAGTTTTTTACTTATGAAAATGTGACATATGTTTTTAACGTGAGTAATGAATGGTATTAAATACATTTATTTTCTTCAGTAATAAAAAAATGTGCACCAGGGCCGGATTATCTACTGAATAGGCACAATTTACAGAGTAGGCACAGTTGGTTGTAAAAATCCTGACAAATCGAACACCTCCACACCAATTCGGAGTACATTTTACTCCAGGGTGACACATCAAATGCACAAACTAATATACATGTACTGTAAAATACACTCCGAATTATAGCGAACTGCTCAGTTAAAGGGACACATTGCCTTCAAATGTCATGAAATTTTGCTGTTTGGAAATGTTCCTTATCTTTTATAAGAGTTGTTCATGCAAAAAAACACGTATAATGTGTTGTAATTAGTGAGTAGTGATTACAAAACAAAAAATTTGCCGCTTACCCCTGACATCTGACCCGCGAAACATAGACTTATTTCCAGTACTAAATACCACCGTCTAATTAATGCGCAAAATACGCTGTAAGAGTTTAGGCTGGCGCCGCAGCCAGTGGCCTTGTGAACCTATCAGATGATCGCCAGGTACAATTCTCTACCTCGCGTCATTATATTTTTTTTGCCACACACTTTTCGAATGTTACAACACAGTGACACACTGACAATTGAGAAAAGAAGATACGAAACAAAAATCATGAAGTAAACTGAATTCGGAAAGTGACCCTTTTTTTTTTAAATATTGCTTCAAAATTCAATTATTCACTAACAACAGTTACTCTAATCATGGAGGAAGAAAACACATGTAATTGTGTTGGTACCAACATAAGTTAAACCTATATCTATACACATTTCTAATGACGATTCTAAAGATGTTTTTTATTATTTTTTTTCTTTCTTTTTTCTTTTCTTTTCCACCCTAGACGTCCCAGTGGGAAGAGTACTGATTTGGGCTGGCGATGGTCTGAATGAGCCAGGCCGACACTCCCTTAGGCTTTAAAGACAATTTAAAGGCCGTGTACATGATTGGTCATTGTTGCAATTTTTTAAAATGGGCGGATTTGGGGGTTAGTAGGCCTCTATGTTATAGGAAATATCGTTCCACTGACCTAGCTGTTCAAAGTTTTGCGTTGTTGGATGGCGAAAAAACGAGAGAAAAACGGCGCTAGTTTTTAACCGTCGGGCGAATGATAGCCTTTAGTCAAGGCGCGCGTGCCTACCAGCTTGACACGTGACACGCCCTGAATGCCAGCATGTACAGCGCGCCACTCGTCCGGGTAGCCACGCGCGCCTTGACTAAAGGCTACAGGGCAGTTTTCCAACGATTTTCAGCTGGAAATCGTTGGAAGACGATATAAATTTCTACTTTTTTTTTACAACGACAGCACACCTGGTGCCATAATTTCACAGGATGATTGAGACTACTATTAACTTACAGTCTAGTAAGGTATTTGGTAGTAATTCAGTAAAAAAAAAAGTATTGCAGAATTACCAATCGTGTGCACTACCTTTAACTTTATAAAGAACGGATTATTTCTACATTTCTACAAACAACATAAGGATTTGTTTTTCAGTCCTGCTGGATTCCATGGGTTGTCCCAGAATATTCTAAGATTATCTTCTCACCTCTAAAATTGAATATTTCTTTGTCTTCTCTTCACAGGTTTCTTCAGGCTTGTGATCTATACTGCAGTATGCGCTTTTGAGGAATCCACGGTTTCAGTACCAGAAATAATAATTTTGTTCATGATAAAAAAATACTTGGGAGATGTACATGTATATATATACTGTTACAAACCTCCAATGATGTACTAGTTATTAAGTACTTTTCATCTGATTTGTAATATGATGGTATAATGTGAATTAAATCCATTCAGACAGATTATCAAGTCCATATTAATTCCTGGCATGGATACTCAAACCAGTTAACATTCTCAGACTTGATTAATACTCAACCACTGGAAATTGAAAGTGCGAAAGATCAAATATTATGTTGGAAAGGCAGCATAATATACATCTATTTCCCCTCGTGCACAACTGATAAATTATGAATTAATATAAGTACTTCCACAGTTAAGTTTCCAACTTTTACTCAAAAGTCTGGGAGACGACGATTTGCATAGAGTGGTCCTAACTCTGGCAAACAGCCACCATAAACAACGGATGTCATCAGCGTCATGAAATGGAGCAGCGTGCTCCTACAATGTTGCTTACAATGAAGAACTTTTTCTACCCCTCTTCCTTGCCTTCTTACTGCCTGAGGATAAAGTATTTGACAAAAGAACACAAAATGAACCTTGGGGATGTGAATCTAATGCAAATGGATCTGAATTTTTGTTTTAACCCTCAATAGCAATTGTCAAATAAAACCACAACCGTGACCTACATTAGATGTCACTTTTCAACTGCAGATGTGAAGTGACCAGCTCCCCTAAAATCTTGTTTTCACACTAAGTAGAGGCTTGTAGCAAGTCTAGGACTAACTGCAAAGAGGACTCTGACCTGTAACCTCACAAAAAGGAACACAGATCCTTGGAAATGCTTTAAAGAGCAACTAAAACACCGATTACAATTTTGAATTTTTTGACTTAGCTGATATGCCTTACCAAAACTAATGTAACAAGTTTCATGAGTCTTAAAAAAAAAAAAATTTTTTTTTTTGAGCCTCCAGTCCTAATCCCAATCACAAGCTATTCCAATGAGCTTTGACAAAGGCATTCCTTTGTCATTGTTCATCCAGTTATTTGTGACCGGCTTTATGAAAGGACTTCTGACTGAGCTTCGCAAGTACTTGTGAAAGGACTTGCAGGAACTCGATTCCAACTCTGCAAGTGGCGGCCCACCCAACATGTTATTTACCGTCCTGTCTTCATCTTGCTGCCCCCGGCCTAAATCTACTAGCCCATGAAATTCATTCGGTGAACCACTTAAAAAAAAATCATTTCAGAACATGCTCTGTCTTTATTGCATATCCTGTATGCGAGGTTTCATTTACGAGGAAAGGATATTAGAGTAGCCACTGCCAATGTTGACATGTTCACCTAATGTCAGGAATTTTGGGCATGTCAAATAGCGTTAGTGTTAGCAGCGCAATCGCTTTTTGAGAGGGCACACGTGCACCACAAGCAATCAAAACGGCACTGTATGTGCACGATTTCCTGCCTATATGATGTCGCCTCACTGGCACTGCCCCCCAATGTTAACTTCCCCTGTGGAGAACCCTGCTGAATGGTGTTTACCTGGGGGTGGTTTTCACCGGTAGTTGTTCCCACCAGACTCTGCACTTGGCTCGCCTTGGTTTTCTAAAAAGGTATATCAATAGGAAACTTTTATTAACAAAGAGGCCAATTAATGGATTATTTTTTATAAACCTAAAGGAACCACAGACCCACCTAATATTCAGAATCAAGTTTTCATAAATGTATACAAATATGATGTATTTTCCAGAGATCATCAGGGACAAAACAACCAAAACAATGAAGAAGGGATGTCTGTTAGCATCAGTAAAATTGGCTCCAAGCAGATGTTCCAGACAGCTTTTATTTTGCTTTTGTCTTTGACAATTTCTTTGAAGAGAAGCCGCTTGTTGTAGTTTCATTATCCTTGGGTTTCATTGTGGCCTCGTGTATCGGACCCAAGATCTTGGTGATACTACAGATTGTGGGTTCGAGTCCAACCGGGGGTCATGGTGCGCGTGTCTTTGAGCAAGACATTTTGTCACAAGTTGCCTCTCCCCACCCAGGAGTAAATGGGTACCTGTGAGGGCAGTGATGGTTATGTGTTTGATTATCCCATGTGTGCTTAACTTGCAGTTGGGGCTGTGTACTCCATGGGGAGCTGAGGTGGTTTCAGGAATGATTAATCCTAACAGTCCTGAATCCTCCAATTTCAATACGATTTTTCATGCCACCCAGGGAGTTAGGGTTATTATGGGCCCGATGAACGGGGGTAATAATGTAGCGCCTGGAGCACCGTGACCGTGCTGGATATGTGCACTTTACAAATCTACATTATTATTATTATTATGATAGATGGTTTTTAATACATTTAATCTTCAAAATTAATTACAGTTTCAATTTCAACGTGACAGACTCTAGAGAAAACCGCTGGTCGATCTACCATCATTTGTAGGCAACAGATTTATTTACACTCCCCTTTCTCCTCATTTGAGTCAGTGGCTTATGGGAAAATTGTGGTTATGCCATTCCTTAATCGTTTTGGATTTGTTTCATTGGTGGCACTTTTCGAATGAATAGCTTGCAAAATTTACCAACAGGCCCATACTAAACATTTTCATTAAAAAAAAAAAAAAAAATTCTTACCTTCGATATTATAAAGGGGCAGTTCAGGAGGAGATTTGGAGCCACTCTTCCCTAAATATTGTGCAAAACAATGGAAAAAGACAGCCATTAATTTTTGCCACGGCGGCGTCAAATGCGCCGTGGTCTAGTACTGCTGCTTATGCTGGTGGTTGGGTGGATGGGTGGGTGGATTGGTTGGTTGGATGGTCGGTGGGTGGGTGGGTGGACAGTTTACATGTTTCCATGCCCCGCGTGTATCACGGCTATGCAAGTCAGTTGGGAATGGTGTTTTTGTTAACACTGATGCGCATGCGTATAATGAACGTCTAATCTGCATATTAGATCACGCCCCATTGCATTGCAAAATTCGCGGTTGCACGGTTCGTGGACCAGTGAAGTTTTAACGCGTATACCCACTATCACAGCTAAGTTTGGGTGGAAGGTATTTCGGAGGTCGTAAGTTCGAATCTCGCTTCCGCCAGTCTTCTTTGTTCACTTTGGGGAGGTATTCAAATTTACCTAAGCAGTTTGTTACAGCCGAGTTTGGGTGAAAGGCACCTGTTTAAAAAGTTATTCACTTTTACCAGAGGGTTAGTGGGACCATGATTGTTATTAACAATTGTATACTTGTGTTTTGTGATTTAGCCCTAGCCTAGACTGGGAATTTGGTGGGCGTGCCTGAGTGCACTCCCAGTATGTACTGAATGTAGGTGTGGACTTATATAAGGATGGAATAAGTAGGTGTGAGGGAGTTTTTGCTAAAGCTGTTTCAGAGTGAACAGTGTGGTTGGAGTGCATGCTGGCAAAGCCATTTTTGGCAGCTTGTGCCATCCCTTGGCCACCAGCACAGGAAACTGCAGTTCTGTGAGGCTTCTTGGGTGTGGCTCGGACAAGCATATGTCGGCGTGACAATGACAGTCATAAGTGATAGTCCTTATATTAATTTCTCATATGAACTATTATAATTATGTGATGGTTTGTTTGGTTGAAAGTGTTCATTTGGAATATTTGACTAGAGAAATGATTGTATTTTTCCTACTATTAAGTTGGTTCAATTACTTTTAATTATAGATGGTCCCTATGTCACTTTATGGATTTACATAAACTGATCTTGGCGGCAGTGATGCTCCGGACCCTGGTCAAACGGTTGGATCCGGATGGTAATTGGACGCCGCTGGTTATTCATCGTTAGCTCACCGGGCGGGTAGGCTGCGTTTACCGCAACCCGCATTTCGCAACACCGTGACCAGTTAGCCTGGATCGTTTTATCCCTGGGTGTGGATGATCTTGATAGGCGGGGTGAACTGAGCATCTGAGTAGTATTATTTAGCAAGACCATGTAAGTATTGTTTAAATTTTACATTGAATCATTTTCGTATAATTATGTTAGTGCGGATTCACACGTAAATTTGAGTGTCGATTGACATGTATTTTTGAGTGCCGATTTATATGCATCTTCGTGTTAATAGTTTTTGTGTTTGTTGCACCTTGAATATCCAAGTTTATGAACTTCTATAGTTTTGATTCGATTTACGCTAAGAACCTTTGGTGATTAGTGCCGTAGTATTGTTTGTAAAGAATGACTGTCTAATTCGTTTGTTTAATGCCGTGAAAAACTAAGGAAATTGTCGGATTATTCTATGTTAATTCAATTGACTAAATAGACAAGTATTTGAATGTTTATTGCCAGTTGTATGTAATCAGGCCTTTAATGTTGGATATTTTAGATACTGGAATTGCCTATATGGGATTAATGAATGGAATTGGAATTTCGAGATGCATTTAATGTGAATACGAGAACTAATTAATGGCTTGCGAGATATTTTAGAGAAATCGAGTAAATATATCCAACAACAGGATTAGGGCCTACATTAGATTGAAATTTAAGACCGTTTTAGAAAGTGAAATGACATTTTGGACGATAATTCCTAGTTGTAAAAATGGAAGCGCAGGAATTAAACAATAAAAACGCTATTATTTGTATTTCTTGGCAAGAGTCCCGGTAATTAGGACACCCACCGTGGGCTGTACCACTTGTTGGTCGAGAGCCCATCATGTCGGTGGTTTTAAACGGCCAATAAAACACCAACCGGTTTTAAACACTTTTTCCGGTGTCACACAAAATTTAAAGTCCTATGAAATCTGGTCCATTTTATTGGTTGAACACTCGAGCGACCAGTCACTCTCCTAATAACGCAAGCGCAATACTACCGATGCGTCCGTATTTAGAGTCCATAATTTCACACTACACCGGCACTGCTGCGTTCTGCACCACCTGGCGAGCGTGCGTCAATTTCCATATAAGGAAATGTTTAGCACTACTTGCACACGGTACGAACCATTAACAAGCTAAAAGGGTGTTTTACAAACCATGGTAAAAAAAATTGAACAAAATCATTGGAAATTTAAAATTTTCAGAGGTTTTTGATAAATTGTACAAAAAGGTATTTTATGAATGGGAATAAATATGTGCTGGGCCGGTTTTAAATTTACGTTTAAAACCGCCTTGGGGCCTGGGCGCTTGATAATGACCCGAGCCGAAGGCCCCAAGGTAGTTTTAAACATCAGTTTAAAACTGGCCCAGCACATATTTATTCCCTTATTAACATTTAACTGAGGAAGGTCATGACGTGTAATTCGCACTAGAGCAGTTTCCCACTATTCTATCAATTCAATATCTCGAAATATTCTTTTGGGGTACATGTAGTTTCTTTTTTGAACTCGGGGTAAAGTGTGCAGAGTTCACTGACTTTGAGCTTCAGTTTCCCTAAACAAGGGATTGAAACTGTCGGCTTCAACAGGTTATAGCAGGGCCTACATGTAGGTATAAACTACATACAGTAACACACACTACATCAAATTAAAGCTTGTTGCATGTTCCTTCAGGAAATAATACCATGATATCAATTTTCAACTTTTGCGACTTTCTGCCTTTTTCATGGTGCCACGTCACATATGGTCCAAACTGACCAACAGCTCACCTTTGCAATGACTAACATAGACACATCTGGCAAGCCATAAGACTAGCAATCCGAGGATAAAGCAGCCAACTGCAATAAAGGCAACATCCCTGTCTTTCCATCCCTGATTTCCTGTCAAGTTGTATGCAAAAAAGAATAAGAAATAAGAACAATGATCGAGGTACAAGAAATGAACCGATTTGTGACAATTCAAGTACACACAAGTTACCTGCATTTTAGAAAGTTCAGGCTCCCACTACTGAATGCAAGAATCCATTCACTGACAGGCATACATGTATGAGTGGGGGGGAAAAACAAGCCGAAAATATAGTTTGTTTTCAACGAGAAATAAGAAATCCATTTCAATTCTGTCGATTCACAACTCGGTGCGCCGCCAGCGACAACCGGGGAGAGGCCAAATTACGCAGTGCATTGTGGGTATCGCCAATGCATAGATCGTACTTCTTACACCCCTTCTCCGCTAAATCTATCAACTCCTCTCTCTTCTTTCCTGCACAAGGTATTCCCCGACTAGTCAAAAAATGCTTTAACTCATCCACTTGCATTCGTGCAAAATCCAAACTGCTGTACTGTCCACCATCTAATACAACGCGATAGACGCAATGTCGACCCCGAAAGTGGGAAATTGGCCGTTCCCGGCTTGCCGCTGGCGGCGCACTGAGTTGTGAATCGACCGAATTGTTTGTGCATGAAACTATGCCAGCTGAACAATGTACAAATTTAGTGCAGCAAGGTGTCTTGCTCATAGACAGTATAACTTCCAAGCATGAAGGCAAGGTGAAGCTCCCTGATAAATGCACCCAAATTTTATGTGATTCTGCCACACAACTTGAAGCTAACATGTCACTTTTAACACTAAACAACGACATAGGGTCTTGTTTCGGCAATTTTCAGCCAACCATTGTTACCTTCATCAGGTGGTTCTGGGTTTTTGTCTGGGGCACCAGTAGTCATGTTTCCCTCTGAAGATAAATCAAGATAACCTGTAACATTGTCCATCCCATGCTTTGTAATCACCGGTGTTTCTAAACATATATACCAGAAACACATACAATGGAAAATTAACATTTCATTTATTTGGATAAAGCAAAATAAAAAAGTTTTCCATCAATTCTTTTATTTTTGATTTTCTGTAGTTTTGTTTTTTCTTTTTGTCCCCAAAATAGGAAGGAGGTGGCCCTTGTTTTACATCTACAAGTATCTTTTCCAAAATGGCAGCCCCTCTTTTGTCCACCAAATTAATACAAAATATGCCAGCAATCTGCTTCCTCTCGAAAAGGGAAGCATGCAGGTTTTTTCCTTCTTATTTTGTATAATTGTAGACTGTTCAAAATCGCAGCATTCATATCTAGTACCCCCCCCCCCCCCCCCACAACCTTCCTGAAAAAATGTGAACAATTGCCATGCAATATCCATCATCTGGCACATGAAGAAATTAAATACATATTGTGTAATATAAACAATAGAACGGCCAAGATATGATGTTGCATTCACAAATGGACACTGCAATTTACAAGATGTTATTATAATTATAAAAATTACATCCAACTTTCCCAGATTTCCATCCTCATCACAATCTACATGTACATGTATCAAAGGCATGTTTGGTAATAATTTTACAAGATTGTGGCTTGTAATAATGCAAGTGCAGAGAAGTAATTTTAATGAGGAATACATGTAGATGTAATGTTGGACATTCCATCACATTAACCCTAACCTTCCCTAACCTGCCAAAATCAAACACCCCATTTGTGTTGAATTTTGTGTGATTGGGTACTGTAGAGCCTTGGCACCATCACTTTGCATGGGACTTGATGCCCTGATTTTGTCTAAGTACAAAGAATGTGCCATTGGTTTACTACACAGTGTTGGAGTTTGTGTGGTTAGGGAAGGATTCTAGTAAAAAGCCTTGGGCTGTTAGGGTTAAAGGACTGTCCCAAATATACCGAATATTCGATCATCAACCGAATCTTTAAATATTTTTTGCTGGTTCGAATATTCCCAAAAATAAAAAGGCACATGCAGATATGACTGATGCCATTTTAATACAAAAGTTACAGCGCTTAGCAGCGTCAAGTGCTGCATTTTTGTCGACAGTTATTTTTGTGGGCGGAAGTTAATTGTTAATAAAATAATTAGTGCAAAAACACAGGCTGGAGTTTGGTTTGATCTTGATACAACAGAAGCATGCAAAGATATGTCGATCGGGCAGTCCATAATATGTGGCGTCCGCAATGGAAATCAGACATAAGTCGCATAACGTATTTTTGAGTAATTGCAATTTACATGAAAATCATCAAGAAATCACGATTCCTGTTTTTGTCGAAATACTGTAGTTTAAAGCATATTTAATTCAAAATACCTGGTTTGCTTTTGTGTTGAGACCATTAAATGTGTACAATTTGACTGGTGTACTTCTGACAATTGTGTGAACTACATTATTTTCCATTCTCAATGCTCAATTTACGTTTCTATTTGAAAACCAAAATATCGTATCACAGTAATTATTTCACCGTTACAAAGCTTACATTATATTTTATTATGGAATGGAAATCTCAATTTCCAAAATTTCCAACTTATGTCTGATTTCGCTTGCTGGTGCCACATATCGCTCATTGCACGCAAAACACTGGCGAGTATCGAATATTTGGTCAAACCCAGTTTTGAATAATTGAATACTAATTTATTCGAAAATGAACAGCCCTGCGAACAAAACACCCCCTGTACGTACCTGTTGGTTTAGCAGTAGTGTTCATCTCATCTTCTAAATCTGGGACGGAACTGGGAGTGGTTGTTTTTGTGTTCATTAAAATATCTCGAAGAGTTGGTGCTGGTATGACCTCTTCCTGAAGTCCAGGCCTCTCTTGTGACCCTTCGAGAAACAACACCCTTATTTAAGTTTTCGTGTTACTTGAACCTTTGATACTTTAAAGAATAAATTTGGTTGATGCATTTTACTGGGAAGTGTCCTTAACCTGTCAAAATCCAACACTTGTGCAGTATGCCTATGGCACATTCTTTGTACTTGGACAAATGGGGGCACAGCTCCATGTAAAGTAATGGTGCCAAGGCTCTACAGTCCTGAACCCATCAAAATTCAGTACAACATGGCGTTGGATTTTGGTGGATTTGAGATGGTTAGGGTTAAAGGTACACATTGCTTTGGATTTTGCGATTTGGGCTATAAAACTGAAATGGATATGGTTGGGAAGCTTTTTTTAAAGTAGAATATAAAGATTCACATAACTATTCCTTCAAATTGCGTGGTTTTTGTTTAATTTCGTGACAAATAACGGTCCGCCATTTTGTAGAACCAAATTTTTGACTCCACAAAATGGCGGACTGTGTTCACCAGTCGTATTTCCAGTCGCATCTGGTTGAAGCACGTTCTGTTGATCCATTTTGATGTACTACAGCATGGCGTGCAGCACTGGCGATATATGTCGAGAGGTAGAGAATTGTACCTGGCGATCATCTGATAGGTTCACAAGGCCACTGGCTGCGGCGCCAGCCTAAAGACTCTTACAGCGTATTTTGCGCATTATTTAGACGGTGGTATTTAGTACTGGAAATAAGTCTATGTATCGCGGGTCAGATGTCAGGGGTAAGCGGCCAATTTTTTTGTTTCGTAATCACTAATCACTAATTACAACACATTATACGTGTGTTTTTGCATGAACAACTCTTATAAAAGATAAGGAACATTTCCAAACAGTAAAATTTCATGACATTTGAAGGCAATGTGTCCCTTTAAGTATCTGTATATGTATAACAGATTATTACTACAGAGTGAATTACTTAAAGTATTAGGGAGACATAACAGAAGTGTCTAAATAGCAAACCGTGAGAGAGACGGCATTTATAGGGAGACATTTTAGTGTCTCCTTATAAAGTCCTAACTATAAAACAAAGTAACTTTAAGGGTTTCGAGTCCATATAGTTTCGAGTCCATATAGTTTCGAGTCCATATAATTTCGAGTCCATAGTTTCGAGTCCATATGTCAAGGGGTCTTTTCAGAAAAGGCACATAAAGCTTGTACACGACCCTATGCATGGGATTACTATTTTATTAAATCACAATGTGTATTTCACAACTGGTAAACCCACCAGATTTATGTCAACATTTCATTATAACAATATTCCCTTGCTACGGTTTCAATTAAAAGCCATGTATTGCAGGTACATGCATTTGACTTTTTCAGGCTTCAGCAGCAAAATAGGTTTAACACTATAGGCCATTTCACACTATGTACGTTCGACCCGTGTTGAAATCTACACGGGTCCCACACGGGTCTGACCCGTGTTGACTTCTTAAAATTTCAACACGGGTCAATTCTGCTGCCTTTTCACACTACTCAACGCAGCGCCAGCATTTTTGCTACACGTGTAATGTTTCGACCCGTGTATTGTGCGATCGTCAGTGCTGGGGACTCGAGTCCAGATTTTCAAGGACTTGGACTCGGACAGTCAGGACTCGACCTCGGACAATAAAGACTCGACCAGCTCGAGGACTCGGCCCGAGTCCAGCCCAAAGAAGCCGATTTTCACCTTAAATTTTACCACAATTTTGTAACGAAGTCGGAGTGTTTAGTTCACAAATCCTGTTAGTAGCCTGCACACACATGTACTTAATTCGGTAGTACAGTACGCGTCAACCTCGTCCTCATAGTGTTCGAGCAATACGCTTCCAGAACGAGGATGAAAGTAGACCCTGGGGACGAGGTTGAGTACACGTATACGAGCTCAGTACGTGAGGTATGGACAGTTTGCCTGACGAGACGTCGGTCTAACAGCGACGCGCGGAGACTGTACCGGATTAAACATGGCATGAATTCGCCGTTTGCTCGCTCTACGTAAGTGCGTGTGCGATCGAATGCGCGGCATGCATGCGCGGTGTCCGTGTAGTTGCCAGTCGAGCCGTAACATCATGTGGCTGGTGCTCGACGTCCATTACTTGCGAATAAGGAAGACGGAATACCGGTTGTAATGTAGTGCGCGGTACACGTTTTGATTGGCCGAAAGTGATTCAATCACAAAAATCTATTTCGCGCTAGTAGGCTTGTACTAGCAATACTTCCCAACTGATATTCATGACATCATTAATCTTCTACATTTCAAAATTGTGAAGTAGTTATTTAAATTTCTGCACGATAGAAACATTCTCATATTTTGTTTTGTCTGCTAAAATAGTTCTTGTATTACAATTTAAATAAAAAATCATTGCAACATTATGTTAAAGCTAAAGTTTGACCTACTACTTGTCATCAGACTCACATCGGGACTCGACTACAGCCCTGCTAAAGAGGAATGTTCCCCAAGACCAGTTTTTGAGTAATCAAACTAATCATTGGTTGAAGTAAAACAAATCTGGTTGAATACATTTTTGTATTTTTCAGTATAATTAAATCTGCAGGGGCAATTTTGGTTTTGATGGTGACGTTAGAGGCACATGCAATGCGTAATTTTTTGTTCAAAGCATTTTTTTTTATAACATGTTCTCTGCACGGTTGCAGTAGGTGTTATTTCTTTGACGTCATATTTTCAAATTGGAATAAGGTACTGGGATAGTTCAGTATCATCACAAAGCCCATTAGTTTTTCTTTATAATCTCAAATAATAATGGCTGAAAGTAATTTCACAAGGTTGTGTCACGGCAAGGTTCCTTTGAAGTTTCTCAAACTACTGTGCAAATCCAATTTGTTTCAGGGATTTTTCGCTGGAGTAAAGTACTAGACAATATTTGCAGGTGTTTATATGTGCCCCAAATCACATACATACATGTGTGTATGTCATGTATGGACTGTATTTATAGGTTATATTTAAATGTCATTTAATAATGCGCCTATCAATTGCTTATCAATTGCAATGATATGCAAGGTTTGTGTGGTGCCTCAAGAAGAACCAATCAAATAGTACGTTTTATATACCGTTGGCCTTGACGAGAATCCACATGGCGTCGTCGGAAGCAGACAGTTAAGTCTAGTCATGTCAGTGTCGGGTCTCATGCATTTTGGGTGAAGCGCAGTTATTAACGGAGCGCAGCTGGTCAGATTTCTTGGAGTAGGCTTATACCACAAACCAAGCAATAGCAATTGGGTTTATCGCCAGAACATGTGCTATGTGCACGTCACGTAGGTATAAGCCGGTAGCCCCACGACGCGTCGACGGTGTCTGGCGGATTTTGACATTGGGCTGATCCTTTAGGCTTAGTCACACGTCCTGCCGATATGTTCGTGTGGTGAAAATTCGTGCTGTGGACAGTGTTTTTAACGATCTGCAGGATGTGTTCTCTGTCGTCTTAGCTATCCCAAACTGCTAACGGCTATTTAGGCTAGTCATCTTTATGATCTTACTCATTATTTTCCGAAATTGGACACCCTGCGTCACTGAATACAACAATAATTCAAAATTACTACTTGAGTAAACTGCAGTATGGTCTGAAGTACTATTACTACACTGGTCTATGTCTATGAGAATTGAGTAGTATTTTGTAGTACATAACAGTGTACTGGACCCCAAATGAACGCCTAGGACGTTAGGGTTAAAGTAAACTTGGACTCCATATATAGTCTTCTGTGCAACAATTTCAACTTGTGTCAGCCATTTTTAAGTGACGTCACACTGCTCCAAACAGCTAGCTTGCCGACAGCACAGCTGGCCTATCACGATTTCGCGTGAGATGTTTGAGATTTTCTTTCTATATTTATAGCCAAATCTCATCCCTTGTTCAGCTCCCTCTCCCTGTCCCAAAATGGACCCAACTACTACCAAAACCTATTGATTGACAGGTTGTAACACACACACTGTGAGAGAGGAAATGGGTTGGTTTTTTAATAGGCGGTGATAGTTATAAGAAAATAAATAACTTGGTGCAGAGAACTATTTTTGAATGTCTTTTACAGTAAATGAATGGGAATTTCTGTAAATAAGACATGTCAACAGAATAGAGTGAACTTGGAGTCCAAACTCAGACATACACACATGTACATTTTTTTCAATAGTGTACACTGTCTAATCCCAAATTGAAGTGTTCAGAAGTGTAAGTGTATTTTCCTAACCGTATTTTATGTATTGATATTGGCATGGTCATTTATGTCTGAACATGTGTTTACACACTGGTATTGAGAAAGTATGAATTTCCCCCCCCATTTCCATAAAGGCCGAAAATCAAATTGCCGAACTGGGAGTGTTTGAAGGTGTAATAACTTGTTCAATATTTTATGATTTCAGCCTTTATTATAAGCTTCAAGTATAACAGAGATGCCACAGGGTCTGCTTGAAAAAAACTGAACTTTATTACATTGTGACAAATAGCAGCGAAGCACGCGACTGAGTGTACCGAGCGGAGCGCATAACGACCAGGGTTCTAAGCTCTTGAATTTTGAGCTTTTTTAGGCTTTTCAGATGGCTCTATATACATGTACTGTCAACCATTCCATATAATGAATGTCACTTTGTTTTACGACAAAAGAAAACGCAAACAATAGACAAACAATCTCAGCTTATACATGTACATTAGCCTTAGCCTAAACATGAAGTAAATTTATTTCCAATTATCTAGTAAACTGTTGAATAATTAATCACAGCTGCATTAAAAAAAAAGGTACGATTGCTAATTATTACACTTCAGTGTCAATCTTGTCGATGCATGTGCAGGAATGGGGCATTCATAAAGCCAAGCGCAAGGTCCAATGTATCACTGCATTGTATGCTACAGAAGAAATTTGATAATAATTATACGTATGCCTAACGTTACCTAGTAGTAGCTAATGCCGGCTCTGCAACTGCCAAAGTCCTCATAGCAACAGCTTGGAAAACAATTGGCAACTACTGAGCATTTTTCCTGGCTGCTCTGTTCTTCTTGTGGACCTCTTTGTTTGCGTGAACCTTAAGTGCATTCCCTGACGATCCATAATTAATTTGTTTTGTACACCATGTGCAAGACGCAAGTCCACCCTGGTCCAGTTTTCGAGGGTAGTGTGACAGAAAGTCACCGTTGTAATCCTTTTCCTGAAGCCACGTCCAGGTCCACTTATTTGTCACCTTTGATTCTATGGCCTTTCAACTGTCAGTTCTTTCTAAAACTTGTTACATAATTATTTTGCCCGAATTTCTAACGTTACGCGTCAGATTTATTTAGACTCGTGAAAACGTTCACAACTCCTTGACAACACCGCGCGTGTGCACAACGATGATGTGGTTGGTTCCCGGCGTGTTATGCACATTTTTTGTATTGATATATCACCGCGATCGGGAACCACCGACAACTGAAATGATAGCCTTGAATTCCAGGATGAATGATAGGTGTGCTTAGCACACAACCCGCACGCATGTGGTGCAGCAAGCACACGTGACTCACACGAGGCGTGTTCAGACCATACTGCGTGCAGGGTACGTTGGCTTTTGACTCGTATGAGCTTCGTGTCGGCTGGCTGCTGGAAGGCCGGCCGAGTTAGAGCGCTAGTGCATGCAGTGGCGCATCGCATGCGGGCTCGGCAATAAAGCCTCGTTTTTAAGGCTACTGAAGGGACAGCGTTGCATGCCGTGCGTGACACTTAATGAACTCGAGACGCGAGCGAGGTGAAAATCAACACACTTACCCCTGTTTCTTCTTTTCTTTTTTTTTAGGACGGCCGGATTTTGGGGGAAATTACTAAGTTTGTTTCAGTTTTTTCCGGGTTTTTTTTAATAGACAGCAGGAAAAACAAAAAACGAAATTTTGGGGGTTTGTAAAAAAAAACGGAAATCCGGATAAAACCGGAAAAGTGGCATCTCTGGTATAACAACTGCAAGACAGTTTTGAATCCAATTTCTTTTTCTAGTATTCTATAGTGGTATGCCTGCACATGTGAAAAACATTTTGTAATACTAAAAGCTGTTCTGTTTGTGGTGTTTCTCTGTTATTTAATTTGGAACACATGAATTTACAAATCAAATGAAACTGGCAAAAGTAAATGACAAACTAGTTTTTGTCCATTGAAAAATGGTATGGATAAACAAATTTCTTTGTGAAAATGTTTTAATAGGGACTTTAATCTTTTATATGTTAAATTAGCAAAACAAAATAAATATGAACTAGTACCGGTTATAAATGAGCACGCACGAACAAACTATATTGCTCAATGTCAAATTTTACCAAGCGGGACCTGCCATTACTATTTTCCATCTTTGTACATATACATGTATTTATTTTGGTTGAAGTTGGAATAAAATAATGTTAATACAGAAACAGTCTTTGTTTTGTAATTGTTGATTTTTCAAAATCGTTCTTTAATACAAAGTTTAATCAAAATTCAAGTTAAATTGAAATGAGAACTGACCCATTTCAGGGATTTTATGATCAGTTATCTGGCAGCTATATCTGTATCTTTTTTTACTTTTGCATCACTGATAATTTACTTTTGGAGTTTCCTCATATAATATCACATTAAGTCAAGAAATAGATATTAACTGGTTTGATTTATGGTTTTGTGGGACACTCCATCAAACCCAGTTTCAAATCAAAGAATCGACAGTTTTCTGTAGGCCATGGTTTTACAATTCGCAGTACATTTTTCATAAAGGAAAGTAAATTACCGGAGATCCTATTATTTAGGGTCTCCGTGATTATTTCTAACTGTAATGTAACAATAACTGTAATGAGGCACCTTGGTTTAGAAATTAAAAAGGCAAAAATTTAACTGAATAAACGTTCTGGAAGACGGGCGCACCCGCCTCGATCGCATGCAATGCGTGCAAAATGTTTGTCCATTGTGTCAATAGAGGGCGCTATTTCTTACCTTTTTTCTCATGCACATTTCGGGCTTGTTTTTGTCGTAAATTTTCTCATTCCCAAACAATTTGTGGATGTGAGAACAAAGTTTTTTCGATTAAGTACATTATAATTTATAGAACTGGAAATTTTTATAAACTTCTGCAAAACAGATCACGTAACTCAAAAACTAAAGCACTTTCGGCCTCTCGTCCCATCGACTATTTGGGGTTCCCCATATTGAGCAATAACCCCGGCCCCCTCATGTCTTAGTAGCCTTTTCTCGAGACGAAGTTCGAAAATGTTCGCTGCATGTACATACAATGTACACTGGGAAAAATATGGTAGCGTTCAGTGCGGTTGTTTGCATTTGACCAAGACTACACAAATGATGGAATACGCATCCACGCAATGTGCGCTACATACGGCGCAGAGGTGTCGGATAAGTCATGTCGGGGTTTAAAACGATTAAAGAAACGACACATTTAGTACAGAATGTATTTTTTTTCCTCCATATACGTTATGTACTATTCTACCGTCAAATTTATTGGAAATAATTTCGAGCAAGGTAATCTAGACTAATCCACACTTAACGTATACACACCTGGAGAAACCATAAATGCTGCAAAAACTGAAAAAGCAACATAATACCGAAACATTGGCAAATATCGTCATATCGAACAGCCTAGTATGTGGTGCTCTGAACGCACAATCCGATCCACGGTTACACGGGTCCAACTTCTCTACACGGGTCGAGAGCTCTCAACCCACCTCCCGAGCAGGGTTGAGTTTCAACCCGGGTTGAGCACTCTACACGGGTCAGTGCCGTGTTGAAATGTTGCAGTGTGAAAAGGTGAGTCTAGTTAACACAGGTCGGACCCAGGTCCAACACAGAGATTTTTCGTAGTGTGAAAAGGCCTTATGTCTGTTCATAGTCCAGGCAGAGTGGGGATGGCAGATCAGTTTGGGGGAACAGATTTCAATTAATATAATTGATTTTTCCCCCTGTATTTCTGAGAGTAGTAAAAATTCAAAATCAAAATCAGAAATCATTCATCAAATCATAAATAAATAAAAAAGACATGGAAATTTAGTTACTTCATGCACCAAGGTTTATCTCAAGGGTTTTAGACTTACCAGTATGTGCTGATTGTGTAGTTGGTACAGCGTCATTCCAACACACAGCATCTGAATAGCGTGTGCCTTCTTCTCTGCTGCACTGTTTGTGTGGCCTACACATGTCTGTACTATTGTTGTTGGGCTGGAAGAAACCTTCAGGGCATGGTTGGCATTGGATTTCTGTGTATTCGCCTGCATCTGCAAACAGCAAATTTGTAATTGAGTGTTTATTCGGGTGGAAAAAAACAAATAATCACTCAGCATGAGTTTTGAGTTAATTCCATATATATCCCATTTCCAACTAGCCCTATTTCTGGCTCCTGACTATGAAAAAAGAACTTGGGTTTGCTGCCAAATCTATCTAAAGGCCCTTTTAACCCTCCTATGGGTTTCACACTAATCTGAACTTACCCGGTTAATTTATTACCCGGGTAGTTGTCATTACCCGGGTAGAATCATGGCCAATCATGGCTTGATTACGGCGAAACGAATTGAGTTTGAGATAATGATGGCGCTATCCCATTCAGTGACACTTCCCTTCTGGTGACCTGTGTCACTTACAGGGTTGATAAAAATCATAATTAAAAAAAAAAAAAATTTAAATCAGATTTTTAAAATTTAAATCGTTTTTTTTTCTATTTAAATAATTTTTTTTGATTTTTTGGTATCATTTGCATAAAACATTAAAAATAAGTCAATTTAAATGACCACCATTGAAAGTCAAGTATAACCACACACAATTTTTCATGAAATCAGTACTGAAATCCCCATCATTTATTCTTTTGTAGAATACATATTTTGTTTCCTAAAATCTGTGTTACAGCATCACTATCATACTGCACATTTCTCATCCAAGGAACCCCCCCCCACTCTACACAACCATGGTGGAATAAAACTATTTAATGCAGCCACCCTAAATATCACCATGTTGTCATGTACATTATGTTTTGTTTTCTTTTAAAGTTTATTTTCTTAGAGTCAGAACAGATTGCATACAATGTACAAACCATTACCCTAATAACCCTAGGAGAGTTAAGACATCATTTAAAAAATGAATTGCAAATCAAACACAATGTTAGGTTTAATAATTGGCTTCCGTCTCTGATCTTGTTTTCAATTATACAATCATGTTTATAAATTGTTCCCACATTAAATTGAGCTCATGCGCCTATCAAAATTGTCCCCCCCCCCCCCCCCCCCCCCCCCCCCCCGGGCCAAACCACCTCTGAGGTGGTGATTGTCACTTTTGAAGTGACAAAATCCCCACCTCTGGGGAAAAATCTAGCGACAATCCCAACATAAATGGGTGGGGACACCCCCACCTTATAGGGTAGGAATTAGAATTTTGATGCTATCATGTATGATTTATGTTTTGATTCAAAAAGGCGATTCAAGGTCGCCGTTAACCCCCAAGATTTGTGGGTTAACCCACCTCGCAAGCAGGGTTAGAAATTACCCGGGTTAAGTAGGGTTTTGAGGCAGTTAACCTGGAGAATTTCTAACCCGGAAAATTGTAAAGTGATCGAATGCTCCAAATTAACAGGGTAATCTCCGGGTTAAATTTTTCGTTAACCCGGCAATTACCCGGGTAAGAGCATAGTGTGAAACGGACTCTACTGTTATAACTATCATGACCTAAAGGCTCCATTTTGGCACTGGGAAAGGTAGGGTGAGTAGCGCAGTGAATATGTTAGCAGCTACATGGGTGCACATTGAAACTCAACTTGATTACTGATGTACTATATGCAAAGTCCAAGTAACAAACGATTGTGACTCGGAGCTGGGACTGAGAAACATTGATTAACCAACAACTGATCAATCATTTTTAATTGATTCATTGTAGTCTCAATTCATTGTGTTCCCCATCCGCAAACACTTTTACTGATTGCAGGCGCATAGCCCGGGTTTTGTTTGCCCGTTGAAAATATAATTTTCTTCCCGTTTAATCCATTTTCATCAATCTTATTTTACTTGTATCAACGTCCTGATTTTGCTTTTAAAGCCTCTATCATGCTGCAATCTGCCACTGCTACAACACTGCTTTTTTTTTGTTCAGCCTACAGTAGGCAATCTAGGCAAAATTCAATACAAAAGATATTTTAACATTTTCTTACCTCCGCGTACAGGCTGGGTTCCTTTATTGCAGCGAGGTTCTGCCTTGCACTCTTCTCGTGATGGCTGGTATAAGCCCTCAGCTACACACTCACAGACAGTGTCAGGTCCATATTTCCCACATGGCGTTTTCTAGATAAAGTTATACATATTAAAACCCTCCTATGTACAGTGCAGTTGCCATAGAATTGTCAGACCTTTCAAAACCTTTCAAGTTTGCTGGACTGAAGGGTTTTGAATGGTGAGAAAACTGTCTAATCAAAGAGACCTATGAAATGTTTCGCAAGGGCAAACAACCCTCTGAACAAACTGGTATACCATAGCCCAATTGTTCTACGTTTCAATACCTTTCAAAGGGTATTGAATGGTGTGGTAGTGGAGTGTTTTAAAAGGTTCATAATTATTTTTTAGCCATCTTACCAGTAAGCAGATTTTGAAAGGTTTGGAAAGGTCAAACCATAGGGGAGTTAAGACGACTAAAAGTAAAAGCATGAAAAGGACACACTGCAAATTGGAGGCACCAAATTTGGCGATACATTTGTGCTAAAATTGCTATGGCTTTAAAAAAAAAATTAAATCAGAATATAATTATGTACACGACAACCCTTGAAAATGTGCCGTTTTTCTCAAGAACAGATGAAAATCGCTTCAGTTACGCCATTTTGGTTCAGACCATTGGTACCCTGACGTATGCATAGATGACTCCACATTGACGTATCCTCTAGTATTAACGAAATGGAAAAGAACTCGAATATAGCTCTTGCTAGTATTCACAACTGGTGCCAAAGAAGCAAACTACATGCAGCATTGAATGCCGACAAAACCAAATGTAAGCTTATTGGTTTATTAAAGGCAGAAAAAATCCAACGTCGACCTGAACGTGTGTGCATTGCTGATAAGGTTATTGAAAAAGTGAAATCTTGTAAATGCTTGGGTGTAGTTGTTGATGAAACATTAAGTTGGGGTCCACATGTTAAATATGTAAGGAAGACTTTTTCGTCTAAATTGGGTGTGTTATAAAACAGAATTCGTTTCCCCAAAGCAGCCTGCACACACTCTTTGTAAGTTTAGTTATGCCATCTTTAGAGTATTGTTGTACGGTGTGGGGAGGAAGGTACATATCTCACGACAATACCCTCAACAAATGTCTAAAAAGAGCCGCACGGATAATCCTTAAATGTACCTCAGTAGTTAGTCCGAGTAACTTAGACCCTTTATCGCCTTTTTTAACATTTGGACATGATCTGGCGATAGTAGGATCCAAGTCCGTGTACAGCAATTTTCATTAATTAAATACGTCTAAAATCCAAACAAAAACATCAGAATTCACACTTACAGCAGCCACCAAAATACTAGATACGCCACCTTCGAAACAAGTGGAGTTCCATGATCAGATGGATTTAAACTCCAAGACAGCGAAATAATTGTTATGTTCTGCGGGTGTCTCTGGGAATTAAACGGTAAACTTTCTATTTGGATGGTAAGTAAACCTTGGTACATCCATCTGTTTATAAAAGGCGATAAAGGGTCAACCCCTGTAGCGCATCTGCGAGTGCGCGTTGCCTTGTTGCCAGCCTTGGTCAAGGGGTATGGCAATTGTTTGCAATAAGGCCAACCCCTGTAGCGCATCTGCGCGTGCGCGTTGCTTTGTTGCTAGCCTTGGTCAAGTGCAAGCAACCGCACTGAATGCCACCGTCTTTCCCCAGTGTACAAGGCACAAGTACGTGTAGTAACGTGTAGTAACGTGTAGCGAACTGCGTCTTGAGAAAAGTTTAAAACATGTGCCGCGCATCCAATTGTACATTGTGCAATGTCATGTCGTCTTCACAACGACATGATCGTTTTTTGACAGCTCGCATGTGATCGTCCATGGTATTATCAAACGCTAGTCTTTCTGGATTGCCATAAAGAAGCCATCTGAAGGTAAATGTCGTAAAACTCCAAATACTTAACGAGCGGAGGGAAGCCTTGTCAACCGGGCCCCGCCCGCGCCGACCGACTGCAATTTATTTTTTGGCCCCCGATCTTGCCGATCCCGGCCCTAAACTTGCCAGCCCCGGCCCGATTCGCGATCTCGGTGACCGGCCCCCGATATTAAATTTTAGCGGATCTGAGCTCAATCCCGGCGGGCCCGAACCCGGTGGCCCCGATCTCATGATGCCGTGGTGATATCCATCATGTTTTTTATTCCTCCGTTCATCTGGTAAGGAAAAATCATCACGATAATATTGAATATCGCGATATTTTTTTACCGATATTTCTGTATCAAAATAAATGGATATTGAACAGCCTTAATGCCTTGCAGATTTTTGGGGAGACCCTCCCCCCCCAAAAAAAAAAAATCCGCCTCCAAAAATTCTACATATAAAAAATTCAACCTATAAAAATCTCTCTCCAAAAGTTCTGCCTCACAGATCTGCGGTGCGCTCGGCTGCGACATTCGTAGTAATTCGGTGGTAAGGGTTTATTACCATATTCCTTAATTATTGTGAATTGGTAAGTTTTTGGCTAAGAATTTTATTTTGTTCTCCATTCGTTCAACCACCAGTTTTTCTACCTCATCGTCTAGGTCTTTTTGATTTTGATCTGATTCTTCCTTCGCTTTGGTTTGTGTCCTAATGGCTTCCTTCATGTCGTTAATTACTTGCGCAATTCATTGTTGATTAAAGTATATTCTTCGTGACTAATGTCACCGTCATCTATAGCTTGAGAGATGAGCTCTTTTATAGTATTCAACTTGCTTTCGACCAACACTCTTTTCATCGTGTTTTCTGGCTTTACCCCTAAACTTTTTGCTAAAATATTTCAAAGCTGAACCAACGCCTATGCAACCTAAAGCTATCCCTTCCAACGGGTATGGTAATGGCACCGACGATTCCAGCGATGTCAACGGCACCCGATGTCGCTCCTACGCATTCCGCGCAAGTTTCTGCATAGACAGACAGCTAATAATCTTATTATACTTTTTGTATAAGCTTGCGCGCCTTTCTCTCTCGCAAAAGATGTTATTTTGTACTCGTATTTTGTGTAATCTAAAAAATGTTGTATCGTCCGACTTATATCTACTAATACAACATATATTATATTTTAAATGTTTTGTTAAATAGACGAATATTAAAGACGCAACCCCAATCACGAGTGCCCACACGTGTTCCGCTAACCAACCGACCGTTTTTCTCAATAAATTAAATAACCAACTAGCGATGCTACCCAAAATACCGGGCAAGGCAGCCAACAGTTGGCCCCCAATCCTTTTTCAGTAAATTGGCTAATTTTTAAAAAATGATCCTGAATCCACTCCAAGTAAACGGAGCTGCATGGTGCCGGAGTCAAAGTCGCTGCACCTTTTACACCGGCTACTATCGAACTCACGATCGTACTTATGGCTAAACTAAATGCAGTCAGTATACTAACGATCGTTACGCCTTGTTCTCGAAACAGAGTTCTAATCTTTTCCGCGAGCGAGGTATCGTCTCGTAGTATGTTAGCGATCATTTCTTTGATTCTAGCGATTTGACTTTTGAGTCCGTGTGAATTTTTAAGCATGACCGTTCTTCTAGCGGATCTTAAATCATCAAGCTCTTTTTAAAATTTATCGTTTAATTCTTGTCTCACGACGTCACTCGTTGCTTCATCGAGTTCCGCTTTAGTTTCATCTAGCTTAATACTCAGTTCGGCTAAAAATAATTTTAAACTACCTTTGAGTGTTTGTAGCTGTTTGTCCAAAGCTACAAGCTCTCTGTAACTTAACCCTTCAGTTTGAACTTGCGTATCGACTACTTGTTCCAAGATGTCGCTAAGGCCCAATACCAGTATTATTTTACTTAGTGCGGCGAGAGCCTTTTTCAAGGCTGGGTTTTCACCTCGAAGTGCAACGCAGCCCAGCGCAAAGACCAGCCTCTAGCTCATTAACACGATTGTTATGAGAACATACGAAGCGCACCGCGGCGCGCTGTGATGACCAAAGGTTCAACCTAGGCCCCTGCGAAAACAAAAAATGTACATGTACATATACATGTTTTGGACGGAGATTTTCGTTCAAACCACTTTTGACGTCTAATTTTACCAGATTTCAGAACATACATAATAATGTGAATCGAACCGTCAGACCCTCATAACCAACAATTCGCGCTGATAATTGAAAGGTAAAAGATTGAAGCCTAATATAACTTTCATACATGTATGTTGTTTATGACGTGATAAAACAAATTATGATTTTCTCGCTATTATGCTATTGCTGAGGTACACCATACATTAACAGTAAATATTCACATGTCCGACGGACAACATATTTTTTATATGAAACGTATCATAAATTGATAATGACATGAATGAGTGTTTCTGATTTTGTCAAAAGAATACGAAAGCCAAAAGTCAGGGCCTGGGACTGCCAGCTTGACGGCAACGCGCCCCATGGGCCCAGCTGACGTATAGAGAATTTGTCAAGAAGTACAACTATTCGATTTACACATTTTGCGGGGCACATAGCAGCGTATAAAGTCTATTAGACTTGAAATCAAGTCGGTAATTGGTCGGCTTTAGTCCGCCTGCGCCGCCTTGTATTATAATACTTACAGCGCATTTCCCGCGTTACGTGTAGCATGCGGTATAATAACATATGGGAACGTTCTGTGCAACCTCGGCCCCAAGATGCGTGTGCGTGCGTCGACTGCAAATTACCGACTTGAACCATCTGCGAAATTTGGACGGAGCACTCTTATTAGCTAAGAATCAAGAAAATATGAATAATTATTTATGGTGCAGTTTGATTGGTTAAGAATAAAGAGAATTATGAATATTCATGTTACCGTCCTTTTTGCAAATGCGTATTAGCAAGCCCACATGTATACAATGCACGCACGCGTACACAACGTTAATGTTGTGTTAACTGCAAAGAAAAGTTCCACGTTTCTTCGTTATTTCTTCGGATTTCATGTCGTCCGAACAAAACAATGGAGGTGTTAGAGGAAGCACCGAAAGGTATAGAGGTTCCGTTGACCATGGATTACAAAAACTTGGGATTTCGAGTGCTCTGAAACACAAACAAACAGGGGCAATCACGAGTTTTCTGGATGGTAAGGACACCTTCGTGAACATATCCACCGGGTACGGGAAATCCCTGATTTATCAGTTGGCCCCTTTCTGTATTGACTTCATAAAGGTAGGACTCCAGAACCTTTTGAGCTAGTTGATTCAGACTATCTATATTAAATAAAGTACTCTTTAGTTTAATATTACAAAGGGAATATGCAGGATTAGAAAGACACACTGATCGAGAAAACGATATATCCCCATGGATGATTTCTATTATGCCAGATGAGCTACCATTGGCCCTCTCTATGGAAATGTTATGCATATGCAGTGAGCTTGCTGCATGTATGAATATCAGCCCGGAGTCATATGGGTCAAGTCGTTAGGGCTGGGCATGTCGGATCGCGAAACGTTGAACGCATTGCATGGTATCATAAACATAATGGCTAAGCGCTGGTTCACTGCGGTGGTGCCTGCGGACAAAGACGACAGCTAGTGTCTAATGCTAGGTTCACACACTCCCGATTTTTAAGCCGAATCGCCGCGAATAGCAATTCTTGCGTAAACTGGGAAATAGTTCTTGGCTGCCTCGGGATGATTCTGTTAGTTTGGTGAAAGATCGTTAAGGATCGGGAAGCGCCCCGACAATTTTGGACATGTTCAAAATTGTCGGGGTGATTCAGGAAGCAATTTCAATTCTTGGTTTATTCTTGTTGTATTCCTAACTAATTCTAGATATTCTTACAGCATTCTTACAAGTTTCGTAGAGTTATTATTGGTGTTAACAGTCCAGAATCATGCCGAATCATTACCAATGTATCAAGAAATGTACGAATATTATAAGAATAATTTACGAATACACTAAGATTTTGTTAAGAATAAATAAGAATAATCTAAGAACTTAGCAAGAATGAATCACGAATAATGCTGAAATATCCAGATTTTCCTGAGAATTTATTAAGAATAACCTAGAATCAAGCAGAATTTAATACAAATTGATCCAGAATAGTCCCGAATGAATCAGGAATATCCCAAATGCACGCCGATTTAATAAATAATACCCAGAATGAGTCCATAACTTATCCCAAATAAACGCCAAGGTCACGTGACGAAAGTTATAAATAATCGGCCGCGCTGTTCACATTACATTTAGCTTATTCAGTCTTTGTTCTTATTAAATTCTGGGTCATTCTGGATGATTCTGGAGTTATTCGTATATTATTCTTGACAAAATCGCTACAATTTGGTTTTATTCTTCACTAAATCGCAATCATTCGGCTTGATTCGGTCTGATTCTGTTTCCAATTCGTACCTAGTTCTTGATTATTTTTGTTTCATTCTTAAGTTATTCTTACAAAAAGCGAATCGGTGCTAATTTCTCTCGATGCCATCAAGAATTTTTATTCGGGGTATTCGTGGCAAAAATTCGGGAATGTGTGAACCTAGCATAACGACTTAATTTCAAGTCTAAAAGTCTATATGCAGCGGGCCACCGCGCAACTAAATTCTCACTGCGTTCCGTATAACATGTTCCGTAGACTATGTTCTAGTCCGCGGGTGATGAATGAGTGTATTTTTGTGTGTGGACTGGTGCTTGAACATGTACGTACGTACGTACGTACGTACGTACGTACGTACGTACGTAGAACTAAATATGGTGAAATAAAGACTGAATGTAAAGTCTATTGGCAAACAGTTGTTTGTCTATTCGGCGAGCACGAACACGTGCAGTTATTCCTGTCAAACTTTGGATCGAGATTTCATCTGGCAACCGGGAACTTATCCGTACTGCTTGGTGGGCTTATAATTTGTTTTTATTTAGTTTTTGATCATTTATTGGCAAATAATTGTTGTGTTTGTTAACTGGTAATTATTTTTGTATTCATAACAAATTGATAAGAAATAAATGAGGCTCAAATTTTCAATTTAGCATTTGATACCAGCGCATGTGTACGACCATGGAGGAAGGAACACTCCTCCATGGTACGACCAAACCGAGAAACATGGCAAAATCATCAGAATTTTTCAGAAGAAAATTTGTCCCTATCTGACTTAGAAAAGAATGAACATATGGGGATGAAGTCGGTATAATTGTTCCCTACATGTATGAACCAGAAGTCCAAAAAGACGGCAGCATTGATGACAGCAAAATTCCTGGCATGCACAACGCGTATCGGGAAGAAGTTCCCAATCAAATTCCCCAATTAAAGTTCCCAGGCAGCAGCAGAGAAAAATCTTTTTGCTGGAATGACATTTTTCTTTTTTTAGCTTTAGGATTATCAAAATCCCAAACTGGGAGTAGAAATTGCCAGAGTGGATCGGAAATCCACATGCCAGAAATTTATGTGTTGTTTTTGTAGAGGCCAGTTTGAACTACAGGTGTATGTACCGTACTTTTCGGAACACAGGCTGCGGCTTATACAATGTACGTTGATTCTCACGCTGAAAATGTCCCTGCGGCTTATACTCCGGGCGGCTTATACGGCAACATTTGAAGAATAAAATCAGTCACACAAGGTTCGAAATTCACGACGGCCACGGTGGCCAGTGCCGTCTATTCTTTTAGTTGCCGTGATGCCCCTTGTAAAAATGCACTATTCAGAGGGAGTAGCGTTGCATGTTTAACTTTACACAACGAACTCCCCTCGTGCAAATGATCGTGCGCTGCGATGTAAGTGCGTTGATGACTCGGACACGTGGAAACCGAAGCGTTTTCTGTTTGCGATTTATTCGACAATTATAATATATGCCTCGCATCGCTTAATTAATGAAAACGTTCAAGACAAATTGAACTCGACAAGTCGGCTATTAAGTGCAAGAATGACATGAATCATGATAAAACTCATTTCTGCCCCATGGAACCAAACTCATTTTTACTGTGTGACTTTAAAAAAGGAGATCGACAATGTTGACGCTTTTTCCGCCAGCGATATAGCGGACCGTGATTTCCCGAATGGCCGGTGAAGATGGCGGCAACGCACGGTGAAACCACTCATGCCATCGCGCGGCATGCCCGGCACGGGCCGTGTTTCCTCCATGACTATACAACTTACAAGTTCAGGCAGTGATGAAAATAAGAAAAAAAATGATTAGCAAATTATGCTAATCATATTGTCATTTGATTAGCAATGTGATAAAATTGACTAGCAAAAGAAATAATTCGACAAACTCAATGTTATTATTAATATCAATAATTTTTTATTAATATTGATCGATGGGTGTGCTAAAGATATTAAAGCAACGTATTGAACATTGCTACGCATTCCTTACTTTTTAATTTCTAAGTGGTTAAAATAACAAATACGCAAGCCGTAAGCTCAGTTTTCATCGTTTCTTGGCACCTTCCACATGTCTAAAAGTTTCGCTCATTGCCGTGAGAGACTAATTGTACAAATACACCAGTATGCAAGCAAGACCTTCATCTGGCCTTCGTGCCCTTATCAACTTTTCATTGGCCTTGGTGCCCTAGGAAATTTTGACGTCACGAAGGCCAAAATGGCCATAGCCCCCAGATTACGAATTTCGAACTCTGGTTGCTGTTTACGTTGGCTCTACTCACATGTTTGAAATAAAGGAAACCAGTCCAGAGGGCCCGAATAGACTTGCAAATGTACCGTAAGTACAGTTCACACCTCACAAATCGTGTGGTATGTCTGTGGTTTTATCGTTGTGTAATCCATGTTGTTTATTATTTCACTGGTCAATTGGTGACTGTTGAGCTCAGATTAGTGGTTAAAGTTGTCATTTTCTTTTTTATCCCCCCCCCCCCCCCCCCCCCCCCGTCCCGTAAAAAAAAACACCTAAAAAACAAGAATAACTGCCACGCGGCCCACGCGGCCCACCCAGCCAGGACACTCATCCAGCCCGTCAAATTTGGTAATTTCGAGGACTTATGAAAGTTTGTTGGGCTCCGTGCGCGTCGAATGAGGGCGCTGTCCACATAGCAACCGCGCTTCAATGGGCAGTACCGCGCTGGTATTACGCACCGCGCTCCTCGTTCATTTGATAATTGATACTCGTATACCAGTGGGATTGCTTTGTCCGTTTGCCGACTCTCGATAATTGCGTTTTCAAAGCACCAGTCTACAGGCAATCTTGCGCAAAAACTGGAAGGTTGTTGCGGCTGGAAAAGCACATACGTTAACCTTTGACCTATTTCGGTTTTTTACCATTTCTCGTGAATGAAAAGACATTTTGGTAATTTTTTTTCACAACAACCTTTTAAATAGTATAATCCATGATTCTGAATTGCTTATTTGAGGCTGGTTGAGGCCAGTGTGTACCTTTAACTCTCCTATGATCAAGTCACTTGTACGAGGAGCTATATTGCATCAAAATAAATCAACTGACTATTTGATTGCTAAAAAATGGTGCCCCCATGGTACTAATGATATATCTTGACTACCAACACCCATTGCTCTAATGAATGGTTAACGGTCAACTCACCACCCTCCATGGATGTTCACATACTTTACAGTCATACCCCGTCCTGCACTTGTTTCGCGTTGGCATCATCTGCTTTCCTTCCTCTACCAAACGGCAACTGCAAAAATGAAAAATATTGAAGTAAAGAAGACTTGCAACCATTCTGTCTGTTGAATTCGGTGACAGCTTGTGTCTGGCCGTTATTGATAGGGAGGGAGGGAGGGAGGGGGGGGGGGGGGGGGAGGGGAGGGGAGGGGGGGGGGGGGGGGGGGGGGGGGGGGGGGGGGGGGCTGGTAAGCCAAGAACGGGGCTGTGCAATGAAGCATAAACACAAACAACAAGCACCACAATGAATAGAGTGAGCAGCGACCATCTTTGAGGTATATTTTTGTCATTCAAATTACAATGTATTAAAGCACAAGAGGTTTACCAAAGATATTAGCCTCGAAGATGGCTGCTATGCATAAGCTCTATTCAGTGCACTCAAAGGCCCCCCCCTTTTGAAATCTTTGTTTGAAAAAGCTGCCTCTATTACATGCCCATTCACCAACAACATATTTGAAACATGAATGGATTGAATACGTGCAGGAATGCGCCTACAGACGTCAACTGACCAGGTGGTCTATTTCAAACCGTGGCTATGGCTGTCGTCTGTATTCAAGAGGTTAAGGGTCAATGCTGAAATGTCTTTAGAAACTCAAACAATTATAGAATCTTTAATGAGAAAGAGCACAATTTGAACAATATTTTGCGGATTTGTTTTTTCCTTCTATCAGTCATCTACACACCTTGGATATTTTAGGTACATCCCCCAAGCCAAGGTCTGTGACCAAATCCCCGGGTTCCCCCTTGATTGCAATGAACCTGAAACCAATTCTGGATTACTGACGAGGAAGGTGGAGACACAAACACTACTCTGACATCATGTAAATCACACAGGTTAACAAAGTGTCATGTCAATACATCTCAGGCCATTATGTGCAGTAACAAATTAAGTTAATTAGTGTTCCCCACCTCCTCACCCCCTCCCCCCAAAAGAAAATTGTTCGTAGAGTGACACAGCTTTTATCAACAAGATGGCCACCTGATTGTCATGGTTCTCCATAAGCCCTGTCCGCACTTGCCTTTTTTGGGTAAAACTTACCGAGACGATGGGTACTTTTCCCATTTTAAGTCCAGTGCGGACAGCCTAGGACGTTTTCCTCTCAGTTACTTTTCCTGAGTCCAGCGGTTACTTCTACCGGGCAACTGCTGCCCAGGAAAATTGACCAGGTAACTTTTCCCGAGACGATAAGTCCAGTGTGGACAGTGCGAGTCGGTAAAAGCGGCTCAGGAAAGCGTACATCCGGCCCGAGCGCAAGGTCATGCTTCACAGGGAAACCATGCATGCACTTTGCATTGTTTCACCTAGTCCGAGTAACTTGGACCCTTCATATCGCCTTTTTTAACATTTGGACATGATCTGGCGATAGTAGGGTCCAAGTCGATTGTGCGATAGAGAATGGCCAAACACAAAATCCCCCCAAAAAACATCAGAATTCAACCTTACAACGGCCACCAAAATACTAGATACGCCACCACCTGACCAAGTGGAGTTCCGTGATCAGATAAATGTACCAAGGTTTACTTAACATCCAAATAAAAAGTGAAATTTTACCGTTTATTTCCCAGAGACCCCCGCAGAACATGTCTTTTCGCCGTTTTGAAGTTCAAAAAGTGACTCCTCCATCTTGCATGACGTACGTCACCCTGATGCGCAGCGCCCGCATGCACCGCCCGACAACCTGCCGGCGACTGCTTCGCGAGTGGTAAAACGGTCGCTGTACGTGTTCGTGTGTAGATCATAGAGTTATACATGTAGCATGTGTAGTATATTGATTCGAGGTTTCACGCGCGTCATGAGGTAGGAAATTCTTCACGAAACAGTCGCCGGCATAAACAGGTTGTCGCGCGGTGCATGCTAGTCTTGGTTCCAAGACGTCCTTAGCGCGGTGCGACGTACAGCGCGCACGGCATGGCAGCACCCTCTAGCTACACAAACACAAACACACGCCTTGGCGAGAGGGCGCTGTCGGCCGGCCGTGCGCGCTATACGTCGCACCGCTAAGAACGTCTTGGAACCTAGACTAGGTGCATGCGGGCGCTGCGCATCAGGGTGACGTACGTCATGCAAGATGGAGGAGTCACTTTTTGAACTTCAAAACGGCGAAAAGACATGTTCTGCGGGGGTCTCTGGGAAATAAACGGTAAAATTTCACTTTTTATTTGGATGTTAAGTAAACCTTGGTACATTTATCTGATCACGGAACTCCACTTGGTCAGGTGGTGGCGTATCTAGTATTTTGGTGGCCGTTGTAAGGTTGAATTCTGATGTTTTTTGGGGGGATTTTGTGTTTGGCCATTCTCTATCGCACAATCGACTTGGACCCTACTATCGCCAGATCATGTCCAAATGTTAAAAAAGGCGATATGAAGGGTCCAAGTTACTCGGACTATGTTTCACCGTGGTGCGGTGCAGTTTCCAAATTCCAGTGCATTGTTCCTCTTTTGGTCACAATCATGGCAGATTCTATTATTGATAGAGTTGGAAGTTTGATTGGTGCTAAAGATGTAGGCCTACGTACACATCGGCCGGAAAAATGAAAAGGCACGCGTGATTTGGGGTCAATCGCGTCAATGTAGAAAGGTCACGCAAAGCGCCCTCATGAGTCATTGACAGCTCGGTTACTTCTACATGGTTCCGGTAAAATGTTCCCGTGTCGAAAGTCCAAGTGCGGACAGTGGTCATATTTGACCATTTTTCATTTTACCATCGTCTCGGTAAAACCTTCTAAAAAAAGTCCAGTGCGGACACAGCTATAGACACTAGCGAGATGCCGCATTTAGCACGGCACCCGCTAGATGGGTGGAGGCGTACGTAGTATGTTGTAAGGGTACAGGTACGGGTAGGCCTGTACTGTATCGTGTCAAAAAAGGCACTTCGAATGGTACAACATTGGAGGGAATGGAATTCTGCCTTTTTATGACAGATTTTCGTTTTGTTAACTGAAAATTTGTCTTAAATTTGAATTAAGCTGACACTCTTTCTGCACCGTTGTATTCGGGGCACCAGTTAGGTTGGAGGTCAAAGGTTGATCTTTCAATTTGTTTAACAAGAAATGAATTTTCGGGCATTAAGAATGTTACAAAGACGTTGGGAAACGGCATTTTGCCACTCTAAGACCGATTTTAAGCTTTTTTGTTTCACTGAGATTGTTTTTAACCGAAAAAAATCTGTTAATAATTTGACTTAGTTAGGCCAATAGACTGACACTGTTTCTGCACCGTTTCATTCGGGGCGCCTTTAGGTTGGAGGTCAGGGGTTGGTCTTTCAATTTAATTAAGAAAAAATGTATAAAAAGATACACTTTCAGTACAATATCCAGACAATTTGGACTGGTTCCCCATCGCCCGAATTCTTCATATAAAAAAAATCCACTTTCGGTACAACATACAGACTTCATGTTACTACTTTATTACCACAACAAAAATTTCCTATCAAATACAAAAATTGAATATGAAAAAATTACAATTTTGACTTTTTTTCTACTCGAGACAACGTTTCCACTATTCTTACGTTTGTGAAAATAACGTCATTTTTTTGAACCGCCTTAATTTTACTTTGATCTAAAAATAAATAACTGAATGAGACGTTACCGTAAACTCAACACGTCCTTCCAAAACAATTCCACCAAAATTCTAAACCGCTAATGTGAACGTGCGCCTAAACACAATAACATAAAACGTGCGATTTTTATAGTACACTTTTTAACAGGTACGTCTGTGTACAAATGACTCTGAAACGCACCGGATTACGCGGCAGAACACCGACGGAAATGACGGGAGTCGCGAGCGAGCGGCAACCGCGTAAGACAGTGGATCAGGAAAAATAGACGGGCTCAAACAGACCAACACGTATCCGCCGTCCACGGCTGCAAAAAGATCAGGAACAACATACAGGGCCTGTTTGTTTCACACAAATCTGGATCGCGATCAGTGATCCAGTGGCTGATTCGCTCCATCCACTACGCGGAATTTGGTGTGTGGACCAATACACAAATCACTGATCATGATCCGGATCGTGTGAAAACAGGCCCACAATAGGCTATGTGGGAGGTTGCAGGTGACACGTATGCATGCATGTGATGAGAGCTTGAGCTAGCCTGGTGCACGTCATGTATGTATCACGAATGTGGCACGGTTTATACATAACATGTAAAGTACCAGGCTTACACTATGAATCTCAGAGTCCAGAATCACAATGCGGTTTAAGCTGTTAAACCCAGAAGTCACAATGTACTCTTTGTCAGGGTGGGATAATAATAGTTCACAGGCTTCAGATGTGATTTTAAATAGAGTACATGTAGGATGTGATTTTGGACCCTCATTGTTAAAATCACATCCTCTTTAATCCTCATGTCCATTTTGAATATCCAAGGGATTCACGGTGTTACGTGCATGTATTGCTGACAGTTTCGCAAACCAATTGAGACTGGTTCCCCATTACTGTTTTCATACTAAAACCCCATTTGCAGTACAACATTTAGACACGTAGACTGGTTCCCAGTGGCGTTCTTCATATAAAAAATAGACTTTCAGTACAGCATCCAGACATAGTGTCACTTCTTTGTTATCATAACCGAAATTTCCTTTCAAACAATAAAATGAAATGAAATAATTTCTACTCAGAACAACATGCACACTACTCTAGCATTTTGTGAAAATAACAAAGCCATTTCTTTGAACGGCCTGGATTACATTCTAAAAATAAATAACTGAATGATGAGATGTTATAGACGGGCTCCAAACCACACGCCCCGCCGTCCATGGGAAACCGCGATGGGCAGGCGGGACACCGCGCACAGCAAAATGGATGGGCTCCAACCCGCACGCCCCACCGTCCAAGGCAAACCGTGACGGGCAGGTGGGACACCGCGCACAAAATGGCGCGAAGCAGTAGAATTACTGAATTTATAGTATAGATGTATCTGGAAACCGAATCTGCAATCTGATCAAAACCAGGCTTTCAAGGAGATCTAAGTAAAGAAGTAGGGGAATAGTAGGATCAACATTCCCTCTCCCCCCAAAAAAGGACAAAAGTAGGACTTCGGAGCACAAAATTAGGATAAAAGTAGGACTTTTGCGGGCTTTCAGAAGTAGTTTTTGTTTTAGTTTTCGCCTATGACCACAGCATCACAAGCCTCATTTAGCATGTTTTGTACTCACAACACTTGTGCTCCATCTTGAACTAAGCTCTTGGAAGTAAAGTTGCAGTACTCCTGCACCCAAACCCTTTATTGTTTGATTTTCATATGACAGTGTGTGACACTGTGATGAAAAATAATAAATGAGATTTCATTTTTCGGAGTTGTGGGACAAAAAGTAGGAAAAGCAGGAATATACTTGAAAGCCTATAAAACTTACACTGAGGGCTGGTATGGGTTGCAACTGCATTCTTGAACAAGGACATATCCTGGATTACACAGGTCACATTGACAGTGAAGACCTTCAGCATCTTCATGGTCATAAAAGGAGTCACCAGAGCCTGAGGCACTCGGCACACAGTCTTCACCCTGCATTCATTCAGATAATTGAACAAGAACATGAGGTGCAAATAGTATGTGAATTTTCAAAGTGATGGTATATCATCAAACCGAAAGTTATGTGAAAATAAATAGGTTATTGATCAATTCATGAGTTATTACTGTGATTCAAATTGACAAAATTTGTATTATCAAATAAATGGAATAGACCAACCCATTAAGCCCCGCCCCTTAACCTACTGACCAATCAGCCGCGACTGTGGTCTGTGACATCCAAGTCCGACAAGCGCAACATGCGTGCGTGCGCTGCTCTGCTTAGTTGATACGTTGAGGGGTGGAGCTTATGGGTCGATCGGTATTAACTGAACATCTCAAGCCTAAAGTAACAGGTGAATGAATACGTTTTGATTTGCCATCATGCAAAGTTACCTTTCAAAACCACTCTACCATTTACTTACTATACTGCCCGAAACTGCACATGATTTTAACATGATTGTACTTTTGAGTGAATATCCTGACACAGGTGTAGAGAGCACAAAACACATGACTATGATGGTTACAAAATCGTACATGTTACTATTTGTACAGTTTATCAACATTTTTTTGGAAGGCATAAAAAAAAACCCACAAAATTTCTGGTATATAGTTAAATATGTTATTAAGACATTACAAAAGACACAAGATTAAAGAAACCTGCTCCAAAAGAGCTGGAATTTGTAATTAAAATACACATGGATTGCAAGTTTTGAAATGAAAATTTGTTTTCTACATTTATCCGACTCAAATTTTAATCAGTTATCATAATAGGAGAATTCCAGGCTCTATAATATTTTATCTAGTCTAAAAGAACATACACTAACATACAGACTGCACCGAGAGTTGGATTTTCTTTGTGATGGAAAACGTCACACGCGCCCTTTATCATGTTTATATTCACGATTTCTTGCCATTCAGCAGTACAAAGGGCACGTCCATACTGTTCGAAATTCCCGCGACATCCGGGAGATTATGACGTAGTGCCCGCACCTCAATGAAAACCCATGGTTGGCTATGTGCGGTATGCACTGGTATCACACCATGACGCAGCCGAGTGCATACGAATACGTATGTTTTATAAGGTGCCCGACTATTGCATGTATGCGTAAGGCTGATGTTTACTTCGACTTGACGTGCTGCAATTGATCGTGTTTTTTTGTAATTTTCGAGAAGAGAACAAAGTCTGTTCTGGTCGGAAAGCAAATATGTTAGGCACTGCATGGTCTCAAAGATTCTTGGCCTACCCCAGAAGTACTACCTGCCGATTTTCCTTGAAGCAATCTGGTTCGAAGTCGAACTTCACGTTTTTTATATTGTTCAGCCATTTCTTACAAATATCCCGTCGTTTTGGGGATTGGGAATTTGGAAGAAGCCGAGACCTTTTCGAGAATTTGGTATATTTGAGCAGCCAAAAGCTTGACAAATCGTCATGATGTTGTAACGCTCGACTTTGCTAGGGCTATTTTGCCAGCCCTAGGTCGGTTACAGAGAAGAGAGGTGGATGTAAAGACAATGAGCACAGCTACAGATAGACACTGGCAACAGTAATCCGGTCTCAGTACTTTGTGTGTTTATTCTGCAAACACAGACTAAAACTGTTGGCAGGCCGATAGAAGTGGACTGGTTGGGTTCCAAGGAAGGTCTGAAGACTTTTGGGGAAAGTGTGTATATTAAATATTTAATCTACTGAAAGGCTAGGGGTAATGTATGAAACATCTGTGGGTGACCACCAGGATGGCATTTTGGCCACAAGGTTTCCTGTCCATGAAATGTAGACAGAGAGTCTGGGGAAGTGGACTGGGTGACCCATTAAGGTACAATTAATATGTCAAGAGGGGAAGCTAAATGTTTAGGCTAGGGGATATAAATGTGTCATCAGGATTTGGCCCTGCAAGGACACAGACTTATGCTAATACATTACTTTTATCCCTGAAAAAGAAAATGTCCTCATTTTCAAAATAATTAGGGAAACTGAACAATAAGGGAAACTGAACAATGAGGGAAATGGAAATTAGCTATGGCCAAAATAGAAGAAAATGCAACAATAAATTAGGAATTTGGGTGATACAAGCATAAACACTACCATACTAATCATAATCATAAACCAGGTTCAAAAATGGATTCAAAATGGGAAACGTGAATACAGAATTGATATAAAGACCACTATAAAACATGAACTAAAACCAACAGATATAATGACTTATGTGTCTTTGCCGGATTTGACAGATTAAACATGTCACAACATAAATGGTAGGCCCTACAGTTAATAGTTATACAAATGTACACAAGCAAAAGTGGACATTTGAATGGAAATTCTTTAGAAACCCTAACATTAATAATACGAATCATTAGAAAAACCAAGACGGTTAGGTCGTGACACTACTCGACCGCTTGTGTGCGTGTGCTTGGAGAATGGAGGGGATTCGAAAGCTGGAGGTCAATCTGTGGGAGGGGTAAGTTGGGCGGATCTGGGAGGGGTGGTGGATGGGTAGGGAGTGCTAATGGGGTTGCAAATCGAAGGGATCCAGAAAGGGCAGTGGGGTAGGAGTTGGAGTTATATTAGACCTGGATGGCGATTGTTGTGGGGGCACAGGTGGTACGGTTGAGATGTAAGGTTTGAGGCGATTGTAATGGATCCGTTGTGGTTTGGCAGTGGGATTCTGAAAATCAATGATGGAATAGGTGACAGATTGTTGGTTTTCTGAGGTTGGATGGCTAGAAAGGACTTTAAAAGAACCTTTCCATCGTGGCGCAAGTTTTGTTCGGGCCTTGGCAGGGTCATCACGTACGCCAAACAAGATCACCAGGTTTATATTTATAAGGTTCGAATTTAACCTTAGCATCATGCTGATTTTTGCGCAGCACTAGAAAGCATTTCCGCTCAATTTTGCGGGTAGGAGGGTGGCTAATTGGGGTTTGTTTTCATTTGGATTTGCATTAACGGCTACCTCGAGCCGGCGACACCATAGTGTAAAATCTTCAGTGCCGTTTCCAGAAAATGGGGCCGGGAGTTCTGCCTTAAAATAATGCAAGGGGGACGTGGAACTCGTGGGAGGAGGGGACATGGCTAAGTGAAGTCTGACAGAATTAGAAATCAAAAGAAATACAACGGAAATGAAACAATAAATGCTTACAACCGAAAGTTAATTTGGGCTGTGCTAGGTGAAGTATGACAAAACGATTATAACTGGGTCGTAACAACAAAAACACAGACTTTGTATGCATCAAGATAAAATAATGACTCGAAAAGCAATATCAAATGCGAAAATGCTAAAACTTTTAAACACGTGGAAAAGCATGAAAGGAACGGCCAAAAATTTGACAGTGAGAAACAAATATCGGGAGTATAATTCAGCTAATTAATGGCAATACCCCCAAAACAAACTGCAACAGTGCAGGAATTCGAAAAACTAAAATAAATCAATGAAAATGGAGCAAAGAAGATAATGAAAAGGAAAGACTTGCAAAAGACGTCAGCTGGACTCGGGCAGGAGATGTGCAGTCGGTAGAGATGACTGGAACGGCCAGGATAGGTGGGTATAGGCTGGCTCACACGGGACCGGACCACAGCTGGGCACAGGTGAAGAACTGGAGGGACAGTGGAGTGCTGGAGGACAACGTACAGGAGACGGGAACAAGCAGTGGACAGGAATGACGAAAACAGACAACACTAGTAGAAACAGGCATAGTTCGTAGAAATCAAGGAGAAAAACAACAGTCCGTGATGTCGGCCAGAAGTTGACGAAGGAACAGTTCGGAGAACTTGACGAACAGCAGGAACAGGCCAAAGATTTTGGAGCAAGGATATAGTCCGGAGAAGATGACGAGAAGTAGAAGCAGGAAAAGTGTGAGGTCGGCTGGTATACAATGTACATGAAAAGTTGAAGAATTGCAGGTGTCAGTCCAACATGTAGCTGTAGGTGCAGACACTCAGGACAGGCAGAAAAGGATTTTCCTTTCTGTCTCTATACTGTAGCAAATACAGAAAACTCACACAGAGTTACAGAAGAGATGAAGATGATGAGACCGAGTTATACCGACGATGGCTATAAATGTGTCATCAGGATTTGGCCCTGCAAGGACACAGACTTGTGCTTACATTGTTGCTGTAGCACGACCAAGTTTTGCTTTAGCAGTCAGGCAAAGCCAGAAATACGGAAAACAGACGTGCGGTCAAGGAACAAAACTGCCACGTTCTCGTGTGTGTTGCATGTACTTACAATGGTTCACTGCACTCGCACAGCTCAGGCCGCGGGGCCGGCCTGGATGCATGGCCGGCCGGCTTGGTGCAGCCACTACGTCATCCCGGATGTACCGATATTCCAGAGCAAAAGGGCGGCTCGCATGACGGCAGGTGCATTATGAAAAATCTCTGGTTTATACGATTACCGAAACCAATAAAAATGAAATAACAAGCAAGTCACAATTGCAATTGACGTTCTTTAACATTATGTTATCATAAACTCAGGGTGGACTTTCCCTTTATGTGCAGGTTAGTGTTGGGCAGTGCTGTAGTCGAGTCCTCCGAGTCCGAGTCCGAGTCCGAGTCCTTGGGTTCGAGTCCGAGTCCGAGTCCGAGTCCTTTTGTGAATCTCAAGTACATGTACAGTGTTCTCGTTGACACCGAGACAGTACACAAATACTACACAGCATGGTCAAAAAGGGTATTTACGGTAATAAGAGGCTTAGAGTTTTGCTCAGTATTTTGCTCAGAAAAGCCATATTTTTCATGAAATTTAAACTTTACCAGAACAGCGATAAGTACCGTAACTTACCCCTAGAACTACCGGAGGCCCATAGAAAGAAGCCTAAATTTCCTATAGGCTACTATATACAGCAAGAATAAGAATGTTTTTTCAGTCATGCACTGTGTATACACTGTGCGCACAAAAACCGCTGCACAGTTTCCCAAAAAATCCGTCAGTTACTTATTTACATCCTCACCCTGTGTGCACCAAGTCACCGAGTCATAAAATTCAATGCGAATGCATACATTCCCGAAACTCGCATGCATTCAAGATATACATGCATTTCACGAATGTAATTCCACATAACAAATTTTCAATCAAACCACATTGGAAAATTGGTTAAATAGAATTAAACACAAAAACACAAAAAGGTGGGTGCATCCCATATAGCTTTATTAAATTACTAGAGCGCTAACTCCTCAATCTTAAGCGCGGAGATACTTTAAATCCTTCCTGCACGCAGACATTCTGAATTCGAGTGCGTGTTTGTAGAACATAATGAAATTAGATGGAACGAATTTTTAAAATGTACTCTAAACGCAACACGGAAGTACAAAATATACAAACGACTTCATTGCGTCATGACGGTTATTAAACGTCACGTCAAAAAATGATCTTCATCGGATACGCGCACGTGTTTGCGTTGTTTGCGCAGAGCAAATTAAAACTCATTTACCGATTGTGCATTTTGGTTTTGGGCGTATTGGCTTCGATAACGCAATAGCTGTACAAAATTGAGAGTTTTCAATAGATTTGTACACAAACATGGATGCGTCCAGCAGGCATCACTTTGTACATCAAGTCAGCACTCTAGTAATTTAATATAGCTCTATGGTGCATCCGCAATACCCCTCTTTTATTATTTCTACATGTAGCTTGCCTGCCTCTACACTACAAACAAAAATTTGCCAGGAACGGAAGTATTGTCAGGCCACAAACAACTCAAAATTTGTAAAGCAGATTAATCAATATTAAAGTAAATGTGGGCGACTAATGTTTCATTCAACACTGAATAATTGTTGTTTTGCTGGAAAAATACCAAGTAAAAAAAAAAGAAATTATTGTGGGGGTTCATAGATCAATGGCAAAAGAGCATGGACAGTATGAATTTATATTTCAAAAATGCAACAAAATTCACAATGTTCTCAAAAACAAAACAAAACAAAAGTGAATCAAACAAGTTTCACAAGATTCCAATACAATGGCCACAAGACTGCCAAAAATGGTTTTCTGGAGACAAAGCTTTTCTTGTTTCACAAACAATTTGCTTATTTCACTTGTTACAAAATTCACAAGGGAAATGTAAAAAGAACAGTCAATTGCAGTGAGCGGGTGTCACAAGGTTACATTTTATAACAAAGTTCACAAAGGAGTGGGAATCATTACACACAATATAAACAACATGGTTTAAATTGGGGGTGGACCGTCAATAATAAACAGCTTCTTAACCCCTTGCGTACGGATGACGCCAAATGGCGCAAAAAAAAGTGGCACCAGGTTGGATGACGCCATTTCCCGCTATTTGTGCAGTTTCAATCCATTGTTGGATTCTTGTGTATGTTACGCTTGACTGCACAAACACATTGTGGCCATTTCGCTTTTTAGAGGGCGCTCTACATGTAGCTGCCATGTTTTTTTTATTTCTGCTCCATAATTTGTTTTAATAATCTGTTTTTAACGGTTTAGTATACATATATGTATGTGCATTTCTATTTGTAATCCAATCGATATGAATTTTTGAATGTTTGTATTGGAGGCTTTTATACCGAAATAAAAAAAATAAAAAATAAAATAAATAAATGATTACCATTAGCAAGCGAGGTGAAAATGTTCACTTACGGCACGCTCTCGCAGGTCTCTTTTGCTCCATCGGCAGGTTTATTTTTGTTCTGTTCAATCATCAACCATTCGTTTTTTGTCTATATTGAAATGCATGTTGTGCTTATTAAATTCACTTATCCAGGTCCAAAAATCTACCGTAAACTATCCTATTTTGTAGCCTAACGTTAGCGTGAAGAAAAATGACATGAATTTCGCTTCAGCTTGAAGAAATACAAATCATGTGATGTGTGTGTGTGTGTGACGTCGTGGCGTATACGGCTATTGCATGTGTAGTGGTGGCGGTGCAGTATTAATGGCACACAATGTGAATATGTAGATTAATCAGAAAAAGGGAGCTACATATACACTGTAGTTCACATTTTTTCTTAACTATTTTGGTCATCAACTTGTAAGATTTGTAAAATGTAAATTAAAATACTGATGACACGACCACCACACGACCACCACACGACCACCACAACTTAACTACACCTTAACTACATGTACATTGTACCCAAATCTGCCAAAATCAAAAACCTAAAATTGCTGGATTATCTTAATACAAATGTGCTATACATGTAGCTAGTGTCAATACAGCATTTGCTAGTGTCAACATTGCCATAAATCATGAGTACTAAGCTTGACAAAATCGCTAACACATGCTTGGTGGAATTTTCATTTTTCTTTTTTGCCGTTTTTTTTGGTATTATAGCCAAGTTTGCCCCAAACAAGGCTAAAAGCCACTTTCGAGGTACGGAGCTACGAAAAAGAAGATAGAATCAAAGATACAAAGATAAGGAATTAATATTCTCTTTTAAGCAGGAAAGATCGTAAGATGCAGAGAAACATGCACCAGGCAAAGAATTCCATAGAGATACTGAATGAGGGAAAAAGCTATTGGCATACATTTAGCTCTTTGTTCCACATCTAGGTACAGCTACCTGTAGAGTATATTTAATAGTGGGAACAGGCGAAAAAAGATTTTGGCAGATTTATTACTGCTTCTGTTCACTAGTGGATTGGTACATGTGTGGGCTACAAAAGGGGTTGGTTTTGGGTAGATTTGGGAAGCTCGCATGCCAAAGTGGATTGGGAGTCTGGGGTTAATGAAATATGGCCAAACTGTTTTTTCCCAAATCAACCTTTCGAGAAGTGCTCCTGGCAATTTCAGTTGTTTTGGCTCTGTCATGAACATGCGAAAAATGTGTTTCATTGTGCATACACACAGTCTATCTGTGTGCGAGCATGCAAGGTACATGTATACTAAATTTATATTTGTAGATGAATTTCACATGGACTAATAATAGCACCAATCTTCGCACCTTCATTCGTGTGCAATTTAGACATGGCAAAATCTTTGGAAGTTTGAAAAGTTGCTGCTTGATTCTAAAGATTATTTGATAATCATTGTTGTGTGAAATAGTTGAACATCATGTCAATTAAGAATGAATTTGGATGATTTTCGTCATGATGAACCATGCTGACCGTGCGCTTTGCTGTCATTTGGTGTGATTTTGCATGCCTGAATGGTTTTGTTGAATACATGTAGCACCATGTTTGTTTAGAACTGAGAGCCTCGCTTTCAACCCAGAAGTGACAGATGAGGGCTAATGTGAAATTTGTGAAAGACTAAAAAAAAAAAGGCAAGAATGTGAAGGGTTGATGGAATTTAACAGGTTAATACCAGGAATTTAACACTACAGCTAAAAAAGATTGGTTGACCAAGAGACTGAATATTAAAATATCCCATGGTGACTGGTGGAGTGTGAAAAAAACAGTGGTGTGTGAACAAAACAAACAAAATAACAAAACCCTCTAAAACCCTTGTCTTTGCGTGAGTGAGTCACTTATGAGCGACTTGTGTGAGAAATGTTGAAGTTAGTAAGAGGTTGCACAACTGCCACATCACTAAACCAAACAAGATGCAACTGAAAACAATGGGGAAACAAGCAGGCGCATGTTTACCTTCGTTGAAGATAATCGGAGGAGTTTTTAACGACCTGCAACAGTTCAGTTAAACAAATTGTGAATATGTGACCCGCTCCACAAAAATGAGTATTGGGCCAAAAAAGTTCTGGTAACCCAACCTACCCAGATTTTAGAGGCCCCGACCCTAATTTGTTTGGGGGAAAAATATATAAATGCTGTAAATACTACCTTTAAACCTTGACTTACATTTGGTCCTACGTTAAAGTCAGGAGATCTCTTCTGACGTTCAGCATGATCTGTCTCTGGACCCGGCTGATCTAACTGATTGACACTCGGTGGCAGAATCTGAGAAGCAACAAATGTATAAATGTATTAACTTACAGGATTACATGTACTTAACAATTGGCACTATTCAAAAGACAGTGCCCCCATCACAAGTTTGTCACAGTGAGGCCCCCCCCCCCCCCCCCCCCTACAATTTCTAAACTTCAACTAGCCTCCTACACACAGTGTATCAAGCAGGGTTCCCATAGTCATGTAAATCCTGGAATTTAAATTATCATTGAAAATCGTGGACCTTTATTATTTTACAAGGAGTAATGGAAAACTGATAGTTCAAGAAAAAAGAAGAGTCAAGGAATTTCACACAACCAATACACATGGTCAGTGTATTGTGTATACGCTCTCCCTGGAAAAATCTGGAAAATCATGGAAAAGTCATGGAAATAATACAGGAACCCTGATGGGATGATCTAAGTATCTGAGCAGAAATTTGTTGAAGCCTCTGAAGATTGTTTAAGCACTGATGAGCTGATGACAAATTATACTAATTAACTTACTGGTTTTGGCTCTGGTTCAGATGATTGTTTGTCAGTTCCATTATCTCCACTGGCTGTTTCATTGCCGGAACTTGTTACTGGCAATGGCTGAAAAAGAACACAGACATACAGCATCCTGTAATGCATACATGTTTTCCTAAAGTCAGAATGTATGTTGATAAGGGGGTCAAATCTTGATTTGCTCGGTACTTCCAAGCAAAATTTCCTGATTTGGGAATACATGTATTCTAAGTTAAAAACCAACAAGAGGGGGAGGGGGGGGGGGCCATATTACAAGCAGAATTCTCTTTTGCCATTTGCCATTTTCCATTTGCCATTCGCCAAGAGCCACTCGCAAAGAGCCACTCGCAAAGAGCCAATTGCCAAAGAGCCATCCATTCGCCAAGAGCCATCCATTTGCCAAGAGCCATCCATTTGCCAAGAGCCATCCATTCGCCAAGAGCCATCCATTCGCCAAGAGCCCTTCGACAAGAGTCCTTCGCCAAGAGCCCTTCGCCAAGAGCCAAGAGCCAAGAGCCAATCGGCAAGAGCCAAAACCATTCGCCAAAGCCATTCGCCAAAGCCATTCGCCAAAGCCATTCGCCAAAGCCATTCGCCAAAGCCATTCGCCAAAGCCATTCGCCAAAATTAAAGCCAAAGCCATTCGCCAAAACCAAAGCCATTCGCCAAAATTAAAGCCAAAGCCATTCGCCAAAACCAAAGCCAAAGCCATTCGCCAAAACCAAAGCCAAAGCCATTCGCCAAAACCAAAGCCAAAGCCATTCGCCAAAACCAAAGCCAAAGCCATTCGCCAAAACCAAAGCCAAAGCAGTTAGTCTGGTACATCATTTACATACATTTGTGCCTGGATAATACTCGGGGGCTTCGTGGTCCTGTTTATCATTTTTGGTTTGGGATGGTGTGCTGCCTGTCTCTTCAGGAAAAACTGGCTGTGTCTGAAAAACAAAGAAAAAGTATCATAAACAAAATATCTCACAGTCACAAAACATTTGTATGTTCAGCACAATTGGTTCTCCATTACAGTCTGTAGACTTGGAAAAAAGCCTTCCATTTTGTATCTTGAGCTACACGTAGTGGTAAATGGTACTCAACCATACACACGGTAAAACTTGAGACAAGTAAATTAATAATTTGGTTGTTTCCATGGACAAGTGAACCAGTGAGCAGTTTAAATATGCATAAGATGGAATTTGCGTCGGGATGATGTAAATTCAATATTGGGTTTTTCCCTTCACCGACGTATTTTATAAACACTGTATACTCAGTGTTGTCCCGAGAGATTATTTGAAAAAAAGTCACTCGGGTGGGACTCGAACCCACGACCTCCTGCTTTCTAGTGCAGATGTCTCACCACTTGACCACCGAGCTTGCCGGAGTTGGTTGGCTGGTTGGTTCGAATCTAAGAAAGCGGCGGGTACCGCAGCCAAATTATTCATAAGATGGAATTTGCGTCGGGATATTTTAAATATGGGTAATATCTGTTTTCACAACAAAGATATCCCAGTTGATCAAACTTTTCAACAGACTTGTAAACAAGGGTACACAACATAATATCTAAATTGACAACTGAGGAGATTGTAAACCACAGTGCATGGACCATATTCGTGTTTGATGAGTGCAAGGGATCCCGGAACACATACAGTGTAGTGCACATTCTCAACAACATTAACTTTATACAAATGGCTTTAGCTCCCAGTCAAGTGATATTTTGTCCTGCTCTTTGTTACTGTTGGCTTGGTCACTTGGGTTAAGGCTGTCACTGGTTTTAGGCTGTGCCTGAAATGATATGTAATTGCTTGTTTGGGATAAATACATTTGTTTTTCTTGAAGTCAGAACATTATGGCATATTGTGAATGAAAAACAATGTGGGGGGAATGGGGGAAAAACGTGACTGCTACATCTGAGGACAAAATCAGGATAAAAGTAGAACTTTTGCAGGCTTTCACGAGCCTCATTTTCTGTACTCACGAGCCTCATTTTCTGTACTCACAAGCCGCATGTTCTGTACTCACAAGCCGCATGTTCTGTACTCACAACACTTGTGCTCCATCCTCAAATACGCTCTTGGAAGAAAAGTTGCAGTACTCCTGCACCCAAGCCCTTAGGGCCTTTTATTCTTGGTTACTTTTGTGTATCTAATGCACGCACACAAAAGCCACGTTCGCATTGGACTAACTATTGTCAAAAGTTAACATGCATGATTGTTAACATTCCACTGTGGTTATTCTTCCGTGCGTCCGCACTTGGATGACACGGCTCGCGGAAAAGTCCTTGGCCACGTAAACTTTGCAGTGATCAAAATGTATGTTTACATTACAGTGGCTGTCCGCACTGGTCTTTCTTCCGCTACACGGTTGGCTCTGTAAAAGTTCCTGCTGGGGAGGGGTAAACTAACAGCCGATGATCGACACTTGACAATTTGGAAAGTTTACCGGCTGTCCGCACTGGATTAAATTTGGTAAACTTACCGTCTCTGTACGTTTTACAAAAAATAGTCCAACGCGGACACAGCTTTTGTTAAGTCCGAATTGTTCTTGGGCCACAAATATGTCTGCATTTGTAAAGTAATTATTGAAACCTGTGGTTATTGTGGGTTTTTTTTTTATTCAATCTTTTCACAAGAACTGAATAGTTGCGTAGCTAGAAAAACAGCAATTTAACAAAACAAATATTTTGGGGGGAATTCTTGAAAAGGGCACCAAGAGGACAACACTATGTTTTGCCATATTCCAATGGGCACACACTATAGCACTAAACTTGTGATACTGCACGGAGGCCAATGGAATACATCAAGCATCTCAAATTGACAAATTTTGACTGTAAACATGGTAAATGATTGAAGAATGCCCAATTTAAACAAGCAATTCAATTCAACTTATTATTCGTCTTGCCTTCAACGGTGCTGGTCCCTCGCCTTGTTCATTACTGGCAGGTTCAGCTTGGTCCTGTGATAGATGTAGGAGACTCACCCCATTCACTAGCAGTGTCTAATAAAAGGTACATGTACATGTAAAAATACAGATTTAAAGGTAGTGTATACGATTGGAAATCCTCCAATTTTTTTTAATGACTTACATGTATTGGGAAATACCTTACTAGACTAAGTTAACAGTAGTCTCAATCATCCTGTGAAATGATGGCACCAGGTGCGCTGTCGTTTTCAAGAAAAGTGGAAATTGATATCGTTTTCCAACGATTGTTTAGCCAAACAATCGTTGGAAAACTGCCCTCTATTGACCGAATGTAGTTACATGTAATCCGTGTCTAAAATAGGTTAACAATCCAAAAACGGGCGAACGCTTAGTGTAGCGAAGCGACGCGTTGTAACCAGTGCATGCAGTGGATCTTGGACATTCCGCTCGGCCCTCGGCCTCTGTACATATGACCAATTGAAAACAATCCCATTTACAAAAAATAGGCTTATTTTACAAGAGGGCGTGATAACAAATGCTGCCAACGGTTGAAAACGAACGCCGTTTTTCTCTCGTTTTTTTACCATCAAAGAACGCAAAACTTTTGAACAGGTCAGTGGAACAATAAAATACTAACCCCCAATCTGCTCATTTCTGAAAATTGCAACAATGACCAATCGTTTGTGATTTGTGTAAGTTAAATCTTTCTTGAAGAAAAAGTAAAATAACTAAATAAGCTCCCTGTAGTAACTCAGTTTTAAGTATTATTTTTTATGGAGCTTTTTCTACCACCTTATAATTAAAAAAAAAGTCCAGCCGGCCAGTGAAAAAAATTTTTTAAAAGGGGAAACCCTGTTTAATGTTATTCACCATAATGTCATGTTATTTATTTGGGGTAAAGTACATTTTTGTACACTATACTACAAAATAACGTCTATGATATATTTATGTGCAGATTCCTTTATTATGCAAGACAACCCCATCCAGCTTTCATCACAATCCTGCTGAAAAATGACGTTAAAATGGGTGCGATTGGCTAGTGTACTGCATTGCACAAAATTTGCATGCACGCATCGGACATTGTCAGATGTACACGTATCGGAACATGCAGCCGTCTCCATAGAACAGGGTTGATAAAAAAAAATCAGATTTTTATTTAAATTCAGATTTTTAAAATTTAAATCGATTTTTTTTTTTTTTTTTTACCATTGTACATTTGCATAAAACATTTGTTTTAAATAAGTCAATTTAAATGACCATCATTGAAAGTCAAGTATAACCACACACAATTGTTCATGAAATGATTACTGAAATCCCTTTCATTTATCATATTCTTTTCTAAAATACATTTCAGTTTGTCTTAAAATCTCTTGTTACAGCATCACCATCATACTGCACATTTCTCATCCAAGTTGATAACAGGAACCACCCCCCCCCCCCCCCCACTCTACACAACCATGGTGGAATAAAACTATGAATGCAGCCACCATAAATATCAGCATGTAGCCATGTACAAACCGTACCCTAATAACCCTAGGGTTAAGACATCATGGATTGCGAATCAAACAATCGTAGGTTTAATAATAAGCTTCCATCTCTGATCTTGTTTTCAATTATATAATCATGTTTATGTGCTCACATTACATGTACATTGAGCTTATGCGCCTATCAATTGTTTCCCCCACCCAGGCCACCCTCCTCTGAGGTGGGGATCGATTGTCACTTTTGAAGTAACAAAATCCCCATCTCTGGGGCAAAAATCTAGCGACAATCCTAACCTAAATGGGTGGGGACCCCCCCCCTCACCTTATAGGGTAGGAATTATAATTTTGATGCTCTGTGTATGGTTTAGGTTGGGGTGGCAGGACTTGAATTTGGTAAAACGGCAAGGCCACTTTGGCATTGAATGAAGCAAAATTATGGAGGGCACCAAGGCCAAACTACATGTAGAAACTGGTGTTTGCGTACAAACACAGGGCTGTTTCGGGTGTATTTTTTGTGGTAGTTTGATTCTGATTCTTGATGAGATATCAATAGTACATGTAGATCAAAAAAACTTGTTTTACATTCATGGCTGTCTATGATCGGTTAAGCAATTACGTATGCTTAATCATAGTTGTTTTGGAAATGTGAGCATACATGTACTTGCAGTTGGTGACCATGGCTATTATACTCTTCATAGAGTCTAGCCAGTATAAGAGCCGAAGATTGTCAAATTCGACAACCCAAAAAATATATATATTTGTTTAAATGCTGCATCGAACTTTGAAAGTACAATAAACAATCACGGCAGTGCCACACCATCTCAGACCATATAGGATCGTACGCAGTGAACAATTGTTGACTGTTTTTGTGTGGAATCCGATCCGCATGGTGTGCATATAAATATGTACAATACATGTACGTACTGGCGTGAAAAAATATTTATTCACCAGCTTTTCGATTTTTAACATTAAGTTTGACTTGAAAACATGATGTTAAATAAATTTTCCAAACCCGTGTCGTGTCATTATTTTAATCAGTAATATCCAAGTTTCTAACACAAAAACACCCTCTCCTTTATTGGAAAAACATGCCACTTCCCAACGTTAAACCGCCATCTTGAATTGCCTCATTATGTATTCATGATAACTAGCAAGATGCTGCGCTTCGCGCGGCACCTGCTAGATGGGTGGACCGCGTGGCCGGGCACTTCTAACATTGTCTTATGGTACAAAATTTGAGGGAATGGAATTCTGCCTTTTTATAACGGGTTTTTTATTTTGTTACCCAAAAATCTGTCTTAAATTTGAATTGGGCCGACTGTTTCTGCACCGTTGTATTGGGCACCAGTTAGGTTGGAGGTCGAAGGTTGATCTTTTAATTTGTTTAATAAAAAAATAATTGTTCGGATATTTAGAATGGTACACAACTTCGTGAAACGGCATTCCGGCCGCCACTCTAAGACCGATGTTAAGCCTTTTGTTTCAGCTTTTTTAACCGAAGGCGAAAATCCGTCTTTAATTTGACTTAGGCTACCGTACTGTTTCTGCACCGTTCAATTCGGGCCGTCTTTAGGTTGGAGGTCAGGCAGGGCTCGAAATTACCATTGTAGTGCTTGCGCAACACAAGTGAAAAATAACCGAACGCAAGTTATCCTTGACTCAAGCTTGCGTTTTGCGCAAGTTAGAAAAGTACCGGTTTTTGTCTACTGATATTTCACAATGATAACCTGTATGATTTGATTAAAACAATAAGTTTAACAAACATGTTTTACTGTAGCTTTTCTGTCTGTCTGTCCTCGGTGTCCCGGCCCAGCAGCTACTCAAGCGCTCGCACAATCCCTGCATGCAGATCGGAACGAAATCCGTGCAATGTTAACCCTAACCCTCCTTAATCCAACAATTTCAATATGGTTTTGCATGCACCCTAGGGGGTTAGGGTTGTACATAGAATGGTGCAGACTGCATTGTACATGTACAGTACATCGTTGCCTTTTTATGCATGTCTTGCGTTGGGGACCAGACATGCTGCTGGGCGATGTTTAACCTCGCTCCCATTCATACAAGTCAGTCATTGAATGTAACTGAAACCGCGAGCGTGCGTTGCGTGGAGCGGGGATTTAACACGTAAACATTGTTGACATCATTTTTGCGCACTGATCGGCTTTAAAATGACGGAGAAGTGAGATATTTTGTGACATTTTTTTTCTTGCATTTTGGGGTTTCGATCATCATGAAACGTTCACCACCGAAGAAGAAAAGTTTGCTCGCTTTCTTCAGAAGTAAGCGGCCAGCATCCGAAGCTTTGCCTTTATTTCATATGTCATACATACATTGAATTACAAAAATTAGTGCAAGTTAAATTTTATTAGCGCAAGTTGTTTTAAATGATAACTTGCGCAAAGCGCAAGTAAATATTTTTTGGAATTTCGAGCCCTGTCAGGGGTCGGTCTTTCAATTGAATTGAAACAAATGTGAACTTTTTGCCTTTTTTTTGGACTGATTTCAGCTTTTTAACTGAAAATCCTTCGTTAATTTGAATGAGTTGAGCCCACTGATCTCCATGTATAAAAATCTGGATTGCGCATTGGCCACTGCGCGCTTTACGCACAAATGTTGCTAGCACCCGCCAAGATTTATTTTCATACTGTAGGGGATAATATTTTTGAAATTCCCAAACATTTACAAAAAGTACAAAATCGTTGGAAAAAAGTAATTCGTCCATTGCAAGTAGTCATGCACACGTACGGTATTCTGGTCATAGGACCAAAAACATTGTTGTGTTGCCCTCGAACCGACCGACCGTAAAAATCAACAGATTCAGGGTCGGCGTTTCTTTTACATATCAATAAAAACATAACTCAGCCTCTATGTCTCAAAAAGTGTTAAACCTGGGGGTTTGTTCAATGTTGTAGGCCTAGCCTAAACACGCCCAGGTGAGCGTGAATGCGAAAAAAATACCCGACCGACCGACCCTCTTTTCCAATTTGTCCTGTCCGGGGGAAACAATTTTTGTTGGCCTTATGAACAGCGCCCGTTCGCCCTATATGCATAGGCCTAACGGTGCTTAAGCCTAAAAAGTTTTTGGGTCTACTTAACGATTCTATATAATAATTGTTTTGCTTTTCTAACAAATATAATTGGATACCATCGGCAGAAAGTACCAGCATTTCGCAAGTAAGCTATTTGAAAGAGAGAGAGAGAGACGACTGATTTTTAAGATTTACATTTATATTTTCCAATTACGTTGTTTATCGGCCACCGTATTGGCAATATAGGCGAAAGTGTCTTGCCGTGAAAACAGCCTACCATGAAAATTCGGCTAGCCCAAAAAACGGCCGTATTATACACAGGCGCCAGTTACGGACATCGTGACTGTAACCCCGTTTCGAGCAAACCCCGTTTCGGCAAGAGGGAATCATATCGCGGCACCACCGAGGATTCAGCGGGTCAGGCCGACCAACGGGGAGGCTCGTCGGAAACTGCAAATCGGACACGCCGGAACACGGCAGTTCGGGAGGTTTCTCGCATCACGGACCAATCGGGAGGTCCGTTGGAAACAGCCAATCAGACATTATCGTAGTACGGCCGTTCGGGAGACATCATCACGTGATCCAGCATCCGGGAAGTACTCTGGTACCCTCCTCGCCCCCTGATCACCGGCGACACCACGCCGAGTCACCCGACCAAATGTGACGCACTTTTCCAAGATGGCGCGGTTCTAATTCCAAGATTCCAAGATGGCGCAGGTTAGGGTCTTTATAGTATAGATACATTAAGTTGGGATTCAAACCAACAGGGGGAAAGGCGCGCTGTGTTTCGGGCTGTTTTATGAATATTTAAATGTAGTGTACACGATTGGTAATCCTCCATTTTTTGTTTACTGAATTATTACGAAATACCTTACTAGACTGTAAGTTAATAGTACTAGTAGTTTCAATCATCCTGTGAAATGTGGCACCAGGTGTGCTGTCGTTGTCAAGAAAAGTGGAAATTAATATCGTTTTCCAACGATTTCCAGGTGGAAATCGTTGGAAAACTGCCCTGTAGCTTTTAGTCAAGGCGCGCGTGGCTACCCGGAAGAGTGGCGCGCCCCGGACATGCTGGCATATTCGGGGCGCGTCACGCATCCAGGTAGCCATGCGCGCCTTGACTAAAGGCTATCATCCGCTCGACGGTTGAAAACGAGCACCGTTTTTCTGGTTTTTTTTGCCATTTAACAATGCAAAACTTTGAACAGATCAGTGGAACGATATTTCCTATAAAATACTAACCCCCAAATCCGCCCATTTCTGAAAATTGCAACAATGACCAATCCTGTACACTACCTTTAGCAGGTCAATCGCCGTGCCATTCATAAATATTGAAATTAGATTCCCCTGGCCTTGAACGCCTGTATCAGAAAGTGCCACAATGTCACTCAAAAGTGAGATCATCGATCACCAAAAAGGGATGATCCAAGCCTGGCATGGGAAGGGGGAATTTCCAACCGCGAGATTGCCCAGAGGCTTGGGATTTTGGAGCCTGTACAATTTGCGGAAATTCCAATATATAACAATTCTAAGGAAAATGAGGCAAGATCTGGTCGTTCAAGGAAGACCACAAAAAAGCTGACCGCCACCTCGTGCGAAGTTCGCACCAAAACTTCGTACGAAACCGACCCCGAGTTAGAGTCGTCGCGACCTTGCCGAGCTGTGGGTGTTGCAATGCATCGCTCGACCGTATCCAGGAGACTGGCAGCTGTTGGCTTAAATTTTGAGAGTTTCGCGTCACAAGCCCCGCCTCACTGCACTGCCGACCACAAGGACCATTGCGGGATTGGGCCGAATCCGCGCCGCGCGCTGGAGAACGTTTTTTCGTCAATTTCGCGTTCCACGGGCGCTGCCATTTTGGATTACAGTTTTGTTGGTTTTTTTGTTGGTTTTTTCGCTCGCCGCCCGACCCGGAGACATAAGAAATCCATAATCCAAGTAAAAAAAAAACCGGCCTATTGTTTCGCTCTTTTGCATTAAAAATTACATCTGTGAACTCTAAAAGCCTACAGGCATTTTATCGTTACATGTACGTTACGTTATGTGACGAAGTCCGACGAGTATTATAATCCCAATTTTCGGTCATTTGTCGGTCACAACTTCCGCGTTTAGAGTGCACCGCCAACGACCGCTGCGGTGATCGTGCCTAGTGCCTACCAAAACAGCTATTCCCAACTCACTTGCAAAGCTGTGATACACGCGTGGCATAGAAACAGTAATACACCCGGACAGAATCGGCTGAGTAAACTCTCCACCCACCTACCTAACTACCAACATAGCGAGCAGAAGCCCACGGCACATTTCACGCCGCCCTGGGAAAAAAAAAATGCACAATTGCAAAATACCTTGCCACTTGTCTATTTAATTAAACCCACCCCATATCCGGATACGCGGATACATGTATATGGTCACTGTTGATTGCCCTCAATAAACCTTCTCACTACCAGATAGCACCCTGATCTATTGCCCCTCCTCGACTCTCTTCAACTCCGTATCCGCGTATCCGCATATCGGGGACATCCTTTGGACTTATATATAGCCATGCATTTTCCCGATCTTCCCATTCGATTTACGCACGTACATATGTAAGTCTGATTCGTCCCCTTCAGAGGATTTTTTTAAGGGAAAATAGCGTCCCTCTTTCGCCCCACCCCAACTCTCTCTATTTTTAGGGGGTACTTTTGGGGAATTCTGCAAAACAGCTAAAGAATTGGCTAAATAAAAGTCATCAAACAATTTTTCAACCAAGCAGCATCAATGGAACAAGCAATTTTCTCAGCGTTGATTGTTTATGTTACTTTGTTGGCATTGTTGCATCATGATTTGCGAACAATGCCAACCGTGAATGAACAAAATCACGTTTCGAAAGAAAGGTCTATACGTCAGATATCGAGGGCACACAGACGAGCAGCATATGTTGACCTTAATTTGACATCTAATAACGTCAGTCCCTGACGCCACTCTGACGTCGCAGTGGTAACCATGATTTGACATCTGGCCGACATCAGATTTTCGACTTTAGACTGACGTCACAATGGTGACCATAGCTTGACGTCCCGTTGACGTCAAATATGAGACGCCACACTGAAGTCACAGTGGTGACCATAATTTGACATCCTACTTAGGTCAGATTTGCGACACAAGACTGACGTCACAGCGATGACCATAATTTGAAGTCCAACTGACTTCCGATTTGCGACACTAATCTGATGTCACACTGGTGACCAAAAGTTAACGTCCAACAATTGAGACTCACGTTACAGTGGTGACCACAGTTTGATGTCTTGCTGACGTCAAATATGCGACGCCACGCTGACGTCACAAGGGTGACCATAATTTGACGTCCTACTGACGTCAGATTTGCGACGCACGACTAACGTGACAGTGATGACCATAATTTGACGTCCGAATGACTTTCGATTTGCCACATGAATCTGACGTCACAGTGGTGACCACAAGTTGAGGTCTAACAGGGTATATAACGTGGGAGATATTTTTACTGCATAAAACAGTGAAATTTGGAAAATGTGTACATGTACATGTAGCTGTTAGGACAATAATTTAGTTTTTTTCCCATTGACCACAACACTATTCATTCCCCTTTGAGTCCAGAGGGTGCGATCAGGTAACAGCCACCACTGACCAATCAGAGACAAAAAACAAGACCAAGTGACTTCATGCCGACCAAGAGAATAGGCTGTTATCCACACAAAATGGCGGACGATGTTCCCGAATTGCAATTTGTTCCCCTAACAGACGACGAAATATTGAAACTCGTAGGCGCTGCTAACACAAAGAAAAAAATGCAATAAGCAGTCAAACAACGAGATGAATTTGCGAGACACGCCAGAACAACAATTGAGGCTTTAACCGATTCTGAACTGGACAACTTTTTGTCACGGTTTTATGCGGGACTGAGAAGGTAAAAACGGCACGTTGTAGACAAGAAAATCCAGGAGCAAGTTCGATCAAGGACTATAGTTAATTAACCATACATGTAGTTCGACTAACTCTGATCAAACGCACGCTAGTCGACAATGGTTGGACTATAGTCTAGTTGACGATTCGCGACCAGCCTACCGAGGTTGGTCGCATTGCTGGTTACCAATAGCAGTTTTTAATAGCACAGTGCAGAGAGGACCAGTTATCAAAAAAATGGCGAAAACAATGAAAGATGTAAGTAAATATTCAGCAGCAGTGAACGATCATTTTTTGATACTGTGTCTTTCTTTGAACATGTTGAAATAATGCACACGTTACCACTTGAGACATTGTTGATATACTGAGCAAATATCGTCCGTGTAGATTTCATCTATGAACTCGTTTAAAAACATAAACAAACTAGCCACCGCCATTTTCTTATGGTCGCATTGACTTGACAATACTTTGAATCGTTCGCACTTCAACTTCAGTGCTCATGTGCTACGTACGCACGAACCAGGGTTGTTTGATTTAAAACATGATTTAAATCAATGGAAACACATTTTTTTTAAATCACTAATAAAAATCATGTTTTAAATTTCTTTTTATTTCTGTTAATTTTTAATGTAAAAACAAAGTCTGTTATTTAAACCTGACTTTCATTAACTTTCATTAAGTCGAGTCCATCACAAGTCCCTGCAAGTCCATCACAAGCCCATCACAAGCACTCCAGTCCTAATTCCAATCACAAGCTATTTAAATGAGCTTTGACAAAGGCATTCCATTGTCATTGTTTATCCAGTTACTTGTGACCGGCTTTATTAAAGGACTTCTGACTGGACTTGTGAAAGTTATGTGAAAGGACTTGCAGGGACTCGACTACAGCTCTGATTTACATGCATCTTGTATTGGTTCTATAAATTTGGGGCCCAATTTTACATGACTCGTTTAAGATTTTACAAAGCGCCTTCTATCTCCAAGAGTGATTATGTAAAGCAAAGTACATGCCAAACAAGTAATGATGATGTACTTGATGGGAAATTACACAGGTCAGGTGCAACAGGGAAACCAAAACAATTTTACTTTTGAACCCCAAATTTATAGAATGACCAACATACACGTACATGTACTATGATACAGTATTCATGCATCTCTTGCCTTAGCCCTAGAAGGACGCCATGATATGGCGTCCTAGCGCACAAGACTGCAAAACAGTCCTATGCTAGAAATCGAGGTTAAAAAATCACACTTAACCTGCATAAATATTCTTGGCATCATCTCCATCCACAGTTCAACAGCCCATTTCCCCGGTAGGATGGAAATATTCCTCCAAGAATGTCAAGAACAAGAGATATTTGCGGCGCAAAATCGTCTCCACGCGAAGCTGACTTCACAAACAAGAGGAGCAATTGTTATGTTCGCACAGTAAATGTAATTATTATAAGTGTTATGAAATTCCCCTCAAAGAATGTGTATACGCCCCTCATAGATCAGTATTACATGTATGTACAATCGGCACAAACAAATGTTTTATCACAGGCCACGCATCACTTATTTGCATACGTGTGCGACCTCGGCTGACCCTAACCTGTGAATGAATGGGTCAAAGTTGTTTACGCCAGGCCATACCACACAGTTCCAGGTCAATCTTGTGTACGCTAGCTCTTTCGAGAAGCTGTGTAGAGGATTATTTTTAGATGTGACGTGATTTGTACGATTCTCTAGAATTTCTAGTAATCTCTGGAATGAATGAAATTCTTTATATATACGGGCTAGCTTGGGAATAAGATCAGGACTTTAGACGGACGGAGAATTTCGTTGGGATTTCGGTTATCGACTTTATCGAGCCATTTTATTCGGACCTGTAACCTGTATATGACTCGTCTGCGTAGGAGCGTCTGGAGGCAGTTAGAGCCGAGTTTTATTTCCGGAAAAGAGACATTTATTTGTGAACTGTCGTCGGTTCATTATTTGGGGTCTCATATACCTATATTTTCACGACGGGGGCAAGTTTGTGTCGCCCCCCGCTTTTTTCGTCTTTCTTCGGCTGTTTTGGAGGTGAATTCACCCCGTGTTCCAGCTCGACAAAGAACTGTATTCGCTCGCATTAGTGGAGTCATCCTTGTCCGTTGCTGAGTGCCCAAGCCGTCCAAGTCCTCGCCCAATTCCTCGCCCATTGCAGAGCTGCCCAAGTCGTCTGAGCCCTCGCCTATATAAGTCCTGCCCGTAAGATTTGTTAAGTTATATATTGTATAAGATCTTTTCTTAATTCTACACTTGTTAAACCCTATTGATTCTCGAATATTCTCATTATTAAATCACATTGTTTCTTTGTTCTATATATATCAGTGTGATCTAGTTTGATTTCTTTGTTGCATCTGAGAAAATTCAGGCTTTTTCTAGTTTATATTTACAGATAGTCTGGAGATTTTCAGACCGTAACACAATACCCACATCTACATGTAGAACATTCATCAACAGTGGGCGCAATTTACAGTCGCCGTGCACTGTGCCGTGCACGGCCGCGGCGTAAGCGCCGCGCGGTGACCGCCTGTAAATTGCGCGCCCTCTGTTGTTGGTAAATGTTCAAGACGTGCAGACAAGGTATACTCCTCTTGTTTGTGAAGTCAGCGTCGCGTGGAGACGATTTTGCGCTGCAAATATCTCCTGTTCTTGACATTCTTGGGAGGAATATTTCTACCTACCGGGGAGATAGGCTGTTGAACTGTGGATGGAGATGATGCCAAGAATATTTATGCAGGTAAAGTGTGATTTTTGAACCTCGGTTTCTAGCATAGGACTGTTTTGCAGTCTTGTGCGCAAGGGCTACTTTTGCCTGTGCAATTCTTACTTTTGGCACAAACTGCCATTAATTAGTTCTTACACTGATACCATGTAAATGATGTCTTATTACAATCTAGTCTGTTAACCCCTTGCGTACGGATGACGCCATATGGCGTAAAAAGAAAAATGCCACCAGGCCGGATGACGCCATTTGCCGCCTCTGTGCAGTTTCAATCCATTGTTGGATTATTGTTTATGTTACGGTTGACTGCACAAACACATTGTAGCGGTTCACTTGGCTGCCAAAACTGCCGCAACACCTAGACGTCTCCCGTAAAAACCATACTCAAGGGGTTAAATAAACTTTAAATGAAAACAAAACATACTGTACATGTCATTTTGGGCGCGATCGCTCGATCGCGTTGCCTTATCGGTCGATTATGACGGATATCATCTTGGACTTTACTATACCCTTAAAATACAAATCTTCTAGAACCGTGAATTAGTAAGAAAATGTGTTCGACTGGTGGCAGCGCGATCGGCCCATAGTGTCACAATCAACCGATAGTGCAGCACGATCGACCGATCACACGCACATCGACCGATTGCGCCCAACACCTACATAGTACCTGGTGATATTTATGGTACATGTACATTTATCTGCATTAAATTTTTTTAATTTTTATTCCACCATGGTTGTGTGCAGAGTTGTAATCAAGTCAATCACAAGTCACTTCACAATTCTGGTCTAAAGCCATGTACATGTAACAAGCTATTCAAACACTACATGTATATAACAAAAGCATTCCTTTGTCATTGTTCATCCTATGTAGCTTGTGATCTGCCTTTTAATCTGACTTGTAGGTAGTGTACACGATTGGTAATCCTCCAATTTCTTTTTACTGAATTATTTCGAAATACGTTACTAGACTAAGTTAATAGTAGTCTCAATCATCCTGTGAAGGTGTGCTGTCGTTGTCAAGAAAAGTGGAATGTATATCGTTTTCCAACGATTTCCAGCTGGAAATCGTTGGAAAACTGCCCTGTAGCAGTGTAGCCGTTAGTCAAGGCGCACGTTGCTACTCGGACGAGTGGTGCGCCCCGGACATGATGGCGCCATGGTATATCCGGGGCGCGTCACGCACTCATACTAGCCACGCGCGCCTTGACTAAAGGCTATCATCCGCCCGACGGTTGAAAACGAGCGCCGTTTTTCTCTTGTTTTTTCGCCATCCAACAACGCAAATCTTTGAACAGGTCAGTGGAACGATATTTCCTATAAAATACTAACCCCCAAATCCGCCCATTTCTGAAAATTGCAACAATAACCAAATATGTACACTGCCTTTAATTACAAGTCTGGTTGTGTGTAAAGAGAGGGGGGGGGGGGGGGGGGGGGGGGGGGTTGATTCCTGTTATCAACTTGGATGAGAAATGTGCAGTATGATGATTCTGCTGTACTTAACCCCTTGCGTAGAGTTAACACAAATACGTGCAGCTTGAAAATTGCCACCTGGCCGGTTGACGTCTATGCACGTCAATTTCTGCATTTTCAATACATTATTGGGGTATTGTGTACATTATGCTTGGCTGCACAAGCCTCTTGTTTCCGTTTTGCTTGGCTGCACAAGCCGGCCTGGTGCCCTGACACCCCTCATATCAAATCCGGGGTCAAGGGGTTAAGTTATAAATAATGCCACAAAGATTTTAAGACAAACTATGTATTCCAGAAAATAATATAAATAAAAGGGATTTAACAAGTACTGATTTCATGACCAATTGTGTGCACTATATACTTCACTTTTAATTACGGTCATTTAAATTGACTTTTTTTTTCTTTCCTTTTTTAAGCAAATGATACAATGGTAAAAAAAAAAAAAAAACGAACCACCCTGATCGAACTTGCTCCATTGCATGCAATATGTCGAGGATTTAAACAAATAATGAATGTTTCACATTCGTGCAATGGAAAGAATAATTTCAGTGGCGGATCTACGGGGGGGGGGGGGTTTTGGGGGTTTAAACCCCCCCTCTTGGGCTGAAAAAAAAAAATAACCAGTGTCGGGTGTCGAAAATTTGGCACGCTGGGGTGTGTAGGCCAATCACCTCAGGTAAACCCCCCCCCCCCCCCCCCCCCCCCCGGAACCTCATAGTTCTAGGAGTAGATCCGCCCCTGAATTTCACGAGGTGACACTGACAGATTGATTGTTCATTATTTGTATAATATTAAAAATCAAAGAATGAAAAAGGCCACTTTTAAAGTGGTGACAGATACGAAGGCGAAAAATTGCCCCAACGTAACAACAATGCACATTTAACAATTACAATACAATACAATACAATTACAATGTCAATCAGCGGGCTCGCGCGAGCTCGTTTGTGTTCACACATATAGCCCCAAAATACCAGAAAATCGGGAATGACAATAGCTACTCACCCGGAGACACAAAAGAGGAATGACAGATGAAAGAAGTCGCATTTTTCACTTTCGATATAGACAGCAAAAAACGTACAATTACTGCTAAAATAAGTCGAGACTAACTACTAGACCGTCATTAACTGTGGTGCTCCATTTTTGGCTTCACACATCACACGTACGTAGTCGTACTCGTAGGGTCATCATGCGCATGCGCATGCAGGCGCTGTGTGTGACGTCATGGTCTAACTCTGTGATGTTATTTTAAACAAATATTATTATATGAATTCCTCAGGTAAAGAACGCAAATCAGGATTCCGTTGACAAAATAAAAAATATTTTCATATCATACAACCAAAGAAAATCTTGAAAAGTATAAATCTAATTAAACATGTACTATAAATGTAGGGACCAGTATAGGTATGACGTACTGTCTGCGCCGATATCCGGGGATTCCCCTAAATGGCTGGCGCTGTATTTAAAGTACTAGATCCAGATACAAATTTACACAATGATTTAAGGTCTGGTCACACAAGGTAAACCGTAGGCTGTGTAAACTTTTTCTTTTTCTAATGTCCCTGCGCGCATGACCTATTAAACACTATGAACCCCTTGGTCGGATGTGATTTACTTTTCAGAATGGACAGGAGGATTAAGAGAATGTGATTTTAACAATATACGGTCCAAAATCACATCCACTCAGAGTCCAGAATCACAATGCAGTTTAAGCTGTTACAAAGTGTATTGTTAAATCCCAGCAGAATGTACTCTTTGATTGTGGGATAATACAAATTAATAGTTCACAGGCTTCAGATGTGATCAAATAGAGTATAAGGATGTGATTTTGGACCTTCATGAGTCATTGTTAAAAACACATCCTATAGTCTTAATCCTCATGTCCATTTTGGAAAGAATTCCATATACGGACATCACTATTTGAAGGTTTATTTTATTCCCTCACCGAGGTTCGAACCTCCATCAAAATCAAGCCTCTAGTGTAAGAGAACGTGGGTTGATACTAGCTTGAAAATTCCAGCTCTTGGCTTATGACATGTGAGAATGGCGAATCTCACATGTCATAAGCCAACTAGAGCTGGAATTTTCAAGGTTGATACATGGTACGCTTACCCGCTCGGCCATGAGCGCTTGTTACTCCTTGAAGCATTTTAGTCATACCATGGAGAAATAAGACTTATTATGTCTTATTTCTCCATGGTCATACTTACGGTGTATGTCGATCGCGCGCGCAACGGCCGCAAAGTTCTAGTTGAGTAATTTGGGTCCATGTAATGGGCTGGGCAGCTGTTGCAATCACTCCACGCTGAATTCTGCAAGGAGCGTGGAGTGATTGCAAGCTGCCCGCCCAACCATGGCCCAACTACTAACTAGCACTTTGCGGCCGTTGCGCGCGCGATCGACATCCGTAACCCTAACTCTATTCCTATAACCCTAACCCTAACCCATGTGAGAGAGCGGACTCGGCCGATGGTCACGGATTGTCCCTCCATACTACACATGTTGCTCCCTCTCTTAAAAAAAAGTTAAAAATGCAAAGTGTTGTTTATTCCTTGCATGAAATCATATTGCTTATTGGTTAGTGCCTTGTCATGTCACGCACACATCGTGCACTTCCTGATACTTCAATATCAGATATGGCTGCCTACTACAGCAGTACATGATTGAAGTGTGCGAACGATATGTGCACTCAAAATATCGCCTAAAAACCACTTATTCCTAAAAGAATTTCAGTTTTCCCCAGCTGAATGGGTTTATCTTCAATGAAGGCATAAGGGGAGGTGAAATTTGTTATGTTTGGTAGCGATTCCGTGATGTCCGTATTTGGAACTCTTGCCTCCATTTTGAATAGGAAATCACATCCAAGGGATTATCACAGTGTAAAGCTTTCCGTTTTTTAAATACATTTTTACTTGGAATTACAGTCAAGATAACCTCAAAATCAGCCGTTTTTTTTTCTCACCACACAAATGTTGTTGGGGGGATGATCAAATGGCCCATCCCCCCCCTCGTCAAAGTTGGAGGGAGATATATATCCCCCCCCCCATCCCCCCATTAGCGTATCAGGGGGAACTTAACCCCCCCCCCCCCCCCCCCCCCCCCGCGGCATTTGAGGCAAACAAATGTTTTTAATTTAAGACATTGTTTGCCTTCCCTGGCACAAAAAGCTAGATATGATTATACTGAACCCCACCCGCCAGGATTTACACCCAGTGACATGGCTCACCGTATTCATTCTTCCATGAGCTGAGGCAGTTTTCTTTCTAAATGTACATCAAAATCTTCTATTTGGACTCATCTGAGGCAGAGCCTGCTTGCTTCAACTACTGATGTATCAAGGTTTCAAATTGGCAAAGGAGCTGCATGGAATATAGCTGATGGAGACAAAGCCGAAGCCTCGAGTTTGAGAAATGGCCATAGCTCTATCATGGTACACTGTTTTCTGCTACATTTGATATAGGACGCGGTAGCCGTATGTGCAGTAATTATTTGTTTTTATAATTTTATGCATTCCCACTGTACACGACACATGTAGGCCTACACCAGAGTAAGTTTGCCATCAGAGCCAACCTCTCGAACTGCAACAGGACTATTAAAGTATAACCAGTAGGCATACTCATTTTCACGCCCCATCTCCCGGGGTACAAGCCTCAGCCAAAACCGTCAGCCAGTGAGTTCTTTTAATTGCTACTTTCAAATCACTTTCAAATTAGGGGTGTGCATTTACGGGTAGTAAAAGAACCGGGTACCCGTTAAAGAAACCCAACCCATAACTTCCAATCCCGGAAGTTGTAATAATGTCTTTCTCCGAGATTAAAAAAGTCTGAAAAATCTCAGCCTGTCCAAACATGATAACTTCTCCACATTTGCATGTGCCGGCACCGGGCACATGCATGTGCCGGCATATCACAAAAGGCGGTTGTCCGGAAGCTTTATACAGTTGTATTTATTGTGGAATAAGGCATGCTATTATGTCTCGTCGAGGCTCTTTATCCGTACCCAGACTACAAAAACCACAACCGGTAAATTCCCTTTGTTGTCAACTTTGGTGAGCGTCATAAATGTGAAATCTGTGCTGGTTTCCCATGAATTTGGGTTTTAATTTTGAAAATTCCCGACAAATAACATTCAAAACCTTTGCTTTTTCATTGTCTGGGAAGTTACTATGCGATAATATAAAGTTGTACGGGTACTCGATTCCATAATCTGGAACCGGTTCTAGACATGAACGGTCGGGTACTCAGGTACCCGGTTCCGATGCACACCCCTATTTCAAATCAGTGTGAACTCAACCTCATCCCCATGGGAATCGAGCCATATGCTACTCTTGAGAAGAAGGTTAAAAAAAAAAGTAGATTTTGAGAACAAATTTTGCGTGATTTGTTCTCTACCCTTGCAGGTACCCATGTAAGCTCCTTGGTGGAGAGAAGCAACTGTGATAAAGTCTCTTGCTCAAGAACATACATGTAATTAGCACCATGCACTTGGTGGCGATCAAATCCACATATGTACCACTGCACATGAGCCAGACAACGGTACTCCAATACGGTCACAACCCGAAGAAAGTTTGCCATGGGGCCAGAGAAGAGTGGCTCTAATTGAGAAGACTTTATAATTTCTTTTTATTCACAGATACCAATATAAATTTCATTTATATTTCACTTAATTTAGAAAAACTTGAGAAAGTGCACATCATAACTGTGATCAAGATTTTACATAGTTAACAATAATTCACAACACAATTTAGTATTGTCCCCATTGTTACCCTTTCACACATGTACCCCACAAGTAGACTAATGGAGAGATATACCGTACCCTGTGGAGACATGAAAACAATAGAGACAAAGGGACTGAATAGGTTCCCACTAGGCAATTGTATAGGTTAGGTTGTCTCCACAAGGAATTTTGTGTACAAAGTCTATAGGGGTTTGCTTAAGTACAGGCCGGGACAAAGGGGAGAACAATGCCATGTCTCCACAGGGATGCAAAAACGCGGATGTGTGTAAACGCACAAACGTGCATCGACCTCCAAACGCAGACGTCATATTGTTCCCTTTTTTTGGGGAACTTTTTCGGAAGACTCACATAGGTTTTTTACACGATTTCAATCGCAGACGTATTCTGGGTATCGCGGACGATATTGTTCCCTTTGTTATACGTCCACATTTGTTTGGGAGAACAAACGCACACACATGTGTAAATACCAGCAATCGCGGACCTATTGTCCCTCTTTTATTTGTACTTTAACTTTTTCGGAAGGCCTCCCATGGTTTTGTACACGATTTTTAAACGGGGACCTTTCTCAATCAGGGACCCTATTGTCCTCTTTTGTTAAAGGTCCCCTCTTGAATGAGAAAACAAACTCACATACTTTTCCAATACTTCCGAGGACAATGCTTTGTGTTTCCTATTGTTCCTTTAATATAACCCAACCCCATAGACTAAGCACATATTTCTACCTGCGAGGACCAATTTCAACAAAAGACTTGCGAGGACTGAAAGGTTTCTTTGTATTTTCTTTCTCATCTTGTCCTCGGAAGTATATACAGAACCTGTACACACACACACACATAATACATGTACCATGTACATAATACATATTTTCCTACTGGCATATTTGTTTGCTCTTTATTACACGTCACAAAGCAAAATATTCAGATTACACATTGACATGATCGAATCAACGAAAATTCTTACACAATACATGTGTACATAATTTTTCAGATGCCCATCTGAAAAGATTCTCTTTTCATCGAACAAAAAAATCTATATTATTTACATCACAACAAAATAATATATAAATTATTGTCTTCAAAGCTATTCAATCAAATTTACAATGACAAATTTATTTCTAAGAAGCAAAACTCTACGAGTTTTCATTGACAAATGTGCACCTTCATATCTCTCATTTTCTACATAAATCTACAAGAGCGAAGACTATTATTTCAAAAATATTAAACAATCTTGAAAATCTCGACAAAGATATTCTCAAGGATTCCCTTACCCATTCGATAGCCAACGGGGACTTTCGGAATGCTTGGACAGCCTGAGCAAGCTACCAGGGCCCAATTCCATGGCTCTGCTAACCACAACTTTCCGTGCTTACGATCACCATTTTGCGCTAACAGCGCTAGCGGAAAAATTATGCGCTAACCCTGTAAGCACAGAATCCTTAGTTACGGGATGTACGCAGGCTCGGGAGTCAAAATTCCCCGCTAACGAGTGAAATACGCTAGCCGTAACCACAAAATTGTCTGCTACAGTAAGCGGGAATTTTTCGCTAACGGTAATTAGAGCCATGAAATTTGGCCCATTTCTTTTCCATTCTTCTTACAACCATGGACCCCTGGCCTAACTCACATCAAATTCCAGAGTAGCATGTTTTTTATGGAAGTTGCCCAATAAAAGGCTCAAAGCCAATAAAGGGCTACATCACAGAGGTGGTTGGGTTGGTCACATTTTAGGTTTCCAGCACCACCACCCTTACAGTTTTCCCCGAGTCTAGATCTAAATAGAGGATAAATCTTCAATAGATACCAAAGAAATTATCACAATTTTTAGGCCTACAGACCCTGAAGGGGTACTTCCATTGGAGAGACCAACTCACCTCTCCGAGCATAGGGGAATGTAAAACATTTTCAATGGGGGGTGGGGGAGGGGAACTTATGAAGACAAAATCCAGTTGGTATCCCGATCAAGTGCTCTGGTACTCTGGCTGAACTCATCACTCCGATTCAGTCCTGGCATCCAAGACGCATCCGGGAAGCCATCGAGATCTGGAAAAATGACACAGTCCCACAAGATATCGGCCTTCACCTCAATGATATCTGGCTTTCACTCCTACAAAACCACACACATCAGACTGATGGATCCTCTATACCCTATAGGTCCTCTCTCTCTACCTAGGCTGTTGCCCTACTGTTCCACTCCAGTGGGCATACCGCAAACCTAGCTTGCTTTAGGATTCTAGTCACTTAGCATCCCCACAGGATGCAACTTCCCCACCTTCACATGTCACTACTTAAGGTTTACTTTCTTAGAGTTTAGGCATTCTCCTGAAGACATCAGGGCATACTGACCGGAACGTCAAGTTTATACCTCTGGTTCTTTTCAGAACCATTCTCTTAATCAAAAAATATGTCCACATGGTGTTTCGGCCAACCTTTCATTTATAGGATTTAAAGGTTTGCATGGTGAAGAGATAGCAATAAGATAAATAGTTGTAGAAGCACCATGTGGCAACTCTTGTGAGTGTGTGGGGTTCTGAAAAGAACCTGGGAAACTCATTTTGAAAGTGGGCAGAGCTATTTTGTGGACAGCCAACGCATTACTGAATGGATACATCCAGTATTTTGTATTCTACCCGACCACTTTGAACCTATTCTTTGAGCACTACGATTACTCGTAACTACGATAACTCTTTATGACCTCAATATGATCGGAATGGACATCTGTTCCACGGCAATACACTATGCACACGTCACTGACTATGACACACCAAATCATATTATCTTTACCCCAAGCCGGTGGGACATCGGTTTCACCGTGACAATTGTCACTGGTTACCTTACTAAACATGATTTTAGCTCACTAAACATTTTGGAACAGATCCAACTTTATTAGTATTAAATCTCATGATTGAGAACCATAAACTCCTTAGGTACATTTAAATCCGAGCTACGTAAAGCCACCCGTTAGTGATATTTCTGCCATTTCCGCTGATCTATGGAGTTATAAACTTGCGCCCACCCGAACAAAGATACTGACAATTTGGGAGACCGCCAACATAGGGCAAGATAGCTCAGTGGGTAGAGCGCCGGTAAGGTAACCCGGAGGTCGCAGGTTCGAAGCCCGCTCCTTCCAGTTTCTTTGTTCACTTTGAAAATGAGTTATAAACTTGGTTGCCACAATACTTTGAAGCCGGATGGGAATTTCCCCTTTGGTTTTTTTTATCCAAAAGGGTTTTTTCGCGGGTTTTTCGCCCATCCCATAAATCAGCAATATGCTTCTACTGCAGAGTTGAAAAGTTAACCGTAAATAGATTTAATAAATTAGTATTCTTATATTTGTGTAAATATTTTGTATATGTGTAAATATTGAAAGACAGTAATAATTATATTAAAGCTGAATCCAAAATCTGGTATCAACATGGTAGTTATCGTACCTCAGACACAATTTGTTTTGTGTTCATGAGGTGGTATTTGGTAAAAGTCAGCTCAAATGAGGCCTTCAAGATTTTGAATTGGACTCAATATTTGGGTCTTCGATCATGAATACAGGACTGCAGGTTCCTACAGCTATTTCATGCACAGCAATGCTTCTCACATTCATTCAGGGTTTCTTGATCAGGTAATGAAACAGCAGTGTAACCGGGATGCTCGGATCCATGGACTCCCTCCCCAAAATGGTGAACCTATAGTAGCCAGGACTGCGGAGAGGAAGGACGTATGTGATACACTGCCCCTCAAACTGCGGTCTAACTTCAGACGTGGCATTGCGCGGGTCGGGAAGACCGTAGTACATCAGCTCATGACTGGCACTCATGCTCATCGACAGCCCCATGACAAGTTCAACGCTAGGGTCAGAGGTCACTACGTAAGGGTCCGGATGGGTGAAGGCAGACATTCCGAGGGTGCTGCATGCTAGACTGGGACCCCACTGCTCACCCCTCTTCAACAATGGAATGGGCGAGACTGGCTTTATGGCTGTGCAGACCAGGAGGTAGCTGCATACATGGACGGGGGTGGCCATACCCGGGTACTGAGCAAAGATGTGCAGGCCGTACCGACTGACTTTTGGTGGTGTAACCAGGAACACAAGGTCGTTGTCAACCTGACGCTGCATGCTGTAGACGGCGAGTTGTGACTTCTCCCAACCCCACGAAGTCAAGGTGTGGGTGAAGCCCAGTTCCTTCGATCTGGACTTGAAACGTACTTCAATGTCGACGGCCTCGCGGGTCATCACGACAGCGCTACGGTGGGTCAGGGGTGTCAGGCCTACATTCATGACCCCGATAGGACCCCAGTGGTCAGTCGGAGCTGTCGGGAGAGGTACTTGGTCAGCACATGGGGCGCCGTTGTGGACCAAATACCGACAGATTTCTGTCTCTGTGTCCAGGTTGATTTCCCCGTCTAGGTATTGGCGCTTAGCATACAGGGTAAGGTAGTAGTCGCCTACAGCACAAGGAACAAATTGTCATGAGAATATTAAGAGATAGGACTTTGCAATGGATACTCAACAGGATTCAATCTAACCTATTTCTCCATAGAAATCTTTGGATATATGTGATTCTCTGCCCCTATCAGATACAGTGAAACACCGCTATAACGAACACCGCTATACCGAACATTCGGATATACCGAACACCATCCTTGGCTCCAAAATGTTGTGTACAAAACTTACCGAACACTGTTGTTGAAAAAAGGCAACAGATTAAAAAAAAAGTACGGGGTATTTGGGCTATTTGTAATTCCCAAACGGCCGCAGCTTTATGTTGAAGAGTGACAGGCGGCTATTATTTCCCCAAGGAATAGAAGGGAAAAGCCAACTGTTGCTTTAGAATTTGGTAAGCTTTGAAAGTATGGACATGTAATCACATGATGTAATGGCCGGCACATGTTCAATTACAATCAAAAGAGGGCGCACTTCAAATACGCCGCAAGAGGGTGCTATTTAAAAGAAAGGACGCCATGTTGGCGGACTGGTGGCTGAAAAATCGCTATACCGAACTAAATCTGTGGATCCCGCAATGTTCGTTATAGCGGCGTTCCACTGTATATCTTTCCTACCTTTTGTATCTTTGCTTCTTTTTCATTGCTACTTATTCCCAGGATGTATTGTAAAGCTGAGGCATGATCCCTGGCTAAAAAGTCTGATGGGCTCACGATTTCTGACTAGAGCCTCCTGAACGAAACTTATTGGAAGACCCCCAATTAGGAAATTTAGCTCAGTTGGCAGAGAACTGGTATAGTAATCCAGTGGCTGCAGGTTCAAATCCCACTCCTGCCAGTTTTCTTTGTTCACTTTGAAAATCAAGTAACAAAAGCACCCAACTGACCTGGATCGGGAATACGGATGTAGCAAGCCATGACGTTCTCGGCTACCTGGTGGATGAAGTCAAACTGATTGTAAGGCACCCCTGCCTGGCTGAATTCCCTCCCTCCCTGAACGGTCGACAGGCGTGTTGACAGAATCAGGCCCGGGGGGCACTGCACTCGGATGTCCAACTCGCCACTTGGAGAACTTATCACCTAATACAGAAAAATCAATTGAAACGTGGGGGTTATTTTAATAACTCTTGCAGTCCCACACTCCAAAAAATCTTGGATTATGTCGCACGCTGTCAGATCTTACACCATCACTTTGTAGCTGTTGTATACAACATTTGCTTTTGCATTTTGGGGTTAGTATTTTATAGCGTGCTATCAGATATTGTGCATAGATGCTGGGAAAACTGAAAGAAAAAAATTTGTTTCAGTAGTCTGGTTCCCTGACCCTACTTCAGAGCAATGTATAGAGACGGGGTATTATCAGCTCGGGGAACTGGACTATTTCCAACGATTGTCGGCCGACAATCGTTGGAAAACGATATAAATTTCCACTTTTCTTGAAAACGACAGCACACCAGGTGCCATGATTTCACAGGAGGCTTGAGACTGCTATTTACTTTCTATTTCGTCCTATTTCGTAATAATTCAGTAGTTTTGTTTTTAGATGTTTGCTAATGTTGTATACTACCTTTAACACACAAACAGACCCTCCCTGCAGGAACTGAATTATTGTTGGGCCGCAAATAATTTGATAGAAAGTAATTATTTGACAAATAAACGTAGTTGCATTTTCTCGTTCGATGTCTCGTAGAGAAGTAAATAGGTTTTACTTTTGCTAGAAAAACATGGCAACCTAAAAAAGAAAATTACTTTTTACTCAGAAAAGAGCACAAACATTATATGTGACCAGCTCTGCAAAAAGGGGTATTATGTCGCACTATGTGAAAACACACACACAGGGCAGTTCTATGTGAAGCGGGCCAAAAAAATCTTCACGTAAGTGGTTTTTTTTTGGTTTGTTGACTTCTGTTATATCTATATTTTCAGAATTTATTTTCAGAAACATTAATATTGATAAATAAAGATGAACAAATAAATGTTGATAAAAATTACTTCTATCTTATTTCTTTGCACTCTTTGTGTTTAAAGGCCTGTATCCCTAAACACACTTCCATTAAATTGGAAAATAGGAGTATACAAATGTCAAGATATCTCGAGAACACAAAATGCCACAGGGGTCAAACCTACACCAAATTAAAGCTTATGGGGTGTGACAAATTCAACTATGTATATCACTCATTTTTCAAATTTTGCGACATAATAGCCCTTTTTGCAGAGCCGGTCACATATCTTTAACTTACAGCGGACGTGTGGCTGAGAAGCTGGAAGCCAAACTTGAAGAAGTCCGGCTTGAGCGGGACGGACGCGTTGAAGTCCGGCAAAGTGTACTGCTGTTGGAGCAATTGCCAGGCCGGGTCATTGGGGAAGTGACTGCGTATGATCACGTCCGGATCGGCCAGGAAGTAATGCTCGTCGTACTCAAACCGGAAGGGGTCGAACTCCACGGAGCCCTGGATGTGGGAGACACCCCAGTTGCAGTCCACGAAGTGCCAGTAGCCGTCAAGCTGGACGGCATTCCAGGTGTGCTGGTAGGGATGGTCACTCGGAGTGATGTACTGGCCTGGGTTGTAGCCTTTGGTTTTGGCGCAGCCGTTTATTTCGACGCATCGGAGACCGACAAATCTGCGGAAAGATTTCAAGTAGGTGTGTGCGTTTACGGGTAGTACGGGAATCGGGTACCCAGTGCGCTGTGGCCTCGTGGATTTCCTGGGTCAAACTCTAAATAAAGGATAGAACTTCAATAGATACCAAAGAAATTATCCACATTTTCAGACTTATAGACCCAGCCGGGGTAACTTTCACCCCATCGGTCAGACCTACTCACCTGTCCCTGGTAATTCTGCAGAATTACGGAATTCTGCCTATTTCCAATGGACAAGCCCAATAATTAAGCCAGTTCAGTATTGCAACTGCGCATGTGCATAATGACATGGGTCACAGGGCATTCGGGATAACTAACGCGCGCGTAGGAACACACAAGGTGGTTGCACAACGCACACGTGTTAAATTCAATCAGAATGGGCATTCGCGTAACTTACATCGCGTGACATTACGTCAGCAATTTTATCCCGAATAACCTTAAGCCGTGTCCACACTGGACTTTTTTTTTTGGGAAGGTTTTACCGAGACGATGGTAAAATAAAATTGGTCAAATGTGACCACTGTCCACACTTGGACTTTCAACACGGGAAAATTTTACTGAGACCGTGGTAGAAGTAACCGAGCTGTCAATATAAGGACTCATGAGGGCGCTTTGCGTGACCTTTCTACATTGACGCGATTGACCCAAATCACGCGTACCTTTTCATTTTTCCGGCTGATGTGTACATATAGGACTGCATCGATTAGCACCAATCAAACTTCTGACTGTATCAATAATAAAATCTGCCATGATTGCGACCAAAAAAGGAACAACGCACTGGAATTTGGATACTTGCCACGTGCACCGCACCGCGGTAAAACAATGCAAAGCGCATGCGTGGTGTCCTAATGTAGCATGACCTCGCGCTCGGGCCGGATGTACGCTTTCCTGAGCTGCTTTTACCGACTCGCACTGTCCGCACTGGACTTATCGTCTCGGGAAAAGTTACCTGGTCAGTTGCCCAGTAAAAGTATCCGCTGGACTCAGGAAAAGTAACTGAGAGGAAAACGTCCTAGGCTGTCCGCACTGGACTTAAAATGGGAAAAGTACCCATCGTCTCGGTAAATTTTACCAAAATAAGTCCAGTGCGGACAGGGCTTCTGACCAGGACTACTTTATTGAAATACCGAACTGGCTATTGACAAACTACAAATACATGGGAAAACAATAGAGCATTCTGATACCTGCACATGCGCATGAACAGAGTCGAGAACGTGATCTTTTTGTGGTACAGTCCTTTGAGTACACCGAGTGGAGTGTCGTCGATGATGTCATTCAGATCCATCTCGTCGCAGTTCTGCGCCGTAATCCAGCGGCAGATGAGACGGACCTTCTCTAGCTCGGTCGTGCCGATGCTGACCAGCTCGTTGACCAAGGAGGAGAAGGTGGGCTGGGTGACCAGGCTGACTGTCTGGGCAAGCTGCAACAGGTCGACAGCTTTTACAGTCAATGTTTTGTAACTTTTTTTATTAGCATATATGAGTCATCCAGCTCTAATAATTGGATTATAAAAAGCAGTGCATGGATTCTAGCTATTAACCCTCCTATGCAAACATGTATTCTGAGCCATGTTGTTGTATGGGTCAAAATCAGTCAAGGTGATTGTTTGTGACCCTTCTGCCACATGTACAAACCACATGTAATCTGACCCTGTCTGTGTACAAAGTATAGGCAGGGGAGGTGGAAGGAAATTTTGACTGATTTTGACCTTTTAAATAGCACAAGGGTTTTAATGCATGCATTCATAAACACCTAAGACAGTTTACCCATTCCTATTGGTCGAGAGCCTGTCACATGGGTGGTTTTAAACGGGTGATAACATTTTTACCAACTGGTACCAACTGGTTTTAAACACTTTTTCTGGTGTCACATGAAATCTGGTTGCATTTATTGGTTGATCAGTCACTCTCCTATTTACACAAGCACAATACTACCGATGAGTCCGAATTTAGAGTCCATAAATTCACACTACACCGGCACTCCTGCATTCTGCACCACACCTCGCAGACGCGTCATGTGCGCGTCAATTTCCATATAAGAAGACCTTGCTGATAGCAACCTAAGCAGTAAGAGCTGGTGGGAAAATAATTAATACCCTCTCTGGTAGCGCCACACATTCCGCCATCCCGGTGGTAGATCATCAGAATCAGACTCGCATTACTGCCAAAGACAAAGTAGAGGTCTTTTGCCAGACTTTTGCAAACAAATGTCATTTATAGAGGATGCAGAAGATCTGGTGCCTGATCTGCCTTCAACAACACCTGTTAAAGATGGCATTGTCTTCAAGCCCAAGGAATTTAAGAAACTCCTGCAGAAATTAAAACCAGACAAGGCTACGGGACCTGATCAGATTCCTACAAGGGTTCTTAAAGAAGGCTGTTCTGAACTTGCCAGTCCCCTTTGCCGTCTCTTCAGTCTATGCTTTTCTAGTGGTACCTTTCCTAACCAGTGGGAAGCTTCCCTCGGTTATCCCTGTACACAAGAGGGACTCAAAAGCTGATCCCACTAAGTATCGACCCATCTCACTCCCGAGTATCATCAGCAAGATTATTGAAGCTGTGGTAAAGAATCAACTCCAGGGCTACCTATTTCAGAACAACTTGGTATCCCATCGGCAGTATGGTTTTAGACCTAAACACAGCACAGCTGATCTACTGGGCTACTGTATCCCAGAAATGGTCCAACGCTCTCGACAGAGGAGAAGAGGTACGATTGATTGCTCTCGACATAAAGGGTGCCTTTGACAAGGTATGGCACAATGGGCTTTGTGCCAAGCTGAAGTCCAAGGGGATCACTGGTAAAACTACTGACCTGGATTCAGAGCTATCTGTCCAATAGATCGATGAAGGTAGTTATATCAGGACAGTCATCTAGCATACACACATCAATGCTTCAGTACAGCAGGGCTCAATACTAGGCCCTCTACTCTTCTCTGTATTCATTGACGATCTATCAGATGAATGTGAGAATGAGCTGTATCTCTACGCAGATGATTCAACTCTGTATGCTGAGATTAGGTCTAGCGAAGACAGCATTTTTCAAACAGCAAGATTAAACATGGACCGTTATCGCATGAAGATGTGTGGGACTGACAAGTGGAAGGTTACATTTGAACCCTCAAAGTGTAAGGCAATGACAATCTCACGTAAGAGGATCCCTTCAAAGCTGGATCTTTACTTTGGAGACTGCAAACTGGCTGAGAAGGATGAGCTGGAAATTCTTGGTGTTACGGTGGACAGTAAGCTAATACCTGAGCTAAGCACATCTCCAATGTCACAGCGAGAGCAGGTCAGAAACTGGGTGCTTTAAGAAGGGTTGCAAACAGACTAGACTTAAATGGAAGATCCACAGTCTACAAAGCCCAAGTACGCAGTGTCATAGAATATATTTCCCTGTGCTGGTTTGGAGCTTCACCCACCACCCTCAGTTCACTGGATAATATCAAGAGGAAGGCTCTCAAAATCATAGGAGTGGATGAGAAGTATATCCAATAAAGCTAAACATCGCTACTTTGCACCACAGACGCCAAGTTGCTGCAGTTACAGCATTGTATAAGATGCATACTAGCAGTTGCCCACTGGACCTCAAGAGCATGCTGCCCTCACCATATGTCAGACGTCGGATCACTCGTGGCAGTGTGTGTCAATGCCTGACCACTCCCTTACCTTGCCTCCAACTAGAACCCGAGCTGGTGACCGAACCTTTATCCAGAGTGCTACCATGGTGTGGAACAGTCTTCCTAGCAACATCGTTGGACAGATTAGTGACCAAGGAATTCATGCATTTAAATGTAGATTGAACAGGCATCTCTTTAATAGGTACCTGAGCTGCTTCGCTTGTGAACCACTGATTGGCCCATTAGAACTCTTTTGAGTTAACCTTTTTAGAATAATTTGTCTCTCTTGGTTCATTGACTTTTGTCTTGGGTCATGTGGCTACTGTTCACTTCAGCATTATACAAAAAAGAAGAAGACATTTTTAGAACTACTCGCATGAGTTAAGTACCATTAAATAGCTATAGGGGCGTTTTACAAAACAAGGTAAAATTTTGAACAAAATCATTGGAAATGTTTAATTTTTAAGTTGTTTCGGAGATTATTGCGGAATTATACAAAAAGGCATTTAGAATGGGAATAAATATGTGCTGATGAGCAGGTTTAAACAAGTTCATACGTTTAAAACCACCTTGGGGTCTGGATGCTGATAATGACCCGAGCCGAACCTTATTTAGAGTGAAAGATTTGTCCCTCTTTGATAAGATTCAGCGGCGTGTTTCAAATCTGGTTGGTCAGGACCTGGCGACTTCCCTGGAACCCCTTCATGCCCGACGCTCTGTATACTTCATTGAGCCTCTTTTATCGATACTGTCATGGAAGGTGGTTCTAGTGGCCTTTTAATAGTTCCTCCTTCCAAACTTTCAGGCACTCTGCTCGCCTGGCTGTCTCATCACATCCTTTCACTGTTGTTCGAAAGGCTAGTACTGTGAGATACTCTTCAAGTCTTTTCTTTGTACTGCTTATTTTTAAAACTCCTCTGTCACCTGCTTCCCTCCCACCTATAATCTTTCACAATTCAAACGAAATGTGAATAGACACCTTGGGTAATTCCACCGTCATAGACGTTTACATTTGTACAAATCTCCGTGTGTTTAAAAAGTATTCTAACATACCATGAAGCTTTAGGAAGTTAATCGTATTTGTGGTACTGGTAGTTTTAACATTCAAGCGTTTAATATGAAACTAAATTATCTCTAGAAAAGCTCCAGTTAATTAACGAGATATGAGCTTTAGAAATGAGCGTCATGGATGTTACACAAATGGACACATTTCTTTTTACAAATTCAACACAAAAACTCTCTGAAGTTGCAACCTGAAGTTTTGTAATTCCTGTTTAATATTATAAACATGGCAACACTTTATCGAAATAAAAAAAACCAACACCTTGATATATTATAAAAACACCTCCAAATTAGCGACATGGAAGTCAACATTTGTAGACACGTCATGGACATTACAACATTAACTTGCTTAAAGAGTTGATAACCCAAAGTCATGGGCTCGCTGCAGCTTCTATCAGTTTTTTATAAATGTCTGTTTATCAACTACAAGTTTTAGTTTCCCGTTTTATTGCCACAAAATGAATGTTCATTTTTAGTCACAGGGGGACATTGACATGGAATTGCCCCCTTCTATCCCTGTGATTTCTGTCTTTATGACTCTTGTGTAGCCCACACCGTGAGTGGCCTTTTGGCCTTGTGTTGGGCGATACCTATAAAAAATACAAAAAGTAGTAGTAATATTAATAATAATAATAATAATGATAACCCTAGATGGGACAGTTGGGAGACATTCCCATAGACTTGTGCACAACTTTTTTTCCGACTTTGATGTAACCTAACCCAAATATCCCCTATCCTACCCCCACAAATTTTGGTATACTAATGTTTTGGACCATTCTCTATCGATATAACTCAGTTCCGACAGTAAAATGCTCACTCCTTAAAGGGGCTGGGTACTTAGGGAGACATGAAAATGTCTCCCTAAGTACCCTTGTCTCCCTAAGTGATGATTATGAACTACTAAATGTCTCCCTAGTATCCCTAATAGACTAATAATAACCGGCATTTAAGAACGCTCAACATAGTAAACTATATCACAGCGCTGACAATATTATTACCCCTGCTCATCGGGCCCATTAATCATTCCTGAAGCATCCTCAACTCGCTGAGGAGTATACAGCCCCGGCTGCAAGTTAAGCGCACATGGGCTAATCAAACACATAACCATCACTGCCCTCACAGGTACCCAATTTACTCCTGGGTGGAGAGAAGCAACTTGTGACCAAGTGTCTTGCTTAAGGACACACGCACCATGACCCCTGCTGGTCTCGAACCCACAATCTGCAGTATCACCGAGATCTTGAGTTCGGTACACTAAGCCACGAGGCCACAGCACTCCACTAGTACATACCTTAATTGCATGGGCGTCCAAAGTCCGGAAGATGTCCGGGTTGGTGTAGAGCTCCCGCTTCCTCTTGACGGGATATTCCTCCTTTAGCGGGACGACGACGAGAGATGTAGACTGGGTGGGCGTGGTCCAGAGTTGGGTCACCTCATTGGGAATCGCACTGGAATCGGTCTCAAGCCCATCCGCCTAGAAAATGGAATGAACGGGGGAAAAAGAGGCAAATGTGACCCAGCCTGACAAAACGAGTAGAAAGTAGCAAATCCTGAAAACTGAGATCATGTTACTTTCTGAAAGTGATTTAATGTACTGGGTGTTGTTGCTGTAGCTCATTCCTGGGACCCGCTATAACCTTTCAAATTTAGGTCTTGAGCCCTTGTTTTGAGAAAATGAAGCTCAAAGTTATAATCTATAATCTGAGTTCAACACTAAGATAACTCCAAAACAATATTTAGAGAGTGAATCCAGTTTTAAAACTTCAGGATATATAGAGAAAAAACATTTGAAATCCTGAAACTGTCTTTCCCAGTAAAAGAATTTACATTTTCCATGTCAGAAATATTAAAGTGGATTGTTACTGCAAATAATAGAGTGCTCAAGTTGGCCTGTAGACTGATCATCAGAGTAGTGTACTATATATCCCTGACAGTACATATCGTGGCACATTTTCTAACACCTTGCACTTTTGTTTCTGCAAATTGCACAGAAAGCGAAATTCTGGTGAGGTCAAAATATCCCTGTTCATAAATCTTGAGTTTTACTGACCTGTTTCAAAGTTCTGAGCAAACTGTTATACTTTGACAAAAATTTTCCGATTTTATTTTCAAGTGTGAAAGACATGAACCTTTCTAAAATGTGCAGACAAAATCAAAATGTTCTGATAAACATGAAGTTGGGTATGCATTTGGAAATGTCGAATGGGAGATGCTGGTGACAGCAGATAGACATACTAGTCCTTTTTGCTAGTTTTGAGAATGTGCGCGTAGTTCTGAGAATGTGCGCGTAGTTCTGAGAATGTGCGCGTAGTTCTGATCATGTGCGCATAGTTCTGAGCAAGTGCGCGGAGTTCTGAGCATGTGAGCGTAGTTCTGAGCATGTGAGGGTAGTTATGAGCATGTGCGCGTAGTTCTGAGCTATGAGCGTAGTTCTAAACATGTGAGCGTAATTCTGAGCATGTGAGCGTAGTTCTGAGCATGTGCGCGTAGTTCTGAGCATGTGCGCGTAGTTCTGAGCATGTGCGCGTAGTTCTGAGCATGTGCGCGTAGTTCTGAGCATGTGAGCGTAGTTCGGAGCATGTGAGCGTAGTTCTGAGGATGTGAGCGTAGTTCTGAGCATGTGAGCGTAGTTCTGAGCATGTGCGCGTAGTTCGGAGCATGTGAGCGTAGTTCTGAGCATGTGAGCGTAGTTCTGATCATGTGAGCGTAGTTCTGATCATGTGCGCGTAGTTCTGAGCATGTGCGCGTAGTTCTGAGCATGTGCGCGTAGTTCTGAGCATGTGAGCGTAGTTCTGAGCATGTGCGCGTAGTTCTGAGCAAGTGCTGTAGTTCTGAGCTATGAGCGTAGTTCTGAGCATGTGAGCGTAATTCTGAGCATGTGAGCGTAGTTCTGAGCATGTGAGCGTAGTTCTGAGCATGTGAGCGTAGTTCTGAGCATGTGCGCGTAGTTCTGAGCATGTGAGCGTAGTTCTGAGCATGTGCGCGTAGTTCTGAGCATGTACTTGTGCGCGTAGTTCTGTGCATGCTCGCGTAGATCTAAGCATGGGCACGACTGGCGAGAATAATGGAAAAGGACCGCTACGTCTGCTGCCAGCATCTCAAAAGTCTCCCATACTGGACTGCATTCATGATATACCAATATTCAACTGAACGAGTTTAAAGCTCATCAGCAACAGCAGAAGTCTGGCAACAGTACGTGGGAAAAGTCAAGAAAAAAATAACTCAAAGTGCAGCCATGTCAGATAACTCCACAGTATATCAACATCATAGGAATACTGTACCTCTTCATCCGTATCGTACACATCTTCCCCGGTCTCGGCAAGCTGAGTTGCGATGACCACTGCGCCGCTCACCTTCTGGCCTCTTGCCATTCTCTTTGCTTCAAGCACCTTCAAGACAAGTCAGACCAGTGTAAATTGTTAACATTAACAAAAAAATCACAAAAGAAATGGTCAATACAACTATGAAATGAGTCAATAACCCTTTCAGTACCACATTGTTTGTTCAGTCAAGCAAAAAACACTTATGCAGAAAAAGCAGATGACTGCTTGTTGAATGGTTGTATTTTCAACCAAAGATTTCACCCTCAAGAATTGATTGAAAAGGAAAATGTGTGTATTTGTTCCATGAAAATTTCTCTTTCATATGGTGTAAAAATGAAACTCATAACTGCTAAAATAGCAAAGTTATAGCTGTTTTCTCTTCTGGCCCACTTTATCAAACAGGAAAAATGTTTGTCACATGAACCAATGGCACTCCATACACATAACTCTACAGGGAAACTTCGGATACAGTTTTCTCAAAATATTGTAATGGTGAATGAATTTGATAGCACCATTTGTAAGATCCGAACAAGCTCTTTCTGTTGGTATAAAGATCCTGTATGGACAGCGATAAACCAAAGCACTACAGTTCGTTGAAACATGGTGAATATATTTGTTGTTTGGATAATCTGTGTGGTTTCCTTGTCGAGTAAACTCGACATTGGTATAAAGCAACAGGGGTGCTGTGGTAAGGAAAGGGTTAAGATCATTTGTTTTACTTGTTTGTTTTTGCTTGCATTGGAAAGAGCATACTTGGCTCTTCATTTTGATATATCACTCAGTTTCACATCCTGATGAATATGGACATTATGTGGGTGAAAACATTGACAGTTCCTAGCAATTTCCACTATATAAGTCAAGTTTAAGGGGCTGTAACTCAAAAATAGCTCTGGCGACTTGTGACTCATTTTGTTGGGTTGGGTCACAATTGGTTACAAATGATACAGGAATATCAGGCTTATTGTACACGTGACTGCTTTCATTATGGGTTTACGACTTCTGACTAAGTGCACCCTGAACAGATATTGAAAAAAAACTGGGCAACTGCCAACATAGGGCAAGGCGGCTCAGTTGGTAGAGCTCCGGCTGTCGCACGTTCAAATCCCGCTTCTGTCAGTTTTCCCTGTTCACTGAATTACCTCGACAGTTTCCCTTGTGGTTTGCTTGATGATATTATTATTTTCTGAGAGTAGTTACCTGTCGCATCCGTTCTCGCTCTCTGTCCAGTTTGCTCTGGAATATCTCCATGTTCTTCTTGTGCTCCTCGATCATTTTCTGGTACTCCGACTCGGACACCTTGCCCTTGCGGTCGTCAATGTTGGACCGGACCTCCTTGTCATAGTTTGAAATGTCCCCCTGGAGATTATCCAGGTCCTCTTCGGTGATGTTTGCGTCACTGCCCTCCTTAAAAATAGGATTTACAACCAATTAGAATTAGTGAGATTTTTGCCCTTTACAAGTTTCAGAATCATTGGGCGATGAGTGCAGTCTATTCCAATGAAGCAGAAATAGGTTACTTCAAGGAGTCAACTCCTAAAAGATGACAACGGAATCGTAATTCTGATTCCTATGTTAGAGTCAAATGGAGTAGGGTCATTCTAATGATTCTATAAATTTGGGGTCCAAAAGTGTGACATGTTTGGGTGTCCTTCTTACACTTGACCTGTGTAATTTCCCATTAAAATTGACTTCACACAATTTTTTACTTGTTTGGCAGGTACTTTGCTAGACATAATCACTCTTGGAGATAGAAGGCATTAAAGAATGTGTCCTGCAGCCGATTTCACGAAACCGTACGCAACTTACGCCATAGCATAGCAGCTGCGCACCATCCCTGCAATCCATTTCACGAAACAGTGCGCAGCTGCGCAATGTTATATTTTCTTTTATGCATCGCAGACGAGGCTGAATGCCGCTTTTACGACGCCTGTTTGAGTACAACAATAAAAATGCACGGAACAGTCGTGAAATAACTGCGACGGTGCCATTTTGAAACTTTTCACTTTTGAAACTTTTCCCTCGTACAAAACATGGTGCCATCTTTCGGAAATACCTCAAGGTAAACCTGCAGCGGATGATCATTTCATTACTCTGTGAAATAATCTAGTGAATTTAATGATAATTTGAGCAACTTACGGCTCTACTATGCTCACACTCAGCTAGCTAAGTCATCAGTTTTTGCAGACAACTTAAGCCACCTAAAACGGTTGCGTCAGATAAATTTGTGGTGCAAGTCAGCGACTTACGCACTGCGTACCTTTCGTGAAATGGATTTTTAAAATGTCACAGATGTTGCACAACTTACGCAATCAATTGTGGCGTAAGAAGAGTTTAATGCAATTGCGCAAGGTTTCATGAAATCGGCTGCTGATATTGCAAAATCTTACACATGTCAGATGTAACAAGGGACACCAAAACTGGACCCCAAATTTATGGAATAACCCAGTAGACTCACGTACAGAGTCACCCATGTTAAAGTTAATGCAAGTTTTCTGTTAATAACCGTTAACCTCTTGAGTACGGTTATGTACAGGAGGCGCCGGGGTGTCGCGCTGGCCTTTGCAGCCAAGCGAAACGGCCAAAATGTACTTGTGCAGCCAAGCGAAACATACACAATAATCCAACAATGGATTGAAACTGCACAAATAGCGGGAAATGGCGTCATCCAGCCTGGTGGCACTGTTTTTTTGGTGCCATTTGGCGTCATCCGAACGCAAGGGGTTAAGCAGTTGAGATGAAATTGTGTCCTGCAGCCGATTTAACGAAACCTTGCGCAATTGCGTAATTCTTCTTACTCCACAATTTATTGTGTAAGTTGCACAACATCTGTGACATGTTAAAAATTGATTTCACGAAAGTTACGCAGTGCGTAAGTTGCTGACTTGCACCACAAATTATGGCGTAACGTACGCACTCGTTTTAGGTGGCTTAAGTTGTCCACAAAAGCACCGAAATTATGACTTTAATAACTAGCTGAACGTTAGCATAGTAGAGTCGTAAGTTGCTCAAATTATTTATTAAATTCACTAGATTATTTCAGAGAGTAATAAAAATGATCATCCGCTGCAGGTTTACCTGTGAGGTATTTCCGAAAGTTGCCATCATATTTTTGTAGGAGCGAAAAGTTTCAAAAGTGAAAAGTTTCAAAATGGCGACAGTTTCACGACTGTTATGTGCATTTTTTATTCTGTGCATTTTTGTATTCCGTGCATTTTTTATTCTGTGCATTTTTTATTCTGTGCATTTTTTATTCTGTGCATTTTTAATTCTGTGCATTTTTTATTCTGTGCATTTTTTATTCTGTGCATTTTTATTGCGCAGCTGCACAACATTTTTATATCTCAAGTCCTACGCCATGGCGTAAGTTGCGCACAGTTTCCTGAAATCGGCTGCTGGTCATTACCAGTCTGGCCATCAGTCTCATCCTCTCCTCTTCCTCCGCCTTCCACTGCGCCTTCCTCCGCTGCCTCTCAGACAGCTTGTCAGAGAAGTTTCTCTTCTGTCTCTCTCTGGCCATGCCCAGTCTTCCCTTCAGTCGCTCCACGTCCCGCTCATGCTGGGCCAGGAGCCGCTGGTACTCTGCATCAGACATCTCAGACTTTCTCTTGGTGACCTCATTGGCAAAGGTCGCCTGCTTCTGAAGGATCTCCTGCTCCAGCTTGGAGACTTCCTGAAAAAGTGACAAAAGACGACAAGGTGAGCTGAAATTGATAAATACTGGAAGTATTATGGAAACTGGCGTCGCTCCGGGCCAGGCAGTCATGTTTTCGTTGGTTGCCGTTTACGTTCGCTATACTCACATGTTGGAAATAAAGGAAACCAGTCCAGAGGGACCGAATAGACTTGCAAATGTGCCGTAAGTACCGTTCACACCTCACAAATCGTGTGGTGCGTCTGTTCGTTTTTGTCTGTTTTATCATTGTGTAATCCATGTTGTTTATTATTTCACTGGTCAATTAGTGACTGTTGAGCTCAGATTAGTGGTTAAAGTTGTCATTTTCTCTTTTATTCCCCCCCCCCCCACGTAAACAAAAAGAGAACAAGAACTGCCGCGCGGCCCACCCAGCCAGGACACTCATCCAGCCCGCCAAAATTGGTAATTTCAAAGACTTATGAAAGTTTATTTGTAATGGGCTCCGTGTGCGTCGAATGAGGGCGCTGTCCACATAGCAACCGCACTTCCATGGGCAGTACGTCGCTGGTATTACGCACCGCGCTCCTCGTTCATTTGATACTCGTATACCAGTGGGATTGCTTTGTCTGTTTGCCGACTCTCGATAATTGCATTTTCAATAAGAATATCATAACAGGAACCAGACACTTAAATTGAAGTCAGGTAAGATGGCGTCGATATTGACCCCCAACTCGCCTTTTCTTTCCGCTAGGGGGTAGTTGTGCCCATAGGTGACACTCGTTCGTGCGCTGCTTACACTTAAAGATTGCATGTGTAGTGGAACCATTTACATACTAGCGCTTCAGCATGCAGCACGATGACTTTTGTGGTTGGACGTCGTCAGCGCCGCGGTGCGGCTTATACGCCGGTGCGGCTAATACGCCAACTTTAAATCTTATTTTGCAGATTTTTGCGTGCTGCGCCTTATACTCTGCGCGGCCTATATTCTGAAAATCACGGTACAACACTAGCTTCGGCTGAGCAGCACTCCTGACATCCTACCTCAGTCTTCGCTGCATCTCGCTCTTTAGCAGTCGGCATGCTGAACCTCCTCGCCTCCATCTTATCCCTCAACCTCCTCTCCATCCTCTCTCGCTCACCGGCCAGCAATGCCACTAGTTCCGCTTGCTCTTTCTTGTGCTGGTCCATCAGCTGCTTGTACTCCTTGTCCGAGAGCTGCGCCTTCTTGGCTTTCATCTCCTGCTTGAACCTGGCGTCGTTCACGTCCATAGTGAGTTGGAGTTGTTTGATCTCCTCGGCGGAGAGTGGTGAGGATTCATCATCGGGATCCTTTAATAGTGGATAAAAAAAATAGAAGTTTTTATGTAGCCTGTTACTTGACCCCAATAAAATTGACAATTGCATATTTCTGACCTGGTACAACAAAATGAGCTGAAAGTTGCACTGTGGAATTCTGCATTACAAACAGAAACAATCATTTTCACCGAAGAGTCCACATTGGGATAAAAAAAAACAAATTGAAAAACCCCATTCTATCATTAGGGCTGTCCCGAATATACCAAATATTCGATATTCGATCGCCAAGCGAATATTCGAATACCATTTTGCCAGTTCGAATATTCGAAAAAATATATATGCACGTACAGATACGACTCTGATGCTATTTTAAAAGAAAAGTTACGGCGCTTAGCAGTGTCAAATGCCGCATTTTTGTCAATCGCAATATTATGTGGACGGAGGCTTATTGTTCCTGTTGGTAAAACCCTTGATACAACAGGGGCATGCAAAAAAATGCCGTTTGAACGGTCCATAATATCAATCGCCATACGTAAAACACCGGCGTGCTTTTACGTTTTTTTTACCGGTGTGGCATGCACTGAAAAACTTGATCGGCGAGTATCGAATATTTGAATATTCGGTCAAACCCAGTTTCGAATATTCGAATAGTAAATTATTCGAAAATAAACAGCCCTACCAAAAGTTTTATACCTGAATTTAATCTCACCTTAAAGGTAGTGTACATGATTGGTCATTGTTGCAATTTTCAGAAATGGGCGGATTTGGGGGGTATATTTATAGGAAATATCATTCCACTGACTTGTTCAAAGTTTTGCGTTGTTGGATGGCGAAAAAAACGAGAGAAAAACGGCGCTCGTTTTCAACCGTCGGGCGGGTGATAGCCACACGCGCCTTGATAAAGGCTATCCGGAGGCGTGATGCGCCCTGAATGCCAGCATGTCCAGGGCGCGCCACTTGTCCGGGTAGCCACGCGCGCCCCCACCAAAGGCTACAGGGCAGTTCTCCAACGATTTTCAGCTGGAAATCGTTGGAAAAAGATATAAATTTCCACTTTTCTTGACAACGAAAGCACACCAGGTGCCATCATTTTACAGGATGATTGAGACTACTATTAACTTACAGTCTAGTAAGGTATTTTGTAATAATTCAGTAAAAATAAATTGGAGGATTACTAATCATGTGCACTACCTTAATGGGGGCACAGTTCATGAACTTTGGGCTTCATTCACTCCAACACAAGGGTCAAGACTCTGACAGCTTCCAAAGATTGTAGCAGGTCTAGGTATAAGGCAAAAAAAACTTGTGTTGCCCTTAAATGGTAAAATTTGGGAGGGAGGGTCGGTCGATGTTTTTTTTTATCATCATCCATGTATAAAACAGTACTACATTAACTCGGAAGTCAGGAGGCAAAAAATAAAGTGAGATGGCGAAATGCCCGATTGTGCCGTCATAGCTGTATTTAAAGACAATGATTTTAATAAAAACGTCTTCATTTTGTGCGGGGAAAAAAACAACGCCACCCAACTTTTGTGTCTTTTAGGGTCGGTCGCGGAGGCCAACACAACTAAGGCGTAGCAACAAAATTGATGTATTTTCAGCATACACAACCCCTGTGCATTTATACTAATATGCATCGCGAAAGTGCGTTTTGCTGAGAGACGCCTCTAGCCTCATTTTTAGTTCAGATATGTGTCAATATTAAAGAAAGGTGTATACTGATCAGAAATCTGAAACTACATTTAAACATAGGAACCTTGAATCGTGACCATTCGATAGTCTTGTCTATGACACTGATTCACGTTTCTGTAACTTCTCTTTGATATTCTGAAACAGCTCAAATTTTACATTAGGGGCCCATTTACATTTTGAGAAAATCAACTGTAAAGTTTTTGTGTTTCATTGTGTTCATTTCAAAATTAAGAATCGCAAAAGGCTGAATTTTTGTCTGATGAAATTTATTAATGTTTGCAATAATGTTGCACATTTTTAAATAGAAATATTACATATTTATGCTAACGACCTTTTGCCGGGAACAAACTTTGCTCCAAGCGCGTTTAGGTCCCACTAAAGTGGAGAGGTGAATGCACTTGTATCATGTTTTGTTACATTGGTATTACACGCTAACGTCCTTTTAACACGTAAAATAAATGCAAAACCCCCTACCGTCCTTTTCGTCCTTTTCATTATGTTAATTACGTCAGAATTACGTCACCCATTGAGATGAAATGTTTATTAAATGAAAGATATTTCAGTACTCTATCAATTACCCCAAAAACCCGAATTTGACCTCTTGACCCATTTTTCGTCCTTGCGACCTTTTTCCGGGCACACGACGAACTACATGCATATTGAGTCATGTCTACGGTAACTTTGATTATTTTTTTCAAACTTCAGTTAATTAATCCCAACTCCCTACATCATTTTTCCTACATGTAACCCGAATCCTCCAATATCCTCCGATTCCAAAATCCTCCAGTGTTTGTTACTGGGGACCACTGCCTGAATCCTGCAAAATCCTCCAGTGGGTTTTGCATAAACACTCCAGTAACCTCAATCCTCCAAAATCATCCAGCACCAGATTGGGCCTGATGGTCGACCCAGATCCCCCATTTTCCTCCAGAGGTAAAATCCTCTAATGCCCTCAATCCTGAAAAATCCTCTGATGTTTCAACTTCCAAAGACCCTCAATCCTCAAAATTCCTCCACTTGGCAAAGAGGATTTTGAAGGATTTGGGAAGGTTAGGGTTAATACTGTAAAAATGAGTCCAAGTTAAATGTCTGTGATGCTGCAACTGCCCATAAGGCAACCGACCCTAAAAGTCACAAAAGTCGGGTCACATTTAAAATATTTTTTTTATTTTTTAAAAGAATTTTTAAAATCTTACCTGTGCCTGCACAAAATGAAGTTTTATTAAAATCATTGTCTTTAAATACAGCTACGATGGCACAATAGTGCATTTCGCCCTCTCACTTTTAAATAAGCTTACTTTTTTCCTCCCGACTTCCGAGTTACACGACATGCGGTATTGTTTTGATGTTTTCAGGGATGGTTAAAAAAAAAAAAATTTAAAAATAAAACACCGACCTTTCCTCTCCATTTTTCCCATTTAAGTGCAACACAGGTTTCTTTTTGGCCTCAGTGACAGTAGGGCTGTTAATTTTCGAATAATTTACTATTCGATATTTGAAACAGGGTTTGACTGAATATTCGAATAAAAAACATTGCACGTAAAAGCACGCCGGTGTTTTACATATGGCGATTGATATTATGGACCATTCAAACGGCATTTTTTGGAATGCCCCTGTTGTATCAAGGATTTTACGGACAGGAACAATAAACCTCCGTCCACAAAAAGTTACGATTGACAAAAATGCAGCATTTGACGCTGCTAAGCGCCGTAACATCCTTTTTATTAAAATAGCATCAGAGTTGTATCTATACGTGCATATGTATCTTTTCGAATATTCAAACTGGCAAAATGGTATTCGAATATGCGCTTGACGATCGAATATCGAATATTCGGTATATTCGGGACAGCCCTAAGTGACAGGCAGGTCTGGTTCCCCACCTTTCCTTTCCTCCTGGCCTCCAGTTTCCCCATCAGCACCCGCCTCATCCGCTCCTTCTCCGCATCCAGCTGCTCTTGTAGAACATCCATCTCCCGTCGGTGCTCATCGATGAGTCGCTGGGTCTCGTCTGGAGACAGCGTCCCCTTAGCATCCTTCAACTGCTTCTTGAAGTCCATGGCCTTCTGGTTCAGGGCAAGCTGGAGATCTTTGACCTCGTCGGCTGACATGGGCTCGCTATCCTGTAAAGGTGAATTAATCGCATACTTGATTTCTTCGTTAATGACAACGGAATTCTCTCTTGAAACAAAGTTTCCAAAGATGCATTAATGGCTCGATTTCCTTGAACCGATCCTCCATGTAAAGTCAAATTTACAAACAGACAAACAGCCCCAAGAGACCAACAGATAAGCAGTTTAACTGACAAAACAGATACACACAGCCCAACAGACAAATAGTCAAACTGGCAAACTGGCAAACAGACAACAGACAAACAAACTGGCTATGGGAAAACAGCCAAACTTTAAAAAAATACAACCAACAAACAAACAAACAAACAAACCCCCCTAACAACCCAACACCCAAACAGACAAACAGGCTATTACTGCTCCAAGCCTGACCAATATCCTGGTGGTTGTGCCTTCTTTGCTGATTAATATTTGCGTGGAATATAACCTGTATCCAGTAATTTTTACATGTATGGATAGCTTAGATCTATCACTAAAATTTAAGATCATCGCCAGCATCCTCGAGTTACAAGGTAGTGTACACGATTGGCAATCCTCCAAATTTGTTTTTACTGAATTATTACGAAATACCTTACTAGACGGTAAGTTGATAGTAGTCTCAATCATCCTGTGAAATTGTGGCACCAGGTGTGCCTTGACTAAAGGCTATAATGCCGTTTTTCTCTCGTTTTTTCCGCCATCCAACAACGCAAAACTTTCAACAGGTCAGTGGAACGATATTTCCTATAAAATACTAACCCCCAAAACCGCCCATTTTTGAAAATTGCAACAATGACCACAATCATGTACACTGCCTTTAAAACTTGCACAGAAAATACCAATCTTTCCCTTCACTCTTTGCATTCTGCCATGCAATTGCTGCTTCAACCAGGCCAATTTCCCGCATTTGCGCCATCTTTACTCAATAATATTTGCATGGAATATGACCCAAATCCAGTAATTTAGCGCTATGATTTAAGACCAGTGTAAACATCCTAGGGTTAAAACTTGTGGAAAAAATTCCAATCTCACAACAAATTTCTTTGCCAAAAGGCAAAAGTACAGACATCCCCCCACTGGCAAACAAACAGCCCAACAGACAAGCAAACAAACAAACAAACAAACAAACAAACAAACAAGCAAGCGAACAGGCAGACAATCACGCAAGGGAGCAGCTGCCTGACCCATAGTCGGGCCAGGCCGTTGAAAAGCCTGGCCAAGCCCAGGGAACGCCCGGGCCTTCGGGCTTCTATAATCCCCTGGTTGTACACAATAAACTGCCCACTAATGCTGGAGTCCAGCCAGCTCCCATTGTTCACCCAGACTTGACCTCTGGCCCGAGAATGGAATGACAACAAAAGCAATCACTGCAGATTAGTGTGGGAGGGGCCACAGCCCCGCCTAGCCTGGCAGAGGCCGGGATTTATCGATCAGTGGATGCTCTATTGTAAGGTGATTTGTGGCTCACAATAGCAAGACTAAAAGCCAGAAGGCCCGTGCATGGCCAGGCTTTTCAACGGCTGGCCCGACCATGGGTTCGGCAGTGCTCCCTAAAGGTAAACGACCGAAGAGAAAGAAGCCCAACAAATTAACCCCAGAACAGGTCAGACAAAGAGGCATACAGTCCAATAGCACAACACACAAACACCAAAACAACAATTAAATAGACAAAAATATAAACATTACCTTAACCCCTTGCGTACGGATGACGGAATATGGCGCAAAAAAACAGTGCCACCAGGCCGGATGATGCAATTGGCCACCGTTTGTGCAGTTTCAATCCATTGTTGGATTAAACAGTGCCACCGGGCCGGATGACGCCATTAGTCGCTGTTTGTGCAGTTTCAATCCATTGTTGGATTATTGTGTATAGGTTACGCTTGACTGCACAAACACATTGTAGCGGTTCGCTTAGCTGCCAGAGCCGCCGCGACGCCGCCGCGGCACCCCGACGTCTCCCGTAAAATACCGTACTCAAGGGGTTAACCCACCTCTGCTTCCGGCATGCTGCCCTTCTGATCCCGCAGTGCACGCCTAGCGGCGAGTTTGTCCAGCAGCGACTGGCGCTGTCTCTCCCGCTGTAGGTCCAGCTTGTTCTGCAGCTTGTTCAGCTCCTCCTTGTGGGCGGCGATGAGTTTCTTGTAATCCTCATCAGACAGCTGCGACTTCTTGTCCCGCAGCTCAGCCTCAAACTGGACCTGACGGCGTTTCAGCTGAGCTTCAAGCTGTTGGATCTCCTCTGCAGACATCTCCCGCTGGATAAATCCGACAAACAAAAATAATATGGTTTGAGGGCGGATAGTCAATATCCCCAAGGTATTAGAAGCTGACCAGTTCGTCAACTTCCAATACAGAGGGGAGCTAATATTGACTGTCCATCCGAAATAAACCATGTTATATTTGTTTTATCATACATATTCAGTTGCCATTACAATTTCAGCAGCAAGTTCAGCATCATTGAGCTCGGGAAAATGCTGATTACATGGATTAACATTTACGTGTGCCGCCATCTTTTAATGTGTATGTAGCTAGAGCGATGTTTGCGTGTGTGTACTACACGCGTGAGACAGTTCCATGATTGCTTCGTAAAGCACATGCGTACTATTAGAACGTACGGGTATAAACCAATGCGTTAGTCTACTATGCATGCGTATTTTACCCTGTGCGTGAATACTCGTGTGCGCTTGGTAAACAGCAAAAATAGCTGCTGGCACATGATGGTGAACAGACCAGTGGGAATTCGGCTCTCGATCATGAATATGTATGAGGTATAGTAATTATAATTGTGTTCCAAACTGACATTTGATTCTCAAGTGGCAGGCTTGTATTCAAATCAAGTAACATCGAGTCCAAGTCTGAGTCTGAGACAATATGAATATAAATTGAGGTTTGATGATGTCCCAGTCCAAATCATTTTTCATTAGGACTCCAGTTCGATTTTGAGTCGACTCGAATCGGAATCACGAGTCATAGAAAAATTCCGCACTGCAGACACACAAAAACACTGGCACTAATTTGGGAGAACCCATGAATTTCTGCAAGGTGCATGTAGTTTGAATATAGAGCAAAATTAAAGAAGCGTTACCTCAAGGTTCAACTCTGTGATAATGCAGGATTTCACAGGGTACCTGGTGGTTTATGGCACTCCAACCTCGAGGTACCGCCTGTTAAATTTTGCATTTTTCTATGGGAATGTCTTTAATAAAAGGCAGAAGATTCTTTTTCCCCTCGGGCACTCCTTTCGGGAATACAAAACACCATGAGCTAGAGCTACCACATTGTACCGTGAGGTTTGCATGCACAGAGCTGCCAACCTTTTCAAACTCATTTCAGTATTCAGAATGCAAAAAAATCAGTATTTTTACTCAGAAAATCCATATTTTTCATGAAATTTAAATTTTACCTGAAAATTGGATTTTCTTTTAGCTCATGCTGGGCGTTTCCTCATTTTGTTATTTTCAAAAGCTAAAGGTTGCATCCGTTTGGTCGAGATATATTTAGCCATTACACGTACAGTATAAAATGCATGGCAAAACATTATTATGGTCAGATATTCACAAAATCCGTATTTATAAACAAAAATTCATACCTCCGTATTTGTTTGTGAATTTCCGTACAAAATATGGAAAATCTGTACTGGGTGGCAGCTCTGAATGCAGAGGAAAAAGTACAAGCACTATAGTGCATGTGTGTACCTGTCTGAATCAACCACTGGTACAGTATGCAAAATTTGGATTGCAGTGGGCAGGCAGTTTTTCAATCTTCGCTTGGAGTGGACAGGTAGAGATTTAACCTCTTGATTATGGACGACGGCTGTGGTTTAAAAGAGACCACCTGGCTGGTTGACATCTATTTGCACATTCCTGCACCTACTCAATCCATTCATGTTTCAACTATACTTTTCTTGAGTGGGAGTGTAATCAAAAGATCACGTTTTTTAAACAAAGCTTTCGCACAAAAGAAGGGGCTCCAGGTGTGATGAATAGGACTCTATTCAGTGTGGTGCCTATTGTTTGCGTTTACACTTTGCTGCACAGCATCCCCATGAATGACAGCCAGCATCCCATAAATGACAGCCAGCACCCCATGAATGACAGCCAGCGCCCCATGAATGACAGCCAGCGCCCCATGAATGACAGCCAGCGCCCCATGAATGACAGCCAGCGCCCCATGAATGACAGCCAGCACCCCATCAATGACAGCCAGCACCCCATCAATGACAGCCAGCACCCCATCAATGACAGCCAGCACCCCATCAATGACAGCCAGCACCCCATCAATGACAGCCAGCACCCCATCAATGACAGTCAGCACCCCATCAATGACAGCCAGCACCCCATCAATGACAAATGACAGACAGCACCCCATCAATGACAAATGACAGACAGCACCCCATCAATGACAAATGACAGCCAGCACCCCATCAATGACAAATGACAGCCAGCACCCCATCAGTGACAGCCAGCACCCCATCAATGACAGCCAGCACCCCATCAATGACAGCCAGCACCCCATCAATGACAGCCAGCACCCCATCAATGACAGCCAGCACCCCATCAATGACAGCCAGCACCCCGTCAATGACAGCCAGCACCCCATCAATGACAGACAGCACCCCATCAATGACAGCCAGACGCAAAGAGTTAAGGAAAATTTCAGCCAAACATCTTGCCTACCTCTTCGTACTGCCCATCCCCTAGCATCTTCCGTCGCCGTCTCTCTTCTAGTTTATCCGCCAGGGACTGTTTCTGTCTGTCAGTCTCCCTGTCTAATCGCCGTTTCAGTATCTCCATCTCCACCTTGTGCTGGGCAACCAGTCGCTGGTACTCGGTCTCTGTCAGCTGCTCTCTCTTCTGTTTCATCTCTCGCTCGAAGGCGGCATTCCGTTGTTTGATTTCCTCCTCAAGTTTTATCTTATCAGCCGTATCCTCACTGACTGAGGTATTAAAGACCGACTTGCTAAAGTACAGAAGACATCGGGAAATTTTGTATGTACTGCACATATGAAAAGGTCGACTTGTCCAGACGCGTTGACCTTTTCAAATGCACACTGCATAGATTACAGGCCGTACGCTAACTTTTATTCCTGGCTAGCCTACTGCAGTCTTTACTAGCCCGTTTAGAGTTTTACTAGCCCATATATCTTGGGGTTTATTAATTATTGATGTATTTTTTTTCTTTTTGGACTAAGTTCTATTTGGCGCACCCAGTCATGAAGTTGACAGGGCCTATTTCGGAAGATTTATAGTTTGCAGCGGTCAGACCATGGGCAAAGAACCCTATTGGTGGAGGTCTCGCTGCAATGAAGTTAAAGAGCTCTGGGCTTGGGACACTTTAATTCCCCATGGATTAGCCAGAGAACCAGGGGATTTGTGATGCTGCAATTGGATTATCTGTAATGCACTCGCAACTGCCTGTGTGCACTGACCTCTATAGGATGAGCTTATTATATCAGCCAGTTGGGTGCTTAACCCCTTGAGCACGGTATTTTACGGGAGATGTCGGGGTGTTGCAGCGGTTCTGGCAGCCAAATCGAACCGCTACAATGTTTCTATTTTTTATATTTTTTTAAATATTTATTTCGGTATAAAAATTCAAAAATACAAAAATTCGAAAATTCATAGCGATTGGATTACAAATAAAAGTGCACATACATATATGTATACTAAACCGTTACTGGTAGCTTATAAAACAATTACATAATAATTAAAACATACAAAAACTAAACAAGCTTATGAAAATTAATAGTGTGAACAATTTGTGGGATGGCTGATTTTTTATATCTGTTGAGATGTCGGGGTGTTGCAGCGGTTCTGGCAGCCAAGCGAACCGCTACAATGTGTTTGTGCAGTCAAGCGTAACATAAACAATAATCCAACAATGGATTGAAACTGCACAAACGGCGGCAAATGGCGTCATCCGGCCTGGTGCCACTTTCTTTTTTACGCCATATGGCGTCATCCGTACGCAAGGGGTTAGGAAGGCATTTATGAATGGGGATGAAAGTGCTAAGGCCTGATCTTTACCAGTCAGTAATGACTTCAGAGGGTCGCTGATGCTGTTAATGCCAATTGCCTACACTTGGTCCATTAACAGCAGCCACACCCCTCTTTGGCCAAAGATTCTTTCAAAAATTAATTTGTTGGGGGGAGGTGAGTTGGTCTCACCAATGGTGGATGTTACCCCACTGCGTCTACAGGTCTGAAAATTGGGATAATTGATCTGGTATCTATTGAAGATGTATCCTCTATTTAGATCTGGACCCAGGAAAACCATAAGGGTGGTGGGGCTGGCAACTTAAATGTGGGCAACACCACCACCTCTGTTGTAGCCCTTCACCTGGAGTGGCTTTTAGCCTTGTATTGGGTGACTTTAATACATAAAAGAAAAGTAAAGAAATAAATTTACTGGCAAGCAAAAAAAAACCAGGTCATCCCCTTAAAACCCAAAGATCAATTCACAATAAGACGAACCACGGCAAACAAACGACGACCCACCTTGTCTTTGGCGAGTCTCTCCCGTTCCTTTTTCTCGGCCTGCTGTGCTTTGCGCCGCCGCTGCCGTTGCGCCACTTTGGATTCCAGCGTGTACTTCTGCCGTTCCCGCTCCCTCTCGCGGAGCATGGCCATGAGTTCTACCTCCTGCTTGTGATTGGCTATCATCTGCTCGTATTCCTGCTGCGACAGCTGCGTTCGTTTCTCCTGCAAGGCTTGCTTCAGACGAGCCTGTTAAAAAAAAAATGCGAACGATGATCCTCGCGTGATAGGTCTATGCACGCCTGGCACTACGTTCTTGGATATGGGGAAGGATCACATCATTGGCAAAGATCACAGAACATATTCATAAGAAAAGCAATTATTTGTCTTTTGAAACATTTCAAGCATGGAGGGAACAATGGTTGCTGCTGCTGTCGATTTAGCATACAATGAAGCAATTCAAATGTGCATATGTGCCTTGTTATATCTGTACAAGCCATCCAAGCAAATTTTAAGGAAAGACTTGACAGAATACTATAGATAGTCATCATACGGCATGGAAACTGTTTCTGAACAAACTTCGATCATAGCTGCTGAGTGACGAGTATTGTGAAAACAGATTTCAGCAGTTAATTCTTGAATACGGACGACGGCCATAATCGCGGTTGTAAAAAAGACCACCTGGCCCGTTGATAGGCACATTCCTGTGCATACTCAATCCATTCATGTATCAGTTATAGTGTACTTGAATGGGAATTAATGAATAGATGGAGCATTTTCAAATAAAAGCCTTCATTGAGATAAAAAGGGGGCTCCAAGTGTGATGAATAGGACCACTCTATTCAGTGAGGTGCCTATTGTTTGTGTTTACGCTTGGCTGCACGGCCTCGATCCTGGTATAACAGCACACGATCAATAACAGCCAGACAGAAGGGGTTAACAAGTTTTGAATTGGAACACTTTCTTTGTTAGACACCATTTTATAGAAAGATGCTACTTTAACCCCTTGGGCACGGTATTTTACATGAGACGTCGGGGTGTTGCAGTGGTTCTGGCAGCCAAATCGAACCGCTACAATGTGTTTGTGCAGTCAAGCAACAATGGATTGAAACTGCACAAACGGCGGCCAATGGCGTCATTCGGCCTGGTGGCACTACTTTTTTGTACGCCATATGGCGTCATCCGTACGCAAGGGGTTAAACCATAACCAGCTTCGAGTTTTCTCCAGGCACCCTGCTAAATCCAACAGAATCCAACAGCTAAAATAGCAGCCGATTTAACGAAACCTTGCGCAATTGCGCAACTCTACTTACGCCACAATTTATTGCGTAAGTTGCGCAACATTTTAAAATCGATTTCACGAAAGTTACGCAGTGCGTAAGTCGCTGACTTGCACCACAAATTATGGCGTAACTTACGCACTCGTTTTAGGTGGCTTAAGTTGTTGGCACAAAACACCGAAATGATGACTTAGCTAGCTGAGCGTGAGCACAGCAGAGCCGTTAGTTGTTCAAATCATTAATTAAATTCACTAGATTATTTCAGAGAGTAATGAAATGATCATCCGCTGCAGGTTTACCTGTGAGATATTTCCGAAAGTTGCCATCAATTTTTTTTCGGAGCGATGTTTCAAAAGTGAAAAGTTTCAAAATGGCGCCCCACAGTTCAATTTTACGACTGTTCCATGTATTTTTATTGTTGTACTAAAACAGTCGTCGTAAAAGCGGCATTCAGCCTCGTCCGCGATGTATAAAATAAATAAAACATTGCGCAGCTACGCACTGTTTCGTGAAATGGATCGTAAGTCTTACGCAATGGCGTCAGTTGCGCACGGTTTCGTGAAATTGGCTGCTGATCTTTTGTTCACAGCCCACATCAACAAAATCCAACAGAAAGTACCCACTGTTAGATATTGTTGGATTTCGAATGGTTTGGGTTAAATTTTCTATGTAGTTCCAGACATTGCATGGAGACGCCATCACTTCCGTATTCTGTAGACTAATGCAGCAAACACAATTGGAAGCCATTTTTGGGTTGCTTGAGTACCCAACCACATCGTCACAGTTTTCACGAACAGACAAATTTTGCCTCTCCGCACTAAACTAAAGTTACAAGAAAATCAGGTTTTAAGCTGCTCACTTTTTAAATTGAAGATATTACCTGCATTTATACCACATGTTGATTCATTGTTGACACTATGTTAAAGTTCAGTTCTCGGTCTTTCACAAGTCATTGGCAGCTGAGCGATAAGTCAATTAATTACAGAGTTATTAATTGATTAATAAATTTGTCTCTTCGTGAAAACTCAGAAGCGAGAAATGGCCCGTTTTGCCCCACAAAGAGTCATTTGTCTCTTCGTGAAAACCCAAAATCCATTTTTGGCAATTGATCAATTAATAACCCTGTAGTTAATTGACTTATCGCTCAGCAGCCAATGACTTGTGAAAGACCGAGAACTGAACTTTAACATAGTGTCAACAATGAATCAACATGTGGTATAAATGCAGGTAATATCTTCAATTTAAAAAGTGAGAGACAAAATTCGTCTGTTCGTGAAAACTGTGACGACATGTCGCACGCACTCTAAAGACGAGGCGCGAGCGCATTTTGGTGATACTATTGGTCCAAAAAGCTCGGAGCCCGTGCATACTACCTTAGTGCGTCTCTCGCAAGCCTGGTGCCACCAAAGAAAATGGCTGTCCTCGGATTAGTCTATAGAGGAGGGCAGGTTACCTTTCGCTCTTTGGGGCCTTCGCTGAATGTCGGCTTGTTATCTTTAGCATCCAGATCCTGAATTACGTCCTCCCAGTCCTCGTCATCACCGTAGCTGCCGTTAGACTGGCTGGCATCCTGCATAGATAAACCAATAGCTCGTCCTAGTTACCAGCTTTAAAACTGGGCTATCAAGTTTAACATTATGTTGTCAATGAACTGGTATTTCTCTATCAGGTTTCAAGTCAAGTTTTAAAGATAATATACAACATTTGCTTTTGCTGTAATCCTCCGAAATGGGGGTGAGTATTATATAGAAAATGTGACTGCAAAAGGGGCCAATTTCATAGAGCTGCTTAAGCAAAAAAAATGCTTAAGCACAAACAAACTTTGCTTAGTAAAATCAGGTTACCAGCTAAAACTCCATGTGATTGTCAAGCTATTAAAGCAAACAACAGCTAAATACCGGTCACAAGCAATATACATCAGATGGAGTTTTTGGCTGGTAAGCTGGTTTAACTAAGCAATATTTTTTGTGTTTAAGCATGTTTTTGCGCTTAAGCAGCTCTATGAAATTGGCCCCAGGCGCGGATCTGGTTGCAAATCAGAAAAGCAGAAACCCTACAGGTCTTATTTTGCCTATGGGTAAGAACAAAACAAAGAGGTTAAATGGCTGCACCAACGGTGAGAAAGTGTGTCAAGCCCCGCCCGCCCGCCCCGCCCGCCCGCCCGCCCCGCCCCCCCACCCCCCCCCCCCCCTCCCCCGCCTGCTCGTAAAAAAATTCGCACACAAAACATTTTGGTAGTCACCTTTCTGGGCAAATTTCAGAAACCACCCCCCCCCCCTGCAAAAAAATCCTGGATCCGCCTCTGATGACCTGTTTAAAGTTTCATGTTCAAAATAGCGGTGGGAGAAATCAGATTTTAAAATCCGGTTATATTAATTTTATTCAAACTGAATTGCGGTTATCTGATTTCACTGTATATTCCCATCTAGGTCATAGTCATGCCAACAAAAGTTGATGATAGTAACAAAATTTGAATGTTGAAAAAATTACTCAGAAGGTGAAAAAACAAACTTACCTTTCCCACTTGAGTACTATTGGGGCACTGGTGCTGCAAGCAATATGGTGGATGGCTGTTGCTAAGTAGGGGTGTGCATTTATGGGTAAAAGAACCGGGTACCCGATTGAAAAAAAATACGGGTACCCGGGTACTCGTTAAAAAACCCAACCCAAAACTTCCAATCCCGGAAGTTGCAATTAGTTGAGTATCTATGGGGGACCCCCCGTGCACCCCCCAGAACTAATCCACACCAACTTTTTCTGGTGTGTTTTAAGGTCCTTAAACACATTTGGGATGTTAACAGTGAAAAAAACCCGATGCTCTGGCGATATCCAAGATGGCAGCCAATATGGCCGCCAAAAATGGTCAAAATTGGGAAAAGTCATATATCAGCCAAAAAATATGATAAAAGCACAAATAAAATTGTTAGATATATGTTTTTGACCCTTACACATTCATTTCTGGTATTCTCGTTTTGCTATCATGCTTCAAATTCAAGATGGCGGCCAACATGGCCAGCAAAAGTGGTCAAATTTGAGAAAAATCGTATTTATCAGCCAAAAATTATGATAATGGCATGAATGAAATGATTTGATATGTTTTTACCCTTACAAAATACTTTCAAGTATTCTTTTATTTTGCTATCATGTACCAAATTCAAGATGGCGGCCAATATGGATGCCAAAAATGGTCAAATTTGAGAAAAGTCATATATTGGCCAAAAAGGTAAGTGATGAGTATAAGTAAAATGATTTGTAAACATGTTTCAAATTCAAGATTGCGGTCAAAATGACCAAAGAAATACAAAATACATGTATCAGCAATATATTAAAATAACCATGAGCACTCACTTGCAATTGTGAATAAGAAAATAATACATATACCAATTCTTTAATATCTGGAGGTATCTCACAAAAAGGCTAAAGTAAATCTATAGACATTTTATATAGCGATTGTCAACCGCTTTAACACACACACACACTCACTTGGTACCGTAAGACAAATTAATATACATTTTGTACCCATGTAATTTACATCTGGAGGTATCTCAAATAAGGGCAAAAGTATTTGACATTTTATATAGCGATTGTCCACTGCTTTAACACACTCTTGGCATTGTGAAAGACAAAATAATAAACCCATTCTGTAATACATCTGGAGCTATCTCAAATAGAGGCAAACTTAAACCTAAGGTAACTGGTTTGCGGTAGAACCATGTATTAAATCTCTTTTGTGAGTTTGTGTTCTGAAAAGAACCGGTGGGAACTCATCAACGTTACGGACAGTATGCTCTGCCCGTCGTCAGGAGACTGAGGGATTCCAACGGTGAAGCGGGCTTATATGGTGTCTAGAAGCGATTAAGCGTGAGAAGGATGCAAACTCCTGCAGGGCTTGGGGATGCTGGATGATCATTGAGGCGTGTCATTCTGAAGGAAGGGTGCGAAGGGGGAGGTTGCCAAGGGTATATGGGACCCATAGGCTGGAGAACTACATGTAAGTTATCCTAGGGTATAGGAGACCCATTGGACTGGGAGGTAAGGATGGGGCCCCAGATGTCGCTGATGGAGAAACCGATGTCTTGGGGAACCGTGTTGTGCTTGAAGATTTCAATGGCTTCTCTGATGCGGCAGGGGTACCAGCGTTCGATGCTGGTGATGAGTTCGGCCTGGCTCCAGTTGATCTGATGGTCTTCGGTGTGGGAGTGTTTGACTATGGATGATTTCTCATAGTCTCCCTTTCTGCCATGGGCTTTGTGTTCATTGAGTCTGGTGGGGAGGTCCCTACCAGTCTCGCCGATGTACACTTTGCCACATTGGCAGGGGATCTTGTACACTCCTGGCCTGCGCTCTGGGTCTGACTGGTCCTTGTGCGAAGTCAGCAGATTCTGGATCTTTATGGGGCTGTGTGGTAGACTCGAATCCCATGCTTGTGGAGGATGCGCTGGATGTGATGTGAAGTACTGCCTAAGTAGGGGAGAGTAACAGGACTAGGGACCCTAACTAGTTGGCTTTGGGTACAGGCGACCCTTTGGCCGGGGGTGGATCTGGGGTCTTGTGTCTTGACTTGGCTGGGCTTGTATCCGTTGTGTTGCAGTGCTGTGGTGACGTGATGGAGTTCCTGGGTTTGATGTTCCTTGTCACAGACGTTGTATGCCCTGCGGACGAGGGCCCAGTTGATGGAAGTCTTGATCTTGGGGTGATGGAAGGAACTGCTGTGGAGGTATCTGTCGGTTTGGGTGGGTTTGCGGTAGACACTGCGGGTAAGACTGCCGTCCTGCTTTCTGGACACCTCAACATCAAGAAATGAGATGTTGCCATCTCTTTCTTGTTCCATGGTGAACTGGATGCTGCTGTGAAGCCCGTTGAGGTGTTCCAAGAAAAGCCAAAGGTTATACTTTCCGTGCTGCCAGATGATAAAGGTGTCAATGTACAGGAGCCAAACCCTAGGTCTGTGATCTGCTGTGGCGATGGCGATCTGCTGTGGCGATGGCAGTCTGCTGTGGCGATGGCAGTCTGCTCAAACTGAGAGATGTTGCCGGAACGCTGGAGAGAAAGACGCTTGCCTTGCAGCCTCCTCTCGCTTGGCTGGTTTGTGTTTCCGGAGGGCTTGATTGATCTGCAGACGGATCTCATCGGCAGCATGCTTGTCAAGATGGCAGAGGGTGGGTTCAGTGTGTTGGATGATCTCTTCTACAGGGGATGATCGAGGGACAAGGGACAAGGTCTCTTCCGCGGACAGGGTACGCTGGCTCAGGTTGACTATGTGCCGGGTGATGAAGGATTCTTGAGAGCGAAGGTGGGGTTTGGTGTGGTGCAGGTTGGAGGGTACAGAGCATCTCATTCGGCTGGAGGGTTGGGGGCGTAGAGGGATATAGAAAATCCCATGGCCAGGGTCGGGGCTGTGGGAGTGGGGATATACATGTAGGTGATCCCATTACCTGGGTGGAAGCTGGGCTGGGACTGGTCTTGGTCTTGCGCTTTGTGATACTCCGGAGTTTCTTGATTTGGCGTGGTTGCTGGAGGAAAGGGTGAGCTGCTGAATCTTCCCGAAATCAGCTCCGGAGACACTAGAACCTAGCTGGTCACAGGTGGTGGAAATCTGCCTGTCCAAGGATGCAAGGGTGGATCTGGTGGGACTGATGCGGAAATTCCACCCCCTACAGAGAATGGCTGGACCTGATGTGGAGACTTCATTGAGCCAGTGTGGTCAGAGGGACCTGTCTTGCCATCCCGTCTTGCAAATCCCGTCTTGAAGACATCCTGGCTGAAGTCACAGAGGAGGAAACGTCAGATGACGAAGATGTCGATATTGATGGAGATGATGTAAATAAATCTGACTGTTCAGGTCTTGACGACTATGACAGTGACTAATGCTATGTCATATTCAAAGCAGTAGACAATCTATATATGAAATGTAGATATTGCAATGCCTTTCCTCTTTCAAAATATCAAGTGTGAAAGCGGTGGACAGTCGCTATATAAAATGTCTATAGGTTTTACTTAAGCCTTTTTATGAGATACCTCCAGATATTAAAGAATTGGTATACATATGTATTATTTTCTCTTTCAAAACATCAAGTGACTGTTCATGGTTATTTTAATATATTGCTGATACATGTATTTTGTAATTCTTTTAATTTATTACGGTAATTTTGACCACAATCTTGAATTTTAAACATGTTTACAAATCAGAAAAAGCCAGATATGAGTTTAAAATGACTTTCAAATAGGCCTACATAATGTCAACTTTTACTTACACTCATCACACTTACCTTTTTGGCCAATATATGACTTTTCTCAAATTTGACATTTTTTGGCATCCATATTGGCCGCTATTTTGAATTTGGTGCATGGTAGCAAAATAAAAGAATGCTTGAAAGTATTTTGTAAGGGTAAAAACATATCAAATCATTTCATTTATGCCTTTATCATAATTTGTTGCTGATATATACGATTTTTCTTAAATTTGATCACTTTTGATGGCCATATTGGCCGCCATCTTGAATTTGAAGCCTGATAGCAAAACAAGAATACCAGAAATGAATTTGTAAGGGTCAAAAACATATATCTAACATTTAAAAAAATGTTTTTATCATATTTTTTGGCTGATATATGACTTTTCCCAATTTTGACCATTTTTGGCGGCCATATTGGCCGCCATCTTGGATATCGCCAGAGCATCGGGTTTTTTTCACTGTTAACATCCGAAATGTGTTTTAGGACCTTAAAACGCACCAGAAAAAGTTGGTGTGGATTAGTTCTGGGGGGGGTGCACGGGGGGTCCCCCATAGATACTCCACTAAATAGTGTCTTTCTCTGAGATTCAAAAGTCTGATTTCAGACAAAAGTCTGAAAAATCTCATGATCACTACTCCGCCATTGCATGTTCCGGCACGTGCATATACACCGGCATATCACAAAAGACAGAAGCTTTATACAGTTGTATTTATTGTGGAATGAGGCACGCTATTATGTCTCGTCGAGGCTCTTTATCCATACCCAGACTACAAAAACCACAACCGGTAAATTCCCTTTATTGTCAACTTCCGTAAACGTCATAAACATGAAATCTGTGCTGGTTTCCCTATTTAGTCGGGGTTTTAATTCTAAAAATTCCTGACAAATAACATTCAAAACCTTTCCTTTTTCATTTTCTTCTAAGTTACTGTGTGATAATGTAAAGTTTTACGGGTACTCGATTCCATAATCTGGAACCGATTCCTGACATGAACGATCGGGTACTCGGGTACCCGGTTCCGATGCACACCCCTTATTGCTAAGGGACACCTCTAGAGGGCAGCATTTCATAAAATGAATACTTTGTCTTTATTTGAACATGTCAAAATAATGCACACGTTACCACTTGTGACATTGTTGATATACTGAGCAAATATCGTCTGTCTCGCTTTCCTCTATGAACTCGTCCAAAAACGTAAACAAACTAGCCACCGCCATTTTCTCATGGTCGCGTTGACATGACAATAGTTCGACTATAGTCGCTCGCACTTCAACTTCAGTGCTCATGCGCTACGTACATCACGAACCAACCACTAGTTAACCATTGGTCCTTGATCGAATTGCTCCTAGCTGTGGAAGAAAATCTCAATGTTTCAACTTACCCCATGTTCCAACTAACCCCCATCTCCCCTACTTTAATTTGTTTACCCACAAATCGGCCATCCGGACAACCGAATATTCGAATATTCCATCGAATGGAAGGTCAAATATTCGAATAATTAATTTGACTCAGCCCTACAGGCCCATTCACTGTTTTTTATGCTTTTATGGGGAAAAGGAAAAAAAACAAAAAAACAAAAAAACATTGTTCTTGCCTGACCCTCCCCTCCAAAATTTTGGGATCCTTCTCCCTTCCTACCTTGCTTAGCTGTATCTGGAAGGACTGGTTGATGTGTTCCACTTGAAGACTGTTAGTTCCGTTATCTTCTGTGACCATCTCAATGTTGGTGACCGTCATCTCAGCTGCATTGGCCAGATGAGACGCAAAGTCGTTGTCCCCTTGAGCGACGTCAAATGTCTGCGGGATAATAAAGAAATGGAACTACATGCATGTACCATGGCACATATGGAATGAACACAGACTTGCCTCTTTTAAAGTGCAAGATAAAAACTGTTCTTTTTCATGCAACATCCACAAACTAATATGTGATTGTAATTTGTCTTGGTTATATTCGCTTCTCTATATTCTACATCCATAGGATTTTTGTTCTTTTTAATGCAAGTTCACCTCGAACAAGGCTAAAAGCCACTCGAGGTACAAGAGCGACAAAAAGAAAAAGAACCAAAGATACAAGAGGTACGAGGTGCGATCAAAAAGTTCTGAGACTGCGCCTATAACAAGCAAAAACCGTAGGTGATTTAAATCTGGCCGCCATCCCCTTCAAAGTAGTCCCCTTGTGCAGCGATACACTGCTCCCAGCGCTCCTGCCACGGTTGGAATGCTTCCTGGAAATCCTGTTCCGGAAGTGCGCCAAGCACCATCTGCGATTCTCGCTGGATCTCCTCCACAGTGTCAAAACGGCGACCCTTCAGCTTGAACTTCATTTTGGGGAACAGAAAGAAGTCGCAGGGAGCCAAATCCGGCGAGTAGGGGGGTGGGGAGTGACGATTGTGTGTTGTCGCACACGAGAAACTTGCGCGTTTTCAACGCGCTGTGAGCGGGCGCCTTGTAATGTTGGAGCACCCAATTGCCAGCGCACCACATATCAGGCACCTGGTGACTTGATTTTGTCTCAAACTTTTTCTCAAACCTTGCGTCTTTCCACATCTGTTTTAACTTTTGTAGTCTTTGTTATGCACTTTTGATCATTCTTGAGTAAAGAGGGCAATATAAATGTTAAAATTATGAGGGTATACACCAGAGTTGTATTAGAGTAACTGCAAGTCCTTTCACAAGTCCTTTCGCAAGCCCAGCTACAGAAGTCCTTTCATAAAGCCGGTCACAAGTAACTGGATGAACAATGACAAAGGAATGCCTTTGTCACAGCTCATTTGAATAGCTTGTGATTGGGATTAGGACTGGAGGGCTTGTGATGGACTTGCAGGGACTTGTGAAAGGACTTGCAGGGACCCGAATACAACTCTGGTATACACATCAGTGTAGCTCAAAAAGCCTTTTTTATGGAATTCGCCCAAAACACAGGGCGGAAAGCCACTCTACACGAATGGCTACAAAAATGGCCACATTTTTGGTTGCACTACCTGCAATGTACCACCCTTACACTTTTCCTGGGTCACTCTAGATCTACCGTAATTTCCGGAATATAGGCCGCGCGGAGTATAAGCCGCAGCACGCAAAAATCTACAAATTAAGATTTAAAGTTGACGTATTAGCCGCACCGGCGTATAAACCGCACCGCGGCGCTGACGACCAACCACAAAAGTCATCGTGCTGCATAGCGCTCGTATGTAAAATGGTTCCGCTATCGAAATCACATGCAATCCTAAAGTGTAAGCAGCGCAAGAACGAGAAAGGCGAGTTTGGGTTCAATATCGACGTCATCTTACCTGACTTCAATTTTAGTGTCTGGTTCCCGCTATGATATTCTTATTGAAAACGCAATTATCGAGAGTCGGCAAACAGACAAAGCAATCCCACCCACTGGTGGTGTACGAGTATCTGTGGACAGCGCCCTCATTCGACGCGCACGGAGCCCAATAAACTTCCATAAGTCCTCAAAATTACCAATTTTGACGGGCTGGATGAGCGTCCTGGCTGGGTGGGCCGCGCGGCAGTTCTTTTCTTTTTTGACGGGGCGGGGGAATAAAAAAGAAAATGACAACTTTAACCACTAATCTGAGCTCAACAGTCACCAATTGACCAGTGAAATAATAAACAACATGGATTACACAACGATAAAACAGACAAAAACGAACAGACGCACCACACGATTTGTGAGGTGTGAACGGTACTTATGGTACATTTGCAAGTCTATTCGGTCCCTCTAGATTGGTTTCCTTTATTTCCAACAAGTGAGTAGAGCGAACGTAAACGGCATCTTATTTCCATCACTGCCTGAACTTTTAAGTTGTATAGTCATGGAGGAAACACGGCCCGTGCCGGGCATGCTGCGCGACGGCATGAGTGGTTTTACCGTGCGATGCGTTGCCGCCATCTTCACCGGCCACGTTGCGTTCACGCCCCGCACGGGCCATGCGGGAAATCACGGTGCGCTATATCGCTGGCGGAAAAAGCGTCAACGTTGTCGATCTCCTTTTCCAAGTCACCCAGTAAAAATGAGTTTGGATCCGTGAGGCAGAAATGAGTTATATCATGATTCATGTCATTCTTGCACTTAATAGCCGACTTGTCGAGTTCAATTTGTCTGGAACGTTTTAATTAATTAAGCGATGCAAGGCACAATTGTCGAATAAATCGCAAACAGAAAACGCTTCGGTTTCCACGTGTCCGAGTCATCACAGCACACATGCACACTATGCACGATCGTTTGCACGTGGGAGTTCGTTGTGTTAAGTTGAACAGGCAACGCTACTCCCTCTGGACCATCGCTATAAAACCGCACACATGGCTTCGCCGGCTTTGGGGGGTTCGAGTTACTGTAGTAAGAGCTACCTGGCTAAAGCTAGCCGCGGATTCGGCCGCGGATTCAGAGCTTGTTTTTTAGGCTGTGACTGGTTCCCGCCCCAGTGAGAAAGAAGAAAAATAATGCACGGACGGGAACCAGTCTGCTTGGGGAATCGAGGTTTTGTGAAGGTTTTTACATGGGGCGCACGTGCCGTGCGGGCTCTAGTGCGATCGCTCATCACGCGCACGGGCAATTACCAGCGCGATCGAAAAGCGCCGTTTTGTAGGATCCGGCAACGGTTTGGTACTAAAAAAAATTAGCAATTTGAGAGCTTGGTTCGGCAAGAAGGGCACAGCGGCCAAAGTATTAATGGAGCACAGCACAACTGGATGTGAATAGTGCATTTTTACAAGGGGCATCACGGCAACTAAGCCTTAGGGCATCGACGGCACTGGCCGCCGTGGCCGTCGTGAATTTCGAACCTTGTGTGACTGATTTTATTCTTCAACTGTTGCCGTATAAACCGCCCGGAGTAAAAGCCGCAGGGACATTTTTCAGCATGAGAATCAACGTATAAGCCGCGGTCTATATTCCGAAAATTACGGTAAATAAAGGATAAATCTTCAATAGAAATTATCCCAATTTTCAAACATATATAGACCCAGGCGCGATAACTTCCAACTCACCACCTCCCTCCGCCCAGCCTAAAGAAATCAGTGGACAAAAGATGAGGAAAGTTCAGTTTTAGAGGTCAGAGGAAAACCCAGAATCTTTCAGAGAAAACCCAGAATCTTTCAGAGGAAAACCCAGAATCTTTCAGAGGAAAACCCAGAATCTTTCAGAGGAAAACCCAGAATCTTTCAGAGGAAAACCCAGAATCTTTCAGAGGAAAACCCAGAATCTTTCAGAGAAAACCCAGAATCTTTCAGAGGAAAACCCAGAATCTTTCAGAGGAAAACCCAGAATCTTTCAGAGGAAAACCCAGAATCTTTCAGAGGAAAACCCAGAATCTTTCAGAGGAAAACCCAGAATCTTTCAGAGAAAAACCCAGAATCTTTCAGAGGAAACCCCAGAATCTTTCAGAGGAAACCCCAGAATCTTTCAGAGGAAAACCCAGAATCTTTCAGAGGAAAACCCAGAATCTTTCAGAGGAAAACCCAGAATCTTTCAGAGGAAAACCCAGAATCTTTCAGAGGAAAACTCCAGAATCTTTCAGAGGAAAACCCAGAATCTTTCAGAGGAAAACCCAGAATCTTTCAGAGGAAAACCCAGAATCTTTCAGAGGAAAACTCCAGAATCTTTCAGAGAAAACCCAGAATCTTTCAGAGGAAAATCCAGAATCTTTCAGAGGAAAACCCAGAATCTTTCAGAGGAAAACCCAGAATCTTTCAGAGGAAAACTCCAGAATCTTTCAGAGAAAACCCAGAATCTTTCAGAGGAAAACCCAGAATCTTTCAGAGGAAAACTCCAGAATCTTTCAGAGAAAACCCAGAATCTTTTAAAACCCAGAATCTTTCAGAGGAAAACCCATGTCATAAAGCAGGGACTGACAACGAAATCTGCATCAGGGGTGAAACTTAAAAATCACAGAAACCTTCGCAGGTATTTAATTTGTGTTGCATTGCTGAAAAATGCAAATTAAAGAAAATTAAATTTCCTACCAAGAAAAGATACAGCTCAAAATTGCCCAAAAAAGGGGGTCATTAGAATGAATAGAAGACCGTTTCAGGTTGCAGAGGTCATTTCGGAATGAGAAAAACAATTTAAGACAACAAAATCTTCTGGAAATCTGAAAGATGTCTCACTAAAAATCCTAAAATCAGAACAAAATCTGGAGAAATCTCAGCCCTGTTGCATGTGGCCCTACGCAGGATTGTAACATTCCGGAAATGCAAACTTCAGTTGACAATATTCCAAACTCACCCCGAGACTTTGGCTGCCCATCTGCAAGCTGAACTTGTTCGGTGCCACCTGCTTGACTGTTGCCGGTCCCAACAGATGACCTCCGACCCCTTCATTGTCCTTGAGATTGACCTGACCCTTGACCTTCATGGGCTTGGATTGGCCTGGTACAACCACATCAGCAGCCACAACCACACTGCCCTTGGCTTTGGTCTTTGAGGAACCTGACCCCATGGCTTTGGCCGTGCTATGCGATCAGCTGCAAAATAGATATTCAACAAAAAGCTTCACATACATATGTGTACATCTGGTTGTGACAGTCACACGGAATCGTATTTAGGACATGACCAAAATAATCTCCCACTCCCAGCTCCCTACTTCACCTGGGCAGATTATTATTTCCCCTGGGTGGATTACTATTTCGCCTGTGTGGGTAACTATTCCGCCCAGGCGGAATAATTATATTGTTAGTCCTGTTATCACTGCATCACTGTTGCCTACTTTAGTATATAATATCTGCCCGGGTGAACTAATAACCGCCCGGACAAAATGATTTATCTGCCTGAGTGAAATAATAATCTTCCTGGGCAAAATTATGGGCCAGAAATGTTTTTGGGTCTTGTCCTAATTACGCTTCCGTACAATCATAACCCAACAGCTAGGCACAAAAGGGGGGTTCGTCTTATGACGTTAGATTCGTTTGCTGTCCGCAGCGATGACTTTTAGACAAATGGCACCAGCGGGCTAGACAGGACATGATAAAAATAGCTCTCAAAAGTCACTTTTTTGTTAGTTCATGTTTGTTATATTTTACAATACGTAATCTACATAAAACTACAAAATGACTTCTCTCAGCAATGAACATCCTCTTTAACCCCTTGGGTGTCGCAGCAGTTCTGGCAGCCAAATCGAACCACTACAATGTGTTTGTGCAGTCAAGCGTATCATAAACAATAATCCAACATGGATTAAAACTGCACAAACAGCGGCCAGTGACGTCATCCGGCCTTGTGACACTGTTTTTTTGCACCCACAGGCGTCATCCGTACGCAACGGGTTAAAAGGCTGGTGGCATATTTTTCAATTTTGACTGCAAAAAGATCTCTGAATTGTATCTGTTCATCACTGAATTTGAACATGTCACTCACCAGGTTTAACTAGACCTAGGCTAAATGATGATTTGTTAGAATGGTTTCAGTCCGATTCAGATGCAAAGTCGAAAGTCGACTCTACTCGACATTGGAATCGGAATCACAATTCCATTAGTCAACTACTTGAAGCAGCAAATTCCTGCAGTGCTTCCTTGAAGCAGATTCCATGCATCGCCCGACAATTCTGAAAGTCGGCAATAGTAATCCAAGAGTTGTAAGTCGACTTAGTCGCGTCCCTGCAAGTCGCAAGTCCAGTCCTTTCACAAAGCCGGTCACAAGTACATGTAACTGGATGAACAATGACAAAGGAATGTCTTTGTCAAAGTTCATTTGAATACATGTAGCTTGTGATTGGAATTAGGACTGGAGGGCTTGTAATTGACTCGACTATATCCCTACCAAACAGTGACCTGTTTAAAGTTTTGTGTTTATACAAATGCTGGGAAAAGAGAGAAAACAGAGAAAAAAATGCTGTTCTTGTAGTCTGGTTCCCCGACCCTACTTCGGACTTTACGGAGCAATTTATAGACATCAGGGAATTGGGTCGGGTCGGGGAACTAGATTATTTCCAATGATTGTCGGCCGACAATCGCTGGAAATTGATATACAAATTCCACTTTTCTTGAAAATGACAGCACACCAGGTGCCGTCATTTCACAGTAAGCTTGGGACTATTATTTACTTAGTCAAGTAAGGTATTTCATAATAATATGGCAGTTTGGTTTTTTGATACTTGCAAATGTTGCAAATCACCTTTAAGTTTGGACCCTGCATCCATGTACAGTACATCTTAAAGATAAACTTCATCAGGTTGGCGAGTGCCATGTTCAATTCATGAATTTAGTGCTGTGTAAATGGAGCAGAGAAATTCAGAAGGAATAAATTTACATTAAAAATTTGAATTTTTTCCAATGCTTTAAACTCGTTGTGCACTAGTAGTAGATAACATTGTGCATCTATCCACTGTTTGCCCACCGTTTGGTCTGTTTCACATCTCGTGAATACCTTGTCAGAACGACAACGAAGGCATGGAAGCAGACGAAATTCGTTTTGGTAAGAAACACTCACTCAAAACACTCACTGCACATGTTCAGTGCTTATACCCAGCACGATATGGGGCAGAGGGGTAACCCCCTTTTTGTCCCTATACCCTATACACTCTCCAGACTATTGTTACCCAACACATCCCCCCTAGAGATCTGCAAAGAATTCCTGAGATTCCGGGAACACAATGACCAACACAAAAGAGGGGGGGGGGGGGTTCCCTCTGCATCATACATGTCATCAGTGCTGTGCCGGTCAAAAATAAGCTGATGCCGGTTCACGGCAGCCGCAAAATAACCACTGCCAAAGCTTATGCCATATTTTTTTATTTTTAGTTTAATAGTATTTAAAGTGCTATCTTCAATATTTACATGTACATGTGTCTGCATCTATGTCGAGCGCAATCTGGAGTTTTGCGCAAGTTTATTGTACTCCCTCCGGAGCTATAAATTTCCCTTTGAATGTATGAACTCGGGAGGGGGTACAATAAACTTGCGCAAAACTCCAGACTTCGGTACTCTATTGTGTTACGAAGGTCTAATCTGTCTACACATGAATGCGTTTAAACCGTTTTCTTTGGTTCAGATTTTATTGTGGAAAATGTTTTGATACTATTTCAAAATTTTTAGTATCTTATAACAATAGCAACTTAGGGCCTATGAAGTAACTTTCTCGCCTCCCGTTTGTGAATTAGATGTAGGTAGGCTAAGATGAATAAGACAAACCTTTTGTCCATATAAATTATAATACTTCAATTTGTTTGTCTTTTGGACTGCTCAAAATACTAATTATATCATCCCCCTATATAATTTTGCATGGGTTATACTTAAGATATAATGGTCCAAAAACGGTGGACTCCCTACATATATAGGATAGCATGTCGAGTCATAGGCCTAGGCCTACATCATGTATTATACAACACCTGAATAAATCCCAGCCATCCGATTGGTGGATCGTCGATCACGTGCATTGAAATATTCGTCCCATCGCACGACGCGAACGCGCACTGCCAAAAAAAGTTCTATCACATGGTTCTATCAAACGGTAACGCGTTTGATAGAACTTCCCCGCCGCCACAACACGGCTGTCATTGGACTGGTTCCCGGTCCCTCCGTTGTCCTTCGAACTTCAAATGTTATTTACACAAAATGGTGGACAGTGTTTCCGAACCGCGGTTTGTTTTCCTAACAGACGACGAAATATTGGAACTCGTAGTCGTAGGCGATGCTGACGCTGCTAACACAAAGAGACAAATGAAATATGCAGCCAAATGATGAGAGGAATTTGCAAGAAAAACAGGAACAACAATTAAAGCTTTAACTGATTCGGAACTGGACCACTTTCTGTCGCGGTTTTATGCGGGACTGAGAAGGTAAACGGCATGTTCGTTGTAACGTTACACCAAGAAATCCATGCATGCAATCTGTCAGATTTATTCAGGCGTTGTATAAAACAAATAATGAATGTTTCACATTCGTGCAATGGTAAGAATAATTTCATTCGGTGACAGGTGGAATGGAACATTCAATCTGTCACCTCATGAAATTATTCTTACCATTGCACTCATAAACATTCATTATTTGTATATAAATAATGTGATGTAGGCTCGTGTAGTAGTTTATTAAACTGTCTAACGTTACATTGTCTAAAGAACTAAACTCTAAAGGAAACACTGGACATGCTGGAGCAGACCGCCAAAAATAGTGAGGCTCACCTTTTCAATTAAGAGCCGACGCCGACGGCAGACAGTAATATTAATTATTATAAAATGGCGACACCCAATAAAATGATTGTGTTAATGTAATGTGACGTAGTCGTAATGACTAACTAAAACTCATGTCTTATAAAAGAAATAGAAATCATCGTGTACTAATTCGTATTTTGCAGAGGTGACCATAGCAATTGCACATACATTCAGGCGCCCTTTCAAGTAATTGTAATTTTACATTGAAAGACACTGGGAACCAGGCGGTGGTAAGAACATTGAACACGACGACTGTTTTACGTATTTAAATGTTGAGCTATCTCGCAGATATTACCCCGCGCATTTGCTATCGCTAGTGCAAGCGCGAGCCCGTTCGATTTAGCCCTCCTCCGACTTCTCGCGCTTTATCGGGCCTAGTCTTGTTTCAAGACATAGAGTTATAACTCTATAAGACGACAGTGATCGATAAAGGGATCGTGTAGCGCGCGCGTCGCGTTTATTCGTTCCATGCAGTGCGCCCTCTGACGGTACGATTAGACCAACTCACGGGCGTCCGGCTGTAATATGCAAATGAGTTTGTTGTGTTAATATTCATAACCTTCGAACAACATGGCGCTTCATGTCGGCGACCCCATGCATGACATACCATACGATAGTGTCTGATTTGTGAGAAGAAACCGAAGATCGTATGTATACGCGTAGCGCCGCGTATAGTAGTTATATAGTAGTTATACTCAGGCTATTATATTTATATCTTTGAAAGGAACAAAATAATAACATGCAAAAAATATTTCTCTGTTAAATACAAGTGAAATTGATTGTTTTTATTGGGGAAATCGTTGGGGATTATACTTCTGCATCACGTGACGTACGTGTGTGATTCATGTCACAAGTAATTAAAGCACTGTCGAGAATCACAGACGCATTTGTTTAGTTCGTACTCTGAAATTCAATATGAATTGCAGTGTTGTAGTCAAGGCCACAACCACCGAGGCCGAGGCCAAGACCGAGGCCACAACCTCCGAGGCCGAGACCGAGGCCGAGGCCACAACGTCCGAGGCCAAGGCCGAGGCCGAGGCCACAACGTCCGAGGCCGAGGCCGAGGCCAGTTACTAAACACATAATAAACTAATAATCCACTCAATCAAGGTTAAAGGCAGTGTGTATGATTGGTCATTGTTGCAATTTTCAGAAATGGGCGGATTTGGGGGTTAGTATTTTATAGGAAATATCGTTCCACTGACCTGTTCAAAGTTTTGCGTTGTTGGATGGCGAGAAAAACGGCGCTCGTTTTCAACCGTCGGGCGGATGATAGCCTTTAGTCAACAAGACGCGCGAGGCTACTTGCACACGTGACGCGCCCCGAATGCCAGCATGTCCGGGGCGCGCCACTCGTCCGGGTAGCCACGCGCGCCTTGACTAAAGCCTACAGGGCAGTTTTCCAACGATTGAAAACAATATAAATTTCCACTTTTCTTGACAACGACAGCACACCTGGTGCTATCATTTCACACGATGATTGAGACTACTATTAACTTACAGGCTAGTAAGGTATTTCGTAATAATTCAGTAAAAACAAATTAGAGGATTACCAATCGTGTACACTAACTTCATTGTTGGATTTTTTAATTTATGTTCAAGTCACGTCAATGGCAGGTTCCTTAAAGGATATGTTTATTGCATTTCAAGAACATAAGGGTCTCCAGCATCTATTGGGATAGCTTTGCACGGTGTGGCCTCATAATAATCCCTCCTCTGCTAAAAATGCGCTCCACTGGAGCACTGCTGGCTGGAACATAGTCTTGGGCCCAAGAACCTTGTGTTGTTATTTCGGAGCGCCCGCGCGCCAGATTTACTAACGTTGTGTACTCGAAATCCCGGCTTCGTACGTGCGTTCTGGCCTCACGCATGCGTAGTTTACAAAATGCAGCCGAATCCGCAGCCGGTGTTTGTCAAACGTGCACGATTTTGGATCGCCACAAGGGTCTTGGATAAGTTGGCAGGCAATTCTTAACTTTTTCTTTACTTTTCGATGATTCTCCCTCGCTTTTCCGAGGGATCCAATCAGTGACCGAGTTTGAGCCATATCATAAATTATTCATTACATGCAAATACATAGGACATGACGAGGCATCATGACCATTGATCTGCAGCTGCGCGCGTCACATGCGCGTGCACGCATGTCGGACATAAACCACGAATGTGATTGGTCAGAACACCATCAGGCGACGCTCACTGGATCGGTCTATTGAATAACCGTCCATCATGCATTATCACAGTCCACAGTCTGGTCGCGCCCCCGAAATGCCAACTTATCCAAGACTTTACTACAGATCCAAAATCTTATCGCGCTGTCGGCCTATTGCAACTACACTGTACCTGATCGCGCTGCCTGTGCATTGCAACTGCGAAAGTACAAAAGTACAATAGTAACGTCTTTGAACCAAGACTAGCTGGAACAGAGAGGACAGTCTGAGCCGGCCATTATGATTATCGCTTTAACGTTCACTCGTTCAGGGCCGAGTGGTGGACCAGGAACCAGTCTATAGCGGGAGTAGACAGATTATCTAACAAAAATATTAGATGCTACCTGAGTACGTGTAACACAATAGTGGCAGTTCATGGGGCGAGTGAAGTGCTGGACCAGGAACTACACGTAGTCTATTACCGGGAGTAGACTGGTTCTACAAGAAGATAATACATAATAATGTACGTACGTAGTACGTGCAATCGGGGAGCTATCTATAGCTCCATGGTGCAATAATGCAAATACCAGTTCATTAATTCGTGCGTATCTGCTTGAAACTATATTTCGTTTCACGGAACTCACTGTGGCAGCTTCTCGAAAGTTTCATGAGGTAAACAATTTAAATTAATTGAAACAGAAAACACATCTGAATTGGTGGGAAAATTGGTCAAAGTGGGCGGCCTCGAGCCGGCCTCGACCAGATCTTCGAGTCCGGAAGGCTCCGAGGCCGAGGCCGAGGCCGAGGCCTTGCACTCCGAGGCCAAGGCCGAGACCGAGGCCATAAAAATCGGCCTCGAGGCCGGCCTCGAGGCCGAGGCCGGTCTCGAGACCTCCAACACTGATGAATTGCCACACAGGCTGGCCTTGGGGGTAGGGGTATAACATTCAGTGTTTATGATGGTTTTAAATATCCCTATTTACATTCATATTTGCCCCAACCACTCTTTCCTATTTGCCCCAACTTAAGTTATAGCTAGCTGGATCGAGGTAATGATTCGCCATGAACCTAGAGCTGGAATTTTCAAGCTAAATTTAAACCATATTTCACGCAGGTCCATAAATACAGGATTTCGTTTTCACTCTAGAGCCTGACCGCATACTCGACTCGTACTCCGATTGTACATGCTCGCAAGATTTCCCGTCCTCGATCGACTGCTAAAAAGGGCCTTGAGGCTCAGGGCTTGCAAACACAAACGAATTAATACTGGCCCTGAGCGTCTTTCTTCAGCACCTCGTTGGTCAGGCTTTATCCAAAGCAACTTGAGAGGTTTTTTACAATATGATACTACTAGTGTGACGGCGATCGAGTGATTTGGAAATTGGAGGCGAAGTTGTTATTGAAATCAAAGCAGAGAGGCACAGGTTCCTTCCTCCATGGTTTACCCATGGAGGAATAAAACACATTTTATTCCTCCATAGTCCCTAAACGTTTAACTTATTCTTCCAAGAACCCAAACATGTATAACATGTTATAAGAATGTTGTCAACTCTTGTCATAACATTTTAGGGATATCTGTAAAACATGGTTTCATATTTTAAAAAGATGTTTTCAAAACATCATAAAAAACATATACATCTTCAGATGGTAACATTATCATGACGTCGTTTATATATCAAATGCCCGAAATATATTTATTACCGAAGACAGATTTTAAACATCAGGCAGAAATGCTTTTACAACATTATTAAAACGTTTACAATAGTTCTGTGGACTCGAATATTTATAACATGTTTAAAAAATGTTGTCAACAATTTGGCATATCATTTGTAAGATATTTCTGAAACATGTTTTAACGCTAAAGACATATGTTTTAAGAACATCACAAATGTACCACTATTTAGGCGGTAACATTATAATGATGTCTTCTAAATATCAAATGCTCTAAGATATATATTTAATAATTCAGAAAAGTTTCAAACTCAATATTAAGTGCTTTTGGCAACATCATATAGGCCTAGTCCCTAAACGTTTAACTTATTCTTCCAAGAACCCAAACATTTATATCATGTTTTAAGAATGTTGTCAACTCTTTGTCATAATATTTTAGGGATATGTGTGAAACATGGTTTCATATTTTTAAAAGATGTTTTAAGAACATCATGAAAACATACACATGTTCAGATTGTAACATTATCATAGCGTCGTTTTGATATCAAATGCCCGAGATTGATTTTTTACCTAAGACAAGTTTTAAACATCAGGCAGAAATGCTTTTTTGACATTATTTAAACGTTAATAATAGTTATGTGGACTCAAATATTCATAACATGTTTTAAGAATGTTATCAATAATTTGGCATAATATTTTACACATAGTTCTGCAACATGTTTTTAAGGCTACAAATATATGTTTTAAGAACATTATAAAAACATACGACTGGTAACATTATAATGATGTCTTTTAAATATCAAATGTTCTGAGATATATTTAATAATTCGGACAAGTTTTAAACATCAGGATGAAGTGTTTTTGAAACATTATTTTAACGTTACTGATTCTTCCATGGACTCAACCATTTATAAAATGTTTTATGAATGTTGTCAACTCTGCGGTATGACATTTTAGGGATATTTGTAAAACATAGTATTATATTTTATAAAATATGTTTTAAGAACATCCTAAAAACTTACAGATAATAAGGTGGCAACATTATAACGACGTCTTCAAAATATCACATGCACTGACATTTATTAATTAAGTTAAACCACTTTTAAACATTAGGTAGAAGTGCATTTATAACATTTGCAAACGTTTTTGATAGTACCGTGGACTCAAGCATTCAGGAGATGTTTTAGTAACGTTTTATGATATTTATAAAACATCTGGATTATGTTTTTAAAATATCACATTTATGGCAAACTTTTCCCTCATGAAAACTAATTTAAAACATTTGGTTATAATGTCACAGGTTGTCCCAACGTTTAATGGGTTCCTGCTAGGTTCGTAGTTTTGTTAAAGGAACTTTGCTCAGAAATAAATCCACACGGACAGCAAGTTATTACGTTGATCCTCTTTCTCGGGATAAAATGTTGTAATTCAATATTCATCACCCCAAGGTCATCACAAAAAATATACAGTGCATACAACAATAGAATTGAGGATAAGAAATAAATCAAATGGTGCAGTTCAGTTCAGAAGCCAAATCAGTGAGTAATCCCAATTGAATGAATGTCTTGAATCGCTAAACAATAATTAAAATTTGACTACATCCATGAGCAATAAACTCAATCCGAAAAATGTAAAATAAAGAAGTACCTTGAATCGAATAGGCACAGGAATTACTAAATAAACAAGGGTTCATCCAGTTAGGATTAGCACTGATATGGTACACGATAATTCAATTAGAAACAAAATGGCAAATACATCATATTATAAATACAGGTTATGGATCTTAGCTGGGTTTTCTGGCGCTTGCATCAGAACTTGGGTGTGGCTTGATGGACTTGACTGAGGCTTGACACGGGGGTGGCTCCGAGTCCGAAGATCAGGGTTCAGGCACACAAACCGAGTTCCGATGATATCACGAACAGGGGAATGGGACAGGTGTGTGGGGAGGCGAACCGGGTCGGCTCCCCAAAGCATGACCTATATGGAAAGTACTCTCTGTATCAGCAGAGCACAATGGTGAGGGTGAGAATGGCTATCATTAGAAACGACTTTAGGGAAAGTACAACGTTCCTAATAGTGTAAACGGGCACTCAATCTGAACAGCCTTCTCACCGGAGGTCTTAATCGCTTCTGAATTATCGAGGATCAACATATTTGTATACAGAACTAAAAACTAAAAAGCAATATCTCTAACTAAAATTTGAAACGCTTAAAAGAATGCTTACAAACAAAGAAAAGAGGTAAAACTGCATATCCTTTTGGGATGTTCGCCCAGAACACATTTTCAGTGGAATGATACTTTCAGCTAACTATACATTGATCGAAAGTTCACCCAGAACATGATAACCACAATCAGTACTCCGCACAGTGGTAAATACCATAAAATGCTAATCAAAACATCAGGGAATAATTGACTTAGCGGAAAAACAATTGTGTTGGCCTATAGCGCATTGCGGTAACCTTACTCAAGGTCATCCTGGGGCAAGTTCCATGTGGTTTGTACACACTCGCTGTACACAATTAATAGTCAGCAGGATGTCACGGGACATAACAGAAAAGGAAGGTAATGTGTAGGCCTATACACACACAATTTGGAAGACAATCAAAATATTGGAAATCTCGTGAACAAGACCAGTTAATTTACGGAAAAACGTGCATGTATGAATTATTGGTCATGTCATACGAATGATCGAAGTTTTAGGCCACGAGGTATCATATAAAAAAGTATGCAACAAGAATATTCAAAGTAATCGGAAATCAACCAAGAGGAAAATATAATTGTACACGGACTGAGAGTATAGTGACCGATTTAAGTGAATACTGCAGTCATAACAGAATGGTAATCGGCAATCACAAATGGATCTTCCAATACTATCGGGAAATCAATGATATACAAAACCGAACATGATAATTTCGGTCAATAAATAACAGCAAAAGTGACATCGATCAAGAGTCGACCAAATATCAGCAATATAATACAAGTAAATACAGGGTACAAGGCAAAAAAGGTTAATAGCTGAAGGCAAACGAATGCTGACTCAATATACTCATATTGGGGTTGTTCCACCCATCTTGAGATTGTCTCAAACCGAGTCAACATAATTCAAAATACAAAGTGTCCTGCACATAAGTCAAATGGTAATAGGAAATACAAACTTCTTTTATACAATGAAAATAGGCTTACCTGTATCAGCAGAGCACAATGGTGAGGGTGAGAATGGCTATCATTAGAAACGACTTTAGGGAAAGTACAACGTTCCTAATAGTGTAAACGGGCACTCAATCTGAACAGCCTTCTCACCAGAGGTCTTAATCGCTTCTGAGGAGAATCCGGCGATCGGGGGGAACATTATTCTTCGACCACGCGCTCTGCCCATTTCGGTGGAACAATCTCATTGGTCAAAATTATGAAACCAGGCAGATATTCCACCTTGGGATGGAGAGTGGCCAATCAGAAAGTTACTGACTACACGTGTTAGACATGGTCATAAAATGGCAGACAGCCATAACAGTTTTAGCCAGTGGCATAAAATGTAGCCATGTTGGCTGGGTTCTCTGGCCACATCCCCATCTGGTCAATTACTTATCTGTGTTGAGACAAAGGGGTCGTCTTAGCCACATATGGACTTGGTCAACTTAGGGGTAAAATCTGCTACTGGGTGCTAATTAAATTTACTGGAACATAGAGGTGGACCATGCTTCGAAATCGTGGGAACTTTTCCTGTCGGACCAAGTGTTAAAATGGCAGTAAGGGGGAATTTTAACAGGGGCTGACAATAACATTTGGATGACATCACTTTAACATACTCGATAAAACGTCAAATTTGAGACATTTAAGTTATGTTATTAAAATGTTGTTCTGTTTATCATAACATTTCTATAAGGTTTTTAAAATGTTATTTTAAAATGTTTTATATATAACATCCGTACGACCTTTTCATAATGTTATAAAAGCATAATGTGTTTGCTGGGATGGTTTACCCCTTCCTCCATGGTTTACCAACACACCATGGAGGAAGGAACACAAACCCTTCACGAAACGGTCGTTCCCAGTCATAAAAAAACCGCGTATCGCATATCGCGCGCTCGGTGACGGGACAGTGGCCATTCATGTTTACATTGGCCACAGATCCCGACCCGTTAATATATTCAGGTCATCACATAATTTATATGCATGTCGTTTTGCGATCGCTGATTGGCTCCCTAGGAAAGCTTAGGGAGAAATAAAGAAAAAGTTAAACCGCTGATGCAGGATTCCAATCGTACCGTCAGAGGGCGCACTGCATGGAACGAATAAACGCGACGTTACACGATCTATTTATATAATTATATCGATCACTGTCGTCTTGAACCGAGACTATCCAAGTCCTCGCCCAAGTCCTCGCCCAAGTCCTCGCCCAAGTCCTCGCCCAAGTCCTCGCCCAAGTCCTCGCCCAAGTCCTCGCCCAAGTCCTCGCCCAAGTCCTCGCCCAAGTCCTCGCCCAAGTCCTCGCCCAAGTCCTCGCCCAAGTCCTCGCCCAAGTCCTCGCCCATTGCAGAGCTGCCCAAGTCGTCTGAGCCCTCGCCTATATAAGTCCTGCCCGTAAGATCTGTTAAGTTATATATTGTATAAGATCTTTTCTTAATTCTACACTTGTTAAACCCTATTGATTCTCGAATATTCTCATTATTAAATCACATTGTTTCTTTGTTCTATAATTATATCAGTGTGATCTTGTTTGATTTCTTTGTTGCATCTAAGAAAATTCAGGCTTTTTCTAGTAATTTATATTTACGGATAGTCCGGAGATTTTCAGACCGTAACAGTCGACACACTTCTTTTGCTGCTGAAAGCAGAATACAAGTCAACGAAAAGCGACAAAAGCAAGAAGCAGACAAGCCAAGTTTCACCTGGTACCTCAAAATTTAAATGGGGTCCAGAACAGCGTAAAGCCTTCGCTGCCTCAAAGAAGATGTTGGAGAGTAACAATCTTCTAGTGCACTTCGACCCACAAAGGCCGCTTCTACTTCAAACTGATGCCAGCCATTACGGGTTAGGTCAGTTATAATTAGCCATGTGATGCCTGACGGGTCAGACTAGCCCATCGCCTTTTCCTCCAGAACTCTTAATCCAAGTGAGCGGAACTACGCGCAGTATGAAAAGGAAAGTCTCGATAATCTTTGGATTGAAGAAGTTCCACAAATATCTACATGGCAACAAGTTCAGCATCGTAACAGATCACGAGCCACTAGTGTCGATGTTTGGTGACAAATTAGCTAGCCCGATGTCTTCCGCCAGGGTAGCCAGATGGCACATGATTCTGTCAGGCTATTGATTCTGTCTAAAGCAAGAATCAATTTGCTTGCAGACGTCGAAAGTCGTCCAGTAGAGGCCAAAGAGATCAAGGTCTTGACAAGGTTCCTGTACTTTCCAAGGTGCACAGCTACATTCTTCGAGGTTGGCCGGACAGCCGGACCATGTGAGAAGAGTTCTCTCCCTATAAGGACAAACGAGAAGAGCTAAGTGTTGAAGACGGAGTAGTGATGTGGGGGCCATTCGTGATACCATGCAGGGGATTCCCAGCTGCGTTCTGAAGAAAGCTCTCGTCTGAAGAAAGAATTGCATGCCACACATCCAGGCATCGTAAAGATGAAGATGCTTGCCCGCTCTTACCTGTGGTGGCCATGTATCGATCAATCACTTGAAAGCCAGGTGAAAGATTGTTTGGGTTGCCAGGAACACCAAAAACCGCCAACCAGAAGCCCAATTCATCCCTGGGAATTTCCAGAGAAACCTTGGCAACGTCTTCACATCGATTATGCATCGATAGAAGGAAAGGAAGTACTGGTTGTTGTAGATGCCCAGCAAGTGGATAGATGCAACGCCAGTTTTTGCAGCTACATCGGCAGCAACCATCAGGGTTCTGCGAAGATTGTTCGCAAACCATGGAATTCCAGAAACCATTGCAAGTGATAATGGTACACCGTTTGTCTCCGAAGAGTTCTTCACTTTTCTTACAAACAACGGAGTTGTCCACGTCCAGACTGCCCCTAAACATCCCCCAGTAACGGCCTAGATGAGAGAGCTGTACAAACGGTGAAGCATGGTATCAAGAAGAACCATGGGGTTGATCTAGAGACCAGACTGCAGAAGTTTCTCCTTCGCTACAGGGTCACTCCACAAGCGACTACCACCAAAACCCCAAGTGAACTCCTGTACAGACGACAAATACGCACCAAATTGGACCTACTTCGACCCAACCTAGCAGTGAAGGTTAAAAGGCAGCAGCAGCAGCAAATAAAACAACAATCTGATAAGGGTTCAAGCACGAGAACCTTCCAGAGGGGAGATTACGTTCTGGTAAAGAACTTTTCACCAGGCCCAACTTGGTTGCACGGTCGAATCCAAGAGTTATATAACTCCAACATGAGGTACAACTGAGAGATAGGAGGTTAGTGAGGCGACACGTAGATCATGTCCGAGGTTGCTCCCGCTTTAATGAGTCAACTTCCATGAATCAACCGGAAGTCATTTCCTCCATTGCAGAACCACCATCCACAATTCATATCATTCCAAGTCAATTATCCACTGATAATCAACCAGTGGGTACCACTCCAGAAAGTCCATCCGAGGCAACAACAGTAGTACCACCTAAAGCTTTGCCTTTAAGGGTAGTGTTACACGATTGGTAATCTTCCATTTTTTTTACTGAATTATTACGAAATACCTGACTAGACTGTAAGTTAATAGTAGTCTCAATAATCGTTTTCCAACGATTTCCAGCTGGAAAACTGTCATGTAGCCGTTATGATAGTCAAGGCGCGCGTGGATACCCGGACGAGTGGCGCGCCGCAGGCATGATGGCGCCATGGCATATCCGGGGCACGTCACGCGCCCACATAGCCACGCGCGCCCTGACTGAAGGCTATCATCCGCCCGACGGTTAAAAACGAGCACCGTTTTTCTCTCGTTTTTTTTCGCCATCCAACAACGCAAAACTTTGAACAGGTCAGTGGAACGATATTTCCTATAAAATACTAACCCCCGAATCCGCCCATTTCTGAAAATTGCAACAATGACCAATCATGTATACACTGCCTTTAAGGGTATCTGCTAGGACCAGAGTCCACCAGAGCATTTAAGTGATTACATTGTGTACAAGTAGACACAGTTCCAATTACATGTATAAAAATAAATTGATCCAGAATGGGTTATTGTTTGGAAGATAGTTGAGCCCAAGTAGGTTAAATGTCAAGTATGTAGTGAAAGTTGTTCGCATGTTTTTGTCAAGATAGAAAATACATGTAATTGTGTTAATCTGTTAAAGTTATAAGAGTTAGTGAAATGTTTAGATTTCAGTGTTTAAAAAAATATTTGGAACAAGTTAAAAGTGTGTATAAGTCTAAAGGTAAATGCAAGTTGTTAATTGGTTGTTCGAATCGAGCCATGAAGATGTCACATTTAGTATATACATACTGTACATCACAGAATCATTTCCACATGATGTAAGGCCATCTTTTTGCTGTGCTTTAAGCTAAACAGGGAGGAATGTTGTGTACTTTATTAGTTAAGCAATTCTGCGCATGCGCGCAATGATGTTAGCTTCCCGCCTTTTAGGTTCTTAGAAGACATTGTTCTTTTTCAGTCATGGACTCCTTCAGTCAATGAGCTCACACTAAAACTATGTCGCAGTTTTTCTTTTAATGTACTGATTCTATCAAGATGTAATAAAGTATATGGAGAACAGACATAACAATGCAAGACATGACAACTTTCTATGCAACACCAAAATTATGATGCAAGACCAACTCGTCCCCACGTCCAATTAAAACTGCCGTCCCCGAAACGATTTTCGTCAATGATGTTCAAACAAACGGTGCGTTTGTGAACATTGGCATTCCATACGTTTTTCACGGCTCTAATTCGTGCATAGACAGACTGGCGCATTATGCATAATGTAGGAACAAAGTGCGTTTGGACAAGGTTTCACTTCCCACAGAGCTGCTGTACAAACTGAACTATACTACTACATTTGCTTTGAGTAGGCTACAGAGCTTGATCGAAGATTATTTATTAACCGGGGCGGATCCAGGATTTTTTGCAGGGAGGGGGGGGGGGGGGGGGGGTTCTGAAATTTTCCCAGAAAGGTGACTCCCAAAATGTTTCGTCTGCGAAAAAAAAATACAAGCGGGGTGAGGGGGGGCTGACACACTCTTTGTTTTTGTATTACCCATAGGCAAAATCAGACCTGTAGGGTTTCTGCTTTTCTGGTTTGCAACTTTAGGCGTAGGTCCCTACTTTACAAGCAAAAAAGAAAAAAATGGCAAGTGTGTGAATTTATCAGCCATAATCAAATTTCCATGTCGGTGGTAATTACTCACAAATGATTTGTGCCAAATGGGGATTAAGGCTAGTTTTTGGCGTTATTCACTTAAGGGAAAAGGGGGGAGAAGTACGTACAGTACATCATGGATAAATTTCTCCATGAGTACATGTACACAAGGGAAAAGTGTGCACACTGACAGTACGAGGGAATTATTTTCTTTTTTACAGAAAAAAACTATATAGGCTTATCTGTTTAGATTTATGCTATCGACGGAGTTCTTTCACCGATAGTTCCCTTGTACGCCGGGGTCATCTCGCTGTTGATGGACCTGCTATACAAATCCCGAAATTGGGTCATCGAGCGCTTGAGCGAGTCGTTCAATGATGATACATCGGGTACTACAGTACTATACACATAGGTATAGGGCTGGCCATTTGACAGTTTTACTTGTCCCAGTCAAAGTACGTGAAAAAAGACGATGCTGGTGAAGCTTGCTTGCGTTTTGTGCCTGGTTCTGCACGATGCATGGGCCTCAAGTGAGGACCCTCCAGTCGTTACGACGAGTCAGGGTCGCATCGTCGGTACGAGGCTTGAGTTTAGCCCCACCGACCCCAAGCTTCGTCGGAGCGTAGACGCCTTCCTCGGTATACCGTATGCCGAAGCACCCGTCGGCCCGCTACGCTTCAAACCTCCCGTAGCCAAGTCATGGAGTGGGGAGATTCAAGCTACGAAGCTGGGCAATATGTGTCCACAGCTCCTGATTCCTATGGGAAACTACACAATGAGTGGTCCCTTCTCGGAGGATTGTCTCTTCATCGATGTATTCGTTCCTGAGACACTTGTAAGCATGATTTTGCAATTTTGTAGACAAGGGCAGTGAAGGCGTAGCCTATAGGCTACGATGTGTGATTTCTGTAGGTCGTGCAGTGTATAGGCCCCACGCATCTACATTTCATATATCGATCGTGATTTCCACTGGTGTTACGCGGAAGTATAAGGTTGCACATGTGTAGGCCTATGTACACTTGGCTCTGACTCATAATTATTTCTTCACATGACAAACCACAATTGTCAATAATCAAAAACAAAAAAAACAGATCCTCAAAACAGAAGACAAAACATAACATCACCTCAAAACACATAGAACAAAACCTCACAAATAAACAAAACGAAAAAACAATTTCCTTTTCATTAATTATTAAATAGCATACGTGAACAGGAGAACCCTCTTTATTGATGTAAGGTTATTTGTTTATGCAATTGGCTTTAAAAATCATAAGTCCCGGTCCATGACTTTTGGTTGATCTGCGTTGAAGCCGTAATTTGGATTTGCTATTTACTATTACATATATATATATTGATAATTCTGTGTGACCTTGACATTTACCTGTCCTGAATAATGACTGGGTATATAGGCAGTTGTGTAGCTAATGGGGGGCGTGGGGGCGCACGCCCCCCCCCTCATAAACAATCGTCGCCCCCCCCCCCCCCCCCAGTCGCCCCCCCCCCCCCAGTCGCCCCCCCCCCCCCTCCCCCTTATGGAGACAGTCCTGGCTATGCTGCTGGGTATAGGATACAGTGTCCAGTTTCTATCGACCTTGCAGCTCAGGATAAGATGATTTTAGTCGTATAGCGTGTACAGATAACACCACACGGCAAGTGAAATTAAACGACAGAACGTGCTTGATACAAGGACCATGTGGGCGAGAAATGAGAATACTCATCCAATTTATAGTAGACCTTTTTTTACTGTAACGTCACACTGGACCGCATTCGAATGCAAAACGTTATAATACTGGGAGGTCTATTCAAAACGCGAGGTTCGTAGAATTTCTGCATAATATTTGGAGAGCTAGTTGATTGCAGAAATCTCTGCAGAAAAAAAATGGCCACCGTCTCTTTTTGCGTTTGCAGTGAATAATACAGAATCATTTATTTGATTACTTTCCTGCCAGCAGGTAGTAATGAGATTCAATTTAAAAAGCTAAGTTGCACAATAGATTGCACCTTCCAGGTAAATCGTTAGTTAAAAAAAAAAAAAAGAATCATTAAACTTTAATCCTTTGAAAAGAGAGAACGCGTCACAACCCCAGTTCTTTTGTGTAAATTCTATCTGGAGGACTAAGTCCATCGTCGGGTGTCAGACATTTTTTTCTTCACTAAAGTGTATCTGGGCCGTGATTAATCGCGTGATAAAGTGCATGCTCATGTCAAGTTGGGTGAGACAATTATGCATGTCACGTCATTAGGTGAAATGTTTACAGAGGTTGAGCTTTTGCTGCTACGGCTGTTGCTGAGGGGTTGCTAAGCCGTCAAAATGGTTGCCATCAGCACCGTAGCAACAGCCGTATCTGTAGCCGCGATCCTAAACGGCCCATAGACCTAATGGCGGATCACCTAATTCAATATTGTTGGTGTTTTTCAAGGGTTGTTTTTGGCGGAAGAGCCAAGAATCCTCCCTGATCCGCCATCGCCAGCATTCATGAGTCACCACAATAGCCCCTATACAGGGGCCTATTTAACATAGCACCTCCAATTACAGTTCAAAAGATGCAATCATTTGAGAAATTCAGACAATAAACTATTGCGAGAAAATACCCAAACTACCACTCGGCACAACTCGTGTTCTCATCGCTCGACTAGCCCGGTTCATCAGATACCGACTGTTTAATTTGGGCACCCCGCTTCTGTGCAGCGGATTTCAAATTAACCTATTATTTATTAGCAGACAAATTCATCCTAAAAATAGTCGTTCTTTTTGTGTTCGTAGCCTCCAGAAGCAGCCGTTCTTGTCTCCATCCATGGCGGTGGTTACATGTTCGGAGCTGGAATCATGCTGGGTTTGTATCCCACTGGAACTGCTGCTATTGGTGACGTCATCGTTGTCACTCTCAACTATCGACTAGGAGCTCTGGGATTTCTGTCCACGAGTAAGTTGCCGTAAATGACGGCGATATGAAACCAATCAAGGAAGGTAGCAGGGGGATCAGGAAAGAGTAAAAAAAGTACAGATTATCAATATATAAGTGTCTACTGAAATCGCATGAATTGATGATTGTAATAGACATTTTACCAATACATCGGTTTCACCTCGTTTCCTCGTGACTTGCTTTTTGAGCTTTGGTTTTAAAGCTTCGTAAAAATAGCAGGATATTTGTTCGGTTGCAGGTGATGAGATCATTCCTGGTAACATGGGGCTGTTGGATCAACGTCTTGCATTGGAATGGGTCAGAGACAACATCAAAGGTACCATACCAGTAGGGCACCAGCCGAATTTATATTCACTGGTCTATCATAATGGTGCTTTCAGATGTAACTAACAGGGACACAAAAAAGTCACACTTTTGGACTCCAAATTTATGGACTGACCAATGACAGTCCGGTCAAATTTTAGGTAAATCCGTGGAAGCACTTGAAAACTCCCTGGTACTGAGAGAACCAAAAGATCCCGGTCGTGATAGGGTTATTATTTGTAAATACCACAATAAGTCTACGATTGTACAGAAATCAAATATTATGATTTTCCCTTCGTTAATAGCTTTTGGCGGTGATCCTGAGCGAGTTGCCATCTTTGGAGCGAGTGCTGGAGCGAGTAGCGTGGGTCTACACATGGTGTCACCGGGCAGTGCGGGGCTCTTCCGCGGTGCAATCGCACAGGTAAGTAATTCAAAGAAGCTCGTGCCAGTTTCTTTGTTCACTTTGAAAATGTATTAAAATTTACCTAGTCAGTTTCCCTTGTGGATTGTTTGACGAATTATAAGTTAAAAAGTCGTATCCTCATTGAGTGATCTCCACAATGTCGCTTCCCAGGTTGTATCGTAACATTGGGTGTGATCCCTGGCTACACGGCATTCTGGGTTTATGACTTCTGACTAGCGCCCACTCGAACAAAGATACTGACAATTTGGGAGACCGCCAACATAGGGCAAGATAGCTCAATTGGTAGAGCGCCGGTACGGTAACCCGGAGGTCGCAGGTTCGAATCCCGCTCGTGCCAGTTTCTTTGTTCACTTTGAAAATGTATTCAAATTTACCTAGTCAGTTTCCCTTGTGGATTGTTTGACGAATTAATTCAAAGAATGACAGCTAATCATTACATAATCAGCTCAATATCTCCCCCATCCAACTAGTACTTTCGAGGTTTTCTCTGGTTTTCTCTGGTTTTCTTCCTTTTTCGGCATGTAGGCTGCTCATGTCCCGAATGACCAAAGTCACAAGGGAATTGATATGCCACGGCTCCGCAGTGGCGTAGATAGAGGGCAGCGAAGGGAGGGGGAACCCCCTTGTAGAAACCCTTTCCCCATTTTCCCCATTTCCCCCCTTCCTCCCACTTCCTCCCCATTTCCCCCAGGAAAATTGAATTTTTAAAAAGAATTACCGGTGGTTTACGGCTCGCCATTTGTATTATTTGTATGTAACGCCGCCCGTCAAAAAGTGGACCCACCCCCGTTTTTTTTCATTTTTTTTGCGATAAAAAATGTATTTGGTCAAGAAAATAATTCTGAATAAAAAAATTTGACTTGGCCCGTTAAAAACGACCCTAGCTGTTTTACTGCGGCTCCATAGCTCTTTGTTATTCGGGACAAAATACGTTTATTCGTGAAATGGACGGCATCTTGTGCCAACTTGATGAACATTGTGGGATAGGCCTACATCGGGTTCCCACAACTTCCACAAGTCTTTAAAAAAATAGGGTTCATGACCAATTCTTAAACTGTTATATATCTTTTTTTTCTTCTTAAGAGACTCAGTCTATTTACAATGCAGTGATCATGTGTATTGGTTGTGTGCATGAGATACCATGACTTTTCAATGACTTTTCAATGACTTTTTTTGTGGATTTTCTATAACTCCTTGTAAAATGACAACATTCCATGGCTGTCCATGATAACCTTAATTGCAGAATTTTTCATGACTTTGGTAACCCTGCCATACATGCATTTTGTTTGTTTTCTAGCAGACTAGAATATTTTTGTCTGTGTGTCTATACGCAGAGTGGTGACGCCACTTGTCCGTGGGCTACCATGTCAGGTAAGCAGGCATCAAGGCGAGCCTTCGCCCTCGGGAAACTACTGGGTTGTGAGCGAGAAACATCCGAGGAGTTACTCGAATGTCTGCAGAAAGTGGAGGGAAGCGACGCCATCATCGAAAATCAATGGCACAAGGTTCGTTTTGCCCACGTACGACAATGGAATTGTTCTATGTATCTCTGGCAATCATGATTTAGCGCGGCGTGACCTCTGGTTAAAACATGTCAAAGTTAACGTTCGGACAGCACTTGCACTTTTTAATTATCTTGTTTACTCGTTAAACTCTTCGCAGCTACTCGAGGCATTGGGGGAAGTTCAAGCGGTGACCTTTGGACCGGTCGTTGATGGTGATGTAATTCCTGCTGACCCCGATGACCTCTACGCGAAGGGCGCCATCAACGACGCCGTATCCATCATAGGGGGGGTCGCTGATGAGGGTATGTTCATGATTGCACCCGCCTTCCCTAACAACACCGAAGAGGCCCCGTTTGTTGATAGCAACACGTTCGATGCCATGGCTCAACTCTATTTAGGTTGGATGATAAGCTCTGAGCCGATTGTCTTGGAGGCGGTCAAGATGATGTACCTCAACGCCTCCTGCAAGGATGCACCGGACTGCGACTACCTAGAGAGCCTCTCGCAATTTGTCGGTGACGTCATGTTCGTCTGTTCCGCAGAGAAAACGGCAAAGGCATTCACCAAGGCAGGGCATAAGGTGTACCGTTACTATATGAAACACATCCCCACAACTACTTTTCTTGGCAATAAGTGGACCACCAAGGCAGTTCATGGTGACGATATGATATTCGTCTTCGGTATTCCGCTCGTACCTTCTGAGGATTGGTCGTTCAGTGAAGACGAAGCCCGTATGTCGATCAAGACTATCAAATACTGGGCCAATCTGGCCAAGACTGGGTGAGTACATTTTCACAATACACAATTTTCCCCAATGCAGACTTATGATCATGCTTGTGTTTTGGCAAGAAGAAGAGCGAGGCTTCGAATCAAAGGGATTCAGTACCCCGGTATTGAATCAAAATCGATATATAGTTATGTGTATATATATTATATCATACACTCAACCCGACCTAACAAAATGATTCAAGTTTCCAGAGTTTATTTGAAGTTTCAGGCCATGAAATAAATCTAAAACAATGAAAAAATCAACAGGGAACTCTCAACGTTTTCACTCACTGAATATCCATACTCTTCAGAATGTCAAATTGAGTGATATAAAGATGGATGACTTTGTATGTTGTACGTGAAAAGGCTCAGAAAAGAAATCATAAACCAAGGTTTTTATATATTCCTGTGCAGTAATCCCAACCTGTCGTCCATGGATGCTGAGCTGACGGATGAGGAGAAGGAGACAGAGTGGCCGTTGTTTACCCTTGAGGAACTCACCTACAAAGACCTGTCACCCAACATGCTGAATGGGCGTGGTATCAAGGCTAAGGAGTGCCTCTTTTGGAACGAGTTCATCCCAAAACTCCTTCAAATAGCTGGTGAGTAACATCAGCAACGGAATGCTATTTGTTGCCGATTGTTGCTAAAGTGCCTGATAACAAGAAAGAACACTGCCTTTTGGTTTGTGCCAAAAATCCAGTGTCTAAATTTTTCACTTCCGACTCGAGTGACCGGTATCCTTCCCGTATACAATTTATCATTGTATTTGTATACATTTATCACAAAGGTTCCCAATTATAAAAAACAACTTGAGTAATTGTAATCAACAGATTTCCAGAACGCACACTTCAATTATCATATTTCTATTTTGGTGAGAATTCGATACATCCAAAGCATACATTGTTTGGATCGCATAGTCTGCATTGATTAAGAACATGCATGTCAGTCATCCAAACCTTGGAATAAACAGAAGAGGCAGAACAAATTTGCTGGAGATGATCATCAAGAAAGTTCAACATTGGGATTTTTCTTTTTTCAGAGGAAGCCAAGAAATGTCAAGAGGCATCCAAGACTTCAGACAAAGAGGAAACAGATGGCGACGTCGGACAAGAAACATGCACGAAGGGAACATGCCCCGATGAATAGAAGACTCGTCCGGCTTGTGGAGCGGTGGCTACAAGGCCCACTGTCATAAAGTTTTCACAGTTTTAATGGTAGATTTCAAAAGTTACCAAAACCCAAGCGAAGCAAAACGGTTATTAGGCATTATGTGTCCGATAATTTTCAGAGCTTACGATAATTTTGAACTTTTGAAGATAATTAGTTGTAACAATTTAATAATTTGTTACCAGGAAGTTGGAGAACACTGGAGTACTAATCGCTATTTTATTTGCGATTTAAATGTCATGTCACCACATATCTTGAAGGGCCCGAAATTTATCAGGATGACGCCGATTTCAGCCTTTGTTTTGCATCTTTGAAGACATGTATTGGGCATATCTCTTTTACTTTTCCTGGGAACAACTTTGTTACATTTCACATAGATTGTTGTTAATAATAAATTTAGTGGATAAACTGGTTAACAATATTTTGTGTTATTTTTTACCGTGATTGCCTACATTTTACAGACTATTTTTACGTGTCGCTAAAAAGTTATGGACCGCATGAAGTGCTCCCACCCTCAATAAACTACACCCTTGCCGGAGAGTCGTAACTAATGCTAGGTTCAAACATTCCCGAATTATTGCCACGAATACCCCGATCTATCCCGAATAGAAATTCTTGATGGCATCGGGAGAAATTAGCACCGATTCGCTTTTTGTAAGAATAACTTAACAATGAAACAAAAATAATCAAGAACTAGGTACGAATTGAAAGCGGAATCAGACCGAATCAAGCTCAATGATTGCGATTTAGTGAAGAATAATATACGAATAACTCTAGAATCATCCAGAATGACCCAGATCTATGCCGATTTCATTACGAATTTGATTTGATTTGATTTGATTTGATTTATTTCCATTCATCACAACAAGTGAAAAAGAAGCAAGTAAAGACCGAATAAGCCGAATGTAATGCGAACATTCCCTAACAACCCCAAACTAAGCCGCTTTCAATCAGAACAAGCCATAATCATCCAGAACGAGGCCGAATCCAGGCGATGCCGGTATATAAACCGATCCAGACAAGCGCTCATCGTCAGTCGGTTCCAGTTTATCTGCTCATTCTATGTATTATTGATTAAATCGGCGTGCATTCGGGACTATTCTGGACCAATTCGTATTAAATTCTGCTTGATTCTTGGTTATTCTTAATAAATCCTTAGGAAAATCTGGATAATTCAGCATTATTCGTGATTCATTCTTGCTAAGTTCTTAGATTATTCTCATTCATTCTTTAAAAAAATCTAAGTGTATTCGTAAATTATTCTTATAATATTCGTACATTTCTTGATACATTCGTAAAGATTCGGCATGATTCTGGACTGTTAAACATCAAGAATGACTCAGTCTACGAAACTTGTGAGAATGCTGTAAGAATATCCAGAATTAGTTAGGAATACAAGAAGAATAAACCAAGAATTGATATTGGTTCCCGAATCACCCCGACAATTTTGAACATGTCCAAAATTGTCGGGGCGCTTCCCGATCTTTAACGATCTTTCACCGAACTAACAGAATAATCCCGAAGCAGTTAAGAACTATTCCCCGATTTACTCAAGAATTGCTATTCGCGGCGATTCGGCTTAAAAATCGGGAATGTGTGAACCTAGCATTAAGCCCCAGTCTCACTGTCACGATTTTGCTCCCGACTAGCCACGATCAGTCCCGATCTCATCAAGCCACGACTGCTCCTGACTTTTTGCAAACAATTTGATCAGATATGCATGAATCGGCATCACTCCAGACCTTGCCACGAATGTCATACGAATGTCCAAGACTATTGACGACTGTTGTAAGAATGCACTACGTTTTCAAAGCCGATGCTCCACGAATAGCTACGACATACCACGACCCCACTATGTTGCAGTACGAATGCAGTACGACGTATCACGATCTGCCCCGATTGGGCCACGAATCACCACGACTACCCACGGTCTACTCCGGCGTCCTACGAATCGTATAAACTGACCCCGATGAGCTACGAATGATTTCTGGGCCGGGATGCCGACGGCATGTATTTCAACTGTTTGGTCCCGAATCGTAGTGTAACCGTAGTGGCATCGTGATAGCATCGTGAAAAAACAGTCACGTCGGGAGCCTATCCCGGCCCGATGACCCACGAACACTCAAGAATACTGGCGACACCACTACGATGGTACTGCTGCCGAATTTACAGATCGTGGCTAGTCGGGAGCAAAATCGTGACAGTGAGACTGGGGCTATAGCAGCTTCAATGATCTTGCATCACACACTTTCCCCGCATTTCCCACTCCAAATGTGGGGATTTTCATTTCGAAACTGACCAACCCCCCACCCCCGGGGAACCATTCTCCTGTACAAACTAAGTAGCAGGCCGATTTTTATTCCCACTCAAAACAAGAACGAAGTACCCATCGCTGGCTGCATTTCGGGCTCGGAGCGCGAATTTGGGACACTGTACAATACACTGGGGTATATTGTACAGTGTCCCAAATTCGCGCTGCCCAATATTCGCGTGACCAACTTTCGGGCGGGTAACTTTTTGCACGCAGCTGGCACTGACGCGACATTTGCTGTCATGATCGTTCGTCACATCATCTTTCTTCTGTGTTCAGTTAATAATGTGGAAAGTAAAAGCTTTTCCGGTAAGTATTTTGACAAAATGTAAAACGAGAGAAAAATCTTACCATATAGACTAATACAAAACAACGCTTGTTTAAATTTCCCAAAAAAACTACAACAAAAATCACTGCGAGCTCCCGGTCAGTGTTGCACGACCAGCTCCGACTCGTAAAGTAAACTCATTTATTTTTACCCAGCGAGGGCAGGTGATTTGGCGGCTACCTGATGATGGCGTCTATAGGCCTATACAAATTAATTGATACCGCAGGTGCATTAGAATACGTTGAACAGTAATACATGTAGTTATTTCAACCGGATGGGGCACTTCATATAAACTTGTCCTAGATTCAAGAGGCGCCGATTCACACAGTTTTCAGAAGTAGGACACAGCGGACAAGCCGAAGAACGACCTTTACCTCGCATGCGCGAATTATGATCACGTAACTTTTGTAACAACCAATCCAACTCGTCTGCGTAGCGTGGCGGTTCTGTTGCTTCAGTTACTTTCGATATTCTTAAAATAAATTCCAGGTAAGATATTAGTCAAACTAACAAATGAAAACCAAAAACCATGTAAAGCTTAGTTGATACTGTTAAAAGTTCGGTCAAAATCTTAAGTGCGCGAATCATGGTCACTCGAGGATAACCATGCACGGGCTCATGATACGTGTATAGAGGTTTCGGGGTTGGGCTGTAGCCTACTGAGAAAGTTTCAAAATTTAAAAAAAATTAAAAATTAGATAACTATTCCACCTCCTTCGCCACCCCACAAGTCTGCTCGTATCGAACCACCCAGACGATGAGTTTTATACTTCGCTGTTTGGAAGTTTCAAATTCTTCAGAGCTGTGCAAGCTCGCCCGGTGAAGACCAGCGCCCTCTATGGTCTTTGTGGCCAGTGAATATTAATTGCCAGCAAAGTTTGGACCAATCAGAACGCCGAATTTACAGGCGCGAAAAGGAACTCATTGCTAGTCTGGTATCTGTCCTCCATGCACCATTCCACACCAAAATGCGCATCTAGATGCGTAGGTATCATACTAAATGCCACACGCTTCGAAATTAATACAATCGTCGCGCGGCCGGGTAAGATTAGCTGCTTGTAAACTAGCCGCGAGAGAGCTGAAAACTTGCCTAGGCCTACTTGCATACTTGAGCAAGGTTAGTTTGTGGGATTTTTTTGTTTCTTGGATTGACTGACCAACTGGGCCTAGTTTGTCAAGTTATAAAACTTTGTTGGGATTAATTTGGTGAACAATGTTGAACGGATTATTTTCAAATGTGGCGTGTGTGTCATGAATGATTGTCGGCGATTATCATGATTGTGTGTAACATTAACCATTAACGGGTAGGCCTAACTAACGTTAGGCGATTGTGTAGTGTAGGGCCCTGTTCCCTAAGGAAACAAAAATCCACTTTTAGGTTAATGGAATTGCCAAACTAGGCCTAACGTTATAACTGTTAGTTAGCGACATTACAAACCAACAGGCATGACAGGTAGGCCTAGCCCTAACGTTATGCCGTTGATAAAGGGCAGGGTTTTAGTTTTTGAGGGATATGTCATTTTGGGGTAAAGAAAGTGGCGATGAAGCCGACAAAACGCAAATAAAAGATGGCGATCACCAGGGTCATCACCGCGACGCACAGACAGTAAACGCGCAAAACCGCGTTGATTCGCATGGCAACTGCCGTAAAGCGCGTAACCGTAAGAAAATTGCATTTTCTACCGCAATCAATTAACTATCAATGGCAATAGACTGTTCAAAATTACAGCAAACGATGTCAATAGAATTAAGAGAAGTCTGCTTCGTTAGGTTGAAGTCATTTTGGAATGAGAAAAAATACCCTTGAATCTAATTTCATTAAAACCAAAGATAGGGAGACTATAGTCAGTAACGTTAGGCCTAATACATTTTTCAAATACAGTTTTTACATTTGGTTTTGATGTGGTTTTGAAGAGAAAGTCATAAGAAACGATTTGATTCAATCAAGTTCGGATTCAATCGGATTTTGCAAAGCAAAGAAAAATTTATTTAAAGCGGGGATTTTTTGGTCCCTGAAATGTGTACGTTTAATCATAGAGCAAGTGCAGAGTAAAGTGTGATTATTTTGTACACAAATTGGAGTGCAGATTATGACAGAAATGCTCAAAACTTACATTTTCTCAAAATCTTTGTCTTTATTCATGCCTTATTTCAATGATTAAAAGGCAGATGGCAATCGTGATTTCAAAAATCCTGATGTTTGAATTAAAATATTAAAGCTGTTAAGAATGTGCAAAAAAACTCAAATTTTTAATCACAATTTCCTATTCAGAAAATGAGTCAGCAAATGAACAGCGCCCTCACACATTTATTAATCATGTCCCTACCAATAGGCCTAATGTTATGCCGTATAAGGGCAGGGTTTTAGTTTTTGAGGGAAATTTTTGGGTAAAGCGATGATAAAGACGACCGTTGAAACGCGAACCGAAAATAAAGATGGCGATCACCGCCTAAAAAAACATGCTAAGAGTAAGCAGGTAAGACAATGATTTTAATCAAACTTGTTTATTTTGTGCGGGAAAAGGTGTGATTTTGAAAATTCCTTTAAAAATAAGAAAAACATTTCCCCATAATTTTGTTGCAGGTGAATTCTAAGTTACTTCCTGCAGTGCTCACAGCTAGGCCTACATAGCCACCATCCTAAACAGCAACATGAAACTTCTGTTGGTTGCAACCATTCTTCTGGCCTCAGTCGGTAGGACAATCCTGCAAAGTCCAATGACCTTGGGCCAATTTCATAAAGCTGTTAGGCTTAAGCACAACAATTTTCTTAGCATGCAAATGCTTCCTTGATAAAAAACTGGATTACCAACCAGATGTTCATGTGTGGAATATTGCTTTTGACTGGTATTCAGCTGTTGTTTGCTTAACATGAAAATTACATGGACTTTTGGCTGGTAACCTGTTTTTACTAAGCAAGACATTTTCAAGCTAAGCAAATTTTTGTGCTTAACAGCTCTATGAAATTGGCCCCTGATCTGGCTGCACAAAATGAGCAAAAAGTCACACTAACGTTGGGCCTATCATTCACTCTGGCTTGCTGAGTTAGGCTAGGCCTACAACTAGAAATACTTTTTTTTACTAAGAAGTCAGTTTTGGGATTTTAACATTTGAAAAGGCCTAGTCCTACTCTATGACATCCCAAAGTTTTAATATTGAATTCTATCTAAAAATATTTGGCGGTGATTTATTTTTTGAACTTAGGTTAAACATGTTAAAGTGTACGTATAACAAACCTGAGCTTCATCTTCTCAAGAGGCCCAAGACTACCAACTTCAAAAACTTAGAGCAGAGCCCAGGAATGCGCTACAGCGACCAACAGTATATCAAATTATTAGCTTATTGCACTTATTTTCAGGAAATACCATTTAGGCCTATCTGAATTTCAAAATTTAGATATTTTCCACCTGTTTCGTGTTGCCAGGTCAGTTTTGTTTAGTGTTATAAGCAATGACATGTAAACCTCTCCTGAACAACTTTTTCAGGGCTGGGTAGCCTGTGTCCCAACTCCTGGAGACTAGAGTTGTACACAAAAACTATGCCTGTATTTTTTCTTCCTAAAGTCCCCCCCCCCCTGTACTGTAGTTTCACCACTGCCTAGTGCTTCGCTTAGCAAGTAGCATTACTTTTAAATCCAATTTACCTATTGCCGTTTGTGAGTTAGCCACGCCCCTTAGACAACTTTACACACGTGCATGCGATGCGCGAAAAGCGCAGTAGCGTATTATTGGGAATCATTGCATACACGCTCTCTCTGACTGGATACAGGAGTTGTCTCAGATTTCTGAGACAACTTTGCCCACGTGTGCATGCAGACTTTCGTGCGACCACTTATTTCAAAAAGTGGGAAAACAGCTTTTCCCAATTTCCAGCCGCTCGTTATAACGCGTATCTGAATAATGCAGACTCCCCGGACCCCACTCACATAATTTTCACCGTCCGAGAATCGGAAAAACTTCAAGAAATATAAACAGAACAAACTACGTTACACAGATTTGGCCAATGTGCTGCAAACAAAATTAGTATAATGAAAATGTGATCTGCCGGTTGAGCGTTTGCGTTAAATTTGACCAGTATTCGCGTATTGGAATGTTTTTGTTTGTCCAAGATTTGGAATATCATGTGATGTTCAACAGACGCTACGATTGGATAATGGTCATAAACGACGATAGGTTAATTCCACAGAGGCTCTTAATATGGCCAGGCCAAGAAGCAACACATGAGCACTACCTTCTATTTTCCAGTAAAAAATCAAGTTTCTCAATAACTGTTTTTGAGCTTACTGTTACTTCTCCGTAATTTCTAGCGGAATCCCATGCCTGAGGTTAATGTATAAAAGGGAAAATGCAGAAACAAAAAATGGGTAACTCGGCATTCAACCATAGGGTAATGCAGAGTTTTTAACTACCTCACGGTGCATGCCACTCCAACCCTGCCCCCCCCCCCTCCCAATGTTGCCATTAAAAAACATGAGGTTACTAATGTGCCTATGCTTCCGACATGATTGCCATGTTTGACCCATTGCAATTGTTTTTGTGTTTCACAGGCACGTTGATGGCCGCAGAGTGCTACGTATGCAGCTATGTTTCGGGCATTGGTGGTGGTACCGAGTGCAATGATCCTTTCAAGGCTGGCAGTGGCAACTCAAGTACAACCTGTGAAGGAACTTACTGTGTGGTATGAGAATAATCGTCACTCAAACAGGACTCAATATAATAACAAAAGTACTCTTAAGCACTTTTCTTCATTTTGTATACCTTAGGGAGACAAGTGGAATTAGGGAGACATTCCTTGCCTAATTCCTGCATTGCCAAAACTGAAGTGGGCACATGGCTATATGCCAGTTACAAAAGTGCCTGGGACATTGCAGATGAAAACTCAAATGTTATCAATCTGTAAGCTGAGGAATACAATTTAACTTCAATCCATAAGGCTTTGTTCACTGAACCATGTCTGGTTTCATATACAGTTGAGGACTATGTGTTTTCTATAGTTTCTCAATGTATTTCATCGAGGCTAGTTGCAGATCAGCTGTGTGCTTTCAGTGGTTGCCTTGAATAATGCACACTGCTGGTTTGAGCTCATCAACCCCAGTACTCTGGACAGGAAAGCCAAACCTAATATTTCATGTTGTCATTTGTGCAAAATTTCCTGTGCAACACTGCTGGCTGGTAATATATTGTGTCCAGGATTTGTTATGGGTGGGGGAGGGGGGAGGAGTGTGTCCCAATTTTAGGGACCAAATTTTAACGTCCCAAACAATTTGGAGCTGTGGGATAAATATTTTGAAAGGTTTGGGAATGATAGGACTCCCCCCCCCCCCCCACACCCTCCAGGGGTCAGTTATGCTCTCATTACTTTTGTATTTGATTTGGTTTTGATTTCTCCAGAAAAGTACATCAAAATTCGGCGGGGACTTGGGAAGCGTTTCCCGTTCCTGCATGGATATCTGTGCCGAAGCCTGCATAAGCCTGCTGGGCATTGAAGCTTGCACCTACTGCTGTCAAGGTGATCTATGCAACGGGGCGGAAACAGTCGCCTTCAATCTACTGACAACTGTTGCCATGGCTACAGCAGTTCTGAAACTGTCCGCTCAATAGACAACTTTGGGTTTGTGTTCTTTAATCGAGTTTGGATTAATGAAAACTGACAGCACTTAAATTTGTCCATGATTTCATCTTCTTATTGGGTAAGCGTGGTACATAGCAGCCTTTAAAAGCAGTGGCGTATGTGACCATCAATTATACCGGTACACAACTGCTTCAAATTTAAATGTTGACACAATTTTAATTCACTGTTTCCTAGTGGAATAATTTGGCAATTTCCTTTTAGGTTTTAACACCAGCAGCATCTCATAAAAATCTGTCGGGTGAAGACAATTTTGTCTGAATGACAGACACAATATTAAATGGTGCACTGCAAAGCTAGATAAAATCAGACCCTTTAACAGCCAAGTTTAAAACAGTTTTTTTTAAAACAATTTGTTTATAGGGCTGTTCCGAATATACAGAATATTCGATATTCGATTGTCAAGCGAATATTCGAAAAGATATATGTGCACGTACAGATACGACTCTGATGCTATTTTAATAGAAAAGTTACGGCACTCAGCAGTGTCAAATGCCGCATTTTTGTCAATCGTAACTTTTTGTGGACGGAGGTTTGTTCCCGTCCTTAAAACCCTTGATACAAAAGGGGCATGCAAAAAAAATGCCGTTTGAACGGTCCATAATATCAATCTCCATACGTAAAACACCGGCGTGCTTTTACGTGCAATTTGTTTTACCGGTGCGGCATGCACAAAAAAACTTGATCGGCGAGTATCGAATATTCGAATATTCGGTCAAACCTACTTTTGAATATTCGAATACTAAAATATTTGAATACTAAATTATTCGAAAATGAACAGCCCTATTTGTTTATGAATTTCCAAGTGACAGCCCTGTTTGGCCATAAAGTTGAATATCCGAACCTGATTACAAATTACTGATTACAAATTGTCAGAGTCATATTACAACTTAAATAATTGGTTGATAACTTTTATCAGCAGCTTATCATACCATACCAAAAATGCATGATTTCGATTGAATGTTACTGCCGGCCATATTACAAATTGATCGTTTTAATGTTCAGAGTCTGAATGTAAGCATTGCTTGTGTACTTTTCACTGGTTATGAGGGTAAAATAAATTTGACTCGTTCTGAAATATTGTACCTGGATATTTTTTTTCATGCAGTCAGTATTCACCATCGATTCATTTTGTTGGGGGGGGGGGGGGGGCTAGGCTTAAGCTTGTGCGGTTTTAGATCAAACCAAAACCGAAAAACTGCCCAAGTTTGACTCGGTTTAACCGGTTTACCGACCTTGAAAACAAAGGGCAATCTTGTCGCCGCTGGCTTCGAGCTCACATCAAGCGCGCGGAAACACCAGGTGCATTCTCCCGCAAACGACGCGAACGCCCACCACTGTCTTGTCGATCCTATCCTAAAAATTATTTCTTTGCGAAGCTAGCCATCGTTCACGTGACTGGGAATGCAGCGCTGGCTTCCGTAATCACGAACTTCTGTCACGCTAATAGTGGTACATGCGGAGCGGAACCAACGAAGCTGACGATCCCAGCGAACACGTGCAAAATTGAACGTATTACACATGTGAGGGAATTCCCCTGCATGTGCAATGCGAGAATCAGACTCGCCAAGTCAAAGCAGCTTATTTGGTTCAATTGGCTGTTTGTTAATTTTCGTGACGCGTTTAATACGTGAGCGATATGAGTGTTTCCAATAGAGTCCTAGGTCAAAGTCTAATGAGATTTGTGACATAGACCGTAGACGCGCACAAGCTCGTGAGTATAGTATAGTAAATCCAGTGGTGTTCGTTTCGGCCGGCCGGCCCGCCGTGCATGCAGCACGTATGTGGCATGTGTAGTGTGTGGTGTGCATGCGCAGGCAAGCGCTGTGTCCAGCATGGGCTCGCGTTTGCGCGTGCGATGCGTGAAATTAATAAGCCTCACGATTCGGGAAATGTCATTTGCGCCTCAGACAAAGACTGTTCAGTGTTCTTCAGACAAGACGGTAATCTTTTCTTTGTGGTTTTGGAAGTATTGTTCGACATATTTTTCACTCTGATTTTCTGAAATGAATGAAATATTGTTGCAGACGGTTTTGAGGTTTTTCAAAAATCAAAACGGGACGTGATTGGTTTAATTATAGAACCGAAAAAAAAAACGGTTTACCGGTAAACCGCACAAGCTAAGATAGGCTACATAAATGAGTAGTCTTCATTTATTATTTGTTTGTGTTACTTTATTGACATATTGATACAGAAATCATACATTAAAACCAAAAACACCATGAAACAAACTTGTACACGGGTCATTCTATAAATTTGTTACACTTGACTGTGTAATTTGAAATTTCCCATCAAGTATCATTAAAATTGTCATCCTACTATTTTTATACTCGTTTGGCAGGTACTTTGCTTTACATAATCACTCTTGGAGATAAAGAAGACATTAAAAAATGTGTCAGCTGCAAATTTATTGAATGACCCACAAATGAGTCTTATTGTATAATTCTCATATCTGCCATAATATCAACTATCCCGAGAAATTACACTGCAGTATTTTTCCAAAGGGCAGCCTATGTGTGCCTGTATCAAAATGTGGTTTCCCTTGAAAATACATGTAGACTTCTTTACAGATATACCGTCCATACTCTTCAACGAATATTTCTTTTTCTTTTAACAAATTTTAAAATCTATTTAATAAAAAGGCTGCTTTTTTCTATGTTGGTGTCTGCAAACCTCCTTGAGGAGGTTTATTTGTGGTTGCTTTTTCTTCTGCTCATGCAGAAAAAGACGGGCCCTGTGGGAACTGAATTATCAGGACACAAAAACAAATTAAAATTAAAGTTATTATTCCATACGTGGGCAAATTGTCTTGTTCAAAGCTTCATTAACCCTGCAAATTGCCATGGTACTGTTTTGTACAGTCCATTGTGCATTTTTTTTTTCTCCGTAATTTTTTTCTTCAAAAAATCTGAAATTGTTTAATCCCTTGACCCCGGATTTCATATTGGGGCGCTGGGGCGCCATGCCGGCTTGTGCAGCCAAGCATAACGTACACAATAATGGATTGAAAATGCAGAAATTGGTGTGTATAGATGTCAACCAGCCAGATGGCAATTTTCAATCTGCATGTATTTGTGTCAACCGTACGCAAGCGGTTAAAGGGATATACCATGTTTTAATACGATGTTTGAACATAGAACTTAATTTCAGATTTTTTGAAGAAAAAATGACAGAGTAATAAAAAATATAATGCACATTGGACTGGGGCTGTCCCAAATATACCGAATATTCGATTGCCAACCAAATATTCGATTGTCAACCGAATATTTGAATTTTTTGGCGGTTCGAATATTCGAAAAAATATATATATGCACGTAACAGATATGACTCTGATGCTATTTTAGTAGAAAAGTTACGGAGCTTAAGCAGTGTCAAATGCCGCATTTTTGTCGAAGGTAATTTTTTTGTGGCTAGAAGTTTTTGTTTCCGTCCGTAAAACCCTTGACACTTGTAAAAAAAAAAATACTCCTGCAAAAATACAGGCTGGAGTTTGGTTTCTTATCAGAACGTTATGTACCCGTAATGATCTTGATACAATGGGCGCATGCACAAAAATGTTGATTAAGCAGTCCATAATATTGATCGGCGCACGTAAAACACCGGCGTAATGGCGTGACATGCAGTTGCAGCTGACGCGTGAAAACTTGATCAGTGAGTATCGAATATTCAAATATTCGGTCAAATCAAGTTTCGAATACTGAATTATTCAAAAATGAACAGCCCTACATTGGACTGTACAAAACAGTACCATGGCAATTCGCAGGGTTAAAAGTTTATACTAACTTTTGTAATGCCAACAAAAATGTTTGGGGGGGTGAAATTTGAAAGCTTGGGCAGTAAATCTTTAACATAGAATATGAGCTTGTAGAAGCAGAAGTTCTGGAGGACCCTGTGTTGGCAAAAGGGTGTATTTCAAAAATCACAGTGGACTAGTATACTAGGCACAGGCAGACCTTGGAACTAGGGAGGAATATTTTAGCTCAAAGGCCATGAACTTGCACACTTTGAGCAGATGTCTTTGAGAACTCATAAAAAACAACAGCAGCAAGTGTCAGTCTCTCTCTCAGGAAAAACGTAACAAAGTTATAAAGGCCACAGAGGAATATATTCCTACCATGAGACAACTGAGGCTTTAACCCTAACCCTGCCAGACACAGCACAGTGCATCTGTGCTGACAGCTCCACTTTGCTGCACTCTCCACACAAGTCAATTTGATAAAGTATGCAATCTGATGCGTCTGGCAGGGTTCTAGCCAAAATGCCCTGGAGGGTTAGGGTAAATAAAAAAAAAGAAGAGGTTAAAATACATCACAGTGAACTGTCTTGTTCAAAATAAGTCATCTTGATCAAAATGCACATTAAAGATAGAAACACGCCACCCATAAAAGTTCAAAAGAATCCAAAAGGAAAAATGCTTTCATCAATGGCTTTGAAGTAATGACGACGACATAAGACACAAAGTTTCTGTTTTTGTTTGTTTTTTGTGTGTAAAATATCAAGAAGGCTGGCCATCTTGGAAATACAGCTTGGCAGAAAGTAAAGCAGCTCTGACTAAACGCTGTATATCTGGACACAAATTTGACAGTTGACGACTGACAATTAGCGCTATAAAAGAAAAACACCAAGATGCTCTAAAAAAGATACTGTAGAAATGTCTTGCATTTTAAAGATGTGCATTGTAACTCTGAAACGTCAATTAAAGTCCGCTTAATTTTTTTGCTACGATATAACAAGGAATCTGAACTGCATACAGGGCGTTATATTTAATTATATCTAACACAATGATTGTGGGCTCTTTATAATGAGCAGGGGTAATAATATTGTAAGCGCTGTGATATAGTTTACTATGTTGAGCGTTCTTAAATGCCGGTTATTATTATTATAACACTGTGAAACCTTGGATGTGGTTTTCTATTAAAAATAGACAAGTGGATTAGGAGGATGTGAGTTTAACAATGGGGGTCTAAAATAACATCCAGAGCCCAGAATCACAATGAGATTTAAGCTGTTAAATCTAAAGTCACAATGTACACTTTGTCAAGGTGGGACAATAGTACGACAAGATTTTGAACATCTTATTGTCAAAATCCTAATCGCTCTGTCCAAGGGGTTCTCAGTCTTAGGGAAAGTCTGAAATGTCAGAACGTTCCTGTTCTGTTTGGAATGCTCATTTTGGAAACTGGCAACTTTGTGTTCCCGTTGGGAACGCGCTGTGTTCCGGCACATTCCCAACTGGAACAGGCTGTAATTCCTGAGAAAATATGCACGTGCGTAGTTTACTGTTCCCATATGGGATCGGGTGGTGTTCCCAACCTGTTCCAAGTGGAAACGCTGTGCTTCTGATTAGAACAAACAATGTTCTCGGAACATTACAGACATTCTCACTTTTCAGACTTACCCTTAGAGTAAAGACACTGTTGCCTCATCACAGGATTCAGGGCACCAGACACCGATGTACAAGGGAACATGACACGTATCCTTGTAATCCACTTGGAAAAGTTCACTCGTCAGAATGAGCAATGCTCTTCAGTACATACTTCACTGTGTAGGCGAATGCCGCAAAGCCCACAATGACGAGCACGTTGGCCAGCGTGCTTCCCACAATGCCTTGGGGTCCGGGGTGGCCCACTGGTAACTGGCCATCTTGGGTATTGGCAGGTCGCGAGGACTGACCTGTGAGCGACGTCGACTCTGTGCTTGCTCTTATCTCTTCCTCTCTCCTTCGTATGGCTTCCCTCACCTCCTATTGGCAGTACAGCAACAACAGGTTGGCAAGAAGTTTGTCATAAAAGGGCTCATTTCCCGACCTCTCTACATATATGTAGCAATGTGCATTGGTTACATGTTTGATTGCATAGAGTGAGGTACTCTGTTCAGCATTTCCAGCCAGGGCCCAATTTCATAGCGCTGCTTAACGGTAAGCAGAAAAGTTGTGCTAACTATAGCAGGAAAATTTGCTTAAGCATTAGCGTATTTCATGGCCAACGCTCGCGCATGCATGGAGATTTATATTTCACCACTAATTTAAGCAAATCCTGCTTCCGAAGTTAGCGGGTTCTTCGCTGTGCTTACTGCTTACAGTCTATAAAATGGGCGAGGGTTCCGTTAGCAAAAAATCGTGTGTTAAGCAGCGCTCTGAAATTGGGCCCAGTTCTCAAATGGACCCCGTGTATTTTCATATTGTGGACCATGCAGGTAAACATGAAAATTACTGGAAATATCAGACTTGATCAAAACCCAAACTTATCAAAGAGGCTTTGGTGCAATGTACTTTCTTTGCCTCCACCTCTGTGACCCGGGTTCGAATCTCACCTGGGATTATAACACGTGTCATCAGAGGGCACAGTGTCTATAGATTGGCCATATTAAAACTTTGAATATGCATTACTTTTTTTTTTGGAAACCCTTTGTAAAGTAATTAATGTCAGAAATACCGTACAACTCTGTTATAAAACAACCCCATATAGTTATTTTCCGTTTTCCTGTGACAGAATACTTACCTCTGCTATATCAGGAAACAATTCACAAAACGTCTGGTTCTTCACATTAAATGGCCCACTTTGCACAGCTAGTTGTCTCTTCTGAAATCAACAAAAAGAAAGCTAGAGTAACACAGTGAAGTCCACAGTCAGGTTGGCCTTGTGGTACTTTCCTCACCTTCCACCGCTGTGACCTGGGTTCAAATCCCACCAGGGCCAACATGTGCAATATGCACTTTTGAGGAATCCTTTCTTTCATTATAATAACAAAAAGAATTAAAATTAAATTAAAATACAGTATGTTTACAAGCATAATGAAATTGCCCCTGCCAATGTACATTTGGTACTAGTAGTACCGTAATTTTCGGAATATAGGCCGCGGCTTACATGTTGATTCTCACGCTGAATTGTCCATGCGGCTTATACTCCGGGCGGCTTGTTATAGGGCAACATTTGAAGAATACAATCAGTCACAGAAGCCGCGCCTCAGCCCGGGCCACGCGTGCAGGCAGCGCTAGATGCAGGCGGCGCTCCAGGTCAGGCAGTCATGTTTTCGTTGGTTGCCGTTTACATTCGCTCTACTCACGTGTTGGAAATAAAGGAAACCAGTCCAGCTCCAGAGGGACCGAATAGACTTGCAAATGTACCGTAAGTACCGTTCACACCTCACAAATCGTGTGGTGCATCTGTTCGTTTTTGTCTGTTTAATCGTTGTGTAATCCATGTTGTTTATTATTTCACTGGTCAATTGGGGACTGTTGAGCTTAGATTAGTGGTTAAAGTTGTCATTTTCCTTTTTATTCCACCCTCCAGCCTAGTAAAAAAAAAACACCCAGCTAGGACACTTATCCAGCCTGCCAAAATTGGTAATTTCGAGGACTTATGAAAGTTTATTTGTAATGGGCTCCGTGCGCGTCGAATGAGGGCGCTGTCCACATAGCAACCGCACTCCCATGGGCAGTACGTCGCTGGTATTACGCACCGCGCTCCTCGTTCATTTGATACTCGTATACCAGTGGGATTGCTTTGTCCATTTGCCGACTCTCGATAATTGCGTTTTCAATAAAAATATCATAGTGGGAACCAGACACTTAAATTGAAGTCGGGTAATATGGCGTCGATATTAACCCCCCCCCCCCCCCCCCAACTCCGCTGAGGGGGTAGTTGTGCACGGAGCTCATAGTGACACTCGTTCGCGCGCTGCTTACACTTTAGGATTGCATGTGTAGTGGAACCATTTACATACAAGTAAGGCTGTTCGATATCCATTTATTTTGATACCGAAATATCGGCAGAAAAATATCGCGATATTCGATATTATCGTGATGACGTCACTTTTTCATTACCGGAAGAACGGAGGAATAAAAAAATACATGACGGAAGTCACCACGGCATCATGAGATCGGGGCCACCGCCGGGATCGGGGCCACCGCCGGGATCGGGCCCGCCGGGATTGAGCGGCAGGAACGGGGGGGCCGGTTTGACAAAGCTTCCCTTCGCTCGTTGAGTATTTGGAGTTTTACGACATTTACCTTCAGTTGGCTACTTTATGGCACTCCAGAAAGACTAGCGTTTGTTTCTATTTCAGCATTGTTGATTAGTAACACAGATGATAATACCATGGACGATCACATGCGCGAGCTGTCAACAAACGATCGTGCCGTATATTTTGTGAAGACGACATGACATTGCACAATGTACAATGGATGCGCGGCACGTGTTTTAATCTTTTCTCAAGACGCGGCGCAGTTCGCTACACGTAAATACACCTAACTGCGTGTGCCTTGTACACTGGGGAAAGACGGTGGCATTCAGTGCGGTTGCTTGCACTTGACCAAGGCTAGCAACAAAGCAACGCGCACGCGCAGATGCGCTACAGGGGTTGACCTTATTGCAAACAATTGCCATACCCCTCGATCTCAAGATGAGTTCGCAAGCGTGTAGGTACAGGTAGGTACGTACATTGTACACTGGGAATAAGACGTTGTTTGCACTTGACAACGTACGGCGCGGAGGGTAAATCGCGCGGAGCGGAGATGTCATGTCGGGGTTTAGAAAACGGTCAAAGAAAGACACATTTAGTGCATGTATGTATTTTTGTATTCCTCCATGGTACATCATGATACATTATATACTATTCTACCGTCCAATAATTGGAAATAACTGGAATTTCGAGCAAAGTAAACTGGACAAATCCACACGTAATGCGGCCAAAAGGAACATATATCGCGATATTCTTCGGTATATCGAATTCCCCGATATTCCGTTTTTTTTTAAAGGGGCCGATACGATTTTCGATATGAAAAAAATATCGAAATATCGGGAAATATCGTCATATCGAACAGGCTTACATACAAGCGCTTCAGCATGCAGCACGGCGACTTTTATAGTTGGACGTCGTCAGCGCCGCGGTGCGGCGTATACTCCGCGCGGCCTATATTCCGAAAATTACGGTAGTAAAGTCTGTCATGAGCCAATGTGGCCCATCAGGCCGGCGTTTATCTCCGGTTTCTGTAGCGTGAAACGACTGAGAATATTTCTATTCCCCTTGGACGGGATGCTAGTCCTAGGCAGGTTACTCCCCAGCTAATGCAGGGTTTCCCCTTAACTCTTTTTTCACTGGCCGGCCGGACTTGTCAGTTGGACTTTTAACTAGTCCGCCAGCATTTTCACTGGTCTGCTTTTTTTTTCAAGTACTATTTTATTTAAATTATGAGGCAGAAAAAGCTCCATAAAAATGATACCTAAAACTGAGTTACTACATAGAGGTTATTTATCTATTTTACTATTTCTCCACGAAAGAGTCAACTTACACAAATCACTGAGTTACTTGACACTATGAATAAGCTATTTTTCTTCCAAACTGTCATTTATCAAGGAAATTAAAAAGTTATCAATCATTGCCTTGTGCAAAAATGTATTTGTTATCTATTGGAGACCACCCAAAATGAATACGATTTGAGGCTTTGCATGGTGGCAGATAAATGTAAAATTGATCCCTCTTGAGTTCTTATGAACTAAGTCCCAAGTACAGACTAATAATAAGAGTCATCTGATAGAATGTTATTGAGAAATGGGAAGAAAAAGAAGTGTTTTCATCAGTGTATATGCTGTACAAGAAAGTCAGTGCAAATACATGTAGTTTATTTTGCTCAAAATTTTCAACAACTGACTGTGCCAAGCCGGTACTACCAGTGTATTTTAATACATTTTTGATACATTTCGTGTAAACAATGAACTAGTACTAGCAAGTCTAGCATACATTGCACTGTTTTGTAGAAATTGCGGTAAATTTATATTTAATTCTGACTCAGTACGGTAGTAATATGTAGACAAGCTGTAATCATTTGCGCTGGCTGGCATAATTTTCTGTGCGCTTTCGTTGGGTTATGCATGCACTATGCACTATATTTTTTTTTGGGTAGCATATTTTAACTAGCCCGCCGGACTTTTTGGAAAGGGTTTTGAAAAAGGTTTTTTAACTAGTCCGCCGCCATTTTAACTGGCATTTGGCCAGCGGACCAGTGTTAAGGTCGAACCCTGTAATGCCGGTGTCACGGTCTCATTTATCCGGTGTGCCCAGTTTTCTAGAATACTATTTAACGCTACTGAAACCTAACAAATGCATGCGCAGTGATGTATTTGTTAGGGTTCAGTGGCGTTGAATAGTGTTCCGGAAAACTGGGCACACCGGATAAATGAGACCGTGACACCAGTACCCATTTATACTCCTGGGTAGGAAGAGGCAAGTGGGGATGAAGTGGCTTGCCCAAGGACACAACTTATGGCCAGTTGCTGGATTTGAACCCCTGACCCTCCTTACCACGAGACCACACACTCCTACATTTGGTACTAAGCCCGACAAAATTTGCTTGCCAAACTTTAACCCTAACTCCTTACATCATTTTTCCTACATGTAACCCGACTCCTCCAATATCCTCCGATTCCAAAATCCTCTAATGTTTGTTACTGGGAACCACTGCCTGAACCCTGCAAAAATCCTCCAGTGGGTTTTGGATAAACACTCCAGTAACCTCAATCCCCTGAAATCATTCAGTACCAGAGGCAAAATCCTCCGATGCTTTAACTTCAAAAGACCCTCAATCCTCCAAATTCCTTCATTTGGCAAAGAGGATTTTGGAGGCTTTGGGAAGGTTAGGGTTAATGAATATAGTATTGCACATTCCTACATGTACGCGTATAATATAACCCTCATGCCCCTGACTACAACAGGGTCCTACAGAAAATACATGTCAAGTGCAGCAAATTCGGGGGAGGGGAAGTGGGGGGGGGTGGTTTAAACAAACTTACGGTATAGTCCGAGGTTTCTATACTGCCGAGTGTTGGGTTCTTCTCTACCATGAAGCTGAGGAGACCTGTTAGGATGGTTGACACTGACCATGCTGGATTCCATGTATCAGGATGAAAATCACTAATTGACAAACATAACCTATGACAAAACAAATCAGTATATTAACCCTAACTAGGGCTGTCCCGAATATACCGAACATTCGATTGTCAAGCGAATATTCGAATACCATTTTGCCAGTTCGAATATTGGAAAAGATATATATGCACGTACATATACGACTCTGATGCTATTTTAATAGAAAAGTTACGGCGCTTAGCAGTGTCAAATGCTGCATTTTGGTCAATCGTAACTTTTTGTGGACGGAGGTTTATTGTTCCCGTCCGTAAAACCCTTGATACAACAGGGGCATGTAAAAATAGGCTGTTTGAACGGTCCATAATATCAATCGGCATACGTAAAATACCGGCATGCTTTTACGTACAATTTTTTTTTAACGGGGCGGCATGCACTGAAAAACTTGATCGGCGAGTATCGAATATTCGGTCAAAGCCAGTTTCGAATATTCGAATACTAAAATATTCGAATACTAAAATATTCGAATACTAAAATATTCGAAAATGAACAGCCCTAACCCTAACCCTGCGAGACGCAGCACATTATGTGCTGACATCTCCACTTTGCTGGACTCTCCGCACAATTCAATGTGACAAAGTATGCAATCTGATGCGTCTGGCAGGGTTCCAGCAAAAATGCCCTGGAGGGTTAGGGTTTAACTGTTCACATCAACCCTACGTGTATCAATGAACTGTGCTTGCTGACTGTATGCGTATCTTAAAATGCTTAATATGCAAGGCATTGTTTACAAGACCTCGGTCTTTGCACACTAACGGTTAGAAGAGTGTGACTTTTAGAGGGAACCAATTCAAGGACAGGAGTCAATGCATCAAGTAATTTACCATGTTCTAAATATACACAGTACAGTGAGTCTGTGCGAGGCGGGAAAAATAATAGAACATGTACATATGCACTGGCCGCGGAACGGGGGCCATTGGCCCCCCCCCCCCCCCCCCACTTTTTCCACTTGGGGGAAATGGCCCCCTCACTTTGGCAGTTCCGCAAAAAGAAAAACACAGAAAAGGGCAGCAGCCGGCCGGCACTATCGCTGCTTTGCCCCCCCCCCCCCCCCTCCCACTTTTAAAAGTGTTCCGCTGCACCTGCATGTATGACAGTGCAAGTCACAGGAATCAGGCCAGATACAAAGTTTACCTTGTGTTACACTTAAACCTTCCATTGGGTGTTATCATATAGATACTGGGAGGTTTGAATGGAAATTCTCTTGGAAAGACCAGCTTGCCGTGGTACAAGCCTCCTTCATAGGGTGTTCCCTCTGGACCCCTCACCAAATAGTGCCTGAAACAAAACACAGATGTTTGCAGAGTTCTCGCTTTAATAGTTGCAGATCTGTGTTTATACCAAGCTATTCTGCAACCTGCAGTTGAAGGGACAAATTGCATTGAAATGAGCCCAATTGGGCTGCAAAAAGCATTTGTTCCAAAACTGGAAAGATCATTAAAACGTGTAATATACCAATGCGTACAACCATTCCTTGAAAAAGCGTCATTTTTCTGAAAATCATTGAAGAAAATCAATATGGTTTATAAAGATTTGCAGTAGCGAATGTGAGTTTCAAGCAGTCTTGTTGACTTGACTTGCTGACTTGACTTGAATCGGACTCGAGTCACAATTTTTTTGACTTGAGACTTGACTTGACTTGAACTAAATTGACTTGGGACTTGACTTGACTTGGGAAAATTTGACTTGCGACTTGACTTGACTTGGGGAAAAAATGACTTGGTTACAAAACTGGTTTCAAATTCAAGGGTTCTGAAAAGAACTGGAGAAACTCTGGGGAATTACCCGTTTCTCAGAGTTTCCTCCGGTTCTTTTCAGAACCATACAAACTCACAAAAGAGAGTTGCTGCACGTGGTGCTACTGCAAATCTTTATCTTATTGCTATCTCCAGTTGCTATCTCCACTTATTGCTACCGCCACTTGGGGGGATGCCAGTTTGGTTCGGGAAAGTTGGACCACATTTCTCTCTAATCACGCATCATGGTTGAATTTTTACATTCAGTCATTGGAAATAGGTTAGGTAAGTAACCAAAGAGAGAAAATTTTGGGGATGTCGGACCAATGTGTGCCTTAACCCCTTGCGTACGGATGACGCCATTTGCTGCTATTTGTGCAGTTTCAATCCATGGTAGGAATATTGTGTATGTTACGCCTGACTGCACAAGCACATTGTGGCCATTTCGCTTGGCTGCACAGGCCGCCCCTGCACCCCGACGCATCACTACGATAACCGTACTCAAGGGGTTAACCCTAAGCCCCCTACATGTAGGGTGTGTGGAAATTCGTATTGATATTGATGGATTCAGCAGCGTTAGGGTAACTTAAGAATGGGTTGAGGTACATGTACAGGAGCTAAAACGCTATTGGTGTGTAGTGCAATGAGTGCATCATGCAAAGCATCTTTAGACGATACTTCCATGTATTAGGGACGTTCATTTACAGGTAGTACAGGAATCGGATGCCCGACTGAAAAAGAGGATGAATACCCGGGGAACGGATGTGTAACCAATTGCCAAACAAAAAGTGGACTATTAAACTAAAGTTGGTAAAATGCGGGCAGTATTTTTAAAAAGTCATTTTTTTTTTCAATTATGGTCGGCCGACGACCGCTGGAAATTGATACAAAATTCTACTTTTCATAAAAATGACAGCACACCGGGTGCCATGATTTCACAGGATGCTTGAGACTATTAATTACTTACATTCAAGTAAGGTATTTCATAATAATTCAGTAGTTTAGTTTTTTGATGTGTGCAAATGTATACAGCCTTTTACAGCTGTATTAAACTTCAAATTGTAAAATCTCTTCAATTGACAACAACCAACTAAATGTTCAAAAAGAGATACTCCACAACATGAATGAAATGAGCAATTTTGCAAGCATTTCTACAAATGTAACGCGCGTGACTATATAGTTGCCGAGTCCTTTTTGTCGCCACTCATTGTACGAGTGGTGACAAAATGCACCCGGCGACATAGTCATGCACGTTAATACACAGACACATTCATGTTACGTTGAAATTTGTTCCATAGCTTACCATTCCAGTATATTTGATGGAAGCGGTGAAGCTGTGACGTAAGGCACTGGGTCTTTTCTTATTCTCACGTAATCTTGTTTCAGCCTGGCTGTGGCTGTGGTACTTACTCGCTTACTCATTCTGACTTCGTTGTTCTGTCGGTCTAGAATTTAGAGGGGGGAAATCGTAACTTGATGCATTATGTTGGACACGATCGGTGGATCTGTATGATTGCTTGATAATATTAATAGCGCAATGAATTTCCCAATGAATCATTTGGGTAAGCAGTCACCACATCGGTCGGAAGGAGCTTATTTAATAACTCCCAGTCGTGAACAGCATAATCTTGGATTGGAAAATGGTGGAAAATGGTGGAAAATCTTGGATAGATGGTGAAAATGGAAATATGTTTTGTCCTACTCAATATACAAGATCACTATACATAATACACTATACATTGAATATACATACATCCATCGTCATTCACTCATTTATTGGCATGTACCACCTTTCTGACATTCTCAATGCATCATGAGATTGGATGACAAACACAGTACATGTACAGAGCATGCACAGTATTGGTCATGTTGGTTGTCATGGTTGTAAAATCCTATTCTGATTGGCTAATAAATGCGACATTTCTAATTCCAGAGCAGTTACATTCATCACCAAACTGCCCTGAGGGATTTCCCCAATTAGGCCTATTCCTCATATTATTAATTACTTACGTTAGGCCTAAATTGCCATTCAAAATTGATATTTCTGGTTTTTGTTATTATTTTCCTTATGTTCCATGCAAAGATATGTGGAAAGAGTATCTCTCAACTCATGACAGATGTTTAGAATACAATCAATTAATATTTGGACTGGTTCACAGTGCCATAGGTTTGTGTAATTAAAAATGACATGGTTTGTCATCCAAACCCACATGCATTGAGAATGTCCAAAAATTGCATCATTTGAGCATGTATGATGTACTCGGTTCTTACCCCATGAAAGTAAAAAATCAGTGTTAATATAATGAATTCCGCCTGCTACAGAACTTCTCCATACACTTCAATCACTCTGTTACATATACGCAAAAAAGAAATAATATAATTTCCCCGGTTTACGGTAGATTTCCTGTGTCTTGTGCCCCAAACTGTACAGATTCAACCACCATATTCAACAAACGCAGTACACAAAAGGCACGACGATCGTACGATTTCCCGCAATATCGTCGTTGGGGGCGCTGTAACTAATTACCATTATTATAACGGACATGACGGAATTTGGGGTTCAGCTGTCGGCCGCGGACCGGATTTTTGGCTCTCTCATAATTATATGCATTTGCACCCCTAGCTCCTCCCCGTAATTTCCATGTGTTTTTTTACCGATTCACCTAAAAAGTGCAGTGAACAGTGAACACGCCGAGAGAGGGCGATTCCCCGGGGACGATTTATCCATTTCTGTTCGTTATTGGTCAAATTCAAAAACGGTACTTGGGCGTAGTTTCTACAATTTTCATTTAAATACCTTATCTGTAAAATAATCTATTATGAGAAGTCATTTTCTGACACCCCAAATCACCGCCGGGGTGCTATAAGTCATTTTAGGTCAGTTGGGGGGGGGGGGGGGGGGGGGACACGATTAATCTTTTTATGTTACCCCAAATGTGTATTTTTTTCACTGAAATATGTATCTCATTGCTGGCTATGAATATCGACTCAAAAACTACCCGCAAATATGAATTCATAATAGGCCCCTAATTAAGAGGTGTCAAAAAACCTAAAAATGGTAAAAAGCTATTTGTGTCGATGGTGGCCATCTTGGATTCCCAGAATGCATTGCGCAAATCATGTGACATTGAATATTCGTCCAAAGTCAACATTTGTTAAGTATAGTAGCATTGATCTCTATTTATGTCTATATATGGAGATCAATGAGTATACCTATAGTAGATACGAAAACCATGACATGTTTTGACCGCCATCACAAAAACTGCTCAAAGTCATGGGCTTTAATTTTAATCGTTTGGTAACTTTGGAAATCCTATAAAAGTTGGGAAAAGTCCCAAAATTGTATGTCAATAAAAGTTGAAGAGTTTAATAGGGTATAACTTGACATTCGTTCACGTGGTATGTATGATGCCTGTCAATTTTCAAAAAAGGAACTTCCTTTTGCCACTGATGCATAGGCGTAGCAAGGTCATTTTTATTGGGGGGGGGGGGGGGGGGGGGGGTAAACGTGAAAAAGGGCACCTGATATATCCATGCTGAGAGGTAGACAGGGATTTTTTACAGATCAAAAAGGGAGCGGGGACATGATTTTCCTGGTGTTTAAAGTGGAAATGTTACGGAAAATTGTACAAATAAGTATGATTCACAATTATTTAAGAAAAGTAGAAATAACATTTCATTTTTTCGAATTATGCTGCAACCCTGGGAGGGGCATTTTTTTAGACACCCTGTATAAGATCTGAATAGCCCATTGGCTGTAAAAAGTGAAAAACAACCACTTCTTGATCAATAGATTTGTTTTGAAAGAATTTTATTTAAAAAATATTGCTGTCATTAACAATAAATTGCAAAAAATAAACTTAATGTACAATTTCTGTTACAAAACAACTCATGTACTTTTTAGTAACTCTGTTTTATTTATTGTATTTTATTCAACATCCAACAACGCAAGCGCCAATTACAGGATGTGTATGGTGTACTATTTACGACACATCGCTTTGCCTCTTCCATACGCGACGCGACTATACGACGCGACGGCACGACGGCTGCGTTGCATCGTGCCGTCGCGTCGTGCCGTCGCTTCTTTCCCATTACTTCTGGCGTCGCGTCGTGCGTCGCGTCGTGCCGTCGTGCCGTCGCGTCGTGTTTTTCTAGCTTGCAGGTTTTCTTTCCTCAACGTCGCCCCTTCCGTCGCCCATCGCGTCGTACCGTCGTGCGTCGCGTCGTGCGTCGCGTCGTGTGTCGCGTCGTGCGTCGCGTCGTGCTCGCGTCGTGCGTCGCCTCGTGCTCGCGTCGTGCGTCGCGTCGTGCTCGCGTCGTGCGTCGCGTCGTGTTTCGCGTCGTGTTTTGCTTTGTGTTTCGCTTCGTGTTTCGCGTGGAGTAATCCGGTCATGCTATTGTGAACATGCGCAGTTGAAATACCGAACTGGCTCACAGAATAACATTTGCCGTTTGGTTTTCTTTTATATAGTGCTGAATGACTGGCCTGCAAAGCGATCCTGGAAACGGGAGATTATGTCCCCACCATATATAATTATAGTTTTGGCGGACAACTAATAATGGGCGAATCCCACCCCTTAAAAAGGATTAGTTAAACGTAATGCATTTGGCAATTTATTTATCAAAATCCAAGAACTATAGGTTCCGGTATAAGTTGATCCATTTTTAGCATCACCATTGCAATATCTGGTTGTTGATAATAAAAGAAATATACGAATTATGGTGATGGGCCTTGTTCAAACCACATGCCTAACAATATACACGCCTTTACGGGGTCCGCCCGATAGTCCGAAGGTTCGATTGACCGAAGGTTTATTGATCCAAAGGTTCGATATTCCGAACGTACAAATTCCCCATATGAGGGGGTTCGATAGTCCGAAAATGAAATAAGGTTCGTTAACGGAGCATTTGATGCAATAGTCCGAAGGTTCATTAGTCCGAACGGCCTACAATCCGAAGGTTCATTTATCCGAAGGTTCAGTAATCCGAACTTAGAATAAGGTTAATTAGTCCGAAGGTTCAAAAGTCAGAAACTAAAATAAGGTTTAATAGTCCGAAGGTTCATAAAGGCACACAAAGTTCGATAGTCCGAATTGACAATAAGGTCCGATAGTCCGGACTATCGAACCCTATCGTCTATTCCGAATATCGAACCTTCGGATTATTTAACCTTATTCTCTTTTCGGACTATTGGGCCCTTCGGACTATCGAACCTTTGGACCATTACGAACGGATTAATAACCCTTCGGACTAAAGAACCTTCGGACAATCGGGTTTTGTGAGTTTTGTGGGTGGGGTGTACGCAGTGGCTGCCTTTTTGCGACGTCAGTTTTTTTTTTTTTGGGGGGGGGGCATGGGCCCCCTTTGGCCCCCCCCCTGGATCCGCCCTTTCCACCCCCCCCCCCCCCCCCCCCCCCCCCCCCCCCCCCCCCCCCCACCCACCAACCTTGACGAGAAATGGAAACCGCTCATAACGTGTAGTTTTATTGTAACTTTGTTTTACGCCGTTTATGTAAACCCGTGCACATGGCAACTTTGTTTCAACATTTATAAACCTTTACAGTCAGTGGCGTATCCAGCGGAAAGGGGGGGGGGGGGGGGGGACTTGCCCCCCTGGCGGCATTTGAAGCGTCATAAAAAAAATAAAAAAATAGTGTTTTAAAACGATTTTAAGACGGTTCAGACGTTGTTTGCCCTTCCTGGCACAAAAAAACTGGATACGCTCTGTTTACAGTGAGTTACACTTTTTCACCGTTGGTGGCGCCATTTAACCACTTTGTTTTGTTCTTACGCATAGGCAAAATAAGACATGTGGTTTCTGCTTTTCTGGTTTGCAACTTTAGGCGAAGGCTCCTAAAAAAAAAAAACATGGCCACGAGCAGGGAAGGGGGGGGGGCGGGTTGAAAATCCCCCTCCCCACCCCCCCCGGACCCGCGCCTTGTATAGCACAAAACCCTTGCCAGCATCCGAACCGTACCAATGAGCGCATGTTTGAAGTGCCCATTGCATTAGCCTTTTAGAGGTAATGGCGGACACAATAGGAGGGCGTTATTTGATTTGGGTAAAACCTGTGTATTATACCCAAATAAAATAGCGCCCTCCTATTGTGTCCGCCATACCTCTAAAAGGCTAATGATACTCAGGAACGAAATATTTTCTCTCTTTTCAATATTTATTTTGTCCCGCCAGACACCGCTGTTATCGCGGTACCGTTGTTGATTCTGTAGATTGTTTGCTACGAAAATTGGGAAAATACAAACAGAATTCCAGCAAAATCGTCTTTTTACACATTTCAAATACACAGCTCAGGCCTTTTGTTCAACGCGCGGTTACGCGCATGCGCGCAAAAAATTTAAATTTATTAGCGGGTTATTCTGTGAGCCAGTTCGGTATTTCAACTGCGCATGTTCACAATAGCATGACCGGACTACTCCACGCGAAACACGAAGCAAAACACGAAGCAAAACACGACGCGAAACACGACGCGAAACACGACGCGACGCACGACGCGAGCACGACGCGACGCACGACGCGAGCACGACGCGACGCACGACGCGACACACGACGCGACACACGACGCGACGCACGACGCGACGCACGACGGTACGACGCGATGGGCGACGGAAGGGGCGACGTTGAGGAAAGAAAACCTGCAAGCTAGAAAAAAACGACGCGACGGCACGACGGCACGACGCGACGCACGACGCGACGCCAGAAGTAATGGAAAGAAGCGACGGCACGACGCGACGGCACGATGCAACGCAGCCGTCGTGCCGTCGCGTCGTATAGTCGCGTCGCGTATGGAAGAGGCAAAGCGATGTGTCGTAAATAGTACACCATAGTATGTGTGATGAGGGCACCCAAGCACCGGGACAAACCCTACTCTTTCACGACAGGTGCTCTGGGTTCTTTTACGTGCGCTAATCCCATAGAGCACACGAGACCTCCGGCTTAACGTCCATCCGAAGGACTTGACCTTTTGAGATGAATAAGGGTAAGTCGTGCCCCAGAACAATTAATGCACTCTTTCCAAGCCAGCAAGCCCTGTGGGGGCCTTTGATGGGCAACTGAGTGGGCCCCATACAGTTTTGGCCGATGGGGCCCACTTGCGTCTCAAATGGGCTAGCCCAAACCTGCCCAAAAGGGTCCTACAATAGTTACCAGGCACTCTACATTGTTTCCCATCCAAGTACTGCCTGCAATTAACGTTGCAACCCCTTGAACCCGGGCATTTTATGGGGGCGCTGGGGCACCAGGCCAGGTTATGCAGCCAAGCGAAACGGAAACAAGAGGCTTGTGCAGCCAAGCATAACGTACACAATACCCCAATAATGGATTGAAAATGCAGAAATTGGCACATATTATAGACGTCAACCGGCCAGGTGGCAATTTTCAATCTGCACGTATTTGTGTCAACCGTACGCAAGGGGAATCCAGCTCCCTCCATTCGACCGGAGTGCATTGGAAAGGGCATAGATTCATATAGAGTACCGAAGTGATGACGTCAATCAATGCAATGTTTGGAACCAGAATACATTCTAAACTGCATGTGTTTGGAACCAGTTGCCGCGGCAACTGACGTCAGACTTCGGTACAGCTTATTGCCAGCTACGTACTCTTAACAATTTAGGGAAAATTGTGCAGTGATGTTGCCACGGATTTTCATTGGGGACACAATAATTATGAGTGGGGGGTCCATACACGGCAACAGCATTTTAAGTGAGGATACAGGGGGAACCAGAATGTTTAGTGAGAGCACAGGGAAACTAAATTTTTCAGTGGGGGCACTGAGGGAACTAATATTTTTCAGTGGGGGAACTGGGGGAACTAACATTTTTCAGTGGGGCACAGGGGGGGGGGACACTATAATTTCCAGTGAGGGCACACTAGGGCCAGCAGCATGAAGGAAATTATTCTATTGTTGCGGCGATTGTGTACTTATACGGGCCCCGTTATCATAGGCATAGCAAGGTCATTTTTATTTGGGGGGGGGGGGGGGGGTGGTGTAGACGTGAAAAGGGGCACTCGATATATCGGGGCCACAGGGGGCACTAAAAAAATTTAGGGCACCGGGGGCACTAACAATTTTCAGTGGGGCACAGGGGCCACTAACAATTTTCAGTGGGGGGCACAGGGGTCACTATAATTTCCAGTAAGGGCACACTATGGCCAGCAGCATGAAGGAAATGATTTTAATGTTGCGTCGATTGTGTACTTACGGGCTCCGTTCCTATAGCTAGCTTGCGACATTAAACACAGGTATGGCAGGGTTTTGATTTTTTGTGGGACGGGAATTTTGGGGTACAAAAAGGGAAAAAAAAGGAAAAAGAAAAAAGAAAAGAAAAAAGGGCACTATGAAAATATTGGGGGGGGGGGGGGGGGGGTGGTATTTACCCCCCCCCCCCCCCCTCTCCCGCTGGCTACGCCTATGCTGATGTCTATGGAATTGAAGTTTATTAATAATTTTTTTGGCCGGAGTCTGCACCACTAATCTCCAATGTATAAAAATTATACAATGCATACAAATTATACATGGAGATCAGTGTACCGAAATGGCTTACGAGTGCAGACAAAAAAGTCTTCGGCCCGCCCGCCAGTCCCGCCACAAAAACACTTGCCCCGCCCCCTCATCATCACGCGCCGCGTCGCGTTGCGTCGTCACGGAAGATCTTTAGAAGCTCTGTGTTTATGTGGTGAATCGTTAACCGTGAGGACGAGGTTGAAGAGTACGTAGCTTTCTAATGTCTTGCTCCCAGACCCCCTCATTGACATAAATTTGTTTTGAACGATGAGCGCCACACTATGGCCCCTTTCTAAATCCTGGCTTCGGCTTGGGCTTGGGCTTCGGCTTCGCGTAATTTTATGTCCCCCTGATTTAGCAAGATCTGGGACTAAAGATCTGTTTTTGCTACATGTACATTAAAGTCTTCTGTTTTAACTAAGAGCCAAATCCTGTTTATTTATTTACGTATTCAATGCTTCAGATTGGCAATGGAACAAGGGAATAGTTGGAGACGAAGCCGAAGCCTAGTTTGAGAAATTCCCTTGAGCCAAACGGTGCGGCATCTTTAATAGCGTGAAAACAAAATACTGAAGATTTACATAACCATACCCGTTCCCATATGTTTGGAAATTGTGTTGCTGTTTCGCTAGTATTGACAAGCAAAGGTATGTGTACTTTGCATCATTTTCTTTTTAAATGTCTGTCATCTCTAAGACCATCGAGTCTATCTACAAAATTGAAAAGGACAATGCCTCCTTTAGAGACTAACGTTAGTCTTTGTGTCGACGTACGTCCCTAGCCGGCAGGGTATGCCATGGCATTACATTTATAGGGAGTCCAGTGAAACGACCCTTTCTTTGAAAATTTCCCAACAAAATTGGCGATTGTGTAGTGTAGGGGCCCTCTTTAGTTTTGATGAAATTAGATTCAAGGGTATTTTTTCTCATTCCAAAATGACTTTTTCAACCTAAAGCAGACTTCTCTTATCGGGGGTCATCTGTTTTTTGTAATTTTGAACAGTTTATTTCGGTAGAAAATGCAATTTTCTTACGCGCTTTACGGCAGTTGCCACGTGAATTAACGCGGTTTTGCGTGTTTATACTGTGCGTCGCGGTGATTGGGTTGTCGGTCACTTCGCCCAAAAACCACATCGCCCTCAACCACTTCGCCCAAACGCCACTTTGCCCAAACGCCACTTTGCCCAAACGCCACTTTGCCCAAACGCCACTTTGCCCAAACGCCACTTTGCCCAAACGCCACTTTGCCCAAATCCCACTTCGCCCTAGTCTGAGTAACTTGGACCCTTTATCGCCTTTTTAAACATTTGGACATGATCTGGCGATAGTATGGTCCAAGCAAGTCTGCAGTAAAAATTGGTGATTCTGAATTTAGACTGAAAATATGTCTGAAATCTCAACAACAAAATCCCATTTCACCCTTAAATTAAAACGACCGCCAAAATACTAGATACGCCACCTGCGGAACAAGTGGAGTTCCATGATTAAGATGGAGGTACTAAGGTTTTACCGTTCAATTCGCAGAGACCCGTTAGACATGTCTTTTCGCTGCCATGGCGTTCAAACCGTGACCCCTCGACCTTATGACGTCATTCCTGCGATCCCCGACGACTGTTTTATGAATAGTTGGCTAGATTCACGCAAGCTGCCTTTGGTGGCGCACTTCGCGATATGTTATTGGGCAGCGAAACTGTGATGGCTTTACCGACATCCTGGAACTTGCGAAATATTCCTCAAAAATGCTCGTATGCGGATTGATGGTGTTTTCTTAAATTTTGAAGAGGTTTCAAGGCAGAGGAGGCCATATCTTTGATTCATTTACAAATATTGCTTCGTTCTTCAACAAAATTCCGATCTTTAAACTTTCTTTGGCATAAATTATCGCGGTGTTTATGAGCTAAGTTTTCGCTACTTTCAATTTTGTTGGGCATTAAAATTGAGGTACATTGTTTTGGGTGGTCTCGCGTAGCTTGAAACTGCAAAATAAATCAACTCCATGCCTTTTTTTTCTTGGTTACCATTGCCGCACTTGTGAAAACTTGTGTCCTGGTTGCAAATTAGGGCCCAAAAAAAGGCCCGGTTTCGCCGAAAATCAAAAGAACGATCACGGCATCGGTCATTGGTGGCGCGCTTGTGGAGGATCTAATTTCACAGAAACCCCTCTACTTGGATTTGTCAATTTCTCAATCTCCTCACCAGCCAATCAGTTGGCAAGGAATAAATGAATAAATCTAAATTATTAAAGACCATCGGACGCCACTGGAAAACAGAAGAGGGCACTAGAACATTTACTGAAAACAGAAGAGGGCACTAGAACATTTACTGAAAACAGAAGAGGGCGCTAGAACATTTACTGAAAACAGAAGAGGGCGCTAGAACATTTACTGAAAACAGAAGAGGGCGCTAGAACATTTACTGAAAACAGAAGAGGGCACTAGAACATTTACTGAAAACAGAAGAGGGCGCTAGAACATTTACTGAAAACAGAAGAGGGCACTAGAACATTTACTGAAAACAGAAGAGGGCACTAGAACATTTACTGAAAACAGAAGAGGGCACTAGAACATTTACTGAAAACAGAAGAGGGCACTAGAACATTTACTGAAAACAGAAGAGGGCGCTAGAACATTTACTGAAAACAGAAGAGGGCACTAGAACATTTACTGAAAACAGAAGAGGGCACTAGAACATTTACTGAAAACAGAAGAGGGCGCTAGAACATTTACTGAAAACAGAAGAGGGCGCTAGAACATTTACTACGTTACCATTTTTTAAATACATGTTTTAAATATCACCCCAGTGTCTATTCTTCGATAGCCTTGCGGATTAGGGTTGTAAATCTTGAAGCAGAAGGTTCGCGGTTCGAATCACAGGTGTTGAGATGTTTTTCTTTTCTTTTTTTCTTTATTGCCTATTATTGAAATATTACGTGGAATTATCCTGATATTTTCGATTTCTTTTTGTCCAATTGTTGGTTTCGGTATTTTCTTTTTATCTCTCGGTGAAAATGTCCCACAACCAGTCTTAAGATAGGCAGATTCAGGAACATTTCAAGTTGCTTCAATCCTTTTAAATATTATATCACTGGAAAGAGTAAACAATTAGAAATAAAATGAGGGGTCAATGGTCATGAAAGGTTAACCCTGTGCAAAGTTATGGATTTTTGTTCATTAAAATTTTGGGTCATTTTGGAGGCCAATTTTAGTTAAAAAGTTGTGACCATATTGCCAATTGCTACATTTTTTAATTGAAAATGTGAGCCTCATTTATTTCATATCAATTTGTTATCAATATAAATATAATTGTAGGAGTCATTTAAAATAGTAACAATTAACAAACACCAATTATTTGCCAATAAATGATCAAAAACTAAATAAAAACAAATTATAAGCCGGTCACAGTGCTGACAGAAGATTGGGTACCGCAAATAGTGCCGCCAACGCCGGTTCACGTGAATCTGCCTACTTAAGATTTAAGTCACGTAGCAAGCCCAATAATAACTGTATACCTGTAAACTTAAATACAGAGCTTGAAGTGTGTGCTTTTAGGATATGGAATTGAAATAATTTAAACTGTGTGTAGGATTCTTTGCAACCAGTGGAATGTTTTGTGTAGCTCTTAATCATGCAATAATGTTTAATGATGCCGAAGTTGCATCTTAGTTTTTTTTAAAAGAAGACAAAATGGCGATTTATAGTAATTCACATGAAGCACAGGCAGCTTTCTGTTTATGCTGATCGAGTGAGAAACCCGGGGAATACCAATTTTTCATCAAGTTGCTCAACTATCACAAGGTGTCCGTTGTCATAAAACTGTTGGACGCGCTCTTATCTGTGAAAATAAACAAAACGAAAAAGTTGTCCCATCATTACTTAGTAAATCCAAGAATCGGGTGGCAACATTTTAATGATAATTTCTGTGACATACATAAAACATGGGCGACATAAACATGTATCTATTCCAAAGGATGAAAATCATACTCACATTCGACACACGTTTGCGTGTATATGACTGGATCATCATTAACTTGACAACTTCCAATATGGTACACACATATTACAGCTTTCAATGGAAATATAAAGAGTGGCCTATTGGTCGGCATCTAAAGATTACGCAAATGCCACAGACTATGACGTGTTGTAGTGTTTGTAGCAACTTGCAGCGGACCTTTTGCTGAACCATGTAGTTGTATCTGAGAAGAAGAAATTCAAATAATTATTGGTAATACAATCATATTGCTTTGAAAGATGAATTTCTGTATATTCATATCAGAATAGTGTGGCCATGATACTTAATGATAATGCATATGGGTTATTCCATGAAATTGAGACACACACACATTTTGGCATTCTTTGATTATGTAATTGTTTTTCTTGTTTAAACTAAACTGACTTTAATGGTGATTATGGTATGAACTTGAAGAGTAAAAGGAAGGCTTTCGAATGATACAAAACATGAGGGCATTATTTGAGATATATTTATGTTTTGTCACCAAGTGTGATGGTGTCCCGGGCTAAATTATGGGGTAATTTTGTGACATAAAAACTTACAAAATACAAATAGGGTTCAGAGGTTAAAAAAATTAAGTATTTTCTTTTCTTTTACATGAGCAGTTAGCAAAAACTGCATGTAACTTAACAACAAATCATATTTTCAGTATCTCTTACATCTTTTCTGTTATATGGCTAACAAATCTGTGGTTAGAGAGGTAACGGATGGTGTCCCACTCTGTTAAATTTTGTTACATCCTGCTTGCATGTCTAGCTTTCTTACTTTTCATCAAATGAAGTCTGAATTAAATTTCTTTTCTTTTGTTTGATTACCGTTTTAATAAAATTAACTTGTAGAGTCAATATATTGGACTGCCTTTTCAAAATTAGGGCAAAATGGACTAGGATGTAACGGTGGTGTCCCACGTTACATCCTAGCAATTTTGGGAACTTTCTTCCATAATTTATCTGTAAGCAGTATGTGAAATGTCCATGCAACATGATAACAAAGACTTGGAGTACCTCTTTTTAAAAACATAAAAAAGACCCCCTAAATTGGTGTCATGTGTTAGTTTGCCACCCTTGATGGAGCGGTGTCCCATGTTACATCCTTGCAGGCTTGCCAAATCAATTATTACATCAAATGTTTTAGCCAACTGTATTTGAGGGGTATGTAAAAGGATAACATTTTCTAACTACCACATACAGATTTGGATGCTTTAACATGATTATTAATGAATTATGAGAAACATAAACTAAGATGTAACCGGGACACCGTGTCCCTTGTTACATCGTTGATTTATCCATAGTAAGTCTATGGGAGTTAATGTGAAACTCAAGAGAGAGGACCCTAAACTAAATATTATGTCACAATGAATCTAACCTACATGTATGATGAAATAATTGTATAGAATCACATGTGGTGTAACAAATTTATTTCACACCAATTTAAAATTTTTACCAATATGTCACACATTGTGTCTCAACTTCATGGAATGACCCATATATTTTTTTAAATGACTTATACCTGTAAAAGAATATGTTTTCCCCGACCATTACTTCCCCTCATTCTGTCCATGCAGTTCCATGATGCGCGCGCCTTTAACTTGATTAGTTGTTATCATTAAAGCATTTTCTTATCCCATGTTAAATTATTGACATAAAAACTTTGAAAGACACAACTACGTGACTGCTATAAACAATACATCTGTGTACACTTCTTTAACCCTAACCCTCCAGGGTATTTTGGCTAGAAACCCTGCCAGATGCATCAGATTGCATACTTTGTCACATTGACTTGTGTGCAGAGTGCAGCAAGGTCAAGCTGTCACCACAGATGCACTGTGCTGCGTCTGGCAGGGTTAGGGTTAATAACCCTAACCCTCCTTAATCCTCCAAAATCCTCATGGTGGTTTTGGAGGATTGAGGAGGAATGGTGATTGAAGCACCGGAGGATTTTGGAGGATTGAGAAGGAATGGTGATTGAAGCACAGAGGATTTTGGAGGATTGAGGAGGAATGGTGATTGAAGCACAGAGGATTTTGGAGGATTGAGGAGGAATGGTGATTGAAGCACAGGAGGATTTTGGAGGATTGAGGAGGAATGGTGATTGAATGGTGATTGAAGCAAAGGATTTTGGAGGATTGAGGAGGAATGGTGATTGAAGCACAGGAGGATTTTGGAGAATTTTTAAGGATTTTGGAGGATTGAGGATGGTTCCTAGCAATAAGGGCCTAGGGGGTTAGGGTTAACGATTCTAAATAAAATATATTAAGTCATAACCGTTTGATGAAATAGCCACTAGGCCGGCACAATAGGGCTGTCTCCGAGAATGGGCCCACCATAACACTTGACATTGAGAGCGGTCATGGCCGCAACACAATATAGTGCGACTATACGTTATGCGGCATTACTTGCATAGGCCTACGTCATGTACGTGCACACAAAACACACACAACACTCCATGACACTTTCGATCTTGCTACACAAGCACTCTTTTTCGGCCTTTCCAACATACATGTATTAAATGATCATCAAAGGCCACCAACATGATAAGTAACAAATACCGGAAGATCCATAAGCTTGGATATTTATCAACTCAGTGGATTTAGGGACAAAAATAGAGTAAAATAACCCCTCACAATGAAGGCCGTTTGCTCCCCGTTTACGGTGACACATGCAAGAGGCCGAGTCACTGTACTGTTTCACATAGGGCAGTCAGTGTCCAAACATAGCACAAATAGCAAGAATTTGAAGGATCGGTGCAGACGTAACATGGACACCATGATAGACCATGACCATACATATATTTCTGCTGTTGTGCTGCATTTGGATATTGAATATCATAACAAATGTTTTTTGTGTTGCAGTTTGTGTTTTGTAATTAGTATACAGAGTGAGTTTGCATAATTATTTATATAAATGTTGAAAATGTTACAAAATGGAAATGTGCATTTTCATGTCACACCATGTTAGTACTAAATGTTACATCCAGACTGCCTTAAATTTTCGTCATTAAATAAATAATTATGCAACTTACTACAATGTATGTACATTGTACTAACTAAAAGACACTCAATGCCACCAGAAAACACTTTTTGTTATGGTTGCCAGTGTCCAAATAGCTCAGAAACAGCAAGAACAAAAAAACATGCATGAGTGGACGTAACAGTGGACACAGTGTCCATGTTACGTCCACTCTCACGTCTGTTCTTGCTGTCTCTGCTATATTTGGACACTGACTACCATAAAGAAAGTGTTCTTGTGTTGCATACATGTACATGTAGTATATCTTTTAATTAGTACACATGGTGAATTTCCCATATCTATATTTAAAGTGTTGAAAAAACACAAAAATGGAAATATGGACGTGTCCTGTTACGTCAAACTGGTTATGTCAAACTGACACATTTTTTAAATCATATTTTTGGTAAAATATAATTTACATGATTTAAAACTTTCTAAAATATTTCCCACCCAAAGACTGATGTTACATGAAATAACTGAATCAAATGTAATAGTACTTTTAAAGATATGGATAATTATACAACACCTGAATAAATCCCAGCCATCCGATTGGTGGATCGTCGATCACGTGCATTGAATTATTCGACCCATCACACGACGCGAACCCGCACCGCCCAAAACGTTCTATCACATGGTTCTATCAAACGGTGCGCGCACATTGATATTTGATAGAACCAAAAGAACTTCCCTAATTTCACGGTCACTATGGTGGCGCTACAACAGGGCTGTCATTCACACAACATGGCGGCCGAGTTTCCCGAACTGCCGCGGTTTGTTCTCCTAACAGACGACGAAATATTGGAACTCGTAGGCGATGCTGACCCTCCAAATACAAAGAGACAAATCAAATATGCAGTGAAACGATTAGATGAATTTGCAAGACGCGCAGGAACAACAATCGAAGCTTTAACTGATTCGGAACTCGACAATTTTTTGTCGCGGTTTTATGCGGGACTGAGAAGGTAAACGGCACGTTGTAACGTTACACCAAGAAATCCATGCATTCAATCTGTCGGATTTATTCAGGCGTTGTATAAAACAAATAATGAATGTTTCACATTCGTGCAATGGTAAGAATAATTTCATGAGGTGACAGATGGAATGTCCTATTCCACTCGGCTTCGCCTCGTGGAATTTATTTATTTTATTTATTTCTTATTTATCCTGGGTGTTCCATTCAGTGTGAAAAACTCACTGATCTCCCATGGATCCCAGCTCACAAAAAACTACTAAAATACAAATAAAATATTTAGAATACATATGTAAAATATTTAAAAATTCATTCAAAGAAACTAAAATAGAAAATAAATTACATAGAAAATAGACATTACAATACACTATATAAAACATCACAGTATGATGACATTAACTGAGCTGTTTGAGTTGTTTGAGAAAGTGATTAAAACTTGTTGGATGTGGAGATTTCATATGTGGAGGTAAATTGTTCCAAGCCTGGGCACCCCTGAAGTTAAAAGTTCTTCTTCCACTTTCTGTTCTAGGTTGTGGAAGAACCACATTACCAACAGTGCTATTCCTAGTTCGATGACAATGTAGTTCACTGACTGGAACAAAAACATCGCTAAGATAACTTGGAACATTGCCTGTTAAACACTTATAAACCATGGTATTAATATGAATGTCTCTTCTTGCCTGTAGAGTTTTCCAACCTAATTCATTACGTACAGCTGTTGCTGATGTTCTGTATGGGACCTTAAGAATAGTCCGTCCTGCTCTATTCAAAAGTACATCAAGCCGTTGTAACAGGGTTTTGGAAGCACTACTCCATATAAGATCACAATAATCAAACTGAGGGAAAATAAGACTTTTCACAATAAGATTAAGGGTTTGTGTAGGAATGGAACATTCAATCTGTCACCTCATGAAATTATTCTTACCATCGCACTCATAAACATTCATTATTTGTATAATGTCACACACTGTGTCCCAACCTGGTGGAATGACCCACATAAAAAAATCAAAAAAAAATCGCCGGATTGAAAGCTCAGTTGAATTTTCGCCAAAGCATGAGTTTTTCCATACAGGTTATACAGGTGATTTGACCAGTGATAGTTCATCATCATGAATACTTACAGCTCGCGTGTTCAGTTGTTGCTTGCATTTTTTGTTCGAGTTTTTCAACATGACTTCTATTTGAGATCCTACTGAATTTTCATTCCGGCTACCCGGCTTGGCTTAATGTCAAGTATGACTCGGATGCTGATCAAGTTTACACGTACAAGCTCATGGATGATAGCAGGAAAGGGGACCTCCTGATACTCGTTTAAGATGATTTAAATGTATTCTGGAAACTTGTTCAGTCATATGTAGTTAACCCTCCTATACTTATAACTATCACAGCCTATCAAAAACTCTAAACACCGACTCTCACAGTTTGTGTGTGTTTCAATCTGTCACTTAATAGGTTTTGATATATAGGGTAGCTGGCTCCATTTTGGCCTTGAGAACAGGAGGGTTAATCAACTACTTGGAAACATTGACAGCCAAAAATCGTCGTAAAATTAGCGTAACTTCTCTATACTTTATGCTATGGAGCTAATTCTTGCACCATTGATTTACTACATTTGTGGGGGTGCTCTGAAGAAACAGAAAAAGTGCCGGACTCCCTACTGCCATAGGGCCCTCTTTGGTTTTGATCTAATTAGAGTCAAGGGTATTTTTTCTCATTCCAAAATGACTTTTTCAACCTAACGCAGACTTCTCTTAGTTCTATTGACATCTTTTTAAAATTTTGTATTTTGAACAGTTTATTGCGGTAGAAAATGTAATCAACGTGGTTTTGTGTGTTTACTGTGTGCATCTCGGTGATCGCCATCTCTATTTTCGTGTTGCATTTTGTCGTCTTCATCGTCGCTTTACCCGAAAATTTCCCTCAAAAACTAAAATCCTGCCCTACGGCATACCTGTTGGTTTGTAATGTCGCTAACTAGTTTGGATATTCCAATAACCTAAAAGTGGATTTTGTTCCCCTTTTTATATAAGTTATAGGGAACAGGGCCCTACACTACACAATCGATGACCATCGACGACCATTGACGACCATTGACGACCATTGATGCTCGAAGCTCTGATGCCCTAAGTACAATACTAATACTGAAATAAATTGAATGCCAAGTTGTTTTAGAAAGATTTTACTTTGATACCCCCCTGCCAAAATGGGTCAGGAACAGACCATCCATTCATGTTTTAATAGAATTGTACCCCTCCTGTTCTCAGGGCCAAAATCGACCCAGCTGCTGTACAGATCAAAACCTATCAAATTTCAGATTGAAACACACACAAACTGTCAGAGTTGGTGTTTAGAGATTTTGATAGGCTGTGATAGTTATAAGTATAGGAGGGTTAATTAACACTTGTCACACTAACAGATACAGAGACTTTAACACTGTGTAGCCTAACGTTACTGTGTACTAGTCTGACACTTTTATGTTAATAAGAAATGTTTGTGCAATATAAACAAATAGGGAAGAAAGTTGACTATGTTAGATGTTCTTGGCAGTGTATGGTCACTAAAACTGTTATCATACATGTACGTGTTGATTTCTGCCTCATGTTTTTTTTACGAATTTTGGCGTGTTGCCAAAATACTGCACAAATGCTATAACAACACGAGCCATTCAAATTGTCTCTTATCAGAGTTTTCTGTCAGATGTACCCCAGAAATATATGTGCACAAAAAGTATCCCAAGACACACATTACAAAATCAGGCGTGCAAAGGTTTATTAAAGTAATAGTTATTGATTTCTTGGTGACATTGTCAGGTAAAGTCGGAAGTAGATAGTATAGATTATTAGCATATTTTATATAGTGATTGGTATCGATATGAAAAGCTATTGAATTATGCACTATTCGAAAATCACCGGGATCGCTGGTTCAGTTAATCAATTGCTGCTACAGAATCGAAGCACAGCCTACACCGGGTTTGAACTCGTGAATCTGACCAAAAAACAACTTTGCACACTAGTAATCACCAGAAAGGTTTCAAGTTGGTCGTTAGCTTCACTTCCATGGGATTCGCATTCTTGTAAAAACCCCGCTTCCAAAGAATCTCCTGAAAACTAGGACAGCAAAAGAGGAAATCAACGAATATCACTGCTTGTAAAAGGCTACTATGCAAATCAATTACGCAACACCATTATGCCTATTCAAACGCAAAAAAGCACCTCATTGCTTAAAACTAGGACTCTATGTCTCTTCGCTGAACAGAACATAGGGCTTTTCCGCATTATTTTGTTATGATGTCACTGCGATTTTTGCTTGCTTGTGACAAGTCTGCCTACCCACCAGGCTTCATTACAATTGGACCTACCAATTTACATGTCTTACGAGAAATTATACCTTTGATGACGTCATTATGATGGTGCACATATTTTGCATATTTTTGTTACATATGTAGGACCTAACAAACCTATTACAAAAAGAATTTCGATATTAGCATGTTCTGTTGATGAGATATGGCTTAAAGAAAATTTAAAGGTTCAAAAACTTTAAAATTACTATAATTTCGTATGATGATGTCATCGTGACGTCACCTCAATTTTCATCAACAACAAATGCTTGCCTTCCAACATACTACGTTTGAGCGTAATTGGACCTACGGGCCATTGAAAAATGCACATTTAAGATGACATCACGTGACACGTGACGACGTCATCACCCTGTCACTCTTCGGCATACAATTTCAGCTTAGGGTCTATGTTTGTGTTAAGTCTGATTAAGATCTGAGGTTGTTTAGTGACCAAAGTGCCACTTACAAAATTCAAGTACAAAGTCTATGGGATTTTGGATAGAACTAAAAATTCATAGAAAATCAGCCGATGACGTCATCATGGCGTCACTAAGGATTTTACATGCTAGTAGCACTATTTACCTACCTACCAATTTTTATGATGATCAGACCTACCCTTATATGTGTTTCCAAAAAGCACATTTTTGATGACGTCATAATGACGTCACACATTTTTTACATTTATGTGAAAGAATATAGAAGCTAACAAAGCTATTACAAAAAGAATTTTGAATTTAGCATGTTCTGTTGATGAGATATGGCTTTAAGAAACTTTGAAGTTCAAAAACTTAAAAATTACTATAAAATCGTATGATGACGTCATCTTGACGTCACCCCAATTTTCATCTATAACACGAGCTAGCCTACCAACATACCAGGTTTGAAGGAAATTGGACCTACCGTTCTCTAGATATGGGCCTTTGAAAAATGCACCTTTAAGATGACGTCACGTGACAGGTGATGACGTCATCATGACGTCACTCTTCGACAAAGAATGTCAGCTTAGAGTCTATGTTTTAGGTAAGTTTGGTTAAGATCTGAGGTTTTTTAAGACCTAAAGTGCCACCGACAAAATTCGTGTACAAAGTCTATGGGTTTTTGGTCAGAACTAAAAAAAAGAAGAAGAAAAACAAACAAAATCAGAACAAAAACAAGGCCTTTTCCGACTGACTCTGTCGGAAAAGCCAAAAAGAAACTGATCTGACGTCACTTGTACAGCACAACGGGTAAACTGTAGATCTGCACATTGAGCAAAACTAAGTTGGCGGAGGAAACATATACGTGATCTGAACTCGCATGTCGTGCCTACATCACTTACAGTTGTATGCATTTGCTCATGCCATAATGATATGCGAGGTCGAGTCGGGTCACGACTTAAACACCATAAATAACAACAAACAACAAAACTAACAATTGTTTTTATGTGCTTTTTTCTTACAGAGACCGAAATTGCATACATCTGTCGGAATTCTTGAGAGCAAATAAGATTGCCATGTCATCAAGGAAGAGGCACCCAAGCCCAAGCTCCACGAACAACGTGACTGGGCCGCTCAATTTAACTAATCTCACCCATCAAAAGGATGGTATAGGCCAACACTCCATAGGAAGCAATGACAGGGAAGACACAGAGATTGAAATGGAAGGGGAGGGCTTGAAAGGCGACTACTCAAGTATCTTCCTGTTGTTGCTGCTCTACGTTCTCCAAGGCATTCCTCTGGGCTTGGCCGGCAGTATCCCCTTGGTGCTACAGAGTCGGAAAGTCAGCTACAGCCAGCAAGCTGTCTTCAGCTTCGTCTACTGGCCGTTTAGCATCAAACTCATTTGGGCACCGATCGTGGATTCCTTGTTCGTCTCCAGATTCGGCCGGCGAAAAACGTGGCTGGTGCCCACTCAGTACCTCATCGGTTTCTTCATGCTGTTTCTGTCCAGCCATGTGCCCTCGATTCTCGGCGATGTCGACCCAGACGAGAACTCGCCCCCTGTTAATGTTTACTTCCTCACGGCTGTGTTTTTCATGCTAAATTTCCTAGCTGCTACACAGGACATCGCGGTGGATGGTTGGGCGCTGACGATGTTGTCTAAACGCAACGTGGGGCTTGCGTCAACATGCAACACTGTAGGACAAACAGCCGGTTATTTCCTGGGCAATGTTGTATTTTTGGCCCTGGAATCCGCTGATTTTTGTAATAGCTATTTGAGGTCGGAACCTAAACCACATGGTCTGGTCACATTATCAGGTTAGTTGTGGCTTTCACTGCATATAATGTGTGTAAATTTGTGGAGTTTTTCATAGGAAATTTAATGTACATGTAGGAATTAAAGGCAGTGTACATGATTGGTCTTTGTTGCAATTTTCCGGAATGGGCGGATTTTGGGGTTAGTATATTTTATCCCTCCTGTTCTCAGGGCCAAAATCGACCCAGCTGCTGTACAGATCAAAACCTATCAAATTTCAGATTGAAACACACACAAACTGTCAGAGTTGGTGTTTAGAGATTTTGATAGGCTGTGATAGTTATTAGTATAGGAGGGTTAAAGGAAATATCGTTCCACTGACCTGTTCAAAGTTTTGCGTTGTTGGATGGCAGAAAAAATCGAGAGAATAACGGCGCTCGTTTTCAACCGTCGGGCAGATGATAGCCTTTAGTCAAGGCGCGCGTGGCTATCTGGGCGTGTGACCCCTTCTGAATGCCAACATGTCCGGGGCGCACCACTCGTCCAGGTAGCCACGCACGCCTTGACTAAAGGCTACAGGGCAGATTTCCAACCGTTGGAAAACGATATATATTTGATATTTCCACCTTTCTTGACAACGACAGCACACCTAGTGCCAAAATTTCACAGGATGATTGAGACTACTATTAACTTTCAGTCTAGTAAGGTACTTCGTAATAATTCAGTAAAAAAAAATTGGGAGGATTACCAATCGTGTACACTACCTTTAAAAGCCAATAATAAATGTCTTGACATGACCGTACCCAGATCACTAACAAGTAAAGCCTGCTTGGCTCATCCATGTTTGTTCATCACTAACCTATGGAAACCTGAACATTTAATATGGTTGTAGTACATCTATTTTCCTATTAAACCTAACCCCTAGGCATTTTACTAGGACGTGTCCTCGACCTGTCAAAATCCAACACTGTGCAGTATATAGATGGACTTAGACAAATTGGGGCATCATAGCTCCATGTAAAGTAATGATACCAAGGCGCTACAGTCCCGAACCCATCAAAATTCAACACAACCTGCTGTTAAAGTTTGTAAGGCTTTGGGTAGTTGGGGCTGAGCATGATACATGTACATGCACATTGGAACGTGTATCGACCTCCAAATGTGGACGTCCTATTGTCCCTCTTTTGTTTGTACTTTAACTTTTTCGGAAGACCATATGTTTTGTACACAATCCCAATCGCGGACATATGCTGGGAATCGCGGACGATATTGTTCTCTTTTGTTCTCCAACATTTTTCTTCCACGGTTTGAATACCCAATGCCCCCTGGGGCGTGTTTTCGCGACCCGCAACCTGAAACATGTTTGTGACGTCAAAACGATAACCAGGAACATGTTAACGCAGGCGCGAGAAAATGCAGAACCAGAAACTGTCATTGACCGCTCTTGTAAACAAAAATGGCGGAAGAGCGAGTAGTTGTGCAAGAGTTTGAGTATCTGGTGAATGACGTTGAAGAAGAGGAATGGTTGAAAAGAAAAAGACGTCGGTTAGACAATTACTATGCTTTACACATGACGGGCTGTGCCATGGTGGCTCATGTACATAATTCACAAATTTTTGGGACGAATACAAAAAAATATCGCCTGCTTACGTTTCAGTATCTTCCGCCATTTTTAACCTGTGAACCGGCTTCAACCTTCGGTTCTCGTTTGGTCCAAACAATGACGTCACGCAACCATGACCGAAGACGCCAAAACGCCCAACCAATGACCAAAGCGGAAACATGTTTCTGGTCACAGTCGCGAAAACACGCCCCAGGAAAGTGCACAATGCACATTCATAACCTAAATGGGTCATTCCACCAGGTTGGGACACAGTGTGTGACATTTATCCATATCTTTAAAAGTACTATTACATTTGATTCAGTTATTTCATGTAACATCAGTCTTTGGGTGGGAAATATTTTTGAAAGTTTTAAATCATGTAAATTATATTTTACCAAAAATATGATTAAAAACATGCTTCAGTTTGACATAACCAGTTTGACGTAACAGGACACGTCCATATTTCTATTTTTGTGTTTTTCCAACACTTTAAATATAAATATGGGAAATTTACCATGTGTACTAATTAAAAGATATACTATGCAACGCAAGAACACTTTCTTTATGGTAGTCAGTGTCCAAATATAGCAGAGACAGCAAGAACAGACGTTAGAGTGGATGTAACATGGACACTGTGTCCACTGTTACGTCCACACATGCATGTTTTTATTGTTCTTGCTGTTTCTGAGCTATTTGGACACTGGCAACCATAACAAAAAGTGTTTTCTGGTAGCATTGGGTGTCTTTTAGTTAGTACATATAGTAAGTTGCATAATTATTTATTTAATGACGAAAAATTAAGGCAGTCTAGACGTAACATTTAGTACTAACATGGTGTGACATGAAAATGCACATTTCCATTTTGTAAAAATTTCAACATTTATATAAATAATTATGCAAACTCACTCTGTATACTAATTACAAAACACAAACTGCAACACAAAAAACAATTGTTATGATATTCAATATCCAAATGCAGCACAACAGCAGAAATATATGTATGGTCATGGTCTATCATGGTGTCCATGTTACGTCTGCACCGATCCTTCAAATTCTTGCTATTTGTGCTATGTTTGGACACTGACTGCCGTAAAAAGGTGTTTCATTGTTGCATAGTGTGTCTTTTAATTATTGTACATAATAAATTTTCCATATTTATTTATTAAAGTGTTAAAAAACCACAACAATTTAAATGTTGGACACGGTGTCCATGTTACGTCTATTTTACATACAAAAGAACACACTTTTTATCATATTTTTGTAAAAATATATCTTTTATACATGATTGAAACTTTCTCAAATAATCTCACACCCAAAGATGGATGTCACATGAAATAACTGAATTAAATGTAATGATGGTTTTAATGATATGGTCATATACACACTGTGTCCCAACCTGGTGGAATGACCCAAGTATGTGTGTATGCAAAGAAAGCAACACTCGTCGGTGGACCATTTGGGGATGTTCACAGATACACGAAGAAGACCCATTCAGAGTTTTATCTTAAACCATCTGTACATAGTTACATGTACAGTCGAACACCTTTATAACAAGGTCCTTAGGACTTTACAATTTGCCTTGTTATAACAGGTACCTTGTATTATCAGTAATGGAAAACAAAGAAAAACAAAGACCCGGGACCTATTTTTTTCCTTGTTATAAGCAGGATGTTGTATAACAGTGCTCTTATTATCAGGGTTCGACTGTACATGTACATCACCCCAAATACCAAACCATGGCATTGTATTGAATTCTTTTGTTTCTTTATTACATTTACATGATTCTTGATTTCATTTTTTTTTCTCAGAGTTTCTGTATTTCTGGGCATGTGTCTTCCTGGTGACTACAACTCTTATAGCGTTGTTCAAGCGAGAGAAGCCTGGTTATAGTTCAGAGGACGAGCTGAACTGTGGCGTGTTCGGCACGTACAAACAGCTGTACCAACTTATACAACTTCCTGCTCTGAAGTCCTACATACTTTTTGCACTGACATACAAGGTAGATCTTGCGCTTTCGTAGATGTCGATTTTTATACAACCATCTAAACAGATCTTCTGATTAGGACCGTAACGGGTCAGTGGCTACATATGAATGTGTATTATACCACTCAGAAATAGGCCACATACACGTCATCGCTACCAACTTATGTGTCTAAAAAAAAAATACAACCTGTTGGGTGGGGGCTCAAGTCCCCCTTCCATCTTGGGTCTGCCACTGCTCATGGCTATCCATTTACTCCTGGTTGGAGACAAAGAATTTAAGACAAAGTATCTTGCTCAAGGACACTAGTACCCCTGACCCCTTGGCTAGGCTCAAACCCACAATCTGTACTTAACACCTACATTTTGGACATATTCGAAACCAAGTTCGCGAGTGACTCAAGTACAGTGTTCTTGGGTATCCGATTTCAAATAAGGAAGAGCCTGTTGGAGTGCTTGGTGGTCAAAACAATCTTCACAGCTTTTATGTTGTTTGATTCTTCGGATGAAGAAGACGAATGGAAAAATCAGATGATCCAATATTTCCGTTTGCTGCAACTTCTCTTATTCAAAAACAAAAACAAAAAAAAACATTCCAGTATCCGAGGATATAGGAATGTCCTGCACTGTCGGCCATCTTTGTTCTTGTTTTTCATCCACTCCCCAGATAGTGATGAGTGAAAAACCTGTTTGTGAACGGTGTTCACGTGTTGGTTCTCGTGTTCAGTTAACATGAGAACTGGGTTTCAAATACACCCTTTCATCAGTCCAGTGCATGAAGCCCATGACACACCACAACTTCGGGATTGTAAGGACACATACATGAAACTGTAAGCTTCAACAATCTTTGTGATCTATCGCTTGCATCAAACTTGATCCTTCCCCAGATAGGATTTGCTGCTGCGGATGCAATAACAGGACTGAAGTTGATAGAAGAAGGCGTCCCTAAGGAGAAGATGGCTCTGCTAGCCGTACCCATGGTGCCACTACAGATCATCCTGCCCTGGCTCATCAGCAAGTATACCAGTGGACCCAGACCACTGGATCTACTAATGTCAGCTATGCCATTCAGGTAGGCCAGGGCTGTGCTCCTCCACTGGGATTATGTCACTTTCATTTTAACCCCTTGCGTCCGGCCGTTATTGATGGGGGCTGGTGTGCCCAGATCGGGCTGCACAGCTAAGCGTAAATGCGAACAACAGGCATCACACTGAATAGAGTGGTCCTATTCATCGTATCAGTGCCCCCTTTTGTGTGAATAAAAGCTTTGTTTGAAAAAGCTCCATCCATAGATCTCAGTAAAGCTTTTGATTGTGTGGATCATGTAATCCTACTAGGCAAATTGAAGAAGCTGAACTTGTCATCTTCTGTAATTAATTGGTTTAAGTCGTACCTAGGTGGTCGTAGTCAGTCTGTAAATATTAACCCTAACCCTCCAGGGTATTTTGGCTAGAAACCCTGCCAGACACATCAGATTGCATACTTTGTCACATTGACTTGTGTGCAGAGTGCAGCAAGGTCAAGCTGTCACCACAGATGCACTGTGCTGCGTCTGGCAGGGTTAGGGTTAAGGGCACAATATTGAAGGTCCTGCCCATAGACATAGGCATTCCACAAGAGTCGATCTTAGGGCCACTTTTATTCATTGTTTATAGTAGTGATTTTCCATCTTTTATACCCCAAAATTGCAACTTATTTATGTATGCAGATGACTCCACGTTAACGTGTAGCTTAACGAAATAGAAAGGAACTTGAATGTAGCTCACAACTGGTGCCTAAGAAACTAATACCGGTTTCACACTACACTGAACTTACCCGGGTAATTTATTACCCGGGTAGTTGTAATTACCCGGGTAGAAACTAACCCGGAGAATCGGTTTCTCACTACAAAATTAACCCTGCAATTCTGCTTACCCGCTTCAGCGCGCACCCGGGTAACTTGTAGCCGCATTCACACTATGCGAATGGTAACCCGGAGAATGTGCATTGCTTGATCTCTGCCCTAGCCATTGTTTCGTCGGCGTAAAAGAGCGAAGTGAGAGCGGCGCGAGAGCATGCAATGCAAATTCAAAAAAAATCAGATCAGCATTGGTACATGTAGCGTGCACGCGTCATCCTTTAGACTTAAAGACAAGTCGTTTAGACAGTCGTGTTTTGTCTGCAGGCGCCGCATTTACCAGCGCGGTACGTATACGCAATAATATGCCCGCCTTTCGTGAAGTTCCGACAGGTCTTCTTTCCTTCATACCAGTCAGTAATTGGACAGTCGACACACACGCATCTTGGGGCCAAGGTTGCACGAACGTTCCCACATGTTATTATACCGCTCGCTACACGTAACCCCTGCAAAGTGCGAAATAAGTATTATAATACGCGGGGTGGTGCAGTCGGACTAATGCCGACTAATTACCGACTTGATTTCAAGTCTAGTCATCCTGCAACTGTGCGGTCTAGACTGGTGCCTTGCATTAAGTGTATGTAAAATGTACTTATTAAGACGAGGCATCATCTACGGAAGACTGGTGCCTTTCATTTAGTATACGTAAAAATAAAGTACCAGCCACGGAGGCCGTACTAATAAATTACGTCACCTTCGCAAAGTTGGCCGATAAAAGACGACAAAGCGCACGCACCCACCCACGTACCTACCCGGGTAGAAGAAAACCCGGCGAGCATTCACACTACTGATGGTAACCCGGAGAATCGTCTCAAGGTCGTCGTTAACCCCGAGATTGGTGGGTTAACCCACCTCGCGAGCAGGGTTAGAAATTACCCGGGTAAGTGGCGTTTTTGGGCAGTTAACCCGGAGAATTTCTAACCCGGCGAATTGTAGTGTGAACGCTCCACATTACCCGGGTAATTGCCGGGTTAAATTTTTCGTTAACCCGGCAATTACCCGGGTAAGAGCATAGTGTGAAACCGGCATAACTAGCATTAAATGCCAACAAAACTAAATGTATGCTTATTGGTTCAAGGCAGAAAATATCCAACGTCGACCTGAACGTGTGCATTGCTGATAAGGTTATCGAAAAAGTGAAATCTTGTAAATGCTTGGGTGTAGTTGTTGATGAAACATTAAGTTGGGTACACATGTTGAATACGTAAGGAAGACTGTTTCGTCTAAATTTGGGTGTGTTAAACAGAATTCGTGATTACGTTCCCCAAAGCAGCCTGCACACACTCTTTGTAAGTTTAGTTATGCCATCTTTAGAGTATTGCTGTACGGTGTGGGGAGGAAGGTACATATCTCACGACAATACCCTCAACAAATGTCTCAAAAGAGCCGCACGGATAATCCTTAAATGTACCTCCCTCACCCCCTCAGCTGATATGTTTGCCAGACTAAATTGGATTCCTTTTAATGAAAGAGTTCAATCCAAAAACGCTATCCTTGTTTTCAAAAGCCTTAACAAAATGACTCCTTTGTACATGACAAATCTGTTCACACCACTTATAGTGATTCGTGAAACACGACAATCGACCCAAATGGCACTGAAAGTTCCTTTCGCCCAAAAGAAATGCTACGTGACAAGTTTCGCTGTGAGTGGTGCCAGTATATGGAATAATTTGCCTGAACAAATGAGAACCATAAACTCCTTAAGTACATTTAAATCAGAGCTACTTAAAGCCATCTATCAGTGATATTTCTGCCATTTACGCTGATCTGCGGAGTTATAAACTTGGTTGCCAAAATACTTTGGAGCCGGATGGGAATTTCCCCTTGTTTTTCACCCTAAAGGTTTTTTTTTTTCGCGGGTTTTTCGCCCATCCCGTAAATCAGCAATAGGCTTCTACTGGAGAGTTGAAAAGTTAACCGAAAATATATATATTTGTGTAAACATTATTGCATTTGTTTAAATATTTTGTATGAATGTGTAAATATTCAGTTTTAACTAATAATATGCAGGGCCCCAATAGAAACCAGTTTTAAACTGTTTGGATACACCCTGGGTAAAGAAATGTAATAAATATATAAATAAATTCATTACGCTCCCATTCAAGAACAATATAGTTACAAAATTAATAGACTGAGTAAGCGCAGGAATGTGCCTATAGATGTCAACCGGCCAATTGGTCTTTTTTTTAACTGCGGTTGTTGCCGTCGTCCATATTCAAGAGATTAATTGAAAACCAGTTTTGTTTGTTTTTATTATTTGCTCAGATTGATCATAGGAGGTTTGGTGTTTTCGTTCGTCGTCTGGTGGACTCCGTCCGTAAAATCTGACACTGGGGAGTTTCCTGCATACTACTTTGCTGTGCTTATCATCGTTTATGCACTGTACCAGGTGAACACATATTAATTGTCTTGTGCCTGAGTGTACAATGTACATGTACATACGTTCCATGGACAAGAGGAGAAAGAAAATACAAAGGAATCTTTCTTGTCCTTGGGAGTCGGTCTTTTGTTAAAATTGGTCCTCGGACGTAAAAATACGTGCTTAGTCTATGGGGTTGTGTTATATTAAAGGAACAATAGGAAACGCAAAGCATTGTCCTAGTAGTATAGGAAAATACTACTGACTGTACATGTATGTGTGGAAAAATGTATATTATAAAAAAATTGGTTTCCCCTGACTAACGAATTATAGAACAACTATTTTGGAAAGAAAAAGGTAATTAATACACTGCGGACTCTATTTGGGCTGCTGTTTTATTACGTGATACATACAAAGATCGATATACATTAATCCCTTGTGTCTGGCTGTCATTGATGGGGGGGGGGGGGGGGGCTGTGCAGAGGCTGTGCAGCCAAGTGTATAATACAAACAATAGGCACCACACTGAATAGAGTGTTTCCTATTCATCGCACTTGGAGCCCCCTTTCGTGTGAATGACAGCTTTGTTTGAAAAAGCTCCATCTGTTCATTACACTCCCATTGAAGAACAATATAGTTAAAACATGAATTGATTGAGTACGTGCAGAAATGTGCATATAGACAGCAACCGGCTGGGTGATCTTTTTCAAACCGCGGGTTAATACTGCAGGAATTAAGAGTGTCCAGTTCCTAATTACAAATGGTAAACTTCAACAATGTCCTTCAGATCCCATTGTACACCATGTTTGTTGCGGCGATGTCGTTCAATGCCCGCGTCAGCGATCCGCGCATCGGCGGTACCTACATGACCCTGCTGAATACCGTGCAGAACCTGGGAGGCAATTGGCCCGTCACTGTCGCTCTGTGGATGGTGGATTCTCTGACGTGGAAGTCCTGCGTTGACGGTCCCGCCGGCGCAGAAACGGAACTGGACTGCGATAACAAGGCTGAGGCAAAGGTATGCTGGATCAACGTGTTTACGTGCTTGACAGGTGGTCTCTCATTGCCTATTCGCCTTATTCACGAGTTCTCCATATTATGTCTTGTTTGGTGAATCAACATGTAGGACTTCCATACGCGCATCCAAACAAAGGTATATAATTGTTCGCGCACTTGGGTTTTAGTTCCAAATGTCAGGTGTTTACTGGTGTGCGTGTATTCTAAAGGCTGGCACAAGAAACAGTGTTGTGCAAGAATCTCCAGGTACATTGTATGCTTTTTTTTTTTTCAAAAAAGCAGGGCTACTTTCACTTGAAGTTTGTTTTCTTTTCTTTTTTATTTTTATTTATTTTAAACTGAAACTTAATTGTTTAACCCTAACCTTCCCAAATCCTCCAAAATCCTCTTTGCAAAATGGAGGAATTTGGAGGATTGAGGGCACTTGGAAGTTGATGCATCAGAGGATTTTGCAGGATTGGGGTTACTAGGGGTTTTTGCCCCTGCAGGAATATGGAGGATCCAGGTTATCAGGCTCAATGTGATACATGAGGATTTTGGAGGATTGAGGTTACTAGGGGTATGCAAAAAACACCTGGAGGATTTTGGAGGATTCGTGCTATGGTCCCCATCAGAGGATTTTGGAGGATTCAGGTTATATGGAGTTTTAACACTTTGAAATCAGAGGATGTTGGAGGATTCAGGTTACATGGGGGGAAAATGATGTAGGGAGTCAGGGTTAATCAAGGGAGCCTGGCCATGTGCAAGCTTTGGCTTTCTGTCAGCCTCCTCCATTCATCATCGAAATGCTGTATATACTCTTGTTTAAATGATTGTAAGAATTGTAACAATGATGCGTGGACATAAATCAAATCAAATCAAATCAAAATATAAAATTTTAAGGCAAAGGACCATAGCTAGCTTGAATTATTAATCCAAAACATCATTCACCGAGGAACAGCAAGGTTCATCTATGATTTGGGACTGCTATAGACGATGTGCGCTCTAACGTCACTGGGGCTGCCCTGAATATACCGAATATTTGATATTCGATCGTCAAGCGAATATTCGAATACCATTTTGCCAGTTCGAATATTCGAAAAGATATATATGCACGTACAGATACGACTCTGATGCTATTTTAATAGAAAAGTTACGGCGCTTAGCAGTGTCAAATGCCGCATTTTTGTCAATCGCAATTTTGTTGTGAACGGAAGTTTATTGTTCCTGTCCGTAAAACCCTTGATACAACAGGGGCATGCAAAAAAATGCCGTTTGAACGGTCCATAATATCAATCGCCATACGTAAAACACCGGTGTACTTTTACGTGCAATGTTTTTTTTTTACCGGTGTGGCATGCACTGAAAAACTTGATCGGCGAGTATCGAATATTGGAATATTCGGTCAAACCCAGTTTCGAATATTCGAATAGTAAATTATTCGAAAATAAACAGCCCTAAACTTCACATGTTTACATTTGTATTGAAATGTGCCCGGCAATATGCGCACGCTTCATGTTTGGCATAAAATTTGGTTTAGGAGTGACGTCGCAGGTCAGATCACCTTTGAATTATGTGACATTTGATGTTGCTACATAACCACATTTGTGACCCGCTCTGCAAAAAGGGCACATAAGTCACTGTATGCTTTTACGAGTTATGGGCCGTTCAATGTGAAGAGGGTGGACAATTCTTCAAACAAGTGATTTTGAAGGGAGGGAATTTTTTTGCATCTTTGATACCTATAGATATTATTCTATTTCATAACCAAAATCTTTGATTTCAGTGAATAAAGTTGGAAAAAGAAAGTGTTTTTGTCGAGTGCTTCCATCTATTGATTTGCTTTTTGTTTTCTAAATGGCTTGTTTTTCCTCAAGTCATTTCAAGAAAATCCTGAAAACAAACATGCAAATTTCCAAATATCTCGTGATTGCAAAATGCTAGAGACCTCAGACATATACCATATGAAAGCTTATAAAATGGCCTTTCCAGCTATATATGAAACACTATTTTCACATTTTGCAACATAAGTGCCCTTTTTGCAGAGCGGGTCACATTTATGCCAAACATGATGCGTGCGCATACCGCCGGGCACATTTGAATATAGGGCAGTTTAGGGCGGTAAACAAACAAACGAGGGGCACATGGTCTGTATCTTCCCTGGCATGTGACTTATTGAGAACAATTCTTTAGGCAGCCTCGCTTTGGAAGTTGGCATGAATAAGGAAATGTTATTTTGGCCCTTTCACAGCCGGATGGGGGTAGGTTCACACCCCGTCCACCATATCTCGGCCAGTGACAGATCTGAATGATGTTCCATATTAATAATTATTGGTGAAAATTTCATTCCAATTAACTAAAGGGTAGGCTTGATTTTTATATATTTCTGAAGATTCTGAAGATTCATGAGGTCATTGTCACAAAACAGCAATTCAACCCCAGTAATTTCTCTTTATTCTGACCTAATCTTCAAAAGTTTCACACTTGGGAAACATAAATATTGTGACTTTTGAAAATTATTTGTCCATATGCTATTAGAGGGTCACAATTGTGACTCAACCCAGGGCGTCCCAGGGGTTCAACCCGGGTTGAGATACTCAAGGGTGAGAAGGCCTTTTGGAGGATAACCATTTTGTGTATTTCCTGTGGAAGTGAAGAAATGGAACACACTCCTACTTGAAAGACTCGGTCAATACCCATTGTTTGCTCAAAACCCATTATTCGCCTGGCTTATTCCTCAGGCCTGCAGTGATGCGGGAGGGCACTGTGTCACAGACATCGACGGTTACTACATTGAGATTGCCGCCTGCTTCATCATCGGTTTCAGTTGGTTGCTATGGAGATCCAGGAAAGTCCGCCTCCTTCAAGATCTGAAGGAGGATGCCTGGAAGTGCCCCAGCCAATGACGGCTAGAAGTGGTCTGAATTCTGGAGGTATTTATTTGATCTGAAAGTGTCGAGTATCATTCTGGGAAGGCTTGCGCACACGGTGGTCAAATACTTTAAAAAGAAAAAAAGGAGAAATAATCCAAGGTCTACACTGTCACCAACAGTGTTGTTGGTAAGACCGTAAGACCTGAAATTACAGAACCAAGACCTTGTGTTCCGAGACCTCAAGACCTTGTGTATAAATTACATTATATAAAAGTGAACCAAAAAGAACTTAACGTGTAAAAACGATTTTTGTCCTGTTTTTGAGATTTTGAGATTCTACTTTTTCACCTGGGCCTTCTTGAAAGGCCTGCTCAATGGCAAAATTCACGCTGCAGAATTGTTCTGCTTCTAATGTTGAATTTATGAACTGTTACGGTTATCAGGTTGTCTTGCCATGGTGTACATGTACCTCAGGTTTATTGTCAATAATGTTTAGCATCACCTTGTAATATTGGTAAACAGCACATGTTGGGGGTCTCGATGTCTACATATATGCACCAATCCAAGCACATGACCATTGCCAAAAAATTTCAGTCGGGTACCTGGTTCATGTACTATCCGTAAATGCAAACCCCATACCTCAGCATCAGAAAACATTCCAGAATTCAATTTTACAAGCTGGTCTAATACCGTTCCACTCACAACGCTTCATATTTGCATAACTGAGATATTTGATTGCCGCAATCCCCGCATAGTGCATTACCACTCAACAGCATGTACATGTACACGTGCATAGTGTCTTTTGAGTACCTCATGGCCTGTGAAAAAAAAATTGGCTTTATTATAGATTGATCACGGATCACAAATCTAAGCTCCAGACAGACCACATCAGATGTAGTTTCATTTGAGATATGTTTTGAAATTTATATTTTGAATGATTTTTATGTTCTAGGAGGGTTTGACGTTGCAACCCCGACAAAATCTTTCTCGAAGAATTAAAGAGAGAGGTTATGCTAGGATGGAACTGTCGGGTACGCTGTATATTGCGGGTCACATAGTTAGGGGGCTGTTGGTAACAGTTCATTTGAATATATTTTGTTTAGCTTGTCTTGAATTATATTATTCATGCATTTTTAACATCAGATATCTGCATATTATGTTAATTAGTTTTTTTCCCACAATTCATTAAAACATTGGAAGTCAGTGCTGCATGTCCAGAGAAATGCATCCAAGTTACATGTATCAATGGGAAGCCTATTACCCGTAGTTTATCATCAAACCATAGTAATGGTCATTATGTTCGTAGGTTAGGCCAAAAAAAAAAATTGTTTGGTTGTCCTCCACACCCCTTCGCCAGTAGGGGGTGGGCGGGGTTTTTAATTTTTTTAATTTTTTTTTTTACATTCCCCACAAGTCCAACTTCAAACCATACACAAAGTAAAACAAACACACAAATGTTGTTAGGCCGATAAACAGTTTAATATACGTAATCCGAACAACACATACCATAGCCCTAAAGGCTGCCACTGTCTCCTGGGGCTCAATGTCACTCTATGGACCACTTTTTGGTGGACGCGACCTTTGTGTGTTTCAGCTGTACATGTATTTGAGCTGACTCAACATTCGACCAAAAAACCTCACGAAGTTTCGATGTGGCAGCCACACTGCACATACAATCAAACAAGACTTTTATACCCAGTTTGCAATGAATGCTGAGTGTGTATTAAAGACGCCATCTTGGCTTCCCCTGTGCATACACACGTTCAGTTGATGCATTTTGTTTGTTTGAATATTTATTATTTAATCGTTTGTGTAAATATACAACAACAACATTCCAAACTAAATATAAAAATATAGTGATTATAGAATATAATTAGAAAATTTTGAGATTTTAGCCTTGTGCGTTATACATGTGTGCACTGTGACCACTCCTTGGGAATTTTGGTGGGGAAAATATGGATTGCACATGCGCAAAGTGCCTATTCCGATGCTCTTTGCACAGTGTTTTCATATCGCCTTGGGAATTCTTGGGAATTTGAAATTTGATGAGTGGCCACGCTGCATTTGTGTATTTCTGTACCGCGTGTATTTCCATCGAGATATTTATTGTGCGAAGTCACACACTGATACTTTCAAACTCTGGAGTAAAATGTAGGGTCGTGTTTGTGCATTACAAATAACAAAATAAAGATGGAAACAAAATTGGAACGAATCAACCAGCGAAATCAATTCGAGTTTTGGGATAAAATTGAAAAAAGAAAAAATTTGAAAAAAATTTATAAATTTGGAACGGGCCAAAAAATAGGGGCAGGCGGTCAAGGACAACCAAACAATTTTATTTGTTGGCCTAATGGTCATTATGTTCATAGGTTAGTCATATTTTCCCCATTGTGGGTTATCTTTTTGGGACACCTTGTATAGTTTGGAAAAACCAAAGAGTACACAGTGTAGTAAGAGCTCGTTGTGTTCAATAAAGGTTTTCCTCCACAATTCGTTAGTGGGGGGAAATCCATTAGCCCTACCCTCCAGGGCATTAGGGACCATTAGATTTGATACGCGTGCGAGATGCGTATGCGGCTCGGAAAATGTCACCTATTAAATCACCATTTTGCATTGTTATTTCATCTGGTACACAATCGGAAATTTACTTCTCATATCAAAATGTTGAAATGCACAATGTAAGACTGATGAAATTGTAACTCAATATGGGGGTTTAAAAGGCGACTTTTTCCGAGCTGCATATGCATCCCGCACGCGTATCAAATATAATGGTCCCTATTGACTTGAGTGCAGCAAAGTGGAGCTGTCAGCACAGATGCACTGTGCTACGTCTGGCAGGGTTAGGGTTAACTTGAAATTTTCAGTCGGGGCGTGGATATAGCAGCTCTAAGTTTTTTCTTTTCTTCTCTTTTTTTTGGGAAAACATAGGCAAAAGTCAGAATACAAGAAATGAATACTACTGATCTCGAAGTAGCATTGAATAATTTAAGTGGTGTTTGAAGCTTTGCATGGTGGAGTAAACAAGTCGGGAAGGTTTGTGGGTATACCGCGGAACGGGGGAAGGATGTTTCCTTTTTGTTTAATTGCCGGTGAAAAGAGCCGTTGGTGGGTGTAAGATCATGCTCTCATACCACCGGCTCTTTTCAGAGCAAACACTTTCTCAAAAAACAGATATTGTTCCATGGTGTACATATGCAAACTCGTCCCGACTTGACTAATTTAAAATGCATAACGTTTAATGGTGTTTGAGGTTCTTTTAATATCTAGCACATTTTTATTGGTTGATTTATAAAATTATACAAAAAGACGTTGACTTTGTTGTATTGTCAGTGCTGTGTGTATCTGGCTTTTGGTACAGTCTCCTGCATTATTAGTTGCTAACCGCCGATCATCATAGAAAGGACCACACTTGGACATACAAGTTCTAGCATCTATAGAGTACATACAGTCGTACTCTCCCAATATGTCCAAGGACAATGCTTCCTATTGTTCCTATAAATCCCTCCTATGCAAACATACATTCTGAGCCATGTTGTTGTATGGGTCAAAATCAGTCAAGGTGATTGTTTTCGACCCTCCTGCCATAGTACAAAACCACATGTAATCTGATCATGTCTGTGTAAAAGTATAGCAGGGGAGGTGGAAGGAAATTTTGACTGATTTTGACCTTTTAAATAGTAGGAAGGGTTTAATTAATATAACCCAACCCCATAGACTAAGCACATATGTTTTACTTCCGAGGACCGATTTCAACAAAAGACTGACCTGCGAGGACTGAAAGGTTCCTTTGTATTTTCTTTCTCCTCTTGTCCTCGGACGTATGGGGTTCATTCCATGAAGTTGGGTACATAAAGTGTGACATTTTGCCAAAAAGGGCAATATTTAAACCCTAACAAATACATTTTCGACCTTTATCAGTTTTTCCTGATCTGGATAAGTTGTTCATGCACACTTGCAATTAGTAGTTGCACTAGTCCAATAAAGGATTCGTTGGATTGTTTTTTCACACTCGATGAAGATATATAGTCAAAATGTGTGTGTGACATTCCTCCAAATTTGGTGTCCTGTTAGTCCAATAAAGGATTCGTTGGATTGTTTTTTCACACTCGATGAAGATATATAGTCAAAATGTGTGTGTGACATTCCTCCAAATTTGGTGTCCTGTTACATGTGAAACCAGTACCTTAAAATGTCATTATATTCTCTCTGCTGTTATTATGTTGTCTAATTGTTACTAATTTTATAAACTTATAACTACATGTCTTATTAGGATATGAAATTTGCGATTCTTCTAAGAAAGCTGGTAGATATAGGCCTATGGGTCATTCTGTGAATGAAAAAACAAATGGTGTCCGTGTTACATGTGAAACCGTAAAACGAATTTTCTGACATATTTCCATTGATTTGCCTTGAACATATCTGCATTTTATATATATCTCTAATGGAAAGATATAAAAATCAGACCTCTTTAGTAGATATGAGCCATAAAATAAGATTTTTTGTGGATTCCACATGTAACATAGACACCGGTGTCCATGTTACATGTAAAACCTATAGCTTATTTGTACCATATCACTGTAAATTTCAATTGCAAACGTCTGATTTCCATTTGTTCAATATTGCTGTCTGTAAGTACACAGAATGTGGTTTAGTAAAGAAAGTGTTGAAGAAAGTTCTTAAGATATGGCAAATATAAGGTACTGGTTTCACATGTAACAGGGACACCAAAAGACTTGGTGTCCTGTTACGGTGTGATAGTTTATCCTTATCGTGTATGAAGAAAATACATATGATTTGTAAAATTCATGTTGTGAATTGGGTATCTTTTTTGGGTGCTGCTCGGACACACATAATCTGTTTTGGGTATATAAATAACTGTGAATGTGAAGAAATCCTCAAAATTTCACAACTTGTGTGAAAAAGTGTACCAACTTCAGGGAATGACCCATATACAGAACCTGTACGTACATACGTGTACATGTACCTTGACAGAAGTTGAATTTTTTTCAAACCTTTAAGACTGAAGGTATACTGTACACTAAATTCAGCATTAAAAGTGTTTTAAAGCTTGTACGTACACTGTACATTGTAAATCAAGTGGAATATAAAGTCATCTAATTTAAGAATACATTTTCAAAGTGTGGATTGTTTGACGAATTATTTTATGAATACTTAGACTTTATTGTAAAAGTTTGAGTTTATTAGGTATTTTATCCCCCTAACCCCTTATAAAACATTTTCACTGTAATTTATGGTGCCTACAGGCATTGGAAAGCTGATTGAAATTAGAAAAGTTGTTTGCCCTTCCCGATATAGTGTGTAAAGCACTCTATTGCTCAGGAAAAAATTCACAAGCTTACTCGGGCGGGACTTGAACCTATGACCTCCAACTTATTAGTGCTTGCCAGTGTCGGACGGCCATCTTCACATTAGTGTGATTGATAGTCTGTAGCAACAAGTTCCATACATGTATTTTGCATTCGTTTGTACCAGCTTATGATACTATATTCTGCAGATCTGCATTTTCAAAGCAAGCTTTATAGACAACTTTTACATAAGCCCCATCTGCACACTTCCAGGTTGAAAGCAAGGATCTCGGTGCTCAACTAAATATTGAAAGTAGAACTTCCCCCAGTCCTTTGGCCTTGATACCCTTTGAAATATGAAATGCAAGTGCCTCGTACCAAGGAGAAATTGTTTTGCCTTTCCAAGTTCCAGGCCTGATTACCAATCAAAATAATTTGGAGCCTTCCCTTACAGCTTCACTTCAGTTTTGTCTATGAAATGTCTGTGAATACCAGACACAATCTCCAGTTGGGTGGATAGCGTTCGTGCGTCGACGGTGCCGACATACAGGAAATATCTTCCGCCGGAACGCTTCCCTGAAATCAGCCTTGAGTGTGTACAGCAGGGGGTTTAAGGCACTGTTTGTGTGCGACAACAACACGCAACCATTCACAAAGTCCTGCCCGATGTCCACCCCAAAATACAGGAGGGTGTCGACAATTGATATGGGCATCCAAGTGACAAAGAAAATCAGCACAAGGAGGGCGAAGAAACCCGCTGTCTTTATCTCGCGCTTGATGCGGTGGAAGTTAGTGGGACAGGGCACAGTGGGCGTGGCTTGTGGCTTGGCCCCTCCTACATCCCCGCGGTGTGCTCTGGTATCTGGCAGGCATTGTGCTACGCCAGACACCTCTTTGCTTGCCCATCTACTCTGTATGTGCAGACGCTGGCCAATGTCATGAACAGCCTGGATTTGCTTCAACTGTGTGAAAAAAAAAGCAAAAATTGCCTCAGACTTATTGTGGCATACATATATAATTGCCCAAAAAATTCTGTTCAGACTGCAGTTCTTTTTAGAAGGTACATAAATGTATTCAACTGTGGATACCCTTGTTTTTGGACATTTTAGATAATCTTATATTTGCTAAAATAAACTGAGAAAATGATCTGAATGTTGAACAGAGGGTATTGAACAGTTCATTTTGTAATCATGGTAACGGGTGAGGGAAAATATGGCATAGAATGACTATGTCTGTGCAGTACTTTCTTCTTTGTTTTAAAGATTAAAGATTAAAGTTATATTTACCTGGTTCCGTATAATTCGGTACATTTTGGTGTACACAAAACACATCACAGTAAATGGCAGCAGAATGGACGAGAAGAAGATGCAAGTCAGGTACTGCATGCTTACCACCTCTATAAAACAGCACTGATGTCCAGACGGTTGATTGTGCCATCCTAGAGGCATCGGGAGAACAAGTACACTAGCCAGAAGCCAAGAACCCACAGCCGCCCAGGCTGCTCTCTGCCTGGTTACCCGAACGCTGTACTGCAGCGGCCGGGTTATAGAATAATAACGGTCCAGCGTCATTGTCAGCAGTGCAAAGATGGATGCTACATCAATTAAGACAACGCAGGATAGCAGCGTGATGCAGGCTGGGAATTGGTGGGGGAGTCCTTGTAATGCTGTCAGGATGACTGGAATGGCTATAGTTCCCATGCAGAGGTCACTCAGAGCCAGCGAGATCAGGTGGACATTGGAAACGGTCAGGCGGAGCTTCGGCTCAAGCAAGAAGAGAAGGATGATGCAGGAGTTTCCAAGGAATGCACATAGGGCCAGGGTAGTTTCTAGGCTGTAGTAGGCAGTGGGTATCTTGCGCTCGGCATTAGGCATGTCAGCGGTAGGGGTTAATGGAATGGTGGAGTTTGGTGATGTTAAGCCAAGCATCTTCAAAGTCTTCAAGTTCACAGGAGAAAGTAGCTCACCACAGCAGAGTTTTGAAGAAGATGGGTCAAAGTTTTTTTGCTACAAAGTACCCCAAATATTGACTGTTAACTTGCCATATTTCCTGCATGTGAGAATGTGAGCCTCGTGGATTGCAAAATGGATTTGGAGGAGAGTTGCGAATGAAGCCCAATTAATTAAAGTTAAAGATGAGATCTAGAACATCAGACTTACAAAATGCATTGGACGACCTGCTTCTCTTTCTATACAGTTGGCCTCATATCTGAATGTGAAACAATGAGCAAGAAATCTGTTGATTTCCTGTTTTCACTTCCAAGAATCTCATAAGTGATGAGCCATGTAACAAGTGTTTAAGTAGAACTCTTGATCCACCCAAACTGCTTAGAATTCACATATCCTTGAAGAACACAGATCTCACTTCAGTTGATGATGCGGTTGTACTGCAGTCTATTTGAAGTGACATTCAGGTTTTGTATTGAAGGATATCCAACTCTGCGCTGAAATGTTACCAAAAAAATCATTTCTGTCGGAGGATGTTCTCGACCAGATTGCATGCGCACTCCATACATGTATGAGCAGTTGTTCTTAGAGTACTGGGTATTAGGTTCATCAGTTTACCAGTTCTATCAAGGGGAAAGTTGAGAGCATGCATGTATATTGCCACGTCTGTTGAGGGACATGCACACAGTGCATGATAGATGAGGTGGTTCGATCGTGCAAACAGGAGGGGAAGTCATATAACTGTTGACTCGGGATACAGTGACTGCTACACGCTGACACTTAGCTCAGACTGCAAACACACACACACGGGCTGTTGTCAGGTTTCTTGCCACTGGATTCATTTTGACTCCACAAAATCAGGAATATTGAGAAATGGCATTATCGGTTGCTTGTCACTGAAAACATTATCAACAGAATCCCACACATAAGATTGTTGCTTTTTGGTCGCAAAGTGATGGTTTGACACAACATGCCACTGTGAAAGGAAACGTACTGTTAAACATGTTTTCATGCGTATTTGCATGAGTTACAAAAATACAAATGTGATCTGTATTGTTTGTTTTCAGTGTTGTAGTCGAGTACTTTTCTAGTCTAAAGTGAATGCCAATGTATTAAGACTGTCTAATGTGAATTAAGCCCACAGATATACACTATCCAGTCTATGCCCATGGAATTCCCTGCATGAATATAAGTGTCAGTGTTTTTGCATTCAAGTGTACAATAATGAAGAAAATAGCTAGAAAGTACTCGGCGAGTACTTTCGGAGTACTTTTTGAACTAATGCATACATTGCACCTTGACTGAGAAGGAAAAATACTCGTATCTTGTATTCTGTCAAAGCACTCAAACCACAGTTTTCAAACTCAAACTTGATTCATGATCTACCACTGGAATACTAAGTACATGTGAGATTTTAAAAAAAGTACTCGACTACAACTCTGTTTTTAATCAGTGATGTAGTCGAGGCCAGACACAAGGCCAGGCACAAGTAACAGGCATAAACCATGACAAAGGAATGCTTTTAGCTTGAGACGAATTAAGACTGAAGGTCTTGCACTGGCCTTGCAGGGTCTTGTGTGGCCTCGACTGCATCACTGTTTTCAATGAAGATCAAAAGAAGGTGGTGATGTTTCAATGAGCCAATTCGGTGTCCAGGTCAAAGGTTATTCGGGATAAAATTGCTGATGTAATGTCACCCGAATGCCCATTCTGATTGAATTTAACTTGTGCGTGCTGTGCGACTACCTTGCGCATACTTACGCGTGCCTCAGTTATCCTGAATGACCCTTGACCCTTGTCATTGTGCACATTCGCAGTTGAAATTATACCGAACTGGCTTATTCTTAGAACTCCTTTTAGTATTATGCAAGAGCACGTATTTTTGTTTAGAACTCCTTTTAGTATTATGCAAGAGCACTATTTTTGTTTGGTGAGACAAGAAATATGCTCCTGCCGTTTAAAGATAATTCCTGAAAACTGACTCCAGTGATCTGATTACATGTCCTCTTGAATAATTACAAAAGACTGTCGCATATCTTTGAACATCTGGATATATAGCTCAAAAGAGAAAACCAGATCACCTAAAAAAACCTGTGGTACGCAGAGTGTAAAGCTCAAGCTTCCTCCTCAATAACAAAAAAGTTCAAGTCACTTATGAATATTCATGAAACATATCTTGATAACAATTAAGGACGAGGTGGGCTTGTCGGTAATGGCAGTCATTCATCATTTGTTCAGTGACTGTGCCGATGCAAAGTTGCTAGCGGCAATTCATGAGCCGCACGTGCAATTTATTACATTAGAGTAAAGTCCTTCTGCGTGATGGTTTACATACAACTTAGCAACTATACAGGGTGTCCCAGAAAAAAGGTAATTCTGACAATAAGGGTTAATTTGACAAAGATATGCATTTTATGGATATTAATCATGTGTTACCATAAAGTAGGAGCAAAATGCTTTGCAGTAATACCTTGATTGCATTCCTCCGGTCATGCATCACTGAGCACAATTGTTTGGGAAAATGGTATGTGAAAACCCTTTTGGAACAGTAGGGTCAAATAAGTGAGATGGAATGCCCACTGTCACGCTTAGCCTGGTTACCAGATTTGACTCCTTGTGACTTATTCTTGTGTGGGTATTTAAAGAACAGTTCACCAATCCACTGCATAACCTTCAAGATTTACAAGCCCGCATTCAGCATGAGGTCGAAATCTTACGTGATGATCCTGCAATGGTGAGACGAGCTGTGGCTGACAGGCGCTGCCGTTGTGGACTTTGCATCGAAAGAGGTGGACATGTGGAACGGGTGTTGGTGCATAATTCAGTACTGAATAAATATCGCCAATTGATAAACATCTTGTACGTATTACATGCTTTCAAACGGTTAGATTTCCCTCAGGCCATATCTGAATGTGCTGCTCATGTCTGACCATGATAACTGTCCCAAAAGGGTTTTCACATACCATTTTCCAAACAATGGTGCTCAGTGATGCATGACCGGAGGAATGCAATCAAGGTATTACTGGAAAGCATTTTGTTCCTACTTTATGGTAACACATGATTAATAGCCTAAAATGCATATCTTTGTCAATGGTCAAATTAACCCTTTTTGTCAGAATTACCTTTTTTCTGGGACACCCTATGTAGTGTAGTGTAGTGTAACAGGCAATGTTGTGCCAATTATGGATTCATATGGATTCCTTTGGGGGACTAACCCATTCGGCAGGTTTTTATGTGCAACCTCTGAGAGAACGCGGCGAAAAAAACATTTAAAATGGGCCCTTTTTCGCATCTGTCGCCACCACTACATTATTCAACAGAGTATGCCTTAGATATTGCTACATCTTGACCCAAACATTGCATTCTTTCAGAAAATAAAAGAAAAACTAAACAAAAACTTGATTTCCCCTCACGTAAATCATGTTTAAACACTGCATTTTTAGTCAAAAATCTACCCATTTTGTGTGTAAATTACGCGTTCAGCCAAAACCTGGTCCAATAACATTATGATAACGTTAAATAGCGCCACCTGGGAGCTTAGATCTCTTGAGTAATTTGTCTTTGTCTCGTCAGCTTTCTAACAATATAACCCTTGTGATTGGTTGAGGTTTAGGCTCGCGTATATTGATTTAGAAAAAAATTGTTTATCTGAAATGCAATAAATTTGCCGTTGCTCATCGCGTAGGGCACGTTGTACATGTACATGTGTACACGTACTGCATGTATGTACCTACACAGAGCCAGGGAGCTTATATGTCCAAGGTCGTCCGACTGTGCGTTTTTGGCCCGTGTAATTGCATGGGGTTCTTTTGACCACAAAGGATTTGATATGTTGGGTAAAATGAGCGCGACTGATTGAAGTGTTTTTATTACATGTACGTAAACAATTGGTTAACTGATAATTCTTCAACTTTCTTCAAGTTGGCCAAAGTACTTCCGACTATTAACACAGTTGATGCCCAGACTTTTATGAAGTGCAGCCCAACCTTCTTTGTGATAAATTTAATTCGGATATTTCACAAGGAAATTGTGACGTACATGTGCTGTAACTTTGAAGAAAAGAGGTTAAGTGCCGGCTACACTTTGTTTACCAAAGTAAATGTCACAACTGTGCCCAGTACGGTCTATCACTTGCATACAGTTATATGTTCCTCTCCATCAACTCCCACGTACAGCTAGAGCTAATGTGTCTGTCTTGCAATAAATAAAGAAACCTTATGTATATCTGTTTGTAACTTTAAAAAGTAACACAACATTTAACTACAGTTTATATTACAATACAATATTGATGCATACGTCCCATTCTATGTACATGTACAAACAACTGTACATTAAATAAAATTCAAATAATATTACAAATTGAGACTGTGAAGTTCAGAACATGGAGGCTAAAGATAGTGTGATGTTACAATGTAAATGTAATTTGAAAGCTAAAAACTCCACACAGTGTGAATTGGAAAATGCTTTCCTGCATATTTTCTCTCAAATAACGCCTCATCAGGTCCAACGCCGTACACAAGATCTATAATAACCTTTTATGTCACATTAAAGTCTTCAGCTTTTATAATCAAGTGCTGTGGTGTAGCATTTTAACCCATTGAGTACGGTATTTTACGGGGTGCCGCGGCGGCTCTGGCAGCCAAGCGAACCGCTACAATGTGTTTGTGCAGTCAAGCGTAACCTATACACAATAATCCAACAATGGATTGAAACTGCACAAACAGCGGCCAATGGCTTCATCCGGCCTGGTGGCACTGTTTAATCCAACAATGGATTGAAACTGCACAAACAGCGGCAAATGGCTTCATCCGGCCTGGTGGCACTGTTTAATCCAACAATGGATTGAAACTGCACAAATAGCGGCCAATGGCTTCATCCGGCCTGGTGGCACTGTTTAATCCAACAATGGATTGAAACTGCACAAACGGCCTGGTGGCACTGTTTTTTTTGCGCATATTTGTGGCATCCGTACGCAAGGGGTTAATAGGAAGACTAATAAATCACATTCTTGTGTTTGTTACTTCAGGAACAGGGGATCCCACTGTGTGGGACACGTGAAGTGCCTGCAACCTGGGGAAAGGAACTCAATATTTTTGGCCCGGCACCACAAAACGGGTGGAATGCAGCAAGCATTGAAAGTTGGTATTAGGGTATTTCTTAACACGTTGACTGCCGACTACGAGTATATTCGTAGTGACGGGTGTACCGGATTCTGCCACTACGAGTATACTTGTAGTGAACCAAACGCTATTGTTATGGTAATTGAATACTCTGGCATCACTGAAGACGCATCAAATACGCTGCTGGCAGTATGAGTACATCAATGTATGGAATGGTTGTGATCGATAGAGACGGCTTGAAAGCACCTCATCAGTATGGACGCATGGCGCTGTATGTCCAGATTGCACAATGGCAATGTGGTGGCGCCCTATAAATTATGGCTGGCAGTCAACGTGTTAAAGGAACAGGAAAAACCATGTGTATGTACGTAGGTAGTAAAATGAAAAGTAAAAAAATAGTGCTCACGTATGTACAAGCCTGCATGTACGTAATTGAAGTACAAACTCAGCAGAACTCATAAAGCGTGCCAAAACTGGGCATCACCGCGAATGCCTTTTTTGCTATTTAGTAGCGTTAGCGAGTGAGCTAACGTGACAGGTGTAAGCATTTAAAGGTAGTATACATCATTTGCAAACATCAAAAAGCAACTAATGAATTATTACGAAATACTGTACTAGACAAAGTAAATAGCAGTCTCAAGCATCCTGTGAAATCATGGCACCTGGTGTGCTGTTGTTTTCAAGAAACGTGGAAATTTATATCGTTTCCCCAACGATCAGCTGACAATCGTTGGAAATAGTCTAGTTCCTAGACCTGATAAATCCTTGACTCTATAAATTGCTCAGTTTTGTCTAAAGTATAGTCGGGGAACCAGACTACTAGAACAGAATTTCTCTCTGTTTTCCCAGCATCTATGTGCACAAAACTTTAAACAAGTCAGTGTATAGTAGCACGCTATAAAATACTAACCCCAAATCCATTTATTTCTGAAAATTACAGCAAAAGCAAATGAGGTGTACTACCTTCAACTAGGAGTAGGTTCCATCAAACCATTTCAATGAACTTCAAAGTAATATTTTATAAAAGGCGCTTAGAACACAAAATACCTGTACTTTTACAGTATTCAATGCACTAACTATAATCAGACGGCAGAAGGTTCTGATTCAGGGGTAGATGATTGAGGGCGCTGTTGAACTCGGTGATAGATGCGGCAAGCTCGCCATCTTGATTCTCCCTGGCATTGCTGGATGCTTGCGCCCTCAGTCCCAGCTCAGTGGCCTAATATGAAACGAGAAAATAAAAATAAAATGGAATCTGTCAGAGCAGAAGTATGTGAACTAGGAGTCTGGATCTCTGCTGAGGCGGTGTTGGGCTATTCATCTCAGCAATAGATGAGGGAGTGCTCTCAAAATTTCTGCTACAAAATTTGTTTAAAAGATTTCTACCAAAAGTTTCTCTGACAAATTATTTAAATTCATTTACATTTTCAAAGTGAACAAAGAAACTGGCAGGAGCGGGAGTCGAACCTGCGACCTCCGGGCCACCATACCGGCGCTCTACCAACTGAGCTATCTTGCCCTATGTTGGCGGTCTCCCAAATTGTCAGTATCTTTGTTCGGGTGGGCGCTAGTCAGAAGTCATGAACCCAGAATGCCGTATAGCCAGGGATCACACCCAATTTTACGATACAACCTGGGAAGCGACATTGTGGGGATCACTCAATGAGTGATATGACTTATTAACTTGTGGATTGTTTGACGAATTAAATTCATTTACAACACTGTGACATATGATAAAAAAAAACGGTTTTGCAGATGTAAATCTGCGGTGACATAAATGTGACAGCACCATCAGACCTGTGATGACAGCCGATTGGAATTCATTTGCGTGCTCCAAATGATAATTACCTTTGGAATGTCGTCTAACAGAAAGTAAAGCATAGCCAGGGCATGGCCGATGGTTGCCATGGCAGCCCCATCCTGCTCAGTGACTTGCTCCCTGATGTCATGGATGGAGTGCAGGACCTGCTTGGCTTCCGCCTCTTGAGCTTCATCTGCACGACGAAAGATGCATTTTGGTGTGATGCAAGAAAGAATAGGAAGAATCATCAATTATTAGTAAATCCACGGTAACGGCCCTAAGACATAATGCTGTCACAATGTCCAGTTTATACCTCTGGTTCCCAACTACCCCAAGCCTTATAAATGCCAACAGCAGGTTTGGTCTAATTTTGATGGGTTCGGGACTGTAGCGCCTTGGCACCATTACTTTACATGGAGCTATGATGCCCCAATTTGTCTAAGTCCAAAGAATGTGCCATTGGTTTATTGCACAGCGTTGGATTTTGACAGATCGAGGAAGCCTCCTAGTAAGAATGCCTCGGGGGTTAGGGTTAAAGAAGTGCAATTCTCTTTTTTGAGTTAAGTACGTATCCATAGCTGCCAACATTTGAAAATTCCAATTAGTAACAAAATATCGCGGCGCGGCACATCGCGGTGCAGTGCGGAACAGCCTTTGACATGTACATGTACATCATTATGTAATTTCAATGTTTTTCTTTGGTGTGGCCCCACAGAGTAAAGTATATTACAAAAAAAACACATATAACGTTAGATCCTTGGTGCTGTCATCTCTCATCAGTGCTTTGTAGGTAGCTGATTTGGCTCCCTTTAAAAACTAGCTGTCAAATTCATCACTGTATTTCTTACTATAAAATTGTCCTTTCTGTCTACCTTTGGAAGCCATGAGAAACGATGAAATCTCGAAAAATTCTGTAAAGTTTTCAAACTATTAACAGTTAAACTTGACAATCGCGATGTATGCCTAGGATAACGTTAAACTCACGATGTGCTGTGCTGCGCTCGTGCACATGATTTCCTGCATTTTCATCACGTTCATGCTGTTCATCAAGTGCTATTTTTCTTCCCGCAAAACAGCGAAATTCTCACCGGCTTATCTACTGTAAAAATGTCCTTTCATCTATTCCCTTCCACAGTCTTGTTTCACAATGCAATCTCAGAAAGTTCGTAGAATTTTGACAGTTCAGGACTGCAGGAAGCCATCTTGAAAATACATGCAGGCCCATACCTCACGTGCGTTTTGTCACTGGCTCCCACACCTTTTTCCATACTTCTACATTTGACACTGGTACCCTGACACACAGTATCGATACTGAACAAATCGATGTTGGCAATATTTTTCCAGAGTCGTTGATGGCTATAATGCTTTATATTTAAATGGTCCATTTACTATTTACCTAAACTTGAATACGAAAAATTTGTTCGACTTTTCAATGCTGAAAGAGAATCGTTACATTATAAACAGGTTTTCTTATTTTTCTAATGCGGAAAAGTTGAAATTCGTAATTTTTAATAGACAATTCGTATTTTCGTAATTCATAGTTAAATTCGTAATAATTACGAGAAATTCTTAATAGCTGGCAGCTATGCATATCACGTGGTTGTGTCCACACAATTTGTTCTCTATAGGAAGCACACGTAATGTCTATATACCTAGTGACTCCACCTTGCGTTCCTCCAGTTCAACCACTGCAGAAGACATCCCGCTCTGGGTGTCGCTCTTCCTGGTCCGAACCGTCACGATCCTCAGCAGGTGACTGTGCCAGATGGAAGTGACTCGAGTGTACAATGAGTCGGCAACATCCATACGATTCTGACGGAAGAAGACATTGGCCATGTGGAAGTAGCCGCCAGATGTCCGGATATCGTCTGTGCCAAATTCCTCTGAGGCATGAAAGATCTGCATATATAGTGTGTGAAATAATGCCAGAATGAAAACATTTGAAAGTGAATGTTGTAGATATGTGTGTTGAGTGTGTGACTGAGGAACAGTTTATATTGTCTGAAAAACAGAATTTGCGTGGCCATCAGTGTTGTAACCAAGTCATTTTTTCTCAAGTCAAGTCAAGTCGCAAGTCAAATTTTCCCAAGTCAAGTCAAGTCCCAAGTCAATTTTTTCCAAGACAAGTCAAGTCCCAAGTCAATTTTGTTCAAATCAAGTACCAAGTCTCGAGTCAATTGTTAGTAAATAAAAATTTTAATGACAAAATGACAATGCATCTAGGCTAGCACGCATGCACTGTACAAAATCAACCTGATGTGCATTTCGACAATTCTCCATGCGGCTCGGCTAGCGCTGCGGCCCTGCATATGTACTGGACACCCAGCTTGCTATATATATGCACTATAGGCTTGTAACTGATACCTGAATGTTTGTGTTTATTTTAACAGAAGTGTTAATGTCAGCAAGTCAAATTTATTCAAGTCGAGTCGAGTCACAAGTCATGTTCTTTCAAGTCAAGTTAAGTCCCAAGTCATTTCTTTTCCAAGTCAAGTCAAGTCTCAAGTCAAAAAAATTGCGACTCGAGTCCGATTCAAGTCAAGTCAACAAGACTGGTGGCCATTCTGCATGCGTGTCCGGATGTAAACCACACCTGTAAACATGGCATGATCCCACCAAGAGGTTAAAAAAAATTGGGCTTTCCTTGAGCTTAATTCATTCTGTACGGAGAGTTAGCTTAGCGCTCTTGTCGTAATTTTATACAGCTCTGCGCTTTGTACTCACATCATCAGCCAGGTTTCTGAGTGATTCGTCATAGTTGCCCTGGGCTGCATATAACAAGCCCAGGTTACGCGTCAGTTTAGACTTGATGGCAGAGCTGCAATCGGGTGTCTTGAGCACCGTCCACTGGGCTTGGGCTAGGTATTCTTCTGCCTGGGACAACTTGTGTAAGCCTGTGGTCAGGAAACAATGAACAAGAACATAAATTTAAATCTGACAAACAAAATGCTTTATTCAGGGGTGCTAACTCAGACATTTGAAGTCATTTTGCTTTCATTAAAAAGTACAGTGTATCTTGCGCGCAGCCCCACAGAATTGTTCGTAAAGGACTCGGGCCATTGTAAGCAGTGAACGTGTGAACATGCCCAGACATGTCGATCTTTTCAAACGGGTAGTACGACAATAAACCTTTTCGACATTATCAAAGCATGATGGGAACATCATCAACCCTTACTGGCATCAGAAGAGCGGGCACATTAGAACGGACGTGATTAATCGCATTGGTCACATGTTGGTTGTCATGCTTGCAAAAATCCACTTCTGATTGGCTAATAATGTGACATTGATAGCTGCTCTAATTCCAGAGCAGTTGCATTCTTCAGTAACTGGTACCCTGAGAGGGATTCCCAAATTGTTTTCCTATTTTGATTTCCATTTAAAATTGATTTTTCTGGTTATTATTTCCCTCATGTTCCATGCAAAGATATGTGAAATAAGTGTCACAACTCAGGACAGATATTTAGCATAAAATCAATTAATATTTTGACTGGTTATAGGCTTGTGTATAAATTACATGATTGTTTGGCCTCATTCCCACAATGCATTGAGAATGTCGAAAAAGTTGATTATGGCTTCTCCATTACAAACTCTTGGTGGCCCATATTATTAACCTCTTGCATAAGGTCAACAGCCACAGCTGCAGTTTGAAAAAGACCACCTGGCCAGTTGTTGTCTATACGCGCATTCCTGCGCATACTCAATCCATTGTTTTCCTATTGTTTGCATTACGCTTGGCTGCACAAGGACGTATTGGCATACCAGCACCCCATTAGTAACAGCTGGACATAAGGGGGTTAATCTCTAGAATTAAAAACCCACTGGAACATACCTATACTGGCCTCGGCCAGGATAAGATACGATGGTACCAGCTCGATACTATCCAGTCCATGCACATCAATGCTGAAACGAAGAGACTGCATAGCGGCAGGCACAGCCTGCTCATGCTTCCCCTCAAATAGCAGCTTCTGCCCCGTAGTCCGCGTCAAGTCAATCATGTTCCTCTGAAGAAAAAAAAAAGGAATTGCAAATCAGCTGTATTTGATCTTTTATATCAAAATCTTTAGTAATACAACTGGCAGTCTCGCCAGACATACTTAAATGTAGTGTACACATTGGTAATTCTCAAAATTTTAACTGAATTATTACGAAATACCTTACTAAACTGTAAGTTAATCATCTCAATCATCCTGTGAAATTATGGCACCAGGTGTGCTGTCGTTGTCAAGAAAAGTGGAAGTTTATATCGTCTTCCAACGATTTCCAGCTGGAAATTGTTGGAAAACTGCCCTGTAGCCTTTAGTCAAGGTGCGCGTGGCTACCCGGCAGAGTGGCGCGCCCTGGAAAATGCAGGCATTCAGGGCGCGTCAAGTGTCCTGGTAGCCACGCGCGCCTTGACTAAAGGCTATCATCCGCCCGACGGTTGAAAACGAGGGCCTTTTTTCTCTCGGTTTTTTTCGCCATCCAACAACGCAAAACTTTGAACAGGTCAGTGGAACGATATTTCCTATGACATACTAACCCCCAAATCCATCCATTTTTGAAAATTGCAACAATGACCAATCATGTACACTACCTTTAAGCGCAATGCTTCTGCCACTATGCCCGGAAAAAACAGTGTAGCGGGCCTGTCACACTGAAAAATAACCCACTGCACTGAATTTGCTCTTTTACAAAAACTCAAACTGTACCTTTAAAGTTTTGTCAAGATAAAAATTCCACAACTTTTAGTGAACTTTAATCAGTCTGAAGTTATCATGAAAAGTCTGAACTTGTGTTAACTCAACAAACTTTGTTTCACAACTAGGAGTTGTAATTTATACCACAGTGTGATACACAACAAAGATTTATTGCACCGCACTGACGGGATCTGCTCTTTTACGAAAACAGTCCCAAACCTGCCAAAATCAACACGATGTTGTTGTATTTTGATTGGTTCAGGACTGTAGGGCATTACTTTACATGGAGTTATGACGCCAAAATTTGTACAAATTTAGAGGTTGTCACAGCAGGGGCGGATCCAGGATTTTTCAACCCCCAAACCCCCCCCCCCCCTGGATCCGCGCCTGCACAGGAATGAGAAAGCCACAATATGGACATTTGGGATTTAGATGAAAATGCTAAATCCCCAAATCCAAATGCGGGTGTCGGCAAAATGTGTATAACCTCGGAAATAAATCATGGGTAGAGTTTATCGGCATTTTCTAATCATACCTGCCTGAGAAGCAGGTCCTGCTCTTTCTTTTTGCGCTGCTCCTCCGATGAGAGAAACGACAGCTGTGGGGTGCGTAGCGGGATGAGCAGCTGACATATCTTCTCATGAATACCGACCCAATCTGCTTGCTGGTGTTCAACCCCACTAAGCATCAGGAGATGGAAAAATCAAAAGTTAATGCCAAACCGTTCAAAAGTTAGACTTGAACTTGCCTTCCTAATTTATTTGTTTTATATTTATTTATTTATTATTTGGCATTCAGCCGGGATAGCCCACGAAAGTCTTTCGACTCTATTTCCAGTGGGGTCCTATATGATAGAAGATGAGGAAGGGAGTTACAGTTTTAGACGTGGGAAGAAAACCCCAGAGAATAATTCTGGAGAAAACCCACGGAATCAGGTCGGGACTGAAAACCCAATTCTCTTGCTCGGAGGCTGTTCCACCAATTGCACTTGGCGTCAGGCAAAGGGGAAGTCCTCCATTCAACTTGTACAGGGAATTATGTGTTTTGTCCACTTTTTTTACAGCTATGCACAGATGGTCAGCACAAAGTATAGTTGATCCATTCAGCCTATACTGTAAACAAGTATTCAATGTGCTAGTAAAAGAATAACAAGGTCTTATAAAGTGTGTAATCTTTCATTCAGTTAAAGGGACACATTGCTTTGGATTTTGCGATTTGGGCTATAAAACTGAAATGGATATGGTTGGGAAGCTTTTTTAAAAGTAGAATATAAAGATTCACATAACTATCCCTTCAAATTGCGTGGTTTGTGTTAAATTTCGTGACAAATAACGGTCCGCCATTTTGTAGAACCAAATTTTTGACTCCACAAAATGGCGGACCATGTTCACCAGTCGTATTTCCAGTCGCAGCTGGTTGAAGTACATTCTGTTGATCCATTTTGATGTACTGTGGCACGGCGCGGCAGCACTGGCGATATGTGTCGCGAGGTAGAGAATGGTACCTGGCGATCATCTGATAGGTTTACAAGGCCACTGGCTGCGGCGCCAGCCAAAAGACTTTTACAGCGTATTTTGCGCATTATTTAGACGGTGGTATTTACTACTGGAAATAAGTCTATGTTTCGCGGGTCAGATGTCAGGAGTCAGAGGCCAATTTTTGGTTATATAATCACTACTCACTAATTACAACACATTATAAGTGTTTTTTTGCATGAACAACTCTTATAAAAGATAAGGAACATTTCCAAACAGCAAAATTTCATGACATTTGAAGGCAATGTGTCCCTTTAAGTACTGCTGCAATTGGCATTATAACAAGAGTACCAAAACCTGAAGTGTTGGCATATGTTACAAAATCCAGAGCATTACGCGTTTTTGAGATTTCAGGTACTTTATCTTGGCATTAAAATTATCAGAGCCTTGCATGATGTCACTGAGGTTTCATGTGTTTTATCACCTTTTTTTGGCCGTTTGTTTTGTTCTGATTTTTTGAAATGGACGTTTTTAGTGGTCTCAATTTGGTTATATTCTAAGCAGAAATATTATCTTGAACTTTGACTTTGTTATTGCATCTATGAAAATGTCAACATTTTAACTTGGGTGGGGGAAGTTAATTAAGCACCTCTGTAAATTGATTTTTTTCGGCAACTAAGTTGGTTTCTTTTTGTACATGAAAATACGCATAAAATAAAGAATTGCATCAAATACAAACATTTATTGAGACGGTCCAAAGGCGGCAACAGGTTTTTCTTCCTAATTGATAGCACGGCGCTGTGTATTCCGTTCTTCCTGTTTATCATTTAGTGCAGAGGCCAATTTCATGGAGCCGTTCAGCACAAGATATTGCTTAGCACAAAATGTCCTTAGTAATAACAGGTTAACTAATTAACACCCAGTTGCAAATTAGAAAATATAAGGTCACAGTAAAAAAAACACACACACATAAACCAAATCGGGAAGCCACCCCACTTCACCCCTTTAAATTAAAAATCACACTACATTTTGTGAGGGATGACTAGTTTGTATAGATATCTCTAAAAGAAAAATTATTAAAAAAATATAAACATCAATATTTGCATTGTGAAAATTATCAACGCACGTACAATCCCAACAAGGATGGTGAAACTGCGAGCTCAATTTGAGTCCTGTGGACTGTGAAGCCGAAGCCCCCTCTGATCTCCCCCGACCCCCCTCCCCCTCCCTTGGCTGAATTGGTCTAGGCCTACCACAAATATTGCAAGATAGTCTACATATTTAAAACGTAATTACAATGTATACATGTATTCCCTTAGTTTTGGAAGGTTTTAACACGTTGACTGCCAGCCATCATTTATAGGGCGCCACCACATTGCCATTGTGCAATCTGGACATACAGCACCATGCGTCCATACTGATGAGGTGCTTTCAAGCTGTCTCTATCGATCACAACCATTCCATACATTGATGTACTCGTACTGCCAGCAGCGTATTTGATGCGTCTTCGGTGATGCCAGAGTATTCAATTACCATAACAATAGTGTTTGGTTCACTACGAGTATACTCGTAGTGGCAGAATCCGGTACACCCGTCACTACGAATATACTCGTTGTCTATTCAGAGTAACTTCGACCCTTTATCGCCTTTTTAAACATTTGGACATGATCTGGCGATAGTAGGGTCCAAGTACGTGTACGTCTATTTTCTATTCATTAATTAAATACGTCTAAAATCCCAACAAAAACATCAGATATCACCCTTACAACGGCCACCAAAATACTAGATACGCCACCTTCGGAACAAGTGGAGTTCCATGATCATTCATATGCAGGTACCAAGGTTTACTTACCATCCAAATGAAATTTACCGTTTAATTCCCAGAGACACCCGCAGAACATGTCTTTTCGCTGTCTTGGAGTTCAAATCGTGACCCTCGACCTTGCATGACGTTACTCCTAGAACTAGTTCTAGGAGTAGCATGACGTCACCCTGATGCGCAGCGCCCGCAGGCACCGCGCGACATCGACAATCTGTTTATGCCGGCGACTGTTTTGTGAGTGGTACAAATACAACGGTCGAGATTTTGTGGAGATTCTACATGTAACTCAGTTCGAAGTTTGGAACGTATGTAATCCAGGTATAATGCATATTTTCCTTTGAGTCCATCAATTGGTCGTTGACTTATTTGCGTTCCCTCAGGTTGTATAATTCCTTCATGGTTTCATTATTTCACCACCCCCCCAAAAAAAGAAAAAGAAATAAATAATTTAATAAATAACAATTGTAAACACCCCCCCCCCCCAAAAAAAGGAAAATTTGATGTGCTTTAATTTCATGTTAAATCTCAGGCAGATGGACAGATACACCAGATACTTGTAATTAAATTAAGATCAAGCAGTTTGATCTTCCTTAACAAAATTACACCCGCCCCCAATAATAAAACGCAACAGAACAATACAAAACAGAACGAGTCCCACGCGCGTGCAGCCTCCAATCGGACCGACACGTCCGTTGTACCACTCACTCACGAAACAGTCGCCGGCATAAAACAGATTGTCGCGCGGTGCTGCGGGCGCCGCGCTGCGCATCAGGGTGACGTCATGCAAGGTCGAGGGTCACGATTTGAACTCCAAGACAGCGAAAAGACATGTTCTGCGGGTGTCTCTGGGAATTAAACGGTAAATTTCACCTTTAACTAGGAAAGAGTTCCATATCCGGCCATCACTTATTTTCCCTAAATAGTATTACTCACTTAGTAAATATGACTTAAAAACTACCAAAAAGTGTAAATCTGATGAAGAAACACAAATTTTGGAGGGAAAAAATTCCAACTTATTCTTTGAAAATACTTTGACTTTTTCTGTCATGGCCCATAGACTTTGTGCACGAGGTCTAAAGTGATGGCCAGATATGGAACTCTTTCCCAGAAGTTCATTCTCACTCTCACCAATAAAATGTCACCCGGCATTTTGTACACTGCAGGAATGCTGGCTTCTGGCACAGCTCACAGAGAAGTTTTACGCCTTTAGGGTTTGCCAGAGGGTTCAAAGTCATGACTGTGCCTGTGGAAAGCAGAGTAATTTCCAGTGTTTGATAACTTTTCTTAAAATACTTTACCGAATATTTATTGTTCACACTAAAACCAAATGTCGTTCGCAAGACACAGGCTCACAACTTGCTGTTGCCAATCGCAATGATAAACAACGCATGCGTATTTTGTTCACCGACACCTAGTCTGGTTCCCTGACCTGAAGATTCCCTGACGTCTATCAGAAATAGTCAGAATATTTTGGTCTGGGAACCAGACTAACCGACACCGTACAAATACCGACGACTGCTTTAGTGAAAATATTCAATATCATATAACAGCCGTTGTTATCTGAAGTCGTTATTTTTCTCTAAACAGGCAAATTAAACTATAATTTAATAAAAGAAAACAAATATAATTGAAATTTATTTTAAAACATATTTAGAAGGATTTTTGTATTACGTTTTGAATGAACAATTCTTTTTGTGCTAAAAAAATACTAAATATTTTACTATAAGTTGTGAAACATAAAGATTGTCGAGTAATAAGTGGCTTTAAATGTCTTACTTCCGCCTCTTTTTATCTTCCATAACAATGCACTATCAAAGAGAGTTGTACACCAGACTAGTAATTGCACCAACGCGGCGTGTGCGCGGCACTTGTACCGGTACGGTACCATGTGCAACCACTTTTCTCTTCACGCCGCGTCAGGGAAGAACTGTGTGTCCAGCTCAGTTTTCAAATCTGATAATCTTTTGCAACATTTTATAAACTTTGAGTCAAAGCAGCCATGGCAATTAAGCAAACTAAGAAGCAGAAGGTAGGTATCGAGATGGGAGTTTCTTGAAGTCCTATGTGTTGTTTAACTGGCTGTTTTGTTTTCTGATTTTGAAGCCTCTTCAAACTTCGCCACATCATGTCCATTGACTCCATGTCAAGGTACCAGCACTGCCACCAGCCAACGAGCCTTTCGAGCGTGCAGGGTCCTACAGAGGTAGAGAGGGACACCACGGACACGTGGTTAGTGGATCATGGAAGCACGTGGTCAAGAACAGCACCGATGCCACTGCAGAGAGACCCACTCGATCTCGTTCATTCCTTTTTATAGCTCCATGATTTCACCATGTTTCCTACCTCCATCATTTCACCAAACATTAATTCACTTTTTTTTGCAGAACGTTAACCATGGGCTGGAGTAAACAGCATTATTGTGTGTGTGAGGGTGCCTTTTCATTCGATGACTTTTCCTAATCGAAAATTGTGATCAGGCCATGAGAATGAAAGTAGGCCTAGGAGTTTACTGTCCGAGACATTAATCATTATAAGAAATGATGAGGCTTTTTTTCATTAATAAATATAAATTATTTTTCAATTTCCTGCCTTTGAGTTTGAACATGTTGAAAACGCCCGCCACTGAGTCACGTGACCAAGTATGGAACGATCGGCTGCTAGATATGCCATGTACGCAGTCATCATCACATGGGATCATTGCCAGCTTTGAATTAGCTTGAAAATACCTAGCTCGAAAATTCTAGCTCTTGGCTCATGTGAGATTCGCCATTAGACTTAGAGCTAGAAGGAAATCTATATCATAGGTGAGGGTCGTTTAAGATCTTGCCGATATCTTCTGTTTCCCTGAATATATCAACTAAACACTCACCTTGAGCTATAGACTATAGAGCAGTCATTCATGCAGCTTTTGATCCCCTCAAAATGAGAATATGATCAAATTAAACCCGAAAAAAGAGAATTTTTCGTGCAAATCGGTGCATGCACAAACCAGCTGTGTACAAAGTAATGGAGCGGATTTTTGAACATGAACGATGTTTTCCGATCGATTATCGGCCAGCGGCACTACGCGCGCCTCGGGGCTCGATATCCAACGGCTGTTTGCTGAAATACTTACAGCGATCAGCAAACAGCCATTGGATATTGAGCCCCGAGGCGCGCGTAGTGCCGCTGGCCGATAATCGATCAGAAAACGTCGTTCATGTTCAAAAATCCGCTCCATTACTTTGTACACAGCTGGTTTGTGCATGCACCGATTCGCACGAAAAATTCATTTTTTTTTCGGGTTTAACTTGATCATATTCTCATTTTGAGGGGATCAAAAGCTGCATGAATGACTGCTCTATAGCTCAAGGTGAGTGTTTAGTTGATATATTCAGGGAAACGGAAGATATCGGCAAGATCTTAAACGACCCTGACCTACCCTATAGGATTCCTTCCAGCTCTAATGGTGAATCTTGAGCCTAGAGCTGGAATTTTCAAGCTAGAAAATACCAGCTCTAATGTTAGGCTCATGACGTGAGATTCGCCATTTAGAGCTAGAAACACTCCTATTGGGTTGGCAAGGGTCGGTTTTTTTATTGCCGATATCTTGTTTCCCTGAATATATCAACCAAACACTCACCCAAAATGCAGAGTAGTAATTCATGCAGCTTGTCATCCCCTCAAAATGAGAATATGCTCAAGTTAAACCCGAAAAAAATTAATATTTTTCGTGCAACTTTGGTGCATGCACAAACCAGCTGTGTACAATTTACAAAGATATACAAAGCTGTTTGCTGATCGCTGTCAGTATTTCAGCAAACGGCCGTTGGATATCAAGCCCTGAGGCGCGTGCAGTGCCGCTGGCCGATAATCGATCGGAAAACATCGTTCATGTTCAAAAATCCGCTCCATTACTTTGTACACAGCTGGTTTGTGCATGCACCAAAGTTGCATGAAAAATTTAATTTTTTTCGGGTTTAACTTGAGCATTTTCTCATTTTGAGGGGATAACAAGCTGCATGAATTACTACTCTGCATTTTTGGTGAGTGTTTGGTTGATATATTCAGGGAAACGGAAGATATCGGCAATAAAAAAACCGAGCCTTCCCTTGCCAACCCAATAGCAGTGTTTCCAGCTCTAAATGGCGAATCTCACATGTCATGAGGCCTAGAGCCGGAATTTTTAAGCTAGCTTTGAATGCAATCATCAGATAGGCCTATTAAATGCATGCCATCGTTTTATATTTTTATATCTGCGGGCTTTATCAAAACATTCTTCAAGTATTTATTCAAGTATTTACTTCAGACTCGTCATTTTAATGCTAGATTGAGATTGATTGAAACCCTACCGAGAAATCAAGTACGGGCATCCGGGTTACTGAGGCAGTGTCGTTAATGGTGAAGATAGAAAACGATTTCTATTGGCCGATATTTTTGCGCATAGTGTCCATCGACCAATCAGAGCGTGCATACTAATAAGCATAGGTCTCGCAGAACAGCAGCTGGACTGGTTCCTCGTCGCTATGCTACGCTACGCAATTGTATTGCGAAACGGAGCCTTACGCAAAGACGAGAACCACTCTAAACTTCAGCCTAGTATCGCCATACATTTCGCTGCCGTCAGATAATGGCATGGATATGGTTATAACGTTGCGGGGGATTTTGTGAAGTTGCCTGTCAGAAAAATCACCACAACCAAATTGAAGGATGCAAATAAAGCATTTTTCGATTGCAAAAGCGTTTGGAATTCTGGATCATGGACAGTTGGGATAAATTGTATGACTTTAATTGAAAATAATGAAATATTTTAAAATAATGAAATTTTTGGCGGAGGCTCTGACGGCATGTGGACGGTAAACTCATACTTTCATTCTCATGGCCTTTGGGTAAACGTCCCTAATTTCGGCACGTCCCGAATTTCGACAACCCTATACAGAGATGCCACTTTTCCGGTTTTATCCGGATTTCCGTTTTTTTTTTTTTTTTTTTACCCCTAAAATTCAATTTTTTGTTTTTCCAGCTGTCCTTAAATAAAAAAGACCGGAGAAGGAAAAACGGGGTAAATGCGTAAATTTTCACCTCGCTCGCATCTCGGAAATGTGTCGCGCACGTCATGCAACGCTGTCCCTTCAGTGGCCTTAAAAACAAGGTTGTACTAGCGCTCTAACCCTGCCGGCCTTCCAGCAGCGCAGCCGACGCGAAGCTCATACAAGTCGAAAGCCCACGTAACCTGCACGCAGTACGGTTTGAACAAGCCTCGTGTGTGCTTGCTGCATGCACTGCATGCGGGCGGGTTGTGTGCTAAGCATACCTATCATACAGCCTGGAATTCAAGGCTATCATTTCAGTTGTCGGTAGTTCCCGATCACCGTGATATTTTATGAATACAAAAAATGTGCATCACACGCCGGGAACCAACCACATCATTGCTGCGCACGCGGTGTTAAGGATTTGTGCACATTTTCGCGAGTCATTAAATACATCTTACACGTAACGTTCGAAATTCGGGCAAAATAATTATGTAAAAATTTAAAGTTTTAGAAAGAACCGACAGTTTAAAGGGCCATAGAATCAAAGTTGACAAATAAGTGGAACTGAATGTGGCTTCAGGAAAAGAATGACGACTGTTACGGTGACTTTCTGTCAGACTACCTGCTAAAACTTAACGGAGTGGACTAATTAATTATGGATCGTCGGGGAAGAATGCACTTCACGCAAACAAAGAGGTCCACAAGAAGAACAGAGCGGCAAGGAAAAATGCTCAGGCGTTGCCAATTGTTTTTCAAGCTGTTGCTATGAGGACTTTGGCAGTTGCAGAGCTGGCATCAGCTATAGTACTAGGCCTACTAGGTAACGTTAGGCATAGGCCTAGGCCTATGTATAATTATCAAATTTCTTCTATGGCATACAATGGAGTGATACATTGGACCTTGCGCTTGGCTTTATGAATGCCTCATTCCTGCACATGCATCGACAAGATTGACGCTGAAGTGTAATAATTAGCAATCGTACCTTTTTTTTTTAATGCAGCTGTGATAAATTAATCAACAGTTTACATGTTGAAAATTAGAAATAAATTTACTTCATGTTTGGGCTAAGGCTACATGTATAACAAGCTGAGATTGTTTATCTATTGTTTCTTTGCATTTTCTTTTGTCGTAAAACGGGGTGACATTCATTATATGGAATGGTTGACGGTATATAGAGCCATCTAAAAGGCCTAAAAAAGCTAAAATTCAAGAGCTAGAACCCCGTTACGCGCTCCGCTCGGTACACTCGGTCGCGTGCTTCGCTGCTATTTGTCACAATGTAAAAAGGTTCAGTTTTTTTTCAAGCAGACCCTGTGGCATCCTCTGCCTATATAAAGAGTGAATTAGCCCGCCAACTCGGTCACGTGACCACCCGTGTATGGTGTTGCTATCCAGTGACACGACGAACTCCCGCCCTTGGGTTTTTAACTACAAATAACTTTTTTAAAATTTATTTCTTGCAAAAAAACTATTAAAAATCTCCCGCAAAATGTGAACTATTTCTTTCAAGTTTAGGATCCCTTGCGGTTAAAGATGAAATTGATAGGGCTAATTCCAGCTATTTTTTTCAAAGTGGTTAAAATGGAAGTTTTTCTGATGTTGGTGACGGTTTGTGCCGCTGTCAGTGGAAAATCATTTGTACAAAGTGGTGGTGTGTAGTCTTATGGGGATGACAAAATTAGCGCAGGGATCGGAAAGTGACCCAAATTTCGGCACGTGATGAACAACCTACACTTCGCGGCATCATCCACTGTTACATGTAATGAATATCGTACGCATGGAGCGACATAAATTGTGTTTAGAAAAATTAACTTTAAACTTTAGATTTAAAAGTTTTGAAAAATGTTCAGATGCGAACTATTTGCAAATAAATGTTTAAGTCACTTATATGACATAGTGCCTTATACCTGCTTGTTTGCTGCATTTAAAAAAAAAAAATTAAGAAAAGGGTGCCGAAATTGCGATCACCAAATGCCCAACTTCCGCACAGGGTGCTGAATTTCCTGACAACACAAATGTCTCACGAAGTCACGTGACATTACCGAAGCAGGTACGGGATCGATTTAGTTGTAGTATCGCATATACATGTAATAATTGACTCTAATGGTGCCGAAATTCAGGACGTTTTACCCTAGACTTGAGTTTTTGAAATCATGATTGCCAGCTGCCTTTCTTTCATTGAAATCCTAAGCCTTTTTCAATGAATGAAAGGCAATAAGGCATGAATAAAGACAAAGATTTTGAGAAAATGCGGGTTTTAAGCATTTCAGTCATAATCTGCACTCCAGTTTGTGTGCAAAATATAACACTTTACTCGGCAAAAACAAATACCTGCTTTTAATATACTGTTCTATGCCTTGCAGAATCCGATAGAATCCCCCCCCCCAAAAAAAACACTGTTTTAGGTTGTGTCAAAGTGTAAGACCATGAAAACAAGATTTGTAGTGCGGTACGGGTCATGTGTAGATGCTCTTACCATCGTGATGAAGATGTCTTAACCCCTTGTGTACAGATGGCGCCAAAAAAAAGTGGCACCTGGTCGGATGATGCCATTTGCCACTATTTGAATCCATTGTTGGATTGTTTTGTATGTTACGGCTGACTGCACAAGCACATTGTGGCCGTTTCGCTTGGCTGCACAGGCCGCCCCGGCGCCTCACTACGATAACTGTACTCAAGGGGTTAAAAAGGGAAGAGCCTCGTGACGTGATAAGATATCAAACCAGAGGTTGTGCGGCATACTAAAGGTGGTGCGGTGGAAATCTCGAAAATTGGCTGTGCGTTGGCAACGTGCACCCCATATCATGAATTGTTAGTTTATCCCTGCCTACATCAGTTTTGAAAATGGCGTAAAAAGCTAGGCCTATTACACTTTTTTGAAAAATAAGGAAATATTTTACTTTATGTGCCATCCAAAATGGATCAAAAATCTTGAAAAATAATCATCCATTTGTGTATAAACACCGTGGCACAACCTTCAAGTTTGATACTGCAAATTTCCTTGCAATATAGGGTAAGAAAGTTTGTCTACTTTGAGGTGTTCTTGGCAGTGTGTGGTCACACGTTGTGTTCACATGATAATTTCTTCCACATTTATTACCATAAATCTTGAAATACAGGTAGTGCCACGTGTTTACAGTAGATGGCAATTATGAAGGAGGTTTGATTATTTTCCCAGATTTTGCTGTTCTGACCCATTTAGGTGTGGGTTATTAAAGTAAAATTTTCCAAAAATTACCACATGTCCCTGCATGTGATAACTACATGTAGCAACTTGTGTGAAATCTTAATGCTGCTGACCGATTTCTTTATTTCATTAACAAGTGGAAAGTATAAAAATGAATTAAAAACTGCCAGCATAAAGATTTTTTTCAGACTGATGGATGATAAACTAGCAATTTGAGGGGTCCTTAATTGGCAGATTACTACATGTACGTGCATACATGTATTGGTTGGTTGTGCGAAGGTTATCACAGATACGTGTCGAAGTTGTGCGGAGACCATCGTGAAGCAAAAGTGGTGCGGTTCCGAAATTATCACATCAGTTGTGTGGAGACAATCGTGAGGCAAAAGTGGTGCGGTTCGAAACCCAGAAACACAAAATGTGTGCAAATAACATGCCAAGGATTCATTTTTGTGAGGCAGAGGCCTGTGAAATACATTGCGATCTTGAATCGAAGTTGATAAATTGTGCTTCAATGTTGGGCACACTCAAGCACCTCTAAATCTTTAATGGGAATTACATTAGAAGCTTAATGCAGACCACCGGTTATGCTGGAAGTTACTGAATGGTTAACGTAGGGAAACCCTGAATATTTCACACTTGTGGAAGCTCGGTAATTAAAAAGTCCAAAAATAATGTACTTCCAACAAAAACTTTATACATGTGTATGTCCGGAAGTTCTAGAAGTTGCTTAACGGTCATCTAATAGAGAAGCTTTTTTTGATATCTCTTACTCGTGCATAAAATCTGTAATTTAAACAAAATGGGAATCAGAAAAAAATTTGATACCTTAACAATTTCAGCGACTTACTTAGAATTCGAGCACTTTTACAGTATTTTCTGGAACTGTGTCGGTTTGGTCTCAGTGAACAACATACGTACATGGTGATGTACGTGAGTAACTGTACACTACTTTTTATGACCCATTAACCCTTTCAGCCCCGCATTGTTTATTGGCATGCAGCCTGTGGTGCCCACATTGTTCACACACTAAGCACTTAACGGTCGACTTTAGTCGCCATTGGGGCTGAAGGGGGGTATAGTGCACGGGCGACTATAGTCGCCATTGGGGCTGAAAGGGTTAAACAAGATTTACAATAGATCAGTAGATCAGATACTGTAGAATGATCAAACCAAAAATAAACCACTTGAATATTTAGGATTTTTTGTGTGTGAAAAAAGTTTCTTAAGAAGACACAGGAATTGCCATCCCAAATTTGGAAGTGAATGAAATTTAATGACTATTAGTGGAAGAAATCTGACCCCCACAATAATTTTTTACAGAAACTTGCAGCATTTTCGGTGTTTTCTGCAAAATCCTTGGCTGCTAAATTTCAATATCTTTTGGTCATAACGAGGTGCGTAATGCATGAATCACTCACTTTGTATGCTACCTTATTGGTAGTTGCTGCTTCAGTTACGAGCTGTCAACGCTGGTACTTGTGACCTGGTACCCTGCACCAACGCCGTAGTCTTGCCTTGGTCGAAAGACATGGGGCCAGCTTGGTCATGTAAGTGATCCAGCCATCTGTACTTGTTCTCACACTAAGCATGCTGAATGTTAGTGCTCACAAAAAACATGGGAGTGTTGTGTATTACCAATAAATATATATGGCTGATTTTTCCCAGAACCTGGAATCACTACCGACTTGTACTGTTGTCAGTTTCTTGTAATGTTTGAATTGAAATTAACTCTGAATTTATCAGATCCATCTGTTTTGTAAAAAAGAAATGTTAAGAGTTTCTTCTGAAATGATAGTAGTTACACTACGTGTACAGTCGAGCCCTGATAATAAGAGCACTGTTAATACAACATCCTGCTTATAACAAGGGAAAAAAATAGGTCCTGAGTCTTTGTTTTTCTTTGTTTTCCATTACTGATAATACAAGGTACCTGTTATAACAAGGTAAATTGTAAAGTCCCAAGGACCTTGTTATAAAGGTGTTCGACTGTAGTTTGTTTTGAAAACTTCTTGACATCTTGCCATTGCTGTTTGAAAGTCTTGGTTTGTACTAATCACCTTTGTTTTTCAATCTTTTTGACAGGGCAAGGCACAAGTTGAAACGCCAAAGTGAGTGCATTTTCTTTAAACTTTGATTCCACAATGATAGCCAATTTGTTGTTTCGAAACTTATTTTAGATGTTTGTTTCAGCGACTGTTCTTGCAATGCTTGAGGATTCATCTAGACACATTGTACGGGGAGCCTTATGTATTGTAAATGTATTACCTTATTTCGTATTGTCGGTGCTATTGCAAAAGTTGATCATAAACTACTAGGGTGTAACTACACTGGCCAAAATAATGCAAGGCTGGCTGTTGGCAACTTTTAAATGAACCAGCTTGATTGCTCTATTCCTAGACAATAACCTTTGTTTTAAAATACAACAGGAATGAACTATTATGATTAAGATGAATCAACATGGACATTGTTTGATGACATGGATTTCTTTGTTTTATAGGAATGCCAAAAAGGTGAAGCCAGCCAAGAAGCAGGTAGGAATGGAAACCGCTTTACATCATCCCTCCACACGCATGTTTACACATGTATTTCATTTGTCTTATTCTATGAGATACGCATGTTACCTTGTACTCCTTGAATCCATGCAGTCAATCGACAGTTATGTGCATCTATATCCAAGATGTAGTCCAGTCCTTGCAAGTCCTAATCCCAATCACAAGCTTTGACAAAGGCATTCCTTTGTCATTGTTCATCCAGTTACTTGTGACCGGCTTTATGAAAGGAAGTCTGACTGGACTTGCGGAAGGACTTGCAGAGACTTGACTACAACTCTGATCTATGTACATGTACACGTGTATAATTGCACGCTCATATATAATGTGGCACATGCACAAATATTCTCGACATTGCAAGTACAGACCAGTGTTCTTGAATTTTAGGATTTCTGCATTTTGTCTGTCTTGTTGAGAGAACTGCTGTTCAGTCATTTGGATTTTTAGGCCTGTGAATAGACGAAAAAAATTGCTTCCATGAGCACTTATTCACTGAAATTCCAGTGTTTATGCATGACATGTGATTAATGTTTTTGTACTAGGCATTTACTTTATTGAGACTAACTGAATGGGTTGGCTCGCTGCATCAGCTGTCGTAAGGTCAATGGGAGGAAAAACAGGAATAACAGAAGTCATTTGCAGATATCCTTCCGAGTAGTCAGGGAATATAACATTGTTTATGTACATGCACAATCTTGTTCGGTAGTTTGTTGGGACGTATACAGCTTCTGTGATAGATGCTGCGGGGACCAAAAATGTTATGGGGACAAACAAAGGTCCCCAGAACTGTCCCAAGTTACCACACATGGCTCGCTCCCATATTTAGGTCCCATACTTATGAATCCAGTAGTGTGGAAAGGTCCACATATATCTGTTTGAACCTTGACGCTACGCTGTCATCGTATTTGCAGGAACCATTGGCAGAGGAGAGCAGTAGTGAAGAGGAAGAAGAGATGGAAGTCATGCAACAGCTCAAGCCAGCCAAGAAGACTCCGGCTAAGCAGGCACCGGCCAAGAAAACACCCGGGAAGAAAACGCCCGCCAAGAAAACACCCGGCAAGAAAACGCCCGCCAAGAAACCTGCCAAGGTAGCATTTAATAGTTGGTGTTTGAATAGCAGAATTAAAAATGTCTACTAGCCATCGAGCTATTTTAACAATTATTAGACATCAACTTTTCTTAGCCGTGGTCATGATTAAATTACTTCAGCATTTGCATCTCCTGCACAATTCTGAGGATCCACAGCTGCCAACCAAAAGAGCATTGCTCTGTTATGAAGGGGCATTTAGTTTGTGCTTAACCCTAACCCTCCAGGGCATGTTTGCTAGAACCCTGCCAGACGCATCACTTTGTCACATTGACTTGTGTGGAGAGTGCAGCAAAGTGGAGCTGTCACCACAGATGCACTGTGCTGCGTCTGGCAGGGTGATGTTAATAGCCTGCTTGACCCTTACCGCTGTTGAAATAAACAATGTGCAAATAGCCGCACTAAATTCCAATTTTTCTATAGATTTGTGCTCAAACTTGGATGAGCCCACTTGGATTCACTTGAGGTGGCCAGTTATTACTCTTGTAATTTGTCTAGCTCTGGTACCAGCCAAGTCTTGAGACATGACGAGGTGGTTTAAGCCCGTGAGCACGTTTTTTTTACGGGAGGCGTCGGGGCGGCTCTGGCAGCCAAGCGAAATGGCCACTGTGATTGTGCAGTCAAGCATGACATACACAATAATCCAACAATAGATTGAAACTGCACAGATAGTGGCAAATGGTGCCATCCGACCTGGTGCCCGTTTTTCTTTTTTGCGCCCTATGGCGTCATCCGTACGCGAAGGGTTAAAGAGCCCTACAAAACTGTCTTGACCTGTTAAGTGTGGCAAATAGCACCAGGTTTACACAATGGTTTCCTGCATGTTGTCATTCTGTGAATTTCAATGCAATTTGCAGTTCGTACAGTTAGCTGGAATGTCTACCAAATATGTTGCGTTCTTTGTTGCACAGTTGACAATTTAATCAAGCGTGGTTTTTAGAAAGACAAACGTGAAGTAAATGTGAAGTAAATATTTGTTGGTGTGTGTCTTGTGTGCAAAGGTCGAGGTACCCGAGGATAGTGATGACGATGAAGAGAGTGAGGAGGAAGAGGAACCCCCAAAGAAAATCAAGGCTACATCTAAAGCCAAGGCCAAGCCCAGTGCTAAGCAGCAAGTACAAGTAGATGACTACGACGATGACGACGAAGATGATGAAGACGACGACGACGACGAGAGTGGGGAGGAAGAGGAACCCCCAAAGAAGGTCGTCAAGGCTAAACCTAAAGTCAGTGCGAAACGGCAAGAAGAGGTTGAAGAGGACGACGACGACGAAGAAGATGATGATGATGATATGGAAGAAGATAGTGAAGAGGAAGCACCACAACCCAAGAAAGCTGCCAAGCCTACCAAGGTTAAACCACAAGTACAAATGGACGAGGATGATGAAGATGAAGATGAAGACAGTGATGAAGATGAGGAAGAACCAACCGAAGTCCAACAGGTGCGTGTATGTACTAGAATTGCTGACAACCTGTTGCCCTCCATTCAGTAATAAGTATTGTGCCAAAAATCTATGCGGTCTGAATTGGATTTGTTTCATTTGTAAAAATGAAACACAAAATGCTATTGGCATACTTCTGTGTATCCATATTGCATTACATTAAGCGTTGTGTGTAACATACTGTTTTCAATGTAATGGGTGCATGGATTTGGGGCATTGCAGCCAGAGTGGTGAGCATTATGTAACATTTCGGATATTTGGCTTACTTTAGTGTGAATACCTTTCCCAATATGGTTAATTCTAAGATTAATCCATCAGCTTGTTGAGAAACTCCTGAATTTTTGACAAGTTGTCACCTGAAAATCTAAATCATCTAGTTAATAGACATGTCTTAATGTTATTCTCAATGGCAGGCCTGCACGATGCCAATGACATTCTTGTCACAGGAATAGGACAACAGTTTCCTGTAACTTTCATGAACAGTTTCATCCTAGAAATTATTTTTGGCAATGATTTCCAGACAAATTGCTCACGTTTTTTTGTAGTCCAGTCATTCAGCTCCAAAACTTGGTTACCCTTTAACCCTAACTCCTTGGGTAACTTTACTAGAGTATCCTGAATCCGCCAAAATCCACCTATTTTGTCATAAACAAAAAGTTGGTTTTGGTGACTGCTCAATATGGAGGTATCCTCAATCCATCCAAATCCTCCAGTTTTCAATATGGAGGTATCCTGAATCCGCCAAAATCCTCCAAAACGGGAATGGATTTTGATGGATTCGGGTAGGTTAATTAGGGTTAATGAGTTCAGTTTGGATGTTGACTTCTTTTGATGCAGGTCAAGGGGACTAAACGAGCTGCCAAGAAGACTGAAGTTGAAGATGATGAAAGTGACGACGAAGACGATGAAGATGAGGATGACGAGGACGGTAAGTAGTCTTTTTGACCCTAACCCTCTTAAATCCATCAGAATCTAACAAGTGTAAAGCCTTTTCAAAGTGAACAAAGAAACTGGCAGGAGCGGGATTCGAACCTGCGACCTCTAACTGAGCTATCTTGCCCTATTGTTGGCGGTCTCCCAAATTGTCAGCATCTTTGTGAGTGAAGTGTGAGTGTGAAAGGTGTGAAGCCTGCCAAATCCAATCCAGCAGCTAGGACAAAAGATCTTTTGTTGACTACTCCATCAACAAAATCCAATAGAAGGTACCTATTGTTGGATATTGCCAGATTTAGCTTGGCTAGTGTTATGTTATTTGCCTACAGGGAAATAGGAATCTATTAAATGAGTTATTGAACAAATCAAAGTGAATTAAACTTAATGTGCTGACTGTTTGTATAAAATAGTAATACCTCTGTAGAACTAATGTTTTGCAAGCTTTCAGCTCTTAAACATTCGTGATTGAGTTGCTGACAGGAGACTTAAAATCTTGGTATCCATTGCACATAATTTAAAAAAACAATTTTATAATGTGCAAACAATCGCATAAAGAATTCCACCTCGATGCACTGAAACAGGTAGGTTACAAAAAAACAAAACCTATGCCCAAGTGTACAAAATACAATTGAATAGTCCTTGGCAATTGGAAATGAATTAGCAGGTGTTATACTGCCAATTAATCAAAACTACCAATTAATCGAGGCTTTATTGCATATCATTCTTAAGAGAAATTTTCCTAAGAAGTCGTCATTTCTTTCCATAGAAGACTCCCCACCCATGAAGAAGAAAAAGGCAGGGGACGGGGAAGCAAAGACGACGAAGAGCAAGACGGAGGCAGTGGGAGGAGGTGAGATTGTGGCTCTGGATTGTTGATCCATGAAAGATCACCTTTCCTTAACAATATCGAGTTAAGACTTTCTCTGAAAGTTTTAACAAACTGATGATCATAACAAATGTTAAATGAACAAATGTTAATTACCTTCAATTAAAAAAAACCAACTAATTCTCCCAGATTTCATGAAATATACCACATTTTTACAGAACTTTATTTCCCGCAGTAGGGAACAAAAATAAATATTTTCTACCTTAATTTTGATTTTTTTTTTCAATCAATGCAATGTTTGGAACCAGAATACATTCTAAACTGCATGTGTTTGAAACCATTGCTGCGGCAACTGACGTCAAACTTCTGTACTCTATGCCCTTTCTGAACTGTTTTTAAAAAGTCAGTTTTTTTCCTTATTTGTAATTTCTTATTTTTTTTGTGCCATAGATATCATCTCAATCTTTGTCGGCGGCCTCGTTAAGGGAACATCAGATATGGAGTTGGAGGAATTCTTCACATCCAAGGGTGTGCAGGTCCTGCACGCCAGGGTTATTTCAAATAAACAGTAAGTTGGTTTTGTGTTGTTTATATTGGGGCTTTGAGACCTATGGCACTGTGACAGACTAATTTCTCCCAATATTATTTGCATAAAAATAAAACTGGCTAGAATTGCTGATTGTCCTAAATGGAAAATGACTCTGGCTTTTCCAAGAAGTTGTGTACATGTATTCAAAACACTGAAGAAAAATCAAATTAAAACGTGGAATACTGCTTTAAGAATGCAAGTGAAAAATTTATTGAAAAATAACTAGATGGCATTACGTACAGTTTTATTTCAAACACAACCCTGACTCGGAGATTTTAGAATCCAGTTTTCCTATTTTTTTTTTTACCGAATAGCAATTATTTGATTTCATCGGAAGTTCCCATCCAGCTATAAACAGTCACGCCAACAAAAAGTGATGAGTGAGGTGCTGCATGAAATGCCCTCCCAATGACTGGGTATAGTTTGCAGGATTCAGTGACCACTGGCTTTTTACAAAAAACTCACTCCAGAGCTGTAATGTGGGGAAAAATAGTGAAATACATGGGCGATGCACATCCGCGGGTACCAGTAGTCCAGTACTCCGAATAAACAAGCCGCATACTGGTCTCCTTTCCAGCTTCAATCAAATTCTTCTCCATGGAAACTTGCACTTACGTCTTTTATGTTTGGAATGAAGATTAGATTTGTGTGGCGCATTGCACATTTTTTTGCTGTGGTCTCAAAGGGTAAAACCCGAGACCGTGGCATCCGATACCGAGACCCCAGCATTCGAGACCGAGACCGAGACCAGCTAACTTTGTTAGGACGAGACCGAGACCTCAAAATACGGTCTCGAGACCTACAACACTGGTGCATTGGCATTTTCGTTCAAACCACTAATAGACTGCCCATGAGCAAAAGAAGTTATTCAAATTATAAGTGATCAAATTACAATCGGTGTCGATTGGTTAAACTTACATGATGATAGCTAGGGCTGTTTATTTTCGAATAATTTACTATTCGAATATTCGAAACTGGGTTTGACCGAATATTCGATACTCGCCGATCAAGTTTTTCAGTGCATGCCACACCGGGAAAAAAAACATTGCACGTAAAAGCACGCCGGTGTTTTACTTATGGCGATTGATATTATGGACCGTTCAAACAGCATTTTTTTTGCATGCCCCTGTTGTATCAAGGGTTTTACCGACAGGAACAACAAACTTCCGTCCACAAAAAATTGCGATCAACAAAAATGCGGCATTTGACACTGCTAAGCGCCTTAACTTTTCTATTAAAATAGCATCAGTCGTATCTGTACGTGCATCTTTGGAATATTCGAACTGGCAAAATGGTATTCGAATATCGAATATTCGGTATATTCGGGACAGCCCTAATGATAGCTCTACCATCGAGCATAAATGGCAACTGTCCAGTCAGGAAGTGTCTTTGCTGAATGGTTCGAGGCATTTGTCTGAAGATCAATTTCACATTATTGTACCTTTGACCTTCTGTGGCTCTCATCATAAGTGGGACATCTGTCACTTTGTCACGTTTTTTGTTGTTCCCTTGTGGCTCAGGTTTGGTTATGTTGATGTTACGTCTGAGAAAATGTTCAAGAAAGCCATGGCAGTTCACCTCATGGAACTTAATGGGTCTGAAATCAGACTGGAGCGGGCACGGGGTAGGAAAGAGCAATCCAAGGACGACAGCCGTAGCTCAGGTAAGTTGCACCAAAACTTATTCAGTAAATGCCATTGATACGCTGTCATTTTCATTAACCAGTTCGCGTCAGAGGACGTGTCAACACGATCTGGCTGTTTTTATACACGGGCACGGCTGATGGGTTAAAACGTCAAGCTTGCCTCGACTCGCCTCCGCTTGACATCTCAACACGCTAATTCCTCATTTGTTTTGTACACACAAACACACACAAAGTCCGAGAAGTATTTGGCCGCTGTGCACGGCATGTTCTTCAATTTACGCTCCGGTGGGCGCACCCGGAGTATTGAAATATGAGGTTTCGGCAAGAAATATTTTACAAAAACTGTTGAAATGACTCTTGCAAATCAGTATTTGTGGCGTTTGGCTGTATATCGGAAGTTGGCTGCTATATTTTGCCTTTTTTTTTTTAAATAGAAATTTTTGGCAAAAATAATCCCGGCGCGAACTGGTTAAGTATTTACTGTGTTTTTCTGTTTCTTGCACATTGAAAAAATGTTCCTAATAACTGACCAAAGGGCAGGGTGGTTTTAAACCTACACAGAAACCAAAATGAGAAAAATGTATAGATGGTTCAAGAACAATGCATGAAAAATTAAAATTTGGATTTATTTCTTATTCTTTGGTACTTAAGCAAGACTTTGAAATTCAAGCCTGCATATAAATCCCCATTCTAACCCCCCCCCGGACATATTGACACGTTAGTTTTATTTTGTACTAATCCTATACATTTAAGTGATACATAATGACCTGCAAGTTAAAATTGTATTTACTAGAAACCAGACTTGAACAGTTTCCTCTATTGATGTTTGACCCATTCTGCCGTTATTAATGGGGTGCCAGTATGCCAATACGGGCTTGTGCATCCAAGCGTAATGCACAGAATAGGCAAAAAATAGATAGAATATGTGCAGGAATGCGCATATAGCCAACAACTGGGGCCAATTTCATAAAGCTGTTAAGCACAAAAATTTGCTTAGCATGCAAATGCTTCCTTGATAAATACTGGATTACCAACCAGATTTCCATGTGTGGAATATTGCTTTTGACTGGCATTCAGCTGTTTGCTTAGCATGAAAATTACATTAACTTTTGGCTGGTAACCTGTTTTTACTAAGCAAGACATTTTTATGCTAAGCAAATTGTTGTGCTTAACAGCTCTATGAAATTAGACCCCTGGTCTGGTGGTCTTTTTCAAACTGCGGTTGTAGCCGTCGTCCGTATTCAATGAGTTAAGACATTTAAGAGGACTGTTAGCTAAGCAGACTACTTTTTGTTTTAAAGTTGTTTTTAATGTATTATCACCAATATATATTGTCTTCAGAATTAACAAGAAAAAATACTGTCCGCAAATCCGCTGTTGCCATGGTAATGGCGGCCATATTGGATTTCAGTACAATTACTTAATCAAGTTTTATGGGGAAAGTAAAACATCTTTTTACATACAATCAACTGTAATTTAAAGTTTAAAACATTATCTAAGTTAGTACAGAGCCCCTTTTCACAAAATCTATACTTTAAAGGAGCACCTTATGACGTAACCTCAAAAAAGAATGTTTAGCAATTTGCTTAGCAAACACTCCCCATAACAAATATTGAATTTTGTTCTATATGCCATGAACGTCCGTAAAAATGTTACTTGCCTGCAGGAGCACGTGACGGTTCCAATGCCAGGACGCTGTTTATCAAGGGACTGTGCTTTGATACGACGCAGGAGACGCTGAAAGAGAAGTTTGGATGCGTGGAAGTGCGTATGCCAATGAGAGATGGCAGACCTAGTGGGTAGGTAGAACAGCGTGCATCTTCCTAATTTTTCGTGTAACCTTTTCAGTCCACCATTTTCAGTTTATTGCTCATCTTCTGCCAATACCGCATTTTTTCAGTCGATCATGAATCACTCTAGCAAAAAAAAAAGACAACCAATTGCTCGCTGGACTGCTTGTTAGCGCCAGTTTCAAAGCAGTTTTTGCGTTGGCCGTATGTAATGAGCTGCATTCTTAGTTGAAGCCACATTGGTGTTGGAGCTCCTTCTAAACTGATGAGTGCTAGTAGACCATTTTTGTTTGTCAAGTTGTCCTGGGTTAGAAAAGAGCTCTTCTTACCGGTATTGTTTTTTTTTTATGAAACTTAATCTTTTCTTGTTCGATAGGTCAATCATGACTTCCGAGTAATCTTGTAATAAAAGGAACTTCAGACTAGAAGTAAATCATTTCAGTAAGCCAGTTCGGTATCTCGATGTGCATGAAATTGTATAGTAAATTCTCAATTTGTTTTCATACAAGTCGACTTCACAGATATGAAACCCGTCAAAAAAGTTGCGGTGATACGAAAAATGTTCAAGGGCTTTTGAGTATATTATTTGTGTCTTGTGGCTTGAAATCTTGTCCTGCACAGGTATGCATACATGGAGTTTGACGATGAAACAGCTGTAGACAACGCCATGACGACAATGCAGGGAGCTGAGATTGATGGCTGGAATGTCATTTTGGACTATGTTGGAGACAAGAGTCAAAAGAAACCACAAAGTAACAAATCTGGGGGTTATGGTAAGAGTCGGGGGCCAATTTCAGGACACGGATATTAGCACATAATTTATTGGTTTCGTGGAAGTACTGTGGCCTGGTGGTTTGGAGCATTGAATTCGTGGTTTGTGGGTAATTCTGCAAGTTGTGGGTTCGAGCCTATAGTCCTGGGCTTACAGCACTTCGACGCTTAATATGGGTAGAGGCATTATTAACCCTAACTCCCTAGGTGGTGTGGAAAATGTATTGAGGATTCAGTAACGTTGGGGTTAATGCCTTGCAGTGGACTAGTTAACCATCCCGACCCTATTCATACTGTGAAGAGATCAGATTATCTTGTCTTGTTTCAGTGTGAGGGGCTGGTTCTTCTACACTTTCCTCTGTAGCCCACACCTTAAATGGCCTTTGGCTTTGTGATGGGCGTTTTTTATTTTATAAAAAAGGGACCTCTGCCCATTTCACGGAGAGCATAAAGTAGCAAGCACAACATCAAGTTTGCTGACTTGTTAGCAAAAGTTGATTAAAGTTGGGCTAAAGTAAAATTCACCACGTACATGTAGGCATTTAAGTATTTAACAACACTGGAGGTTTTCTGCTCGACCCATCCTGACTGACTGTTATTAATGGGGCACTGGTACGCCAATATGGGCTTATGCAGCCAAGTATACTGCACACATTAGGCAAACAATGGATTGAGTACGTGCAGGAACTCGCTTAAACCACTGCTATGGCCGTCCATATTCAATGGGTTAAGGGGACTGTTAGCTAAGCAGATTACTTTTTTTTGTTTTAAAGTTTTTAAATGTATTATCACCAATATATTGTCTTCAGAATTAACAAGAAAAAACACTGTCCGCAAATCCGCTGTTGCCATGGTAATGGCGGCCATATTGGATTTCAGTACAATTACTTAATCAAGTTTTATGGGAAAAGTAAAACATCTTTTTTTTTTACATACAATCAACTGTAATTTAAAGTTTAAAACATCTAACTAAGTACAGAGCCCGTTTTCACAAAATATATACTATAAAGGAGCACCCTATGACGTAACCTCAAAAAAAGAAATTCTTAGCAATTTGCTTAGCAAACAGTCCCCTGAAGATTAGACGGCGCCAAGAAATGGGTTACCCATTTTATTAGTTTAGGTTACACATAGTCCAATAAGACATAGTAAAGTCATTCGGTTCTCAGTAGATTTCTTTTTGTTCACTGTATTCTGTTCACTTAAGGTCAAGCTTCTGTTGTGAGCAAAACACTTCACATCAAGGGGCTGACAAATGATGTGACAGAGGAGGACCTCAAAGAGAAACTGGGTGCAGTGGACGTACGCAGACCCAACAGACGGGACTACCCAGGCACGAAAGCAGAGTAAGTGTAGCAACTGATTTCCCGTGCTCAAGTCGGATTGTATTTGTATTTTTCACAAGGGTTACCAATATATGTTCACAAGTCATAGACCTGGGGGAAATATTTCTTTAGGCCAAATGGTGGCGAACGTTTGTTGATTTGCAGCAGTACCGTCAAAAGCGGCAAGAAACGCATTGTTTAAGTACTGCATTTAATTCAGTGTTGCTGCCTTAAGTGCCAAGTCCATGCTGGGCACCGTTAGCCGATTGACGTGTAATGGGTGTCTACATCCAGCAACTTCCATTTCAAATATTTAATGAATGATGGTGATTGGTGAAAACTTTTTGAATATATTGGTGATAAAATGTTTCTAGCTAAAACGGAGCTAAGAGCTGCCAGGTTAAGCACCAACCAGCCCTTGTTCACAAGATAACCATGTTATCACGTTCCTTGAATCTATGAAGTCAAACGGCAATACACGCGTCCATACAAGTGCATTGAATTGAATGCGCATTTGCAGTTTTGTTGTACATTTAGCGTGTATATATGTTCCAAACTAATGTTTGTACTTTAATGACAAGGTATCTCCTGTATTTTGTAATATTTGGAAGCGCAACCTTGCTTTTTGGTTTTATTAGTCTATTGGAAAAGGAATATCCCCAACTTGTATTCATAACATAAGACCGTATTCACTGTAGCACAACAGTTAATTGGGACTACAGTAGAACACCACTGTAACAAACATCCTGGGATCCCCCAAAAATGTTTAACTGTTATTAGTGGTCGTTTGTTATACTGAATAGTATGTATTGAATACAATTGACCTATCGCCGTTTACGAGTTAACCACGCCTCTTATACAACCCTATGGGAATTTTGTGTGGTAATTTTTGTTTTTCTTGGATTTTGCGCGTTCCACGTCGAATTATAATTGATGTGATGTAATTTTTTTCATATCGAAAATCGTATCGGCCCCTTTAGAAAAGAACGGAATATCGGGGAATTCGATATACCGAAGAATATCGCGATATATGTCCCTTTTGGCCGCATTACGTGTGGATTTGTCCAGTTTACTTTGCTCGAAATTCCAGTTATTTCCAATTATTGGACGGTAGAATAGTATATAATGTATCAAGATGTACCATGGAGGAATACAAAAATACATACATACATGCACTAAATGTGTCTTTCTTTGACCGATTTCTAAACCCCGACATGACATCTCCGCTCTGCGCGATTTACCCTCCATGCCGTACGTTGTCAAGTGCAAACAACGTCTTATTCCCAGTGTGCAATGTACGTATCGTACCTACACGCTTGCGAACTCATCTTGAGATCGAGGGGTATGGCAATTGTTTGCATTAAGGTCAACCCCTGTAGCGCATCTGCGCGTTGCTTTGTTGCTAGCCTTGGTCAAGTGCAAGCAACCGCACTGAATGCCACCGTCTTTCCCCAGTGTACAAGGCACACGCAGTTCGGTGTAGTTACGTGTAGCGAACTGCGTCGCGTCTTGAGAAAAGATTAAAACACGTGCCGCGCATCCATTGTACATTGTGCAATGTCATGTCGTCTTCACAAAATATACGACACGATTGTTTGTTGACAGCTCGCATGTGATCGTCCATGGTATTATCATCTGTGTTACTAATCAACAATGCTGAAATAGAAACAAACGTTAGTCTTTCTGGAGTGCCATAAAGTAGCCAACTGAACGTAAATGTCGTAAAACTCCAAATACTCAACGGGCGAAGGGAAGCTTTGTCAAACCGGCCCCCCGTTCCTGCCGCTCAATCCTGGCGGGCCCGATCCCGGCGGTGGCCCCGAACTCATGATGCCGTGGTGACTTCCGTCATGTATTTTTTTATTCTTCCGGTAATGAAAAAGTGACGTCATCACGATAATATCAAATTTCGCGATATTTTTCTGCCGATATTTCGGTATCAAAATAAATGGATATCAAACAGCCTTATTGGACAATAATTCACAAGCTGTGTTGACGCGATTCGACCAGGTCAATTGGAGACCCTAAAATGATGTTCGGTATAGCGAAGTTCTGCTGTACTTTATCTGCGCTGTTGCACTCGGCATTTATGTACGATGTACCTGATTGAGACTAGTGCACCTCATGTTATTTAATTAAGTGATTTTTGTATTCATCCTTTGTTACATATTTTCCTTTTTTTTTTTCTTTTCTTTAATAAGAAATGTTTGTAATTGTTTGTAATTTACAGCTTTGCCTATGCTGACTTCAGTAGTGAGGATGTAGCTCAGAAGGCTTTAGATGATAATCAGGGGGCGACACTCAAGAGTGCCTCCCTGATCCTGGACTTCGCCAGGGGAAGAAGTGACAGAAGTGACAGGAGTCATGGTGACGGAGGTAGAGCTAAACACATTCTACAGGGTGTCTCTCGAAAAACGCAACAGTTGCTAAAACCGTGGTTATAGGAAAACCCAATATCATAACCATACATATATGATATGGTATAGATGCGCTAGAGCATGGCTTCAATTTGAGACCAGTTTCAGGTCGTTCACTTTCCGATTGGCTGAGCAATCATTGTTTGAATGAGGTGGGGTAAAATGGCATTTGTTACATGTTGTGTAAATGGCTTGATGATCTGTTTTTGCTTTGCCTAATCCTTTGAAGGATGGGCTTTGGGACACTGATTACATAACTTTCACCAGGCTTGTCTGATGGACACTTCATTAATTTTGACAAGATGGTGCAGTTATGCATCGACGAATAAGGTGGTCATGTTGACGGAGTTGGAGCTTAAGTTGAACGTTGAAGAGCCAGTGCCATGATGACTTTAAACAGTTTTCAAACCATTGTTTTAAATATTCAAATAATGTTCCTGTTAGGTTGTTTTAAGATAAAGCAAAAGCTTTTGTTAAGTTTTGTTATTAAAGAACATGTGAAATTCAATTGGTGTCGTTCTTCATAAAAGTTCTCTAACATGTAACAAATGACATTTTACTCCACCTCATTCAAACAATGATTGTTAAGCCATCCGGAAAGTGAACGAACCGAAACTGGTCTCAAATTTAAGCTTATTCTCTAGCGCATCTATACAATATTTTAAAAAATAGTTATGATACTGGGTTTTCCTATAATCATGGTTTGATTAACTGGTTTTCGAGAGACACCCTGTAGTTTGGTCCCTTGTATTATAACGTGCACAGTACTCATTGGTCCTTTGACAACTGTTGTACTAAAGGTCCCCAATTATATATAATTACATTACCTACCAATTGAGCTAATTAACCCTAACACTGCTGAATCCATCAATATCCATACGGATTTCCACACACCCTAGGGGGTTAGGGTTAAGTTGAGGAAATGCAAGTACAATGATAGAAAAGAATCAATTCAGAGCAGAATGTTTTGGAATAGTTTAGCCTTGAAGTATAGTAGTGTTCTCAAGCTCACAACCTGACTAGTCATTCTTAGAAGTCAAACTGGACAGTTTTTAGCAGTTAGCTTGCCTTATTTTTAAACGATATTTCATGCAGTCGGCCACCCAGTTATTGCTCTAAAATGTACCAGTTTCACAATTTTTAGAGATCAAAGAAATTGCCTTTTGTTGGTTTCCTGGTTTGATATCTTCCTCTGGATGTCCTTGAAGAATTGTGACCTACCACCCCAAAACCAGGCGGAAGTCGGCAAATGCAATATATCTTACTTTAAAACTTTAAAATGCCAGCAATTCAATTGTGTAAAAATCTCCCGTATAAAAAAAAATATGACTTCCGCCTGGTTTTGGGGTGGTGTCACAAATATGTGAGCCATTAGGAAAAGAAATATGTGAACTATTAGGATGAGACAGGTGGAATGCCCTACTAGCTGATTCACCAGCAGAGACAATTTTTCTCCAAGATGTTAATTTGGCTATTGTTACATTTGAAAAGCGCTTATTCTATCACATCCCCAAGTTCTAAACGAAATTCAATCTTAAAATACTTTTTGAAGGGTAATTCTGTTGAAAGGCCGTGTACATGATTGGTCATTGTTGCAATTTTCAAAAATGGGCAGATTTGGGGGTTAGTATGTTATAGGAAATATCGTTCCACTGCCTGTTCGAAGTTTTGCGTTGTTGGATGGCGAAAAAATCGAGAAAAACTGCGCTTGTTTTCAACCGTCGGGCGGATGATAGCCTTTAGTCAAGGCGCGCGTGGCTACCAGCTGGACACGTGACGCGCCCTGCATGCCAGCATGTCCAGCGCGCCACTCGTCTGGGTAGCCACGCGCGCCTTGACTGAAGGCTACAGGGCAGTTTTCCAATGATTTCCAGCTGGAAATCATTGGAAGACGATATACATTTCCACTTTTCTTGACGACAGCACACCTGGTGCCATAATTTCACAGCATGATTGAGACTACTATTAACTTAGTCTAGTAAGGTATTTCGTAATAATTCAGTAAAAAAAATTGAGAATGACCAATCGTGTACACTACCTTTAAGTCGGTTATAACATGTTTTCTTTTGTTTCCCACAGAACAACTATATGACAAGAAGACCCTGTTCATTAAAGGCTTATCATGGGAAACCACGCAGGACCGCCTCCAGTCTGCCCTTGGCGCAGACTCAGTCAGAATACCCTATGATAGGGAAACCAACCAACCTAAAGGGTAAGCATGATGTAATCTGCTACGGCCCCAAAAATTAGCAGTACCGCTATTGATATCGCCATCTGAAAATATGAAATAATCACTTAACCCCTTGAGTACGGTATTTTCAGGGAGACATCGGAGTGCCGCGGTGGCTCTGGCAGCCAAGCGAACCGCTACAATGCGTTTGTGCAGTCAAGCGCAACATATACACAATAATCCAACAATGAATTGAAACTGCACAAACGGCGGCCAATGGCGTCATCCATACGCAAGGGGTTAATATTCGCCAGTCCTTTTGATCAATGTATTGATGGGAAACGATTGGGGGCCTTTACATTATCAAAGAATGCTGAAACGACTTCAGTCTGTTCACCAGGTCACAATAAGGTAATAAATATGTGCTGGGCCGGTTTTAAATGTACGTTTAAAACCGCCTTGGGGCCTGGGCGCTTGATAATGACCCGAGCCGAAGTATAATTAAGCAAAAACCACCGAAAATTATAAATTTCCAATGATTTTGTTTAATTGTTTTACCTTGGTTTGTAAAACACCCCTTCTATTAAATGGTTCGTGCCAAGCACGAGTAGTACTAAACATTTCCTTATATGGAAATTGACGCGCGCGACGCGCTCGCCAGGTGATGCAGCAGTGCCGGTGTAGTGTGAAATTATGGATTCTAAATACGGACGCATCGGTAGTATTGCGCTTGCGTTATTAGGAGAGTGACTGGTCACTCGAGTGTTCAACCAATAAGATGGACCAGATTTTGTAGGACTCTACATTTTGTGTGACACCCGAAAAAATGTTTAAAAGCGCGCCGTTTTTAAACAACCGTTTAAACACCCCCACGTGACAGGCTCTTGACCAATAGGGATAGTGAAACTCGCTGAGGCATTTATGAAGGATGCATCAAGTGACCAAAGTCCCAAAGCTGTGCGTGGAACCAAGTTTTTTGTCCAGATGCGTACTTTCCATTCAGTATGAAACGAAACATGCCAGCAAATCATCATGTTGGCTGAAATAGTTTTGGACTGTCCTACCAGTGGCCAACAATGTGAACATGTCATGTATCGAACTGCTGTGATTAATCTGTGGCGTTGTCTTTCTGCTGCAGGTTTGCCTATGCAGATTACAGCTCAGAGAGCGTAGCCAGTGAAGCAATGTCCCAACACAACGGCACAGACCTGGATGGTTACACCCTGGAAATTAACTACGCCAAGCAACGCACAAGCTTTGGATCACCCAGAGGTAAGTAGTGGCAACTAGCCATAGAGAACTTAGAATTGGACGAGACTCGACGTAATGAGCAGAAAGTTGCACAATCGGAGATTTTTGGCTTTTCCGAAATCCTTCGGAAAAGGCTTTGTTTTTGTTCTGATTTTTTTTTTTTTTCTTCTTCTTCTTCTTCTTCTTCTTCTTCTTCTTCTTCTTCTTCTTCTTCTTCTTTTAGTTCTGACCAAAATCCCATAGACTTTGTACACGAATTTTGTCGGCGGCACTTTAGGTCTTAAAAAACGTCAGAACCTAACCAAACTTACATCAAACGTAGACCCTAAGCTGAAATTGTATGTCGTAGAGTGACGTCATGATGACGTCATCACGTGTCACGTGACGTCATCCTAAATGTGCGTTTTTCAAGGGCCCATATCTAGAGAACGGTATATCCAATTTCCTTCAAACCTGGTATGTTTTTAGGCTAGCTCGTGTTATAGATGAAAATTGACGTGACGTCATGATGACGTCATCATGCGATTTTATAGTAATTTTTAAGTTTTTGAACTTTAAAGTTTCTTAAAGCCATATCTCACCAACAGAACATGCTAAATTCAAAATTCTTTTTGTAATAGCTCTGTTAGCTCCTATATTCTTTCACATAAATGTGAAAAATGTGTGACGTCATCATGACGTCATCAAAAATATGCTTTTTTGAAACACATATAAGGGTAGGGACGATCGTCATAAAAATTGGTGTGCAGGTAGATAATGCTACTAGGATGTTAAATCCGAGGTGACGTCATGATGACGTCATCGGCTGATTTTCTATGAATTTTTAGTTCTATCCCAAATCCCATAGACTTTGTACACGAATTTTGTACGGGACACTTTGGTCACTAAACAACATCAGATCTTAATCAAACTTAACACAAACAGGGACCCTAAGCTGAAAATGTATGCCAAAACGTGACGTCATGATGACGTCATCACGTGTCATGTGACGTCATCTTAAAGGTGCATTTTTCAAGGGCCCATATCTAGAGAACGGTAGGTCCGATTGCCTTCAAACCAGGTATGTTGGTATGGTAGATCGTGTTATAGATGAAAATTGAGGTGACGTCATGATGACGTCATCATACGATTTTACAGTAATATTAAAGTTTTTGAACTTCAAAGTTTCTTAAAGCCATATCTCACCAACAGAACATGCTAAATTCAAAATTCTTTTTGTAATAGCTCTGTTAGCTCCTATATTCTTTCACATAAATGTGAAAAATGTGTGACGTCATCATGACGTCATCAAAAATATGCTTTTTTGAAACACATATAAGGGTAGGGACGATCGTCATAAAAATTGGTGTGCAGGTAGATAATGCTACTAGGATGTTAAATCCGAGGTGACGTCATGATGACGTCATCGGCTGATTTTCTATGAATTTTTAGTTCTATCCCAAATCCCATAGACTTTGTACACGAATTTTGTACGGGACACTTTGGTCACTAAACAACATCAGATCTTAATCAAACTTAACACAAACAGGGACCCTAAGCTGAAAATGTATGCCAAAACGTGACGTCATGATGACGTCATCACGTGTCATGTGACGTCATCTTAAAGGTGCATTTTTCAAGGGCCCATATCTAGAGAACGGTAGGTCCGATTGCCTTCAAACCAGGTATGTTGGTATGGTAGATCGTGTTATAGATGAAAATTGAGGTGACGTCATGATGACGTCATCATACGATTTTACAGTAATATTAAAGTTTTTGAACTTCAAAGTTTCTTAAAGCCATATCTCATCAACAGAACATGCTAAATTCAAAATTCTTTTTGTAATAGCTCTGTTAGCTCCTATATTCTTTCACATAAATGTGAAAAATGTGTGACGTCATCATGACGTCATCAAAAATATGCTTTTTTGAAACACATATAAGGGTAGGGACGATCGTCATAAAAATTGGTGTGCAGGTAGATAATGCTACTAGGATGTTAAATCCGAGGTGACGTCATGATGACGTCATCGGCTGATTTTCTATGAATTTTTAGTTCTATCCCAAATCCCATAGACTTTGTACACGAATTTTGTACGGGACACTTTGGTCACTAAACAACATCAGATCTTAATCAAACTTAACACAAACAGGGACCCTAAGCTGAAAATGTATGCCAAAACGTGACGTCATGATGACGTCATCACGTGTCATGTGACGTCATCTTAAAGGTGCATTTTGGAAGGGCCCATATCTAGAGAACGGTAGGTCCGATTGCCTTCAAACCAGGTATGTTGGTATGGTAGATCGTGTTATAGATGAAAATTGAGGTGACGTCATGATGACGTCATCATACGATTTTACAGTGATATTAAAGTTTTTGAACTTCAAAGTTTCTTAAAGCCATATCTCATCAACAGAACATGCTAAATTCAAAAAAAAATTTGTAATAGCTTTGTTAGCTCCTATATTCTTTCACATAAATGTGAAAAATGTGTGACGTCATCATGACGTCATCAAAAATATGCTTTTTTGAAACACATATAAGGGTAGGGACGATCGTTATAAAAATTAGTGTGCAGGTAGATAGTGCTACTAGCATGTTAAATCCGAGGTGACGTCATGATGACGTCATCGGCTGATTTTCTATGATTATTTTAGTTCTATCCCAAATCCCATAGACTTTGTACACGAATTTTGTACGGGACACTTTGGTCACTAAGCAACATCAGATCTTAATCAGGCTTAACACAAACAGAGACCCTAAGCTGAAAATGTATGCCGAAACGTGACGTCATGATGACGTCATCACGTGTCATGTGACGTAATCTTAAAGGTGCATTTTTCAAGGGCCCATATCTAGAGAACGGTACGTCCGATTGCCTTCAAACCAGGTATGTTGGTATGGTAGCTCGTGTTATAGATAAAAATTGAGGTGACGTCATGATGACGTCATCATACAGTTTTACAGTAATATTAAAGTTTTTGAACTTCAAAGTTTCCTAAAGCCATATCTCATCAACAGAACACGCTAAATTCAAAATTCTTTTTGTAATAGCTTTGTTAGCTCGTATATTCTTTCACATAAATGTGAAAAATGTGTGACGTCATCATGACGTCTTCAAAAAGATGCTTTTTTGAAACACATATAAGGGTAGGGACGATCGTCATAAAAATTAGTGTGCAGGTAGATAGTGATACTAGCATGTTAAATCCGAGGTGACGTCATGATGACGTCATCGGCTGATTTTCTATGATTATTTTAGTTCTATCCCAAATCCCATAGACTTGGTACACGAATTTTGTACGGGACACTTTGGTCACTAAACAACATCAGATCTTAATCAGGCTTAACACAAACAGAGACCCTAAGCTGAAAATGTATGCCGAAACGTGACGTCATGATGACGTCATCACGTGTCATGTAACATGAACTTAAAGGTCAAGTATGGAGTACGAAATGTGAATCATAAAATAATCTCAGATCTTAAACATAGCAAAGACATAGACCTTCTGATAATTTATGTAAAAGAAAAAACTAAAACGGAAAAGCCATGCGTATGTTTACAACAGACGCAAAATTTTCGGCTTTTCCGCTACAGCAGCAAAGCCTTGGTTTTTGTTCTGTTCGCGCGATTGTGTAGTTTAGTACACTTTCGCCCAGGCATGAACACAATCTACTTGAAAATTGTTCGTTTTGCCACATTCAGAACAAAGGGCCACGTCCAAGAACATCTCCAGGTTTTTTTTGGAATGAAATCGTTAGCTCAGAGGTCAAAAACACATGATTGCACAATACCCAGCTTCACACGGATATATAACTGGTGGGAGAGTAGGAGCTGGTTCGAAATTGACCGAGCCAAAACATGACACAACGGGTGGAAAATCATATTTTCCGCCTTAAAAAACCTTTCCAAATCACAAAAGCACGTGTCATTGGGATTCAGAGAAGTCTACTTTAGTCACAAAAAAGGCTTTTGGAATAATCAAATACTCCAGGAGCTAACATGAACACAATTAATACACAAATCCTAAACTACACAATACCCACTTTTTTGGTTTCTTCTTAAACACGAATTTTGTCTACGGCACTTTAGTCACTAAACAACATCAGATCTTATTCAAACTTAATACAAACATAGACCCTAATCTGAAATTGTGTGCCGAAAAGTGACATCATGATGACGTCATTATGTGTCACGTGATGTCATCTTAAAGGCGCATTTTTCAAGGCCCATATCAAGAGAACCGTAAGTCCAATTGCATTCAAACCTGGTATGTTGCTAGACAAGTACGTTATAAATAAAAATTGAGGTGACGTCATAATGACGTCATCATATGATTTTTATAGTAATTTCAAAGTTTTAACATTAAAGATTCTTAAAACCATATCTCATCAACAGAACATATGTTAAATTCAAAATTCTTTTTGTAATAGCTTTGTTAGCTCGTACATTCTTTTATATAAATGCGAAAAATTTCTGAGGTCATAATGACGTCATCAAAGGCATGATTTCTTGAAAGACATATAAGGGTAGACCATGTCTAATCGTCATGAAACTTGGTGGTTAGGTAGATTTGTCACTAGTTTACAAAATTCGAAATAACATCATAAAAACATATGGAAAAGCCCTATGTTCTTAAAAACATAGACCTCTAGTTTATTTTTTTATTTTTTTATTTTTTTTTTTTTACTATACTAGAAGTCAATTTAGGAATTTTTACATTTAGAAAGTCCCCTTGTCTATAAAAATGTTGGTTTTCATGAGCATTATCTTCTCGAAAAATGGTTGCACGAGACTAACAACTTTAAAGGATTATAGGGGTTTTGGAATATTCTACATGTACAGCAGTATTCAGCTCGTGTTGTAATGCTGGAGTCGTACACTGAGTCTGTTGGGTCAGTTATTTCATTGACTTACCCTAACTCATTTTGACTCGACCTTTTGAATGACTAAATGGCTTGAGTCAATATTCGGTGACTCGTTATAACACTGGTACGCAGGTTTGAATTACTACAAATGTGAACTATGCTTTGACAAGACTAAGCAAAGTTGTTCAATTCCAGATATCATTTGGTAAAAATTAAGATGTAACCAGCTGTGTGTGCTGTATTGTTAACAGGTTGTCGACACTAATATTTAATGGGATTTTGGGCAGAGATTCATGTTTCTTGTTTTCTTGCAGGGGGTCGTGGTAACTTCGGCGGTGGATTCCGTGGCGGTCGAGGTGGGCGTGGTGGTGGTGGATTTGGAGGTCGTGGTGGGCGGGGAGGCAGGGGAGGACGTGGAGGTCGAGGTGGCGGTGGCGGTTTCAGAGGCGGAAGGGGCGGACGAGGTAGGTCCCATAATGCCTATTAAAGGCTTTTCTTCTCGGTTGTTTTACCCATATACTACAACTAAAGTGTAAAGTGCTTCATGCTGCTTGCAACGTGTTGGATAGAGGAATCCCACAACGAGTTTAGCGCCGATCTGCGCACTTCCGCGTTTGAAAACGAGGATCTCAATGTCGCAGTAAATAACTTTATGCTGATCGTGCGCCTGCGCTTCCTTTTATGGCCTGATCAAGTCATGCATGAATGAATGTGCTGAAAAGCGTTGTTTTGTTTGCCACTGACATTCTCGCTTTCAACCCGGAAGTGCGCAGAAGGGGGCTAATGTGAAATTCCTCTATTGCATCAATTAGCCTACGTACACCGCAGAACACTTATGGGTAACTTGGCCACATTTTATCATGTGAGGCCCGAATTCCATTTAAGGCCGGTCTGCATACCGTCTCCCAGTATTAGACCTGTTTAAACCGCGGACAGTATTATATCTCTGCCCGGACGGTACAAGTCCACTTGCATTTCAAAGTCATCTTAATGAATAGACTTGCGGTTGAGCTTGGCAAGCCTGCTGCCTGATGGCCCTGCAGAGTGTTTACAATGGGGAGTTTACTGACTGATGACTCACTGAGTATACCTGTATGTGTAGTGATTACCGAAGTGTGAATACTGGGTGGTCAGATCTGTCCAGTGGAAACTTTAGGGCCTTTAATCCGTGGAAGATTATTATCGACTAAAGTCACCCCATTGTCTGCATCTAAAAGGAGTTCACCAGCCCAGGAATTCGACACAATGGACTCTTAAACAGGGCCAGCCTTCCAGTAGAGGCTTGGACAGTATCCAACCTGGTTTGGGAGGATTAAAATGAACCGGTTTGCATACCCGGAGACAGTATACATACCGGCCCTATTTGGACTTGGGGCCTAAGTGTGCTGCCGCATGGGTCACACCAAACATCCTTGGTAAAATGCTATTTTAAGGCTTTTCTCAATTTACTGCATTTAAACACCTTGTTTCTATTATCGTTTCCATTGTAGGTGGCGGCATTGGTAGCTTCAGAGGCAGCAGGACCACCTTTGATTGATTGCGACCCAATGCCCTTTGACCTTAGCTGTTTACATTTTGCTGAACAGTAATACTTACATTTGTTAAAAATATAAACATTTCTCTGTGCGAATAAGTTGTTAAAAAGGCAGTGAATGAGGTTTGAAATGCCTGTAGGTACTGAAAGGCATGATATGGCTTTAGGTAATGATTCAAAATCAAATTGTTTCAATCTTGAAAGCTGGCTGTTTATAGAGATTGTACCAGTACAAATTCTCATGAGAAATATTTCTCTGAAATCAGTCCTCTTCAAGTAAATATCCGAAGACCTAAAGTGTTGTGGCTTATTTAAATTTCAACAATTAAACTAGGACTGCATGAAAGTGTAGACAATCACTGTTAATAAGGGATAGTTTGTCACTCTTCTCGTGACTCGGTTGACGGATTGAGCTCAAAGTTTAAATTTGTTAAATTCACAAAGTAGAAATGTAGGCTGCAACTGTTCCTGCGCTATATCATATCTTTAATACAGTTAGAAGTTGTGCACTCTGAACACCAGTTATTTGTGGTGCAAAACGTCCACGCTGAAACAAGTGCATTGGGAGGAAATGAAGTATTGAGGGTTAACCCGAGCTTGCTCTCAAGTTTTGGACTGCGATGCACCACGTTATTACCCTTTGAAAAACCCCCACAGGTTGAACCCTCCAAGTTCTCTAATTCTGCATATTCCCCTAATTCAAATATGTTAAATTTGTAGGAGTCAAAAGGAAAGACGTGTTGAAGTTTCCACTGTGTATTTTTGCATCGTTACGTTGTCACCTGCATAATTTTGTCGCTGAGGAAGGGCATCCTTATTAAATGGGCAGTATTGTCAGTGGTACCTCGAAGGTACATCGGTTTTTATCATCGAGCTTTTGAATGAGAATCCCAGCACTTTGAACAATGAAATGACATCAGGTCATTAACTGGAGAATTATTGGATCGTTTTATATACAAAACAATTTTGGATAAAATGGTACAGTATGGCAACCGGTGGGTTGAATTGCGCTATACATTCGTACATATTTGCAGCGGTTTAAAACAAAGACCAAGAAATAATAGTTTTAAAACGGCTTAAAAAGTTATTCACAAATAACTTAAAAAGGACAAAAATTAGACTTGAGACAATCAAGAGAAAACTGACAATAAAATAGAAATAACATTTAAAAACAACCAAAATTTAAGCTGTTTGTCCTTAATTATTCTGATAACTGTCTGTGTGTAGTTTACAAATCAAGAATAAGGTAATATCGGAGCCACCAATCGGGGTGTAAAACCAGTACCTCAAAAAAAACGGTGGTACTGCTATTGATACATCTACTAAGTAAAGATGTCCTCCCCAGGAGAACCCTTTGACATTTGAGGTGGTTTGTGTTCAACACCTTTTGGGTAAAGTTTTACATGTTTAATTCTAGAATAAATTCCATTTTTAATTGTGCGATGTACCAGTACAATAAGTTTATTCAACTGAAGTGGGCATTGAATATTTTAGTATGTTGTACTTATATGCATTTGTAGTACATTTCAATCGAGCAAGTAAGCTGAACTTGAATTGATGACCTACATTTCTTCTCTTTTTTTTAATATTTTCAAATATGATTCAAGCGTGAAGTGGACATTGAATTCCTGAATACATTGTACATGTACACGCATTTTAAGTCCTTTAAACTCTATGATGGAAGCTAATACTGTTTTACCTTGATTTATTTTTATGATTTTCTTTTAAACTCTTTCGTCTGATTTCTGTCCTATTTGGCAATTGCGTTGAAATTAATTTGCCTCTTTTCATTGTCAAGTTGTGTACATACATTTTGACTGTTTTCCAGATAATGCGTCTTTTGGTTTGAATAAAGCGAAAGGAAACCGGTGAAATCAAGATGTCCTTTTCTCAATGGAATCACTTACAGACTTTTTGTGACTTGAATTACACATAGACAACTTTCTATGGTGAAATTTTAATTAATTTTTATTTTTTCCCAAATTAAATTTCCTTATTTATGAGCCAAAACGCGATCTAGTCCAAGGCACAACAGTGCCGTATGAAAATATGGCTTTCCTAACAGTTACCATGGCAACCATTTAAATGATCAGATTGAAAACTACGCAATTTTGCTAGTTTGGTTGAATTATAGGATTGGGTGCCATTACAATCGCTGAATATACATTGTGCACTGCAGACCAGGTTCCAATTGGCCTTTTTTTTATATGGCACAAAAGGTGTACAATCAAATAGCGCCCTCCTATTGTGTCCGCCATATCTCAAAGGCTGACTGGATTCACGTGACTCCAGTTTCGGGCCACCATGAATTCTAAAACTGCCTAATGTCTTTTTTTTTGCCATCTTGTGATTGGGTAATACATGTATGTATTTGCGTTCGTAAAGTAAATGTACGTACATGCATTTATAGATCCCCCAAACTTTTTCACCGGGGATAGTCCATAGTATCATCTCCTGAATTGTCACTACATGAACCTAAAAAAATGAAATCCCGTTTCCAAACGAAATTTCCAAAAACGTACATTTAAAAATGCAATGACTTATGTTCACAGCACTCGTTTTGAACAGCGCCCTCAAGTTCCTCCTGATCCTTGCCCTACCCTCTTTCACAAATTCCTCTTCCCCCTTTTTTTTTTTTTTTGGAGGGGTCCCCGTGATTTTTGAAAAGAAATCTTGATCATCCCCGCCATCTTTTGGGCACGCATTTACGCCACTGCTGATAGTATACATAACTTGAATGGATTTTGGGGGTCGGTAATTTATAGAGTACCGAAGTGATGACGTCAATCAATGCAATGTTTGGAACCAGAATAGTCGAACACCTTTATAACAAGGTCCTTGGGTCTTTACAATTTACCTTGTTATAACAGGTACATGTACCTTGTATTATCAGTAATGGAAAACAAAGACTCGGGACCTATTTGTTTCCTTGTTTTAATTAAGCAGGATGTTGTATTAACAGTGCCTCATGGTTCGACTGTACATTATAAACTGCATGTGTTTGGAACCAGTTGCCGCGGCAACTGACGTCTGCAGACTTCGGTACTAGCCCATGTAACACTCCCGTTTTTCTTGTCACCTGGTAGTACCTGACGGGAAACTGATTAAAATAATCACTTACAGATAGTTTAAATCGCTGAAAATCAAATAATAGGTGTTGTCATTGCAATTGAACGGAACAAAAGGGGTAAAATCGGGCCTCGAAATCCACCTCTTGCGCCCTTTAATTGTACGTCACAGGCGACCATTTCTTGACACATATGGACAGCCATTTGATCAAAACAAAAATCAAACACGACAATAAGAATCTTTTACATTAAAAAACATAACTTTTACAAATTAATATACAATTCCATTTCTCTGAAAAGGATACATTCTGTTAAGGAGAATGGACGAGGAACTGTAGATTCGTGTTAAGAATGGACGAGGCGAAGCCGAGTCCATTCTTGCACGAATCTACAGTTCCGAGTCTATTCTCTGACTTAAACTATTTTCCAAACAACAAAGGATTATTCAAATAAGTCTCACCCCACCATGTTTTTGAATAAGTGTAGATTCGTTTTGGTTCCTATTATATTGTTTCAATTTTGATTATTTGTGTTATCCATTTTGATGTATTTTGTTCAAACAACGTTTTAAATGGCGATTAGAAAAATTACAGGATGGTACTGATTCGCACCATGATCGATTTTCAATGTGTTTTCCTTTACATTTCCGCAGTACGATAATCGTACATTTAACAAAAAACTTAACGAATCCACGGTATCTGTATATTCGTTACGAATGTACAGTTTTGATGTAGATTCGTTACGAATCTACAGTTTACTGTAGATTCGTGAAAATAATCTACACTTTTCTCAATAGTGTGACGTCACAGAAATAGTTTAATATAATGCAACGGAGAAAAATTGTCAATTCTCCTATTATTTATACGTCAATCCAGGCAAGGTTCTAGAGCCAATTTTTTAGGGGGGGGGGGGGGGGGGGCTAGACTCTTCGCACTTGACAGTAGCGCACCCATTTTTTGTTTAAGAATGTTGACATTTTTCAACAAATGTTGCCCCAGAATTGTTTTGCCCCTGAAAATAATTTAGAAAAGCGGGGCGGGGCGGGTAGGTTTTTTTTTACATTCCCCGGAAGTCCAACTTCAAACCATACACAAAGTAAAACAAACACACAAATGTTGTTAGGCCGATAAACAGTTTAATATACGGGTAATACGACTGCCTCTTCAGCGATGGCCGCCGGGTCCTTCACTTAATCCGAACAACACATGTACCATAGCCCTAAAGGCTGCCAGTGCTGACACTGTCTCCTGGGACTCAATGTCACTCTATGGACCACTTTTTGGTGGACGCGACCTTTGTGTGTTTCAGCTGTAGGCCCCTACATGTATTTGAGCTGGCTCAACATTCGACCAAAAAAGACTCACAAAGTTTCGATGTGGCAGCCACACTGCACATACAATCAAACAAGCAATAAATGCTGAGCGTGTATTAAAGACGCCATCTTGGCTTCCCCTGTGCATATACACGTTCAGTTGGTGCATTTTTTTGTTTGAATATTTATTATTTATCGTTTGTGTAAATATACAACAACAAAATTCCAAACTAAATCTTAAAATATATAGTGATTAAAGAATACAATTAGAACAATTTTGAGATTTTATTTTTTCATAAAGGGTGGCTGCAATGCAATTTTTATTGTGTATATCGATGAAATAAAGTTTTTGAAACACAACTGTGTGTTGTTTGTATTTTTTTATTTCGCGTAAGCATTTGAAAATATTTGTTTTAATGCGGGAGGGGGTCAGCCCCGCCCATCAAGTGGTAACGCCGATGTGACGTCATCCCGGGAACCCGGCTGGCTGTGGTATGGTCGGCCAGTACACCGAGGGTGCGTTGCATTGTCATGCACGTGTGTTTTCGCTGTGTCGCGGAAAGCTTTCAGTGTTTTGCAAATGTTTTTCGTCGATAATACCGTGTCGTTGTGTTGCTGCTGGATTCAGCAACACCACTAAGGATGGTGTCAGTCTTCACCTCTTTCCAGTAGAACTGAAATACCGTCGTATTTGGACTCGGAGAGTGTTATTTAGCCTAGCAATCGTTTTTTTCAAGTCTTTCACGCGTTCCGCATCGGGAGTCTGATTCGGAGTCTTCAGTAGTTTCGCTGTTACTCTCACCTTCTGGCTCATACATGTACAGAAGAGCTCAAAGATTCTCCTCTTCCTCGCCCCAATAATGTTCCGAAGAAGTGTCTGAATCAACAAGTCTAAAATCGACACTTGATTGTCAGATTCAGATCCAAAAGATTCTGTTTGAAGATTTTAACGCGACGAGAAATGTTTCCCTGGTCCCTTCATCCAGAGCTATTTAATCGCGCGTGGCTGGTTCCCTCAACAACGGCATACATCCACACGTACACAAACGTACACTGATCAAACTACTCTTGCTGAGTTTCTGTGTTCCCGAGATGACGTCACGCATTTAGGGGCGTGGAAACAATAGAGAAAGGGGGGCACTTTATTCCGGGAAAATTAAACACCAAAAATGGGCAGAAACACAGAAAACACATTTTAATCACATTTCTTATATTATAAAAGAGTTATACATCACAAAATTAAACTGTTGGTACAATTTCATTGCAGCCACCCTTTAAGTTATTTCTCAAAAAGCGATTTTCATAACATTCTAGCCTCGTGCGTTATACATGTGCACTGTGGCCACTCCTTGGGATTTTTCTCAAGATCTTGGGAATTTGGGTGGGGAAAATATGGATTGCACATGCGCAAAGTGCTTATTCCGACGCTCTTCTTTGCACAGTGTTTTCCCATCGCCTTGGGAATTCTTGGGAATTTTACTGGATGAATTTTGGGAATTTGAAATTTGATGAGTGGCCACGCTGCATTTGTGTATTTCTGTACCGCGTGTATTTCCATCGAGATATGTGCGAAGTCACACACTGATACTAGAATATGAACTTTCAAACTCTGGAGTAAAAGGTATAGGGTCGTGTTTGTGCATTACAAATAACAAAATAAAGATGGAAACGAGATTGGAATGAATCAACCACCGAAATCAATTCGAGTTTTGAGATAAAATTGGACAAACTAAATTTTTTAAGTTTCGTGTGCGGAGATGCTGGGAAAACAGAGAAACGGAAAATTCTGTTTTTGTCGTCTGGTTCCCTGACCCTACTTCAGACAAAACGGAGCAATTTATAGACGTCAATAGAGTACCGAAGTGATGACGTCAATCAATGCAATGTTTGGAACCAGAATACATTATAAACTGCATGTGTGTAGAAACATTGCCCCGGCAACTGACGTCAGACTTCGGTACTCTATTAAAATGTACATGTATCAGGTCGGGAAACTATTATATCCAACGATTGTCGACCGACAATCGCTGGAAACTGACACAAAAATTCCACTTCTCTTGAAAATGACACCAGGGTGCTATGATTTCACAGGATGCTTGAGACTATTATTTACTTACAGTCAAGTAAGGTATTTCATAATAATTCGGTAGTTTTTTTTTTTTATGTTTTCAAATGTTATACATATTACCTTTAAAAGGTTTTGGAAGGTTAAACATACCGGTACTGTATATTGAGCCCACATTGTGCATGTGATTATGTTCAGAGCCCCATCTTTGTCATATTGAAATTTTGCCCGCTGAGAGGTAAGTAAAGGTGCCAGAGATTCACACGGAAGGCTCTCAGTCTGGTACGTACTACCTGTATGTACCACCATGGAGAAATGATACGAAGGGAGTTCGAAGAGTATGACGTCAGCCTGGACAGTGTTTGTCGCCGCCGGCAAATATAAACTATCCAAAAATCCAAATTCAGTTCGCGCGCCCTGTGGGCCTGGAATGTCGGGAATTATTAAAACTTTTGGACACAATTGGACACACAGAAGACATTCCAATTTTTGTTTGTCCATCGGAGATGGTTGAAAAACGTTTTATGACAAGAAAACAAGACGATGTTTCAAGATAAAATAAAGTGTTTGTTTTCATTGAAATGACCTATGTATCATTCCTCCATGACTCCTATTCCATTAGCAGCATCCTAGAGCGCAACATGGCAGGCACTGTCCCAAGGCCGACACAGCCGTCTTCATGCCTCTATCTTCCTGGGTCGTGGCCTTATGTCTCTCCCCGTGGTAGTGGTTCATCCTCAACACCTGATGGTCGACCAATTGCGACACGTATCCACCACGCAGCCTGTATTTGTGCACCATTGAATACAGCCTTGGACAGGAAAATCGGCTTGACGGTCGGGGCAGTCCAGCGTTTGATGGTGCGTCGCCAAAGCCGCTCAATCAGGATAGGATGTTCACTGGCATTTAGGGGCTTACCAAGAAACAAGAAGTTGTCCATGAAAATCTGCCCCAAATTTGGCCTGTGTCGCTGTTTGATTTTCTTGACGACACGACTCAAGAAGCCTGGTGATTTGTCATTGGAGCAATAGGGATATTCATCGATGTCAATGGACGTTTGCCAGACGAACCGATGACCATATTTTTTCAAGCAGTGCTGATAGGCAGGCTGTTGTCCGATGTTAGGTCTCTTCATGATATCCGGTCGCGCTGTGTGACTCCAGTTCACGTATGTCACGTAGCCATTCTCCACAAAACATCGTAAGTGGTCTTGCTGAGATTCGTTCTGGTAGAGGTACGCGTCATACACATAAACGTGTTCCACGCCCGCGTAGCTAAGATACTGCAACCATTGGACCAGCTCTCTGGTTGTAAACTTACTGATGTCAGAGGCGTAAATCCGAACCATGACGACGGCAGTTAAAAAGTACTTTTCCTCGGTCGGGGTCAAGCTCTGGTTCCTGCGACCGGAACACCACAAGGGATGGCCAGATGTCCCTGGAATTAATGTCATCATTCCGTCTGCCTCGCTGTAGTTTGCATTGCTGTTGTTCATGTTCATACCTTCTGGTAACCTGGCTAGTATTTTAACCGTTTGTTCATGGGTGGTAGAGATATCAAAGCTAATTATTTCGAACATCGCCAGACAAACGATGACTAACAACAGAAGGAGGTAGCCAAGCCGTTGTGCCATCACGAAAAGCTCCTTCTTGCACTAGGTTCAGGTCTGCACGCCGGGTGTATGTCATGATGTGTGTACCTGTATGTGCGTGTAAACAGGTTTCGCGTGTCTTTGTGCTCATCTTCATTTGTTACGTAATGGTGCATACAAAGTTAAGACTCTTCGCCGTGCAGGTGCATAATGCTGTGTCTCGGCCTTGGGACAGTGCTTGCGAAGATGCGCTATAGAGGAATTTCACATAAGCCCCTTCTGCGCACTTCCGGGTCCAAAAAGTGTCCGGTGCCAAATACTGTCCGCTCATTAGCATACTGCTCTCTGATTAGTCAAATACTGGCCGCTGAACATGCGCAAAAGACACGGACACCATTCGGCATGTATTACATGCCAAATAGCTAGTGTCCGCTGCTAAAAAGTGTCCATGCGTTGCAACGTACGTTGCATTTATGCACAGCACAATATGAACACCCACACACACACAAAGCACGCTACCAAATACTGTCTGCTAAATTGCTGCCAAATACTGTCCGTTTCTTGCCAAATACTGTCGGCTAAATTGCTGCCAAATACTGTCCGTTCCTTGCCAAATACTTTACTTTCCTTGCCAAATACTGTCCGCAAAATGTCTGCCAAATACTGTCCGTTCCTATACCTCATAGTACGTATTCATGTACCAGCGACTATTTGAATCGTTGGATGAGTTTTTATCCACTTTTTTTCTTGACAGCCCGTTCAATGTTATCATACTGTCTGCTTGTTACTTATGTTCCCCCTTCATATTTCCCCCAATGTTCTCCTCTCCAAAATCCCCTTTTTGCATTTATTATATATACTTACTACAAGATACTTAACAAGATATGCCCTGTTCAAGAGGCCAATCAGCAGCTAGTTCCCATTTCAATTCAAGGAAAATTACAATCTTTTCAAGTTATAAACATTTTCCACATGAATGGGTACATGTAGTTTGTAATTTGAAAGTTTGCAAAGAAAGTGAGAATAATTCTTATTTTAATGCTGCTAATTGCCCTTCCGTCAAATTCATAAAAATCAACAATAAAAGAGGTAAAATAAACCCCAAAAGATGATATTAAAAGATGCGAATGAGAACTTATCGTCACGCAGTGTTGCTTGACGGCAAGGACGCTACGGATGCACGCTACGTACGTACGCCCGGACACTATTTAGCAAGCTTCCGGTATCGCGATGACGTAATACCCATTTGACCAATCAGAGAGCAGTATGCTAATGAGCGGAGAGTATTTGGTACCGGACACTTTTTGGCATGACACCGGGTTTATTGAAAGCGAGAATGTCGGTGGCAAACAAAACAACGCTATTCAGCACATTCATTCATGCATCCATAAAAGGCAGCGCAGGCGCACGATTAGCATAAAGTTGTTTACTGTGACATTGAGATCCTCGTTTTCAAACGCGGAAGTGCGCAGATCGGCGCTAAACTCGTCGTTGTGGGATTTCTCTATAGGATGCTGCTGATGGAAACAGGAGAGAATATTAACGACCGACATGTCAAACAGTCTGCAATCTGCCTGCTACTAGCCTTTGATTACAGTGTTCCCTGCCGCCAATTCGCTGCCCATACCCAGGCCTCACTGAAAACTAATTCTCAGCAGACGGAGGTATTCTTTCTTCATTCGCTGTTGCTTTCAAGGGATTTTGTGCAGCTGAAGAACTTGGTACGATGAATCAGGAAATTTCATTTTCAAATGTTATTAACTTGGAATTTTCAGCAGCATTAATTATAGCAGCATAGCATGTCCCATGTATATGTTTCATTGTTGTAAAATGCGTGATTAAGACAGTATATGATATATTGTTGCGTTCCCTAATAGTTCATTAACTGATATTAGAGTCAAGAATAATTATAACAAAGAAGTTGGCAGGAAACAGGACTTTGGGTGACAGTCACTATACTGGTTTATTTAATTGATTACTTCTTTAAAACTTTTGTGGGGATTCCTTTCAACCTGAGGTCTTTCCTTGGTAGCGTAAGTTTAGTCAGGCTGAGGTCTCCAATACACTAATTATTTCTGAGCGAAACCATGCCAACCAATGATTAGGTGTGGACCAAAGTGTGCATGTGGCGTATCCAAGGTCGGCCGGGGCACTGCGCACCATTACAGGCGCGGATCCGGGGGGGGGGGGTCGAACACCCCCCTGCTCGTTGCCAATGTTGTTGTTGTTGTTGTTGTTGTTGTTGTTGTTGTTGTTGTTGTTGTTGTTGTTGTTGTTGTTGTTGTTGTTGTTGTTGTTGTTGTTGTTGTTGTTGTTGTTGTTGTTGTTGTTGTTGTTGTTGTTGTTGCTTGTAGGGGCCTCCGCCTTGCAAATACAGGTCTTATTTTGCCTATGGGTGAGAACAAAACAGAGGTTAAATGGCGCCACCAACGGTGAGAAAGTTTAGAGCGCCGGTGCGGTATTCCGGAGGTCGCAGGTTCGAATCCCGCTCCTGCCAGTTTCTTTGTTAACTTTGAAAAATGTATTCAAATTTACCTAGTCAGTTTCCCTTGTGGATTGTTTGACGAATTATAAGTTAAAAAGTCGTATCCTCATTGAGTGATCCACACAATGTCGCTTCCCAGTTTGGGGGGTGATCCCATACGGCATTCTGGGTTTATGACATCTGACTAGCGCCCACCCGAACAAAGATACTGACAATTTGGGAGACCGCCAACATAGGGCAAGGTGGCTCGGTTGGTAGAGCGCCAGTGCGGTATTCCGGAGGTCGCAGGTTCGAATCCCGCTCCTGCCAGTTTCCTTGTTATAACTCTGCAGATCAGCGTAAATGGCAGAAATATCACTGATGGATGGCTTTACTTAGCTCCGATTTAAATGTACTTATTGTTCTTGTTCAGGCAGATTATTTCATATACTGGCACCACTGTGGGTAGGCATCGGCCGCGTATTTGGGGCATTTATTAGGACCGAGTTATGGGGACATTTCTCTGTCCCCATAACGATTTTGGTCCCCACGACGTCTATCGCACGACCAGTGTATGTCCCCACAATTACGGTGCTAGACAGTGACTGTGTAGAGGTTCTGTATATACGTCCGAGGACAAGAGGAGAAAGAAAATACAAAGGAACATTTCAGTCCTCGCAAGTCAGTCTTTTGTTGAAATCGGTCCTCGGAAGTAAAAACACGTGCTTGGTCTATGGGGTTGGGTTATATTATAGGAACAATAGGAAACACAAAGCATTGTCTTAGGAAGTATTGGGAAAGTACTGTCAGTGTGAGTGTGAGTTTGTATAGCTATTCAAACCGTGGACCTTTAACAAAGAGGACAATAGGGTCCACGATTGAGTCGAGGTTTACGATTGAAAATCGTGTACAAAACATATGGGAGACGTTCCGAAAAAGTTAGAATAGGCCTATAAACAAAAAGGGACAATGAATGGGAGGTCCGCGATTGTCGGTGTTTACACACTTGAGTGCGTGTACGTGCGGGTGTGTCCCACAGCATGGATGCCATGGGGGTCATCGATATACGGTCGAAAGACCATGCCTGTCCGACATAAACGGTTTATTAAGGATAATCCATATACGGTCTATAGCTGCGGCCCGTCTAATTATAGTACCTTTCTTTCGTTTTGGACAGTTCGATCGTCGATGATGGTTGACGTTCATGTCCAATCACGTGCCTCGCATAAACGAAGGAGTGTGATTAATGGATCCTGGCTAATCAACTGGCGACATAACAGTAAGGTAACCTTTCTCAAATTATTATTCATATATCAAACACAGATGTTAAAGTTAATATACACCGTTTGCTTGTACTGTTATTTTCAGAAATAAATGCATTTTGGGATTAGTATTTTATATGCTATATAGCAAATACTGTAACATTGACCTGTTTAAAGTTTTGTGTGCATAGATCCTGGGAAAACAGAAAAAAACATATGTTCTAGTAGTCTGGTTCCCTGTTTCTACTTTAGACAAATCGGATCAATTTATAGACTCAAGGAATTACCAAGTCGGGGAACTAGACTACTTCGTTGGAAAACGATATAAATTTCCACTTTTCTTAAAAGCGACAGCACACCAGGTGCCATGATTTCGCAGAATCCTTGGGACTGTTATTTACTTAGTCTAGTACGGTATTTTGTAATAATTCAGTAGTTTTTGTATGTTTTCAAATGTTGTATTGCATAAGTGCGTTTTCGGTGCGTTTTGTGTCCGTAGCGTTTTAGACCTATGGTAAAACTATGTGGGCAAATTACCCAAAACAGACCGTAACACGCACTTAATTTATGGAAAGTCAGCTTATTTAGTCAGCTAGAAACAGATCAAATTGAAGGTAGCACTTTAAAGACTAACTAAAAATTATTTTATGGCATCAGACTAAATCGGTTACTAATAAGTCCATGCAAACAGATACTGTTCAACTATCTTTGAAATCTATTTTTTAGACACAAAGTCCTAAAATGTCAATTTTTTTTTTTTTTTCATGCATAATAATTAACATAATTCCAAAATCTGAAATTTTGCTTGCATAATAAACATGTACATATTTATATACTCTGTTAACAACTTTAACATCTCTGAGTCCCAAAACTATTGCATTCTGTATCCATACTTTGCCATTGGCGTATGTGCCGTACTATAGTACATTGTTATGGTCATATGCGAAGGTTGATTCAACAGTTGATAGTGCAGTGTCATTGTATTCTGAAGCGTTTTGCGACATTTGTATAAAGCGCTAGCCTATATAAAAAACTACCACTATCATTAACCCCCATCGGTTTACATTCTTAATGATTACATATCTTAAAATGTCATGTACATGACTTATTCATATTTAGAGGAGTCGGAATGCGAGTAAGCGATATCTGACGGGTGGTATCATAACTGGCGTTATCTGCGTTATGAGGAGGATCCGGGTAACAAGGCATCATCCCGCGTCTCTTTGTAATTAGCTGCCCCCGACGTACAATCCCAGAACTGTAAACACCTGTGTATGCATACAAAAGAAGCAGATGTTTTGCTTAATTAGTCCGTGCATACGGCTGCAAACATTGAAATATTCCTTCCTAATTTCAAACATTTTGCAAAATATTTTGAAGGGGTGGGGTTCCAGTTTTCATGGGCAGCGCTTACAATATCATTTTATATCTGCGTCCAATTTCAACGCATATCAGCAGCTGACTGGGCGGCGTCCTAGCATATTCTTTAAATAAATCGGACTAAATCGGGGAGGGTGGGAGCTTCCCCCTGTCTGCCTCTATAGCTAGCTACGTCACTGCCTAATTTCGAAAGGATAATTGAGAAAGCGGGAACGTAGACCTAATGAACAATGGCCTATAATGCAGTCATCTTCTGCGCATGGTTGTAATTTATTTGTTACATCATGTCATGGCAAGTGAAAAATTGGCAATTGAGTAACAAAGTCTGACGTCAATTGGAACGACAACTGGCTCCAAACAAATGGAGATATCGACTGTGTTCCTTTGTTAACAGCCAGTCATGCAAACACATTGACACAAAATAAGTATTATGGTTCCAAACATTACATTGACGTCATTACTTCGGTACTCTATATCCAAGCTAATATACAAAATCTTCAAAGTGAAAAAAGAAAACTGGCAGGAGCGGGATTCGAACCTGCGACATCCGGAACACGTATACCTTACATTTGTGGATTGTTTGACTAAAATTAAATCACATTCTTTGAATTCAATCACATTTTGGCACTCAAAGCGCTGGAGATAATATTTCCCAATTTCGTCTCCTTTTCAATAACATGGGACGCCACTGCATTGGATTTGTCAATACAAATGTCCAGATTAGTCTTGGTTCTAAGAACTTCGTATTGTTTGTTTTGTCGATTACCCGTTGTGTGGAAAAATTGAAAACTTTAAAGAGGGAGCTGTGTAGATTTACTGCCATGCGGTTTCTGTGTGAAAGCGGTGGTGTGGAGGTAGCGCCCTCCTTCGGCTTGGACCAGGACTAACGAAAGATTGCTTGAGATTCCATTAATTATGCATTTTTATTAATGTAATGCTTCTACTACGCATATCAGGACAACCTTGATAAATGAATCTAACTCACATTATGAGAGCTGACGGGATAACGATCATGCCAGTCATGAGCTTGAAGACGAAGCGTGGATTATCCTCAACAGTAGTTTCATAGACAGTACCGAACAATGACGGGGCCGTGATAGCAGCTATACACTCCAGAGCTCCCGTGATTCCGTACAGGCTACCTATATTCAATTAAAAAAGAAAATAAAGGACAATTGAATATAATCTTAAGCTTGCACAACATCCATAAGAAGTTCACATACATTTTTAATACTTTGTCAGTATTTTTTATTGGATTTAGAAAAACGTATCCGGTTTTAGCCCCCAATTCTTTAGACTTGAGATCAAGTCTTTCCATCGAGGATCCAATTAGCCCTTTTGAGATTTTGCGACATAGAGGGGCGCTGTCTGATTTGGGTTAAACCTTTTGTGCCATACAAAAGGTTTACCCAAATCAAATAGCGCCTTTAAGAATGGAAGAGCATTACATTTGTATTTGATAAGAAAATAAGGACATGCATATTTACGTTTTCGTTTACTTAATATTATAAGAAAAAATATTTTGACCATTAAAGCATGGTTAGTTGTAAAAACAAGTTGAGTTGGTATTACATGGCTGCTTGAAGTAATGTCAGTGCCAGCCGTCACTATATTTTACTATTTGTTCAGTTCATGGATAGCCAGTAGGTCCCTGGTCATCATTTATACACGGTGGTGGAAAACCGGATCATCAGAGTTTTATTCCTTGGTGAACAGTTTGACGTGAACAGTCAACAAAAAATAATTTAAGCTTAACGAAAGGTTGGAATTGTAATTGCATAAAGTATGAAATGTGTTCAAGTGCACTGAACCCAGCTGATACTTAAATAAACAAGAAGTGAGCAATACGGTAATGATTAAGCAGTAAAGGCTTCACTAGAAAGGCGTAATCATGATCAAAAAATGTTATACCCATGTCTTTCTGATTTTATGGTGAAACGTTTAATTTGTCTACTTAAAGCCCTACGTCTATGTTTTATTTTGACGGAAAGGTTTTATGCTTTTTTAAAGGCATTTTGGGTACGACTTTGGGCCCAAACTATCCGTTAACTGTTTAAAGCCTTATAATGTATGGCTTGTATTTTTCAAGATTAATTGTTCAGGCTTTGGATAGCTATTGTTAGCTCAAACTTACCGTAACTGCTCCTTTTGACCAACTTTGATACTTGAGATGATATCATTGCGCCCGGGACCATACGAAATGCACCAAACACCACAACTAAAAAAAATCAACATAATTGACAATATGTATTATAGTGGATATCTATAATATGAGTGAGAGTGAGACGTGTCAGGGTGGGTTCAAAGACATTGTTAGGTTGGCAGGATTGTGTGTTGTCTGTAGTGCACTTTTGGTGAGGGTGGAGGGAGGACTGCAGTCCTCGACTCAGTTACCTGTTGGCCCCTATGCGTGTTTGCCCAGTGAGGTTAATTGGTTGAAACACCAAAGTTTGTGTCTGTCAGGTGTAACCCAAATGTTACCCAACAGTATACGGTTGTGTAAAATCTTACACAAGTTGTGTACATTTTTACACAACCGCTGTTTACTATAATGAACCTAGCAACTGTTGTGTAAACAGTTTACACAACCCTAGTTGTGTAATTTGTAAACAACAGTTGTGTAGTATTTCTACACAATCATGTGTACAATTCATTTACCCAATTAGTTGTGTAAATGGTTTACACAGCAATTGGTTAATTTTTGAAGCAAAAACGGTACAAAACCTTAAAAATTACGGGAAGTGCACAGTAAATTGACGGGATTTTTTTTACAGTTTGCATTGCCTTTAACTAACAGAAATGAATGAATTCGGAACCAGACTAAACGGAAGTAACTTATTATACATTACTAAAGGTAAAGTGTACAAATGCTACGATAATCTACTAAAGACTATACAAAGTGAACGATGTTGTGATTTAGCTTTATATTCAGCGTATCCACCTCATTATAAAGTCATGGCTTCCCATGAACAATTTCAATATTTGAATATGAAATTGAAGGAGATGTAATAAGATTATTCACCTATATGTTTGTAAAAGAAAATATCAAAATTCTATTATGGAATTGTTTGAATAAAACATATTATGGTCAAGAAAGTGTATTTTTGGACTAAACACGGCAATTTAACCTGATTTTTGTGAATAAAAATGTCCTCATTTCTGATTGGTCGTACTTCGTGATTGGTCTATTTCTTATAATAATAATAATAATAATTAAGGCATTTATATAGCGTTCTTACACAAGTGGTATCACAACGCTTTACATCGAGAAAAAAAAAGAAAAAAAACCAACATAATTAATTAATAAGGTGCCTATAAAACAAATGACTGGTATAAGTGAGTTTTGAGTGATGTTTTGAATTGAGTAAGAGAACTGGCATGACGAATTTTATAAGGAAGACTGTTCCAAAGGTTTGGAGCAGCTGCATAAAAACCTTTGGCAGATGTGGATGATCGGGTTATGGGTTTTGTTAAAATCCTGGTATCTAAACTAGAACGAAGTGGACGATTGGGCTGATATGGAACGATAAGTTCAGTGAGGTAAGATGGGGCACTGTCACTCATACATTTATAGGTAATGGTTAACAATGGTTATCACGTGCTTCAAAGTCTACACAACAGTTGTTTAAATTCAGTTTTGGCGACAATATCGATTTATATGCATTTACACAACCTAGCATTTACACAACTTGGATATGATCACACAACCTTGTTCAATAATTACACATGGTTGTTTAAAATCTTTTCTACACAGCGGTTTTTTACACAGGAAAATAACAGTATAGGGCCTACAACTTGTTACCAACTTTTGTTGGGTTCAGTTCCAGTATACATTTTTGACTTACAATATGCAGGATTTGTAAGATGACTTACCGAGAAAGAGTCCCGCGTTAGTCCTGGCATATATCGGTATAATCGTGCTGATTAACATGGACACGAAGCCGATTTGAATCAAGCCATAATCGTCGAACCACGTCCTCAGAATCTTAGCCCCTAGTGTCATACCTTTAAGGGAAAATGCAGTATTCCTTTTAAAGTCTAAACCACGTGTGGTGGAACCAAATATGGAACTACATAATAAGATTTACAAAAAGAAACAATGATGCATTTAAAACTAACAACATGATGGAGCGTGTTGGAATTTTAAAGTTTCTGACGAAAGCAGCGGTTACAAATCACAGTGGGAGACTTGAGACGCTGGTGGCAGCAGACATACCGGTCCTTTTCCATCGTTCTCACCAGTTGTACGCATGCTCCGAACTACGCGCGCATGCTCAGAACTGGCAAAAAGGACTGGTATCAGTCTCGACTCCATATATGGGCGCGTGTGCGTTCCTTTATCGCGCAAGGCATGGTGGGAAAAACATGGCGCAGCAAGATCGTACCCATGGTAACGAGGTTGGACTGGTATGTCTGCTGCCACCAGCGTCTCAAAAGTCTCCCATTGATTTATATGCACTCTAGCACACTTCTTTCTCCGTTCACAAAATGCCACTTTACTATAAACGGACTTTAAAACAGACTCATTCTGTGTTACTGCAACTATCTACGTCCATCAGCCTTGGCTGCATAAAGCTTTTCCTTGTTACGGCAATCCACAGCAAAACAAAACAAAGCTTCATTTTAAGAGATTATTTCTTTAAGTGAACTTCACTTTTGTTTAAATAATACTCCGTCTGCGTCATATGAAAAGGGTCTATAAAAACGCCCACCTACCCAATGCGAAACCGACTAGTTTCGTTGCACTGAAGATACCAATTCGACTTGGGGTCCAACAGAAGGGCTCCCCTAACGTTATGATCTGCAATATCACCAGGAAGTACACAGCGAGCATGTTGTAGAAAAAGAAGGCAAGAGCGTTGATCACGAGGACGCAATTCCACTCTCCAGTGGAGGGATCCCGGAAAGTGGCAAGAATATTCTTCAAAGCGAAGAGTAGGCTGGATGCTTTTCCACCATCATTGTCAGTGGCTGTTGAAGAGCTCCACTACAAACAGTAAGACCAGAAAAGCAACTCAAGAACTGAACTTTGAACAAAGAACAGTCCGAAAACAGCACTGACACTTTCAGGCACAACATATAGCATCTGGTACTTCACGTTCTTGGGATTTTTGTCTTCCCAAATGGCCACATTTTAGTACCTATTACGTGTGAAATGTGGGTGAAATGAGTATGAGAGAAATGAAAAACCACAATGTCCTGTAAGTTTGAAGGTTTGTCCTAGACCGGGAGCCCAGGGGGGTCAGCCTAGCTGGAAAGTTAACAAATGTTCATGTATATAGCAATGATCCACCACGTGCATGCCGATGTAAGGAAATGGACGTCTGCCGAGCACACTGTGGTGGGTGTGGTCAGGAGGGCCATGACAAAGGGCCCCCAAAATTGAGCTAGCCTAGCTGGTGAGTTAACCCGATGAAACCTACTGGAAAATGTTCGGCATAGTCCCAGGTATCATGAATGGCCACTGACAGACATTTTCAGTGGTGGAGTGTGCCCCACCAGACGAAAAAAACCTGTACAGGAGGGGGCGTGGCCGCAACCCCCTCCCGTTCGTTTTCGCTAATACAGTTGCAACGCGACGATAGAGAAAAATGTGAAACCGGTTTCTATAGTTGCCTTGACACTTGTAGAAAATAAAAATGTAACTTAAGATGTTCCGAAATCGTCCGGGAAAACCTATAATATAGGTTTTCCCGGACGATTTCGAAAAATGTGCACATTAATTTGTAAAAGATGCATTCGTTTTCGTGCGAAATAGAATGAACGTTCACAATCCCGTTTTCTATTTTCCATAAAGGTGCGTTCAGTTGTAAAAAATCAGCGTACGATTTTCCGAATGTGCACTGAATGTAGTATATTGATATTATTTTAGCGCGAATTCGAATGCACATCCAGAATCCTGTTTTCCTTTCAATTTATCATCAATCTATTTCGCTAAATGTGCAGCCGATTTCTAGAAATTTCTCGAAGTGCCAAGAAAGCAAAACTTGTGAGTGTTCTTGCGGAAAAGTTCAATCTAGAGATGGCTGAGCCTCCGCAAACTTCTGATCGAGAAATTGAGCTGGCCAAAATTGAGCTGGAAAAAAAAAAGGCTCAGGCTTGAGCGAGAAAAGGAAAAAGACAGGCTTGAGTTTGAGAGAGAAAAGGAAAAAGAAAGGCTTGAGTTTGAAGAAAGAGAAAAAGACAAATAAAGAGAACAAGAATTTGAACTACGAAAGCTTGAACTCGAACATCAACTGAAAACTAGAGAGTTGGAATTAGGTGCAAAGAAAGACACAGGCAAAGAGAGAGCTCCAATTGACTTAGATCTAGCGAAAAAACGTAAGGTTGGTGCCGAAGTTCAACGAACATGATGTTGAAACATATTTTCTGTCTTTCAATAAAACTGCCAAAAGTCTTAAGTGGCCTGAGAAGTATTGGCCTTTGCTCCTGCAGAGCACGTTTGTGGGTAAGGCTCAAAAAGTCTATACAACGCTTTCATGGTACCAGTGTAGTGAATATGCTACAGTTAAATCAGCCATTTTAAATGCTTATGTGTTGCTTCCTTAGGCCTATAGGCAGACATTTCGAAAATTGACTAGATCAAATGGCCAGACCTTTGTCGAATTCGCTAGACAAAAGGAAATTGTGTTTGATCGATGGTATCGATCTCTCAAAGTTGAGAAGAAATTTGAGGAGCTGAAAGAAGTTGTCCTCATGGAGAAGTTCAAAAACAGTGTCCCACTGAGCATCAAAACCCATTTGGAAGAACATCAGATCACCCGGCTGAAGAAAGCTGCAGTGGTAGCTGATGATTACGAGTTAACTCACAAAATGAGTATGGGCAAACAAATTTCCAGTCAAAGGGTTTCTACAGACACACTGATATATTGAGAGCAAGTCAGGTTCCGAGGCACAGTCTAGCACTGGTAATCTTGATCCATCGTATAAGAAGCCTTCATCACCAAGTGGAGCCAAGGAGGACCGAAAGAAGTTCTTTCCTCCCATCACATGTGATTACTGTCACAAGAAAGGCCACACGAAGGCGAGACGCTTCAAGTTCATCGCTGACGTGCGAGAGCGTTCCGAAAAGCCAGTCGCTTTTGTCCGTAAGGACACTTTACTTCGTAGGAAGTCCGGTGAGGCCGATGGCAACCGTTTTTCGTCTTCGAAGGTGGTTGATGAAATCAACCCAGTTGATACAGGCGCGTCACAGTCGCTGATGCTGGAGGATGTGTTGTCATTGTCTCCAGGAAGTTCGATGAATGCGAAAATGTTGATTCAAGGTATTGGGGTAATGTTATGCCTGTCCCGTTGCATAGGGTAAATTTGAAATGTGACTTGTTCACTGGCCCTGTGGATGTTGGAGTTGCTCCTAGTCTGCCGATGAAAGGTGTCGGGTTCTTGCTAGGTAATGACGTTGCGGGAGTAAAGTGTCGGCATCCCCTATTGTCCCTGGTGGACCTGTGGGTGAGGAGTTTCCAGAAATCTTCCCCGAGTGTGCAGTGACGAGATCTCAGTCGAAACCGATGGAAAAGGAGGTTGCAGAGTCAGTGCCGATAGAGGAGGACTCTAGTGTTTGGCTGGCTGAAACTTTCTTAAATAATGTAGAAGAAAATGATGGAGTGTGTTTAAAGACGCTAAGTTTAGCCGATCCTCGCTGATAGAGCAGCAGAAAGCGGACCCATATTTGAGGAAGCTCGCCCAGACAGCGTGTTCTGAGGAAGAGGTTCAGTGGGTTCCAGAATGCTACTACGTCCATTCTGGCGTGTTAATGAGAAAATGGAGACCTACCCAGAGGCCAGCTGATGAAGAATGCAGTATTGTTCATCAAATTGTTGTTCCTCCGTGTTACCGTGATGAGATCTTGAGAATTTCTCACGAGATTCCGGTTGCAGGTCATCTTGGCATTAGAAAGACTCAAGCTAGAGTCATGGCGCATTTTATATTGGCCTAAAAGCTACACCAAGATGTGGTTGCATTCTGCAAGACGTGCCATACGTGTCAGATGGTGGGGAAGCCACAGCCATCAATGAAGCCTGCACCGATGATCCCAATTCCTGCATTTGATGAGCCATTTACGAGAGTCCTCGTTGATTGTGTTGGTCCTCTACCGCGGACGAAGTCCGGGCATCATTTTTTGTTGACCATAATGGATTTGTCAACCAGATTTCCAGAGGCCATTCCACTGAGGAAGATAACAGCCAATGTTGTTGTTGAGGCTCTTATGCAGTTTTTCAGAAAATATGGTTTACCGAAAGAAGTGCAGTCCGATCAAGGGTCTAACTTCATGTCGGGTGTGTTTCAGGAAGTCTTGCGTGAGCTGGGAATCAAGCAGCTAAAATCATCTGCATACCACCCGCAGTCTCAAGGAGCTCTGGAGAGGTACCACCAAACCCTCAAGAATATGATAAGAGCATACTGCGAGGATTTCCCAGAAGATTGGGACAAAGGAATTCCCTTTCTGTTGTTTGCAACTATATGGACTCACCGAAGTACCGAACGAGTCAACCGGTTTTACTCCGTTTGAGTTGATATACGGTCATGAGGTGAGGGGGCCCAGTTTAAAACTCATAAAGGAGAGGTTTCTGGCAGAGGAGGATGATACCAATCTGCTCGACTATGTGTCGAACTTCAAGGAGAGGCTGTCCAAAGCATGTTCTGTGGCATAAGAACATCTCAAGGTGTCCCAACGGGTTATGAAGACAAGAGCAGACAAGAAATCCGAAGTCCGCATCTTTAAACCCGACGAAAAGGTGCTAGTGCTGTTGCCTCTGCCTGGCGAGCCCCTTAAAGCGAAGTTTAGTGGGCCCTACTGTATAAAAAAAAAAATTAATGATGTAAATTACATAGTCAGTACCCCAGATTGAAGAAAGAGCCAACGAGTTTGTCATGTGAACATGCTCAAGAGGTACTACGAGCGTGGTAATTCTGGCCAACTGGGGGTAGCTGTCATTGAGTCAAAACCCGACAGTGACAATTCTGATGATGAAAACCCTTGAGTCAAAAACAGCTGAACTTGAGTTTTGGGCTGTTCAGCTTTCAAATTTTGAAATTCTTGTCAACTTGGACGAAATCCTTGGTTATTTGCACAATGACCAACGGAGAGACTTATCAAGTCTACTCCAAAAGTACGAGCGAGTTTGTTCTGGCAAGCCAGGCCGCATACGTCGGTTGCCGTTCATGATGTTGATGTAGGGAATGCAAGACCTATAAAACAGGCACCCTATACCGACTTAACCCTGACAAATTATCGAAGGTTCGGGAAGAGGTTAAGATCATGATAGAGCATGACTATATAACCTAGTCAGAGTTCTTGGAGTTCTTCCATTGTCATGGTGCCAACGCCTGACGGGACACTTAGATTTTGTATTGATTATCGAAAAGACAATGCAAAAGCTAAGACTGATTCGTATCCTATCCCTAGGCTGGAAGCCTGCATTGATCGAGTGAGAAATTCTGCATTTGTCAGTAAAATCGACTTGTTGAAAGGATATTGGCAAGTGCCCTTGACTGACCGAGTCAAAGAAATTTCGGCGTTTGTGACACCCGATGGTCTGTACCAATGTAAAACGATGCCCTCTGGGATGAAAAACGCCCCGGCTACGTTTCAGAGAATGATGAGTCAAGTCATTTCTGGGCTAGAAAACTGTGTTGTCTATATTGATGACATTTTGGTGTACAGCGATAGCTGAGAAGACCATCTGAAACACTTGAGTGCCCTGTTTGACAAGCTTTCTAAAGCAAACCTTGTGGTGAACCTCAAGAAGAGTGAGTTTGCCAAAGCAACAGTGACCTACTTAGGTCATCTGGTCGGTCAAGGTCACGTGCTACCACGAGTAGTAAAGATTAAAGCCATTCAAGAGTTTCCCGTACCCACAGGGAAAAGAGAACTGATGAGGTTCCTTTGTATGAGTGGATTTTACAGGAAGTTTGTTCCAAACTTCAGCACCATTGCGACTCCATTGACTAAACTGTTACAGAAAAATGTAAAGTTTGTTTGGTCGGACTCATGCCAAAGTGCTTTTGAGAAATTGAAAGCCATTCTAACAAACGAACCAGTTCTGGCTGCGCCAAAGTTTGACAAGGCGTTCAAAATAGCCATTGACGCCAGTGATGTTGTTGTCGTAGCGGTTTTGCTCCAAGAGGATGAGTCAGGCATCGGGCGACCGATCAGTTACTTCTCGAAGAAACTGAATAAATACCAGGCCAAATACTCCACCATCGAAAAAGAGGCGTTAGGTCTGGTCCTTGCCCTACAACACTTTGAAGTGTATGTAACAAATGGTGCTGGGGAGACGATCATTTATACTGATCATAACCCACTTGTGTTTTTGGAGAAATTTAAGACCAAGAACCAAAGATTATTTCGATGGAGATTGATTCTGCAACCATAGCCACTGAAAATCATTCACATTGCCGGGAAGAGCAATGTTTTGGCTGATGCTCTGTCCAGAGTTTATAGGATTGTACTTATTACATTGATTTCTGTATTGTAAGACCAGTAAGAGTTTTAATAACCAAATGGGTGAAAATAACAAGTGTTATAATGTAAGAATGTTTTATCTTGTGTCCAAGTGTATTTCAAAGCATAAAGAACAAGGGAAATGGATGTAAAAACTGTTTTTGTAAGTTTTTATTATCTGTACCTCTTTTTGAAAAACTAAGCTCTGGCCCCAACACATATATTGTATAATGTACTGTACATATCGAACATGGTCAATAGCCTATTTGTTTCGGGAAATTGACATTTGATGAGAATGGTGTGTTTTATGTTTTTATAGCCACAAGGCATCGGCAAATATGCCAGGAAAATTTGACAGGATTAAAATAATGTATTGCGATGATATAAGCGAAAATGTACTTGGAAGGGGGTGGCGGCCACGCCCCCTCCGCACTATTCGCGCCGCTCTTAAGTTAATTTTTCGAAATCGTCCGGGAAAACCTATATTATAGGTTTTCCCGGACGATTTCGGAAAATCTTAAGTTACATTTTTATTTTCTACAAGTGTCAAGGCAACTATAGAAACCGGTTTCACATTTTTCTCTATCGTCGCGTTGCAACTGTATCAGCGAAAAGGAACGGGAGGGGGTTGCGGCCACGCCCCCTCCTGTACAGGTTTTTTTCGTCTGGTGGGGCACACTCCACCACTGAAAATGTCTGTCAGTGGTCATTCATGATACATGGGACTATGCCGAACATTTTCATCGGGTTTCATCGGGTTAACTCACCAGCAAGGCTAGCCCAATTTTGGGGGCCCTTTGTCATGGCCCTCCTGAACACACCCACCACAGTGTGCTCGACAGACGTCCATTTCCTTACATCGGCATGCACGTAGATCATTGCTATATACATGGAAATTTGTTAACTTTCCAGCTAGGCTGACACCCCCCCCCCCCCCCCCCCCCCCCCCCCTGGGCTCCCGGTCTAAAATAGTCATTGTGAGGTTGTTCAGAAAGTGACATGATCTGTACATTCTAAAGTTTATTCAGTCAGGTCTTTTTGGTGACGAATATGGCATTACTTTAAAAAAAAAACCTAAAATTTCCCTGGTTGTTGCTCAGAGGAATCATGAACGCAATCAAGAACTGCAAGGAAGAATCGCAGGGCCAAAATTGTATTTGTGAAATTTCATTCATATTTTTGTAAATGGTAAAATCAGCAATACATCACAGCTTTTGAAGTGGAGGATTTGGGTTTTGCCCAAAGTTTGCCATAAAGTTAATTGGGAAAAGTTCCCAAAGTGCCGATCGGCCAAAGCTTTCCAAGGTTATTGAAAGAGGTAAAGAGGAATCATTTGAAATAAAAAGAACTGCAGTTGCTCTGCATTTTTCAATTTGTGGGTAGCCCGATACTGCGGCCACTGCTGCGTGAATATCAGACTCCTATACAAAAGTCCGACATTTTGGTTTTACTGCGCATGCTCAGTGGCATCCATACATGTACCTACATAAATATTAGTATTACCTCAATATTTGGTAGAAATAAGAACACGAAGGTGGTCGTCAGTGCGCAGACAAGAGCCAAGATCAGGAATGTGACAGCGAAGCCAGCGCCCTGTATCAGGTAGCCAGTGGTGACCTGCGCGATGCCCTGGGATAGTATGTTGAGCATAACTAATATCAAAATGCAGGCTGGCCGATTCTGCTCATCCGTAATGCTCACCATGTAGGTAAGTGCCATGGATACTTGCAGGAAGAAATTCCCGCCAAACCCAAGGACGACAGCGGGTATCAAGGCGAACCAAGGCGACAGAGTCAACCACGAAATAATGGCATAGATCGCCATATGTAAGGTATACGCCACACATGGGAGGAGGGCAACACTCCGTTTGTTGGAGTTCGAGTCCGACCAGGACATGGCGAGAATTGTCATGAGCAGCGCGGGGATGTTCCCTGTGATTGTAGTGACCGTCACCAGTATCGTCGTTTGAGCTTGATTCTCCGCGTTGGTAGCATCCGCCGAGATGTTTTGAGAGGGAACGCTCTCGGCCGAACACGGGCCGACTTTTGGGAGCAGCGTCCCGTTGATGCTTTCCCCCTCGTAACCCAGCTCGGCTGAGACCAGGAATTTCAATGCTTGCAGCGTGACGGGACCGATTGATCCGAAGGAAATTCCAATCAGAAATGAGTAGATGAAGAGGACGACTTTGAGAGGGATCAACTGTGTGAGGTACATGTACTGGCTGCCACCTTCCATTTTCAGAGTTGTATGGCCAGTGCCAAGTCAACGATTAAGCCTTTAACCGTTGATGATTTTGCTGCTTTGTTCGTTGTGAATTAGAAATTTATAGAACGGCACAAAATTTCCTCCGTGGAAGACACTGAAAATGAACCTGTTATTAAGGAATAAGAAAAGAGACTGATATTTAAACGACTTCACAGAAATATAAACACATCACTGACGGATATCGATACAATTTTAAGATTTTTTCTTCAAATTAATAACCATCACACAAGCCACAAGGGAAACTGACTAAGTAATTTTGAATGATTTTTTCAGTGAACAAAGAAAACTGGTAGGAGCGGGATTTGAACATGCAACCTCCAGAATACCGTACCAGCGCTCTACCAACTCGTGCCCTATATTGGCGATCTCCCAAATTGTCAGTGTCTTTGTTCGGGGGGGGGGGGGGGGGGGGAGGGAGGGGGCGCTAGTCAGAATTCATAAACATATACCGTATAACCAGGGAGCAACGCCCAACTTTACGATGCAACCTGGGAAACTGACGAGGTAATTTTGAGGGAAATTAAAAGCCTTCAGTTTTCTATACACTTACATATAATTACAGAGAACAATATAAATTTGTCAGCCGAAACTAGATGTTGAGTCTTTTAACTAGCATAGCGTTAATGCACTTCAAAACGATCGTTAGATTGAATTTGCACGTGAATCGGTATGATGTCCGCAAAACAAACACAGACTTTATGACCATTCCGTGACGGCTCCCATTCCCAGTTGGAAAATTTCACCTGGCGGGGGGGGGGGGGGGGGGGGGGGGGGGAGGGGGGGGGGGACTTTAACCCACTATCAGTAACCCAAACCTTCATTATCAGTGGAACAATCGTACCAATCAAATTATAAAATTGACCATTAAAATAAATAGTTGAGCCCTTTCTCACAAAACATCAAGGGTTAAAACTCACCAGAAATGAAGCTCCTTGTAGCTGGGGTTGCAGACAGAGAAGTAACGTGTTGATTTAATGTTGGTAAATGAAATACCAGTATATATCCGACTGTTGTAAAAAGACGCTCAGTTTTCAAACAACAGGAAACAGAATAGTCTTGCCCGCACGCCTCTTTACAAATACAGGACATACCCGCATAAGTACCGTATAGAACGGGATATACTCTGCATATTCACATCGGATTCGTGTAAAAATAAACTGTTTGTTGCGGGTACAGTAAATCGTGATTCCTCGTTACTGTCGCGCTCTACTGATTCACGCAGGTATCTTCGTAAATTTAAAAGGAATTAAAAGATGGAGGCGTGTCATTATTGGTCGGGCAACATTGTGGCGCGTTTTTCTGAATACGCAGGGAATCGATGAACGTCTCGTCGCATGACTTTGTCGTGTAAATAGAAACACACTAATTGATTTTTGTTAATTTAGAACAATTGTCGCGCGGGTAGTCCCCTTTGTGTAAACTAAAAATGACGTCACACTGTGTTTACAACATTTGCCAAGTGTGGAGATGCGGAACGGCTGCATGTGTGGAGTGTTTTGTCTATGAATGTATATGGCCCAACCGTGTGCACAGAACTAAAATTTCACTCTCTAGATCTACACTATAGTTTTGAATCTGAACAGCGAAGGAAATCAACAGAATTAATCTTTTTGTAGACAAAGTGTTGGGGGAGAGAATAACTTTGGGGGGGGGGGGGGGGGGTAATGCCCGCCACTGATTTCCAGGATTAGATTTACTTCGTGTTAGGGCCTAAAGGAAACCATTGTTGTTGCCTTGTTTTTGAAAAATGTAGTCTTGGTTTTTGTTGCAAAAAAAAAGGCAGAAAGTGACATGAGCCCAACTTGTAGTACTATAGATGCCTGCCGTGATACCACATCACTGTATTCCGTCCCGAGATAAACACAATGTGACGTCATTACGTCCTAGGTATTCAACCTAAGCGAGTGTTCGACCAAGCCTTTCGACCAAGAATAATAATGCTGTGCTTGAAGAACTTCTATTATAAGCCAGTTCGGTATTTCAACTGCGCATGTGCACAATGACATTTTTATATCCCGAATGACCAGCGTGAACTAACGCGCGCGCGTGTGAACGCAAAATGTGGTCGCACAACGCGCACGTGTTAAATTCAATCGGAATGGGCGTTCGCGTAACATGGCGTGACATTACGTCAGCAATTTCATCCTGAAAAACATTTGACCTTTGAGATACCGAACTGGCTTATTCCGTTGTCGCGTAAATATCAGACTCCCTGAAAATCCGACTTGTTGATTATAATGCGCATGCTCAGTTATGGAATTACGAAGCAAACTGGTGTCCACGACAAACTGTCATTTTACATTAAAGTCCCTTTAAAATAACCTTGCTATTCCTGTAAAAAGACGGGGTATCGTTGTTATTATTGTACCAATTCCCGTTTATTTATATACACACAGTGTAAAAAAACATCCCTGTAAAAAAATCCCTGTAAAAATACAGCAAGTTCATTGGAAGCTAGGTTGCCAGTACCGGAAATAATGAACGAACTGGGAACCATGCAGACTAATTAGAATTATCATTATTTTATATTATTATCAGTGTTGCAGTCGAGTACTTTTTTCCGAGTACCGAGTACTGCCGAGTATTTAGATTGCCGAGTACCATTCAAGTCCGAGTACTTTGCCAACCGAGTACAAGTACAGGTCTCCGAGTCCGAGTACTTGTATTTCCGAGTACGAGTCCAAGTCCGAGTAGGCCTACTTGTATTTCCGAGTACGAGTACGAGTCCGAGTACATTGTGCTTGAAGTAAGGATGGGACGTTTACACGTTAAAAAAAAAAAAGGGCAAATCCGTTTAGAAATTTTCCTAAACGTTTAAACGGAACTCAAATTTTAAAAATGGGACCTTGTATTTACGCAATCTTACTTCAAGTTCTATTTACAAAGAATCTACGATCTTTAAAAACGTGGATGCTAAATAAATTTTCCAAACCTGTGTCTTTGTCATTATTTTAGTCAGTAATATGCAAGTTTCCAACACAAAAACACTCTCTCCTTCATGGAAACAAATGCCATTTCCCGAGGTGACATCACTGACTGCGCGACGGTCAACGTTAAACCGCCATCTTGAATTGCCTCATTATGTATTCAGTGTCATGAAGCATTAAGTTGGTATTTAAGCCAATATGGGGAAAGGCGTGCTGTGTTTCGGGCTGTGTTATGAATATTTAACAGGTCAATCGCCATGAACATTCATAAATATTGAAACTAGAATCCCCTGGCCTTATAAGGGTGGGTAATTTGAATTTGAATGCCTGTATCAGGCCAGGAAGCGCCAATGCCACTCAAAAGTGAGATCAACGATCACCAAAAAGGGATGATCCAAGCCTGGCATCGGCATTGGGAGGGGGAATTCCAACCGCGATATTGCCCGGAGGCTTGAGATTTTGGAGGGTACCGTGAGGTACAATTTGCGGAAATTGCAAGATAATAATTCTATGGAAAACGAGGCAAGATCTGAAGACCACCTCGTCGCGCCAAAACTTCACACGAAACCATCGAACGGCCATTTTGAGAACACCTCGGCGTTTCACATATGATTGGCCCAATTGTCCGGTTCGCTCGTGGCCCCCGCCTTGCAAACAGGACCGTCGCTAGCAAGGGCTGATCTCTTTGAGCTCTCATTGGACAGATTTTGCAGGACCTGTGACGTAGCATGCAGCGCGCAAACTCGATTGCTACAGCTGTTTATCATGTAGCGCGCGCTAGCTGCATGCGAAGGTCATGGTAAAGTTACCCATAATGCCATCCGTACTTCCTTCACAAGATTCTGTGAAGCGACATCAGCCCTTCCCATGCCCAGCGCCCTGTTTGCAGGGCGGGGGGGGGGGGGGGGGGGGTGGGGGGGGGGGGGGGGTACAAGCGAATTTGTCCGGACGGTGCGCAGAGGAAGTCGATTTCTCCGCAATCAACCATTTGAAAGTATAGATAAAATAATCAGTGAGGCCGTGGTAAGTCAAGTCATACGTGTTTTGTATCGAGTATTGCTATTCGAGTACGAGTACGTTGATGATCGAGTACAATTTCGACACGTCGAGTTCAAGTACTTTGCTGCCCGAGTACGAGTACCGTCAGTTAGAGTACGAGTAGGCCTACTTTGATATTCGAGTACGAGTACGAGTACGAGTACGAGTACGAGTACGATAAAAACGGTACTGGAGTAGTACTCGAGTACGAGTACCGAGTACGAGTAATACAACACTGATTATTATTACTATGGCGAGAGTGTACAAATGCTACGATAACCCATGATACACTGCTAACTGTTAATATCGTGCCTTAACTTTGTATTCAGTTTATCACATCATAATGATGTCATGGTTTCTCACCATCAATTTTGATATTTGAACACAAAAGGAGATGTAATGAGATTCTTCACCTATGTTTGCAAAAGATCTAAATTTGATGGTGGAATGCATTGAATGATTACATATTATGGTATAGAGAGTGTGTTTTTGGACTAAACACTGCATGCAGTTTAACACGACTTTCATATGTACATCATTTTTCTCAATTCTGATTGGTCAGTTGCTAGGAGATTCGTTGAGGAGAACTCTGTCAATAAAGAACTCTTCATTGCCGTAGCTGTATACAACAAATACGTACGTTGCATTGACAAAGCGGTCAATTTAGATCCTCTTTTGTATAACGTTAAAACATAAAAACTGCGGACCCGTGATATTTTCACCGTATTGTACGTCCAAAATCCCTTCAAACTAAAATATGGTGTTTGGGTTTTTTTACAAGGAGAAAAACCCGCTATTTTACAAAAAAGTTTACGATGTAACTTCTATTTTCAATTTGTACTGGTCTCAAGCATAACATTTAAAGCATTCATCTCGGCTACGTCTCGTTGAATGGAAGAGTTAATCATTGACCTCATGAAAATATTCCTTACATTACACTCACAAACATTTGTATCATAATTTTACATTTATAGAAGGTCGTTACCGGTATTCAATGGCCAAGGCCTAAATTAAATGCCACTTTACACGCTTAAAGCCAGGCCAGTGTAAAATCGGCGGGAAAATGCCATAAGTATACCCCAGTAGAATGCACAACATCAGGCCATTTTTTTTCATCAGGTTTTTATATTTAAAAAAAGTTAAACATAATAGGATGTACAAATTGTAGCAATATTGAAAAAACAACCAATGCATTTTTTTGGGGAAACTCAGATTAGTCATGCAAGGCGTAAACAGGATCAACTTGATTAACATGAGCCACATTTTCTTCGCTTCTGCTTCGACTGGAATTTTGTATACTCTTGTCTGGCATAGCATAGACAGGAGCAGAGGCAGCAGGACTCTCAAGTGCAGTTTTCTTGTAAGGCTTTGCGTACAATGCAGGCGAAGCCTCTTCCTTGTCCAAAATTTCAACTGAAAAACTCCTTTGGAGTTTAGAGTCCATGTCTTTCTTGCTCCTTAAGACACGGGAACCAGCCAATCTTGAACTTTGAGAACGCTGTGGCTTCCGCGGCACCGGTGAGCTGTTTCTTGAACGAGCTTTCGGAGACTGGGTGTCACTTTTTACGTCAGATTCGATGGGGGTCGTTCGGGTCATGTCAGAGGTTCCACAAGCTGCTGTCGATTTCTTTCGAGTTTTGTCTGTCATTGCATACACAGCTTCCTGGGAAACCTCTGATGATGAAGGCGCAACAGGAATCATGTCAACTAATGATTTCTCATCGAAGCCATTTGGAGTGGTTTTGTATTTGTTGACGGGCCTTTGCGATTTCTCGTGTATCATGGCGTACACCACGTCAGAAGAGTCCACAGATTTGTGAGACACTGGGCGATTGTTCAACTTGCTTCCTCCGCGTTCAATCTCGCGTTGTTTGGGTTTATCCGGCACGGCATAAAGTACCTGGTCATTGTTGGTTTTCTTCAGAGCATGGGCGGTTGGAGACACAACACATACTTTCTTTGAGGACGGTTCTTTTTCTTCAACCATTCCTGCAAAAGACTTGGGACTTTGGGTCGTAGATGTGTTCAGAGTAACCGATTCGTACGCACATGGTATAGACGTAGTTTGCTCTCCGATTGATTCATATTGGCTCAAATTAACACGCGGTGAGTCAAAACTATCGCAAGTTGACTGCTCTCTCCCACTTACATCTTCCCTACCTATAGAGGAATATGCAATACAATTCACGTCTGGTTCATGGACTTCACGGGACGCATGGCCATCCCCAACCGTAGCATAGACCAGCCCTTCGCTACCATCCCCACACGTACTACAGTTGCGCGCAAGCGGTGCATCATCTAAACGGTCAGTATCGAGTTTGGGCTTCTGCAAAGCACCTCCCTCATCAACTGAGGTACAAGCTGCCATCCCAGTTCCAGCATCAAGCATCAACGTATTCGATTCGGACATACCGGTGTTGTGTTGTATATCATCAGCTTTTAAATTGGAAATGTAAGCAACACGAGAGCGAGATCTATCGCGGCTCTTTTTGGATTTTCGAGACCTCACAATTAGGAAGCAGATAATTAATGCTATTAGTATTGAGATCACAAGACCAATCGTAATCCCAACAGCAACTCCCGGGTCCAACTCCTGGGCCCTACTAGTGTCAGTTTGTGAATTAAAAACTTCACTGGTCATTGTCATGGCAGTCGAGGGATTGTCACACATGCTGAAATCGGTCACGAATGAACCGCTACTGCACTGACGTATCGTGACTGGCTCACTAGTTTCAGTCAAGCCAATGTCATTGGTAGCTGTGCAAGAAACAGACAGACTATTCCCATTCATGTTTTGTATGGTAATGTTTAGATTTTTATCGGAGTTGCCGTCCTGGACAGGATTCCACTCCTTTGTGCCGCTATCGAATTCCATCACTGTCCATCTATAACTAGTGACAGGTGGCACCGCCTCCGCCTCACAGTCAAATGTCGCTGATGTACTGCCGTCACGCTGTTCAACCATGTTCGATAAATCAAACCGGACTGTGACGTTGGTTGGTATCTTCAGAGGGACCACTGTGCAGTTTGGACCGGAGGCATCCGAGCCAGCAATACAGATAAACCGACCGTAGTTGTCTTTTTCAAGAAGACGGTGCGATTCGGTAAAGGTTAAGCCCCTTTCTATGTCTAGACTTCTTCTGTGCGTGCTTGATTCAAAATACCAGGTCAGTCTAACAGATTCGGTTTCTGCATCCCGAGGTACTTTACAGATAAAACGAACGTCGTCCTTTGGTGACACCATCTCTGGCCAAAATCTGCAAATAGGTGTGACAGTCAAAGGTCGTGTCACAGTTAGAAGTCCAACGGCAGAGTTTTCATTGATAGGGCCCGTATCATCGGTCTCTCGCTCCACCACCCAGCACCCGTATCTGCCACCATCGCTGTCAGTCACGCCGGTAATTTTCAAGCCGTAACGGCCATCATGATCATCGAAAGTTATGGAAAATCTTTCAGAACTGGAGGCACTGGGAAGCATAGTTGTTCGACATGTTCCAATGATTGCAATCGGACCATCCTCGACTTCCGAATAAACCCAGTTCATATGTGCACAGTCGATATCGTCTTCGGTTGAGCACCAGAAAGAAACATCATCCCCTTCTGGAACTGTTTGATCTACTGGATTCTCAGTAAAGAACTCCGCCTGGGCATGTACGTAGAACAACCCAAACACAACAATTACTAAGGAGACCTCCATCCTAATTATTGTTCAGTACAGATACAGAAACAAATTTCTAACATTCCAAGTATACTTCCGGGACTGTGTAAAAGCAAGTTCTAAACAGACATCCGTTTCTGACGTTCGGCAAGGACCAACTTTTATTTGCTATTGTATTGTAATTTTAGACTGCTGCAGGTCGCATGCGTGGTTGTGCTACTTCCTCAACGAAGCAGTTTGACGGATGTGCATTTGTCTGACTGAACATTTCCTCTCCAAAGTACAGAAGACTTAAAACAAAAGTGATTATCTAGTCCGGAAATCTGTGCCACATGCAATAAGACAACACGAACAAGATAATTTCAGCAGAGTACATATATATATTACTCCTGTAATGCTTAATTATATCTCCAACTTGAAAGCATCTGATGCATTTACAAATACCATTGGCATAAACGGTTAAAGGTAGTAATATAACATTTGCTTTTGCTGTAATACGGAATTGAGGGGTTAGTATTTTATAGGTAATACTGTAACACTGACCTGTTTAGAGTTTTGTGTGCATAGACACCGGGAAAACAAAGAGAAAAAAATGCTGTAAATGTAAAGTCTGGCTCCCTGACCCTTTTTTTAAAGACAAAACAGAGCAATTTATAGGCGTCAGGGAATTATTAGGTTGGGGAACTAGACTATTTCCAACGATGGTCAGCCGACCATCGCTGGAAACTGATACAAAAATTGCACTTTTCCTGAAAATGACAGCACACCGGTTCCCATGATTCCACAGGGTGCTTGAGAGTATTGTTTACTTAGGGCGTGTTTGTTTCACGCAGATCCGGAGCGCGATCAGTGATCCGGAGCGTCGAAAGCTGCTCCGGATCACGTTTTTAGTGATCCTGCTCGCGAGGTGGGTTCGCAAGATCCAAGATGGCGACGTGCGAGACGGACAGAGAAAAGTGACGGTATTTTTTCGTAGATTTGAAGCATTTAACGAGCTATTGTGACAGTATTTATTTATAATTCTTTTACAGTGTATTTTTGTTATTAAAGCTATGTACGATTTATTTACTTTTCTGGAAATACTAGATAGTTTATCATAAAAATAGCCCTACAGAATCTGAAGCAGACGACATTGTCGTGTAATACAAATTCTCCCAGCATGCAACATATAGCGAGAGGGATTCGCGATCCTGTTTGTTTTCGTTCGGCTCTGGATCAAACAGGCCCTGTGTCAATACCTTGTGTCAGGCCTACTCAGTTTTTGTTTTATTTTTAGCCGCGTCGCATCGCAGACGGGGCTCTATAAGCGCTTAGCGTTGTTGTTGTTGTTGTTGTTCTTCTTCTTTTGCCAATTTCGTCACGTGACAGTCACGTGACAGTTTTCCTTGACGAAACTCTCACACACGCAAAGTCTATGAGACCGCAGGCTGTATACTGTGCATGTGTCTATGACGAAACTCACACACGCAAGTCACCAACGACGCGGCTCCTGCACGAATTCGTGCTTGTCGGTCTCCAAACTGAATGTTGGGAATTTCATACTAGGCTAGTATACTGGTGAGTTTTCGTGGGAATGGGTATACGGGGGAGAAATGGACAGATTTTGGATTAAAATGCTAGCTCAGCTTTTTTCTTTATACACTGTAATACTATTATTTTCTGCGTTTGCAAAATGTTCAGTGTGGGGGGGGGGGGGGGGGGGGAGACTGGGGCGTGCGCACCCCCCTTTATTCCTTCATGCTTAGCTACGCCAATGTTTGCTGCAAATAGTTACTGCAACCACGTTATACTGGCATTTTCGTTCTCAAATAATAACCATGGAGGAAGGATTCCTTCCTCTATGAAATAACCAACATCACATGAGTGTACGCGCGCCCTCGGGTATGTTTCACTTTGACCTTTACAAAATGCCGAAACAAACATCTGACTATTTCTGATGAATATTAGGTCCGGTAGCCCCCAATGTCACGTGACGAAAACTGGCAGAATTCTGCCAGTTTCCGAAAACGTCCGACGGTTTCCGAACTTGTTTTAGGTAACATTCGGCTGCTAACGTTGATGTTCGCAATAAAGAAATGCCTGTCAGGCCCGTTACAAATCTTGGAATTCGAATTCCTATATATAAAAACAGAAATATCAATGCCACACTTTTGCAGTATTTTGCCGACTGGATTTTGTGTGCAAGAATATTAAATTTGAATGATGCCACTGACGTCACTTGGACTAACACCGCACGTCATGATTTATACTATAAAGATCCTAACTTCGACCCTGTAGCGCCATCTTGGATTTGAGCAGCGACATCTTGAATTTGAGCCGCGACATCCATTGATCTCCATTATTATAATAATGGAGATCAATGGCGACATCATAGAACCGCGCCATCTTGGAAAGTGCGTCACGTTTGGTCGGGTGACTCCGCCTGGTATCGCCGGTAATCGGGGGCGAGGAGGGTACCAGAGTACTATGCGGATGCTGGATCACATGATAATGTCTCCCGAACGGCCGGCGATATTTTTTTCCGTAGGCCTACCACATAATTATTCGCTTGAGTACCGGTATTTTTGTGTACTTGGCTATGTGAGCTGCAAGAAGATAGCTTCTCAGATTTGTTTTCCCTTGAAGTTGAAATAAAATCCTCCATGCCACCAATTAGAAAAAGAAAAACAAACCCCAGCAGAGGATTCGAACCCCAGCCTCGTGATTCAACGCCTTAAGCTCTACCAATATAGACACAACAAAAGCTCGAACGAATCGGTTTACTGCAACCTTAGGTAGTTGTCTGAATGACGTCACTATCTATCGCCCTTCATTGATAGCTTCAATAGCATACAAAAGCATGCAAACGTACTGCCATATAGCGAATATGTGGTACGAAAAAAATCGCGCGAACGGCCGTGCTGCGACAATGTCTGATTGGCTGTTTCCAACGAACCTCCTGATTAGTCCGTGATGCGAAAAACCACCTAGTCTGTTTCCCAGACCAAAATATTCTGACTATTTCTGATGAATCTTCAGGTCAGGGAACCAGACTAAAAAGCTCCCAAACTGCCGTGTTCCGGCATGTCCGATTGGCCGTTTCCAACGAGCCTCCCCATTGGTCGGCCCGACCCGCTGAATCTTCGGTGGTGCCGCGATATGATTTCCCCCTTGCCGACTGCGGGTTTGTTTGAAACCAGTTACAGTCACGACGGTCTGGCCGGAACTGGCGCCTAAGTTATGGCCGTAGCATGTGCGGGAAAACATCACATTAATTTGGGCTCGCCGAATGTTCATGCCAGACTGTTTTCACGGCACAAGACGCTTTCCCCCTATATTGCCAATACGATGGCCGATAAACAACGTAATTAGAAAATATAAATGTAAATACTAAAAATCAGTCGTCTATCTCTCTTTCAAATAGCTTACTGGCGAAATGCTGGTACTTTCTGCCAATGGTTTCCAATTATTTTTGTTAGAAAAGCAAAAAATGTATTACATAAAATAGTATTCATTTTCAAAGTGAACAAAGAAACTGGCAGGAGCGGGATTCGAACCTGCAACCTCCGGGTTACCGTACCGGCGCTCTACCAACTGAGCTATCTTGCCCTTCGTTGGCGGTTTCCCAAATTGTCAGTATCTTTGTTCGGCTGGGCGCTAGTCAGAAGTCATTAACCCAGAATGCCGTATAGCCAGGGATCACACCCAATTTTACGATACAACCTGGGAAGCGACATTGCAGTGTTGTAGTCGAGACCCGAAGTCCGAGACCGAGACCGAGACCAAGACCGAGACCTGATGGTCTGAGACCGAGACCGAGACCGAGACCGATACCGAGACCAGCAAAATACCGAGACCACGGGGTACCGAGACCGAGACCGAGACCACAGGGTACCGAGACCGAGACCGAGACCGAGACCAGGAAAAACTGGTCTCGAGACCGGTCTCGAGACCGAGACCGGTCTCGAGACCTACAACACTGCGACATTGTGTGGATCACTCAAGGAGGACACGACTTTTAAACTTATAATTCGTCAAACAATCCACAAGGAAAACTGACTAGTACGGTACGGTAACCAGGAGGTCGCAGGATCGAATCCCGCTCCTGCCAGTTTCTTTGTTCACTTTGAAAATGTATTCAAATTTACCTAGTCAGTTTCCCTTGTGGATTGTTTGACGAATTCTGGGTTTATGACTTCTGACTAGCGCCCACCCGAACAAAGATACTGACAATTTGGGAGACCAACAACAGCTGAGGCACTATAGCTCAGTTGGTAGAACTCCGGTACGGTAACCCGGAGGTCGCAGGTTCGAATCCCGCTCCTGTCAGTTTCTTTGTTCATTAATTAAACAAATTGAAAGATCAACCTAACTGATGCACCGAATACAAGGGTGCAGAAACAGTCAGCCTAATTCAAATTTAAGACGGCTTTTCAGGTAACAAAAATATAATCTGTCATAAAAAGGCATAATTCCATTCCCTCAAATTGATATTATTTTGTTGTAACTATATTTTGTATTAACAGTGTTTGTATGAACATGTATACACTTTTATAGTAAAGGTAGGAAATACAGCACAGAGTGAATATTTAGGATATTTGTGTCATGAAAAAAAATTGCCATATTTTGCAGTCTAGCATTATACATGTTGATCAAGGACATTAGACTTTATGTTCAATTTTTCTTTGTCAATTTAGGGGTTTTGCTGAGGGAAAGTTGAAGCCTTCCGTGATTAGTACGCCTGCCTTGCACTGCCACGAGCACCTGTGCCACTATGGAGTCACTGTCACCTTCCAACGCTGCCATCGTATCAAAGCCCTTTAATGACATAACATCAAGTTTGTTGTTCAGGTGCGGGAGAGAGACATTTTCCAAACTTTTGAATGGAAGTACACTAAGGAATGGATGGAAAGGGGTCTTAACACCAACCGAATTTTCACAAAAATAAAGCCTGTGTCTGCCTCTGACACCTTTTGGAAAGTTCCATGCCCAAACAGATGATGAAGTGAAGGCCTATGTCATCCATGCCTTCAAGAATGTGGATTTCAACTCTGTGGTTGTTGTTTGCAATATTGGACTTTGGGATGTGTGCAGATGTTAAGGAGCTACACACTGTTGTCCAAGAGAGCAGGCAAGCTAGAAGAGACTGCAAACATTGTTTTATTAGAAATATCATGACTAATTTCATTTTAGAAAATTATTAATTCAATTTGAACATCTATGTTTTGGGGTGCAACACCCAAAAGCATATAAATTATATCGTAAATCTGTTCATTACATCTGCCACGCTTGGGCTATTCAATATGATTTGGAGCTGGGTCTGGGTACTGCATTATTACATGTGGAAATCATTACTATACACCCTGTGAAATTGGAATATCTTTGCTGACTTGAAGACCCACACCAACTTGAAGAAGACTCAAGACCGAGTCATTATTAGTTTATATACCGTGGTTGAACATTGGAATGTTTGTGGTTTCTTAAATTAATTAGTATTAGACTTGTTTATCACTCATCCCAGTATAGACAGCTGGCCTAGTTTTGAGTAAATGAATTTTCACACATGCATACATGTATATTCCTGGGTATGTTTTCTGAAAGTTCACCATTTTATTCTATGGAAAAGTTTATGTAGCACTTTAGTGACTAACTAGGGTAAAAATTTCCATTTATTTTTGCCCAACTATAAGGCTATCCACCACTTAAATTTATTTTAATCTGTAAAATTTGTTGTTGCCAATATGCTACACTTTATTATGCATAATGCTTCAAGAATTATTCCTATAGCATAGGCTTATAGAAAGTTAATTTCAGCTTCTCATTACTTGATTAATAATTGCAGCATGTTAATTTACTTTTAATTTCGGAATTTTCTGTATCACCTTTAGGTTTTTACCATTTTAGTTGCATGTACATTGATTTATATATTTGAAGGAAATTGTCCTTGGCCAGTAAATAAAAACCAGGGTCTGTAAACTCTGATACCTGTATGTGTTATAGTGCATTGCATTATCTCGACTGCACAGGCTGATTAAAACCATCTGTCATCACTTCATTACATGTCAAAATATTCACAAAGGTAGTAAGGGGATGGTGATACGCCTAGTTTATGTTTTTTAAAGCCCTGAGGTTTTTTTCTCTTCAACCGCGGAAGTGCGCAGATCGGCGCTAAACTCGTCGTTGTGGGATTCCTCTATTGTTATTCAGTCAACTAGTTACATTAAATCTTCGGCTGTTGTCGAGCTGCTACAGACTAGTATAGTGGGATAGGCTGTGTCAAAAGGTCCCTAGTTCGAATCCACCTGTACCCATTTTTCTTTCCTGTGATATCTTTGGGATATTTTTAATTTAGGAGGGAAAAAGTGCTAGCTGTGCAACCACCGAGTTATTCATGAAATTGCTTCACCCGCCTACGGAAAAAAATATGCGTCCCGCTATACAATGTCCCCTCAGCCTCACACACACTATACATACACGTCGGGTCTGATCGATTGCCTGCGAATGGCAAGAATATGTAATTTACCAGCATGAAAATTCATCTATGCTGGTGGTTGATATAAGTAGGCCTAGTTACTTATACTTAAACGAATACTTCAATTTAATATTACGAATGAGTATGCCCTCTGATATTCAGTTATTTTGACGGCTTACATACAACAGGCGTAGCCGTAGCCGAAAATTCGGATACGGCCTAATTCTTTTGTAAGGGCGTCCCTTTTATTTCTGTGGTTCTCATATTTTTCCGCCTTGAAAGAGGGCCGGTCGGTCGAAAAAAAATTTATTTAATCTGGGAAAAAAATATATAGATATGCGGTACAAAAAGAACTTATTGAACGCACATCAGGCTAAATAAAATATCTTTGGCAACTTCTGGTATAATTGCAATGAACAATATCTTAATCTTCTTTGGCAACCGTATACACAAATTCAAATTTGCACAAGTGAAACACGACTTAAGAATTCTTTTGTGTATAAATACTGTTTCCCGTGCGTGCTGGAGCACACTTTCTGTGCATGATGTTAAAATAAATGTAACCAGTTCGCATCGGAGGACGTGTTATCACGATCTGGCTGTGTTTATACACGGGCACGGCTGACGGGTTAAAACGTCCAGCTTGCCTCGATTCACCTTTGGGTGACGATCTCAACATGGTAATCCCTCATTGTACACACACACAAAGTCCGAGAAGTGTGTGGAGGCGGACCGTGTGTTGAACTTGAACTTGGCCGCTGTGCACGGCCTGTTGTTCTACAATTTATGCTCCGGTGGGCGCATCCAGAGCATTGAAATATATGAGGTTTCGGCAAGAAATATTGTACAAATACTGTTGAAATGACTCTTGCAAATCAGTATTTTTGGCGTTTGGCTGTACATGTATATCAGAAGTTGGCTGCTATATTTTGCCTTTTTTGAAAATAGAAATTTTCGGCAAAAATAATCCCGGCGCGAACTGGTAAAAACAAACAAACCCAATTTTGGAAACAAATTAATGAAAAAATATGAATCATCTTTGGCAAATTGAGATTTTGGATTACTCGACTTTGTTTTGTTTTTTTACTTTACTTGTAATTTCTGTACCATTAGTGGCTTTTCTCTCTTTCTTATTTTCAATTCCTTAGAGATCTTTTTGCCATCTCACCCTCTATCGCACTTTATAGCTGTAATCAATTTCTTTTAGAGCAATCTTTTGACATTTGTGCCACCAGTGTGATTTTTTTGTATGAAGCTACTGTTGGTTTTGTTTTCTTTTAAAAGAATTAATGACTCGATATCTTGCATACATCTAGTTTTCCTGTGAATGTTATGTGCCCATTGTCTTGTGTCCCGTGTGATGACATGCTGGTCATTGGAGATGTCCTTACTTGACCACAGTGGGTTTTCTTCCCAGACACTGTCGTTGTCGACTCCTTGGTTTTTATCTTTGTCTTGATCGTCCATTTCTTATAATGCCAGAAAACGAGGAACATTGATGAAACGCGTGCACTGCATGTGATCTCATACATTTTAATAGAGCCTCCCAGGTCATTTTGACCAACTGTACAAAACGTTGAAAGTTCATTAAGAAAATCTGGTACAAACATCTATTTCAGACTAAAAGACTAAAAAAAGGGCCTAATTATTTTTCATTGGAAAAACTCGGGGGAAACGGGCCTCGTGAAACACTGTCCAATCACATGCGTTATAATTCAACATGGACGTGCAAAATATGAGACAAAAAGAAAAATACCGCACAAAATTCCATGGGTTGTCCAAAGGGTGTGCTCAACTTGCAAACTGCCATAGGTGAATGTTTATATGGGCATTTGGGGAAATACCAACCACACAGTAGGTTGATTTGAAGTGCATTTTATTGATTCATGGATGTCATTGTCATCACATTGGCAAATAATAAGTATAGTTTAATAATACTTTTCTATAATATAGGTTTTCCCGGCCAATTTGCGCATTTTTCTGATCGTTTTCGTTATCAGCCTTATTCAAATTCGCGTGGTTTTTACACATCTGATCAAATTAAGGTTTCTTAAGATTTTGTTCCTAATGTTCGCTGGTCCAGACGAAATTGAATGAACAATACTACAGTTTCAATTTGAATGCAGCTTTTACAGGCACCACGAGTGAAGCTAATGATCTATTAAAAGCCCCTTTTATACTTTTCTGTCACGGAGAGGGCTTTCTTCCCAGAAGCAACACGATCGGAGCTTTCATTCTGAGCTTGGTTTGATCAGCCGGTGTTTGCACATCAAGGATTGCCATTAAACTGCATAGTAAGGAGAACAAATAGAAACTTAAGTTATGTCCATGATTTGGCGTGTTTGGGGGTTTATCACACTGAAATACAAAATATTCAGATGGAACTGCTAATTTGTCAGGGTAATGGGTCAACTCGTACCCAGGTCAACTCGTACCCCAAAATTTACACCCAAGTCAACTCGTACCCAGGCTCAGGTGCGTGCACACAAGCAAACGTAATACAAGCAGGTCTTCAATTTGGTTTCGCGCGAAATCATCATTCAGTTTCATTTCATATTATACATGTATAATTAGAAATTAAACATAAGGCATACGGTGATCCATTTATGCACCTAATCCTAATCTGTGGAACACAATTTTAAATCAAACTTAAAACATTTCTTTTTAAAACGGTATTTAATCAGTTATTGTTAATGTAGTTGTGATTTTTTGTAAAGCGTTTTGAGATTCTTTAACCCCTTGCGTACGGATGACGCCACATGGCGCAAAAAGAAGTGCCACCAGGCCGGATGACGCCATTGACCTCTGTTTGTGCAGTTTCAATCCATTGTTGGATTAGACAGTGCCACCAGGCCGGATGACGCCATTGGCCACTGTTTGTGCAGTTTCAATCCATTGTTGGATTATTGTGTTGTTCCTACCTCCATGATGTTACGCTTGACTGCACAAACACATTGTGGCCGTTTCGTTTGGCTGCCAGAGCCGCCGCGGCACCCCGACGTCTCCCGTAAAAAAAACGTACTCAAGGGGTTAATTAATGTAAGCATCTCACCGGGCCAGCACTGTAGACGGGTGCCATTCAAAAGCAAATGGCTCTTTTCAGAGCCGACCCATATTCACAAAAATTGATTCAAGTCATGTGCAGTTACTGCAGTATTCATTACAATAAACGGCCAATGCAAAATAAATAATTAAATACAATTAGTTGAAATTACTTCTTAAAGATAAATAGATTTCAAGTGCATTATATGAAGCGTAATTTAATAGTAATATGAAACATGCAAAGAAAACCAACTTCTACAAATCTTTCTTGCCTAAAAATTCTTGGCGAGGGTAAAACAGTAAGCACAGTTAATCATTATCAATTATCTAAAAAATATGACAGGGAAGGGCAAAAGAAAGTATCATTCAGAATATTAAAAAGACACCAGATAAAAATTCAAACTAATGCAAAAAAAACTTTTCAATAACACGACATTCTCCACTAAAGACGTTCGCACAGTCACCCACATCGTCGGTGGAAAAAAAAGAAAAATATAATTTAGAAGGTTCAAATATTAAAAAGACAGTATATGGAAACTTTTTAATAGTTGACTCGGGTACGAGTTGACTCGGGTACGAGTTGACTCGGGTACGAGTTGACTCGGGTACGAGTTGACTCGGGTACGAGTTGACTCGGGTACGAGTTGACCTAAAATCTTTGTTAGCACTGACAAATTGGCAGGCATAATTACACATAAAATAGAAAACCTGCGTTCAAACCTGCGTTGGAATTCCTGTAATGGGTTCGTGGCTCCAGGATTATTCTCTAAGAAGGAGCGTAGGGAAGACCAGGAGCTCAAATAGCCAATATAAGACGACACACTGATCTCCTGAACCAACTGAAAGCTGTCGTCCCTTTTAAAAACAAAAACAATTTCAGGCATTGCATGGCAGATAATACAACTTGAGGATTTTAAGTTGAGGATACACCACTTGAAGTAATGAAATCAGACAAAAAGAGAAGTGTGGATCTTAAAGGAACTAGGGATATAAAAGCAGCACTTCCTTTGTGTCATTTGATGGATTTCCATTTTGAATTAACAATTCAATAAATGGTATAATTAATTCAATTCAATTTCGCAATTCCAAATGACGTATACCTCCATTATTTAAAATTGGTGAATTAATTATAAATGATAGCAGAATCGAGTCATATCCTAAGCTAGAACTTGTGTTGGATAAACCCATGCAGGTAAATAAAAGATAAAACAAAACAGAACGAATTTTAATATAAATAAATCAACATAACGAATCACAAGTTCAGAACAAACGGCCAAATGTCATTGTCTTGTCTCACCTTATGCTTTCTGCATATGGAATGCTGAAATCGGCGTATAAGTTATCAATGTGTCTCCGACGACTGCTCCAAAATGGCCCCATTATGTCACTGTAAAACTACGCAAGAAACAAAAAAACACAAAGCAAACTTTGGTTAAAATACATCAACCACAAGATGAAATTGGAATCAAACCACAAGATAAAATCTCCCAATTCAATGTAATAATTTTTGATTAGGATTCTGCCGAATCTTTTACCGTAATGAGGAATCCCGTGAGATTGCATTCTCTGGTAGGAACATACCACGCATTCAAAGAAAAACAAAAGAGTAAAAAGCCAAGCGATCACGACGCTTGGCTATATAAGAGCCCATCCTGTACAATATCGCCAGTGTTTAAAGTAAAAATAAGGGGCCTAACCATTAACCTGGCCCCACCAAGAAGACGGATGGGAAATAGACAACCTTTGTAGTTGTGTGAACGTATATACTGCAAAAGTATAATATTTCTCCATTGGGAGGGAAATCACTGGGAGGCAATTTTCGAGTTTGTTGTAAAGCTCAAGTTTTTCGTCAAGCTTCTCAGTTTGAATTCTACCTCTCATTAAGGCATTCACAGTTTCGGCCAGGTTTGCATTAATGGCTGGGCCAACTTTCTCGTCATTTGTGACTAGGATAGCCAATTCATTCAACAATTGATCACTTTCCTGTCCAAGCAGGAGGGTGTCCACGTCTTTATCAGAGAAATTGTCGCCCCTTTCGGGTACGACGACACCAGTATAATTAGAACCACCATTATTGCCCCTTTCGGGTACAGGGTTATCAAAAATCATCGACTCCCAATCTGAAATTTCGCCTTCTTCAGTATCTTAAGATGGCCCATGGCATAAACCCTCAACTAGGCCAATATGGGAGCCCTTGTTAAAGCAATTGAACGCATTAGTCAGAGAGTTCACCGTTTCTTTCAGTTGGTTTACAGTAGCCTGCAAATTGCCGTCTGCTGTTGCAGTCGCGCTCGCTAGCGGCGCCGAAGCACAAGCTAGCTGGTTTGAAGCGATCGGAATTGTTTCGGAAACGTTTAACTTCCGTTTCTTAGGGAGACGCTTTCGCGCAATCGGCTTCGCAGGCATTTTGGTACAAGCTGTTTGCGCCGTAGTAAGTTCCTTCTCCAAATTCAAGAAAAAAGTCTCGTCTTCGGCGGAAGGAGTAACTTGAATGATGGCCTCATCGGCCATAGCGTCACGCAGAAAGAAATCGCAAAGCTGCAAGAACGAAACGCTGCAAAAGCAAAAAAGATTGGTGTATCCGTGAAGCATGACCTACACGTGGTATGCACCAGAAATACACTGGCGATATTGTACAGGATGGGCTCTTATATAGCCCAGCGTCGTGATCGCTTGGCTTTTTACTCTTTTGTTTTGCTTTGAATGCGTGGTATGTTCCTACCAGAGAATGCAATCTCACGTGTTTTCCGAATGAAGGTAATTGTGAGGTAGAATTGGAACCGAACTTTGAAGATTTCTTTCTTTTATGGTGTGCCCACAAAACCTACTTCCTTACTTCATGCTCCACCATGCAAATCTGTAAACAACACCTTTTACTGCATCTCAAGTCCTGAAACTCACATGTTTATGTAGCTTCTCTAAACTTTTATCTTTCATCTTGTCATGAGCGCACGTCTCTGGTACAAAATTCCCATGGGTAAAGATGGATATGCACCCAAATGGCTGCAAGACACGGTCCGCCTCATTGCAAAATGCAGCATAATCAAACCAATGAATGGCCTGACAGCAGCTTACAAGACTGACCGAGTTGTCTGGTACAGAAATCTTTTCTCCCTGGCCGGTTCTAGTTCAAAGAACACAAGCATCAACATTAAAGGTAATATGCAACATTTGCAAACATCAAAAAACAAAAATACCAAATTATTATGAAAGACCTTACTTGATAGTTAGTAAATAACAGTCTCAAGCATCCTGTGAAATCATGGCGTCATGAGTGCTGGGATTTTGTATCAAATTTCCAATGATGGTCGGTCGACTTTTTGAAATACTGCCCCCAATTTACCAAATTTAGTTAGTCTACATTTTGTTTGCAATTGGTTATACATCCGTGAACAGGTGCAAGCCAGGTGACAATTCCCCGATGTCTATCAAAGCATGAGGTAAACAAGAGCACAGATAATTCAGTAATTCAAACAGAAACTGAACCCAAGACCTGTGAACAATAATTCAGGTGCTTAATCAACGAGGCCCAACTTTAACTGTGCTAACTATAGCAGAACCTTCTGTGTAGTGTATATAGGCTAAGCATTTAGCATATTTCATGGATTACCAAGGATTTTTTACTTCAATACATGTGCATCCCATAACTAAGAATTCTGTCATTATGGGGTTTGTGCAGATTTCCTTTGCAACATGTAGCTGATCAGTCAGCACAGAATCGCAGGGCATAAGTGCAGAATATGTGAAAGTGGGCCCAATCTTAAAAGAGTTACACTCTAATCACGAATGAATATTCAATTACTACTTGGAAATGTTATTTAACGGGTCAGTGATAAGTTAAAACATTTATACATTCTTACCAACATTCAATTAGAACCATCCTGCATATGATGGGGGAATTGTTCTATTAATGGCACTGTTCTCGCCAGGCATTAAATAGCGCTAGCACCCACTACGCTTTCGGGAATTAGCACTACACTTGAATCCTGCCCCTGCACTACCACTACGCCTTAAATTATTTAAGAGCAAGGGTATGTTCTAAACAATTTGAAATGAACTAAATTTTGCCTATATAATCTTAAAAACGTTTGTCAAAACAGTCAAGGGAAGGTGGCCAGGAATTGCCTCAGATTGCACCACAGAGCATCTAAAATCCAACAATTTTCGGGTCTCTAATAAGTGGACCCCATGCCGTAAGGGCTTCATGCTCCGCACTCGCATTGTCCATCCTTGAGCAAAATGCCCCTACGCTTTGCACTGATATTGATCAGTCATTCAAATGTAAGTCAACTCTTGGCCTACCTGTATTCGACATTGGGTGGATTATCTGTCTGCTCCGCAACTGCAATTTGAGCCTTGCTCACATCAATACCAATGACCTTGTCAAAATGAGGGGCCAGAGGTCGTGTACTTTGACCTGATCCACATCCTACATCAACAGCAAGCTTGAAAGGCTTTGATTTCTGAAGAAAAGAAAGACAAAAAAACAGCAACTGTGATGAATTCAAATGTGGAAGAAAGTGTCTGTCTAGTGTATACAGTACATGGTCATTCTGATAAAGTGTACGTCAGAGGCCTGGTTGGTTGTTTTCCAAATTTCAAGATTTTTCTATTCCAGACCTACATGTATTTTGGTTGGGGTATTAGGCCTAAACTTTAAAGTAAACTATTTTCCTCAGGCTTAGCACTGCCCCGCTGAACAATACTTCAACTTTGAAGTTAGTATACTCGTAGGCCCTACCATGCCTACGTTTTCCTGTAGTTCTAGAATCGTGAAAATCCAAGCACTTTCACGGATGCGCCACCTTGCTTACAGGGAAAACTTACCATGTTTACATGCATTGCTGTGTACGCAATATCAATTGAAAACTTTGGCGCTTCCCAGTCATCATGCATTCATCCCAAAATGCGCTCGCGTCTAGCAACACGTTCTTTTTGCCCAGTGAACAAGATGGCGCATATTACCATGAAAGTAATATGCCAGTTCGGTATCTCAAAGGTCAAAGGTTATTCGGCATAAAATTGCTGACGGAAATCGGCCATGTTTATACGCGAATGCCCATTTCGATTGAATTTAACACGTGGACGTTGTGCGACCACATTTTGCCTTCACACGCGCGCGTTAGGTCACGCGGGTCATTCGGGATAAAATGTCCAATAAAAAAACAACTTTGATTAAAGTAAAAGTTAGGCTATTATCGATTTAAAAGACATGCGCTTTAGGGGTTGGAATTATTGAACAACTTGCCAACCCCTAAAACGCATCTGCGCGTACGTGCCCGTTGCTTTGTTGCTAGCCTTGGTCTGTGCAATCAACCGCACGGAATGCCACCGTTATATTCCCAGTGTACAATGCACGTATACGCGCGCAGCTAACGCGTAGCGAAATTCATCTTGAGAAAAGACAAACACGTGTACGTGTACACTAGCTCACGTGTGATTGTAGGCGTCCGTGGTAAATTATCAGCTGTTACTAATCAACAATGCCGAAATAGAAACAAACGCTTGTCTTTCTGTAAAGAAGCCAACTGAAGGTACATGTAAATGTCGTAGTACTCCAACTTCTCAACGAGTGAAGCCTTGTCAACCCGACCCCCCGATCCTGCCTGCCCCCCGATCCTGCCTGCCCCGATCTTGCCGGCCCCGGCCTGATTCGCGATCTCGGTGGCCTGATCCGGCCCGGTAGCCCAGATCTCATGATGCCGTGGTGATTTCCATCATGTATTTTTTTTTATTCCTCCGTTCTTCCGGTAAGGAAAAAGTGACGTCATCACGATATCGAATATCACAATGTATTTTTGCCGATATTTCGGTATCAAAATGAATGGATATCGAACAGCCATGTTCACATTGAAAACATTGTACTGATCTATGAAGGATTTTGACCCCTTTGAGCCCTTTCTGTATTGCCATATTTTATTTTTGTTTAGAATAGTTAAACTCTGATTTCACCAGTTTTTATCATTCTTTATGAATTATGAGGGCACAATTGCAGAATACCCCGCCACTGGTATCTCCACCTCGTATCCGGATACGCGGTCACGGTTCATTGCCCTCATGTAAACTATTAACAATCGTATGTCGGCCGTGCAAAAATGGCGCCCTCTATCGCCCCTCCAGACTCCCTCCCACCCCGTATCCACGTATCCACCTCCTGGGACATACTTTTTCTGGGTTCCAAATTTCCAATCACGTCGTGTTTTGCGTGTTCACAAGTTCACAAGTCTGGTAACTCGTAATTCACCATTGGTGAACTGGAGGCAGGATTTTCTTCTCGAGTTGACTTACCTGTGCGCGTGTATGGGCGGCCATTAGGGCAAAAAAGACATGGGACTTCTGTTAATTTGTTGGCACTCGTATCGCGCGCCGGACTTGTATTCGTTGCATGGCTTTCATTCGTTGCGTGACTTACATTCGTTGCATGGCTTTCATTCGTTGTGTGACTTACATTCGTTGTACGAGAAACACGAGAAACACGACATGATTGGAACGCAGCATAAGGCCGTGCAAAATGGCGCCCTCTATCGCCCCTCCAGACTCCCTCCCACCCCGTATACGCGTATCAACCTCCCAGGCCTACATGGTATCTGCACGTTTCAAAAAGTCAAATTTAAGACTTTTTAAGACCCGTTTAATACTGCCCTAAGCAAAATTTAAGACCAAAAATAAGCAGACCGAGACTAGATGTATTTTTTGATTTTTTTATCCCGGGATTGGAATGCTCGGTAAATACATTGTGCGGTGTCTGCCACGTGCGATCAGCTTTCTGGAAAAAATTGCGATGCGCTCCAATAGCTTCTTTCATACACACTGTGTGATTGTTATTTACGAGCTGATAACAAAAATCATTACTCGCTTCGTCCATTTTCTAAGACCTTGGAGAACTCAATTTAATACTTTTTAATGCTTTTTAAGGCCTTAAATTGAGAAAATTCAATTTCAAAGACTTTTTAAAGACCTGCAGATACCCTGGCCTAGCTCCTGGGACATAGACCTACTTTGGACTTGGACTTTTTCTCCGAGTTTCCTTTCCTTCCTTCCTTAAAAGTGCAGCCTCATATGTATGAGGATAAATGCACCATTCGAATGCACCTAACGTATACCCTAAACCGGATATATCTAGATCAAAGCTTTTCTTTGTTACCGCCACCAGCCAGAGCCATTACCCTATACACTCCAGACTATTGTTACCTAACAATCCCCTAAATTTCTTAAAAGAATTCCTGAGATTCCGGGAACACAATGACCAACACAAGGGAGGGGGGGGGGGGTCCCTTGCCCACATATCGTGCTTCAAATGGCCAGAGCTGGGCTGGCTAATTTGCATGTGAATGAAACTAAATATTACAATGAAGTGCGGAGTACGCTGATTGTATACTTTAGATATTTAGAACATTTTAATAGATTTTGCATCTTATCGCAGATGTACTGACAGCTTGTCCATTATTATAAACTTAGACTTTAAACTGAACAAAATTGTTTTCTCCCCTATTTATATTTTTTTCGAGTTGTTGAATCACATTTAATTTTTTAAATTGAATTAGCATTTTAAAAGAATGATCCCGAACCGAAAGAAAATGTTCGCTAAAACTTCTAGAGTTTTTAACCACAAGATTTCGTCAGATGAGAAAATATAAGTAGGCCACTGTACGTTATTAATCGGTATGTTCGATGCGACCAGAGAATTTTCCCTTGTTCCCCTTTTCAGACGATTTTTAATATTTTTAATGAAACATTCAGGATGACTTTGAAATGCTGGTAGTCGAGCACCACATGGCTGGATTTGTGCAATATTTCGATCTCTCCATCACCCAGTGCCCGCTGGATAAATGTACTCTCCAGATGTCACGTGTGGTTGGCAGCGCATTATTTACACTATAAATAAACAGTTTGAAAGGATGTCACTTCGACTTTAACCTCGCTTACAAGGAAATCAATTTGAGCGAATTTGCTGGTAAAAAGAAAGTATCACCGATTTTTTAAGGGAAAATAGGGGTTCCGAAAAAAATCGCCGATTTTAAAAACGATATCGGCGATATCTCGATTTTTCGATTTTAAAAAACATGTAGCCGATTTCGATTTTTGGGCGGCGAATAGGCCTATCGCAGTATCGGCGATAGGCCTATTCGCCGCCCAATATCGCATCATCGCGATTTTATCGTCGTATCGCCCAGCACTACACTTGATGAAAACTAAAGTTTTAGCTTTCTGTATGAACACGATAAAAGAAATTCGGTCCATACCCTCTCCTGCATAAACTCCAGGATCCTTTCGAAAACTTGCTGCGGCACAAGAGGACGAAATTTGAGATAAAGGATCGCATGAGTGGCCCCTTCGAAAAGTTTGATGGGCGCTGCCATTTTTGTCTTGCAGCACATCAATGGCGCCCTCAATTGACGGAGGGAGATGACGTACCCCTAGAACTCTGGGGCTCCTAGCTACCGGAAAGAAGCCTATTTTCTTCATAGGCTAATACAGCAAGAATAAGAAAGCATTTCCATGCACTCACGTTTCTACTGTGCGCACAAAAACCGCTGCACAGTTTTCCCCCAAAATCCGTAATAAATATCCTCATTTATATTTACATCCTCATCCCAAGCAAAAGATCGCCGGAAGCGGTTCCAATTTGCGAAAAAAATTACACAAATCCGATCCGACAGACACACACGGTCAGCGTGGCCACTTATCAAATTTGAAATTCCCAAGATTCATCCAGTAAAATTCCCAAGGCAATGGAAAACACTGTTAATTCATAAGCATTTTCCGCATGTGCATTCCATATTTTTCCCACCAAAATTCCCAAGATCTTGGGAAAAATCCCAAGGAGTGGCCACAGTGCACACACACATACGTTCACGTATAAATTATTAAATAGCAGGTGCGCCAATAAGTCTATCCACATGCACGTATGCTGCACTCGCACAGTATAAGCCATTGCCCAGATCAGGTCTTTTGTGGCTGCGGCTTCGAATTTGGCCATTGACGGGCTACGGTGAAGAGCCGTAGCCATTGATAATAATGTCTGTGAGATAGTCTTACATCGTGATGCAACTAGGCGTGTTGCCAAAATACTGTACAAACACTCTGACAATACGAACCATTCAAAATATCTCTTATAAGGGTTTTCTGTCGGATGTACCCCAGAAATATATGTGCACAAGAAGTTTCCAAAGACACACATTATAAAATCAAGCGGGCAATATTTTGTTAACGTAATATTTATTGATTTCTTTGTAACATCGTCGGGTAAATTCGGAAGTAGATAGTATCGATTCTTGTCATATTTCTATAGTGATTGGTATCGATATGATTAAAAGCTATTGAATTATGCATTATTCGAAAATCACCGGGATCGCTGGTTCAGATAATCAATTGCTGCTACAGAATCGAAGTGCAGCCTACACAGGTGTCATGCCAAAAAGTGTCCGGTGCCAAATACTGTCCGCTCATTAGCATACTGCTCTCTGATTAGTCAAGTGAAGATCTTAGATCCCGATGGTCTGCAACTGAGAAGAAGAGGAAGACATTTTTTAAGTGAAAAAAGAAACAGCCAGGAGCGGGATTCGAACCTGCGACCTCCGGGTTACCGTACCGGCGCTCTACCAACTAAGCTATCTTGCCCTATATGTTGGCGGTCTCCCAAATTGTCAGTATCTTTGTTCGGGTGGCCGTGGGCGCTAGTCAGAAGTCATAAACCCAGAATGCCGTATATCCAGGGATCACACCCAATTTTACGATACAACCTGGGAAGCGACATTGTGGGGATCACTCAATGAGGATACGACTTTTTAACTTATAAATCGTCAAACGTTGTTTGACGAAGAAGAGGAAGACTTAGAAGACGGGAATATTTTGCAAGAGGACCCAACTACCTGGACTCATATGATAAACTCAAGTTATATGGGCTACGTATCAACGGTTGTATTGATGGTTTCTCACGCCAGTTAATTTGGTTAAACGTATATCGCACAAGCAGTGACCCCAAAGTAATTGCTGTATATTACATAAGGCCTTTTCACACTAGACAAAATCTCGGGGGTGGCCCCGGGGCGACGCGGGGTGAGAATGTGCGACGTTTCACACTGGCCATTTTCGACCCGGGGCCACCCCCGAGATTGGTCTCGCCCCGGGGCGAACTCACCCCTGCTCCAAGCTAGGGGTGAGATTTTTCACCCCGGGGCGAAACCGATCTCGGGGGTGGCCCCAGGGCAAAATGGCGAGTGTGAAACGTCGCCCCGCGTGCGGGGTTTCGTACAACCCGGGTTGAGAAACAGGTGGCCTCGACAAAAGAATTCCAAAGGTCCTGTCAAAGCGCGCGCTATTGTTAATTGTATACCGCTTGGCCGAAAGCACCGCGCCATTATTCTGAAGCACAATATGTGGCAGAGGGAACCCCCCCCCCCCCCTCTTTTGTGTTGGTCATTGTGTTCCCAGAATCTCAGGAATTATTTTCAGCGAGGAGGAAGTTAGGAATTTACTGGCCATCTGGGGCCGGGTGGATGAAATACAAACAAGTGTGAAACGCTCATGCCCAACCCCGGGGCGAGCTCGCCCCTGGGTTGGCTAAGGTAGGTTTGCGCGAAACGAGTGTGAAACGACGCAGGGTTGAACCGGGGGGTGAAAACGCCGCTCTATAGTGTGAAAAGGCCTTTTGGTGCAAGAAAGTCACGTGACTAACTTTTTTTCTTTTTATTACACGAAAACGGGAAAATTTCAAGTTGTCGCGCTTGGACCTTTATATTATAATTAGGAAAACCCTTCCAGTCATGGTGAAATCTAATTTAGCGCCTAAAATCGCCCCAAAATCGCCCAAGAGGCCGGTGGGATGTGGGCTGGGTATTATATAATGCAATGAAAATTATGTGTGCCGAGAATTCCGATGGCCCAGTGGATACGGTGACGGACAGTGAGGTAGAAGATTGTGGGTTCACGATCTCAACGTTACCAATTTTTTTCTTTTTCTAATTTCTAGCTTTAGAGGATTTTTTATAACGGAAATAAAGTCCGAAATTTCATTACGTTCTAATTAATTTTTTTGTGTAATTCGTGGCTCCGGAGGATTTTTTTAAAAGGGAAGTAAAGTCCGAAATCTAATAGCGTTAACCCCATTCGGATGCGGGCGCGCAGCGCGTGCGAAGGGAAGATGGCGTAAAAAGAACAACATAATTTTCATAAATGAAATGTGACTTTTAACCTACGGAAATTCTAATTTAGCCTATGCATAACACTTCTATGCCTCTTTTGCTAATTTAGAATGTGTTTTGGAGGTGTTGACGGTGCTGGTGCGTGTTTACGGTGATAGTATGACCCAGCTCAGCTTGCTCTTTGCATGACTGTACAATTTTCTTGCATGTTCATGGACAGTCGTTTGACCGGTTCTGCAAATGGAAATCGTCTGAGGGGGGCTCGGACAACTCAACCATTGGCCGACTCGACTCGAGGTAGCCTACTCCTTACCTTTAGGACCCGTTCCATATACATGATATCGATCACCCTATTTCTGCGCAGATAATAGGCTTTGCAACCAAATGCCTTGAAAATAGAAAAAGCAACCACTCTTTTTATCAACAAAACTTATATTGTTGGCTTACGATCATCCACCATACCGATTAACAAAGCGAAATATCCCCTACTTTTTTCCAGCTGCTAAATTGTTCAAACGATTTATTAAATTGTTCAAACGATTTATTAAATCGTTCAAACGAATTAGCTAAATCGTTTAAACGTCGGATTTACTTATCAGACGTAAGCCTACATGTAGTCGTACTTCCGTACCCTCTGCCATGTTCGCATGCGCGGCTTTGCGCGCTACCGGGTCGCATCAATTCAGTGACGTTACTGAACCGGTAAATCGTTTGAACGATTTAATAAATCGTTTGAACGATTTAGCAAATTCGTTTGAACGATTTAATAAATCGTTTGAACGATTTAGCTAATTCGTTTGAACGATTTATTCAATCGTTTGAACGATTTAGCAGCTGGAAAAAAATATTTCTCACTATCCCTTCCCGGGCTTCGTAGTATTCCAAAGCGTGCAGTTTTCACGTTGTAGAAAAATTCCTGCCTAAAAATTATACGCAGTGGACGCTTCAGGGAAAATCTATACGGTGTCCGGACCATGCAACTGAAGTACAACATTTTTTTTTATAAATGAGTAGGACTCCTTGAATAGATTTCCTTGAACTTTTCAAACATTTTCTCTTTTTTCGTTCCTTTTTTCAACGCCGCGCACCCTGCCCAAAAATGAAGAGAAACCACGTTTTTACTTCCTTTTGCCTTTTACCATAACAGAAATCCTAACCCCATATCCCGTGTCCCAATCCAACGGATTCCCCTCCAAATTTGAAAATAATCAATTATGCCTAAATTAATTTTAAAAATAATATTGTCGCATCAATGGACCCTCCTTAAATTTGGTATCCTGAACAATCTTTATAGATCATCTAATGTCATCCATTGATCATCCCAATCAACAAAGAAAATTGTCAGATTTTAATAGTTATGACGAAAGAGAATTCCAATATAATATAAGCAACGTGTCTTTTTTGTTGCACTTGTAAGTCTTAAACACCTGCAGAAACTTCGAAGCAATACGACACGGTATGACGACAGAGGGCAACCAACAAAGGTCACCGTGCGGTCGACTTCTGCACTGAGGCCCGGAAGCATCCCTCTGCATTTGTAGTTAGGGCCTAGTAGTAGCCTAATTAGCTGTAAAAAGCTGATTCTTTTCACTTTTTTGCCTGACTTTACCGGTATTAAAGCCTTCACTTTCCACTCTTTTTCGGCTGCTGGTGAAAGTTCGTGCATCAAAGGAGGATACGATCCGAGTGATGGTACGTCATTTTAAAGTAAACTAAAACGCGCGCGTTGCCAAATTCAAATTAAATCCTTTCTCCAAAGGGGCACAATTGCAAAATACTCCGCCACTCGCATCTCCACCTCGTATCTGGCCGGATACGCGGATACGGTTCATTGCCCTCATTCAATAAACTATTCACATACCGTATGTCGGCCATGCAAAAATTGCGCCCTCTATCGCCCACCCGACTCCATGCCACCTCGTATCCGCGTATTATATCCGCGTATGCCGGGGTACTTTCGGGTGGCGGGGTATTCTGCAATTACAGATATAAAGGTGAGTGCGTACGCGTAGAAATAGGATCGCGTAGTTTTAGGGGGTAAGGACTCAAGGAGACAGTTTATGTTTCGGAACTTACCTCAATATTTTGCGATGATACAGGCAGGAAAAGGGGTAGCCCCACCAGTGTGGCTGGCGGATTTGACATCGGGCTGATCCTTAGCCACACGTCCTACCCATATGTTTGTGTGGTTGTCGGTCACTTCGCCCAAAAACCACATCGCCCTCAACCACTTCGCCCTCAACCACTTCGCCCAAACGCCACTTCGCCCAAACCCCACTTCGCCCAATTACCCCTTCGCCCAAACGCCACTTCGCCCAAAAACCACTTCGCCCAATTACTACTTCGCCCAAAAACCACTTCGCCCATAAACCACTTCGCCCAAAAACCACTTCGCCCAAAAAACACTTACCAGTGTATTTATCAGTTCTAACTGAATGTTACTGAGACTTTTAAAAAAAATGCACCGCCACTGCCCTGGAAGAGTTTTAAGCCAAAAAAGGATAGGGCCTATCCGTGTTTTTCGAAAGTACAAAATTACTTTCGCGGTTTTTTTTTTCGCCCTTCCCGCCCGTAAAGCAGGAATCGCGACAATACTGGAATAAGTTAAAACCTAATTTATTGTATATATGCAGATTTAATTTATTTGTGTGGGTACTTGTATGCGTGTAAATATTAATGCCATATATAGTCGTGTTTGTAATATAGGTTTTCCTGGCGGGCAATTTGCCGTTTTCGTTTATTTGGTCATTCAAATTATGGTGGCCTCAAGACCGGTGTGAAGTTGGTTCCTTATTCGATATTCGACATTCAATATTGAACCAGTAACCAGTTCCTTATTCGATATTCCAATACACAACACACGGTGTACAAACCCGCCATGACTCGCCGAACCCAAAGTCGTATCCACGTTCGGAAATGACTACTAGACTGGTTTACTGTCCCACCAAGAATAACGGACTTTGTTAAGACCCGTAGCCAAAGCAGCAGTAATAGTGTGTGTCGGATGAGGGGGGGGGGGGGGGGGGGGGGTTTCAGGATAGTGGATATCAACACGGATCAAGTTGTTTTGACGTGATCTAGAGCTCTATTATTATTATTTTTTTTAAAGATGCGTTTGGCAAATTGATTTTACATTTCAGGTCACATTTCGCCATTAGGTTTGTACACAAAATCAACGCCCGTCAACAATCCCCTTTAAAGTATGAAGGACCCCCTGCACCGGGCAAGACTAGTGATAGAGGGATAGAGAGGGACCCAGAGATCCGTTAAAAAATAGTGCCCACCTGGTGCAGGGGGTTCCAGTATTTTTAAAGATTTGTTAAAGATGCGTTTATCTTAATGCACAGATCGCCATTAGGTTTGTACACAAAACCAACGCCCGTGAACAATCCCCTTTAAAGTATGAAGGACCCCCTGCACCGGGCAAGACTAGTGATAGAGGGATGCAGAGGGACCCAGAGAACCGTTAAAAAATAGTGCCCACCTGGTGCAGGGGGTTCCAGTATTTTTAAAGATTTTTTAAAGATGCGTTTATCTTAATGCACAGATCGCCATTAGGTTTGTACACAAAATTAACGCCCGTCAACAATCCCCTTTAAAGTATGAAGGACCCCCCTGCACCGGGCAAGACTAGTGATAGAGGGATGCAGAGGGACCCAGAGAACCGTTAAAAAATAGTGCCCACCTGGTGCAGGGGGTTCCAGTATTTTAAAAAAAAATTTAAAGATGCGTTTATCTTAATGCCCAGATCGCCATTAGGTTTGTACACAAAATCAACGCCCGTGAACAATCCCCTTTAAAGTATGAAGGACCCCCTGCACCGGGCAAGACTAGTGATAGAGGGATAGAGAGGGACCCAGAGATCCGTTAAAAAATAGTGCCCACCTGGTGCAGGGGGTTCCAGTATTTTAAAAGATTTTTAAAAGATGCGTTTATCTTAATGCACAGATCGCCATTAGGTTTGTACACAAAACCAACGCCCGTGAACAATCCCCTTTAAAGTATGAAGGACCCCCTGCACCGGGCAAGACTAGTGATAGAGGGATGCAGAGGGACCCAGAGAACCGTAAAAAAATAGTGCCCACCTGGTGCAGGGGGTTCGAGTATTTTTAAAGATTTTTTAAAGATGCGTTTATCTTAATGCACAGATCGCCATTAGGTTTGTACACAAAATTAACGCCCGTCAACAATCCCCTTTAAAGTATGAAGGACCCCCTGCACCGGGCAAGACTAGTGATAGAGGGATGCAGAGGGACCCAGAGAACCGTTAAAAAATAGTGCCCACCTGGTGCAGGGGGTTCGAGTATTTTTAAAGATTTTTTAAAGATGCGTTTATCTTAATGCACAGATCGCCATTAGGTTTGTACACAAAATTAACGCCCGTCAACAATCCCCTTTAAAGTATGAAGGACCCCCTGCACCGGGCAAGACTAGTGATAGAGGGATGCAGAGGGACCCAGAGAACCGTTAAAAAATAGTGCCTACCTGGTGCAGGGGGTTCGAGTATTTATAAAGATTTTTTAAAGATGCGTTTATCTTAATGCCCAGATCGCCATTAGGTTTGTACACAAAATCAACGCCCGTCAACAATCCCCTTTAAAGTATGAAGGACCTTTCGGACCATATGATGCACGATATGGGGCAGAGGGACCCCCCCCCCCCCCTCTTTTGTGTTGGTCACTGTGTTCCCGGAATCTCAGGAATTTCTTTCAGAAGTCTAGGGTGGGATGTGTTAGATAACAATAGTCTGGAGAGTGTATAGGGTATGGGGGAAAAAAGGGGGTTACCCCTCTGCCCCATATCGTTCTGGATATATCTTGGACCGGGAAAGACTGGTGGTTGAGGGATGCAGGGGGACCCAGAGAACCGTCAGAAAAGGTGTCCAAAGGGGGGTACCTTTTTAACCAGGTATCGAAACCACGTATGCGTGGACAGCGCCCCCAACTGTAAATTAACGTCCACCCCCCACCCACCCCCATACACACCCCCATACACACCCAGTCGTACTTTCCCAATGCGTGCGAGGACAATGCTTTATGTTTCCTATTGTTCCTTTAACATAACCCAACCCCATGGAATAAGCACATACTACGTGCGAGGACCAATTTCAACAAACGACTTGACGTGCGAGGACTGAAAGGTTTCTTTTTATTTCCTTTCTCCTCTTGCCCTCGGAGATATGCAGAACCTGTACACACACGCGCGCGCACCCAGTCATGTAAACGGGTGCAATCGTGGACCCCACATTGTTCCTCTTTTGTTTATACTCTTTCGGAAGGCCTCCCATGTTTTGTACACGTTTTCCAATCGTGGACGTTCGGTCAATCGTGGACCCTTTGTCTACGCCCGGCCCATATTATTTTGTCCTAGGTCCACGATTGCATTATGTACTCATCTGGGGTACCTCTATTGTAGACTTCACTTTCCTTCTTTTATTCTCCTTTGTCCATAACCGCCGGAACCGGGGGGGGGGGGGGGGGGGGGGGTGGTGGGGGGGGGGGGGGGGGGGGTTTGGCACGGCCCAAATTTTTTCTTCAAAACAAAAGGGGGAGGGGCGAGAAATATCCGCTGGGGTAGAGGCATGTGTACTAATACTAGTCATATTCTCTCCTCCCAAGCTTCCCCCTATACTGCCCTAAGCCTTCCTGATCCCAGTGTGCATAACCGTCGGAGCCTGAGCGCGGCGCAACAACTATAATTCCAACGGTGCAAAAGGGCGCGCATGCACAAAATTAAGCACGTCATTGTATTTCATTGATGTTGTGGCCCTAAAGGGACATCACACATCGCAAATTTCTTGCAGATATTTCCGATGTCGCACATTTTATCGCAAATTTCTTTGCAGATTTCTTTGCATATATTTCTACCGGGCTACTTTTTTGACGAACCTGGCAAATGCTGTGGATTCAGCCGCGGAAGTTCAGCCGTGGATTCAGTCTCATTTTTTATTTTTTTTTCGGGGGGGGGTGGAGGGTTTTTGTTTTAACAACGAAATGTACAAAGGTTTTAGCAAAATTACGTTTTTTATGCATAGTCTAAATAACAAATTTTATCTTCATGCAAACCTGAATCCTCGATCCTGATTGGTCGATCCGTGGCAGTTGAGAGTGTGATAAAAAATTATACAAATAATGAATGTTTATGAGTGCGATGGTAAGAATAATTTCATGAGGTGACAGATTTAATGTTCCATTGCACGAGGCGAAGCCGAGTGGAATGGGACATTCCATCTTTCACCGAATGAAATTATTCTTACCATTGCACGAAAACATTCATTATTTGTTTTTTACAACTCCTGAATAAATCTTTCTTGGTGTACAACGTGCCGTTTACCTTCTCAGTCCCGCATAAAACCGCGACAAAAAGTGGTCTAGTTCCGAATCAGTTAAAGCTTTAATTGTTGTTCCTGCGTGTCTTGCAAATTCCCCTAATCGTTTGACTGCATATTTATTTTGTCTCTTGTGTTAGGAGCGTCAGCATCGCCTAAGTACGAGTTCCAATATTTCGTCGTCTGTTAGAAAAACCTATTCCTCCTTGGGAAAAAAAACCGCGGTTCGGAAACACCGTCCGCCATTTTTATGTGAATGACAGCCTAGACTGGTTCCCTGTCCCCATATGTATATAATATAGATTTTAAGTCCGAAGGACAACGGAGGGACCGGGAACCAGTCCAATGACAGCCGTGTTGTGGCGGCGGGACAGTTCTATCAAACGCGCATACCGTTTGTATGATAGAACCATTGATCTCCATTATAATAGACTATAATGGAGATCAATGGATAGAACCCATCCTCGACTCCATGGGCGCATGTGCGTTCCTTCACTAAGATCGCGCAAGGCATGGTGGGAAAACATGGCGCCGTAAGATCGTACCCATGGTAACGAGGTTGGATAAAACCATGTGACTTTTTTGGCGGTGCGGGTTCGCGTCGTGCGATGGGACGAATAATTCAATGCACGTGATCGACGATCCACCAATCGGATGGCTGGGATTTATTCAGCTTACACACTCCGAATTGCGCTTTTCTAATTCCGCGAATTGCGCGATACGCAAAACGCAGTGCTGCACAATCCATTGGTAGTTCAAAAGCTGCGCGTTTGCGTCTCATGTGGATCGTCACGTCTTCGGCGCACATTGTTACGTTTTCCGGATAGCTCCTGGGGCCGATTTCACTAAAGAGTCAATTTGCGATCATCGCTATTCATCAAGCAAACTCATCGCTAGCCGCAAATCCATCGCCGTTGCAATTGCGTCGTTTTTTTCGTTTCACTAAATCCATCGCTGTTGCGATAACGAATTAAAAAAAAGAAATGTATTGTACGAGGCTGATTCACGCAGAGTACACGTGGGAATGTGGTTCGAGCATGCGCAGTTCGCCAAAACCGGATTACAGCAACATGTAACTCATTGATCTCCATTTATAATGAAGATCAATGATGGATGTAACCCAAAACCACATGCGAGCTTGCGATTCGCCCGCGCGTACTTCACTAGTATATGCAACACGTATGCGAAAGAAACGAACTAAAAAGAAACTTAGTTTTGATTGCATTTTGGAGTTGTTTATGTAAATGTGTTTCCCAGCACTTCACAGCCCCTATATAGTTCCGGTAATTTTCACAATAGGCCCCTATGTCATTACAAAGCTGATTTTTTGCTGATCAAATGTTTTCAGTCTCTTATGCCAACAAGGACTTGTACCCCCCCTGTGAATGATCTGACAGGTACTTGCCTCAGAAATACCGTGATGTCCCGAGGTAGTTAATATAATAGACACATCCAGTCGCGAAAAAAATGCAGAGCTACAAAAAGTCAAACACTTGGTTGTTGCGTCAATCGCTTGACTTCTCAAAAGTATCTCGGAACACCCTCTCTCTAGAGCTCGCCATATTTACAAAACGTCGTCCAACGTTTGTAAATAAAAATGGTTTAGAGTTTGCGGACACTAATAAGGCATCGCAAAATATCAATCGCTAACTTGATTATTTGCGATGAACAAATTCATCGCAAAATAGTGAAATCGTTCTTCAAAATTCATCGCTAAGTTGCGATGGGTTTTGAGTTTAGCGAGCGATTTCGGCATTTGCGATGATCGCAAAGCGTTAGTGAAATCGGCCCCAGTTTTTCCTGTTTTCAGAATGGCATACGTAAAGAGGTCTGTTCATTGATCTCCATTGTCAGGCCGTGTCCGAAATGGGCGTCTACAGCTACGACTACGTCACGCGTATTGTAATGGAAGAACACCTAGACAATAGCCATAGACAAGCGATTCGGACGCAACCTTAGAGATCAATGGGTCTGTCCACTGATCTCCATTATTATTGTTGTCAATAGAGTACCGAAGTGATGACGTCAATCAATGCAATGTTTGGAATCAGAATACATTCTAACTGATGTGTTTGGAACCAGTTGCCGCAGCAGCTGACGTCAGACTTCGGTATTCTATGGGTCTATCGACAAAGTTCCAGTTGAAAATGTGGTTATGTTGAATTTGAGTATATTAAATTATTTCAACCCTCCTATGCAAACATGCATTCTGAGCCATGTTGTTGTATGGGTCAAAATCAGTCATTGTTTGTGACCCTTCTGCCACATGTACAAACCACATGTAATCTGACCATGTCTGTGTACAAAGTATAGGCAGAGGAGGTGGAAGGAAATTTTGACTGATTTTGACCTTTTAAAAGCAAAAGGGTTTTAATAATGTTGAAAAATTCAATCCTCGTTGCATTGTCTTGTTATTGACTTAAGTTAGGAAAATATAGATCATTGTAACTACTCATCAGCAAATAATATCTTCTGACTGTTATTGATGCGTGCGTGTACGTGGTACGTTCTGGTTTCGCACAGCGCGTCAAGTTTGCTTGAAGATAAATTCGTTATCCCACTCGCGCTCGTGGGATAACTTATAATAGTCTGGTTCCCAGACCAAAATATTCGGACTATTTCTGATGAATATTAGGTCCGGTAGCCGCAAATGTCACGTGACGAAAACTCAGAATTCTGACATTTTCCGAAAATGTCCGAAGTTTTCCGAACTTGTTTTCGGTAACATTCGGCTGTTAACGTTGATGTTTGCAATAACAAAATGTATGTTAGGCCCGTTTCAGATCCTGGAATTTGAATTCTCAATTATATATAAAAACTGACAAATCAATGCCACACTCTTGCAGTCTTTTGCCGACTGGATTTTGGAAGAATATTAAATTTGAATAATGCCACTGACGTCACTCGGACTAACACACGCGTCATGATCTATTTTTAACCGCGGTAGCTACCTGACCCAAGATTTAGACGTCAGGAAATCTTCAGGTCAGGGAACCAGACTAAACTTATAATTGACCTATCGCAGGCGAATCGCGTCAACGCAGCTTGTGAATTATTATCCAATCACATCAAGTATAATTCCACGTGGAACGCGCAAAATTTGAGACAAACAAAAATTACCACACAAAATTCCCATAGGGTTGTCTAAGGGGCGTGGTTAACTCGTAAACGGTGATAGGTCAATATTCTACATGCTCGAAATTTAGAGAAGACTGATTGTGTTCACTAATTAGCGTCAAATCAAAGGGCTAATGAGAACTTTTATTCAAAAGCGCAGAAAACTGCCGCTTTCAAAGAAAATGTATCCTCACATACTTTTCCCAAAATGAATTTGAATTGCATATTCTATCTTACTAATGTACTGGGCATGCCCAGTTTTTGGAATAAACCATCGGAGGAACGGTTGGTATTACGCATATTCCACTGGTTTAACAATAGAAGTGAGTGTGGTTATAGGAGGAGGAGACTGTGGGTCCGGGGGGAAATGCCACCTCTTTGCTACGCCCTGCTCTACCAATGCTATCATTATCATTATTTGAATTATTTACATCTTATTTGAACTCAATTACAGCCAATATCAAAGATGGCATTATTTCCGACTGGACCCCACTTCTGTTTTCAAAAATCTAACCTATATTATTTAAAGGTTCATCCATCATAATTGATGATTTATTCATTGACATTTTGCCACGTGGTGCAATATTGTTGCGGAGACACTGTACCGGTATACGATCAACGCGCATTTTTTGGCAGGTGAATTCAGTGTGGTTCTTCAGTCCAATGACGTGTTGGCACTCTAAAAACGGATTGGTTGAAATAACCAGTATTTTGGTTAAAACAACCAATGATTGGATTGATATGTGTCCAACCAATTGGATTGGTTGGACACATGTCTACCAATCCTACCAATATATTGGTTGGTTTCAACCAATCCGTTTTAAGAGTGTACAGGGTGTGCGTGAAAATGTCACTAGAAAGATGCTGAATTATTATTGCTTTATACAATCTAACAAAATTTTCACTTTTCATACTGTTGAGGAAGTTCATAGTCGCACTTAAAACAAATGGAAGAAAGGAATCTTGGCATTTCAGTATTTGCTTAAACCACGGCTTAAATTATTAACAACATATAAATACTAGACAGTACAAAAATCAGTAAATTAAAGAAACCGAGTGTTTTATTTCTGCCTCATAGCAATCTAACTATCATATTTCGGAATCTAAGAAGCTTGTGTGTCGGAAGTTGCCCAACTGAAGCAAAATCTTTGTCACTTTTCAGATTAGTCGTTTTTATTTATTTCTCGGTTATTCTTCATCCTTTGTAACATGTTGCTATCTTGATAAAAAAATACATTGCCTGTTTTGCAAGCAGTTTTCCTCAGCTGGTTTCAGTTTAGTGTTGGTCCGCCGGTCTGGTTAATTCTTGCACGCGTGAATTACATGCGGGACATGAAAGATATAAATGTATTTTTAAGTTCTTGCGCCCAAAATGTTGATAACATATTTTTTACCGATTTTGATATCGACTTTGTCACAACGCGCTGTTATTTTTTCAATATTGTGCACGTGGTTTGAGGTTTATTCACCGTATACGCGTACCGTATATGATTTTGCACTGAGAGACGACAAAAATAAATTCACGTGACGCGGGTAAGCTCAGGCACAATTATCGTTAAATATAGGAAGATTTTACCAAGCCAAATATTCGGTTTGTTTCGGGTTCGGTTCGGTTTTGGTCGGTCCCGGTCGGTTTTCCATAAATTTTTGTCGGGTGGGGTTAGGTCGGTTTTGAGAGTTCAGATCGGTTTCGGTTCGGATTCGGTTTATATGTATTGTGGCGGATTTACCAAATTATCCCGGACTTATTATTCCTCCGGTGGTCACCCAGCGAGTGTGGTACTCCTTCAGGAAACCCAAGACCGGTAGGGTAGGCCCGTTGGACGGAAATGTACCGCCTAATGCACAGGGCTAATAACTGTACACTTAATCAATCTCCGTGGGGACAGACAGTACAGAGAGGACAAGAAGTATAATTTGATATAAGTAATTTGATGTAACCTCCTTTATTTATTTATTACTCAATCATTGCTGTTTGAACCTCCGAGTAATCATCGATTTAAGTAGTACCCTCAAGTAATTAATTGATTGGAATGATCAAGGTTTCCTCTTAAGCGACTAGCGCTAGCTTCACGCCCCCAGCTATTAGCGCGCCTCCTGTTTGGATCCTCCCTTGTAGCCTCCCAAGCTACGAGTGCCTCTCCCTATGGTCGCAAAGGTAAATTAACCCTTCTTTCCCTACACGGACCAGAACTAATCCCTAGTTCCAAGAAACTAATCCCAAGTTTCCTCTTCGGTATCCCACCGTGGTCCCACTCATAGACAAGTAATTTAAAACAGAGGCCCATGCTCGAATCGAGATAGCGCGCACTGTCGCCTCCTATTACCTGAGCTCGACACTCACACGTCCGTCCAAGACGAGATCCAAACACCAACTGTCCGCGTCGCTGATTTCCGCAGTCAATAAACGCGCTAGCGCCCTCTATAGTAAACTATTTAATAGTGACTTGCGAGTGCTCGCGCTCGTGCCGCACAGTAAATCTCGATCATTTACGTTACAGTATTATGTTTCGGATCGGTTTGGCCTGGTCAACCCAATCCGATGCACATCATTACGATTGGCAAGCCATGGGAGACTGCGATTCTCTGAAAGACAATGTATATGGAGTCTAGGAGAGAGTTGTTTCTATTTTATAAATCACATAATTAATAGGTAACTTTTGTTGCATGATGTACGAGGTTATCTGGAGTTGTCAGCACCGTTACAAGTTGTAATGAAACCTCAACATATTGAACGTTTTTAGTTTTCTTTTGTTTTGTCAGTAATTTTTATGTTTTCCTTTTCCTCCGAGAAATCAAGGAATGAAATTGAAAATTATTGTACTGTGAGATTTTTCTTAAATAAAACATCAAAATTTGGTATTTATTACAAACCTTAACCTACAGAAATAAAGGGATTTCCCTTTGATGCATCACAAAAATGAATCTTGAAATGTTGATTCCCATTAATTTTTCTTAAAAAAAGAAGACAATTCTGAAAAATTCTAGTTAAGGTCTACCCCACACCAAGACACATCCTTTTCGGCCCATACAAATTGTCGTCATCATTCAAATTAAAAAAACTTTGGAAATCTTAAGATCCATGGAGCCCCCCCCCCCCCCCCCCCCACTCCCTATCTGCCGACGTAGTTAATTGTCAAAGTAATTTACCAACCAAGGTGGGAAACCGTTGGTGCCCCCCCCCCCCTACTTTTTTATACCTTCTGACGGGCCTGTAATGTCCCCTTTGAAATCTCAAAACCCATAGCGTTAACTCTGTGGGGTAGGTCGAGACACCCTCGTGGGGTAACATTGTCACCATTGTTGCCCTTTCTTCCATGTACCCGCAAGGAGACTAATGTAAGAACACACACCCATTATGTGCGTTTTACTATACTTACGGGTACGAGGACCATGAATAGAAGATTTGGGAACCCGATCTATTGTTCCCTTTGTTTGTACTTCAACTTTTTCCGAACAAGTCCCATAAGGTTTGTACACAAAAATCTCCGGAGGACTCGGCCCAGGTCCTCGGGGTCATTGTTATCCCTAATCCCCCATTGCCCCAAGTCCTCTATCGTATAGCTAAACCCGTTCATACACACGCAGCCCCTCTCGAGCGATTTTCTAGCGGACGTGTGTCCGAGGAAAAATCCTCTCTACGTTTCCCAAGTCATCATCAATATAGTCACCAATTTTGTGATGAACCCCCCCCCCCCTCCTCCCATCAAATTGGTCTTGCTATGCCCCTTGCTCCACCCCAACCTTTCCAAAACGTTCTACCACCGCTGGTTCAGACCAAGGATCACAAAATTGGAGGCAGCGGAATATGACGGTCACTTTCTTGTTTATTAATTAATGTCTGTAGGGGTCCGTGTTTCTGGGGGCCTCCGTAATGTTTCCTACACCGATCCTGATGTCATCGTTTCTATAGCAACCGGGGAACTCATGTCCATCCACGTGTATTGCAAATAGTCCTCTTAGAAAAAGTAATTATCTAGACCAATTTGGGCAGATAAACCATTAATTCCTGTTTTGTCATTATTGATATTTGTGAGAATAAGTATATCCTTTAATTGTTATACTTTTATTGAATAATGGGTCGAATGTTTTTTTTATGGTGGCCCTGAAGGGACATCGGAAATCGTGAATATTGACGTCAATATTCACGACAACATTGTACGACTTGCCCCAAATCGTGAATATTCACGTGACTATTCACGTCAAAAATATCACGTCCCGCTCTCCGGTCGCAAATATTCACGTCAATATTCACGTCAAAAATTTCACGTCAAAAATGGGCAAAGGGAGCTGCATAAACTCAGCAGATTATGGTAACCTTTTCTGTAAATCTTATACAAAACTCATATTTTTAGGTTACGTTTTTCCAACAGAGACCAGCAAACTTTTATAAAATAACTTTAAAATGACATATTATTTTATTAATCGAACATTTTCTGAAACCAATTTTCTGAAAAGGCAGTACCTTTCACTAAAAAGAAAACGTACCTCACATTTTTATAATTTTTCCGAATTTTCTTTGAAAATCTGAAAGATTATACACTTTATTTCGGAAAAGGCTAATTCGGCCCATAATTAGTACAGGAATGATTATGATCAATGATATCTATCTCAGTAATGATTACTTTTAAACAGAGTTGATAAAAATCATGATTAAAAAAAAAAAAAAATTAAATATCAGAGTTTTAAAATTTAAATCCCTCCATCAATATCCTTGCCCGGTCCAAGGGGTCCTTCATACTTTAAAGGGGATTGTTCACGGGCGTTGATTTTGTGTACAAACCTAATGGCGATCTGGGCATTAAGATAAACGCATCTTTAAAAAAAATAAACAAATACTGGAACCCCCTGCACCAGGTGGGCACTATTTTTTAACGGTTCTCTTGGTCCCTCTGCATCTCTCCATCACTAGTCTTGCCCGGTGCAGGGGGTCCTTCATACTTTAAAGGGGATTGTTCACGGGCGTTGATTTTGTGTACAAACCTAATGGCGATCTGGGCATTAAGATAAACGCATCTTTAAAAAAAATAAACAAATACTGGAACCCCCTGCACCAGGTGGGCACTATTTTTTAACGGATCTCTGGGTCCCTCTGCATCCCTCCATCACTAGTCTTGCCCGGTGCAGGGGGTCCTTCATACTTTAAAGGGGATTGTTCACGGGCGTTGATTTTGTGTACAAACCTAATGGCGATCTGGGCATTAAGATAAACGCATCTTTAAAAAAAATTTAAAAATACTGGAACCCCCTGCACCAGGTGGGCACTATTTTTTAACGGTTCTCTGGGTCCCTCTGCATCCCTCTATCACTAGTCTTGCCCGGTGCAGGGGGTCCTTCATACTTTAAAGGGGATTGTTGACGGGCGTTGATTTTGTGTACAAACCTAATGGCGATCTGTGCATTAAGATAAAGGCATCTTTAAAAAAAATAAACAAATACTGGAACCCCCTGCACCAGGTGGGCACTATTTTTTAACGGTTCTCTGGGTCCCTCTGCATCCCTCTATCACTAGTCTTGCCCGGTGCAGGGGGTCCTTCATACTTTAAAGGGGATTGTTGACGGGCGTTAATTTTGTGTACAAACCTAATGGCGATCTGTGCATTAAGATAAACGCATCTTTAAAAAATCTTTAAAAATACTGGAACCCCCTGCACCAGGTGGGCACTATTTTTTAACGGATCTCTGGGTCTCTCTGCATCCCTCCATCACTAGTCTTGCCCGGTGCAGGGGGTCCTTCATACTTTAAAGGGGATTGTTGACGGGCGTTGATTTTGTGTACAAACCTAATGGCGATCTGTGCATTAAGATAAACGCATCTTTAAAAAAAATAAACAAATACTGGAACCCCCTGCACCAGGTGGGCACTATTTTTTAACGGATCTCTGGGTCCCTCTGCATCCCTCCATCACTAGTCTTGCCCGGTGCAGGGGGTCCTTCATACTTTAAAGGGGATTGTTGACGGGCGTTGATTTTGTGTACAAACCTAATGGCGATCTGTGCATTAAGATAAACGCATCTTTAAAAAATCTTTAAAAATACTGGAACCCCCTGCACCAGGTGGGCACTATTTTTTAACGGATCTCTGGGTCCCTCTGCATCCCTCCATCACTAGTCTTGCCCGGTGCAGGGGGTCCTTCATACTTTAAAGGGGATTGTTGACGGGCGTTGATTTTGTGTACAAACCTAATGGCGATCTGTGCATTAAGATAAACGCATCTTTAAAAAATCTTTAAAAATACTGGAACCCCCTGCACCAGGTGGGCACTATTTTTTAACGGATCTCTGGGTCCCTCTGCATCCCTCCATCACTAGTCTTGCCCGGTGCAGGGGGTCCTTCATACTTTAAAGGGGATTGTTCACGGGCGTTGATTTTGTGTACAAACCTAATGGCGATCTGGGCATTAAGATAAACGCATCTTTAAAAAAAATTAAAAAATACTGGAACCCCCTGCACCAGGTGGGCACTATTTTTTAACGGTTCTCTGGGTCCCTCTGCATCCCTCTATCACTAGTCTTGCCCGGTGCAGGGGGTCCTTCATACATTAAAGGGGATTGTTGACGGGCGTTAATTTTGTGTACAAACCTAATGGCGATCTGTGCATTAAGATAAACGCATCTTTAAAAAATCTTTAAAAATACTGGAACCCCCTGCACCAGGTGGGCACTATTTTTTAACGGATCTCTGGGTCCCTCTGCATCCCTCCATCACTAGTCTTGCCCGGTGCAGGGGGTCCTTCATACTTTAAAGGGGATTGTTCACGGGCGTTGATTTTGTGTACAAACCTAATGGCGATCTGTGCATTAAGATAAACGCATCTTTAAAAAATCCTTAAAAATACTGGAACCCCCTGCACCAGGTGGGCACTATTTTTTAACGGATCTCTGGGTCCCTCTGCATCCCTCCATCACTAGTCTTGCCCGGTGCAGGGGGTCCTTCATACTTTAAAGGGGATTGTTCACGGGCGTTGATTTTGTGTACAAACCTAATGGCGATCTGGGCATTAAGATAAACGCATCTTTAAAAAAAATTTAAAAATACTGGAACCCCCTGCACCAGGTGGGCACTATTTTTTAACGGTTCTCTGGGTCCCTCTGCATCCCTCTATCACTAGTCTTGCCCGGTGCAGGGGGTCCTTCATACTTTAAAGGGGATTGTTGACGGGCGTTGATTTTGTGTACAAACCTAATGGCGATCTGTGCATTAAGATAAAGGCATCTTTAAAAAAAATAAACAAATACTGGAACCCCCTGCACCAGGTGGGCACTATTTTTTAACGGTTCTCTGGGTCCCTCTGCATCCCTCTATCACTAGTCTTGCCCGGTGCAGGGGGTCCTTCATACTTTAAAGGGGATTGTTGACGGGCGTTAATTTTGTGTACAAACCTAATGGCGATCTGTGCATTAAGATAAACGCATCTTTAAAAAATCTTTAAAAATACTGGAACCCCCTGCACCAGGTGGGCACTATTTTTTAACGGATCTCTGGGTCTCTCTGCATCCCTCCATCACTAGTCTTGCCCGGTGCAGGGGGTCCTTCATACTTTAAAGGGGATTGTTCACGGGCGTTGATTTTGTGTACAAACCTAATGGCGATCTGGGCATTAAGATAAACGCATCTTTAAAAAAAATAAAACAATACTGGAACCCCCTGCACCAGGTGGGCACTATTTTTTAACGGTTCTCTGGGTCCCTCTGCATCCCTCTATCACTAGTCTTGCCCGGTGCAGGGGGTCCTTCATACATTAAAGGGGATTGTTGACGGGCGTTAATTTTGTGTACAAACCTAATGGCGATCTGTGCATTAAGATAAACGCATCTTTAAAAAATCTTTAAAAATACTGGAACCCCCTGCACCAGGTGGGCACTATTTTTTAACGGATCTCTGGGTCCCTCTGCATCCCTCCATCACTAGTCTTGCCCGGTGCAGGGGGTCCTTCATACTTTAAAGGGGATTGTTCACGGGCGTTGATTTTGTGTACAAACCTAATGGCGATCTGTGCATTAAGATAAACGCATCTTTAAAAAATCCTTAAAAATACTGGAACCCCCTGCACCAGGTGGGCACTATTTTTTAACGGATCTCTGGGTCCCTCTGCATCCCTCCATCACTAGTCTTGCCCGGTGCAGGGGGTCCTTCATACTTTAAAGGGGATTGTTCACGGGCGTTGATTTTGTGTACAAACCTAATGGCGATCTGGGCATTAAGATAAACGCATCTTTAAAAAAAATTTAAAAATACTGGAACCCCCTGCACCAGGTGGGCACTATTTTTTAACGGTTCTCTGGGTCCCTCTGCATCCCTCTATCACTAGTCTTGCCCGGTGCAGGGGGTCCTTCATACTTTAAAGGGGATTGTTGACGGGCGTTGATTTTGTGTACAAACCTAATGGCGATCTGTGCATTAAGATAAAGGCATCTTTAAAAAAAATAAACAAATACTGGAACCCCCTGCACCAGGTGGGCACTATTTTTTAACGGTTCTCTGGGTCCCTCTGCATCCCTCTATCACTAGTCTTGCCCGGTGCAGGGGGTCCTTCATACTTTAAAGGGGATTGTTGACGGGCGTTAATTTTGTGTACAAACCTAATGGCGATCTGTGCATTAAGATAAACGCATCTTTAAAAAATCTTTAAAAATACTGGAACCCCCTGCACCAGGTGGGCACTATTTTTTAACGGTTCTCTGGGTCCCTCTGCATCCCTCTATCACTAGTCTTGCCCGGTGCAGGGGGTCCTTCATACTTTAAAGGGGATTGTTGACGGGCGTTGATTTTGTGTACAAACCTAATGGCGATCTGTGCATTAAGATAAAGGCATCTTTAAAAAAAATAAACAAATACTGGAACCCCCTGCACCAGGTGGGCACTATTTTTTAACGGTTCTCTGGGTCCCTCTGCATCCCTCTATCACTAGTCTTGCCCGGTGCAGGGGGTCCTTCATACTTTAAAGGGGATTGTTGACGGGCGTTAATTTTGTGTACAAACCTAATGGCGATCTGTGCATTAAGATAAACGCATCTTTAAAAAATCTTTAAAAATACTGGAACCCCCTGCACCAGGTGGGCACTATTTTTTAACGGATCTCTGGGTCTCTCTGCATCCCTCCATCACTAGTCTTGCCCGGTGCAGGGGGTCCTTCATACTTTAAAGGGGATTGTTCACGGGCGTTGATTTTGTGTACAAACCTAATGGCGATCTGGGCATTAAGATAAACGCATCTTTAAAAAAAATAAAACAATACTGGAACCCCCTGCACCAGGTGGGCACTATTTTTTAACGGTTCTCTGGGTCCCTCTGCATCCCTCTATCACTAGTCTTGCCCGGTGCAGGGGGTCCTTCATACATTAAAGGGGATTGTTGACGGGCGTTAATTTTGTGTACAAACCTAATGGCGATCTGTGCATTAAGATAAACGCATCTTTAAAAAATCTTTAAAAATACTGGAACCCCCTGCACCAGGTGGGCACTATTTTTTAACGGATCTCTGGGTCCCTCTGCATCCCTCCATCACTAGTCTTGCCCGGTGCAGGGGGTCCTTCATACTTTAAAGGGGATTGTTCACGGGCGTTGATTTTGTGTACAAACCTAATGGCGATCTGTGCATTAAGATAAACGCATCTTTAAAAAATCCTTAAAAATACTGGAACCCCCTGCACCAGGTGGGCACTATTTTTTAACGGATCTCTGGGTCCCTCTGCATCCCTCCATCACTAGTCTTGCCCGGTGCAGGGGGTCCTTCATACTTTAAAGGGGATTGTTCACGGGCGTTGATTTTGTGTACAAACCTAATGGCGATCTGGGCATTAAGATAAACGCATCTTTAAAAAAAATTTAAAAATACTGGAACCCCCTGCACCAGGTGGGCACTATTTTTTAACGGTTCTCTGGGTCCCTCTGCATCCCTCTATCACTAGTCTTGCCCGGTGCAGGGGGTCCTTCATACTTTAAAGGGGATTGTTGACGGGCGTTGATTTTGTGTACAAACCTAATGGCGATCTGTGCATTAAGATAAAGGCATCTTTAAAAAAAATAAACAAATACTGGAACCCCCTGCACCAGGTGGGCACTATTTTTTAACGGTTCTCTGGGTCCCTCTGCATCCCTCTATCACTAGTCTTGCCCGGTGCAGGGGGTCCTTCATACTTTAAAGGGGATTGTTGACGGGCGTTAATTTTGTGTACAAACCTAATGGCGATCTGTGCATTAAGATAAACGCATCTTTAAAAAATCTTTAAAAATACTGGAACCCCCTGCACCAGGTGGGCACTATTTTTTAACGGATCTCTGGGTCTCTCTGCATCCCTCCATCACTAGTCTTGCCCGGTGCAGGGGGTCCTTCATACTTTAAAGGGGATTGTTCACGGGCGTTGATTTTGTGTACAAACCTAATGGCGATCTGTGCATTAAGATAAACGCATCTTTAAAAAATCTTTAAAAATACTGGAACCCCCTGCACCAGGTGGGCACTATTTTTTAACGGATCTCTGGGTCCCTCTGCATCCCTCCATTACTAGTCTTGCCCGGTGCAGGGGGTCCTTCATACTTTAAAGGGGATTGTTCACGGGCGTTGATTTTGTGTACAAACCTAATGGCGATCTGGGCATTAAGATAAACGCATCTTTAAAAAAAATTAAAAAATACTGGAACCCCTTGCACCAGGTGGGCACTATTTTTTAACGGTTCTCTGGGTCCCTCTGCATCCCTCTATCACTAGTCTTGCCCGGTGCAGGGGGTCCTTCATACTTTAAAGGGGATTGTTGACGGGCGTTAATTTTGTGTACAAACCTAATGGCGATCTGTGCATTAAGATAATCGCATCTTTAAAAAATCTTTAAAAATACTCGAACCCCCTGCACCAGGTGGGCACTATTTTTTAACGGTTCTCTGGGTCCCTCTGCATCCCTCTATCACTAGTCTTGCCCGGTGCAGGGGGTCCTTCATACTTTAAAGGGGATTGTTCACGGGCGTTGGTTTTGTGTACAAACCTAATGGCGATCTGTGCATTAAGATAAACGCATCTTTAAAAAATCTTTAAAAATACTGGAACCCCCTGCACCAGGTGGGCACTATTTTTTAACGGATCTCTGGGTCCCTCTCTATCCCTCTATCACTAGTCTTGCCCGGTGCAGGGGGTCCTTCATACTTTAAAGGGGATTGTTCACGGGTGTTGATTTTGTGTACAAACCTAACGGCGAAATGTGACCTGAAATGTAAAATCAATTTGCCAAACGCATCTTTAAAAAAAAAAATAATAATAAAGCTCTAGATCACGTCAAAACAACTTGATCCGTGTTGATATCCACTATCCTGAAACCGCCCCCCCCCCCCCTCATCCGACACACACTATTACTGCTGCTTTGGCTACGGGTCTTAACAAAGTCCGTTATTCTTGGTGGGACAGTAAACCAGTCTAGTAGTCATTTCCGAACGTGGATACGACTTTGGGTTCGGCGAGTCATGGCGGGTTTGTACACCGTGTGTTGTGTATTGGAATATCGAATAAGGAACTGGTTACTGGTTCAATATTGAATGTCGAATATCGAATAAGGAACCAACTTCACACCGCCGCATTCAAGACTGTATTTGCGTTCTTAAATTGAGTTTTGTGACATCCTTTTTGTGACCATGCTTTTCTTTTCTTATTAGTAATATGCCTTATATATGGGCAATTATTTTCATCAAGCAGTGGCGGATCTACGAGGGGGGGGGGGGGGGGGGTTTGGGGGTTTAAACCCCCCCTTGGGCTGAGAAAAAAATTAAAAATAACCAGTGTCGGGTGTCGAAAATTCGGCACGCTGGGGTGTGTAGGCCAATCACCTCAGGTAAACCCCCGCCCCCCCTTAGTGAAAACCTAGATCCGCCCCTGTCAAGTGGTCATTCAAATTATTACGATTTTTAAAATTGATATATTTTCCAAGAGGTTTTTATAAAAATTGCGTGAAATTTATAATGTAATTTTTTACAAACATTTATAATGTAACATCTTAACTGATATGAGGGATTATGATGTATGTAACGAACTAATAAAATGAAAATAAGGCATACGGATCGGGCATGGGCGAAGTGGTTTTTGGGCGAAGTGGTTTTTGGGCGAAGTGGTAATTGGGCGAAGTAGTAATTGGGCGAAGTGGTCTTTGGGCGAAGTGGCGTTTGGGCGAAGGGGTAATTGGGCGAAGTGGGGTTTGGGCGAAGTGGCGTTTGGGCGAAGTGGTTGAGGGCGAAGTGGTTGAGGGCGATGTGGTTTTTGGGCGAAGTGACTGTAAAGCGTTTGTGTGGTGAGAACTTCAACAATTCGTGCGGTGGGGTAGCGCTATCTATCTGGACCGCGGTTTTAACGGTCTGGCTGTGTTCTCTACCTTCTTAACTATTCCAAACTGCTAGCGGCTTGTCATCTTACTCACCATTTTCCGAAATATTGGACATTAAACTTGGACTCCATAGTCTTGCGTGCTAACGATTTCAACTGGTATCAGCCATTTTAAAATGACGTCACTGGGTTCGAAACGGCTTGCCGACGGCTGTTTGATGAGGGCACAGCTTATCACGAATTTCGCGTGAGATGTTCCACTGAAATCGTGATAAGCTAGCTGTGCTCTCATCAAAGTTCAAACAGCCGTCGGCAAGCCGTTTCGAACCCAGTGACGTCATTTTAAAATGGCTGATACCAGTTGAAATCGTTAGCACGCAAGACTATGGAGTCCAAGTTTAATGTCCAATATTTCGGAAAATGGTGAGTAAGATGACAAGCCGCTAGCAGTTTGGAATAGTTAAGAAGGTAGAGAACACAGCCAGACCGTTAAAACCGCGGTCCAGATAGCGCTACCCCACCGCACGAATTGTTGAAGTTCTCACCACACAAACATATGGGTAGGACGTGTGGCTAAGGATCAGCCCGATGTCAAATCCGCCAGCCACACTGGTGGGGCTAGAAAAGGGGTAGACCCGCAAACGTGGCGGTATACACAAGTACACCGCCACGCTCTGTTGCAAAAACTATCTATTGCTGTATTGGTCGATAAAAGACTCCATGTCCATTGACGGGAAGATTTGTTATCGTTTTCCTGTTCAGTACTTACACATGCTCTTTTACACCAAATTCCGCAAGCACAGCACCTGTCGTTCCCCAGAAATCGATGAAAAAAAAGTGGATTCCTGTACAAACGTATGGCCTTTTTGATTCCGAAAGATCTCCGCGCGGTGCCCCGAATCCTTCGCGTAGAAATTGCTGTACTGTACTACGGCTGGAGAGACGTTACCATCCAGCAGGGACCAGACTTTTTGTTGAGTGCGATGACGTCGGGGTCAATCGCTTCATTCGGCGCATGTGCACACGATTCCACAGGTTGACGACTGTTTTATGCTGCTTAAAAGCCAGATAAGTTACGGCTCAATGAGATCAATGGGCTCAATACTATTACTAGCCACTAGCTATTGTGACATAAAACAGTCGTCAACCAGTGGAATCGTGTGCACATGCGCCGAATGAAGCGATTGACCCCGACGTCACCGTGCGCAACAAAAAGTCTGGTCCCTGCTGGATGGTAACGTCTCTCCAGCTGTAGTACAGTACAGCAATTTCTACGCAATTTATTTCGGAATAAAAATAGCCATACATTTGTACAGGAATCGATTTCTGGGGAACGACAGGTGCTGTGCTTGCGGAATTTGGTGTAAAAGAGCATGTGTAAGTACTGAACAGGAAAACGATAACAAATCTTCCCGTTAATGGACATGGAGTCTTTTATCGACCAATAAATAGTTTTTTCAATGCAACAGAGCGTGGCGGTGTATACCGCCACGTTTGCAGGTCTAGAAAAGGGGAAGAGTTTTATATCCGGCCATCACTTATTTTCCCTTAATATGACTTTAATAGTCCCAGTAACTCGCCAGATCATGTCCAGATGTTAAAAAAGCGATAAGTAAGGTCCTAGTTACTGGAACTAAATATGACTTAAAAAATGAAGAAACTTGAATTTATTTTTTAGGAGGGGAACAATTTCAACTGATTCTTTGAAAATAGGCCTACTTTGACTTTTTCTGTCATGGCCCATAGACTTTGTGCACGAGGTCTAAGTGGTGGCCGGATATGGAACTCTTTCCGAACTCGTAAACAAAATAGAGGTGTCCTAAAAGGTAAGGATTACCCGACTGGAGACAACTCGACCGTTGAGACAACTCGACCGTTGAGACATAAGAACTCAGACTACCGTTTTTTGGTCAAATGGGAAGACAAGTTGTCCGTTGAGACAAGTCGTCGTGTCCATTGAGACAAGTCGTTATTTATTAGTTCGTCATTTCCAGTTGAGGAGACTGACCACATTAGTAAATCAGTGATGTATCAATTAGTCTAGCCCCACCAGTGTGGCCCTGTATGCTGCGCTATACAAAGCTTTGTATAGCGCAGCATACAGGGCTACACTAGTGGGGCCTACAATTAGTCCAACGGCATAATTGGTATTACTAAAATTCGTGTTAGTCTTTGAAAATGTTAAATTAGTACATTTTGTTTAATTAGCATGATTAGTCAACAGTAATTCCATTAGTATTTTAGATTGAACAATTAGTCAGACATGGAAAGACTGATTTTTATTACCTAATTCTTTGACTAATTTTCTGGTATATGTTTTGTGGCACGGGGATGGAATGGAAATGAGTGCTTTGTTGTTAACCAACGGTACGGTATGAGGGATTAGAAAACACTTTGAATATTAAACAAACTACATTTGGAATTTACAAATTTAACATCTTGCCTCTACACTGGCCATCATCAACTGAGATGTCACCGCATCGGTGCGGCAATAAATACCGATGTCGCTGCCCGCCCGTGCACTGTGCATGCCGCGTCGCTCTTGCGAGCCTTGCACGCGCTGGGTCGTCGCGCTCGCCGTGCATGCCGTGCCACCGTACACCTGACCGGGTCTCCGCGCACGGTAATGCCACACATTCTGCGACTTAACCCACCAGGTGCACATGCAAATACCCAAACATCGACGGGCAACCTGTGTTGAAAATACCACGCGCTCCGCTAGCTGCATTATGTACAACGCATCACACGGACGAGTTGTCTCCATGTCAAAGTTGTCTCCATGTCAAAGTCCTCATTTAAGGCTCATTGAGTGATCCCCACAATGTCGCTTCCCGGGTTGTATCGTAAAATTGGGTGTGATCCCTGGCTATACGGCATTCTGGGTTTATGACTTCTGACTAGCGCCCACCCGAACAAATATACTGACAATTTGGGAGACCACCAACATAGGGCAAGATAGCTCAGTTGGTAGAGCGCCGTTAGGGTAACCCGGGGGTCGCAGGTTCGAATCCCGCTCCTACCAGTTTTTTTGTTCACTTTGAAAATGTATTCAAATTTACCTAGTCAGTTTCCCTTGTGGATTGTTTGATGAATCCATATTTGTTTTTCAATAGAAACTCGCATCCTGGGGTTTCAGTGTTTGAACACTGCCTTCAGAATACGGCATAAAGCTTTTCAATATCTGCATTGATTGAATGGCTTCCACTCTCAACACCAGGCTATTCGAAGGGGCAGACCATGCGTACCTCTACCAGAAATGCCGGCCCGACTGGCCCGAGGAAATCATTTGCAAAAGCCTGGCCTTCCTACGGGAGAAGGTACATGTATGGGCTCATAAATTCATATAGGTTTTGCCACAATTGTCAGAAATGAATGGAGTTGGTTAGTATTTTATAGCAAAAACTGTAACACGGACCTGTTTAAAGTTTTGTGTGCATAGATGCTGGGAAAACAGAGAAAATGCTGTTCTTTCAGTCTGGTTCCCTCACCCTACAAGCAGGTTGGGGAACTAGACTAATTCCAACGATGGCCGGCCGACCATAACTGAAAATCGATATAAAAATTCCACTTTTCTTGAAAATGATAGCATGCCACGCGCCATGATTTCACAGGATGTTTGAGACTATTTTTTACTTTAACAGTCAAGTAAGGTATTTCATAATAATTCAGCAGTTCTTTTTAAATAGTTTCAAATGTTGTATAATTTAAGGAAACGTGCAATTGATTTCCAGTTGAACTTGTTTTCCTACATGTTACAACAATCAAACTTGATCACATGCTTGTCTTCATTAAAATGAAAAGAAAGTTGTTATTTTTCTTCGAAAATCAGTTTCAAAATAACTCAACAAGGTTTAAAAAAAAACCTGGCTACTATAATTCAGTTCAAACAAACTGACATGAAAATCGAATCAAAATATGGAGACATCTGTAGGGGTGTGTGCATTTACGGGTAGTAAAAGAACCGGGTACCCGATTGAAAAAAAATACCTGTACCCGATTGAAAAAAATACGGGTACCCGGGTTCCTGCTAAAGAAACCCAACCCAAAAATTCCAATCCTGGAAGTTGTAATAACATCTTTCTCTGAGATTCAAAAAGTCTGATTTCAGACAAAAGTCAGAAAAGTCTCATGCCTGTCCAGTATTAAAACACGATCACTTCTCCGCCTTCGCATGTGCCGTACGTGCATGTGCTGGCATATCACAAAAGACGGTTGTCCGGAAGATTTATACAGTTGTATTTATTGTGGAATGAGGTCAGGCATGCTATTATTTCTTGTCAAGGCTCTTATCCATACCCAGACTACTAAAACTGCGACCGGTAAATTCCCTTTGTGAACTTTCGTGAGTGTCATAAATGTGAAGTCAGTGCTGGTTTCCCAGGTAGTCGGGTTTTAATTTGGAAAATTCCCTACAAAAAATATTCAAAACCTTTTCTTTTTCAATATCTGGGAAGTTACTAAAGTTGTACGGGTACTCGATTCCATATTCTGGAACCGGTTCCGATGCACACCCCTAGACATCTGTCACCCATTGGGTGAGATTTTCTGTTCAAAATGGACAAGATTAGGACGGTGTGATTTTGACAATATATAGGCATCCAAAATCACCTCACTCTTTTCAAAATAGTCCTTAAATTTTTGGCAGAAATTAGTTATGATAAGTTTTCTTTTGTGTTACATCTCTCCAGTGCTCATGAATATTATATTAGCATAAAATCCAAGAGATAGCCGAAAGGGGCATAAATAAGCCAGTTCGGTATTTCAACTGCGCATGTGCACAATGACATTTTATCCCGAATAACCCGCGTGACCTAACGCGCGCGTCTGAATGCAAAAGGTGGTTGCACAACGCACACGTGTTAAATTCAATCAGAATGGGCATTCGCGTAACATGGCGTGACATTACGTCAGCAATTTTATGAGATATTGAACTGGCTTATTGCCTTCACATCCTCGGGGCTTAAAAGCCAAAACTATCCGGTCACTGTTGGTTATGTGGATGAACCTCAAACGGACCAAAAAAACCCCCACAAAAACACACAATCATTCCCATTGCAGAGATCAGAGCCATTCGTATGTGCGGTTGATGTGGGATGTGGATCAGGCCAAAATGCCCGACCTTTGGCCCCCTACTTCGAAAAGGTCATCGGTGTTGACGTGAGCGAGGAACAAATCCGAGCAGCACAGAGTGTGGATAACCCACCAAATGTTGAATACAGGTAAGGACAAGGGGGTGCGTTCCACTCACGTCACGCAAACAACGCGAACGTTTGCCAGCGTTCGCCAATTTTTGTGCACATCCTATGGACAAATTTTTGCGTAGTTGGCCAACATTTGGCAGCGTTCGCATGAGTGGAACGCACCCATGGTTTAAATTATTGTTAGAGGTAAAAAGGGACCACGCTATAGGATTTTATTGACACAAGTGCATTGCATGTGTATAGGACACCGTTATTTATTTATGTATTTATTTATTTTGGTGACTATAAATTTCCAGGTCTTAATTCTGCAGCAATTCTGGGCAGCAGAATGAAAAAGTTTTTTAAATGCAAATGTTCGTATTCGCGAGCCCAAAGCACGACGTCAACAGAGGTACATCAATGGTGTCTTTATGGCATTGTGTAAAAAAAACCCAGATATTATTAACCATTTTGATGGAGGTGGTTCCATGGTTTAGTTGCTTTCCATATATTAAATCATTTAAATGGCTCATTTGGAATCCATTCTCGCGGTCAGCCGGGCATGATGTCACATTTTCCCTTTCGTCTATTGATTTATACACCGCGCTTGTGCATGTTTTCCCCTCTGCGCTGCACAGAAACCCATTGATGTCTGTATAAAGTTCAAGCAAAGCTCCCGGATGTCCGACCGAGAGAATTGTGAACCAGCATTTCTTCAGAAAATGTGTTATTTTTGGATGGATGGTTTTTGTAATATTCTCTCTTGACAAGGATCTAAATACCAAACAATAGCGGCGGTTGTATGACTAACCTGAAAAGATTCTAAAAGAATTGAAACCACCATCTTCGTGTAATTTGAAACAGGCATTAAGATCATGGTCGTATTGTTGTAAGACACGGTAATGTATGAAACAAAGTTGAAGTGGTTATTTAGCATGATAGTGGCGGCGATTTCTCATCAATCTTGGGGGGACGGAGGAAAAAAGCACACGACCAACAAAGCGTTTTGTACTCGGTGTCTCTCGTGTATCCTGGGAAATTTTTAAAATATATATATATATCATGAGTTCCTGCACTTTATTTTTTTTTTATAGTGCACTGATTTTCTTATAGTAATGGAATACTTGGGGTTGGGGTTATTTTATGGCCAATGCTCCCCTGCCAATTATTGGGGCATCTATATATATTCCCATCCCTCTCTGCATTGTCGGGATGTATTTCGAATGGCATCGGCAAGTGGAAATTGTAAGTGCGAGCTGAACACTACCCCCATACGTTATGTGACGCCACTGATCCTGTTCCGATTCTTTCCTCAGAGTTGGGAGTGAGGGGAGTATCCCGGTCCCAGACAACTCGGTGGAGCTGATCACATGTGCCGAGGCAGTGCACTGGTTTGATCTGGATGCGTTCTTCAAAGAGGTGCACAGGGTACTCAAACCGTGTGGATGCCTAGCTATCTACAGCTACTACATCATAAAACCGTGGGTTAAAGGCGACGATCTCAAGAATGAAGAACTGAAGGAAATTGTGCTTCAGGTTATGAACGCTCCCACACCCTTATACCCCTGGCATCTTTATCCCCTCACTCTCAAGTCAACCACTCATCTGTCACCACACAACAAAGTTTTAGGTTCTGAATATATAAATATGCTTGTTATTGTCATGTATGAGACTTTTCTGTAGGGCTGTTCATTTTCGAATAATTTAGTATTTGAATATTCGAAACTGGTTTTGACCGAATATTCGAATATTCAATACTCGCCGATCAAGTTTTTCAGTGCATGCCGCACCAGTAAAAAAATTGCACATAAAAGCACACCAAAGTCTTACATATGGCGATTGATATTATGGACCGTTCCAACGGTATTTTTTGCATGCCCCCCGTTGTACCAAGGGTTTGTATGGACGGGAACAACAAACCTCCATCCACAAAAAGTTACAATACTTTTCTCGTGTCTGTACGTGCATAGATATTTGTTCGAATATTCGAACTGGCAAAATGGTATTCGAATATTCGGGACAGCCCTACTTTTCTGTATGCTGCTTGAATAATTAATGCAAGGCAAAGTATACTGGGTAAAATGCAAGATGATTGACGTGATATCAGGAGCGATTTGTCAAATGTAGAGTTTGAAATAACCTCTCTGTCTGTTGCATTCGCTTGGTTGACGCACTGTATTGTGAATCGGCCACATGGCCAAATCCTGTCGTCTTAGTGCAAGATAGGAGAAACCATCAGCTGATAGGTTAACATGCTGAATTAGTATTTACAAGTCATATTTACCCCTCGGAAAAGAAGATGCTATTTGTAGGTTGAAATTGTGGAACTTTCGAAAATGTGCAAAACAAATCACACTCTCCGGCAATTTTCTTCCGAGAAGGCTATCTTGAACCGTGCCTACCCTAAAGCTGAAACGCTTGTTTTCGTAGTCCATTTTGGTTTAATTATTCCTAGAAACCTTTTAAGGTTCTCTCTAAAACTGTTCATGTCTCATGAGAAGTAGGGCTGTCCCGAATATACCGAATATTCGACTATTCAATCGTCAACCGAATATTTTATTACCTTTTTGCCGGTTCGAATATTCTAAAAAAAATATAAGCACGTACAGATACGTCTCTGATGCTATTTTAGTAGAAAAGTAATGGAGCTTAGCAGTGTGAAATGCCGCACTTTTGTCAAAGGTAATTTTTTTGTGGCCAGAGGTTTTTGTTCCCGTCCGTAAAACCCTTGTTTTTACACTTGTAAAAAAAAAAATATTCCTGCAAAAACGCAGGCTGAAGTTTGGTTTCTTATCAGAACGTTCCGTACCCGTAATGATCTTGATACAACTGCGCATGCAAACAAAATGTTGATCGAGCAGTCCATAATATCGATCGCCGCACATAAAACACCGGCGGCATGCAGTTGCAGCTGACACGTGAAAAACTTGATCGGTGAGTTTCGAATATTCGGTCAAATCGAGTTTCGAGTAAACGAATACTGAATTATTCGAAAATTAACAGCTCTAATGAGAAGGTGATATAAAAACTTAATGTCAATGTAATTAGTGTGTTCTCTTCATCCCTTTCAACAGCATGATAGACAAACGTGTCGACTGTACAACAGCCCTCGTATACAACACCTTCAGAACATGTTAGCAGACATCCACATTCCATATGAGGAAACAATCAGGTACAGTCAAGGTCTAGATTTTACGGGCAAAATGACAAGGGAAGAGCATGCAATAAGGGAGTTTCACATTCCGCGGCCATCTTGAATTCTGAGGGGAACAAACTGGAAGCCATGTGTGCTATAACGGATATGTTGTTCACCTCTAAAGTTAGTGCAGCCTGCAGAGGGCGCTCTACTGCGCATGCGCAATTGGAATGTGAAACGGGCTTATTAAGCCAGCCTCCTCGTTATGATTATGTTAACAACACAGTTAATGTCAAGGTCAAAGTATATCCATACACTCCTGAACAGAAAGCCCAATGTTTTAAAGGCAGTGTACATGATTGTTACAATTTTCAGAAATGGGCGGATTTGGGGGTTTGTATTTTATAGGATATATCGTTTCACTCGACCTGTTCAAAGTTTTGCGTTGTTGGATGGCGGGAAAAAAAGGAGAGAAAAACAACACTCGTTTTCAACCGATGATAGCCTTTAGTCAAGGTGCGCCTGGCTATCTGGGCGCGTGACGCGCCCCGGATATGCCATGGCGCCATCATGTCCGGGGAGCGCCACTCTTCCGGGTAGCCACGCGCGCCTTGACTAAAGGCTACAGGGCAGTTTTCCAACGATTTCCAGCTGGAAATCGTTGGAAAACGATATACATTTTCACTTTTCTTGACGACAGCACACCTGGTACCATCATTTCACAGGATGATTGAGACTATTATTAACTTAGTCTAGTAAGGTATTTCGTAATAATTCAGTAAAAACGAATTTGGAGGATTACCAATCGTGTACACAACCTATAAGCACTGAACCCACAACGGCCAATTTTACAGAGCTGCTTAAGCATAAAAAACTTTGATTAATAAAATCAGCTTACCAGCCAAAACTCCATGTGTTTGTGATGTATATTGCTTGTTACTGGTATTTAGCTGTTGTTTGCTTAGCATAACAACACATGGAGTTTTGGCTGGTAACCCGATTTTACTAAGCAAGGTTTGTGCTTCAGCAAATTTTGTGATTAAGCAGCTCTATGAAATAATTGGCCCTGTCGAGGCTGACGTTGGAGTGGGTCCAATAACGCAAAGTAATTTTATGTCTCTAAAAAGGGGATTTGACTCATTTGCTGTTCCTTCCCTACAAAATGTGGAGGAAGGAAATTCATTGTCTCACCTTCTGCAGCTATCGACAGTTATTTGACTTGAAAACTTGTTTGACTTTTTTATAATCCCAGGGATGAAACACTTGATATTCAACACGACATGACGATGGCAACATACATCAATTATATGAAATCACAATCCGGATACCAACGATATCTTCAGAAAAATCCCGGAGTCCCAGATCCACTCAAGGAGGTTCAGAAACAGTACGTGAAGAACCCTTTTTTATTTGTATTTTGTGAATATGTACTGCATGTTGATATAAATTTTCCCTCCCCCCTCTGTTATCAATCAGTGCGCGCGGTTCCAGGGCTATCTTTGATAAGGCATTGGATATTTTTTTGGGCGCGGCTGTCAATATTAAAGCAGATCATTTTAAACATGCCTAATCTGAAAAAAAAACGCAGATGATTCATTTTGTGTTTAAACGAACATCAATGTTATTATACCATCTAGTTTTCAATACACGATACAAAGATTTCCATTGCTTAATTACCCGTGAACTTTCATACAAAGCTACCACAAACGTGAACTTGGAATCCTGAAGAAAAAATCTTCAATATGTCATTTGTGACCCACTCTGCAAAAAGGGCACATAAGTCGCTGTATGCTTTTACGAGTTATGGGCCGTTCAATGTGAAGAGGGTAAAAAATTCTTCAAACAAGTGATTTTTAAGGGAGGAAATTTTTTTGCATCTTTGATACCTATATTATTCTATTTCATAACCAAAATCTTTGATTTCAGTGAATAAAGTTGGAAAAAGAATGTGTTTTTTATGAGTGCTTCCATCTGTTGCTTTGCTTTTTGTTTTTTTAAATGGCTTGAAGAAATTCCTGAAAACAAACATGCAAATTTCCAAATATCTCGTGATTGCAAAATGCTAGAGACCTCAGACATATACCATATGAAAGCTTATAAAATGGCCTTTCTAGCTATATATAAAACACTATTTTCAAATTTTGCAACATAAGTGCCCTTTTTGCAGAGCGGGTCACATTTTAACAGCGACCCTCTTTTTTACAAAAAACAAATAGCGCCTACTTATTGTGTCCATCATATTTAACGACGGCTAATCGAATCGACGAACAGTTTTGGCTGCAATCAGTTCCGTTGGTCTCGGGATCATAAATGCCAACGATGTACACAACCAACCGTCAAGATATTGAACAGGCCATTTGTCCTGATATTCACAATGTTCGTTGTTTCCAGATTGATGGCTGTCTTAGGCCTGGACGGTCCGGCTGAACAAGCAAAGATAAACACTAGAGCTCCAATCGCATTCCTCCTCGGAAGGAAACCAGACCCGCAGGGTGGAAGGTAATTCACCCGACAGTTATTAAGAAGAATATAATGCACAGGAGTCTGGGTCTAAATCTGCAGTCTCGGGATATACGCTAGTCGCATTTGTCACGGGCAGTGGCAGCGGATTTTACGCAAATGAACTGTGCAGGTTAATTGCTGTAATCAGCGTTTCTTCAAGGCAGAACCCCTGTAAAAACTGCTTAACAGCAAATTAGCACTAAGCTAGCTTAAAGGGTGGCTGCAATGGAATTGTTAATGTGTATATCGATGAAATAAAGTTTTTGAAACACAACTGTGTGTTGTTTGTGATTTTTTATTTCGCGTAAGCATTTAAAAATAATTTTTTTAAGGCGGGAGGGGGTCAGCCCCGCCCATCAAATGGTAACGCCGATGTGACGTCATCCCGGGAACCCAGCTGGCTCTGGTGGATGGTCGGCCATAGTACACCAAGCATGCGTTGCATTGACATGCACGTGTGTTTTCGCTGTGTCGTGGAAAGCTTTCAGTGTTTTGCGGATTGTTTTCGTCGATAATACTGTGTCGTTGTGTTGCTGCTGGATTCAGCAACACCACTAAGGATGGTGTCAGTCTTCACCTCTTTCCAGTAGAACCGAAATACCGTCGTATTTGGACTCGGAGAGTGTTATTTAGCCTAGCAATTGTTGTTTTCAAGTCTTTCACGCGTTTCACATCGGGAGTCCGATTCGGAGTCTTCAGTAGTTTCGCTGTTACATGTACTCTCACCTTCTGGCTCATACATACATGTATGTACTTGTACGGAAGAGCTCCAAGATCCTCCTCTTCCTCGCCCCAATAATGTTCCATAGAAGTGTCTGAATCAACAAGTCTAAAATCGACACTTGATTGTCAGATTCAGATCTAAACGATTCTGTTTGAAGATTTTAACGCGACGAGAAATGTTTCCCTGTTCCCTTCATCCAAAGCTATTTAATCGCGCGTGGCTGGTTCCCTCAACAACGGCATACATCCACACGTACATGGACGTACACTGATCAAACTACTCTTGCTGAGTTTTCTGTGTTCCCGAGATGACGTCATGCAGTTAGGGGCGCGGAAACAATAGAGAAAGGGGGGCACTTTATTCCGGGAAAATTAAAAACCAAAAATGGGCAGAAACACAGAAAACACATTTTAATCACATTTCTTATATTGTAAAAGAGTTATACAACACAAAATTAAATTGTTGGTACAATTTCATTGCAGCCACCCTTTAAGTTAATTCCGTTGCTACCTTGTCTTATTTCAGTTTTCGATACCCTGTCCATATTGAATGTGAAATATTGGATTTCAATGGGGTGTTATAGTCAAAATCTGTTATTGAAAATTTTGATTGCATAATTTATAACAGTAATTCCTGGCCGACCGTTCCAGTGAATCATGCAGGTTTTGTTGTGCATTATGCTTTTGACAAATGCCGCTAGCCTGTAATCTATAATTCGTCAAACAATCCACAAGGGAAACTGACTAGGTAAATTTGAATATATTTTCAAAGTGAACAAAGAAATTGGCAGGAGAGGGATTCTAATCCCGCTCCTGCCAGTTTCTTTGTTCACTTCGAAAATATAAGCTTTTGTGTATGAACTAAATATTAATCTTGCATAGTCAATAAAGATTTGAGGGAATGAAATATTCTTTTGTCCGTAGACACGATGGAGCTATAAACATTACATGTATTTCAAGTTCTTTGAGCGAAAGATTATGTGTGTGGGGGGGGGGGGGGTGAAATTATAATATTTCTAAGGAGGAAGATTTTTTCAAAATTTCTTATTTTTCAGGGGCTTCAGCGAAATACAGCCTAGAACTTAAATTCAGTGCAGCTTAAATTTAATGAGGCCTTTTTTCTGCTAATCGGGTTTCTGTTCACAATTATTTGTCTAACTAGTCACTATTAATTCATAAAATATAAACCAAAAAAATCGGCATGACACTGAGCGGAAATTGTACACTGTTTAAATGTATGTTATTGTATTACACCACAAGATTTCAATTTATACAAGTACTACTGTGGTGTGAAGAAGATTTTCTGTGCGTCTACAGTTCTCTTTCAATACATGAAGATTCTGTGCTATTTACACTGAGCGTTTTGTAATTGCTAACAAGAATGTTTATGCTTGCTTATAATTGTAAATCTAGTGGCAATAATGAATGGAACACCGCTCTTAATCCTAAATCCTACATTTTTTTCACCATTACCCATATGTATTTTTTACGTATGTGCATAATTTTACATGAGAAAATTATCACTGTTAGTTTAAAATCAATAGATAATTTTCAGGTCTGCTCAAGTTTCCCATATATATTTGGAAAGTATAAGGCAGTTGTATTGTTATTTTTATCTCCGATTAAAATGTTAAACAATCTAGGCTACGGAGTGTTTAAAATGTGTATCATTATCAAGCAATGATCGTTTTGCATGAAATTTGGTCTTTTTACACTGCACTGGTGCTCTTCGTAAACTCCCCTCAATTGTGATTGGCCAGTTAACTCTTAGTGATATTATTTTGATTTTGCACTAGCTTTGTTAATTCACGGTTTATCTCCGGTAGGCCTATATACATATGTCCCGATATAAGTTTTGAGGCTTTGCATGGTGGAATATCGATATCGTTTCAGTTTGCGGTAACACCATGTGTTTATCTCAACTAACGAGATAACCATATTAACCCGTGAAGTCCCCATGGTTCTCCCCTGAATCATATTTCTCACTTATCGACAGTAGAGAAAACGAGTTGCACGAAAAATTTGTTCTCCCTTGAACCCTTCTCACTTAACGAAGGTTGAGATACGAGTTGTGCGATAAGGTTCTTTTCAGAGCCCATATACCTCTCGTTAGTTGAGATAAACACATGGTGTTACCGCAAACTGAAACCATATACGTGTCCCAAAAATATATAAAAAGAGTTTACCATACCAATATTATAATTTAGAAATGCATTACCCTTTGTACCTGCTTTTAGTCAAATATGATAAAATCTTGGCTGAAAATCGATTACCTGCACTCTTTTCCAATTTGGCATCCAAAAAGACATGCATGCAAAACTATAATTAACTTTACAGCATTCCTACGTTAGGCTATTAACTCTGCGGTGTACCATGGCGCTGTTTTAATAAGTAGGTCACCATGTTACTACATTGGTCTCCTGACGGGGTACTGGGAAGAAAGGGTAAAGAACAATGGGGACGTACAATGGTACCCCACGAGGGAGTCTTTAGAAATGTAGGTACCCCAGAAAGTTAACGCTATGGAGTTTGAGATTTCAATAGGGACAAAGGAAAGTAAAGTCTACAATAGAGGTACCCCATATGGGTGTCAAGGTATCGAATTACACGTCAGGACAGAAAAGAGGGTATAACAAAGGGAACAATAATGTCCTCAAATTTTTTTTTTTTCGGGAAAATGTGAGGACAGGCAAACTAGTGCTTAGTCTAGATCTATGAGGATGGGTTATATCAAAGGGAAACAATGGAAAGTCTTCACATGTATAGTGATACAAAAATGCGTGCATATGTGAGGATGTGTAGTGTAACTGCGTGTATGGCACACCGCAGGGTTACGAAAAAGCCGATATTGGAAGACTTTTGAGATGCTGGTGGCAGCAGACATACTGGTCATTTTCCATTGTTAATAACTACCCGCGCATGCTCAGAACTACGGGTGCATGGTCAAAATTAGTAAAAAGGACCGCTCAAAAATCTTCCATTCAGATCGCATAGGATTCACGGCAGTCTTTAAATGCACACAATGAAAAAGAATCGAGATTTGAAAAGTTCGAGAAATATTCAGAGTTCTCTCGGCCAAATTCGTCAAATTATCAGATCGAGTTTGATGCGTGAGTTTTAAGAATTCAAGCATTTAGTTCCGTGTTACGAAGTGGAGTCCAATAAAGTCCAATTCCATGCGTAGCCTCAATTTTTATTTATTCAGTGTTCAGTCTCTTACATCGATGAAGTAGCAGTTCTGAATTGACTTCATATTTTCGGCATTCGCTTTTTGACGAGTCGCGTTGTTGAACTAGCTGGCAGACCATCTTTCTCCAGCCATGGTCGAGGAGGTTGAAGGAGCGACAGGCAGGCTCTAATCGATAGTCAGTAGCCCCTTTTGTTTTGATGACGTGGACCACAAGGCATGGGAGGCCACGCGGCCGTCGTTGCCGATCTGCAGACAGAATACCTTGGGAATTTCGACAGGAAACTCACAGGCCGCATATCTCTTGACCCAGCAGGGCTGGGCATCCCACAGGCCACCGGAGCGGACGCGCAGAAGCCCGCAGTCGGAACTTTCGTCCGGCTCCTCGCCCCACCAATTCTCGTACACACCTGGCTGGCCCTTCAACGGACAGTGAAGCCACTTTCCTTCCTCCTGAAGGTCGTTACACCCGATCCAGAGACCTACCGGTGGCCCATGGGTGAATTCACCCTGAAACAGCTCCCATAAGAAGTCGTGTTCCAGTTTGGTGCTGGGAACGGCAAGCATAGAGTTGTTTTTTAAGCAAGTGTCGTTTGCTTCAAACCAGTTCATTTGCCTGGTGACCACCAAGTAACACGATTCGGCGTAATGCTGCCAACCAGAAGGGCAAACATCGGCCAGCGTCAGGCAAAGTCCAACCAGAAGAAGAAAGTCAATCGTTGGATTCATCTCTTAAATTTGGTATCTCACACAACTATCGTCTCAACGAAAATTAACTGTTTTGCGAATCCGTACTAAGTTGTTGAATGTTTTTCAGCTATAGGCCTTACCGCACCGGTAACAAGACAGACAAGACAGACGTGCTAACAGTATATAGGCTCAATATTAACTTAATATCTCATACAGTTATTGGCTCAGATCTGAAGATCTGCCTAGATCTTAAAACCTGCACATTACATCTTTTTCCCCAGCTATACCGTGCTGTGAAGATCGACGTCAAAATATCATCAACAGTTAACCGCCGCGTGGAAAAGTGACGTGTTACTTTAAATTAACTGCTGCATGAATGACGTTACGCTCGCCAACTTCCGTTTCTCTCCGATTTCTCCCCGGTGTCTGTTCAGTCTGCCGCGAAACTGTTGAATGTCAGCGTCGGGCACTAATTAAATATTGATCGTCTTATAATGCGATCGTGATTATTCAGAGTGGTTGCAGTGTGTCTTTATCCGTTGCTATGGAAACTGCGAGTCCGCGGACAATAAACTAAGGAGGCAATTATGGCAAAATGGCCTACATTTGTTGCGAAATTGTCAAGCTTGAGTGATGGGATATAATTGGAAAAGAGCAACCTTAATTAAGAAACCAGTGATGGGGATATATTAAAAAAAAATGTTTAAACCCTCCGCGGATACAGTAGCCTTGGTCAAGGCTGTTCGATAGTCTGTATCCGCTGCATGGCGTACGTGTTACTTATTTCGCTGTACACACAGGCACCGCATTGCCACGTGTACATATACGTACATGTACATGACACGCATAGCTATTGCAGTAGTAGTCTTGGTTCCAAGACCTTCGTGTTCCTTTTTTCCTTTCGAACGAGGGCGCTGTTTCTCAGTAAATCGATTCGAATTGTATTCGATAATGTTTTATATATTACGCGCTCTGACAACAATCGATTCTACTGTTCTTTGCTCGGTTCTTCACTTCCACGAAGTAACTCCGTTATTGATCGCGCGCTCACCCGCCGGTACGGTGACAGCCTGTAAATTGCGCCCTCTGTTATGACACGTACAGTAACGTCTTGGAACCAAGACTAGTGCAGTAGTGGTATTAAGCCGTAATATTAGAGAGTTTTGGCGTGATCAAAATGTACCTTTTTACAATTTAGCAGTGTTGTAGTCGAGACCCCGAAGTCCGAGACCGAGACCAAGACCGAGACCTGATGGTCCGAGACCGAGACCGAGACCTAGCTGGAAGACCGAGACCTAATGGCCCGAGACCGAGACCTCGAGACCTTGTATGTCATTTACATAATAAAAGAATGCAAAAAGATCCCAAATTTCCATATGCATTATAATGTGCAAAGGAGTACATGTACAAGTAAAACCGTATTTATTGACATCAAGAATAAGGCTGCGGTTACACGGTTAACTGACCATTTATCCGGTTACATGTTTACATCACATGTATATCGACATCTTGACTCGAAAAAACAATGTCCAGCTTTAGAAACGACCGCGATGGCTTTACGCGGTATAGAGTATAGTACATGCCGCTGATCGTAATACACACGTACACGTAGTTCGTGTATTTAAGCATGTCGTTCACAACTTCCCATACATGAAGCTAATGCGCTACATTGTACGTTTAGGCACGCGTACACGGCAAAGAAACGAGGTTGTCATCATGTCATGTACTGCACGTTTATAAATCTTTAGTCGAGTGAGCGTACTGTAATCGATTCTGTAAACAAGAAGTTGTCATATATACTGCACAATTATACATCTCGAGTCGAGTCGAGACGAGCGTGCTGTAATCGATTCTGCACATGTGCTGTTTGTATAAAATATTGGTGGTCTCGATACCGAGACCAGCAAAATACCGAGACCACGGGGTACCGAGACCGAGACTAGACCGAGACCACAGGTACCGAGACCGAGACCGAGACCAGGAAAAACTGGTCTCGAGACCGAGACCGGTCTCGAGACCAACAACACTGCAATTTAGTGACTTCGGAAATATATTTTCAAGTTCATGAGGTGTTCTGGATGATGGGAGAGAAGAGTCCGCGTATCGGCTGGCAGTTCAATACCGTGAAAAACACTATCAGATAAGATTCCATTATAAATTCTGCAAGCAAATCACTGTAACTCATTGACAAGTCACTAAAAGTCTGTTTCAAACTAACGTGCATAAAGACATTAATTACATCCAATTTCAGTGAAATGTTCCCTTTCTATGAAAAAGTGCCGAACTCATAGTTTTCTGGAGCGTTATACAAATATATATGGACCCTAAACAAGCTAAAACAAAACAAAATCAAACAACCCAACAACTAAGAAAGAAAGATTTTGTTCTTGAAATGTCGAGTATAGGGAACAAAATACGCCAGTGGTCGTTTTTATTTTGTGGGCGATAGACCTTGAGGACGGTTATATTGAAGCGGGAAAACTGATTTTAATCTGCAGTTTTGTTCACCTTTGTGACAGAAATTATTGTAAATATATATGCAATAACCACACCTAATAACCACACCTAATAACCACACCTAATAACCACACCTAATAACCACAAACTAAATCTCTGTTTCAAATTTGCATTGACATACATCCAAGTAAAAAAAAAAAAGCAAAAGAAAGCAAAAATCCACTTACCACAACCCCACAAAGATTTTGATCTCTCTCGAAATGGTGAGTATAGCTGGAAACAAAAATACGCTTGGCCGGCTTTTTTTTTATTCATTCATTTATTATTTTTAGGTGGCCTTGAGCTAGGACGCTTATTTCTGTAATTGGAGCGCCGCGAAATCTGTATTTTTTTATCTGTAATTCGCAACCCAAATATCATGCACGGTGAACCCGACGACTGTTATAACAAATTCCAAAAATGCCCTCTGCCCTGTGTCCTTTCTCTACGATTTGACATATCACAGACTTTGACACAGTTTAAATATTAAAAAAACGACCACTGGCGTATTTTGTTCCCTATACTCGACATTTCGAGAACAAAATCTTTCTTTCTTAGTTGTTGGGTTGTTTGATTTGGTTTTGTTTTAGCTTGTTTAGGGTCCATATTTGTATAACGCTCCAGAAAACTATGAGTTCGGTACTTTTTCATAGAAGGGGAACATTTCACTGAAATTTGATGTATATAATGTCTTTATGCACGTTTGAAACAGACTTTTAGTGACTTGTCAATGAGTTACAGTGATTTGCTTGCAGAATTTGTAATGGAATCTTATCTGATAGTGTTTTTCACGGTATTGAACTGCCTGCCGATACGCGGACTCTTCTCTCCCATCATCCAGAACACCTCATGAACTTGAAAATATATTTCCGAAGTCACTAAATTGTAAAAAGGTACATTTTGATCACGCCAAAACTCTCTCTAATAACCCACGGCTTAATACTGCACTAGCTCTGCGTGTCATGTACATGTACGTGTACGTGTACGTGTACGTGTACGTGTACACGTACACGTACATCTACACGTACATGTACATGTACGTGTGCATGTACGTATGTACACGTGGGCAATGCAGTGCCTGTGTGTACAGCGAAATGAGTAACACTACATTCTTCCAGTGCAGGGGCGGATCCAGGATTGTTTGCGGTGGAAGGGGGGTTCTGAATTTTTCCCCCGTACATTTGCCCAACAGTTTTTAACCTCTTTGTTTTGTTCTTACCCGTGCACGCAAAATAAGACCTTTACGGGGTTTTGCTTTTCTTTTCTGGTTTGCTATACGACGGTAGGCTACCTATATAGGCGTAGGCCCTTTCAAGCACTGTGACCCCCAACAATTAGCAACGAGCAGCGGGGCGGGGCGGGGGGGGGGGGGGGGGCGCCTGCTGTGACCCGCCACATGTTTCTGGAAAAATCAGCCAAAACATGTTCACAATATGCTTCCTCACAAAATTAAGGTGAGGGCAGGGCCAAGCATGCCCCGCTTATGATGCGATGTCCTCGTACAGATATGGTATTGACAGCTATATAGGGATGTCTGTGTTTGCTGGGCCGATTTTCGCTGCGCATAGCGTCGTCATTTATATCAATCCGGAGGTCACAGCTTCACATCCGGCTCCGGCTACTTAAGTTATTTGTTTGGTTAAATTTAACTGCACAAAATACTCTGAAGGTACACAATTTTGGAGTCATTTGACTGTCAGCCGTTGAATCGCAGTTTTCTTTTAACTTGATCACAGTTCTGGCTCGACGTACGTTCACTTATGTTGTTTTGTTTTATTGTCGGCAAATCGCGTGATTCAGAATCAGAATCAAAATTATCCAGTCAGTTTCCCTTGTGGTTTGTTTGACGGTATTATGATAAAATGTCGTATCCTTCTTGGGTGATCCCCACAATGTCGCTTCCCAGGCCGTATTGTAAAATTGGGCGTGGTCCCTGGCCCTGGCTATACGTACGGCATTAGGCCTATGATTTTCCCCATCAAGGGAAAGCTCTTATTATAGCACAACACCGAACACTGATGTAGATGAAACATTGTGGCAACCACACCACTTAGCATAACAAGTTTAGAAGTCATAGTCCCAGCTGATTCCTCAAAGCTTCATCTCATTCCCAAGGCTAATGGAGATAGACTTAAAATTTCAAAAGGACGGAAGGCCACACCACTCACCATTATTCCTTTGTTTTTGTACTCCAGGTCCTTGGAGCATCGAGACAATAATTATACAATATCACTTTATAAAATGACAATAGGCCTCAGGGGCGGATCTAGGTTTTAACTAAGGGGGGGGGGGGTTACCTGAGGTGATTGGCCTACACACCCCAGCGTGCCGAATTTTCGACACCCGACACTGGTTATTTTTATTTTTTTTCTCAGCCCAAGGGGGGGGGGTTTAAACCCCCAACCCCCCCCCCCCCCCCCCCCGTAGATCCGTAGATCCACCACTGGGCCTAATATGTTGCATTTCCAACAAGTGCTCTTCGTGTTGTGCGCAAGTTGATGTAGCAATGGCTAACATCGTAGCGAATTCAAAATACCCTTTCGTCATTACAGGCTATATAGAACTGGTCATCATACAAGCGGATAATGATGAATAAGTTGATTGTGGTGGTGTTTTTGTGAGCTGGCGTTCCTGCTAACAACCTGGCTGCCCTCTCTGCCCTCTGGCTGGGAGAGACATGATGAATCCCACTACCATAAAGTGACTATTTAAAAGCAAAGACCTGGCATGCGGCAAACCGCATCTGCGCGCAGCTTCTGAAGCAAGTATTACGGTGCCGAACTCGCTGGCGGAACAAGATTTCATCAGTTATGTATGTATGGCAGCAAGCGTTTGTTAAACGTAGTGTACACGATTGGTAATCCTCCAATTTGTTTTTTACTGAATTATTACGAAATACCTTACTAGACTAAGTTAATAGCAGTCTCAATCATCCTGTGAAATGATTGCACCTGGTGTGCTGTCGTTTTCAAGAAAAGTTGAAATTGATATCGTTTTCCAACGATTGTACCGCGTAACAATCATTTTGAGTTTACGTATTTTTATTTGGGGGGGGGGGGGGGGGGCGTTGGGGGGGGGGGGGGGGGGTGAAAATCATATCCGATTTCCAAAAGCTAAGGGGCAAGTACTATGGAATAGCAGGTGGAAATAAAACATCCACTATCACGACAGAATAACGTCACTGTGTGGAGTGTTTTGTCTGTGAATATATGGCCCACTGTGTACACAGATCCAAAATTTCACTTTACCTTTTATGAATCTGAACAGCGAAGGAAATAACAAGAATTAATCTCTTTGTAGACAAAGATTACGCTATTGCATCCTGGGATCCATACACCAAAAAAAATATTGATAGTATCGAATGTGTCCAGAAGAGAGCAGCAAGATTTGTTACAAACACGTATGGGAAAGATACAAGCATCCTTAAAAATTTGGATTGGGAATCACTGCAAGTAAGAGGAAAGTGCCACCGTCTCACTTCACTCTACAAGATGATCAATGGTCAACTGATGGACATCAAGTACCAAAACTACATCCAGCCAAAAGCAACTAGGAATAGAAGAGGTCACTCATCCCAATTTCAGCAGCAACATACAAAAACTGATGCTTTTGCAAACTCCTTCTTTATCAAAACTACCCGTGGAATAGTCTCCTTCAAACAACTGTCACCCAGCCTTCAGTAACCACCTTCAAGTCTGCTCTTAAACCTGACCCGTCCCTCTAGCGCCACTCTCACCGACACCTCCAGTTAAAATTCTGCAAGGAATCTTCAGGTTTACAAGGTGGGTCTGTCCACACTAAATGATACATTATTTTTTTGGTGACATTTAGAATGAATTTCCAACTGTAAAATGTTGCCCGTATTTTTTGCTTGCACATATCTTCCCTATATAATTATGCTTGTTAGTCCAGAAAGATCAAAATAACTTGAGCAATATTTAAGAAGTTATTGAAGGTTACTCTTTAAGATGTAACGTTTGTCACATGGACAGACACTTTTCTTTCTCTAACCATAACTCAAAGCAAGACGAACAAATTCAGTAAATTTTTGTTTTAGTATAATTAAGTACTCTCAATGTTAAAATTTAGGTAACTTTCAAAGCAACTATATTCTTTCTTAAAAATTGATAGGGAGGAGGAGACCATGAAAATACCGTACGTCACTGGGACATACAAGACGGCGGGTATCAAATTATTATTTTGTTGATTGATGAAGACCTTTTTAACAACTGAGAATAGTAGGGCCCTGCAAACCCCAATTCAATTTTTTTCTAGACTGTTCAACCATATAAAAAACGTAACATGAAGAAATACTGACATCTTTACTGACATAACGTTTGTCACATGGACAGACATTTTGTTTCTTAAATTAAAAAATAAAAGTAAAAACCATGATTTATAATTAGCCTAACTTGTTAAATATTCTTTCGAAGTTAATATATTATTTGATATTTCTATTTGCAGGAAGACTATTTCAATTTAGATTGCAACCATGTAATTTTATTTCATTGAATAACGTTTGTTACAGGGACATACATTGATTATCACGTTTGTTACATGGACAGACACATGCATTGTACAATGCAAGATAACGTATGTCACAATTCAGAACAGACAAACTTCTCATTCTTCATTCAACAAAATGCACAAACTTTTCTAACTAAATATTGGCAGTTGTATTGCACACACCTTTGTTATAAATATATGTTCACTCATAAGACTAGTCCTAAAAGATTTTTACAGTTGGATTGAGATTATTTCATGTGACAAACGTTAACAAAAATGGACAGACATTTGCAATTCCTTATGGATCTGTGTTTTGTTTCCCAAAGAATATAAAGCCTAAAAAAGGGGAAATATAGAATAAAGGTCAGATGTTTTCTCAGCAAGATTTATATATTTTTGCTGAAATTTATTGTTGATAAAATGCCAGTAGGCCTACCATACCAGCCAGTATAACGTTTGTCACTTCATGTACATGGACAGACACAGTGCTGAATAGCCGTTCCTAAATTTGTTTAACAACACCTTCAAGAAAGAAAGGGCTTGAAAATTGAGCAAAATTCTCATCTGTGATATTTTTTGCTAACCATAATTTAACATGTGAATTTGTTTTCTCTGATAACACCTCTTTTGCATGTAACCTGAAAAACATGAGTTTGCATGGTCATTTATGCATGTCCCATCAGGACCCCCAAAATACGCTTGATATTTTCATCAAATTTCTCATTTTTTAATCAACCAACAACCAAATCCTTTATTTTTGTGTAAACTATCTCTCTACAATTGTACAACTAATATTACCATCATTAAAGTTTATTTCCTGAGTTTCAACACAATTTAAATTAGAGCTAGTAATTGTGATGTGCAATTGTATCATTTTTTAGTGTGGACAGAAACAAATAATCCAGTACGTGCTGAACGGACAGCGCGAAAAATTACCTCTCCGTGTCGACTTCTTGGTGGCGCCCTGTATTTCTCAATGTGCGTGCTGCAGTGCAGTGCAAGTGAAGGAGATTTTCGGCCTTGAAGTTGAAAAGATGGCCAGCAGCAGTACAGTACCGGTACTTTTGGCTGGATAGCTTTCTAGATCTCATCTGCAATGGCATACTAGTAATGTGTATAGTCTTCCGCGTCGTCACAGGTACGATTCACCAGACCCCAAACCGACTACGGACGCCTTGCACTATGGTGTAAAAAGCATGTGATTATTCCTTCAGCATGCTGAGCATGTTTTAGTACTAACGTTACACTACTACTTTTGTACTAGTGACAAACAATGGGCAACGGCAAACCTTTGAAAGTCAGAGGAGTTTCAAGCCCAGGGAGGGTTGGACTTGTTGCCAGTAATTTGCAAGAGGCACTTCACAAAGGATGTCACAAATTGCAGGTAAGCATGCATTGCATGAGGAAACAGGCATAGTCCGCAATACAACAAATAAATGCATTATATAACTTGAACAATGTAGGTGTTGAGCGCAATTTTTAAAGACGCGCATTTTTAAAATTTGCGCGCGCAATTAAAAAAAAAATGTAAAGTATGTGCGCGCAAATTTTAAATTCGCGCTTCGGACAACAACTGGGGCACGATATCTGATACGAACTACATGGTAGACATGAATTTTACATCGGCGTCAGACGCATGGCGGCCGTTCCATAATCGGCAGTAGGCATGTTGACGATTTTGACGAGTTCTCTGTAGATAGAAGGTATTTTGTATCCGACTCCTCTACAGAAAACAATTATAGCATTCTTGAAGGGGTTTGAACTGTCTCCCAGTCCTACGACTATACTTTAAAAAAATTTGTGAAGAGGAGAGGGTTTCATTAAAGTTTTGAGTTTTCCAGCTCTTGAGCTACATGATGTCGTGAATATTTGCAAATTCGTATATTACAATGTGTGTGTAGCATTTATTTATTTGATTTGCAAATATGTTGACATTGTTTGTGAACTATATTTTTTATAAGCGAATAAAGTTTACGATGTGAATTTTATTGCATATACTTTGTCGCATATCTTTGTGGTGATGTCATATCATCTGTTGAATTGACCTTCAATTTATCATCTGTTATTATCACCTGAGGTTCTGTGCTTCTATCTTTATGAAGTTGGGTCATGTTTGGTGTGACATTAACCCTTTCAGTCCCACATTGTTTATTGGCATGCAGCCTGTGGTGACCACATTGTTCACACACTAAGCACTTAACGGTCGACTTTAATCGCCATTGGGGCTGAAGCAGGGTATAGTGCACAGGCGACTATAGTCGCCATTGGGGCTGAAAGGGTTAAGGTGCTGTGGGGGGGGGGGGGGGGGGGGAATACATTTTCGGTGTTTTTTCATTGGGAAATGATCTAAACCTCTGTGTCTGATCGGCTAACTTCCCAACATTTAAAAGAAAATGGCAGATTAAGAAGCAATCTATAATTTGCATTCTTCACACAGCAACTGAGAGACTACTGGATAAGATTTTTTTCTTCTATGAAATAACGTATATAGGTCAGTATAGTGGGAGATTATGTTGTCACATGGTCATGATGATGCACTGGCCCTCACGTTGTACGCGTCCGAACTTTGCAATTTATTTGCTTGTTCCTAATAGATTGAGCACTGTTTTATATATTTTCTAGCATTTTTACGAAGTTTTGTTATTCTGCTTTTGTTTTACACTTTTCTACTGGTTTTCCATACTTTTGCCAAACCTCAGGCTTGTAATTGTATCCCAGCCCCGGATCCCAGCATCCCTTTTCAAGCGCTTTGTCACAAGAAATTAAGAACTTACAGTTCGTGTGCAACCCCGTTTACTCAGTTTGAATAATAAAGATTGCGTGATTTTCAAAAATTGCGCTCCATCTATATTGCGCAAATTTTAAATTTACTCAAGCCAACTCAATTTTCGTGTTCAAAAATTGCGCAGTGCGCATTTAATAAAAATGCGCGCCTTTGAAGATTGCGCTCAACATAGGCATACCTTTGGCTTTGCTCCGGCAGTCATTGCGCAGATCCACTAACGTTAGAACCTACATGTAGAAGCCAGTTTAGCTTTTGTGCTTTAAAGGGAAATATTTTACTTTAATACCCCCACCAAAATCGGTTAGGAACAGCAAATCTTGGAAAATAACCATCCATTTGTGTTCAGAATTGTATAAACACTTGGCACAACCTTTAATTTGGGAATTTTGTTGGGAAATTTTAGTGCAATATATATAGGGGAAGAAAGTTTGTGTTTTCTGTGTTAGAAGCTCTTGGCAGTTGCCACCATGTATAGTCACTCCAAAGTGTTCACTTATGTGTATACCCCTAGAACTATGGGGTTCCTGTCGGACCCCCATAGTTCTAGGGGTAACTAATATGTGTACATGTTGATTTCTTCCTCATTTTTTACAGATTTTGCTGAAATAAATCTGGAAATAACAGGTTGTGCCACATGTTCAGTTGTTATCAAGGAGGGTTGGTTATTTTCCAAGATTTTGCTGTTCTTGACCGATTTTGGTGGGGGTATTAAAGTGAAATCTTTCCGTCACAGCGTTTGTACAGTATGTTTGCCAACATTATGTTACTAATTACATTGTTGGCAACACGCCTCATCATCGTGCTCATGTCATGCATGATGTACAGTACCCCCCACCGAAATCAGTCAGGAACAGCAAATCTTGAAAAATATCTATCCATTTCTGTTCAGAATTGTATAAACACTTGGCACAACCTTTAATTTAGAGAATTTAGTTGGGAAATATTTGTGCAATATAGGGGAAGAAAGTTTGTGTTTTCTGTGTTAGATATATTCTTGGCACTCAAAGTGTTCACATAAAGGTACATCTACATGTACATGTTAATTTCTGCCTCATTTTTACAGATTCTGCTGACATAAATCTGGAAATAACAGGTTGTGCCATATGTTCAGTTGTTATCAAGAAGAGTTTGTTATTTTCCAAGATTTTGCTGTTCCTGACTGATTTTGAGTAAAATCTTTCCGACTTTTATTAAGACGCTGGTGGCAGCAGACATATTGGTCCTTTTTGCTGCATGTAGTTCTGATGAGCATGCATGCGTAGTTCTGAGCATGTGCACGTACACATGTACATGTACATGTAGTTCTGAGCATGCACGCGTAGTTCTGAGCATGTGCGCATCTGGTGAGAAGTATGGGGAAAGGACCGATTTGTCAGCTGCCACCATTGTGTTCAAAGTCTACCATTTTCCTCAAAAATTGAAACCCTGCCGTCTCTCCAGAAAAATAAAAGTAAATTTTTAAGAACATCTTCATGATTGATCGCCACGCATGCACAAAACCACAAAAACACCTTTCCATGGGGTTTTACCAATTATATTTGGTGTACGTGTGATTTTACAGTTGCCGATGCAAGGAACGACCATTTGCCTTGAATCGGATGGAACGCTGTTTGATGAGGACTACTACCAGACACTAGATAGCCATACCTGTGTGGTGCTTGTCTGCAAAGGCCAAACTTGGCCAGGAGGTATGGAGTAGAACTTGCAAGAGGTTTCCTGCGGGGACCGGCCTGCATTCTTTGCTTCAAAACAACTTATTCTAAACATACTACCCTACAACATTTTTTTGGACAAAACCTCCATTTTCATCATGCCGTTTATTCCCACTGTTTATCATGAACGCAAAGTTTCCATTCAAAGAAGGAGGACACTTTTAGAGCTACCATCTTTGGCAAATTCTTGGCACACCTCAACAGTAAACAATAGGGCTGTCCCGAATATACCGAATATTCGAATATTCGATTTTTTGCCATTTTGAATATTCAAAAAAATATATAAGCACGGACAGATACGACTTTGATGCTGTTTTAGTAGAAAAGTAACGGAGCTTAGCAGTGTGAAATGCCGCATTTTTGTCAAAGGTAACTTTTTTGTGGCCAGAGGTTTTTGTTCCCGTCCGTAAAATATTCCTGCAAAAAGGCAGGCTGAAGTTTGGTTTCTTATCAGAACGTTCCGTACCCGTAATGATCTTGATACAACTGCACATGCAAACAAAATGTTGATCGAGCACTCCAATATCGATCGCCGCACATAAAACACCGGCGTTATGGTGCGGCATGCAGTTGCAGCTGACACGTGAAAAACTTGATCGGAGAGTATCGAATATTGGAATATTCGGTCAAATCCAGTTTCGAATAATCGAATACTGAATTATTCGAAAATGAATATCCCTAGTAAACAACCACCCCAGTGAGTTTTGTCTATGTTTGTAGGCACTAGTAATTTCACAGGTTTGACACCTAACAAAACGAGGGGTTTGCACATGTTTTATTCACAAGGCTTTGAAGTGGTGAAGAGCAATATTGAGGCAGTACGTGCACAGCTTCAGAAGTGCAACCTAGAGATCCCTATCAGGAAGTTTCTTGACGAGGATCCGACAGAGACTCATCGACTCCTGGTGGAGTTTGTCAGTTCCCAGAGGGGGAACATAGATGCTGAGAGTCGAGACGAGGATCCTGATTGGTTTCAAGGTACAGTATGCAATCACTGATCAGACATGTGTAAACGTTGGTCATCACGGTAGTGTTGGTCATCATGGTAGTTTTTATTTTTGTAGTTTTAAGTTTTATAAGTTTTTAAATTTTTTTTTTTTAATACACGTATATGTAATGTATTTATTTTTAAGATTAATGTTAAATTTTTTATTTCTAATACATAATTAACTGTAATGCGCATTAGAACATGTTTATGGTTTCTGCGCAAAATAAATAAATTATTATTATTAAATTATTATTATTAGTGCATCAGTCAAACCACAGAACCGAACTGAAAAACATTGCACTTTAAACCAAACTAAAAGTTGTCCACTTAGCATTTTCAGTAAAAAAAATGTTTTGGTTTTATTAAGAAACTAAACTAATCCTTTCCTGGTTTGCTTTTTTTCCTATACAAATGTATAAAAAAAAAATTAAAATACAATAAATATCCTAAATGTAGTATCAGTTTGCTGCTGAACGTTAACTAACTATTCTTCAGACAAAGTTCTGTTTCGGTCAAACCGAGCCCGACCACGCATCAAGCCTAAATAGTGATTGTTAATTATTGTTAATTGCTAATGTCTATGCATGCACTCCACAGATGTAGAGCAACGCTTCAAAACCAAGTCTAGAGTGATGTTTGTCAAGGCTCAGGAAAGGATCCGAGGTTATTTCTCAAAGGTATGCTTAATTGAAAAACACTTTCTCCGTCTTGTAGGAAATACATGTAATTCACAACTAAAGCTGAAAATTCATCTGCGTTCAGTGCATGTAATGTGGATTGTTTTTATCGTGTATACATCTGTTTTGATTATCCGTTGTGGTCATATTTTTATCCCTTTTACAACCCTAACTACCCCAAGCCTTACAAACTCCAACAGCAGGTTGTGTTGAATTTTGATGGCTTCAGGACTGTAGGGCCTTGGCACCATTACTTTACATGGAGCTATATGATGCCCCAATTTATCTAAGTTTAAAGAATGTGCCATAGGTATACTGTACAGTGTTGGATTTTGACAGGTTGAGGACACTTCCTAGTAAAAATGCTTAGGGGGTAGGGTTAAGGCACACGTTGGTCATTTTGCAGTGCTCATAAACATTTTGGTTTAAAAAAAGGCTATCCAATCTGTTTATTATCCATTTTTGTTTTCAAAGTGAACAAAGAAAACTGACAGAAGCGGATTTAAATCTGCAACCTTGCGAACATCATACCGCAGTGTTCATGCATGCACTTTGTGTAATTTAACATATGAATTAAATAACAAACCTGTGAAAACTTGAGCTCAGTCTGTCATCTGTCAAAATTGTGAAAAATCATTTTGTTTTAACTCCTTGCGTACGGTTGACACAAATACGCGCAGATTGAAATTGCCACCTAGCCGGGTGACGTCGAGACACGTCAATTTCTGCATTTTCAATCCATTATTGGGGTATTGTGTACGTTATGCTTGGCTGCACAAGCCTCTTGTTTCCATTTCGCTTGGCTGCATAACCCGGCCTGGTGCCCCGGCGCCACCCGGTGGCAAGGGGTTAACAGTGATATTGAGCATGTTCATATGTGTTGATTTTGATTGTTGGTATTGAAATAAGCCAAGGTTGTTTTTTTAATTCTTCGGGTACATTTTTCTCAATGACGGCATTCAGATGGAAATATTTTTCGGGAAGATTGGTACTGATACCATCTTTATAAACAGTCAACTTTCAGATTGAAGCTGATTTTCTGTTGTGATCATTTAAGCTGTACATGTATCATACCTTTAACCCTAACCATCCCAAATCCGCCAAAATCCATACCCCCAAATTGTTGGATTTTGGCGGACTTGGTCCTAAAGGCCTGGCGTCAGAAATTATTGATGGATTATGATGGACTTGGTCCAGGAGGCCTGAAGCAGTGCCGGTGCAATTGATGAATTTTGCCTAGGATCCAGTAGTAGTGTTGTCATATAAGGCATGTGTACTAAGTCCATCAACATCAACCAACACTTAATTGGTGGTTCCATTAGCCCATGTATAAAAAGAAAATCGACTGATGGATTTTGGCGGATTTGGTCCAGTACCCCACACACAGAGGCAAATGGGAGTTAGGGTTAGTCAGAAGATGGAATGTTTGCGTCGGGGGATGATGTATATTAGAACAGAGATGTTTTTCTCTTTTGCCCCCTGTCCCGACGTAATATATGAAGCACTGTATACTCAGTTAGGGTTTATAAAGGAAAACAAACGTTTATCTAAAACTAAGTTAGTCGTTGAAGCATGCCAGATCTGGGACTGCTGTATCTTTTTCAGTTTTTAACTGCAACCAGGTTTCTTAACCCCTTTCGTATGGATGACGCCATATGGCGTAACAAAACAAAACGTGCCACCAGGCCGGATGACGCCATTTGCCGCCGTTTGTGCAGTTTCAATTCATTGTTGGATTATTGTGTATGTCATGCTTGACTGCACAAACGCATTGTAGCGGTTCGATTTGGCTGCCAGAACCGCTGCAACACCCTGACGTCTGCCTTAAAATACCGTGCCCAAAGGGTTAAAGGTAGTGTACATGATTGGTCATTGTTGCAATTTTCAGAAATGGGCGGATTTGGGGGTTAGTATTTTATAGGAAATATCGTTCCACTGACCTGTTCAAAGTTTTGCGTTGTTGGATGGCTACAAAAACGAGAGAAAAAAGGCGCTCGTTTTCAACCGTTGGGCGGATGATAGCCTTTAGTTAAGGCGCGCGTGGCTACCTGGACGCATGACGTGCCCTGAATGCCAGCATGTCCAGGGCGCGCCACTCATCCCGGTAGCCACGCATGCCTTGACTAAAGGCTACAGGGCAGTTTTCCAACGATTTCCAGCTCGAAATCGTTGGAAAACGACATAAATTTCCACTTTTCTTTACGACAGCACATCTGGTGCCATAATTTCACAGGATGATTGAGACTATATATTTTGTAATAATTCAGTAAAAAAATTTAAAAAATGAGGATTATCAATCGTGTACACTACCTTTAATGCTTTAAGAATTTGGTGCATTCTTGCAAAAACCCACATGCATCATTTTTTCCAATTGCTTGGTACGCAGACAAAGAAAATGCTGAATAGTGAGAAAGACTACACACAAAATGCCATAGATCAGCGCACCAAAGTCTTTCAAGAGCTCAAAGACGGTCTCACTAAGAACAGATTCCATGGGGTGTACTTTGAGAGAAGGTCAGACCATGTAGACCGGCTGTGTGACCCTGACGGCTGGTTCAGATGCGAAGGAGCATATGATGTAGAAATGTGTACAGGCGGTCACCTCATCAACCCATACAGCACTAAGGATTCGATGGTGTTATTTAGCACATGGAATCTGGATCACGTGTAAGTCTGACATTTCTTGAGTAAGTTTCGTCAAGGATGCATATTTGTGCAGCTAAGGGGGAGGGAGACCCCACCCAGAATCAAGACCTGATGGGAGGCCCCCAAACTCCTTAACCTCTAAAATCCCCGACCCCCCAACCCCCGACCCCCCAATCATCCAATCATCCAAAATCCGGCGACCCACCCAACTTCCCAAAACCCGTCCCCCCAATCTCCCGAACTCCGACTCCAAAACCCCCTAATCCTGATCCTCCTAATCCCCCCAAATCCCCCAAAATCCCCTACCCCCAACCCCCAGCCAAACCCCCCAACTCCCCCAACCAAACCTCAAACCCCCAACCTCCCCCATCCACCCCTCCCCCCCGAAAAAAACCAAGTAAATAGATATAAAAAAATTAAAAAACCCAACCACCCAACCCCTAATCCCCCACCATGAATGTTGTGATCTGTTTGTTTGGATTAAACCTGCCCTAACACATGTCCCAAGTTTGAAGAGAAAAAAGAATGCACCAGCACTGTCAGAATAATTCCTGCCCTGCAGGTTTGAAATAGCATTGAAATGCCTTTGCAACACAAGTGAAAAATCAGCTCCCCCAATAATCCCTTTGCACGTTGGAAAGTACAAGGTTGTTGGTAGACCATGGAAAGATGAGGAAGTGTTGGCTCCAGAAAGAGCCGGTAATGAGATAAGGCCTCGACGTTTCAAACAGTGTGATCTGTTCGTCTTAGGAGACACTGAGGCATTATCTCACCATCAGCTCTGAATTTCAGACCAAACACTTCCTCACAAAAGAGATATCTTTCCATGGTGGACCCACAACCTACTATATCCAGCTTACAACTCCACCATGCGAAGCTTCCAAACTATACCTCAATCTTTTGCAGCATTTGGATGGATTCAGAAGTGCCTCTCTATGGCTCCGTCACGGCTTTCAGAATTTTAAGCTTTTTTGTGTAAATGCAAAATCTGTCTAAAGGGCCGGTTCATACTTCACGCGAATGCGAAAGCGAAGCAAATTTGTTGACGTCAACAATGGTGGTTTCATTGTGACGTTCGCCGTTACCCAGACGAATTTGCTTCGCCCTCAAATTCGCTTGAAGTATGAACCGGCCGTTATTCACATGCTCTTTTCATAGGAAAATGGCCTTGTCCCTACAAGGCTTGGGCTCGGAACTAAATATTTTGCAACTTAGAAATGGCCCCAATTTTTCAAATGGTCATCTTTGTTACAGGATTGAGAAAAGCAGGTCAGTGATACCGGGGTTGAACGAGGCCATTCGCGACTGCCCTCAATGCAAGGATGTCGACACTGAGTATTTCTACAGCCACCTCTTCACCCGGAAAAACCTGAAACTGGTGGACATACGTTGCCACAAAAAGGGCAAACACACAGGCCAGGTGCAGAAGAAATACTTCTATAAGAAGCCCACAAAAGTCTGCTAAAAACATTCATCATTTGTAAGGTCATGCTGGCTCTAGGCTTGACCAAGGCCATCAAATTTATATGCCACTATGCGGTGACACAATGCTGTGGGCAAATCTGACTTTGGGGCGGTGAGGATTTTTCTTTTAAAAACATAGGGCCGAATTGTGATGTCCAGAGGCAAGGGCCACGTACAAAAATGATGCTTCTTTTATTTAACCTATTGAATACGGACGATGGCCATAGCTGCGGTTTGAAAAGGACCACCTGGTCGGTTGTTGTCTATATGCGCATTCCTGCGCGTACTCAATCCATTCAAAAAAAGATGTTGAAAAATGTTGACGTTGCTTCTTGCAGTATTGGAAGAAGTTGGCATAGACTGCACAAAGTCATTTCAAGTTGCTCAAGTCCTTGGAGGCTTGGAATGGAACTAGGATCTTGGGATATGGTGGCTGTATACTAATGCCTGTTATTACGCTTTAAGCGTGGGAGTCGTATCGGAATATATCCACAGACAATAACCAATCCAAGGACTTGATTTCAAGTCTAACCTCATTGATACTATTATTCTATCCAATCAAATCTTTTAAATTTTCAAAACAAGTGACCAAACATATGAATTGATATTTTAACATTTTCAATTTTGAGAATGTATATAATCTGTTTGAGACTTAGTTTTTTAGGTTCACCTTGTACATAATTTACATAATGTATGCATATATTAGGGTATATAAAAGCATATTTTTAAAATTATAGATATCTGTAAATGTTGGAATGTTGTAGTACTACATTTATTTTGAAAAGTTTTAAGAGTGGTTTCAGAGTAAATTTGTAATCATGTTTACAGAACATTCCTTAACCATTTTTATGTAGTACCATGGGCCGATTCGGTCATCCCAATTGCCAATTTATAGAATGTATAAGAGCCGATTAAATAAGCCTTCAATTGCTCTCTGTTGACCTTTAAGAATTAGGGTCATACAGTCATAACATGTACAGGTATATATATATATGCAGGATTTTTGATATCCAAATTTTCTAGACCAAATGTAAAAATTGTTGTTGGGGGGGGGGGGGGGGGTAAGGTTCCATTTTTTTTAGTGGCGGGACTTTCAACATTAATTATGCATATCAACATACAACAGATAATGGGTGTTACTTGACTGATTAAAAAAAAATAGTAAACATTTTTACATTGAAAAGTGGACCTTTGGGCCATTTTAGGTGGTGCATACCCCCTCCCCCGGAAATGGGCCTGCACGAATGTGGTCTTTACCAAGAATTTAAAATTGTGGTTATACCGTAAAATTAATGGCAGTTGAAGCCCTTTAATGTGTACCTTTGTGATGTGTCACAATCAGCTGTGAAAAATGTGTAAAAAAATTATTTGAAACTCCAATTGAATGGCACTTTTTGGGGGAGGGGAGGTGGTCTCACCGATGGTGGAAGTTACCTCGCCTGGGTCTGTAGGTCTGAAAATTGGGATAATTTCTTTGAAATCTGTTCAAGAATTATCCTCTGCTTAAATCTGGGTCCAGGAAAACCGTAACTAAAGAAAAACTTTACATATGGGGCAAAGCCAGGGTTAAACCATTGCTGTTATGTTCTCATATTAACATTCCTTGTACATGTAGAATTAATTTTCATAAACCTCAGGTCTGTTGTACTTTAGTATATTGTGACTTAAATTTTGGAAATTCTGTCCGATTATGTAGCAATATTTGTAGGTTAGCACTTACAAAGAACAATAAAAAGACATGTCATGCCTTGTTGCATACATTGTATATCCATGACATCACCATGCCTTGTGCGTAACCCTTGCCATTTTTTCAGGTAAAAAATAAAAATTCCCTTCAAAACTGCCGAATAGGTGCAGAATGGAATAGAGATGACAGACGTTCAATTGCAGATGTCATTGATAAACTATAATTGTTTTGGGTATGAATTAAATTGTTTTTTATATTTTCCCAAAATATTGACCAGATATGATTTGATCACTCTTCAAATGGGTTTGTGGCACTGTCGCAGTTATCTAGAATCAATTTCTGGTATATTTGGAAAATGTCATTTTTAGGCCAAAATTGACAAAAATAGCAAGGGGTACGTACCTTACCATTTTCAGGTCAAAAAATATGTTGCCTTCAAAATTTCTGAATATAGAGAATGGAATGAAGATGTCAGATGTGCAATTTCAGATGTCTTGGATCAACTATATGTGTTTTTGGTATGAATTTAAATTGTTCATATTTTCCCGAAATCTTATATTTAATTTGTTTATATCGGATATGATTTGATGTTGTTCTCTAACAGTGTCTTCCTTTATACACACAGACTGGCAAATAATGATGAGGGCAGTTGTGCAGGTCTAAGGGTGTTTGACTCACATGCCCAAATTACTGTATTGGATTTAAAAAAATCAAATTTCATCTTTCTCAACGCATAGTCAAAGGACTTATGTACGACTAGTTTGTATCTGATGCAGAACTTCAAATACAGGAACAAAGTGGAAAAGAACAATGTTGTACCAATTTTGGAGTGTGTTCGTCGTTTTTTGTTTGTTCAATGGGTCATATTAATAAAAACTAGCATTTGCTTTTACTATCAATTTTTAAGCATTTACTAGCATCTGTATCAATAAAAATGAAGCAAATGCTTTTTACTGGAAAACATTTGCTAAAAACCAAAAGTATTTACTTTTTGCTTTTTAGCATTTGCTTCATTTGGTATGAATAAAAAGGAGTAAATGTTTCAGATTTGGAGTATTTACTAGGAATTTTTCAAGGTTGGGGTCGGGGCTGCCTTGGGGGAAAAAGAGAAGCAAATACTAGTATGCAAAATACGGGCCGTTATACATGTGGTTAGACAGGAAAAGGTATTTGCATGGAAGAGGAAGCATCTAGGATCAAAATACAAGCAGGTGTATCAGGTTTGGGAAAGAAATGAGACAACGGCCATTTCTTGGAACATTCTGGGGATGGAAAGGGTCTGCACTGACTGCAAAGCAGCAACTTGCATAGGTGTAAGAATATATATTTGGGGGGGGGGGGGGGGGGGTAAGACATGAAAAGGGCACTTGTTATATCGGGGGGGGGGGGGGGGAACGGACATGCACAGGGGGCACTAACATTTTTCAGTGGAGGAACAGGGGGCACTATTATTTTCAGTGAGGGCACACTAGGGCCGGCAGCATGAAGGAAATTATTTTAATGGTGCGTCGATTGTGTTACAGGCCCCGTTCCTATAAGAGAACAAATTCGAACATTTGCTTTTCCTTAATGTTTTTACTCCAAAGTAAACGCTTTTCCTTTTTGCTTGTACCAATTTTGGAGCGTGTGCGCCACTTTTTTTCTGTTCAATGACTAGGCCCAAAACTACTGAAATAATCAACATGACATGAAGTATGTTCATGTATACATGTAAGCTCATGCTTTTATTCATTTTTCATGTACATGACCCCTATGGCAATATTTTTTTATCTCTAATAAAGAGCACACATACAACACATACATTATTAGTACTCAGAAAGCTCGTCAATTTGTTTATCCATACCATTTTTCCCAGGGGTTAATTACAATTTTGTAACCAAATAAATTATGGTCAATCAATGCCAAACATTGATTGTCTGCCAGTACATTTTTTTGTTAAATTTCTGAATGTACTTTCAGATACGTTATGGATTGAAGTTTTTGATGGCCGCATGACAATTAAGCACAGGGCAAATGGAACCAGACTTTAGCAGCTGGGTTTTTAGTGCACATATTTATGGCCTTTCGAGTGAGGCACTGTTTGAAAATAGACTGGTGCCTATACATGTTCAGAAAGTGGTATACATGTTTTAATTAATATAGCGTTAAGTAATACTTGAAGCTATAAGGCGGGAGTCAATAAAGAAATAATTATGCACAGGCATTAACTAGTGTGACCAGTTTGACTGGTTTCGACTAGTGTGCTCCGGTCATCTTTCCTAAAGACAACCAGAGCTCACTGGGTCGAAACATTGAGTAACAACCCCAGTTCTTTTCATTTTTACTCAAAAGAGAATTTCCATGGTATCTCTACAAAGTTCTTGCTCGTATATAGCCTTACAAAGATAGCTACAGATTTTGGGACGAAGGCATGTAACGCTGACAAATGTGATTTTTTTAAACAGTTTTATCCATTAATGGGGGAAATCAATTTACTTATTTTCCAGGAATTGATTTCTTTAAACAAAAAAGTTGCAGAAAAATCAAACCTGAAAACTGACTGCACATTCTGGCAACTACACAACCCATGTCAAACACTGGACATGCAATAGCAAGCGTATCGCTGGATCTATTTGTGCTGGCATATAATGGTGTAGGCATCAAACGACAATTTACATAACTTTAGTGTCGGCATTAAATATGTTAAAAACAGTTTGTGCTTTTTTTTGTGGAATGGCAAAACGCAAAGATGACTGGACCAAGAGCTTCACAGTGTTGAGTTTATCGCGTAACATTCACCACACAGCTAAAAGTAGATGGGGGGGCTACTTCTACCCTGGCGACCTGCCAATTTTGTATATTTTTTTTAAGAACCAAAGGCACCACCCGGGGCCCCACCTCTTCTAATAACTAGCACTAACCTCCTCCACCCCACCACTTCAAAACATATTAACATGAACAGAATTAATCGGGGACTTTTCCAGAAAAGATCCGATCCTGTTTTCACCCACAACCCAAACTCAATCAACACAATGTTACAAAAATGTAAACGTCGATTACATCCTTCATACTGGCAGTGCATAAAAACAATAGATACTTTAAAACGTATGAAATACAAAATAATAAATAATTATATCAAAACGCAAGTAAAAATTGACAATGGCTGACAAGGTGTCGATTTCACAAGGTCGTGAGAAAAAAACAACCAAGAAAAAGTCAGCCACGTCAAAAAGCAGAAAATAGACGAAGCTTATTGGTCTTCCAATCTGGAATAACACCCTGTCCTTTTTAGTTTGCAGTGGAAACTGTGAAACTGGCAAACATTCTAAGTAAATTTGTTTGAAAAGCGACCTTAGATCAATACCCTATCGATTAATTACAAAATATGCCACAAACTAGAGCTGATTATCAGAGTGGCCACTCCTTGGGATTTTTCCCAAGATCTTAAGATTTTTGGTTTAAAAAAATGGATTGCACATGCGCAAAATGCTCATTACAGCGCTTTGTGAATGCACTTGTACAGTACTTTCCGGTGCCTTGGGAAATCGTAGGAATTTTACTGGGTGATAATCTTGGGTTTTTTCAAATTTGATGAGTGGCCAGGCTGCTGCAAATGTGTCTGCAATGAAATCATTTAAATAAATGTTGACAGTATGTCATAAACCAAACCCAACAAAAAGTGCTACAATAAACCTTTCCTGTATTAATAATATAATATAATCAATGCTTAATTACATTTCTTAAAAAAGGAAAAAAAATAAATTTCGTTGTCTTTCAGTCAAACAGTATTAAGATCATTTTAGTAAAATTTAAAATGGGGAATTTGGGCAAACTGCTCCCCAATTACAATTCTGTACAGTGACATTTTTTATGGTCAAACTTTTCGCTACACGCTGACAATGTGACAATTCTACCCATGGAGAAATATTAACGGTTTACTAGTCTTTCTAAAGTCGTGATTTGTTTGGGGAATAAATCCACTGAAATTCATGTCCATAAATATCTCATTGTGAACTCTGCCAACTGCAGACACGACTCTACTCTACCTAAAGACATACACATACATATACTGTAGATCTACAAGGAATATTGGTACTTCATGTTCGCGTGTATGTGTACCCTACATATATAATACCAGAGTTGTATTCGAGTCCCTGCAAGTCCTTTCACAAGTCCTTCAGTCCTAATCCCAATCACAAGCTATTCAAATGAGCTTTGACAGGCATTCCTTTGTCATTGTTCATCCAGTTACTTGTGACTGGCTTTATGAAAGGGCTTCTGACTGGGCTTGCGAAAGGACTTGTGAAAGGACTTGCAGGGACTGGAATACAACTCTGCCAATACCTAAGCCCACAGAAAAAAAACATGATTGGTTTCATGGACTAATGTCTTCTCAAGCAGTCAGAACTGCCATATTTTTTTTTTACAAACAATTGGCATCAAATTGCAGAATAAATTTAGAACAAACCTTCATTGTGTTGCAAGCCATTTTAGAGGGTTTTTGTCCGTTACCCTTAGGCATGGGAAGATCTTGAGTGCTTACATAGTTACAAGAATCTGAAAATCGCTACAACACGTGAGGTCTCATGTAATCAAGTTCATTTTGTAGTTCATCTCAGTTGTCTTCCATTCTTCCCAAACTTCGGAAACATCAATATTATCAATACTTACTCACACATGATCAATACCTTTATGTATTCTGACAGTCCACATTTTGCAATTATCAGTATTTTTCGATGCAGGTTTCTGATTAATCATTTAATTATAATAATTATTTCCTACATTATTTGTCTTTAATTATGGTTCAACTACTGCCCAATTGTCGTTTTTGACAAGAACTGCTTGCGAAGCTCTATTAAGCAGTTTCACACATTCACATAATTAATGAAGATATTATCGCATTTCACTCTACATGAATTTAAACTACTGTAAGAAAATAAAGTCTGTCTTTGTTAAAACTCGAGACACACATACACCACCCTTAATGCATTTTCTACAATGCCCAAGACTTAGATCTGATATTACGTGAACATTGCACCTATAACACATGCCAAGTTCATTGCTTTTTTGCGTGTAAATTTCTACTGCTCACAGTGAAAGTACGGACACTGAACTTTAAAAATCAACTCATTGCAGCCATTAAAAAAAATGACACAACATTACAAACAATACGTTATTAAAATACTTTGGTCGGGTAAACCACAACACATACAGTATGGTATGTATAATAATGCAAACCATTCCCCAACAAATACAGTCAGTGTGCATGGCAATAAAAATCATTTTGTACATTTTTTTTTCTTCCGAAAATAAAAACAAGTCTCAATGCAAATATTTACGGAAACTGAAATATTCAGTGAAATGTGCAGAAAGACAGAGTGTTGTGATTCGTGAACTTAAAAATGTTCACTACTGTATATAATATATAATACTACTGAATTCTAAAGCACAGACATATACTACAGCAAATATAACATGAAATGTGGCATGGTGTTCTATCCAATCTTACAAACTAACACTACACCCAAAATGTAGATTTGTGACAGAGTTGTAATCAAGTCAATCACAAGTCAGCTCACAAGCTATATGAGATGAACAATGACAAAGGAATGCTTTTGTCACACAGTGTCTTTGAATAGCTTGTTACAGGACTCGTGAAGGGGACTCGTGAAGGGGACTCGTGAAGGGGACTCGTGAAGGGGACTCGTGAAGGGGACTCGTGAAGGGGACTCGTGAAGGGGACTCGTGAAGGGGACTCGTGAAGGGGACTCGTGAGGCGGACTCGTGAGGCGACTCATGAGGCGCCTCGTGAGGCGACTCGTGAGGCGACTCGTGAGGCACCTCGTGAGGCGACTCGTGAGGCACCTCGTGAGGCGACTCGTGAGGCACCTCGTGAGGCACCTCGTGAGGCACCTCGTGAGGCGCCTCATGAGGCACCTCGTGAGGCACCTCGTGAGGCGACTTGTGTGGCGCCTCATGATTGACTTGATTACAACTCTGGTTTGTGATACACCTGGCAACACGAAACAGGTGACAGTAGCGAAACCTAAAAACTGAGATGATGATATTTCCTGAATATATACGCAGAAAGCGTTAATTGGATGTATTGTGTGTTGTTGTAGCTCATTCCTGGGTCACCCTGTAACCTTTTGAAGTTAGAGTCTTTGCCCCTTTTTTTGGAGAAAATTAACTCAAAGTTGGTGAACTGTACACACCATATCCCGAGTAAAAAAAAAAAAGAAATCACTCCCAAAAAATATTTCGAGATTGAATTCAGTTTTTCAAACTTTGGGATATGATAGAAAAGGGCTTTCAAATGTAAAAAGTTCAAATCAAATAATGTTAAAAAAATATAGTAATTTAGAAAGCCACAGTGTGACATTATGCTGCCACGTCACAAATAATCTCATTGGTATGACGTGATTTTTAGAGCTGACATTTTGGTGTGTACGCTTATAAATGTGTCGCCCTAAAGAGCATCTTCAATGATTGGTTAAAAGCCAGACTTTTCCTTTTTCCAAAAAGCATAGCCTACTACGATATAGATAAATGAGTTTCACACTTCTACCTCAAACCCACAATCAGCAGCTACAGCTATAGGTCACCTGCCCTACATAAGTCAGCTATTCAACAAATACTTTGAGATCTATCTAGTAGTACAATTAGACCCCACCAAGTTGTACAAGCACCTCGGCTTTCTGCCTGTTCCCACCTAGCTGTACCTAGATGTAGAACAAAAAGCTGTGCCAATGGCTTTTCCCTCGTTCTGTATCGCTATGGAATAAGCCATTTGCGAGTTAAATTTGAATAACATCTGGTACACTGACGTGCTCAAAATGCTTTGCACATTTGTGACCCGCTCTGCAAAAAGGGCACATAAGTCGCTGTGTGCTTTTACGAGTTATGGGCCGTTCAATGTGAAGAGGGTGAAAAATTCTTCAAACAAGTGATTTTGAAGGGAGGGAATTTTTGGCATCTTTGATACCTATATTATTCTATTTCATAACCAAAATCTGCTATTTCAGTGAATAAAGTTGGAAAAAGAATGTGTTTTTGTCAAGTGCTTCCATCTACTGCTTTGCTTTTTGTTTCTTTAAATGGCTTGTTTCTCCTTAAGTCATTTTAAGAAATTCCTGAAAACAAACATGCAAATTTCCAAATATCTCGTGATTGCAAAATGCTAGAGACCTCAGACATATACCATATGAAAGCTTATAAAATGGCCTTTCCAGCTATATATAAAACACTATTTTCAAATTTTGCAACATAAGTGCCCTTTTTGCAGAGCGGGTCACATTTTAACTTTGAATTCTCCTGACCAAAGAGACTATATCACGTGATTCGGGGCAAGCCTTATGCTAGCAACCCCCAGCTCCGGAATGGTCTGGTGTCTTTGTGCCATTCTCACCTATTGTAAACAATGTATTGGTGCGAAGCAACAGTGTCTTTGGTATGGAGAATTCAAAGTTAAAATGTGCCAAGCATTTGGAGCAAGTCAGTGTACCAGATGTTATTCAAATTTAACTCGCAAATGACTTATTCTTTGCCTGGGGCATGTTTCCCACAATCTTTCCTGCTTCAAGAGGAAAAGTAATTCCTACTACTTGTATCTATGATTTTTTTGGTTTTTTTGGTAGAGCTCTGTACCTTGAGTGGCTTTTAGCCATGATCATGGCGAACTTCCGTAAGAAAAATCATTTCGTTTTCATGCAAACAATTTTGAGAAAATGCATGTTTTTCGTCAGTGGAACAGGAATGGCACAATATGCTTGCAAATAACATTGGGAATATATAAAGAAATTTACTCATAACATTATCTGTACACTACCATTCTGAACTGTTGGGAAAATGTTCTTTTCTCATCTTTTCCATTTCGCCAGCCGCACGTTAAACTTTCACTTGTGGCTGTTGAGAATGTGTGTCGTGTATGGAGGCTATACAAGTATTTTCAGATGCACTCCTCCAATAAAAACCAAACATGATTTATTTCCATTTTTGGGTTATGTGTAGGCGGGGTCACAGAAGGAACAACTTTAACCAAGTGTACAATGCTAGTCAACAGGCCTTCACAGCTTTAAAAAGTCTCACTAATAATACCTTACAGTGCTAATCTACATCTGACAACGCTAATAACATTACTTTACATGATCAATTTCACAAGCACACATTTAAGTAATTACTGGCAAGCCAATTTGCATAAAAATACTCATATATATAGATCACAACAAAAAACTGCCATTTTTCCCCCAATTAAATTTCTTTTCAACATTTTCCTAGTATGTATATGTACACGTACAACGAACAAGGGCACATCACTGATCGTACAACACACAATATATTTACACTGCATTTGTTTTGAGTGTGTGCATATTAATTTGACATGAGCCTTTAATTATTAAAGTTGGTATCACTTGGACGACATTGGAATAGTTACTGCAACATTTCAATATGCTTGGTGACATTTAAACAGGTTAAAATTATTCACTTATTTTACATTAGCTGAAGTCTGTGTGATGGAATAGGCAGCTCGGCAGAGAGTATCTGCTAACGACAAAATGAATATGTGACCCGCTCTGGAAAAAGGTATATTATGTCGCAAAATATGAAAAATGAGTTTTATGTATGTTTGGAAAGCCCGCAATGTAAGCTTTCATTTGGTACATGGTAGAGCTTCAAAGCCCTTTCCGTTCTGGAGATATCGCGTTTTTGCATATTAATTAGTTCTATGGAGTTCAAATTGCACAACAGAGAAAACAGGCTTTGAAATAGCTAGTTCTAATACAATGCAATGGTGTTATGCACTCTAAAAAGGTTATTTTTCACTGAAATCAACATTGTTGTGCACCAAACTTGAAACCTGAAACTTTAGATATATTTCAGATGTCATTGAAGACAAAAAACAAAAAAACGAATTTTGACGAAAAATGTCACCCTCTCAACGTTGAAATGGCCATTACATGTAAATACATAGCGCGACTTATATCACCTTTTTCTGGAGCGGGTCACATATGTGTTATGAACAAACATTTACAGATGGTACACAAAATAACACATTGTGTGTCGGAACCCTGTGTCGCAAGAATACAGCATAGTCAGGCTGGACAAGAAAAATGCCGACAAAATTCTATTTTTTTGACCAACGCCACGTTCACACTTCTTTTCTTTTGAATAACAGCTGGGTAGCCACATTTGTCAACAGAACTTGGACAGGTGCCACTTCGTTGATTAACTTAATAGCAGAAATTGTGTATGATCTTTCATAGCAACAACTACTTCATCAGATGCAATGAGGCTGGACAACAGAGAAGCTCATGCAAACTTCCGGCTTTAAGTTCGTCATTAAAATGCTAGCTGTCCAAGTTCTGTTGATTTGTTAACCCCTTGATACCGGATTTCATATGGGCGCCAGGCTGGCTTGTGCAGCCAAGCAAAACGGAAACAAAAGGCTTGTGCAGCCAAGCATAACGTACACAATACCCCAATAATGGATTGAAAATGCAGAAATTGACGTGTATAGACGTCAACCGGCCATGTGGCAATTTTCAATCTGCACATATGTGTCAACCGGTGGCAAGGGGTTAAGAAGATGATACAAATTCACATGGTTTATCCAGATTAACGTTTGAAAAAAAAAAAAGAAAAAAAAGTAAAACACCTTTAAAAAATTGTGAGTTTGCTAAACTCTTTAAAGATGGCAATTTTTGGTCAACAAGCATTATATACCTTGGATTTGTCCTTGCGCAGACCTCCAGTGAAAGACTTGAATATTTTTCCTACACTTCCCCTATTTTTCTATCTACAATTAATATAGGTTCATGTACTTACATTGGTACACATTCACTGGGACAAGCGACAGTACACAATTCATGCACAGAAATACTTCTGCGGCAGTAATTTGCATGGCAATATCTGTACACTAGACTGAACTAAAACTAACGCCATGAAGTCACCTAGATTCATACAAGCCCATACAGCACTACCATACTTTTTTTTCTTCAGTGTAAACAATTTAGGGCAAGTTGTTTGGACGTGTATATGAAGGTTCAGTGTAATATCTGCATGAGTGCAGATCATCAGGAGTTATTTTAGAGAGAAATTTTGTGAACATGCTGTGTATTGAGAGTCCTTACTTTGTTTTCCCTTGGTGGTTTGGGCGAAAAAAACCCAGTAATTTTGTCAGTTTTTCACAGGATCGGAAACTGAAGGAAAACCCCTCATACGTCATTTGGACATGCGTTTCAACGCACCGGAAGAAGCTTTAAAAAACAGCTCCCTTTCGCAATAACATCCCCCAACCCTATCCCGCTGATCCCAAAACCATCATGTGTAATCATAGGTGACATCGCAGCTTACCTAATGCCGATGAGTCAACTACTGTATTTGAAATCTAGATTGCCACACTAAGATTACTTTGGTCAACATTTTTTCCAAGGCATAAACTGTAGTCACACACACTACTGGACATGAGGCTATATATGTACAAGAGGGATTTTACTACAAGGAACCCCTACAGCGGACACCAGCAGACAAGAGGCAAGATATCTTACAGCCCGCTTAACAGCGACTTATCTACAACAAACAATCGTGGTAATCATTGTTTAAGGATTATGGAAACACTACGAGTTAAACTAAGATTTAAGATGAGGCAACGTTCTGCACTTGGCTGACCGTACACTTGAATAAACCTCAGCTTGGGCCTGATATGACAGAACAGCTCAGTGCCAAATATTACTTGGGAACCGGTCACAAGCAGTATACACAACCTGTCATTGCGGCTCGTGACCTGCTCTTGCTTGGCCAAACTTTTCTATGGTCAGTAGAATTTTGTGCTTTGCAGTTCCATGAAAGTGGCAACTGGACTGCCAGTGGACACGAGATCTTGAATCTGATTGGTCCAGTTGGCAGTAGGCTGAGAGCATACAGCCAATCAATGACATTGTTACAACTTCAGCTGATAACACAACAGTGTACATGTTATCCTTTACAACCGAGGACATTCAAACAAAGAGTTACATAATACAACTGAGGACCTCGGTCTTTTCATATACAAACCTTATGGGAGATGTCAAGAAAAAAGTTTAAGTCCAAACAACAGAAACAATGAACAGCTTGAGTCCTCAGTTGTATAGCAAAACAGGACTGTGTGATCTGATTGGCGCCAGCTAGGATAAGGCGTACAGCCAATCGTGGATGCTCTTAAACCTTGAGCTGGGTTGCCAAGCGACGAGACAGCTTGGATCTGATTGAACCAGCCAGGAGTGGGTTAAAGGCGTACAGCCAATCAAAGACGTCCTTATCACCGATAGTTTGAAGGAGGAAGCCGCGGTACTTGGTGATGACAGAGAACGTGTTGGGAGTCTGCAGGGGGTAAAATTAATAAAAATTGCATATTTTAAAAGTTAGCATATTTCACGTGTTAGCAAGGAATTTTGGCTTGCATAAATCCCATAACTATGGATTCTGTGCCGGTGGGATTAGTGCAGAACTTCTATGCTAGCTCGGTTAAATTGCAGGTCGTTAGCACAGAATTCGGCATTACGGAATCCATGAAATTAGGCCCTGATTTTAATGTGTTATAGTGTAATCATTCTTCTGTAAGGTTTTTTATGACCGAGTGAAAAAAAAAAAAAAACCACTAATACATAACCAATGAATTTATTGTTGTTTATCAAAACGGATGCTGCGGCTGTTTTGGAGTAAGTGTTTCGATAGCCAATAAACCTTACCCTAAGCATGGCTTGTTGGTCCTCACTGTACTCTATCTGAGCTGTGGCCAGGTTGATCAGGCTTCTCTCGATGGGGTCCTTCTCGCTATCGTAGATGAAGACGTACGGGCGGCGGACGACGACGTAACGCATCACCCATCCTGCCGTCTTCTCCTCGAGGAAGTTCAGGTAGCCCCGTCTGGATACTACAGGACTACAGAAAAATTGGCAAGATAATAAACATTCTATGCTTAAAGGAAACACAATAGACCGATCCGGATTTGACCATAAGCCCCGCCCACCTTAGCAACGGCATGGCGACGCCATTACCTCGGTCAAGCTTTACGTTCAAGTACACAAACATTAGGTGTAACACACGGCGACCCGGACAAATACATGCACAATGTTGACGACGCGACTCGGTGTTCTGCCAAAGGCGGTGGATTTAACTTCTTTATGCGGGGACAAAATTAGCATTTAGCAAGCGGGCGAAAGTTAAGGGTTACAATTATTTTAAGGAGGGGTACATGTATGTACATAAAGTCATTTGTGAAGTCATGAAGGATGGTCAAGTTGCTGTTGCCGGGGAAATGTATCGAAGCTTGAGGAAGAGTGACACGCTACATTGGCTATTGCTTAAATTTGTGTTTCGGAAAGGACGGGCTCGTTGCAGTAAGTAGATGTAGCTGTGCTGCTGGGTAAGTTAGTATTGGAATAAAATAAACTGCGGATGTTACGACGCGATTATACCATAGTCTAATATTAAAGAAGACTCTGTTTCTGGTTACCTCATATATATTATACTTCTGTGCTTTCTACTGACCAAAAGAATGACTGACGTTAGGCTACTTTTGTATGTGAAATGTTTCATTCCTCCTAGATTTCAGTGATTATTATTAACAGGTAACCAATTTGTAAGGCTAGAAAACATTGTATATAAACCTACCTCCGGTAAGCTCCGGCTACCTCCGAATTTTACCAACTGCCCACTTTTATTGAAAAAATACGGTGCCCGGCCGCACCAAACACATTTGTTTGTGTACACTTTTCACAGCGCATGTGACAAAGTTTGACCGAGCTTGACCGAGCTAATGGCGGACCACGCTTGTAGCAACTGTTGCTAACCAAAAGTCGTAATCCTATTGGTCAATGCGCGCTGTTTGATTGACAGGCCGGATCGGTCTATTGATGAAAACAGGCCTTCTTCATACTGAAGGTCCTACACAGTGCCGTTCCAAAGCGCAAACTCATTGCCTCACGTTCTGTTTCTTTCATTTTGGTATTTTTTTTTTCTCCCCACCAAGATGGCAAACTGCAGTAGTTGTCAAGGTTTTGGTTACATGTGCTATCAGGTGAGATAGGTGAAAATGGTCTGAAGACCTTTTGCACATGTCGTCATGGACCACATAGTTTAGTGATTCTAATGAAGTAGTTATTCAAGTGATTTACCCGGTCTATACAATACCGGAACGCTGATCACTCTAAGGCGATCTACACGTGGTGGTTTTGTCTTCACTTCCACTATCTGGTCACGGGAGTGAAAAAGGTTTATAAGAATATAATCACCTGATTCGGATCTCTTCGACTTCCGGGACGAACATCCCCTTGCAGCCCTTTTTCATCATCTTGCCGGCGGCGTCCCCCGCCGCGCCAGCCATATCTTGCCCCTGGATCCCCGGCAGGTCAGTCGGCACGGGTAGCTTGCGGGTCCCTGGTCCCAGTAGCTGTAGGTCCGGCATGGAGCTGGATGAAGACATGGGCTCATCCGGGGTAGCGACCTCTTGACCCTCGCTGGCGGCAGCGCTGGGTGCAGCAGCCTCTTCTTGGGCATCTTCCGGTCTCTGTAGGGTAACAAGGGGTGGCGCAGCGGTCTGGGAGAGGGTGGAGGGGGGAGGGGGTTAGTAGAATACACAACAAACAGCATGTTAGTATGTTACCCATGTTAGAGTACAGCTGCAGCAACCTTTGTAGGATGGCTTACTGGTTACACACAAAATCAGGGGTGAGATTTCAGGAAAACGAAAAATCCATTGAAACATTTGGAGGCATTTAATTTGTATTAGCGTTGCTGAAAAAAACTGCATATTCTACCAAAAGATACGGTTCAAAATTCAATAAGATGGCGTCACTGGAATTAAAAGACAGTTTCAGGTTGCAGAGGTCATTTTGGAATGATAAAAACAATTTAAGGAGCAGAAAATCTTCCAGAAATCTGGAAGAGGTCTCAACCAAAATTCCTGAAATCAGGAAAAATCCAGAGAAATCTCAGCCCTGAAGAATGGTCTTACATGTAGTACGGCAGAAAAATGTTGCTAACATAAGCGCTATTTCAAGTCATATCGCGAGTCATATCGCGAGTCATATCGCGAGTCATATCGCGAGTCATATCGCGAGTCATATCGCGAGTCATATCGCGAGTCATATCGCGAGTCATATCGCGAGTCATATCGCGAGTCATATCGCGAGTCATATCGCGAGTCGTATCGCGAGTCATATCGCGAGTCATATCGCGAGTCATATCGCAAGTCATGTCGCAAGTCATATCGCAAGTCATTCAAATAAATTGTGACAAAGGCATTCCTTTGTCATTGTTCATCTCCTATAGCTTGCAAGCTTGAGCTGATTGACTAGAGATTGACTTGAATACGACTCTGAAAAACACTATAGTTGGGAATTTCTGTTCCAAGGGTTACACCATAAAAATTGCACAAACGTATATGGATTGACTCACTTTGAATGGAGGTGGAGATAGCACTGGTGGCTGGTTACGCATCATCAGCTTCACACAGCGGTCTAGTAACTCGTGTTCTCTGTCAAAACTGTCATTGGATAGAGTGCTGTCCAGGGAGGTGTCCGTCTCTGATTTGGGCATGTCGTCCCCGCGTGTGTTGACGAGCTCTTGCTGGATTTTGTCTCGGAGTAGGAGGTTGTGACGGGCCTTCTCAACCTGGAGAGAACGATCAAGGTCTCATTGAGAAGAAAAAATGCAGCAAATTGTCAGTGTTGTAGTCAAGACCATCACAAGACCACACAAGACCCTGCAAGACCAGCACAAGATCAGCGCAAGACCAGCAGTCTTTATCCAAGTCTTAAGCCATTCAAATGAACTGTAACAAAAGCATTCCTTTGTCATGGTTTGTGCCTGTTACAAGCTGGTCTTGTGAATGGTCTTGTGAATGGTCTTGTGCATGGTCTTGTGCATGGTCTTGTGCATGGTCTTGTGCATGGTCTTGTGCATGGTCTTGTGCATGGTCTTGAAATTGTCTCGACTACAACACTGCAAATTGGGCAGTATCTGGAACTGAGATTCAAAGGTCTTATAAGTATTGATGATGTGTAGTACTGAAGATCCACTTAGATTATGAACTTTAGTTGTACGTTCATTTCACGGGCTAGCAAGGAATTTCTGACAGGTATTTTGAGTGAGGATCTCCTACCTCCTCGAGTCTTCCAAGCTTCTCCAGTTCCCACTGATGGTCCAGCAGCAGTGAGTCGGCCCGTGGGCGCCAGCCTTGCAAGTTCTCCTCGCCCCGGACGTAGGTGCCGGAGGTGTCGATAACCTTGCGCAGACGGCGCTGGGTACCTGCCAAAACCGTTCACATCACAATGTTTTAGCGGAAATGCGCAGATATGGGGTTAATATGAAATTCATCTATTGCCGACAATTGTTGAATAACCTCTCATGAACTTTGGAGCAAGTTTGATCAATGAAAATTGCTTAACCACCTGTGCAATAAACACCCAAGTGCAAACGATAGCTAGTCGAACTATTGTGTCTCTGGTCCCTCTTCACAGTTTAGTATGACAGACGTTGCTGTTAATAATCAGTGAGCAAGTACGATCAAGGACCAATGGTTAACTAGTGGTTGGTTCGTGACGTACGTAGCGCATGAGCAGTGAAGTTGAAGTGCGAACGACTCTAGTCGAACTATTGCCATGTCAACGCGACCATGAAAAATGGCGGTGGCTAGTTTGTTTACGTTTTAGGACGAGTTCATAGATGAAAGCGAGACGGACGATATTTGCTCAGTACATCAACAATGTCACAAGTGGTAACGTGTGCATTATTTTGACATGTTCAAAGAAAGAGCAACAAAAAAACGATCGTTCACGGCTGAATATTTACGTTTTTTCGCCATTTTTATGATAACTGGTCCTCTCTGCACTGTGCTATTAAAACGGCTATTGGTGACCAGCGATGCGACCAACCTCGGTAGGCTGGTCGCGAATCGTCGACTAGACTAGTCCAACCATCGTCGACTAGCGTGCGTTCGATCAGAGTTAGTCGAACTATGGTTAACTCTAGTCCTTGATCGAACTTGCTCAGTGTAACCATGTCTTGGTTGGTTCCAGATAGTCAGTAAGACGTGGTTGACTACCTAAAATTTAGGCAAAGTGGAAATGAAATATAGACGTTTGTTTTGTTTGAAAATATTAGTTTGACATACGCGTACTCTCTGGTTGGCAAACTGAAGCAAATATTGTTTTATCAACCGCCTCCATTCACTTCACGGAAAGCATAAACAGTAAGTGCAGCAAAATGCACGCTAACTTCAGAAGCACAATTTGCTGAACATATGCATGACGCGACAATAGAAATCTCCATGCACGTGCACGCATTACTACGACTTAGCAGTGAAACAATCCCGAAGGTTAGCAATTTTTCCTGATTTAGTTGGCACATTTAAGGTATGCTATTGAATTGGTCCCCGGTATGGTTCTTTCTTTCTTTTCTTCTTTCTTTATTATTCGGCATTCAGCCGGGATAGTCCACGAAAGTCTTTTGACTTATTTCCAGTAGGGTCCTATGATAGAAGATGAGGAGGAAGGAAGTTACAGTTTTAGACGTGGGAGGAAAACCCCAGAGAATAATTCTAGAGAAAACCCACGGAATCAGGTAAGGGACTGAAAACCCAATCCACATGTTGGCCCCAGCCGGGATTCAACCAGGGTCACAGTGGTGGAAGGCGAGGAAAGTACCACTACACCAACCTGATTCCCCTTGTGCTGGTTATCAATAGCTGTGTCTGTCATGTTTACTGTGACAGGTGAAGTGGGGACCAGTGAAATAATATCTCGACTAGTTAGCATTCGTGCTTGGATGTTATTGGACCAGGTGTAAGGTACAATGTACGCCGCGAATCAACCACTGATTAACCGATGGTCGTCAATCAAACTTGCTCGTGTTTTCAGCTATTCTTGTTAAATGATATTACGTTACAAAAACGGATAAGACTTGGAAGGGTGTGCCTTCCAGTCACCAAATACCCACAAAGTTTAGTAGCGGTGTTGGGAATGAATAGGCTTTCTGTTCTTTGTACGAGTAAACAGCCGTCCAAAATGTGCAACATATTTAATATCAAAACACAAGAAAGATGGAAAAGGGCAGGCAGTCCGAACAGATCAGACACCCATTCGCAGGAAATTTGAAGGGATAAGATGGAATTAATTCCGGTACTGATATTCCGGTTCCATACATTATAATGATGGGAATACCAAACAGTCAAACAATGTGCACTCATTTCAGTCGAGTCAGCTAAGTACATGGACATGTAAATATGGGATGAGGTTATAGGTCAAGCAGGAACAGAACGGTTGAGTGATGTCCAAGAAACGTTTTTGGCAAAGATGAAACTTGCTCATTGAAAGATAAAACGTTCAAACTACTGTAATCGGAGCAATGACAAAATGCAATTTCTGATGATTCAATCGTACTGACCATGCCTAATTCCATGTCATGCATGATCCCTGGCAAAATAGGTTCTATGGGAGTCAAGGGCCTATGTAGTATTTTGAAACATGACATTACGTTTGTGTAACTGTTATCAGCTAATCACTGAAGACTGGTCTTTGAAATACCCAACACTACATGTAATACCAATAAATGTAGCATTACAAAAATGGTTTTAAGAAAGAATGAAAGCTTTGAAAAACAGCCTCTATGTTCAACATGGATGGCTCACAACTGCATCGATTACAATGCTAACTTATAAAAGTCGAATCAGAAAAAAAAGATTTGTTGCTTTGACAACTTCACTTCATCAGCTTCCAAATCATTCATGATTTGTAGTCTCTTTCTGCACTTACCCGATGAGGATGTCATTTTCCTTTCTTTAATTTTTTTATTTATTTGTCTCAAATTGGCAACATGACAATGTGGCATATTTCTGAGCAGTATTGTACATGTCTAAATAGTGCCACCAACATGAAGAGGTTGAGGCCTAGGGCATGCCCCCCCCCCTCAAAATAAATAAATAAATAAATAAATAACCCTGAGAACCACCCCTCTCCTAGTCAAATCCTGGATGCACCAATGACTAAGCTCCATGAAACATTTTACAAACTCAATCAAATATTCTACAAATATTCTATTGTCAAATAAACCACTAGGGAAACTGACCAGGTAGTTTTGAATGACTTTTCAAAGTGAACAAAGAAAATTGGAAGTAATATGATTTGAACTTGCGACACTCCGTAATACCGAACTGGTGCTCTACCAGCGGTCTCCCAAAGTGTCAATGCCTTCGTACGGGGGGGGGGGGGGGGGGGGGGGGGGGGGGGGGGGGGGGGGGGGGGGGGGGGCACTAGTCAGAAGTCATAAACTCATAATGCCGTATAGCTGGGGATGACACCAGGTCAAGATAGCTCAGTTTGTAGAGCACCGGTACTGTATTCCGAAGGTCGAAGGTTCGAATCCCGCTCCAGCCAGTTTTCTTTGTTCACTTTAAAAATATTCTAGGCGGTACATGTACACACAGTCGTGTTTTCCTATACTACTAAGGACAATGCTTTGTTTCCTTTTGTTCCTTTACTAAAAAAAAAAAAAAATCCCATAGACTAAGCACGTATTTCTACATCCGAGGACCGATTGTAAAAAAGACCGACTCTCAAGGACAAGAAAGATTCCTTTGTATTTTCTTTCTCCTCTTGTCCTCAAACGTATATACAGTACATGTACAATCATACACAAATTCTAGACATTTACACATGTATACATATTTTTTTATAATTATCATGCAGAAGACATTTTTGTTTCTTCCAAGATGCCACAAGACAAACCTCTCTACTCTAAGACTTCCTATGAACAGAGACACAAACACAAACACACTGCAAAGGAAAGATACTACTCTAGACGCCGTTACCTCCTAGATACTGACTGTCACAGGTCAACAAAGATCTGAACACTGCAATAAATGATCAACACATAAACATCAACACCGCACTAAATAAAACGGCAACTATAAAAGTCACTGTCCATCCAGGCCGTCGACTAAACCACACAGGAGTTCATCGGCATGTGACCTGGGGCCAATTACATGGAGCTACTAACCTCTCTAATACAAACGTCGGTCATAGCTGAGGTTTGAAAAAGACCAAATGGCCGGTTGTCATCTATATGCGCATTCATGTGCATACTCAATCCAATCATTTGTCAACTATATTGTTCTTGTAAATTTGAACAGAGATTTGTTCTGTTTTTTTGCCCTGTCCCGATGTAATATATTAAGCACTGTATACTCAGTGCTTTCCGAGAGCCTGTGTGAAAAAACTCACAGGCTTACTCGGGCGGGATTCGAACCCACGACTTTCTGCTTACTAGTGCAGACGTCCTAACCACTCGACCACCGAGCTTGCCGGGGTCAGATGGCCGATTCGAATCCATCTTCACATTGATTATGCGGTACCCGCTGCTGCATTGGATTCGAATAGGCCAGCCGACCCCGGCAAGCTCGGTGGTCGAGTGGTTAGGACGTCTGCACTATAAGCAGGAAGTCGTGGGTTCGAATCCCGCCCGAGTAAGCCTGTAAATTTTTTCACACAGGCTCTCGGAAAGCACCGAGTATACAGTGCTTCATACATTAAGTCGGGATAGGGCAAAAAGAGAAAAATCTCTGTTCTAATTTACATCATCATCCCCGACGCAAAAATTTCATCTTCACATATATTGTTCTTGAATGGTAGTGTAATGAATAGATGGAGCTTTATCAAACAAAGCTTTAATTCACACGAGAGGGGGCTCCAAGTGTGATGAATGTGACCACTCTATTCAGTGTGATGTCTCTTGTTTGCGTTTACGCTTGGCTGCACAGCCTATTCTTGGCATAGCAGCCCCCATCAATAACAGCCAGACACAAGGGGTTAATAGTATCGCCCAACACAAGGCCAAACGGCCACTCAAGGTGTGGGCTACAAAAGAGAGGCAGTACGAGGGAAAATACTTGAAGAGTATCTCACAGTACTAGCCTTTGGAACAACAGCAGTGAAAGGTTGTGATGAGGCAGCCAGGCGACTAGTGTTGCTAAACACAATATGTTTTAGCAAAGACACATGACCAACCCTAACTGAATGCGACCAATACTGGCCGTGGCTGGCTCTCTGCCACGTTTTGCGAAGCAAACAAATCTGCTTTTAAAGAAATACTTTTAGTTTAGCCTCTGTATGAAATTGGGCCTTATGTTGCTTGAGACTGATGTTGCCAAATTTGTTTTCATTTCTGATAGAGAGTGAACAAAAAATGTCAACAACATTCACATTTTGAACAATGATACCAATTTCCATCTTTGTAAAGTCTATCTTTAGATTAAGGAAATTCTCCAAAGGAAGTGGGAGGGTAAGATAGAGGACCGACAACTAGGCTGATGATGAGATACAGTTGTTGAGAGCATGTGTTTTGCTCGGTGGCGGGTTCTGCTCAATGTGAACGAATCCAGACACATCACTGCATACACGCAGACACACATCTGCACACATGGGTAGATATGGGGTACATCCATTGTAGACATTACTGTCCTTCCTTTGTTCTTCTTTGTCCCCATTGAAATCTCAAAACCCATAGCGTGAACTCTGTGGGGTAGGTCGATTTCTAAAGACGAGCCTGTGGGGTAGAATATCTACCCCTATGTACGTACAGCAGGCTCCGCTTACTGTAACTTAAGCGTAATTCTATGCCAACAGCAGTGATGTAGTCGAGGCCATCACAAGACCACACAAGACCCTACAAGGCCAGCACAAGGCCAGCACAAGACCTTCAGTCTTAATTCAAGTCTCAAGCTATTCAAATGAATTGTAATAAAAGCATTCCTTTGTCATGGTTTATGTCCGTTACTTGTGCCCGTTACTTGTGCCCGTTACTTGTGCCCGTTACTTGTGCCCGTTACTTGTGCCCGTTACTTGTGCCCGTTACTTGTGCCCGTTGCAAGCTGGCCTTGTGCCCGTTGCAAGCTGGCCTTGTGCCCGTTGCAAGCTGGCCTTGTGCCCGTTGCAAGCTGGCCTTGTGCCCGTTGCAAGCTGGCCTTGTGCCCGTTGCAAGCTGGCCTTGTGCCCGTTGCAAGCTGGCCTTGTGCCCGTTGCAAGCTGGCCTTGTGCCCGTTGCAAGCTGGCCTTGTGCCCGTTGCAAGCTGGCCTTGTGCCCGGCCTTGTGCCCGGCCTTGTGCCCGGCCTTGTGCCCGGCCTTGTGCCCGGCCTTGTGCCCGGCCTTGTGCCCGGCCTTGTGCATGGCCTCGACTACATCACTGGCCAACTGTTATCATAGTTTTACAAGGAATTTCCCGTAACTAATCTGTGCTTGCCTTACAGGTTGGGTTAGCACAGAATTGCAGGCTGTAAGCAAGGGTGTATATTTCAGGGGGGGGGGGGATATATCCCTTCCAAATTGTTGACCGGGGGAGGATGAGCTAAAGGATCATCGCCCCCCCCCCTCCCCCCGATTTTTGTGGGAACAACAAAGAAAGAGGAACATTTTTAAAAAGAGGCCAGGAGCCAATACGGAAATGTAAATTTCACATATAATTCACAGTAGAATTGTCGTAAAGAGGGTTAAAATTCGGTTATCCACATGTATATACGGACAATAATTAATACATAATGTGTAATAAATAGTGTGTACAAGTGTTAGAAAATGTCCGTGTTCCCCCTTTTTCGAACCTTTCGTGGTCGGCGGGTTTTGTAGTTTAAAAAATTCAAACTCTGTGCTCATGTTAGGTGAAACACGATTACGTCAACATATAAATACCTTGTTCCATATCAGGGTCTAAACCTACATGATAAGTTTGGTTAAGGTTATTTGATGACCAAAGACGTGTCCACACAATTTGTACAGTCTAGGGGATAGAACTAAAATAAGACGTTTATCTGTTTCAAAACAGAACGCGCGACTTTTCCCTAACTGCAGATGCACTGAGTGGATAACATACATGTACATGTAGGTTCTCTTTTCAACAACAAATGCACAATTGTCGCACAACAATAAAACAACTCACTCTGGGTACATGCAACATTATATAATGGTACAAATACTACTGTCAGCACAAGACACAATGTCTACCACGACTTCTTAATATAGATTACACATGTGCCTATGTGTGTATCAGGATGTGTTTCAGGGTATCTGTCGGGGGGGTCTTGTACAAGACATGCTACATATAAAAACCACATCTTGGGCGGTTTAGGGAGTCAAAAGTTGGAAAAAACACACCGGAGAGTTTCAAGATGAAATTCTTCAAGTCGTATACTGCTCTTGAAAGCTTATTCGTAATAGAATGTTCTTTACCATAAAAAAAACAAACAACATTGAAATACAAGCACACTCTTCAGCCCAAGTTTACAAGTTGACAATATAACACACACACAAAGGTGCATCATAGACCTAATATAAAGTAAATGGAACAAATTGTCAACATAATTATTTGGCCATGCTATAACCACCAGTTTATTATTTTTTTTACAAAAGATAAAACTTATTACAAAGTGATGAATGCCATGCAAAAAGAAAAGTCAAAACAAATTTTGGGCAAAAATTAATCAGAAAAAAAGAAGAAAAAGAAAAGATGTGAGACACTTCTGATGTGCTTGACACATCAAGCTTGAATTATTCTGTGTATTAGAAACATACCTATGGCTGCTTCAGTATTGGACAGAATCAAAGAATGAAAGTGGAAAGGGACAAATACAGAAATGCTATATTTATTCAAAGTTCTTGGCAATCTTGCATGCTTCAAAACTTAATTTCTTGAAGAGAAAACAAGTTTTGAGAGCATGGTCGAACTAACTATCACCATTTTCTGTTCTTGGCAGGGCTGTAGTTGAGTCCATCAGAAGTCCATCACAAGTCCCTGCAAGTCCATCACAAGCCCTCCAGTCCTAATCCCAATCACAAGCTATTCAAATGAGCTTTGACAAAGGCATTCCTTTGTGATTGTTCATCCAGTTACTTGTGACTGGCTTTATGAAAGGACTTCTGACTGGACTTGCAAAAGGACTTGTGAAAGGACTTGCAGGGACTCGACTACAGCCCTGGTTCTTGGACAACTTTGCAGACGTGCAGCACGTGCATACGCACACCGGCGTACAGAACATTGCATTTGGATGTTAACCTGGGAATAAGAATTTCTCTTCACACTTTCTCTTCCCAGGGAATTCATTTTCATTTCACAAAAGTGGAAAAACATTTTCAAGTGGGAAATTTTTTTTAATTTTAAATTTTAGAATTTGAAGACTGTTTCAGGTTGTGGAGGTCATTTTGGAATGATTAAAAACAATTTAAGGACCAGAACATCTTCTGCAAATCTGGAAGACGTCTCACGAAAAATCCGGATAAATCTCACCCCTGATATCTTGAAGTTGTTTCGGTTGTTACAAGTGAATTCTCATTGAAGCACCCTTTCTAAATCAGTCAGTTTGTTTAAGCGAATTTAAAATTAATTTTTTTTTAACATTCCCTTTATGAGCTCCGCAAATCATTTTGTTGATTTAATTCTTTTGTTGTTACACATACTACAGCATGGGTTCAAAATAATGGGCATCGACATTTGGCAGACATTTTATCATTGTCTCCAGACGTATTAGAAGTTTTCCTAAAAATGTTACTACAGTATGGACCATATAACATACGACGTGAAAAAAATCGTGTATAAAGTCACAAGAATATGGTTGTCATGCCGATTGGAACAAAATTGAAAAAAAATTGCACTTTTGTCTAAAGGTAACTATGTTGACTGTGCGTGCTATGAAGCAAACACTTTTTGTGTAAAGGTCTGTCGATACAGCCATTAACAATTCGCAACAAATGAACCATTTATGCTTGTTGCATTATGTTTACACAACAATGAACTGAAACCCACAACTACATAATAAGCTTGTGCAGCCAGGAGTAATGCGCACAATAGACAAACAATGTATTAAATTTGCGATGACAACCAGCCAGGTGGTCTTTTTCAAACCGCGGCTATGACCATCCTCCGTATTCAATGGATTAAGCAGATGATATTTGCATAATCGCCCTTTATTCAAATACATTCTCGGGTGTATGGTGTCATTAATTGTTGCAGTTTTGAATGATAAAAACCACAAGTTAACAGAGTTGCCCAAGGACAAAGTAAATCGTCACTTTTGTTCCAATGACATTCAGCCATATTCTTGCGACATTTTGTCCGTAATCTCCATACTATATTTAATTAATATGTACAGAAAAAAATAAGCCATGTTGTATTTGTGTTACTGCAACTTATACACACTCAGGGATATGTTACAGGTTTTATATTGTCATAATTATCCCTAAAGCCCGGTTCATACTTCATGCGAATGTGTATGCGAAGCGAATTCGTCAAGGTAACGCAGAACGTCACAATGAAACTTCAGTTGTTGACGTCATGAAATTCGATTCGCATTCGCATGAAGTATGAACCGGGCTTAACCCTCCAGGGGTCAATTTCAACAATGCTAGGATCAATCTCAGGAAGAGTAGCTCATCCAAACTTCCAAATAGATCCAATGAAAGTTAGGATGAGTAACTCTTCCTAAGATTGATCTTAGCATTGGTGAAATCGACCCCAGGGTATTTTGGCTAGAAACCCTGCCAGACGCATCAGATTGCATACTTTGTCAAATTGACTTGTGTGCAGAGTGCAGCAAAGTGGAGCTGTCAGCACAGATGCACTGTGCTGCGTCTGGCAAGGTTAGGGTTAATTAAGCCCACTGTTCAAGGAGATCGAAACTGCCTCTCCCTCTCCTCCCACAGGCCGATCCTGTAAGCCCCGCCCCTAACCAACTTCACAGACTTTTGTTAGACCACAGCTGTGATTGGTTAAATGCGTCAAAGGGGTTGGCTTAACAGATCAGTTAATTACTTAGTCAATGCTATATGTGACCCGCTCCAGAAAAAGGTGATATATGTCGCGCTATGCATTTACGGGTAATGGCCCTTTCAACGTTGAGAGGGTAAAAATGTCCGTCCAAATTTATTTTTGGCTTTTTTCTTTAATGACATCTTAAATATCTAAAGTTTCAGGTTTGGTGCACAACAATGTTGATTTCAGTGAATAAAGTGAACAAATAGCCTTTTTAGAGTGCATAGTTCCATTGCATTGTATTAGAACTAGCTATTTCAAAGCCTGTTTTCTCTGTTGTGTCATTTGAACTCCATAGAACTAATTAATATGCAAAAACGCGATATCTCCAGAACGGAAAGGGCTTTGGAGCTCTGTCATGTACCAAATGAAAGCTTACATTGCGGGCTTTCCAAACATGCATGGAACTCATTTTTCATATTTTGCGACATAATATACCTTTTTCCAGAGCGGGTCACATATTGTGACCAGATCATGAATATGTATGAGGACACCAACCCTCTAATCACACAGCTTGTATAATTTGAAGTCACAGGGTATGGAGGCCATTACACTGCGTGAAAAGTAACTGATCATAAAGGGATAACCAGAGCTAGAAAACAAATTTTAAAGCATACAAACAGGGAAAGAAAAGCAATAGCTACAATAACGCGACTTGAAAAAAATATGTGTATTTAAAAAAAATAATAAAAGCAAAGGACAAGTTTATTTTGTGCACTACATCAGAACTCAATCATCTCAATTGAGTGAACATTTCAGTGTAAATAATTCCAACTTTTGACTCCCTAGGGCACCGCCGATTCGTCGGCGGGCTACAGAGTGCCCCCTGGACACCAAGCGAAAAAAAAAAAATCTTACCACTAGTCTGGGGAGTGTTAGCCCCAGGCGAGGTGGATTCGAGTAGGTCTCTCAGATCATATTGACTGAAAGAAAGCCCTGCTGGATTGGGGGGCACAGAAATGCAATGAGTTAGACACACAGACTGAGATGGAGAAATGAGCGAGAGAAAAATGTAGGCGGACGGGAAGGTGCAGGAAGGAGAGGCGAACGTGTCGGGCTGGTTGAGAGATTTACTTATGACAAGTCATGATATGGGATGAAACAGCTAGGCTGCATGACATTTCACTTTCAAGTCCTTGTTTGCTAGTGTACAATGATACCCGCTATCCGTCTGGTGACGCTCACACAGACATTTTTCCCTTAACCTTGAGTGCATTGTTTGAGTATAAAAAGTATATCGGAAATTAATCCCAAACATATCCTATATGAATCGGTCCTGTATCATTATCAATATGTAGTTTAGGATCTTCTATTTGGCATGATAGGTCACTAGCGGTGGCCGAAATCAGAGATTTCAACATCCGATTACGCTAATTTTATTCAAACCGAGTAACAGTTATCTGATTTCACTGGAAGGTCCAATCTAGCTCGAAGTCATGCCAACAAAAAGTGACAAGTGAAAAGTCCGCCTAATGACTGGATATAGTTTGCAGGATTTAGTGACCACTGGGCCTTTTCAAAAACATTCCAGAACTGTAATGTTGAAGAAGAAAATGGATGGGCAGGCTAGTCATATACCAAGAAGACCACTAGCGAGTGAATGCAGTTACAATCAGAGACCATGGAGCAAATTGGAGGATGTTTCATTCATTTCCTTTAGCCAGTGTCACAAAAATGGAAGGCTCTATTTTTAAAGGTTGCTTTTGAATATCCAGTTTACAGTCCAGGGTCAAGTCTGGGCCGGAGCCAGGAATCGAGTCAAGTCTGAACTTGAGTCCGTTTTGGTAGTTTTGGACTAATAAGTGGACTTAAGTTCTGCTTTTTTGGCGATATTTCCTAAAACTCAGGACTGGACTCAGCTACGCCACTGCTTAAAATGATGATTGCTGCATTACATGTAACAGCTAAAGAAGGAAAGTTAAGGACAAAGTCAGAAAGAAATGATCAGGTACACGTACATGTAACGCACAGACAAAACAACATAACTGACATGTAAACAGATGAGTGGACAGACAAACAGGCACGACAGTGAAGATGATCAGGCACATTTTAACATAGGAAACAACTCAAATATTAATACATATAAAAATGAATGCGTAATACATGTTCAGCTCTACAAAAAGAACCAAACACACTAAACAGTAACTTAAAGCCATCCTAAATCAGAAAAGATATTTTAATGAAGGTCATGAAGACTTTAGGAGGCTTAGGAAGAACAAAATAAAATGTGAAAGGCACTTAGAGAGCACTGCCAGTCGTGATGTGCATAGCAAGGCATAACAAAGAGAAACACGACACAAAAGGAACTGGAGAACAATTTCCGGAATTCACTGGAAGTTCTCAAGCAAGAAAGGATAGCAAAGTTGGAATTTCTAACTAGCAAACTACCAAATCCTTATGATCAGGAAAATACGGCAGTACTGATAATCCTATTTCCATGGTGATATTAAAGTTTTTCTTTAGGGATTTTCTTTTGAGGTTAACTGTTCCCGGGGCAATTCCATGGTAACGGAGTGACCAGGGCAATTCCATGGTAACGGAGCGACACTATTTCCCATTCTGTACAAAAATCAAGCATGTCCGACACAAAAACTTCAACACCGACTTATTTTTAGGTTTTCACTGATGTTTCCTTCAAGATATGACTACCGAAAATATTCTTGTGACAATTCCATCAACCATGTTAACAAATTTATCAGTTTGAGCGACACGTATGTCCACTATAGTGTGGAATTACTACCAACCAAAAAGTACATAGTCTCATATTCAAAGTACCGATGGGATTACAAAATCATCATTGCTTAAAACGTAAAAAAGGACAAAGAAATCTTCTGCTAAATTAATTGTTGTAAATATGAGGAGGAAAAAAGAACCTAGATTCTTCAAACATTTTTATCTTGCTTACTTTGTGAAATTGCAAGATGTTGGGAATTTGAAAGAAAAGATTCAGCAAATGTTGCACTTGCCAACAATTTACATTAAATATGTTATTTCTCTTTTATGACAAAAAAGAACAACAACAAATGCGCAAGGGAAGGGGGGGCGTCAATTCAAAGCAGGGGAATACACAACTGAAATGAAAATAAAACTCCACATCCATGAAATACATAGGCACATGTCTAATCTACTTGGCTGGTTTCATACTAGCACCGAAGCATGGGCTCAACTTGGGGTTGTGTCAAAAACTAACAATGGAACTGTAATGTCGTGCTGCAAGATGTCGTTATCAGCCTCAATTTTTGCTGTAGTCTAATCTTAATTTTGTTGGTGGTGTCCTTGTCAAGTTTATAAGAAGTGCAAAATGTGCAAGGATAATATTACACTGTAGTTGCCAGAGAGCAAAAATATATCTGTCGGTTTACAACGTATCTCTGGCTCAGAAGAGAAAGGACTTAGAAGCCATATTAAACTTAGGGCTGTTCATTTTCGAACAATTTAGTATTCGAATATTCAAAACTGGGTTTGACCGAATATTTGAATATTCGATACTCGCCGATCAAGTTTTTCAGTGCATGCCGCACCGGTAAAAAAAAACATTGCACGTAAAAGCACACCGGTGTTTTACATATGGCGATTGATATTATGGACCGTTCAAACAGCATCTTTTTGCATGCCCCTGTTGTATCAAGGGTTTTACGGACGGGAACAATAAACCTCCGTTACGATTGACAAAAATGCGGCATTTGACACTGCTAAGCGCCGTAACTTTTCTTTTCAGAGTCGTGTCTATACGTGCATATATATCTTTTCGAATATTCGAACTGGCAAAATGATATTCGAATATTCGCTTGACGATCGAATATCGAATATTCGGTATATTCGGGACAGCCCTAATTCAACTTAAGTCCTTTCTACTCCGAGCTGATGATATGTGACATGGCACGACAAAATTAGTGGAAATTCACAACATTTTTAAACTTGTATCTCCTGAAAGTACACGTATGAAGCTTTAATATGATGTATTGTTTGTTGCTGTGGTTCAGTCCCGACCCCCTTGTTTTGAGAAAATGAAGCTCAGATCAGCGAAATGTGCAAATTACACTCACAGAGCAATTACTAAAATCATCCCAAAACATTTTGAGACTGAATTCTGTTATGAAACTTTGGAATATATGATAGAAATGGGTTTTTGGATATAATAATGTTAAAATCCCCAAAAATCTACTTTCCAGTAAAAATTGGTCGTGTCTGCATGTAGTTTAAAATGCCACTGCACAACTTTCTGCTGATTTCTCTTGCCATGTCACACATTTTAATGCTGAAAAAGTGTTAGCTACATTAACACTTCAAATGTATGGAGAAAACAATGAAATTCTCATTTATTTTCATGTTTGCTTTTTAAAAAGTTTTTTAATGAGCAATGTCTGAATGTTGATAACTCCGTGCTGCTGAATTTTTCTTGTGACCAGACCAACCGCTTGTATCAGCCACCTTACGATTCAGAATATAATATAGCTTTCTGAATTTTGAGGCTAATGCCATTTCTCCCACTAACTTGTGTCAAGAGAAATATGCTTGCATTGATATCTTATTGACATTTGACATAATCTTATACATATCTTACCTGGGCTGAGTGCTTCTGCAGATCTGCGTAGCGACAGTTCGTACACCCCAGTCACACGGCTGCAAAAAATGACATATTAGGATCAGGCTTTAAGTATTTCTATATGAAATTTAGAATGATACAATTGAGACGAAGTAAAGAAAGAGTGATGTTTACATCAATCTTAACACTTTCCTTACTAATGTTTAATTTATTCCCGGTATACGCTATACTGCGCAAGATGCACCTGTGCAAATTTGTCCAAGAACTTGCAGCGATAGGTCAATTATATACAGTGTTGGAGTACTCGTACTTGTACTCGAGTACAACTCGAGTACAACTCGAGTACAACTCGAGTACAACTCGAGTACAACTCGAGTACAACTCGAGTACAACTCGAGTACACTCAAGTACTCGGCCCGTACTAGACAATTATTTGGACTCGATTCTTGGTACTCTAATTTTGCACGGACTTGATGGTTTGGTACTCGTTACTCGACTCCAGTACTCGAGAGTACAAATCGAGTACATTTCTTTTTAATCGATTCCATAGCTCAACCTGGAACGCAACGCTAGCGCGGTTGCAGTCTGTAATGCGGCTTTATATACCGTGTGCTGGGTACAAGGAATGTTTTTCGCTAGTCTAGTTCCCGCCTCCCCAACACTACTAACATTCAAAGTCGTAGCACTGAGGATTCGTGAATCGGGAGCCAGCCAAGCCCATGCTTCTTATGTTCGCTCGCCGCTTCACGGTTACCAGTAAGGGCATTTCGGGATTTTGCCTAAGGGAAATCTTGGGAATTTTACAGAAATTATCTTTTGTGTGATCGCAAAGCCTTTTCACGTACACGTAGGCTACACGTGCGTATATCACATGTGCTACAGCATTGCATTTGTTCTTAGCTTTATGGTTGCATACGCTTCACGTATACATGTACATGTGTGACATAATAGGAAACTCATTCCGTGACTGATCTACTACCGGTCTCCAAACCGGATTTTGTTGGTCTCATCTTGTCGTAATAATCATTTACTTTTTAACTAAAGCCAACTGATCTTCTGCCATTATACTGCTAGTGATTTTAATGTTTTTCATCACTTTCTCCAAAATCCTGAAGATATTAGGTCTTCCTGTAAGTCTCTGAAATAACAGTGAGTCTCATTTAATATTGAAAAATGTCAAAGGTACAATGTAACACCTGATGTGCAATTAATAGTTTGCACATGTTATTTTGATCTTTTCATGCTTTATTTTTTTCTATTCTGTAATTCAGTCACCAGGTTTCATCAGTCTCAAACCTGAAGGTCTTAGTCTTGTCCTCAGATATGTAAGTCTGGTCTTGAACCTCCTGGTCTCGGTCTTTCACGCCTTGACTACAGCACTGCAGGTTATGAGGTTACTGAAGTCAGGCTTTTTTCAATACATGTATTTATGTCAAATTAAAATAAACAACCAGCAATTGAAGTCTCGCTTTTTGTTTGGTTTTGTTAATTTGGGGTTGTTCTTGTGTACTTAATTGAGTTGTTGTCTGGAAAAGTTTTCCTCAAAATAGCCAACACTTCAGGTGTCTACCCAGCTATCCATGATCTCTCTATTTTTTTTTTTTTTTAAGAAATGGTGACAACAAAAAGTGCCAGTTCATTCATTGATTTGATGAATTGTAAATATTTTTTACACTAATAAAAGTTGTTTTAGTGTAAACCACTTGAGTGTTTATATAACCACTTGGTAAAGAAGATTGGATTGCATGTTTTGTTTGTTTAATTGTATTGAATTTATCAAACAATCCACAAGGGAAATCGAAACTGACTAGGCAAATTTTGAATACATTTTCAAAGTGAACAAAGAAACTGGCAGGAGCGGGATTCGAACCTGTGACCTCCGGGTTACCGTACCGGCGCTCTACCAACTGAGCTATCTTGCCCTATGTTGGCGTTCTCCAAAACTGTCAGTATCTTTGTTCGGGTGGGTGCTAGTCAGAAGTCATAAACCCAGAATGCCGTATAGCCAAGGATCACACCCAATTTTACGATACAACCCGGGAAGCGACATTGTGGGGATCTCTCAATGAGGATACGACTTTTTAAGAATAGGTAAATTTTGAATACATTTTTAAAGTGAACAAAGAAAACTTCTGACTAGCGCCCACCTGAACAAAGATACTGACAATTTGGGAGACCGCCAACATAGGGCAAGATAGCTCAGTTGGTAGAGTGCTGGTGCGGTATTCCGGAGGTCGCAGGTTCAAATCCCGCTCCTGCCAGTTTTCTTTGTTCACTTTAATAATGAATTAAATTTAATGAAATTTTATTTTATTTTATTTAAATTTATTTTATTTATTAACATGCTTATTCATTTATTTGTTTTTGTACTTTTTTGGTATTGTACTCGGACTCAGACTTAGGTACTCGGCCTTGAATGTACTCGTACTCAGTGCTTTGGACTCGGACTCGTCACCAGTGTACTTGGACTCGGCCCAGGACTCAGCCACTAAAGTATTCGGCCCCTAAAGTAGTCGGAGTACTCTGTACTCGGATTTGAGGACTCGACTCAAACACTGATTATATAAGCATTATGTCCTTTATAACGAAGGCTTCTTGACATAAATGAGACTTCTCAAAATTGGAAGGTTTTCCAGTCACCCTGTGAGACTTGCTGTACTTCCTGACCTTTAACCTTACCTGTCAGAGGCTTTGTAGTAGCCGCTACCAAACAGGGTGCGCAGGGAGCGTGCCGGGCTGATCCGAGCATCGCGCTCGTACATCTGGAGGCAGATGTCTTTGGTGATGCAGGCCGACTGGGTGCAGTTGTCAAGCTGCGATCAGAACAAAGGCAAAGTAAAGCCCTGATGAGCATTGTGTATTCTGTATCCAATGTGAAAAGACCAAGTACAATTGGGAGTAATGACTCCCAGGAAAAAGTTTCACGATCAGTTTACACTTTTTTGTTTTCCGTTTCTTTTGGATTAATAGCTGAACAAAAGTTCGAGGTAAATTTTGTTGAAGTGAAGAAATTTTTTGTTGTTAATAGAGCCTCGGACAATGACTTCAAATAAAAAGATAGGTTTGTGGAAATAACTGATCAATGAGTGATAGACTGCATTTACTATGGAAAAGAGTTCAACAGATAGAAAAGAAAATGACGAAAAATTTTGTCGTTACCACTTTCCTACTTACCTCCAGGTAAGCAGACAGAGTGAGGTAGACTCTCTCACCGTAGGGGGTCATTCTGTTTAGTAACACCGAATTATGCAGAGAGGTGTCCCAAGCTGCCTCAAAGCGGAAACAGGTCCTGTACAAGAAAGACCCAAGAAATGGGTTAGTTCAAACAACAAGGGAGACGCTGGTGGCAGCAGCAGCAGACATACCGGTCCTTTTCCATTGCTCTCAACTGTCGTTCACATGCTCAGAACCATGCGTGCATGCTCAGAACCATGCGAGCATGCTCAGAACCATGCGCGCATGCTCAGAACCATGCGGGCATGCCCAGAACTACGCGGGCATGCCCAGAACCACGCGGGCATGCCCAGAACCACGCGGGCATGCTCAGAACCACGCGGGCATGCTCAGAACCATGCGGGCATGCTCAGAACCACGCGGGCATGCTCAGAACCACGCGCGCATGCTCAGAACCACGTGCGCATGCCCAGAACCACGCGGGCATGCTCAGAACCACGCGGGCATGCCCAGAACTACATGCGCATGCCCAGAACTACATGCGCGCATGCTCAGAACCACGCGCGCATGCTCAGAACCACGCGCGCATGCTCAGAACCACGCGCGCATGCTCAGAACCACGCGCGCATGCTCAGAACCACGCGCGCATGCTCAGAACCACGCGCGCATGCTCAGAACCACGCGCGCATGCTCAGAACCACGCGCGCATGCTCAGAACCACGCGCGCATGCTCAGAACCACGCGCGCATGCTCAGAACCACGCGCGCATGCTCAGAACCACGCGCGCATGCTCAGAACCACGCGCGCATGCTCAGAACCACGCGCGCATGCTCAGAACCATGCGCGCATGCTCAGAACCATGCGGGCATGCTCAGAACCATGCGGGCATGCTCAGAACCATGCGCGCATGCTCAGAACCATGCGCGCATGCTCAGAACCATGCGCGCATGCTCAGAACCATGCGCGCATGCTCAGAACCATGCGCGCATGCTCAGAACCATGCGCGCATGCTCAGAACCATGCGCGCATGCTCAGAACCATGCGGGCATGCTCAGAACCATGCGGGCATGCTCAGAACCATGCGGGCATGCTCAGAACCATGCGCGCATGCTCAGAACCATGCGGGCATGCTCAGAACCATGCGGGCATGCTCAGAACCATGCGGGCATGCTCAGAACCATGCGGGCATGCTCAGAACCATGCGGGCATGCTCAGAACCATGCGGGCATGCTCAGAACCATGCGCGCATGCTCAGAACCATGCGCGCATGCTCAGAACCATGCGCGCATGCTCAGAACCATGCGCGCATGCTCAGAACCATGCGCGCATGCTCAGAACCATGCGCGCATGCTCAGAACCATGCGGGCATGCTCAGAACCATGCGGGCATGCTCAGAACCATGCGGGCATGCTCAGAACCATGCGCGCATGCTCAGAACCATGCGCGCATGCTCAGAACCATGCGCGCATGCTCAGAACTAATTAATGAACATGGCAGCTATCAGGAAACGAATGTCTGTGAGTTGATGCCCACTGATTGGTCAAAATCTGCAAGCATGATTGAGTAGTGTAAGGTGAATATTCAAAGTCTAGTACCTGTCGTCTCCAGGCTGTTGTATGTACATTGCTGGTAGTAGACCGAGTGACAGTACAGACAGCTCATGGTCCGGCTCGGTTACCTCCAACGTGGTTCGGATACGACCTGAGGAAACCAGCAAACAGGGGTATGTGGTATTATTCAGGATTCAGAAATATATCAGGAATTCAAACAGTCTGGTATTTTAGGAAGAGGGGGGAGGGGAAGGGTGACTTCCCATGATTTTGTTTGTATCTCTTAAAGTCACGCTAAACTGCAAAACACAAAAATAAACCAGATCTTATTTATGTATTCACCATTATCCTGAGTTTTGAAAAGCATGTCAAGGAGCACATTTTAAATTCAAATAATTTGTAATATAGTAATTTTGGTTAATATTTTCTACCTTTTGATTTCTATTTATCTTGATTTTATAGGGATGCCAGTAGGTCATTATTAAAAATTGATTTCAGAACCTATTTTGTCTTCTGCGAACCATCAAGAGCAGGTTTGCTTACCAACCACAAGCTCCCGGACATCTCTCCAGATGAGCTCATTGGATGATTCATGGATGACGGTGATGGCGATACGTCGCTGGATGCCTTGATGTAGAAGGTAGACTCCGCTACATGGTAACTCATCGCTGTGGTCTACCACTGCTGGTAGGTACCTATTAGTAATAAATTCATTTGCATAATAATAGTAATAATAATAATAATTATTATAATGACAAAAGTACCCTTAAGGAGACACTGTCATAATTTGTTATAACTTAAGGAGACAAGTGGAATTAGGGAGACATTTCAGTGTCTCCCTAAGTACCCAGCCCCCCTAAGGAGTGAGAATTTTATTGTCGCAAGTGAGTTATATCGATAGAGGATGGTCCAAAAGAACATATACCAAAATTTGTGGGGGTAGGACAGGGGATATTTGGGTTAGGTTACATTAAAGTTGAACATTTGTTGTGGACGCGTCTATGGCAAAGTCTCCCAAATGACCCATCCTCGGTAATAATAATACTCACAACAATAATATGGTGCTTACATGGTGCTTTTTTTACACAATGTCTCAAAGCGCTTCGCAATTATTACCCCTGGTCACCAGGCCATGAGATCAGTTCTATGCAGCAGTTCGAGATCAGCGCAATCCATTCTCTACCCTTACAGGTAATCATTTATTACTCCTGGATGCAGGCATGCAACTCTTCAATTTCCAAAAACGCGGAAAATAAAATGCGAGCGCGTAGCGCTAGCATGAAGCTCTTACGACGTCGTGCAAACATGTACATGTACTATGTAGGTATAGTGTCCGTATCCCGATTGTATTCATTGACGCGAGAAAAAAATGCGGAACCAGACTATCAGTCTATAGCCGATAGAGGGCGCTATAGCGACTAGTTCATACAACAGCAAGACTATACATGTACGCGACAGAATGTGTACGGAGTCTGTGTCCTGCACCTTTCTATGTAATGTATGTATACAAAATACGGAGCCAGACGATGTGCGCTAGCAATATTGGTCATGTTGGTGGACGATTCCGCGGTCGGCACGGTGGGAAACGAGCTGAAGCGAGGATTTTTTTCACGGTCGGATTTTTTTAAAACGCGGAAATCCGCGGATCCGCAGAAAAGTTGCATGCCTGTGGATGGAGAGAGGCAATTGTAGTAAAGTGTCTTGCCAAAGCACACACGCTCCATAATCCCACGGTGGGGTTCGGACCAACGCGGTAACACCTGGACCACGGTACCCCACATTCTTTCTTAACGTACTAGTTATCCCGCAAGGGGCAAGCACAAGTTGAACAAAAAATAATGAGACGCCAATGGACCACACACTAAAAACTGCCTGTGTGCACTGACCTGTATACAGGAATTCGCCGACGCCATTTTTACAGTGGTGCCGCACTCGCTTGCAGGCTGCCCGCGTTCTTTAATTTGATTCGCGTGCGTATTTTGGCAAGTTGTAAACACCATGTTGGTCAAAGCTGCGTCGAGCACGTGCGTGTTAGACGCACGCGAGCGCCTCGCCACCGCAGTAAATGCTTCTAATTTTGGTCGCCGGATTAGTCTATAAAGGAGCTCATTACATCAGCCAGCTGGGTGTTAATGCTGGGACCGCCAAAATACAGCAATACCGCTGATACCGCTTTCAGACATTATGAAATCATCCCTACCCTGTAAGCCATTGGGTTGTACTTACTCTCCTGATGGAGCGAGTTCACAAATTTCGAAGAACACCAGTAGGTCGTGGCGCGAGTGAAGATGGCTGGTACTCGGCGTGCTGACGAGGCCCAGTTTAGGAGATGGAACTGGTTGGTAAACAACAAAATCATTTTACGATGTACAGTTCCTCATCAACGGCATTTAATTCAAAGACAGGATAAGAAATTTTCCAATTTGGGAGACCGCCAACATAGGCGAGATAGCTCCGTTGGTGGAGCACTGGTTTGTTTTTGTTATGCAAATCGCCAATCACAAGGCCAAAGGCCACTCGAGGTGTGGGCTACAGAGGAAAGTGAGAAGAACCAGCCCCTCACACTGAAACAAGACAAGATAACCTGATCTCTTCACAGTATGAATAGGGTCGGGATGGGTAACTAGTCCAAACCAAACTACAAACAGCACAAAGGGCAATGGAGAGAAGAATGCTACACATATCCATCCGGGACAAAATAAGATGCAGTGATATCAGAAAGAAAACAGGACTTAAGGACTTAAGGACATAATTGAAAAAATCAAAGAAGCAAAGTGGAGATGGGCTGGACATGTGGCACGTTTGAAAGATAACAGATGGACCAGAAGAATTTCAGAGTGGCAACCACGAACAGGAAAGAGAAAACGAGGCAGACAGAAAAAGAGATGGAGAGACGACATCACATCCTACATGGGTATAACATGGACAACACAGGCACAAGAAAGAAGGACATGGAAAGCACATGAAGAGGGCTACATCCGACAATGGATGAACACGGCCTAGGCAAGGCAAGGCAAGGCAAGGGTAACTAGTCCACTGCAAGGCATTATAGGCGTAGAAGTGCTATAGCCCAGCACTGGGATCGAACCCACAACTTGCAAAATTTATACCCGCAGAGAAAGAATTCAATGCTCCAAACCACTAGGACACGGCACTTCCACACTGGTACAGCATTCTGGAGGTCGCAGGTTCAAATCCCGCTCCTGCCAGTTTTCTTTGTGCACTTTGAAAATTCATTCAAATTACCTAGTCAGTTGTGGTTTGCTAGACATTAGAGAGGTTTCGTTCGCGCACGGTTAGAGAGACGACTACATTTAGTTCCCGCGACGTCATCAGTTTTTGCGCTTGTTTGACGTTTTCCTGACTCATCCTAAACGTGATCACCTTGTTTACACGGATAGCGGTGGCACTACACGTAAGTAAGAAACGGATAAAGCCAACGACATTTTTTAAAACCAATTTTCGTCGCGTACCGTTTAGAGCTAACCGTGCGCTAACGAAACCTCCAAAATATTATAAAGTAAAAACATTATTCGCAAAAGTGATCACCGCATCCTTACCTGGTCGGGCTAGAGGAAGGCTGGCAGGAAAGTTCCTTTTTAAGGGTCGCAGCCTGCAAAAGAAATGCACATTCATTAAAAAATAAATGGTACCAAACTGAGGTGGGTTAGGCTCGAATTCCATTTAGGGCCGGTCTGCATACCGTCTCCCGGTATCAGACCGGTTTAAACCGCGGACGGTATTATACCCCTCCCCGGACGGTACAAGTCCACTTGATCGTCGGCATTTCAAAGTCATCTTAATGAATAGACTTGCGGTTGAGCTTGGCTAGCCTGCTGCCTGATGGCCCTGCAGAGTGTTGACAATGAGTTTATTGACTGAGTATACGTGTATGTGTAGTGATTACCGAAGTGTGAATGCTGGGTGGTCAGATCAGTCCAGTGGCAAACTCTTTATAACTGAGCAAACGTTTAGGGCCTTTAATCCATGGAAGATTATTATCGGATTAAAGTCACCCCATTGTCTGCATTTAAAAGGAGTTCACCAGCACAGGAATTGGACACAATGGACTCTTAAACAGGGCCAGCCTTCCAGTAGAGGCTTGGACGGTATCCAACCCGGTTTGTGAGGATTAAAATGAACCGGTTTGCGTACCGGGAGACGGTATACATACCGGCCCTATTTGGATTTAGGGCCTTATGAGTCTTTGTACTGAGAGGACTTTTGACAGTTTGTAGTCATTCACTGATCAAACAAGGCGACAGGGTGCTTCACGGATTATTTTTGGTTCTGACACGGTGAGCTTGTACTATGAACCAAGAATGTCTGAAACACTTTCGTTAGTGACATAATTGTCTGAACTGTGAACAATGGGCTTATGTTTCAGCCATTAAATGTCTGAAATGTAAGTTGAGATTACCATTGTCTGAAACGTAAGCTTGGTAATCACCAAGTATGTTTCAGACGCTTCCAAACATAAGGGTTTGTGCTTCAGAACACTGGCCCAGCCTGGTCCTGAAATTGTCTGAAAACATTTTACAGAGGGCTAAGGCTGTTCGATATCCATTTATTTTGATACCGAAATATCGGCAGAAAAATATCGCGATATTCGATATTATCGTGATGACGTCACTTTTTCATTACCGGAAGAACGGAGGAATAAAAAAATACATGACGGAAGTCACCACGGCATTATGAGATCGGGGCCACTGCCGGGATCGGGCCCGCCGGGATTAAGCGACAGGAACGGGGGGCCGGTTTGACAAAGCTTCCCTTCGCTCGTTGAGTATTTGGAGTTTTACGACATTTACCTTCAGTTGGCTACTTTATGGCACTCCAGAAAGACTAGCGTTTGTTTCTATTTCAGCATTGTTGATTAGTAACACAGATGATAATACCATGGACGATCACATGCGAGCTGTCAACAAACGATCGTGTCGTATATTTTGTGAAGACGACATGACATTGCACAATGTACAATGGATGCGCGGCACGTGTTTTAATCTTTTCCCAAGACGCGGCGCAGTTCGCTACACGTAACTACACCTAAACTGCGTGTGCCTTGTACACTGGGGAAAGACGGTGGCATTCAGTGCGGTTGCTTGCACTTGACCAAGGCTAGCAACAAAGCAACGCGCACGCGCAGATGCGCTACAGGGGTTGACCTTATTGCAAACAATTGCCATACCCCTCGATCTCAAGATGAGTTCGCAATCGTGTAGGTACGTACATTGTACACTGGGAATAAAACGTTGTTTGCACTTGACAACGTACGGCGCGGAGGGTAAATCGCTCGGAAGGTAAATCACGCGGAGCGGAGATGTCATGTCGGGGTTTAGAAAATGGTCAAAGAAAGACACATTTAGTGCATGTATGTATTTTTGTATTCCTTCATTGTACATCATGATACATTATATACTATTCTAACGTCCAATAATTGGAAATAACTGGAATTTCGAGCAAAGTAAACTGGACAAATCCACACGTAATGCGGCCAAAAGGAACATATATCGCGATATTCTTCGGTATATCGAATTCCCTGATATTCCGTTTTTTTTTAAAGGGGCCGATACGATTTTCGATATGAAAAAAATATCGAAATATCGGGAAATATCGTCATATCGAACAGGCTTACAGAGGGCTACCTTCAAAAGCAGTTTTTACTTCACTGAATGGGACTACACTCTTAAAAAATCACATTAAATCAATCAATCAATCAATCAATCAATCAATCAATCAATCAATCAATCAATCAATCAATCAATCAATCAATCAATCAATCAATCAATAAATAATACAACCATTGTGTAAGGATTAAAGATGAAGTTGATTGCCGAGAAAAATCTGTGTCATTTTGTAATTTTATGTAGATTACGGTAATAATGAAACAAGCAATTATTTCTGACATGAAATAATAAAAAAGTTAGATTTTAGAGCCGTTTTTATCAAGTCTCGTCTGGCTCGCTGCTGCCATTTGTCTGTGGGCAGCAAACAAATTTGACATCACAAAAATTCCCTTTTGTACCTCGTGCTAGACACCTGATTTAAAGACCAATTTTAACACAACTGAAACAAAGCATTGACTTTTTTTCCCCAATATAACATTTGTAAATGTCAGGTAAAATAAATGAGGAATTACATCAGAAACTTCAAAGTACAGGTCCCTTTTTGTTACCTGGTCGTTTCTTGGCTTTGGTGATGTAGAGGATGGGCCTGGTAATGGCCGAAAACTTCAAAGACGACGGGCGACGTCCTGACATAGTCTAGGAAGGCCTTGGTCACAGTCACAGAAATCTATATCGTGTACAAAATACAAATATAGTTGGCACGATGTCATCAACCACTACACATATGGAGCCAATATCAGAAAGTATTTTTGTGAGCACAGAGAAAAAAATTGCTGAGCAAAAACCGGTAACAAGCACAAATTGCATGCAAAGCATACTGTTTGTGACTGGTTCCCAGCCGATTTTTGTTCAGCCCGAAATTTGCTATAACCAGAAAATGTCCTCAGCAGTATTTTGCCAAATTTAAAGATAGCGGGCAATTCCATCCAACTGATAAAATCTAAATCATTTTTAGTATCAGTAATTCGGAATTTCTTCATCCATCCTGGATACGTTTTGGTTTCTTTTCTTAAGCGTACGTTACTTGGCCCAGCTAAATTTGTGGAGTGCTGTTGCCTCGTGGCTTAGTGTACCGAACTCAAGATCTCGGTGATACTGCAGATTGTGGGTTCGAGACCGGCTGGGGTCATTGTGCGTGTGTCCTTGAGCAAGGCACTTTGTCACAAGTTGCTTCTCTCAACCCAGGAGTAAATGCGAGGGCAGTGATGGTTACGTGTTTGATTAGCCCATGTGCGCTTAACTTGCAGCCGGGGCTGTATACTCCTCAGGGAGTTGAGAAGGCTTCAGGAATGATTAATGGGCTCGATGAGCAGGGGTAATAATATTGTAAGCGCTGTGATATAGTTTACTATGTTGAGCGTTCTTAAATGCCGGTTATTATTAATAGTAAACTATGTGTTGTGGAAATAAGTTTCACTTTGGAAATTGACGACCCCCCCTCCCTCTCCATCTCAGGGCAGGGAATGGGCCTGGCATGTGTGCACAGAATGTTCTGAATAAATTTTAATAGAAAATAGCCTTGAAAAAACAAATCTAGTGGATCACTACCCCTAAAGATCTTGTGGATATACATGGATGAAATTCAAGCCCTGATCAACGGATCTTGTCAGATTAGAGATTAAGGAGATCTCACAGCAAGCCAAAAAATACCATCCCAAGTTGCGAGCTCGTTTTGCAGAAAGAACGACCTCTGGTGACCTACTGGTGTGCTCATACTGTCGCATGGAATTACTCAACTTGAAATTTCCACACTGATTACACAATTGTTTTTGAGTGCATTCAGCAGAAACTGTGAGAAGTGCAAGGACTACTGAAGATAAAAACGGCCAGTCTCTACAACCAAGGCAATGCAGAGCAGAATAAGCATTTAAAACAGATTATTCTAATAAGCCAAATCAGAATTACCATGCGTCTGTGCAGAAATGAGGAAAAACTGGGACCGAAAAACATACAACAAACATTTGTCCCAACCACAAATTAAATTTCTTTTAACAGATCACTGAAACTGGCTCCGCATTTACTGATCTGTACAGTTTTGTTTTATTTGTTGGCAAACTGGGTGAAAAATAAATATTCCAAATTTTGTTAGGGTGGAGTGGTTAATCTGTGGTCGGGCCAGGCCGTTAAAAAGCCTGGCCAAGCCCCTGGAACGCCTGGGCCTTCCGGCTTCTATAATCCCCTGATTGTACACAATAAACTGCCCATTAATTCTGGAGTCCAGCCGGCTCCCATTGTTCACCCAGACTTGACTGAAAGCTGAGGCATCTTTTGATCCAGACATGAATGGGTACAGATTAGTGTGGGAGGGGCTACAACCACACCTGGCCGGGCAGAGGCCGGGCTTTATTGATTAGTTGATGCTCTATTGTTAGGTGATTTGTGGCTCACAACAGCAAAAGTAAAAGCCCAAAGGCCCGGGCACAGCTGGGCTTTTCAAAGGCCTGGCCCGACCACAGATTAACCACTCCTCCCTTACTACTTTCCCCATTGATTTGTGCGCAAAACCAGTAATTGGCCAACTGCACTCGTGGTTCTCTGTCATTTTTTCTCATTCCGATTTGGCTTATTCTAAGCCCAAGCATTAAAAAAAAAAATGGAGGCCTTTGTTTCAAATCTACTGTAATGAAAAAAAAATAATCAAACTTACAATTTCAAAAAACAATGAGGATTGACTTGCAAATGGGTATGGAGTCTTGTGATCAAATAACAACTGAAATTCAAAATGCCATCAAATAGCTTCTGATGGAAACGTACACAGGTGTGGAAAATATAAACTGTTACCAAAAATATTTCTAAATGAACAGAAAAGGCCTTCATCACAGTGAACACAACCAGCAAAATTTTTCAATTCCTTTTTATTTTTTTCTGCATGAACCTGTTCACCCTGGGGCATTTTCTGACATTGGTAGCACCATTTCATTCTGTTTAATTTCTACATGTATTACACCATGTATTAACCTCTTGACTACGGACGACGGCCATAGCCGCAGTTTGAAAAAGACCACCTGGCCGGTTGTCATATATACGCGCATTCTCAATCCATTGTTTGCCTATGGTTTGGCTGTACAAGCCTGTATTGGCATACCCCCACCCCCATCAGGGCCCAATTTCTGCTTACCGTTAGCGAAAAATCCCCGCTTAATGTAGCAGAAAATTCTGTGCTTACGCAAGCGTATTTCACGCGTTAGCGGGAAATTTTGGCTCCTGAGCATGCGTACATCCCGTAACTAAGGATTCTGTGCTTACAGGGTTAGCGCAGAATTTTTCTGCTAGCGCTGTTAGCGCAAAATGGTGATCGTAAGCGCGGAAAGCCGTGGTTAGCAGAGCCATGAAATTGGGCCCAGGTGGACAGAAAGAGGTGCCATGGTTTTCAGATTGACTGTTTTTCATCTAACTCATTTGATGTTAAGAAACAACCAGCTTTTTCTATCTTTTTTCCAGAAAAGGCCTGTATTCTTGGTTGCTTTTGCACATTTAATGCACTGAACGATACGCCCGAATTATTGCCGGGCTGCAAGTAATCTGACATCTGTATAAATGGTAAGTACAAATGTAATAATGATAAACTAAATGTGAGTGAGTTTTGGCATTCAATGTCTCATTCAAAAGTGAATAATATTTGTACCTTTGTACTTTCTTTGTGTGTGTTAATTAACAAAGAATTCTTAACCACATGTAAATGTGCAGGGTTTTTAAGTGCAAAAATTTAAACCGCTTGCAGTTGCGCTTACTGCGAACAAGGCTTTCACATCAACTAAATCACAATACATTCACAGACTTGTCAAAACTAAATAAATAAATAAATAAAGCCACCATATTTTCAAGTACATCTGGACTACACTTTCTGCCCAAAAAAGCTCCCGGACTCTCCCGTCTTCTTCTACAACGACAAATAACCAACTTACACTCTGCACAAAGTAAAACCCGAGTGGTGCCCCGACCCCCTGGCCCTTGTTCTGCACGGGCTGGGTGACAAAAGCCTCGTGCCCAAGAAGCAGGCTGCGGAGTTAAAAACGAAAAGAAACAAAAATAGCGAAGAGCCGTGCAGGGCAACAACGCAGTATCATAAAGGGCTTGGTGTTTTTTTTGTTTTTTTTTAAGAAATGAGTATTTGTAAAGCCACTGTGAAGCAAAACACATGAAAAGGTGTCCAAATGTCAAAAGAAAAATCAACAGAATGAGGTGACACGTTTTAAAGACGCAACATATGTAAGTGTGCAAGTCGGGAGTAGGGTGGGTGTGGATTCGGGAAAAGGTATGGGATAAGCTGTAGCAAACATAGTGATCTATTTGGCAATTCCTGGTTTGATCAAAATGGAAATGGTCAATCATATTGTTTCCATGGAAATTTGTATAATCCCCGACTTGATTTGAGCTAGTTTAGAGTTTTGCAAACTTGTTTAACGAGTTCTTCATCACTTACACGTACACATACGTACAAAATGTACGATAGTGAATTGTGTGACTGTGCACGATGCCAAACAAACAAAAAGCAAGTCGTGTAACGCAATGAACATCATAATACTGCTTGAGCAAATACACATTAGCAGATTGTACTGCCATGTGCAAGGAAAATACCAAATTCTTGGAGTGCCATTCTTGAAAGCATCAGTTTCAACAGGCCTTACATGATGAACTGCGGTGAAGCAGTTCGATGCCATAAGCGAACAAAAAAATTGCTGTATGAACTGATAAAGCAAATCTGAACTTCACCAGAAATATTACACCATGTTTGATACACCCTTCTCCATATTCCCCATACACCCATGCCACAAACACCCATCGAGTTTACACACAGGTACACATGCGCCGAGATAGATGGCACACCACGTGGTTTGCAGGCGACGGGCTTGGCGGTACAGGCCAGCGAACCCACTTACGTTCTGGACATGGTAAAAGCCCAGGGGCGGGCCCTTGCCCGTGTTCTTCAACGGTTCCGTGGAGAACGCCTCGTCGTGGCGATGGCGGAAGCTAATTCAGTGGAGGAATGGAGTGGTTAGATTGCAACAAAAGTACCACACGGATTCCAGATGGGTTGCCCAGGGCACCACTGTGCTACACAATGAACCAACACTGCTTGCCAACCAGGGTTGTATTCCCGTTTGTGATCGTAGCTACAGACTTATCCCACTAATAAGTCATCGCTCGCTGCAAATTCACCGCCGTTGCAATGGCACTTATTTTGCGTTTTCCATCGCTGTTTCGTTGTGAAAAAAAGGATGCAGTGTTGAGGCTTATCACCAACGTGCAATGTGCATTGACCTCTGAACTAAAGAATAGACAAAGCTGGATATAGTAGCCAGTAGCAAAAACTTATATCGCTTTGTGGATAGCATGACTTTGTAAAGTCTGTGACCCAAGATGGGGTTCTATATAAATAACCCACATGCAATGACACAATTTCTTATCAATCTAATAATTGTGCTTTTTTTTGTCACTGTATTTACCGAGTACAATAAATGTACAATAAATGTAACACCATATTTAAACAATAAAGCAATGGATTACACCATTGTAACATTAATAAACGTAACATTAATAAAAATGGTGATTAAATGGCGCAATATTATCACGTAACATTTCTGGCAAAGATATCACTAAAAGAGGACTTCATAAAGTTTTTTGTAAACTCAGTCTTGAAATTTGATTGCTCAATTGCCACAGATTTCTTTTTGACCTAGACTCCAACTTACTTGAATTGGCAGAAGATATCTGTGTACTCCGTGGATATCCCCGAGGCCTGTAGCACGGTGACACGGAATGTGAAGGTAGATCCCAGTTTGAGGGACTCGTTCTCAGGGACATCCACAGTTGATATGGATGTCATACTCTCTGTGGTACTCATAGCTTCTACGTCTTGCTTCTCAATGATATCTAAAGGGGAATTATGAATTCGACAATTCATCAAAATTCCATCCTTTTTAGATATTACTCGAGTAACGCAATATATTTTATACATGTACAGTGAAATCTTGATAAGTCAAACCTCAGGGGAAAGGGCTCCAATTTTGAGTTAAGCGGAGTTTCGAGTTACCCAAGGTCCCCCTTTTCCCCCAAAGATTACGTACGTGAATACCAAGCGAATATCCAATGTAACGGCCGTGAAATAGAGCACGAAATCATGGCATTTTTAGGCGATCTTTGCTTTGCTTTTAGTGTAAGGGAATGGTCCGACAAGAGACAATAAAACAGGCCTGTTTCATTGGCGTTATAAATGTTTCTTCCGCCAAAACATTGGGCAGTCCATTGCGTAGCCATTCATCTGTCATCTCCGTAGTCACGACACAGCGCTCTCTCTCGAGATGGTATGCGCCCTCTCTCGAGATGGCATGCACCCTCTCTCAAGAAAACGATCCTGTGCGTGGCGCGGTGGTGCGGCGCGGCAGTACAGTATGCGGGGGTGCCTTGAAATAATCCATCCACCGGCAATACGTCACTGCAGCAAGCACGTGCAACTGTGTGATTGGTCAGTAGTTCACTTAAATCATTGCTAACTGCATTGTGGTTGCGTGCAGAACTGGGCGCGTTTCTTCAAAGGATTGAAGCAATCTTTGCAGCCGCTTTGCATCTTTGGCCTTCCTGGGCGGGTCACCCGCGGTATGTAAGTTGCACTGCAGTGAATAGGCTGCTCCAATGATACTACGGACGCTAATTGCCCCTTTGTTGCTTTTCTATAACCGAGTTTGGGTTCATTGAATGTGATCGTGGGAGATTTCTTAACTTAACAAAAGGATTTCAGTTTCTTCCATGGGCTAATTACACACGTTTATTTCTGCACCTGGCGATTTTGAGTTCAACTTAACCAGAGTTACCGGTCCGAAATTTTGAGTTACCATGGGCAAGTTTATACATGATTTGCTATTCTTTTGAGGGGAATAAATGTTCACTTCGAGTTAACCAGGTTTTTGAGTTAACCGGTTTTGACTTATTTAGATTTCACTGTATCACCAAAAAAAAATAAAAAAATAAGGCACAATTTACTGGAATTTCAAGACACTGTCTCTCTTAGGTATAACATACGAGGATAACAACTAGTATTGAAAAATAACCTGGAATTGTGGGAATTTGTCAGGAATGTGGGGAATTTACAGGCATTTGGGGGAATTGGGGAAACTTAGGGAATTTTGATTGATGATAGTGACTTTCACAAAAAGTTAAAACTGCCTTCGGGTTACGGTAAATAAAAATATCATTAACAAATGTTGAAGTTAAAACTTGCGAAGCTGTCATTTCAATGTTCTTTATTCTGTAGATAGTATATATTCGGTGTGTAGCGGTTTTACAGTGCATGAAAGTTCCCACCCGAGATTGAACCGTTTGATGCCCATGTGTTCTTACCCAAGTCAGAGTTATCTCTCTGTCCCTCCACAATCCTGACTTCATCCTCTGAGACTGCCGACTGGCTCAAGTTGGTGGGACTTCTCTTAAACTACCACAGAGATAAACAAAAAAAGTATATCACTTTACAGGCATACAAATTCAAGTTCGTGCATCCATTACTATCCAAGTACCAAAACCAGAAATTAACTTGGAATTAACAAAAAAACAAAGAAATTCCAATCTTTACAAGACTTTGTACAGTGTTTTTTAATTTTCAATGGCTTAAGTGTGAAGCGAAAAATGAGGAAATCAGCTATCCGAGGAAAAGCTGCATGCCTGACTTTTGAGACACTGATGGCAGTAAACATACAGGTCCTTTTTGCTTGTACTGAGCATGCCCACGTAGTTCTGATGAGCATGTACATGACTGTTGAGAATGATGAAAAGGTATGTCTGCTACCCCCACGTATCTCAAAAGACTCTTATTATGTTAAAGCATGAACAAAAAACAGCATTACCGCAATTGATACCACTTTTAGACAACATGAAATTATTCCAATCCGAACAGTCCCAAATTCTCCAATTTTAACACGAGTTTGCCTCAAGGACACAAACTGATGAGGACCCAAACCGCTAGACACCCACCTTCCTCTGAAAGTACTCGTCATCATTAAATGCTATCTTGGCCGTTCCGGATTGGCGCACTCCAGAGCCATAGTCTGGTGCCTCTTCGTCTGGTGCCACGTGTTGTACCGCAACACGTAGGTAGCCTTGCACATCTCCCTTCTCGTTGACGATGGCGACGCGGTGGACCAGGGGCACAGGGTATAACAGGTTACTCAGGTACACAAAGGACCTGTCATGAGTAACAGTTACACCGAATATTAACTGGTAAATATTTTGGTCAAGCACATGTAACACATATATTAACATCGAACAAACCAGGGTAAATTTGAATGAATTTTCAAAGTGAACAAAGAAAACTGACAGGAGCGGGATTTGAACCTTCGACCTATAAATTAAACAGCCTGGTGTTCAAACTGAAGAACCTCTCTGGAAACGGCTCAAAACACCCTTCATTAATAATTCAAATGAAAAGGACAAACTCTGACCTTCCCACGAGTCTGAACCATGGAAACCGATCGTAAAAGGGGTCACGGCAGGTCACAGCACTGTTCTCAAAGCCCATTGGTTCGGGCGTGGTGGGCGTGGCATCGGCTGCATTGTCATACATTTCCCGCATCAACTCCAGCCGTTTCCTGATTATCCAAGAAGAAATTTACAAACAACTGATTCAAATCAGAAAATCATTCAATTACTTTAATTTTTGCTCACGTATGCTATGCGCAAAGCTTCAAGTCTGACCTCATTTGTTAGTTCCATAACCCCGGGCCTAATATACGTATCTAGTTGATTATCGCACAGGTTACCCATGTGTTAGTCTACTGCCCTCGTTCTTTTGCTCCGCACGTGAAATCACGGTGTCCACACAGGTACTTAGTCAAATATCCGCCGTCACGTAATGGTGAATTGACCAGTTAGAATTCAGCTCTCGCTCATGAATATGTATGAGGTATAGTAATACCAGAGATGTAGTCGAGTCCATCACAAGTCCCTGCAAGTCCCTGCAAGTCCATCACAAGCCCTCCAGTCCTAATCCCAATCACAAGCTATTCAAATGAGCTTTGACAAAGGCATTCCTTTGGTCATTGTTCATCCAGTTACTTGTGACCGGCTTTATGAAAGGACTTCGGACTGGGCTTGCGAAAGGACTTGTGAAAGGACTTGCAGGGACTCGACTACAACTCTGATTAATACAGCCTAGTTTGGCCAACCTGAGTTTCTCCAGGGACCAGTAATGCATGGCCCCGTTCTTCTTGTCCGTCACTTCCACAGCTACCACAGTCCTGGGGAAGGGGTGCTCCAAAATATCGGTGTTATCAGAGCTGGACAGGAGATCAGGAGCCAGCGGGGAGTAGATGGTGTCAGTCAGCAGGACAAACTGGAACTCCACCTGTGAAACAAGAAGTAACTTATAAGTCAATCTTTATAAAATCGTCAAACAAACCACACTGGAAACTGACCGGGTCATTTTTAATGAATTTTTAAACTGAACAAACAAACAAACAAACAAACAAACAAACAAACAAACAAACAAACAGACATACAGACAGACAGCCCGCCAGACACAGTCAAACAAACCAACCTGGCAGGAGCGGGATTTGAACCTGCGACCTCCGGAATACCGTACCGGCACCCTACCAACTAAGCCATCTCCTGATTAGCACCCCCGAACACAGATACTGACAATTTTGGAGACAACCAACATTGAGCAAAATAGGTTCCGGCGGTCACAGGTTCAAATCGGACTCCTGCCAGTTGTCTTTGTTCAGTAAAATCATCGGAAGTTAAAAGATAAAAAAAAATACATCAAGAAACAATTGATTTGCAATTACAGGGAAATCTTTATTGAACATTATGAGGACAAATAACTTTATTTACAAAAGCGGACATTTTAAAGACTCCAAACCTTTTTCTTAAGTTCCACACTGATGGCGTTGGCCTCTTTTAAGAAGATAGCATTGCCCCATAGATCATCCTGAAGGGAAAGAGAACAATTATGAGTTTCACTTCAGAATATATATGACAGAAAAACAAGTTTGAGATAATCACCTTTAACATCTTGAATACAGATGACGGCCATAGCCGCAGGTTGTCTTCTCCAGGCGCATTCCTGCACTTACTCAATCCATTTTTTTTTTTTTTACTATATTGTTCTGGAATGGGAGTGTAATGAATAGGTACAGCTTTTTAAAACAAAGCTTTCATTCACACGAAGGGGGCTCCAAGTGTGATGAATAGGACCACTCTATTGTTTGCTTTTATGCATGGCTGCACAGCCCTACTCTTGGTATACCAGCCCCCCATCAAATAACAGCCGGACTCAAGGGGTCAATGAGAGTCAGGATCTTTTTTTAAATTATATTTATGCAAGTTTGCCCTGAACAAGGCTAAAAAGATACAAGAGGTAGGAATGATTCCTCTTGAAGCAGGAGATATCATAAGATGAAGGAAAACGTAAATTAGAACAGAGTTTTTTTCCCTCTCTTTTTGCCCTATCCCGACATAATGTATGAAGCACTGCATACTCAGTGCTTTCCGGGAGCCCGTGTGAAAAAAATTCACAGGCTTACTCGGGCGGGATTCGAACCCACGACTTTCTGCTTAACAGTGCAGACGTCTTAACCACTCGACCACCGAGCTTGTCGGGGTCAGCTGGCCGATTCGAATCCAATGCAGCAGCGGGTACCGCGTAATCAATGAAGGAAAACATGAACCAGCGATAGATTTCCACAAAATTCTTAATTCTTTAATTCCTTAATTTCTTCTCAATCAAAAAAAGTCAAAATGTGATAAGATCAACTCACCCTTATTGATGTGAAGCGATAGAATCTCCACTTGCGTACAACCCAGCTAGCCAGACCATACTCCCTCGAAGTCCACTGCTGACCTGATCAAGAATCAGACAACACGAATTGGAACAATTTCAAACAATTTGCCATTTCTGTGAGTCAAGCACAAATAGTGAAAACTTCAGAAATGTCAGCATATCCTAACATCTGGGAGGAACGACCTGTAATGTAACAATCAAACTCTAATATAACATCGACCTGTAAAGTAATACAATTAAGCCTGTATTGTAAAAATCAACCTGAAATGTAATAACATTTTGCAAGTGCAATATGAATGTGAATATCCAACTTTTTACCAATGATGTATTGCAACACAATAATTGGACTTTCATGATGAACATCATTTTTGGCAATGGCATATAACCCTCACCCCCATGTTTCTCATTATTTTGGTGTACGGGGGGGGGGGGGGGGGGGGGGGGGGGGCTACTGCGTATGCAGTATAACCAAAAACTCAGATTTTCATCGAGTCTAATATTCACGCAACACCGGTATAGTAATACTTGAATGTCACAATTTTTGCCAAAAGTCAACTTTTTGGTCTTAATTTCAAAATCCTTGGCAATCATAGCTATATTTTGCTTTATAAGCGAATTAATCAGAGTAGCAATATTTCATTACTTAACTTCTTGTACAAAATAATACTTATATTTTAAAGTGGATTTTGGTTTATAACAGAGGTAAAACAATGTTACATTTCAGGTCATGGGCAACATTTATTGCATAACAGGTCGATATTACATTACAGTCCAAAATGTTCGCTTATCAATACTTAAAACAAGCACGACTCCATTACTGGAGCAAATAAAGAAGGAGCAAACAGCTTACCTTCTCCCCCACAATGCACTAGGATACAATGACAGCCCAAAGTTTGTTACCATGGAAACAAAACTAGCAAGATGAATGCTCCCTCTTCAATTTGCTCCTGGACACAAGCAACACTTCATTGAACACAACGCACGCAAAAATGCATCTATGTCAACCAGTGAAAAGAACCAAAACACGAACGTAAAGACTACATGGCGGCCATCTTGGTTTGGCTACGTATGAAAACAAGTCAATGTCAAAGTGAAACTTATGAAGCTTTTTTTGCACCATATTGTACATTGTCTCTTACTGTTCCCAATGAAACGACTGCAACATTAAGGACCCGTTTGTTTCACACAAATCCGGATCGCGACTAGTTATCCAGCCGCTGGTTCGCTCGATCTATCTGGCGGAATCTTGTGTGTGAACTAATGCATGGATCACTGATCGCAATCCAGATTCGTGTGAAACAAACAGGCCCACAGTGTGTTAAATGCCAACAACCTAGCCCGCCACCTTACTTTCATCAGATGGAGAAAAAGATGGCAATGCGTTCCCCATAAGCTAGTTGAAGACATTATAATAAACTTTCTACCAAATGTTTAGATAAGAAGCCCAAATTATAAGCCATTCATATGGAACATAAAGTCTTTTTTAATGCATGGAATGGATGATAGTAAATAATGTTTAATATCCCTTTGTTAATGGAATGGAATGTTAATTTTCTATGGAGTAATGTTAACAACTTTATAAAAATGTCTTTATGGAGGATTTAAATGTTAAGATGGAAAATACAACATGTATAGAGAGTATAAAATATTAATTTACATGAAATACTTTATCAAACCTCGAGAACAACGTAAGTACATGCATTATATGAATATAGACACCTTTGGTGTATCCAATCTGTGCACTGTTTGTAGAGGGCGCTGGCTGGGCTAAGATGGCCACATACATGGGGCGTTTACATTTGTACATGCAAACTATGATTTCGAACAAATTCAGTAGTGAACTGTACAAATAGATAATCCCGTCTCAGTAACAGTGTGCAATACCAATGCTCAACTGTATCCAACAGATCATGGCAATATTGGTCAAAGCTTTCTTGACAGAGGTACTCCCCAGTGTGGGGATATGGGTCATTCCATAAATTTGGGGTCCAATTTTGGTGTCCCTGTTACATCTGACCATGATCTGACATGTATAAGATTTTGCAATTCAGAACACATTCTTTAATGCATTGCCTTCTGTCTCCAAGAGTGATTATGTAAAGCAAAGTACCTACCAAACAAGTAAAAAAATAGTGTGAAGTCAATTCTCATGATACTTGATGGGAAATTACACAGGTCAGGTGTAACAGGGACACCACATTTATAGAATGACCCATATGGCAGTATACAGCCCTCAGTGATGTTTGCATGCTCACCACTAGAGGGCTGTGGTGTGCACGGAGTGGATAGTTCGGCTGGCGATTCCAGTTTTCAGTTAATCACAGAAAGATTGAAACAGACAGGAAAGTCGGAAATTTACACGGGCCAGCACAAGTGAGAAGCACATTACAAGGACTGACACAGAAAGCAAGTGTGCTTAGAACGGTTAATAGAATGATTCTATATTGCATCAAGTGACGGTTTTGCTGATCAAACGAATAAAACTTACGGCAAGAATTGAACAATTTCCATCTCACTCCTTACATATAAGTTGGCCAACAAACCGCTTCCGGGCATAGCAAGGTAATTATACAGTAATTACATATACGCTTTCTATTTAACCCCTTGGGCACGTTATTTTACGGGAGACGCCGGGGTGTTGCAGCGGTTCTGGCAGCCAAATCGAACCGCTACAATGCAGTCAAGCATGACATAAACAAAAATCCAACAATGGATTGAAACTGCACAAACAGCGGCCAGTGGCGTCATCCGGCCTGGTGACACTTTTTTTTTGTGTCCACAGACGTCATCCATACGCAAAGGGTTAACTATCAAATTCCTGATTAAATCCATTAAATACGGATGATGGCCATTGCCACGGTTTGAAAAAGACCACCTGGATGATTGTTGTCTATATATGCGCATTCCTGCGCTTATTCAATCCATTGTTTGCCTATTGTGTGCATTATATGCTTGGCTGCACAAGCCCATATGGCATAATGGCGCCCCATTAATAACAAGGGGGGAGGAGGGAGAAGTAATAAATATATTAGACCATCAGCCTCGGTCCAAAAAATGGGCCACTGGTATCAAATGATCGAGAGGAGTAATGCTCATAGTGATTTTTGGCAAGGTATGCACACCTGGAGTTGGAAAATGTGTGATAGCATTGCAGCGTGAGCGGTGGCAGCTTTTTGGGTGGTATATCACTTTTTACATTTTTTTTCCAAAATGGCTGCCAATATGCTTGTTACCGGATTAATTATATGTGGTAACAAGCATTTTGGCGGCCATTTAAAAAAAAAAAGGGTGATAACACCTAAAAAGCTGCAACCGCTGTAATGCTATCACATATTTCCAACTACAGGGGTGCATACCTTGCCAAAAATCACCATGAGCATTATTCCCCTCATTTGATACCGACCAACCCCCAGGCTGAAAGTAAAAATTCCCAGAAGCAGTAGAATTTACTTTTTGCCAATTTGGAGTTTGTGGCGACGCTATAATACAATTGGTAGAAGTAATCGGACGACAGAACATGAAATCAATACAGCTCATTCTCTCATGTGAATTAATTAACTCTTCCGCTACGGCGCGCCGCTCACACCGGCTCGAAAAAAGCCTATTTCTGCCGGCGAGCTGCTCTGAGCGGCTCGTTGTAAACATTCTGTAAAACAATTACGTCACAGCCCCCATTATAATACCGTAGTGAAAGAGTTAATGTGTACTAATGATGCTTTGTAATCTGCTGAAGTCACATGTAGACACTGTTCATAATGACGTCACTGCCTGCAACACCAGTTTGGAAGTCAAATTTCCAATTGTGGACATCAGCTGTGTGTGTTTTTCAGGTTATGCGAATAACGAAATAAAATTTAAATTGTCTATGAGTATACAGAGAGCTTTGAAACACTTGTATAAAGTGCTATATACGGTAAATGTCATATATTATTATTACACAAAATACTAGACATGTCACTTCCAACATGGTGGACTCTGGAAATCTTGTGACATTTGCGCAAAGTATGTTAGTTTTAAGCTGAACACTGATTCACTAACCCCCCCCCCCCAAAAAAAAATTCCGTTAACATTAGCAGTAAATGATCCTGTAAAAAGATTAATCTGCAATGCGAGGAAGCTAAAAAAAAAAGAAAACAAAAAGAAAACAAAGAAACAGGTTTATGAAACTTCCCCAAATGGAAAATGAATGCAAATGATCACCGTGTTATTAACAATCACTGTATGTAGCTAACAGAGTTGGCAGCAACATATTAACAAATGGCATTGGCATGAATGCTACATGTATTGCTCATGACAAGAGGTTAGAGAGCAAAGTGGTACATTATTCACCAAGTATTAGTACAAAATCAATTGTACAAGAAAAGAAGTTGCAAAAATCCCCAGCAATGGTATTCAATTCTACATCCAGGAGCAAATCTTAGAGTGAGACATCCATTGCCGACTGTTGTTTCCATGGTGACAAACAAAATGGCCGACTGTTGTTTCCATGGTGACAAATAAAATGGCCGACTCTTGTGCACCCCGATTCCCAGGCCTCCGGTAGTCCAATCGGATGACTTGATTCACAGCTTCCAGCTATCAGCGGTTCATTTGTTTACAGTTGGCACGGTTCGTCAAACGCCGATGTTTAAAAGCCGTCAAAGTCACGGCTTGTGCACAAAACAATAAACTTGAAATTTATCTCCACAATAAGGGATGTACAATGAAATCTTTACATCCCTGCAGTAAAACAAAACAGATATCCCTACATTCTATATTTTATTCCTCTTCACTTAAACGCAATAACTGGAACTCAAAGGATTTTACAAAATAATAAAGTCATTCACCAAAGAAATAGAGGATATTTATGGTCAGAAATTGTACATGCGCAAACAACCTCGTAGCAATTTATCTAGAGTAGTGCAAATATCATTCTCGAGACCCTGGAAAGAAGGTATTTTGTGATACTTCGTAAATCTAAATATAAACAGCATTACCGAACAGCGGTCCTAATTACCTGGTATGCTGCCCATTAACCAATGGCCTACCTTCCTGGGTACCATAGAATTCTGGGAAATTCCGGCCCAGTGGTTGCTGAGCAGGCCGCACAGGGATTGCTGACCGATTAAAGGGCATGGCGGCGGGGGACACGCTGCGTTTATCGTCAGTTATGTCTAAGTTATGAATATTCATGATAATTTAAATTGGTTTAATTTTAAGGGGGGGGACATTTAAATTTTGAATGTCAATTACCAGTCCTGTTAAATTAACTAAACAAGATGTGGATTTTGAGTTTAAAAGGGACATGGTGATTTGAAAGGTGACTAGATATTTAATACCATAATGACTGGTTGTGTGTCATCCACGATGCATCATTGTATACACTAGGGACTGAAAGCCACAATAATTTTCATTGCTAATCACATTAACGCTCTGAGCAACACACAGCCTCAAGCGGTTTAGGGTCTCCAAGGGTAATTTCTTCCGAATGAAGAAAATATCAAGACCCGATAGAAATGCTAATTTATATTTTTGATGGATTTGATCTGCTCTGTCTTCATCCTTCATGTATGTAGTGAAGGAAGAAAACAAAGACTAGATTAAAGGATTTCTTTTCTAAAAATTTATGGCTGACATTTTTAAAGGCCGTGTACATGATTAGTCATTATTGCAATTTAAAAAAAATGGGCGGATTTGGGGGTTAGTATGTTATAGGAAATATCGTTCCACTCACCTGTTCAAAGTTTTGCGTTGTTGGATGGTGAAAAAACCGAGAGAAAAACAGCGCTCGTTTTCAACCGTCGGGCGGATAATAGCCTTTAGTCAAGGCGCGCGTGGCTACCAGCTGGGCATGTGACGCGCCCTGAATGCCAGCATGTCCAGCGCACCACTCGTCCGGGTAGCCACGTGCGCCTTTACTAAAGGCTACAGGACAGTTTTCCAACGATTTCCAGCTGGAAATCGTTGGAAGACGATATAAATTTCCACTTTTCTTGACAACGACAGCACACCTGGTGCCATAATTTCTCAGGATGATTGAGACTACTATTAACTTACAGTCTAGTAAGGTATTTCCTAATAATTCAGTAACAAAATATTGGAGAATTACCAATCGTGTACACTACATTTAACAAACAAAAAATATACTACCTCAAATATCATATTTTTATTTGGTCGGACCATGTGACAATATTTATTGCTCAACATAAATGTATACATCAACATAAAATATAATGTTTTATTATAAGATGATCCACAAGTCATATGCATGATTGCATTTTTCTTATTTTTCATTGCAGTGAAATTCAAATGTGTCTTCAAGCAGTCAAATTACAAATGTCTGTCTTGCAATGCGAGGTTCCGAGTTGGAGAATAAAACGACTTTAAATCCAAAATGACCTTTGAACCCCGTTAGGTTAGATTTTATCAGAACTATACGATGATTTCGTCACTCTTAGTTAAAGCTTTTTTTTTTTTCAAGATACCATTTATAGCCAAACTGCTGTTAACTATGCCAATAGCTTTTCCCCTTTCTGTATCTCTATGGAATTCTTTGCCTGGTGCATGTTTCCCTACATCTTACGATCTTTCCTGCTTCAACAAGGATAATTACGGAGCTCTGGAAGTGCCATCCGACTTGTCGAGATCCCGACATATATTTTATCTCAGAATGACGACATACATGTATTACAAGTAAGATGACGACATCCTCTGATAATTTATCACGGGATGACGACACCCTGAAAGTAAGATGACGATATCCCAAAATAATTTATCAAGGGATGACGACATCCTGAAAGTGGGATGATGACATCCTGAGATAATTTATCACGGGATGACGACATCCTGGTAGCAGAAAGTTGGTATCCTGAGATAATTTATTAGTTCCGGACATTATCCTGCACAGTATCATGTAAGCTTTCATCCGTCTATCAGAATGTTGTCATCCCACAATAAATTATCTAAGGATGTCATCATCTTGCCTGTAATATGTCATCATCCCGAGATAAAATATGTCGGGATCTCAACAAGTCGGATGGCACTTCTAGAGCTCCGTAGTAATTCATTCCAACCTCTTGTATCTTTGATTCCCCTTTCTTTTTGTAGCTCCGTAACTCGAGTGGCTTTTAGCCTTGTTCGGGGCAAACTTACAGGAAAAAAAGTTGCTACCTCATAAACATGGCTTGTGAAACATCCTGCAGATTTAGTACTGGTATACTGTACTGTGCTAGGTGGGTAAATAAAAACTATACAAATACATTAAATAATTTATTACAGTTGTGTACGCGAGGCAAATTAACAACGTCATACATAATGCGAGTAAACACTGCACAGTGAGTTTAACACGGAGGTGAAAATGTTGTGCAAATTCACATTTCATCAAAGAAAGAAAGTTCATAATGAGTTGTGAAAAGGCAACAATTTTCATGGACAAAATTATTCGAACTGTACGGAACAACTGCCCAGGAGGCCACACTTTTGAGGGAAAGGGACTAGGAATGACAATTTGAGGTATACCAAAAAAAGGGATTATAGAGTTATGTATATGCTTCGATTCAAGAAGTACATCTTGTTAGTTTTACATGTAAGTTTTAAACTGTTATTCTAGATGTAAACAATCACTTAAATAAAATGTGAAATCAGTAATATTTGTACCCTAAAATGGCATTAATTTGGCACCCTCATTCACCAAAAAATATAGTCTGGTTACCTGACCTGAAGATTCCCCGACGACTTGATAAATCTTAGGTCAGGCAGTTACCACGGTTTAAACTATGACATACAATGTTAGTCCGAGTAATGTCATCTTAGTGGCAACATTAAACAAATACCCTTGCAAAAAAGAGTATGCATCGATTTTTGAGCTTCGATTTAATTGAAAATTAAAACAATTCAGGATCGATGAAAAACCTGACAGACATGTTTCTGTTAAATGCCAGGGCGAACATCAATGACATCCGAACATTGACGCATGTGAGTTTTGAAAAATGTTGGACATTTTCGGAGGATGAATTCCTCTGGCGGCTACTGGACCTACATGTACGTATCGTCGAGAATAGCCAAATCTATCACGTCTGGTAACCAACGTAATAAATAAATAATGGATATTCAATGTTTTGAGCCCTTTACATGACGAGTACCTTTTCAAGAATTTAAATTGATATGGTAATGTACAATTTTATATTTGGTCTGTTACATCATATATTTAAAATATCTGTAAAAAAAAAAAAAATCACTTACATTTACAGTGTACATGCAATTTTTAAGAGATGTGCAATTCAAAGACCAAAAAATATTAATTATTAGAGCAAATCTGCATATCTAAGGACAGAAATGCTTTATGGGGACAGAAAGTACACTGGAGAAGTAACAGAAACCATGGTGAGGGAACCATCCAATAGATACGATGTACCCAGTTCAACAGTACAGTACTGCGAGATACTCAATATTTTTCCCTCATACCGCCTCTCTTTGGAACTCCTCACACTGGATTTATTTGGAACAGAATATTTAACCCGACTTTATACAAATTCTTACTTTCAACAATTTTCTATTTTTAAGTCAAACTGATTCTTCATCTATTAAAAGATTCAGAACTATGAAATGTTTGCAACACCCAGTTGAAACGAACTAATAAATCAAACAAGCACACAGATTGGTATTGCATAATTAAGTCCACTGGCCTCAAAAGTTACTAAGTGTCATTAATGACAACTGAATTAAATGAAATGTTCATCCGACATCTGACATATCTTAGCAATAAGCCAGTTCGGTATCTCAAAGGTCAACGGTTATTCAGGAAAAAAATTGCCTACGTAATGTCAAGCCATGTTACGCGAACGCCCGTTCTGATTGAATTTAACACGTGCGTGTTGTGCGACCACCTTTTGCGTTCACACGCGGGCGTTAGGTCACACGGGTCATTCGGGATAAAATGTCATTGTGCACATGCGCAGTTGAAATACCGAACTGGCTTATTACGGTTTTATAAATTGACGTTTGGGATTATTTTTTCATAATATATGTTTTTGCTGATTTCCAACTTGACCATACAGGTATACATATTAACAGCCAATCATAATGATCTATATCTTTTTATCTTTGCAACTCATGCCAGAAGTTATAATAAAGAATAAATAGCAAAGTAATAACTGTGTTAATTAGCATTACTTATTTTTTCAAATAAAATAAAATATGACGTAAAGTCGTCGAAAATCTAACAGAGGGTGCATCTGAAGTTTTAATTGACCCAAGACGTAATGACGTCACGCTTTGTTTACATGCGCGCTTTCCTATGGGAGCCAGGTGGGGACGATTGTCTGGCGTCCCGACCTGGCTCCCGTAGAAAAGCGCACATAAACAAAGCGTGACGTCATTACCAGTGATGTAGTCGAGACCATCACAAGACCAGCTTGTTACTGGCACAAGTAACAGGCATAAGCTATGACAAAGGAATGCTTCTATTACAGTTCATTTGAATAGCTTGAGACTTGGATTAAGACTGAAGGTCTTGTGTTGTCTTGCAGGGTCTTGTGATGGTCTCGAATACATCACTGGTCATTACGTCTTGTAGGTCTATTACAGACTACCCTTCAGATCAAAAACTTTGGAAACCGGGAATGTTTACATGTATGTTTAATAGAAAATAGTTTAAATGCAGCCGCCTTCAATCAACTTTAAGCATATGAAATCCAGATGTGAATGTAAACACCTACTTTATGAGAATAAACAAGTTGAATCAATATTGCATTATGCATATTGCCTGTTGATTGGTGGAAGCCTACCCAATGAGAAACCAGCTAATGTTTGGTCAACGCATATTGCATAATTTTGCATTTAACTGAAGACTTAGATATTATAGGTTAGGTTACTTGAATGGGCTTTGACTTTCTACATGTAGTCTCGGACTTAATTCTGGAAATGAATGAAGTAGGACATTACGTTGCATTGAAGTAGGAACTGCACTATTACAAGTTCACCCTGTTTATATGATCACTGGTTTATCATTTGACTGAAAAAGCTAATAAAATCTATTTGACAACTTGTCAGGCAAGATTAAAAACATTTTGTTACTGTTTCATAGGGAAACAAAAATTGGTTGAATTTTTCGCACAAATTGTGAAGTTTCAGAGTGGCTTTTGTAAAAAGCACATTTTCAAGAAGGAGGTGATATATACTGCGACAAGGCACTGTTTTGCATCAAAGAATGAACTGATTTGCAAAGTTTTAAACAAACTATCAAAGTTACAAAAAACTCGGAGGCATCTCTTTTCCAATTCCGAGACAGAATTTCAGTCGCTTTTGGAAAATAGTCGCTAGTACCAAAGACAAACGTGTAATATCAAAAATGATGGTAAAGGAAGTACGTTATAAGACTTGGAATAAATACTTCATGGCTCTGCAAACCGTGTACACTGTTCACACGAGCTATCACTTGTCTGGGAACACGTACACAACACATTTGGAATGCAACTTATTTGGTTAGAAAATATATAAATCATCTCCATTTAACTCTGAATTTAATGTATTTTTAACAGCAGAAAGCCAGCATGGTTCATGTACCACTAAATCAATTTATGGCTATCAATCAATCAATAATCTATAATCAATATCTGATTCAATTATATAATACTTGATTCTGTGGATAAACATGTACGACTGATATTGCACTTTTGGTGGCACGCGTAAACACACAAACAATATGAAGGACAAAAAGTAACATTTATTCACAAATAGACAGACATGATTCACGTCCGATCTCCACGCACCTCTATTTGAAAAAAACAAACACAAAAGACGATCTGATCTTGTATTTACAACTCTGATACAGATATCCAACAACAGCGCAGAACTTGAACCCCAACTAGCTAAAAAGATCTTTCCCGGCACATCTTATGACATGAATTATACACAGATTTACAGTACAGGGTATACTGGTTTTTACATATATGTAGCAGTTGAACAAGGCGACCGAGGCTTTAAAAAAAAAATCCTTTGACCTAATAGGTTGGTACTTTCATTGGCCAACAACCCTCCGTAACATGATACATCTAAGACCATTGGGTACAAGACAACAGTTGCTTTGATCGTAATCTGTATAAAGCAGAGACTAATTGGATAAAACTCTGCCATGACACCAATCTTCCAATCAAAGACAAATCACAAAAAATCGTTCAGTACTGCAGGCACATTGAAGATGAGAAGCCGTAACAAAAATCAATACGCAGATTCACAAGCAGGCCAAAGAAAACCATCACAAACATGAAAGAAATGTGAAACGTTTGATCTCAAGGCCAAACATGTTTTTCTAAAAGGTGAACACCACTCACATTCAAACACAAATAACTTCAAAAAAGTTCGCATGGGAAAAAATCTTTGGCATCGGTACCGAGTGGAAAAAGCCATCCATCTGGGCTGAGCAAGTGAGTCACAAAAGGTATTTTACAAACTGTTTGGCAGTTTAAGGACCTCATTAGCATTCCAACAAACGGTTCATAATCCATATGAAAGGAACCCTCAGACCTAACCCTTCCCAAATTCCTACTGACGACCAAGCTCCACGTTAGCCATAAAGAAACAGCTGAACAGGACACCAACTAAAACGTTGCCCCTTCCCTAACCCCCTACTCTCCCCCACTCCTAGAAGTCTGTAGCCCTGTCCGCATTCGAATCTTTTTGGTAAAACTTACCGAGACGATGGGTACTTTTCCCATTTTAAGTCCAGTGCGGACAGCCTAGGACGTTTTCCTCTCAGTTACTTTTCCCGAGTCCAGCGGTTACTTCTACCGGGCAACTGCTGCCCAGGAAAACTGACCAGATATTAAGTCCAGTGCGGACAGTGCGAGTCGGTAAAAGCGGCTCAGGAAAGCGTACATCCGGCCCGAGCGTGAGGTCATGCTACACTGGGACACCACGCATGCGCTTTGCATTGTTTCACCGCGGTGCGGTGCAAGTGGCAAGTTTCCAAATTCCAGTGCGTTGTTCCTCTTTTGGTCGCAATCAAGGCATATTTTATTATTGATACAGTCGGAAGTTTGATTGGTGCTAAAGATGTAGTCCTACGTGTACACATCAGCCGGAAAAATGAAAAGGCACGCGTAATTTGGGTCAATCGCGTCAATGTAGAAAGGTCACGCAAAGCGCCCTCATGAGTCCCTATATTGACAGCTCGGTTACTTCTACCACGGTCTCGGTAAAATGTTCCCGTGTCAAAAGTCCAAGTGCGGACAGTGGTCACATTTGACCATTTTTCATTTTACCATCGTCTCGGTAAAACCTTTAAAAAAAAAGTCCAGTGCGGACACGGCTTAAGCCTAGGCTTGCCCATAGCCCTCTGTCACCTGAGCTCCACGATAGCTACAAAGTAACAACAGACCAGGAAGAGAAACGACACAATGAACACAGAGAAGCTGTAGATATTCCAGAACAGCATAGCCAGGAAGACAATGGTCAGGAACTTACTTTCCAGATTGTCGTCCTCGTCAGCACTCAGGTCGCCCGGAGTGGTGTTGCCCGACAGTAGAGACTGTTCCTCTACCTGGCGCTGTAAGGCTTGCAGCTTGCTCTCATAGTCCTGTGGGAGATTTAATGAAGAATGCAGGCTTTCAAGCAGACCCAGGGGAAAAAGTAGGATCAAAAATAGAAAACAAAGGAAAAAAAATGGAATTTGGAGGACAAATTCACCATAAAAGCAGGAATTTTGTCAGGCATGCAACTTGGAAAATTAACCTAAAAAACCAGCAAATTCCAATCTTTACAAGACTTTGCACAGTGTTTTTCAATTTCCAATGGCTTTAGTATGAAGTGAAAACCGTGAAAAATTGCATGCCTGTTTTGTGGGCTTTCAGGAGTAGTTTTTATTGATACTCGCCCAAGTTCACAGCATCACAAGCCTAATGGCATGTTCTGTACTCACAACACTTCTGCCCTTCATTGCGTGATTTTCATATGACAGTGTGTAACACTGTTATGAAAAACATTCAATGAGATTAGATGTTTTTGGAGTTATGGGACAAAAAGTAGGAAAACCTAGGATTTTTCAGGAAAAAAGTTGGAGCAAGGTAAACAAAAATTAGAAAAAGTAGGAAAACTAGGATGCAGACAACTCAATTATTGACAAACTTGACTTGAGACAACTTGACCATCAAGACAACTTGACCATCAAGACAACTTGACAAGTTTGATTTAGGTAATGCTACCATTATTTAACTGAATTAAGTTCATCAACAAAAGAGGTTTGGTAACGCTACTTGAGAAAAGTCAGGCAGAAAGTCAAAGTGCACTACGTTAGGGGACTCTGTAGCATTTCTGTCCGTTTATCAGAGTTGTAATCAAGTCAATCACAAATCAATCACAAGTCAGATCAAAAGGCAGATCACAAGTCACATCGAAAGGCAGATCACAAGTCACATCGAAAGGCAGCTCACAAGCTACACAGGATGAACAATGACAAAGGAATGCTTTTGTTATACAGTGTGTTTGAATATCTTGTTACATGGCTTGAGACCAGAATTGTGAAGTGACTTGTGATGCCTTGTGGTGACTTGTAATGACTTGTGATTGACTTGTGACTGACTTGATTACAACTCTGCCGTCTATCTTACCAGCCTCTGCTGTTCCAATAGCTGGTCTGCTTCCTCCTTCTCTTTCTTGTACTGCAACTCCATCGCAAGCAACCTAAAACAAACAAAGATGCGGAAAGCCCATGAAAACATCCAGTAATTACAATACGTACATGTACATTAACTACACATCAGTGATGTAATTGAGACCATCGCAAGACTCTGCAAGACTCTGCAAGACTCTGCAAGACTCTGCAAGACTCTGCAAGACTCTGCAAGACTCTGCAAGACTCTGCAAGACTCTGCAAGACTCTGCAAGACTCTGCAAGACCAACACGAGACCATCACAAGACCATCACAAGACCTTCAGTATTAATTCAAGTCTCATCAAGCTATTCAAATGACCTGTAATAAAAGCATTCCTTTGTCATGGTTTATGGCTGTTAGGCCCCAAGTCCAAATAGGGCCGGTATGTATACCATCTCCAGGTATGCAAACTGGTTCATTTTAATCCTCCCAAACCAGGTTGCATACTGTCCAAGCCTCTGTTGGAAGGCTGGCACTGTTTGGGAGTCTATTGTGTCCAATTCCTGGGCTGGTCAACTTCTTTTTAAATGCAGACAATAGGGTGACTTTAATCCGATAATAATCTTCCACAGGTTAACAAAGACCTTAAACATTTCAAAGAGTTTGCCACTGGACAGATCTGACCACACAGTATTCACACTTCGGTAATCACTACGCATATGCATATGCATATGCATATACTCAGTCAGTCATCAGTCAATAAACTCCCAATTGTCAACACTCTGTATGGCCATCAGGCAGCAGGCCAGCCAAGCTCAACCACAAGTCTATTCATTAAGATGGCTTTGAAATGCCGACCAGCAAGTAGACCTGTACCATCTGGGGAAGGGTATAATACTGTCAGCGGTTTAAACCGGTCCAGCCCTAAATGTGCCTGTAACAAGCTGGTCTTGTGCATGGTCTTGTGCATGGTCTTGTGCACGGTCTTGTGCACGGTCTTGTGCACGGTCTTGTGCACGGTCTTGTGCACGGTCTTGTGCACGGTCTTGTGCACGGTCTTGTGCACGGTCTTGTGCACGGTCTTGTGCACGGTCTTGTGCACGGTCTTGTGCACGGTCTTGTGCACGGTCTTGTGCACGGTCTTGTGCACGGTCTTGTGCACGGTCTTGTGCACGGTCTTGTGCACGGTCTTGTGCACGGTCTTGTGCACGGTCTTGTGCACGGTCTTGTGCACGGTCTTGTGCAGAGTCTTGCAGAGTCTTGCAGAGTCTTGCAGAGTCTTGCAGAGTCTTGCAGAATATACATTACCTTCTCTCCATCTCGTCCTTGATGTCGATGCCCTGTTTCTGCAGGAGTTCATTCTGGGCGAAGGCCCAGTCCACGGGCTCCTTCTCACTGGATCCCGTGGTCTCTCCCTGGGTGGTCTTCTCCCTCTCCTGCCTGGCCAGCTCCGGGTGGTTGTAACGGAACACGTGGTACTTGCCCAGGATCACCCGACAACCTGCGGCATTCAGAAACAACTTCAGAGTCTTTTGAGAAGGCGGCATAAAAATAGCCTCCGAAAATACAATCGAACACCATTATAGCGAACATCATAGAATCCACAAAAAATGTTCACTGTAGTGGTCATTCGTTACAGTGAATCATGGTATGTATTGAATACATCAATTTGGGAGCCAAAGCGAATGTTTGTTATAGCCAAATGTTCTGTATAGCGGTTTTCGTTAGTGAAGTTCTACTGTCCTTGCTTTTTAATTTCTTTTTAAATTTGTTATTCTTTTAACATTCAAATTTCACACAAAATGATACAGAATCATGAAAAACCCTGGATATGCCGACGTATTTAAAGAAGGTGGTACTAATTTAATCATCTATTATTGATTAAAAACATGTCAATAGTAAACTGGAGGCTGAATTAAAACAAGTTTTACAAAAATAAACTTAAAAATTTGTTTTAAAATAACAAAATTGTAAAAACAAGCGTAAATATTTCAAAAAAATCAAACACAATTAAATTGCACTTGCAATTTGTTTGATGTGGAAGTCAACTGTGAGCTACAGGTGCGAAATATGTGGAGCTCACTGGACAGCCTGTAAAAGCCATACAAATGCGCATTTCATTTATCTGTACACACGGCACAATACATTCCAGTCGGCAGGGTGCAATACAGACCACACAATGTTTAAATATCACACGGTTGTTGCTATGGATAGACCAATCAGGATTGAGCATGAAGATAATCCACTCTGACCCTTTTCCCACGGTCAGTCTCTTTTGGTCTCACCTGAGCGCAGCAGCAAGGGATTAGAGACTTTCTTTCCATTGACGTAGCACATACTGCCCTCAAACGGTACAATCTTGACCTGGGCGTCCTCGTTGGTGAATAAGCAATGCTCTTCCTGTATGTGAGATCCTTTCAGCTGTATGTCTTGGGTGATGTTTGCGTCAGAACGGCCCATCCTGTCAACGAGTAAATATCAATCACGATTTTATCCCGCTTTCAACAAAAATCCCGCCATTACACAGAAGTAGCAACGAAGATGGAAGTTATGAAAGTTTTACATTGATTAAAGTCTGTAGTTTAGTTTGAAAAGTGAACAAACAAAATTGGCCGGAGCGGGATTCGAACCTGCAACCTCCAGAACACCATACCGATGGTCTACCAACTGAGCTATCTTGTCCTAAATTGACATTGATTCTGGCAATTTGTAGGCGAGGTAGCGATCAATGCCACATGACCGATGAATTACATCATCGGGAGGAAGTCCTGCCAGTCCGAAAACTCCCTGAATTTTTCATTTTCAAATTGCTGATATTTGCAAAGGTCAGGTGTTTGAAAGCACTGCACTGAATTGTCGCATGTTACATGTACCTGGTGACGCCTTCCTTAATGTAGTACAGTAGACACTCGGACATGAATGGGTCCTCGTTCAGATTGACAAGGTGGGGGGTCTTCTTTGGTGAGAACACGCCCACTGTGTTACCGTCCTCCCTGATAGCCACGCCCATCTCCGCTAGCATCTCCTCTCTGGAAGGCAAAAATGAGGTACGTTGGGTAACCAGATTGTACGTAATGAGTCTTAATAGGAAGATGTTTTAACTGGTCACAATGGAAGACTTTTTGAGACGCAGGCGGCAGCAGACATACCGGCCCTTTTGCATTGTCCTGACGATAAGTGGAGGAGGTGAGTTGGTCTCACTGGCTGAGTTCGGGCGAGTTGTTCTTGTTTGCTTAAGAACAACTCGTGTCTTCGTTCGTGTTCCGGCCGCTCGAACGCCAAAGAACGTCTGATAGCCAAGAGCGCCATCTATCGCTGGTAACCACGCAAAATGTAATGGCTGCGCCCACGTACGTTATTCAAGCGTTCGTTTCAAAAACCTGAATTTCAAACGCAAAATAATTTAACGGAAGCACAATATTTAGACTGCATTTTCCCCTAGTTTGTTCAGAAAATGCTTTATTTTTCAAAACGTTTGGGAAGGGAATTTTAGGCAACATTACGCCGACTTTCATGCTTCGTCAAATTATCCGCTATCTTTGGTCGTCTTCTACGTCGCGTCAAATTACGTCATGTTCTTGTAAACCCCGACTGGCAGGTGGTGTGTGATCTTGTTCCGAGTGCAATGTTCGCGGGTCGCGTTCTCGCCGTTCGGGCGCAAGAACAGGGAACTCGTGTTAAGAACAGACCGCCCGAACTCAGCCTCTGATGGTGGAAGTTACCCTGCCTGGGTCTATAGGTCTAAAAATTAGGATAATTTCTTCGGCATCTATTTATCCTCTATTTAGATATGGACCCAGGAAAACTCTAAGGGTGGTAGGGCTGGCAACCTAAAATGTGACCAACCCCACCACCTCTGTTGTAGCTCTTTACCTATAGTGGCTTTTAGCCTTGTAGTGGGCGATTTCCATTTAAAAGTGATACACTTGAGGTTGAATTCGGGTATTTGTTTTGTCACGTTGTATGTACATAAATGCCTCAATCTGCATTGTCATAACTGACAATCTGCAATCTCAAAAGAGATTTACCTTTGTAGTCGGATAGATTCAGTCTTTTTGAGTTTCTCCTCCCATGTTAAATTCAGTTCTGCAATCAGCTTCTCTGACTCCTGGAAGAAAAACAAAACCAGAATATTTCAAATTCAAAATGTAACAAACCGACCACAAGGGAAACTGACATGGCAATTTGAATGAATTTTCCCAAAGTAGACACCTGAGCACTTGGGCTCAAGTGCATGTAACTTACATTAGAAAAATAATGCCTCCGATCTAGCCGTGTCTTCGGACCTAAAATTAAGAGATGCTGTAGCCAAAGCCGAAGCCAAGATTTGAGAAATGGCACTGGCTTCACGCTTTCTAGAGAAAGGCACGACGTCTAACCTTTAACCTATCCAGATTGTCCTCTTTCATGGGTTGTACTGGGATGATCCTCTGCTGTTGTTGCCCGCTGCTCTCCGTGCTGCTGGAGTGCAGCGCGTTCATTTGGATTCCCTCGGCAATCAACAACTCCCGTAGTCGCTGTACCTCTTCTTTCAGCTCTCGGATCAGCTTGGCGTTGGGGTCTTCGTTGACGATTGCCTTACAGACGATGCTCTTGGCCCTGTCTGCGTATCTATTTAAAGATAACATTTGAAAAGAAAAAAGGCAAACATTTTTCTTTAAATGGTTTCCCTCAAGGTTTCCAACTTAGATTTTACACCGGTGTCCTACATGTAGGTCTATTAACCTTTTTTTTGCTGTTGTGCTTTTGTATCCTGTCCTCAAGACAAATTCTTGATGTTATGTCTCAATCACGGCCTTTTTCAATACTGTACCTGAGCGTGCTGAGTGTCTCGTCATAGTTGATATCGGCCGGGCTGAGCGCAGCGATCATAGCCGTCTTCGAGTTGCCCCCCAGGTTTTCCCTGAGTAACCAGGTGAGTACTGAGTCTCTGTATGGAATGAAATCCGCTTTCTTCTTCTTCTTGCTTGCCTGGGCCAACGACAACAAAATGAAGCAAACTTATTACAACTTACCCCGACCTGTAACCTACTTCCCTGATTTGCCTATAGTCCACGAAACAAAGTCATGGTGATTTCTACCGCAAAAATATAGTAAGCAGTGGAACGTCGGTATAACGAGCACCGCTATACCGAACATTCGGCTATACCGAACACCATCCTTGGCTCCCAAATTTTGTGTACAAAATTTACCGAACATTGTTGTTGAAAAAAGGCAACAGATTAAAACAAATGTACTGGGTATTTGGGCTGTTTTTAATTCCCAAACGGCCGCAGCTTTATGTTGAAGAGTGACAGGTGGCTATTATTTCCCACAGGAATAGAAGGGAAAAGCCAACTGTTGCTTTAAAATTCGGTCAGCTTAGAAAGTATGAACACATAATTGCATGATTCAATGGAAGGCACATTTTCAATTACAAGCAAAAGAGGGCGCACTTCAAATACGATGCAAGAGGGCGCTATTTAAAAGAACGGACACCATGTTGGAGGACTGGCGGCTGAAAATCACTATAACGAACTATCGCTATACCGAACAAAATCTGTGGATCCCGCGATGTTCGTTATAGCGGCGTTCCACTGTATAAACAACACACACAGACTGCATGTATATTTCGCTAACGCAAATTTAAAACCAACGACTTCAACAATGACTGTCTACAAATTGTCGGACTGGATTTGCTAGTGTCAACACTTAAAATGGACAAGGTATGGGTTACTTGGCCCGACAAAGTTGCTCACACATGCTTGGTTGGGTTTTGGGAGGGTGTATTTGGAACTGCAGTTCTGTTATTATACACAAATGTTGGCTTTTGGTAGATTCGGGATTCGCCAGGCAAAACGCCTTTTTACGGGGAAGGTGAGTTTGTTTCACCGATGGTTGAAGTTACTCAAACGTGATCTATACGTCTACAAATTGGGATAATTTCTCTGGAATCTGTTGAAGAATTATCCTCTATTTAGATCTGGGCCCAAGGAAACCGTAAGGGTGGTAGGGTTGGCAATTCAAAATGTCGCCAACCCTACCACCTCTGATCATAACCGTTTACCTACATCAGGGTTCCCACAGAAATCTGAAAACCAAATTCCGTGACTTTTCCAGGACTTTCCAGGACTAAAATAGGACAATTTCCATGACATTTAACGCCATTTTGCAGAGAAAAGTTGTTTGGCATTATGATATTGATGACCGGTTGTAAGCTTTAGAAAACATTTTTCAATAAATAATGGCCTCCTCCTCACATCAAAAGCGGTCCATCAAAAATAACCCTTGCATGATCTTGATTTACATGACTTTTTCCATGATTTTTCCCAATTTTCCATGAATTCCAGGACAACTTTTTTTCCAGGATTTTCCATGACCCGTGGAAACCCTGCTACATGTAGAGTGGCTTTCAACCTTGTATTGAGTGATTTCGAGGGGAAAAAAGAAAGGTGAGTTTTAAAAGATGACGGGTCTACACATAAAACCAGTTACACGAAAACTGTGCTACAGTACAAAAAAAAAAAAAATAAAAATCACAAACTAAACCACAAAAGTTACACCACCACAATGAGGAGGGCAACTCATTCTCACCTGGGATACTTGCATTTGAGACTGAGGAACAAAGGAAGAAACAGCAAAGATAGAATACAGAATGTTAATGGGCGCCATATCCTTAGTCCATTGGTTAGTTCAGAACAGAAAATGGGTCTATCCACACTATTGACCCCATTTGGTGTGACACGGGAACGGAATTTCAGATATTAGTTATTATATAAAAGAATTTTCCATTTATTTTTGTTACAATACATTCAGTACCCACCAACAAGTATGTTTTAGCAAAAAATAATCCACATCTCACGGAGTATTTAAGAAGTTAGACCTGGAATCATCTGTCACATAACATTTGTCACATAATGTCCGTCCAGGTTTGAACATAATTGATATCACATCTTAATTTGTTAAAATACCCCCAAATTTTTATAATTTCCACTGATAACAATCCTGATATTGTTAGAGATTTAAACTGACCAACATTTTGGAATGTTAGTAAATTTCTCTTTCTTTTTTCCAGTCAATAATAAAATAATCCGTCCATGTTACAAACATAATGTCTTGAAGATGACCCTCTAATTTCTTATATATCCCGAGTGTTATCCTATTTTTTATATCAGTGTGATCACCAACAGCTCTGGAAAGCATCAGAAAAACATTTGGGCAAAATACTTGATTTTGATGTCCCTCTTCCATGTCTTACTCCCATTGCTATCTTTTGATGCTAAATGGTCCCTTTAGTGTGGACAGACCCAAATACTAGTAGAGAGCAAGAAATAATCAAGAAATTATGGTTTTGCTATTGACGGATCCTGAACGGGAGGTTGGGGGCAGCAGACATAACGTTCCTTTTCCATGAGTAGTTGTGCGCATCGTCAGAAATAACCACACATGCTCAGAACTAGCAAAAAAGGACCGGTGTGCCTGCTGCTGTCAACATCTCAAAAATCTCCCATTGACGAAATTCCAGATTTGAAAGCAAGGCTCTGAGTGCTAGGAGACAACTCCATGGTGAATGCATGCTGTGCTGCCATCTGTAATGATGTGTTTGTTTAGCACTGAGAGCCTCACTCTCAACCCAGAGGTGCACGGGCGGGGCTAATGTGAAATTCGTCTATACTGTGTCTGAGATAAGTTGAGCATGCGCATGTAAGATGTACATGCTGTTGCAATATTATATATCTTTACCAGTTCAGAGAAATCAACATACATGTACAAAAACAAAAGTTGCAAATGATTCTGAAAAATGACCCAAAATTTTTTCAGAAATAAAGATTTGCATGTGTTTTTGTATTTTAGTGATTCATCACCATTTTTTGCCCGACCTCATACCGAGACAAACTATCAATTGCTTACCACTTCTGCTAATGCTGATATAACCTTGCCGAGTGTAGTCAGCGATTTATTGATATTGGCTCCCTCCTGTCGGCAGACAAAAAAAAAAAGATAAAAGCGTTAAGTCCTGCACATTGTAGCTCTGATTGAAATCTGAATAGAAAACTCAAAGCAGACCCAGGTGAAAAAGTTGAACAGTACGATCAAAATTTTCAAAAAAACAACAACAACAACAACAACAAAAGTAGGACTTCGGAGGACATGTGACCCGCTCTACAAAAAAAGGAGGGTATTATGTCCCTCTATGCGAAAACACACACAGGACTGTACTATGTAAAGAGGGTGAAACAAAATCTTTGTATAAGAATTTTTTGTCTTTGGTTTGGTGGCTTTAGAGTACCGAAGTCTGACGTCAGTTGCCGCGGCAACTGGTTCCAAATACACGCAGTTTAGAATTATTCTGGTTCCAAACATTGCATTGATTGACGTCATCACTTCGGTACTCTATTACGTCTATACTTTTATAATTTATTTTTAGAAACGTTAATATTGGTGAATCAAGACAAAAAAAAAAACGTTGGTAGAAATACAAGTATGCGAATGTCAAGATATCTCAAGAACGCAAATGCCACTATGGTCAAACCTCCACCAAATTAAAGTTTAGGATGTGACAAATTCAACTACAGGTATGTATACAACCCGTTCTAAACATTTTGCGACATAATACCCATTTGTGTAGAGCCGGTCACAAATATGCCAGAATGATAATGGAGGGACTTGGAACCAGTTTATTGGTACTCTAGCCAAACAACCAACTGACCTTTAACCTAACCCCCTTGGCACCCGTTGAGTCGGCCCTCTCGCTGCCCGCTAGGTCCACCAGGCTGATCTTGCTGACCTTCTCTGTACACAGGTCGGTCTCAATGTCATGTCGCTTTTGGGTGAAGACAATGGTGAAGACTGCGTGGGATCGGCTACTAGTCTCATTCATGTTGGTAGAGGCCACGGTCCTACAAAAAAGGAAGTTATGAATAGCAAGAAATAAACAAGTCAGTTTGCAAATTTTTCAAAAGTACTCTACAACAATGTACAAAGCTGATGAAAGTGTGATCATGTTCAAGATGTACTGTCCAGGCCCTAATATTAAGATGTTATTTTTTCTACCATTACAAAAACATTATTCACTTTGCAATGAGACATCTAACAAAATAACCCACCCACATTTAGTTGTCTAACTAATAAGCCAGTTTGGTATCTCAAAGGTCAAAGGTTTTTCGGGATAAAATTGCTGACGTAATATCACGCTATGTTACGCGAACGCCCATTTTGACTGAATTTAACACGTGTGCACTGTGTGCGACCACCTTTTGCGTTCAAACGCGCGCATTAGGTCACGCGGGTCATTCGGGATAAAAATGTCATTGTGCACATGCGCAGTTGAAATACCGAACTGGCTAATCTTTGTGTGCATATATATAAAGCCTTTTTTTAGGGAGTTGCAGACTCGTAAAATAGAAAAAAGACAAATAAACCATATTAATTTTTTAAATTTTTTTTTATTTGTTATTCGGCATTCAGCCGGGATAGCCTACGAAAGTCTTTCGACTTATTTCCAGTGGGGTCCCTGATAGAAGATGAGGAAGGAAGTTACAGTTTTAGTTACAGTTTTAGTTTTTTAATAAACCATAAAAACAAAATTGAATTTGTTTAAGAGCACCGACAGTAATTTGGAAAAAAAACTAAGGAAAAACCCGATTTTAAACCCTTGTGTCCGGCTGTTCTTGATGGGAGGGGGGGGGGGGGGGGGGGGGGGACTTGCCTTTATGCTTGACTGCACAGCACATGCTTGGCATACCAGTCCCTGAATAGAGTGGTGCTATTTATCGCACTTGGAGCTCTCCCTTTCATTTGAATGAAAGCTTTGTTTGAAAAAGCTCCATCTATTAATTACACTCTCATTCAAGAACAATATAGATGAAACATGAATGGATTGAGTACACACAGGAATGTGTGTATAGACGACAACCAGCCAGGTGGTCTTTTTTAACCAGTTCACGTCCGAGGACGTGTTAACACGATCTGGCTGTTTTTATACACGGGCACGGCTGATGGGTTAAAACGTCAAGCTTGCCTCAACTCACCTCCGGGTGACGTCTCAACACGCTAATCCCTCATTTGTTTTGTACACACACACACACAAAGTCCGAGAAGTCTGTAGAGGCGGACCGTGTGTTGAACTTGAACTTGGCCGTATTGAAATATATGAGGTTTCGGCAAGAAATATTGTAAAAATACTGTTGAAATGACTCTCGCAAATCAGTATTTGTGGCGTTTGGCTGCATATCAGAAGTTGGCTGCTATATTTTGCATTTTTTTTTAAATAGAAACATTCGGCAAAAATAATCCTGGCGCGAACTGGTTAAACCGCGGCTATTGCCGTCGTCCATATTCAGCAGGTTAAGCCAACCTCCCATGTCTTACTGCCATCCTTACATGTATCTTTTGTACTCGTTAGTGTGGACAGACCTTTTGACGATTTGTACTAACCTTGCCTTGTTCCCCTCGTCCATCAAGTCAGATATATCACTGAATGACATGACGGCCAGTTTGGACAGGTCTTCCACGTAGGGTCCTAGGAGCGGGTGTTCCCGCACTCTCAGGTTCTTATTATTCTTTGGATTGAGTAGATCCCGCACTCTCTCGCAGTAGATCTCCATGTAGCTGACCTCCACAGAGTACTGCATATTGGCTTTGGGATGGTTACTGATGCGGTCAAACAGCTCCTTACACAGCTAATCATTACAAATACACAGGGATGAGATTGTCAATGAAGAAAAAAGTCTGAAAATTGATGAAAAATACATATAAAATGTCTTTCTCTGAGATAAAAAAAAGTCTGAATTCAGATAAATGTCTGAAAAATCTCATGCCTATATACGTGTCAAAATAAAATATTAAATAATATTTTTTAAATTGTACGTGTATGCTTAGATTTACATGTACATGTACATTGTAGATTCTAGGGACCAGATATCTTATTTTGCTTCTTTTACAAGATTTAGGATTTCAAATAGTGCGGGCGGGGTCAAAGGACAAACAGTCATCATTTTCCTCGGCCTAATCGCTTTCGCAAATATCAGGGGATACATGTGTGTCTGTGTCCATGTGCACATGCCATTTTTAGGTCACCGAATTAGGACTTGACGCTTTGCGAATATTTCTGGTGCATTAACTCCGTCATGCGAGCATGTACAATCCAGATCAGGTTAACTCGGCTCACATCAGGAGGTGCGCATAACCTACATGCCCAAATCCCCAGCCTTATTGCATTTCAGTATCCATGTCAGCAGATTGGTTACGCATGTGCATGTGTGTTAAGAGGAGAGTCTCTATCTGTACATTGCTTCTCAATGTTCAATTTGGACTGACTCGTGACAGCCAGATTAAAGGGATACACTGCCTTGGAGGTGGGTCTATCCACACTAATGACCCCATTTGGTGTGACATGGGAGGAGAATTTCAGATTGTAGTTATTATATAAAATAATTTTCCATTGATTTTTGTTACAATACATTCAGTACCCATCAACAAGTATGTTTTAGCAAAAGAAATCAACATCTTACGGAATATTTAAGAAGTTAGACCTGGAATCATCTTCAAGATATTATGCTTGTAACATGTCAAACGTGTACAATTTCTGGACGGACATTTGTCACAAAATGTCCATTCCATGTTTGAACATAATTTATATCACATCTTCAAAATACATGTACCTCAAAATTTGTCATAATTCCCACTGATAACAATCCTGACATTGTTAGAGATGTAAACTGACCAACATTTTCGAATGTTGCTAAATTCCTCTTTTCTTTTTCCAGTCAATAATAAAAAAAAATCTGTCCAAGTTACAAACATAATGTCTTGAAGATGACCCCCTAATTTCTTATATATTACCGAGTGTTATCCTATTTTTTATGTCAGTGTGATCACTAACAGCTCTGGAAAGCATCAGAAAAACATTTGGGCAAAATAGTTGATTTGATGCCCCTTTTCCATGTCTTACTTACACTAAATGGTCCCTTTAGTGTGGACAGACCCAGGTCCCGATTGGGCTATAAGAAGCGTTCGTCCTAAAATTGCAATACTTTTTTAAATTGAAATCACCTGATACAAGGCTAAAAGCCACTCTAGATAAGGGCTTTAAAGGGCTTTAGAGTTGATGCACTGTATTTCCACATGTTTTTTTATATATAGCACCCACAAATAAATAAAGTTTTAAATTGAATAGCTAAAATGTAGGAGTGCCAAAGTTACTGTTTCCAATGATACATTGAACAATCTTACCGTGATTAGTCGTCAATTAATTTTCGAATTAGAAGCTCTCGCTCCTAATTCACCTTGACGGTAAAATATTTCAATGTAGTATTCATGTGATTTTCAACTGGTATAAAAGTGGTATTTACACACCTGTGCATGACCACTTTCTACAATCCATTTGGAATAAAGTAGGGCGTGACACCAAAAATATATTTCCAAATTTTTGTTTTCTTCTTTTTTTTTCTTTTTTTTTCTTTCGTATTTACACACCTGTGCATGACCACTTTCTACAATACAGGACTTTTGAATGGAGGAATCACACGCCATCCATTTGCAATAAAGTAGGGCGTGACACCAAAAATATATTTCCAAATTTTTGTTTTCTTCTTTTTTTGTTTTTGTTTTGTTTTCTTATTCAGCGCCACATTTTCATTCATAAGAAAAGCAAGACTTTTATTCTTAAATTAAGAAATATGTAAACATGTGAAGAAATGTCAGACTCATACTGCAGGATTGTGTCACATTAATCTTCCTCTATTCACATGTACATGTACATGTACATGTATAACAGGCACTTTCCCGTATTGCAGTAAAGTATTTATCTACATAACTGTACTGTTACGATTGTCACGAATGGTGATAAGGAATTCTGCTATCTTATTTTGTTATCTTCCACACTGCAGAAATGAAAACAGGACTGGGTACAGTCTCACTTCCTTATTATTATTATTTCCCTTTCAAAGTGAAAACACAGCATGCAGTAAATGCACATGAAATGTAAATCTTTCTTGAAAGGGATATGATAGATATTAAAAAATATGTGTAAGTGTTTGGGATTCATTGAAAGTTGGGATTTATTGAAAGTTGTTCATGTCCGCCACGTTAGACGACCAACAGCAAAATTCTGTGCCAAATTTCAAGACATCACATTTTTGACTTCATAGCTGCATGTCAATTTCAAGATGGTGATTTTTACACAAACATGGGAATTGCTGGCTAGGATGTTTTCTAGATGGAAATTTGTGGTCAATGAAAACCCTCTGCCCAAAGGAGCTCCCAACATCCTATTTAGCTCTGAAATAAAAACTGTGGGAGATGCAATTTTTTAGACCGATATGCAATGATACATAATAAATAAAATTAGCAAAATCTATCAACAAAATGTAGTCTAGTCTGCCAGGGGAGAATTAACCCCTTGGGCACGGTATTTTACGGGAGACGTCGGGGTGTTGCAGCGGTTCTGGCAGCCAAATCGAACCGCTATGACAAACAATAATCCAACCATGGATTGAAACAGCACAAACGGCAGCCAATGGCGTCATCCGGCCTGGTGGCACTTTTTTTTTTGACGCCATATGGCGTCATCCGTACGCAAGGGGTTAAAAGGCTATCTCACAAAGTCTTACCAAGGGTATAACCCCTTCCTGTGAGGCTTCCTGCTTTCCCATCATAGTGTAGGACTTGCCAGACCCTGTCTGTCCATAGGCAAATATGCATACATTGTACCTGGACAAAAGAAAATAGAATCATTTCCACAAACATGTCTGACGGATTAGTGGCTTTGCCTGATGTAGAGTAGAACTAGAAAACAACAGACACACTATGTGAAATGACTTACTCTACCCCCCACCTCCCAAAAAAAAAAAAAAATGCCTTCCCCCCCAGGAGTGGGATTTGAACCTGCAACCTCGGGAATACCGTACCGGCACTCTACCAACTGAGCTATCTTGACCTGTGTAAGTTGGCGGTCTTCCAAACTGTCGGTGTCTTTGTTCGGGGGTGCTAGTCAGAAGTCATAAACCCATAATGCCGTGTAGCCAGGGTTCACGCCTGTTTTTACGTTACAACCTGGGAAGCGACATTGTGGGGATCACTCAATGACGATATGACTTTGTAACATATCTTCAAACAAACCACACAAAAAACTGACCAGGTAATTTGAGTCAATTTTCAAAGTGAACAAAAAAAACTGGCAGGAGCGGGATTTGAACCTGCGACCTCTGGAATAACATACATGTACCAGTGCTCTACCAACTGAGCTATCAAAGAAAGAGAACTAGCCTGCACTGATCTCGAACTGCTGGATAAAACTGACCTCATGGTATGATGGCCAGGGGTAATAACTGTGAAGCACTTTGAGCAATACATATTCAGCACAATCAGCATTACTATTATACATCAAGTACATGTAAAACACCGTCATACCCTTCAAATGCATGTGTAAGCATCTCCTCTCCCAGATCATCGTAGACCTGTCGCTGGGATGCATACATTGGGTCCTCCGGCTGTCAAGAGACAAAGAGAAAGAGATAGAAAGCATTAAGAACCTTATGACAACAATCCTCATCAGCATTGCTCATCCGGTTTTCTTCTTTTACTGGTGGACAGTCATTTGTTGGTTATTATCTTTAGCTTGCCTCGCGATACAAGCTCTCCTTGTAATTGGCGGTTTTTCCGCTGTCGGATATGTGGTTAATAAATAGAACCCCTAGGCAAATTCAGGTTTACTCTGTTGAATTCAAGAATACATGTACATTAACTCATTCATTTATTTGGAGCAAATTTGGGTGAGAAGATGTATGAATGTGCCGTTATCCAAATAATGAATGTTTATGAGTGCGATGGTAAGAATAATTTCATGAGGTGACAGATTTAATGTTTCATTCCACGAGGCGAAGCCGAGTGGAATGGGACATTCCATCTGTCACCTCATGAACTTATTCTTACCATTGCACGAATGTGAAACATTCATTATTTGTTTTATACAACGCCTAAATAAATCCGACAGATTGCATGCATGGATTTCTTGGTGTACAACGTGCCGTTTACCTTCTCGGTCCCGCATAAAACCGCGACAAAAAGTGGTCCAGTTCGGAATCAGTTAAAGCTTTAATTGAATTGAATTGAATTGAAAATGGTTTATTAAAAAAAAATCAATCTCGCAGCCACAGGCTGAATTGCATGATTTTTACAAACATTAAAACCACGATTAACATTAAAATTCACACCAATAGAGATACACAAATTACTAACACCAAAAGCACCAAAATATTAAGACAAGACTAAATTAATTATTAAAAAAATAGATAAAATCCAAAAAAAGCAAGGAAAACAAACAAAAAACACAATTGTTGTTCCTGCGTGTCTTGCAAATTTCTCTAATCGTTTGACTGCATATTTCATTTGTCTCTTTGTGTTAGCAGCGTCAGCATCCCCTACGAGTTCCAATATTTCGTCATCTGTTAGGAAAACAAACCGTGGTTCGGAAACACTGTCTGCCATTTTGTGTGAATGACAGACTAGACTGGTTCCCGGTCCCCGTATGTATATTATATACATTTGAAGTCCAAAGGACAGCGGAGGGACCGGGAACCAGTCCAATGACAGCCGTGTTGTAGCGGCGGGGAAGTTCTATCAAACGCGTTACCGTTTGATAGAACCATGTGATAGAACATTTTTGGCGGTGCGGGTTTGCGTCGTGCGATGGGACGAATAATTCAATGCACGTGATCAACGATCCACCAATCGGATGGCTGGGATTTATTCAGGTGTTGTATAAACATTAATACTAGACACTCTTGTTATATTAACTTCCATCCTCTCATCCTACATGTACAAGACGTACATTTGTACAGTACATGCCAGAATAAGAGGCTTAATTTAAAAACCCTAAATACCCCAAGCCTTACAAACTCCAACAGCAGGTTTTGTCTAATTTTGATGGGTTCAGTGCTGTAGAGCCTTGGCACCATTACTTTACATGGAGCTATATGATGCCCCAATTTGTCCAAGTCAAAAGAATATGCTGCAGGTACATGTACATGTACATGTATACTGCACAGTGTTGGATTTTGACAGGTTAAGTAAGCCTCCTAGTAAAATGCCCAGTGGGTTAGGGTAAATTAAGGTTTGAGTGACCCTGGCCTTCTTCTAAGTCTGGTTGTGCCGGCAATGGGAAAAGGCGTGAAGTTCACTTACATTACAAGATTACAGGCACTCAGCTTTTAAATACATGTACAGGACTTTAGTTTGTTTTCCCATTACACGATTGTACTATAAGAGTACATGTACATGTAGTTCTGAGCATGCGCGCATAGTTCTGAGCATGCGCGCATAGTTCTGAGCATGCGCGCATAGTTCTGAGCATGCGCGCAGAGTTCTGAGCATGCGCGCATAGTTCTGAGCATGCGCGCATAGTTCTGAGCATGCGCGCATAGTTCTGAGCATGCGCGCATAGTTCTGAGCATGCGCGCATAGTTCTGAGCATGCGCGCATAGTTCTGAGCATGCGCGCAGAGTTCTGAGCATGCGCGCATAGTTCTGAGCATGCGTGTACGTGTCTGCTGCCACCAGCATCTAACAAGTCTCCCTTTGGGCTACAAAAAAGCGTTGGTTCCTAAAATTGCTGTGCTTGGAAAGATCATTCAAAAGTAGAATATGATAATGTACACAACCCTCCTTCGGAAAAGTCAGACTGTTGGAATTCAGACTAGTGCCCTTGGCACTTTAGTTGCGTATAGGCTGCCCATGTGTGGCGCCAGTCTGAATAGCCGGACATCATTGCTTTGGGTGTCTCCGTATTACACATTATGGTAGGATTTTTACACTCAGACCTTGGAAATAGGCTATCATCAAGATTAAATTTTGTGGGATTGAAATCTTGAAACTTTTATTTGATAGTTATCAAAGAATTTCCACCTTTATAAAGAAACACTTTGCCCTGATGCAAAGTGTTTCTTTATAAAGGTGGAAATTCTTTGATTACTATCAAATAAAAATTTACATGGTGCACAAGTATGTGATTCCCAGCAATGCGTATGTACATGTAGTATGCTGCATGAACGTACATGTACATGTACATGTACATGTACATGTACATGTACATGTACATGTACATGTACATGTACATGTACATGTACATGTACATGTACATGTACATGTATGTACATCATGTATCCTTTCCTCTTACAGATGAACTTGAGACCATTCACAACTGCCAATTAGCATGCGCAAAAGCGAGACAAAAATCAACCTTCACTGAAACGGCAAAAAAAAAATACTGTAGACGGTTGGCGCCAAGCTAATTCAATAAAAGTCACGTTTCACGGGGATGGCATGAAACTGAAAGAAATCTGGCAGGTGCGTAGTGACACAAGTTTAACAATGATTCAGACAGCAACCTATCACGGTCGTTTGACCTTGGGCAAGGTAAAAAGATGAACATTGAGATGACAGGGGCCACAACGCACGGGAATGCTTGTTGTTTACGAGATCGCGTACCTATCGGGAGCCCTCACAAATGCATCGTTTCTAATTTGGTATTCACACTTTTAGCGGAAACGCCGCTGGGTATTGGGGAAAAAGCTAGCATTGGCAATTTGCCACTGCATTCATTTGCAGTGTCTCTTACATGTACATGTAGGCTAGCGAGTTATTTTCTAATAATATAACGTTTAATTGTACAGGATTTGAAGAGATGAAAAGTAAGATGTCATTTAATATTGGGTCTCACACACCTCGATGGATTCTGCATGACACGATCATTTCCATTAACCGTTAACCCCTTTTGGCCGGCTGTTATTAATGGGGTGCTGGTATGCCAAGACGGGCTTGTGCAGCCAAGCACACAAACATGTAGGCAAACAATGAATTGAGTACGTGCAGGAATGTGTGTAAAGATGACAACCAGCCAGGTGATCTTATTCAAACTGCAACCACGAGGTTAAAAGATTTTGTGACATTTAAACATCAATTATCTATATGATACTAACGTTTGATACACGTACATGTACATGTAGTAGGGGGATGGCAAATTTTATGCAATGAAGCACGCCTGCCAATCACAGCCGCTGACAAGTCATTTTTTTGAAGGATTGTGACGATAGCCTTTGATTGGTCGATAACTGTCAGCTAATCCTGCTGCGTTCCATTCAGGAAAACATGCGCCAAACTTTTCAGAACCGAGTGCGTGCCTGTTAAAATTATTGTGCAGCTCACAACCCATGTTATTCAAAACCCATGATTTTTCTTTCGAGACAAATTAATCCTATTGTTTACGAACCATTAATAGAATTTTGCTATTTGAATTTCTATGAATCTTTTATCCAATGACTGAATACATGTACATTGTATATGTACAGTACATGTACAATGTATGTGAACAACGGCCTGTTATGCTCCAAGTTCATAGTTGTCAAAGGTCAAATGTACATATTTTTCTTAACGGCAAACTCCTCAGGGAGCTGAGAAGGTTCCAGGAATGATTAATAGGCCTGATGAGCAGGGGTAATAATGGAGTGCCTTATGTATATTCATGCTGGATGTGTGCACCTTACAAATCTATATTGTTATTATTTTATTAAAATTCATTATTTCATTGTTAAATTAAGGAGATACATGTACATGTACATATGTACATGTAGGGAGTGAATCTAGGTGATCTACATGTATGGGAAATTTTAGCCATCATTTTCCATCATTTTACACACTGAGAAATTTTATCTAACTGATTTATTTTCATTTGTAGTATCAACCGGACAAAGCACTTCAAATTAATGCAGACAGATTCTTGAATCCTGAATCCTCAATCGGAAATCCGACCCCCAAACTAACAAATCATTTGCCACTTTCAAGATTCTCATCCCTTGATCTTGCAAAGAAACATGATCTGGATGAATGATGACTCATCCATTGTACAAATACGTATCCATCTGTGCATCATGAACCCTCTTGTGGTCTAGTAACCGGCCTCCATTGTTAATAAAAGAATGAATTTGATGACTAATTTCTCTGGGCTCAGTGTAAGCATGGGCTCGGTGTTTAATTATGGACCGCATTATACCCAGCCGTGTGTCCAACTGTAGATATCAAAGCGGTGTGTGATTATCATTTATTAATGCTTGATATTCACCATCATCATCTTCGTTATCCCAGACACCGTTTCAAAATGTGTCAAGTGTAATCGAAGCAGTACGGGAAAAGACAACGTTATTATGGATGCTCTGTGCTAATTGCGTACATGCAGAACTACCGACCTTTTCAAACTCATTTCAGTATTCAGAAAACAAAAGAAAATCAGTTTTTTTGCAAAAAAAATCTGCATTTTTCATGAAATTCAAACTTGACCGGAAGATCAGATTTATTTTTTAAGCGCAGCATAGTCCGCACCGCTTAGGCCCTTAAACGGCAATGGTTCTTTCATGTAATAGTGAGAATGAAATTTAGCATACATGAAATTACATGGATCTAATCACAAAAGAGGACAAAGGCTGAACTGCTTGCATTTTTTGCATTTACAATGTAGTGAGGAGTTCGTTGTCAAAGGTTATTTGGTTGCACTGATATCCCTTGACCAAACATTATTACGGTCGGATTTCACAAAATCTATATTTATAAAAGGAAATTCATACATGTGTACTTCCGTATTTTTTGTGAATTTCTATACGAAATACGGAAAATCAGTACTGGTTGGTACAAATGTACATGTAGCTCTGCGTATACTGTACATGTACATTTGTACATGTACACGTAGCAACGCTCATAATTTCCTATCAAAGTCAGATTGTACATGTTCACATGGGCCTGAATTTAATCAATAATGTGTCCTACATACATGTACTAGACAACGGTGTACATTGCAAATACCAGTACATGTACAAGTGATCCAGATCTAGACTACATGTAGATTAATTACATGTACATGTACATGTACATGTACATGTACATGTACATGTACATGTACATGTACATGTATGTTAACTAGATTTAAAAACTGGAGTGCCAGCTTGTTAATAATTAATTAATTAATTAATTAATTAATTAATTAATTAATTAATTTTTTAAGTGGGAGGGTAGGATGCACCGATTTGTTTAAGTTGGGGGGGGGGGGGGGCGCTACTAGGGGTGCACCAACTTTTCGTTGAAAACAGACTGTTCTTTTAAGTCCCACTCCTTGACGTATTAACCAATCAAGATCTTTCAAGACCAAATTTGTTTAGCAAACAGTCAAGGATTAAATTGTTGATTATCCCTCATTTGCACTTTTTCTCTAAACAATAACCGATCATTGAAGCAGAAAAGTATGAAGGCAGCATCATGCTGCCTAATGAACAGCATCTCCCATCCGCACCGTGGCAATCAAGACTGGCCATTCCCTCAAGACGCCTTGCTGTTTGGCTCATGACATTAAAGTTGTGTTCTCATTGGTCTTTAGCCGTGTTCACACTGGAATTGTTTTGTGAAATATTACCGAGACAATGATTAAACAATTGCAGTGGCTAATTATCACCAGTGTTCACACTTTGACTTTTTGACTGATATCAGTGACTAATGCAATATGTGACCCGCTCCAGAAAAAGGTGATATAAGTCGCGCCATGCATTTACGTGTATTGGCCCTTTCAATGTTGAGAGGGTGAATTTTTTTGCCAAAATTCAATTTTTGGTTTTTTGCCTTTAATGACATCTTAAATATCTAAAAGTTTCAGGTTTGGTGCACAATGTTGATTTCAGTGAATAAAGTGAAAAAATAAGCCTTTTAGAGTACATTGTTAAATTGCATTGTATTGGAACAAGCTATTTCAAAGCCTGTTTTCTCTGTTGTGGAATTTGAACTCCATAGAACTAATTAATATGGAAAAACACGATATCTCCAGGACGGAAAGGGCTTTGGAGCTCTATCATGTACCAAATGAAAGCTTACATTGCGGGCTTTCCAAACATACATAAAACTCATTTTTCATATTTTGCGACATAATATACATGTACCTTTTTCCAGAGCGGGTCACATATTATGAAGTAAAATAAAATTTCTCCTTGTGCACAACTCAAGAGATAAATTTCACATGGTGTTACCACAATCCCTTCAAACTTACATGTATTTAATTATGAATCATTATTTAATGCTTTACAATGTTTGTCCTAAATTTCACATTTCACTATCATGTCTTGTTCTTGTTCAACTGATTCTTTAAACGATAGTTACGCATGCATGAATGACCACAATTATCAGCCACGCAGGGGTATAAAATACATTTGTAGTGCTCCCAACTTTAGCCAAGATTGCTTGTAAAATTTCAAGCTCGCACAGCCAAATATCCCTCACATCTTTGATTAACGATCAGACCAGACTGAGTACCATTTGCAACTCCCGCTCGTTTTCTCCTTGCTGTAGTATTGCATTCTGTAAATCACTGTAAAATCTTTTCCCCTTAACATCTGAAAACAACCTTTCTGATGCATTACTGCATGGCTCCCGGTTGTGTATTGATTTTTCTTATTAGAATCCCTCCCAACAAGTAATGGTTCCTTTCCTTTCAATGAATGGACTGCATGATTTCTGCGGCTGAATTCTGGCTATTTTCTGAAATGAGTCACGCCATGTAGACGTACATACACGCGATATATACATGTACATGATGCATTTCTGGTTTAATGGCGCGTCATCTTGTCCGAAAAATACAGACTTGTGCAAGCATATACACTGTATCAATAAGACATAAGGCATTTTATTACACGTACACATGGGGCTAAAAGTTGACAATAAAAAGTTACTCACCACGAACAATTTAAAGACACCGGAGAATTGTCAGGTTAGGGAACCAGACCACATACGTGTACATGTAGCTTGCTTGCACCCGTTCACACATGTGCGTTTTCCTATACTACTGAGGACCATGAATGGAACGCTTCTTTTGTTCCCTTTGTTTGTACTTTTTCCCGAACAGCTCCCATAAGGTTTGTACACGAAATTCTCCCGAGGACTCGGCCCAAGTCCTCGATGTCATTGTTATCCCTAATCCCCCATTGTCCCAAGTCCTCTCTCGTATAGCCTAACCCACTCATGGTTGGTAAATTGGGGGCAGTATTTGAAAAAAGTCGGTTATTTTTAAATTGATACAAAATGCCACTTTTCTTGAAAATGACAGCACACCAGGCGCCATGATTTCACAGGATGCTTGATGAGACTATTATTTACTAACTGTCAAGTAAGGTCTTACATAATAATTTGGTAGTTTTGTTTGTTGATGTTTGCAAATGTTGTACTACATGTACATACATGTACATACCTTTAACCCCTTGCGTACGGATGACGCAAATATGCGCACAAAAAACAGTGCCACCAGGCCGGATGACGCCATTGGCCGCCGTTTGTGCAGTTTCAATCCATTGTTTGATTAAACAGTGCCACCAGGCCGGATGACGCCATTGGCCGCTGTTTGTGCAGTTTCAATCCATTGTTGGATTATTGTGTATAGGTTACGCTTGACTGCACAAACACATTGTAGCGGTTCGCTTGGCTGCCAGAGCCGCCGCGGCACCCCGACGTCTCCCGTAAAATACCGTACTCAAGGGGTTAAAGGCTGACTAATGTTTCACATGTACCAAATAAGAGAGGGTTAGCTTGCTATGGCATGAAAAAAGATGAAACCTTTTGAGGATTGCATACATGTACATATACACAATACTGAACAGGAGCCTCTGTAATTGTCGGGGCTGGTAAATTATCAGATTACTGAGCCCGGTGATTTGGTGTGCACATTCACACACACAAAATCTCTGGCCAAATGCTTTCACAGCAGCTTATAAACACATCCATTGATTAATCAAGTTTTGGTATTGAGTTCGAAATCTGATCGTCGGTCTTCGGAGCTCGGCACAGTTTATCAAAATCATTTCATTTTGGCGAGGCAGCCGGGATGATTGATTTTGCAGGGGCCTGTTTCCGCTGAAGGAAAGGCTATGAATGACTTTTGTAGATGCGTTATAAAAAGGAGGCTTTATTGATGCTCTTCTTTATTTGCAAGGGATGCTGCATGGCCCGCTGCTGAATTTATTAAACAAATTTGGACAAGGGACTTGTAAAGGTAAATGTGCTTCAGTAATATTGTGAAATTCAGTGGCATTGATTTCTGTGTTTCATAATATTTTGAAAGGTGGCCTGCGCAAAGTCCCTAAATATGACTTCTCAATGCACTTTTACTTTTTGCTGCAGGGGAGACTGCCAGGTGTTGTCAAAACATGACTGCCTTCAATATTTTGTGAATATATGATTATATGCCTGTGGTTTCATAGGCCTGTGATTTTGTTAAAAGGAAAACAAATCGTTTAGTAATGTTCTGAACATTTCATGAATCCAACACAGCAAAAATCGGAAACATCTTTTCTTCAAAATAATTTCCTGAACTTCAAAATTCAGTGATAAATGAAGCACTTTTCAGGCAGGAGAAGAGCGTAAAATTGGAAAGTTGAATTTTGGTCTTAAAAAGTGATTAGATACAATTTTTTTCTGTAACCAGATACATACATGTATGCTTTGTTAAATGGGAAGGAACTCAAGTGTTTAAATTAAAAACAGAAAGAAAAAAGAATCTCATTCACATTGTGTATGAGCACCTGTGTTTAAAGGTAGTGTACATGATTGGTCATTGTTGCAATTTTCAGAAATGGGCGGATTTGGGGGTTAGTATGTTATAGGAAATATCGTTCCACTGACCTGTTTAAAGTTTTACGTTGCTGGATGGCGGACAAAACGAGAGAAAAACGGCGCTCGTTTTCATGTCTAGGGGGCGCGCCACTTGTCCGAGTAGCCACGCGCGCCTTGACTAACGGCTACAGGGCAGTTCTCCAACGATTTCCAGCTAGAAATCGTTGGAAAACGATATATATTTCCACTTTTCTTGAAAACGACAGCACACCTGGTGCCATCATTTCACAGGATGATTGAGACTACTATTAACTTACAGTCTAGTAAGGTATTTCGTAATAATTCAGTGAAAAAAAATTGGAGGATTACCAATTATTGTACACTACCTTTAAACGGAGTGTTGATCATACATGTACATGTATTAGTCTTGGTTGTGTTGTGTAAATTTGCGATGTGCACGCCACAAATTCAATTGAAATGTTTAAACGCCGTCGCGACAAAATATGGGTTTAAACATTTGGAAGATTAAAACGGAAACTCAGGGGCCTGTTTTTGAATCACCTTGCTCAAAAAGCCTGCTGGTGTTTCCATAAAACATGTAAACCCCCGGCAAATGCACTTCATCATTCATACTGATGGGTTTCGGGCAGTGTTGTAGTCAAGACCATCATAAGACCACACAAGACCCTGCAAGACCAGCACAAGACCAGCAGTCTTAATCCAAGTCTTAAGCTATTCAAATGAACTATAACAAAAGCATTCCTTTGCCATGGTTTATGCCTGTTACTTGTGCCTGTTACAAGCTGGTCTTGTAAACTTGTGCATGGTCTTGTGCCTGGTCTTGTGCCTGGTCTTGTGCCTGGTCTTGTGCCTGGTCTTGTGCCTGGTCTTGTGCCTGGTCTTGTGCCTGGTCTTGTGCCTGGTCTTGTGCCTGGTCTTGTGCCTGGTCTTGTGCCTGGTCTTGTGCCTGGTCTTGTGCCTGGTCTTGTGCCTGGTCTTGAAATGGTCTCGACTACAACACTGGTTTCGGGGACCTCAAAATGTGGCCTTATTTTGAATTTTTAACAGAGGGTTTCCCATGTGTGATTGGCCAATCCGAGGTTTTAAAAATAACATTGCATGAACATTTTGGGAGTGACCAGCTGAAAATGAAAAGTTGAAGATGCATTCTTCAGTTCTCGGCTGATGTCACAAGCGATGAACTTTAAAGGCATGAAATAGCATTTGTGGAGCTGGCAAAATGGTTGCCAGGTAGTGTTCATACTTTGTGTGATTTGCATGAAATAAACCTGTGAAAGTTTTGGGCTCAATTCACCATCCAAGTCGTGAGAAAATAATAAAAACGTACTGTTGTTTTAAGTGTTTTTGTGCACGTTCATACATGTATGTGCTCATTTCAATGCTCATTAAAATATTCCTCTATGGTACATAATGCATCTTAGTCACCGTCTGTATTATAATCTAATAAGTGGCTTTATCAAGAATTATTGTATAGTACGTGTAGCAAGAATCCCTGTGAACAAAGCACTGTACAATGTACAGTATTCCAGTACATACAGTAGTGGCTCTAATCCATTATAATTTTATTTTACATGATTTGCATGTACATGTACATGTACACAGTTTGAGTAACAAAAACTATACACTTTTAAAATTGGCCATATGTACACGTAGTTTAATTCTGTAGCAATATAGATAGGATATTGGTGTACTTTTAGAGTAACTCTTCCTGCTTCTTTTTGTGACATTTTTACTGGATTAGTTTTCATGCATGACTGCACAGGAGGCAATTAAGGGGGTCAGGTGAAATCTGAGTTGCGCCAACTGGTCAGGGCTGGATAAGAGAGAGACAATTTAAAAGAACACAACCATTGTCTAACAAAGAGACAAAAAAGAATTTCATCAGCTTTTAAACTTCTTGTTTATTTAAAACATTTTCAAAGTGAACAAAGAAACTGGCAGGAGCGGGATTCAAACCCGCGACCTCCGGAACACCGTATCGGAGCTATCTTGCCCTACATGTATGTTGGCGGTCTCCCAAATTGTCAGTATCTTTGTTCGGGTGGGCGCTAGTCAGAAGTCATAAACCCAGAATGCCGTGTAGCCAGGGATCACATTTAAAACATTTAAATTAAATTAAAAAGGCAATTAAATTCCATGGTGTCTTAGTCCTCAACATGGCCACCATCTCATTCAATGCACAGCTGGGCTCAGTGCATCATTCCTGCAACAGCACGGTGAATCATCTCCCTGTCTTGTCTGAGAATGTCAATTTCACGAGTTATCTATTCCTGGAGGTCATCCAGATTTGCTGGAGGAGTGGTGAAAACCCGAGCTTTCAGATATCCCCATAAAAAGTAGTCAAAAGGGGTCAGATCAGGAGATCTTGGGGGCCACTCCACCGGTTGATTCAAGGCAATGACCAGTTGGCGCAACTCAGATTTCACCCGACCCCCTTAATTGTCTCCTGTGCAGTCATGCATGAAAACTAATCCAGTAACAATGTCACCAAAAGAAGCAAGAAGAGTTACTCTAAAAAAAAGATCGCCTGGCTGGTTATCATCTATAAGCGCATTCTTGCAACATACTTAGTCCATTCATGTTTCAACTACATGTATATTGTTCTTGAATGGTGTAATGAATAGAATTGGAGCTTTTTCAAACAAAGCTTTCTTATTCACACAAAAGGGGGCTCCAAGTGTGATGAATAGGACCACTCTACTGTGCCTCTCTTAAAAAAACCAAAATACGAGTTAGTGTTGAAAATCACACTTATCCCAGCCCACTCCGTCATGTGATTAAAATTCTATTCAAGATCTCCCTGCCTCGGAGACAGAAACACAGAAAAAAGGAAAGAAAAAAAATTGGCCGCGAAAAAAAACCCCTCATCTTTGCCACTTATGCCGTCTCTTTCTGCTCGCACTGACGTCTGATGAATACGTCATCCGTTTGGATTGGACAACTTGGCATTTATAACGGAATCATCAGCAAGAATCGTTCACGTACCGTATGTACATATGTATGCACATGTGCAATACCCATCTGCATGTACGTACATGTACATGTCAGAGTAAACGCATTGCTTCAATTACATTTTATTCATGTGGGCAGGAATTTCTCCTACATGTAATTACAGGTGTGTGTTTTAAAGTACAAGTATTATAACAATACTTGCAAACATCGAAAAACAAAACTACTGAATTGACTCAGTAAATAATTAGTCTCAAGCATGGCACCTGGTGCGCTGACATTTTTAAAGAAAAGTCGAATTTTTGTATCAATTTCCAGCGATGGTTGGCTGACCCTCAGTGGAAATACATTGTAGTCTAGTTCCCTGACCTGATATATATTGCTGTTTTGTCTGAAGTAGGGTCAGGGAACCAGACTACAAGAACAGCATTTGTTTTCCTTTGTTTTCCCAGTATATAGATAGAAAACTTTAAATAGGTCAGTGTTAGTGTTGCTATAAAATACTAACCACAAATTCATTTATTTCTGAAAATTACTGCAAAAATTGAACATGCTAGAGTGATTTTAATATTTCATGCATACATTTTGTAATGCACACAATGCAGAATACATGTATGTGTATTTAAACTTCTGTACATCAGACAGGGAGCTGAATTTGATGATTTTTTTAAAAATTGTACAAAGTATTTCTGGGAAATGTTCATAAAACATTATTTTAGATACAACACACGTGTGTACATGTACAAATGTATGTACATGTAATTACTCGTTTTAAAACCCATCACAAACTCAGGATGCGTGAGTCAGCACAGCAGTGGCTACTCAGAATATTCTAAGAGCCGAGGAACAGCATCAATAGGCACAGAGGGTAATTCGGAGACAGTGTAATGATTAGTTGCCATGGCAACCTAAGGGCCGGGCGGGGGGGCAACCCGTTTCAGCAGCAGCCCATAATGGAAAATGATGAGAAAAATATCTGCTGGGTTTGTTTGTTGGGGAGTTATGGGTGGGAGTTATGGGGCAATTCTGGGAATTCCTGTGCAGCCCTTGCCTAATGGCACGTGTGGGTGGATATTGAAGTGTTGCAGTTTATTATGGGTATGGCAAGAGTGGATAGCTATGCAAGTGGGAATCTTCGGATGCAATTTTGACCGCATTGTAAATTGTTATTAACCCTAACCCTCCTCAATCCTCCAAAATCCTCATGGTGGTTTTGAAGGATTTTGGAGGATTGAGGAGGAATGGTGATTGAAGCACCGGAGGAATTTGGAGGATTGAGGAGGAATGGTGATTGAAGCACAGGAGGATTTTGGAGGATTGAGGATGGTTCCTAGCAATAAGGGCCTAGGGGGGTTAGAGTTAACCCTCAAGGCCAAAATGGAGCCAGCTACCCTAAAATTAATATCAAAACCTATCAAGTGACAGATTGAAACACACACAAACTGTGAGAGTTGGTGTTGAGAGTTTTTGATAGGCTGTGATAGTTATAAGTACATGTATAGGAGGGTTAATGAGATGGTTTTGGCAAGTAATATGCCAACAGCGGTGTGACAGACGGGCCCATGGTTTCAGCCAGAAGGGTGTTCAGGTGTATTTTGGACACCCCCGTTTTGATTTTTTGACAGTTTGGACACCCCCGTTTTGATTTTGTGACAGTTTGGACATCCCCGTTTTGATTTTTGGACAGTTTGGACACCCCTGTTTTGATTTTTGGACAGTTTGGACACCCCTGTTTTGATTTTTGGACAGTTTGGACACCCCTGTTTTGATTTTTGGACAGTTTGGACACCCCTGTTTTGTATAAAGTTTGTCATTTGCTTGTACAATTTTGCACACCCAATTTTGCAATTTACAGCACAAATTTGGACACCCTGGTTTTAAATACTGTTTTCAAATACAGAAGGGGGGGGGTCAAAGTTCCTCAAACCTCAAATCTAAATACTGACAAACTGTACATGAACTTTAAATTGCACTTTTCTGTCTGGGTCTTTCTTTTCACTATCAACGGGTGTGCACACAAAACTCGAATTGACTCGGTCCTACAATGTACATGTACACATGTACTTCTGTGTGGTGGAAGTTCCAGAATCTTCTTTTCCTGAATACATACATTGTAAACTAGAATCTTCAGTGAATAATTGTACCTGGGTGAGATTTGAAGAAAGGAAAAAATCCACACAATTTCAAAGGCATTTTCATTTATATGGTGTCGCTAAAAAAATGCCTAAGAAAACAGCATTTTCTAACAAAAGATACAAAACATGGAATGAAAAGAAGACTGTTTCAGGTTGCAGAGGTCATTTTGAAATGATACAAACAATTTAAAGGACAAAAGAAAATCTTCCGGAAATCCGGAGGACGTCTCACCCAAAATCCTGAAATCAGGAAAAATCTGAAGAAATCTCACCACTGGTGTTATTAAGTATAATAAAATTGCTGATGGTATTCGTAATGCCTGCTCTGACTGTCATCAAATAATGAACATAAAAAATGAATGCAAGTGCATCAAGAAACGACCAAATGGCCAAGCAGAAGAAATTAAATGCACGCACATCGCATAACGTATATATGCATATGCAGTGTGATCTTCACACTGTGACCGGATGTGCAGCTTTCCCGTTACTGACTACTGTTTGAACTGGAGTTATTGTCTTGATAACTCTGACCAGGGGCCAATTTCATAAAGCTGTTAAGCAAAAATTTGCTTAGCATAAAAATGTCTTGCTTAGTAAAAACAGGTTACCAGCCGAAAGTCCATGTAATTTTCATGCTAAGCAAACAACTGCTGAATACCAGTCAAAAGCAATATTCCGTACATATGGAAATCTGGTTTGTACAAATGTAATCCAGTTTTTATCAAGGAAGCATTTGCATGCTAAGCAAATTTTTGTGCTTAACAGCTTTATGAAATTGGCCCCTGGTCAGTTTTACTCGGCTAAGGTTGGTCAGCAATGGGAGGGAGAATTTTGGGGCAACCATTTTTACAAAAATATTTTAAAACAAATCAGTGAAACACCCCCCCCCCCCCCCTTCCTCCCACCCACCCCTCCCCCCCCCCCCCCAAAAAAAATAAATACAAAATCTGGTTGTTTGGGCAGAGGTTGGCTAGGAAAATAGAGTGTACAAAATGTAACTGCCCACTCGAAAAAGTAACCGAGGAAAATTTCCCAGGCTGTTCACACTGGAATTTACACTGAAAATGTCACCATCGTCTCGGTGAGATTTACAAACAAACATTGAATGCGAACACGGCTTTACACACATGTGCTAGTAGGAATTGTCAGTGTGAAATCAGAATTATAATGCATAACCTACAAGGGTAGTCAAATCAGTCATACATACTGGGACCGAATCTTTTCACTACTCTCCTCAAAATGATATTTGGGTCATTCCACCAGGTTGGGACAGTGTGTATATGACCATATCATTAAAACCATCATTACATTTAATTCAGTTATTTCATGTGACATCCGTCTTTGGGTGTGAGATTATTTGAGAAAGTTTCAATCATGTAAGTTATATTTTAACAAAAATATGATAAAAAGTGTGTTTTTGTATGTAAAATAGACGTAACATGGACACCGTGTCCAACATTTAAATTTGTGGTTTTTCAACACTTCAATAAATAAATATGGAAAATTTATTACGTACAATAATTAAAAGACACACTATGCAACAATGAAACACCTTTTTACGGCAGTCAGTGTCCAAACATAGCAGAAATAGCAAGAATTTGAAGAATCGGTGCAGACGTAACATGGACACCATGATAGACCATGACCATACATATATTTCTGCTGTTGTGCTGCATTTGGATATTGAATATCATAACAAATGTTTTTGTGTTGTAGTTTGTGTTTTGTAATTAGTATACAGAGTGAGTTTGCATAATTATTTATATAAATGTTGAAAATGTTACAAAAAGGAAATGTGCATTTTCATGTCACACCATGTTAGTACTAAATGTTACTGCCTTAATTTGTTGTCATTAAATAAATAATTATGCAACTTACTATATGTACATTGTACTAACTAAAAGACACTCAATGCCACCAGAAAACACTTTTTGTTATGGTTGCCAGTGTCCAAAAAAACATGCATGAGTGGACGTAACAGTGGACACAGTGTCCATGTTACGTCCACTCTCACGTCTGTTCTTGCTGTCTCTGCTATATTTGGACACTGACTACCATAAAGAAAGTGTTCTTGTGTTGCATAGTATATCTTTTAATTAGTACACATGGTGAATTTCCCATATTTATATTTAAAGTGTTGAAAAAACACAAAAATGGAAATATGGACGTGTCCTGTTACGTCAAACTGGTTATGTCAAACTGACACATTTTTTTAATCATATTTTTGGTAAAATATAATTTACATGATTTAAAACTTTCTAAAATATTTCCCACCCAAAGACTGATGTTACATGAAATAACTGAATCAAATGTAATAGTACTTTTAAAGATATGGATAAATGTCACACACTGTGTCCCAACCTGGTGGAATGACCCATTTACGTTTAAACGGCGGCATTGTAAGATATGATTGGCTACTTACTGTGTTGTGTGACCAATAGGAATAGTCGAAATTGAAACTCTTTGGCTGCTCCTTATTCTGTGTTTTTGGATTTAAAATTGCTGCAGAGTGACAGAAAAAGAGGGGAAAAAACATTTGATTAACATCATAGAATGCAGGCACTTGTAAATGTTTACATACATGTATATATCTGGTCAAGGAAAACCCTCAATAGTTTGTGTAACAATCTCTAATTGATGGAATTCCACTCGGGAAGCAATGTGTGCACTAACCCTAACCACTTGGGTAACTTTACTAGAAAGTATCCTGAATCCACCAAAATCCACCTACATGTGTACATGTACATTTTGTCATGCACAAAAAGTTGGTTTTGGTGACTGCTCAATATGGAGGTATCCTGAAGTGAATCCATCAAAATCCTGCAGTAACGCAAGGCTTACAATCCTCAATCCATCAAAATCCCCCAGGTTTCAATATGGAGGTATCCTGAATCCGCCGAAATCCTCCAAAACAAGGGGATGGATTTTGATGCATTTATGAACGTTAGGGCTAAGAAACTGAAAATATCAGTCACACAATATAAATGTGGGTCATTCCATAAATTTGGGGTCCAAAAAGTGTGACATTTTTTGGGTGTCCCTGTTACACCTGACCTGTGTACATTTCTATAATTTCCCATCAACATCAGGTATCATTAAAATTGACTTCACACTATTTTTCACTTGTTTGGCAGGTTGTAATAATCACTCTTGGAGATAAAAAGGCATTAACCCTAACCCCCTAGACCCTTTTTGCTAGGAACCATCCTCAATCCTCCTCAATCCTCCGATTACCCTGCCCCAAAAAATGCATTCATCCTCAATCCTCCAAAATCCTCATGTGCTTTAAACACCGTTCATCCTCAATCCTCCAAAATCCTCTGCTTGAAACACCATTCATCTCATCCTCAATCCTCCAAAATCCTCCAAAACTACAAGGAGGATTTTGGAGGATTGAGGTGGGTTAGGGTTAAGTGCCCTGAATTGCAAAATCTTATGTACATGTTACTACATACAGGGACACCAAAAAGTCACACTTTTGGACCCCAAATTTATGGAATGACCCATGTACATTGTACGAGGTGCATTTGCCATTAAGCAGACCCCAGAAAACACCTCCACATTGTAAATGCTTTTGATTAACCGATCCGCCACTTAAATATCTGCAGCACACCCGGAGTTTGTCATCAATCAGCACGCGAAATCTCTGCTGCATTTACACATTGTTCCGCAGGGTTCTAGTCTTCCAGAAGATAATCAGAATCTGGTTTTGCAATTTATGTGTAAGTACCCAGCCTTGTCCAGTAGGCGTCACATTAATAATGCAATGGAACTTGTGAAGATTGATATTTAAAGGCACATACTCACTGTTTTTAGATGGGGGAAATTTAAATTATTTGTTTATATTATAATACCGAGTCTGCAAATCAAGCTGAGTCAGCAAATCAAGATTTTGTTTGCGTTTTGGCGGTCATATAACCGGGAACTGGTTCTGTTGTTTCTCTATGTTCAATAATTTTGGAGATTTGGGGATTTCATTATAATGGGTAATTTTCGCCTATTTAAAATTCCCAAAGAAATTCACCGACAAGAAGCAACCAAACCAATTCTTGGTTATGACTAGTGTTTGTGACCGCCAAAACGCACCCCTGGACGATATCCAGTACATGGCAGACTACATGTACAATGTACAAAATGTACATGTACAATGTACATGTATGACCCAACTTGACAAACGGGCTGGTGTTTTTCTTTCAAATAATCTTGCATTATGTTTGTACATTTTTATCATTACATGTATGTATACATGTGTGGTACATTACAAACTGAATCTCATGCACGTGTATACGATGCTTTATTTTCACTCACTTGAGGAATGGCACTGGGTTTTTTTGGGGGGGGAGGTGGGGGGGGAGGTGGAGGGGGGAGGTGGAGGGGGGAGGTGGAGGGGGGAGGTGGAGGGGGGAGGTGGAGGGGGAGAGAATGGTCTGACTGGCGATACTCATACATTTTGTACATGGACATGTACAATGTACAATGTACACACGTACGTATGTATAGTCGTGTTTTACTATAAGGACTTGAGGTATTTTCTTCCATTGTTCCCATTGATTGGACTTTTTCTTGACATGCCCAATAAGGTTTGTACATGAACATTCCCGAGGACTTGGGCTCAGGTCCTCAGTTGTATTGTAATCACAAATCTCCTGATATCCCAAGTCCTCAGATGTACATGTAATGGGTAACCTGTGGGTACGGCTGTGTGGTCGTACTTTCCTATACTCGCGAGGACAATGCTTTGTGTTTCCTATTCTTCCTTTAACCCTCCTGTTCTCAGGGCCAAAATCGACCCAGCTGCTGTACAGATCAAAACCTATCAAATTTCAGATTGAAACACACACAAACTGTCAGAGTTGGTGTTTAGAGATAGACTAAGCACGTATCTTTACGTTCGAGGACCGATATTAACAAAAGACCGACTCTCGAGGGCAAGAAAGATTCTTTTGTATTTAACTTTCTACTCTTGTCCTCAAAAATACAATGTAGTACAATACAAGAGCACGTGTTCATGCAAAAATTCATCGTGAACCAAAGATATGACTGTCTGATCACTAGCTGCTTTTAAATTTAGGATGAACACAGCACATTTTGCACAAGTCAGTGGGAAAGTGGCAAACAAACTGGACATTTGAAATTTTTCAAGCAGTAACTTTCTTAAAGCTCATAATAATGCAGTCCGTTTATTAACTTGAACAGCTGAACTTGCCCCAATAAGAGCTGTCAACAGCAGGACACGCAACTGTATGAGACTTTCCTAATGCAATCTGACATTTAATAACCTTCATTGGATGCACCAAGCCCACTGCCTGCTACGTGTACATAAAAACCTGCCCTACATGTATGATAGCTCTGCCCAGATTCAAAGGGACCATTTTACTTGAGATTCAGATCTTTGAGTTCCATTTGGTTCATACATGAAATAAATTGGGATTTTTGTCTACAAATGATCATTCTTTGTGCTTTATTCACTTCATATCCCACATGAAGGTACATTGTACGTTGCGATTTGTTTACGAGCCCAAAGAACGTTTGACTAGCCACAGCAGTCCTCACATTTTTTGGTACACTGGGCTCGTAACTAAATCGAACCCAGATGTAATGACAACTCATGTGATTGATTGACAGGGATCCATACCTTTTTACCCAAAATCATTTCAACATACAGTGAAATCTCGATAAGTCGAACCTCAGGGGAATGGGCTCCAATTTCGAGTTAAAAACAGTTTCGAATTACCCAAGGTCCCCTTTTTGCCCAAAGATTACGTACATGTACATACGTGAATACCAAGCGAATATTAAATGTAACGGCCGTGAAATAGAGCACGAAATCATCGCATTTTTAGGCGATCTTTGCTTCGCTTTCCGCCGTTGCAGGTCTACCCCTTTAGTTTGAGGGAGTGGTCCGACAAAAGACAATAAAACAGGCCTGTTTCATCTGCATTAAAGATGTCTCTTCTGCCAAAACATTGCGGCAATCCATTGCGTTGCCGGCCATTCGTCTGTCATCTCCGTAGTCACAACACAGCGCCCTCTCTCGAGAAGGCATGCGCCCTCTCTCAAGAAAACGTTTCAAGGCACACTGCACGGCGGTGCAGTGTGCCTTGAAACGATCCAGTCTCCCGCAATATGTCACTGCAGCAAGCACGCGCGACTGTGTGATTGGTCAGCATGCAGTTCACTTAAATCATTGCCAACTGCACCCTTCTTCAAAGGTAGGCAGATTCAGGAAAATTTTAAGTTGCTTCAATCCTTTTAAATATTACATCACTGGAAAGAGTAACAAATTAGAAATAAAATGAGGGGTCAATGGTCATAAAAGGTTAACCCTGTGCAAAGTTATGGATTTTTGTTGATTAAAATTTTGGGTCATTTTGGAGAACAATTTCAGTTAAAAAGTTGTGACCATATTGCTAATTGCTACATTTTTTTATTGAAAATGTGAGCCTCATTTATTTCATATCAATTTGTCATCAATATAAATATAGTTTTAGGAGTCATTTAAAATAGTAACAATTATAAACAAACACCAATTATTTGCCAATAAATGATCAAAAACTAAATAAAAACAAATTATAAGCCGGTCACAGTGCCGACAGAAGATTGGGTATCGCAAATAGCGCCGCCAACGCCGGTTCATGTGAATCTGCCTATCAAAGGATTGCGCCAACCGTTGCGGCCGCTTTTGCTTCGGCCTTCCTGTGTGGGTCACCAGCGGTTTGCTTTGATCATTGTAAGTTGCACCGCAATGAATAGGCTGCTCCAACGATACTACGGACGCTAAATGCCCCTTTGTTGCTTTTCTATAGCTGAGTTTGGGTTTATCGAATGCAATCGTGGGAGATTTCTTAACTTAAAAGGATTCCAGTTTCTTCCGTGGCCTAATTACGCAAGTTTATTTCTATAAAGGCAGTGTCATTGATTGGTCTTTGTTGCAATTTTCAAAAATGGGTGGATTTGGGGGTTTAGTATTTTATAGGAAATATCGTTCCACTGACCTGTTCAAAGTTTTGCGTTGTTGGGTGGCGAAAAAAAACGAGAGAAAAACGGCGCTTGTTTTTAACCGTCGGGCAGATGATAGCCTTTAGTCAGGGTTAGTTAAGCTGACGACCGACCACAAAAGTCATCGTGCTGCATAGCGCTCATATGTAAAATGGTTCCACTATCTAAATCACACGCAATCCTAAAGTGTAAGCAGCGCACGGACGACGAGATAGGCGGAAAGAAAAGGCGAGTTGGGGTTCAATATCGCTACAATCTTACCTGACTTCAATTTAAGTGTCTGGTTCCCGCTATGATATTCTTATTGAAAACGCAATTATCGAGAGTCGGCAAACAGACAAAGCAATCCCACTGGTATACGAGTATCAAACGGAGTTGGATATAATTATATAACTCTATGGTATCAAATGAACGAGGAGCGCGGTGCGTAATACCAGCGACGTACTGCCGATTGAAGCGTGGTTACTATGTGGACAGCGCCCTCATTCGACGTGCACGGAGCCCACTAAACTTTCATAAGTCCTCGAAATTACCAAATTTGACGGGCTGGATGAGTATCCTGACTGGGTGGGCCGCGCGGCAGTTCTTTTTTTTTTTGACGGGGCGGGGAGAATAAAAAAAAGAAAATGACAACTTTAACCACTAATCTGAGCCCAACAGTCACCAATTGACCAATTAGTCTCTCACGGCAGTGAGCGAAACTTTTTAGACATGTGGAAGGTGCCAAGAAACAATGAAAACTGAGCTGACGACGGCTTGCGTATTTGTTTTCTTAACCACTTATTAGAAATTAAAAAGTAAGGAATGCGTGGCACTGTTCAATACGTTACTTTAATATCTTCAGCACACCCATCGGTCAATATTAATAAAAAATGATTCATATTAATAATAACATTGAGTTTGTCGCGGTTTTTCTTTTGCTAGTCAATTTTATCACATTGCTAATCAAATGACAATATGATTGGCATAATTTGCTAATAATTGTTTTTTCTTATTTCCATCACTGCCTGAACTTGTAAGTTGTATAGTCATGGAGGAAACACGGCCCGTGCCGTGCATGCCGCGCGACGGCATGAGTGGTTTTACCGTGCGTTGCCGCCATCTTCACCGGCCACGTTGCGTTCACGCCCCGCACAGGCCATTCGGGAAATCACGGTGCGCTATATCGCTGGCGGAAAAAGCGTCAACATTGTCGATCTCCTTTTCCAAGTCACCCTGTAAAAATGAGTTTGGTTCCGTGGGGCAGAAATGAGTTTTATCATGATTCATGTCATTCTTGCACTTAATAGCCGACTTGTCGAGTTCAATTTTTCTGGAACGTTTTAATTAATTAAGCGATGCGAGGCATAATTGTCGAATAAATCGCAAACAGAAACGTGTCCGAGTCATCGCAGCACACATGCACTACGCACGATCGTTTGCACGAGGGGAGTTCGTTGTGTTAAGTTGAACAGGCAACGCTACTCCCTCTGGACCATCGCTAAACCGCACACATGGCTTAGACGGCTTTGGGGGGTTCGGGTTACAGTAGTAAGAGCTACCTGGCTAAAGCTAGCCGCGGATTCGGCCGCGGATTCAGAGCTTGTTTTTAGGCTGTGACTGGTTATCCCGCCCCAATGAGAAAGAAGAAAAATAATGCACGGACGGGAACCAGTCTGCTTTAGGAATCGAGGTTTTGTGAAGGTTTTTACATGGGGCGCACGGGCCGTGCGGGCTCTAGCGCGATCGCTCATCACGCACGGGCAATTACCAGCGCGATCGAAAAGTGCCGTTTTGTAGGATCCGGCAACGGTTTGGTACTGAAAAATTTAGCAATTTGAGGGCTTGGTTTGGCAAGAGGGGAACAACGGCCAAAGTATTAAAGGGGCACAGCACAACTACAACTGGCCGTGAATAGTGCATTTTTACAAGGGGCATCACGGCAACAAAGGGAATCGAGGGCATTGGCCGCCGTGGCCGTTGTGAATTTCAAACCTTGTGTGACTTATTTTATTCTTCAAATGTTACCGTAAAGGCCGCCCGGAGTATAAGACGCAGGGACATTTTTCAGCGTAAGAATCAACGTATAAGCCGCGGCCTATATTCCAAAAATTACGGGACCAATCGTGTACACTACCTTTAATCGGAGTTACCGGTCCGAAATTTCGAGTTAGCGTGGGCATGTTAATACATGATTTGCTATTCTTTTGAGGGGAATAAATGTTTACTTCGAGTTAAACAGGTTTTCGAGTTAACCGGTTTTGACTTATCGAGATTTCACTGTACATGTACTCCTGTTGTATACAAGTACATGTACACATGTACTGTAGGTACATGCCCATGTCCCAGTACTGCACTGGCCTATCCCCAGATGACCTGAATAGAACTGTGTGTCAAGGAGCAGGTACAAAAGGTCACAGTTTGTCTGGCCTGTGGAATGTGGTACATGTAGACACAACATCAGTGACCAAGCATGGCCACAAGTATATCAGCATTGTAATCCCATTAGTGATGAAGTGACTTTGAGGTCAAAAGTTTTACTGTGACACTTGAACATACTGTGACTTGAACATTGCCCTTTTGCTACTCAGTAAAATCGTGATTCAAAAGTTGTTCCTCGTAACTGTTTGGATTTAGTTCACAGCTTGGGATCAATGAATTGGGAATTTGTTCGCGGGACTGCTTTGCTTGTTAATTAACTTTTGACCACAACAGTATGGGTACATGTACGCACATGTATACACAACGTGGGTGTAGAGTTATGAACAAGACTAATCAAAATAAATTTAGCGCTATTTTGTCTCTGCAATACATGCACTAAATAATAATTTTAAGAAATCTTTGGAGGCACTTCTAGTTCTGTAGTTTAACCCTGATGCCAGTTCAATTTTTTTTCATATGCATGGCCCTGCTAAATCCAACAATTTCAAACAAAACTTAAATGAGAAGCCTGATGAATACAACAAAATCCAACAGCAAATTTTGGGGTCCAAAAGTGTGACTCTTTTTGTGGTATCCCTGTTACACCTGACCTGTGTAATTTCCAATCAAGTATCATTAAAATTGATTAAAATTTAAATTATTGCTGGGCCGGAAGATACATGTACATGTACATGTAATGTACACAATGTACATGTACATGTACATTTTGTGTACATGATTGGTACATGTACATGTAATTGTTGCAATTTTTAGTAATGGGCGGATTTGGGGGGTTAGTATTTTGTAGGATATATCGTCACCGTTTTCACGAACTGACACTTACGCGCACCTGGGTGTCAGTTCGTGAAACCGCGTACTAAGTACATTTCGGTTTCACGAACTGACACCCAGGTGTGCGCGCGCACATCGGACACTGACTCGCTAGAGAAGACTTCGTTTTCACGAATTGACACGCAAGCATGTAGCGGAAATACCATTCCAAGAAAAACGCTTTAAAAGCTTTGACACGAATCTACTCCATCTGTATACTTGTGGTTTACAGAAACATTGAACTGAAAACCTCTAAACTCGTGAAATTAATGAAAATGTGGTTAGCGCGTGCTCCCCTACTTGGGTGTCAGTTCGTGAAAATGAAAATGACTCTGTTCTGTAAAATACGCGCGCGCCCTGGCACTCACGCGCTAGAGAGTTCGTGGTGTTGGTGACGATATCGTTCCACTGACCTGTTCAAAGTTTTGCATTGTTGGATGGCGAAAAAAAGGTCCTTGTACACGTACGCATACTGTATGATTGCCGAACTGGCAGACAATACTCAACTGTGCGTCTGATGAACTAGAAAATGCCACAAACCTTCTCGCAATCAGGCACGCACGCTTCCCACATGGCAACGTACGTATGTACATGTATGCTGCAGGATATGGGGCGGCTTTTTGTGTAGGGTCCACATAACACCCTACTACACAAAACTTTTCCCCCTCATGTAGGGTTCCTGTAAGACTTTTTGTGCAGTGTACATGTACACGTGGTAAATATAGGACAGTCGGATCCGCTCCCCTGAAATATCACTACATGTACAGTACATGTATAATATATTTTGTACACACTTTAATGTTGTATGACGTTTTTCTCTCGTGTAGGATTCGATTCCTGGTGTTGGTCTTTTTATGCAGTGTATGGGACATAGATGTAGATTCCCCAAGCAAATATAGCACTGGCGGCGCTGTATGATTTTTGCTTTTTACTTTGTGCACATTTCAATGGTGTAGGACTGTAGGTGTGTAGGATCCTACAATATATGGAGTAAAAAGCTGCCCCACGTACATTGTACATGTACATGAACACTATCCTAGAATGGTGCCTTGCCAGTCAAGTTCGAGATCGACCAATAGTGCATACTACACACGACTGTACTTGTGAAAAACGCATAGGCGGAGTAATCACTATTTCCTGGTTACGGTGATGAGGCTTCAAAGTTTTTCTGGTCGCCATTTTATTGATCAGGGATTTTCTATTGCAGTCGATAAACAAAAATAAACGACAGAAGACCTTTCCTGGTTTAAATACGGCCAGCTGAATTTCGGTAAATTTTGACGATTTCCTTGTCTAACTTTGAGGGTAAAATTCTAACATAAGGGGTAATCTGTCGATGTTCTAGTGTCACTAATGTGATACACCACATTGTGTTCATCTTAAAAACATTCAGTCACTCGACAAAAACTGCTCCGGATAAACGGTACAAATCGCGCGGAAAAATTACCGGGGGCGAATAAAAAAAACATTTCGCCGGTATCGGCAATTTGACTTTAAGAATCGGGGTATCACGCACGGGTGGAATTTGATATCCAATGCAAACCAAATTATTTTGTTGTTCGTTTTGTTCATTTGTGCAATAATGCATTTAAAATGCGAAAAACAAAAGTCAGTTCAGAGGAGGATGCACGATACTTACTGCGCCATGTATACGTCCGCCAGCCAGCTGCACATGGCCTGGGACTATTTGACGGAACGCGGGCCATGACGTATAGAGAATTTGTCAAGAAGTACAACGATTCGATTTACACATTGCGCGGGCACTGTAGAAGCAGCGCGCCAAAAGGCAACTAAATTCTCACTACGTTCCGTAGACTGCGTTCCATAGATACATGTATGTTCTAGTCCGTGATGATCAAGTGTACTTTTGTGTGTGCGTGCGTGTGCGTGAACGTACATATGTAGCACGGACTACGGTAAATTCAAGACTGAATGTGCAGTCTATTGGAAAACAGGTGTTTGCGTATTCGGTGAGCGCGAACACGCGCTGTGGTATTCCTGTCAAACTTTGAATCTGTCATTTGCTTGAGATAAGCTTATATTTTCCTTTTATTTAATCATTTATTGGCAAATAATTGTTGCGTTTGTTAATTGTAAATTATTTTTGTATTCCTAACAAAATGATAAAAAAAATGAGGCAAGTGATAAATGCAGAGAGCAAGTTTCCTTGATACATGTACATGTACATGTAATGTATTTTGTAGTTACTTAATGCATCACAACTTTTTAGGCTGAAATTGTACACCAAATGACCAAAAATATAAATCAACAAAAATCCGTAACTTTGCATAGGGTTACCATATCATGACAAATGACCCCTTATTTTATTTCTAATTGTTGACTCTTTCCAGTGATATAACATTTAAAAGAATTGAACTTTGAAGCAACTTTAAATTTTCATGAATCTACCTAGGCCTAGAAGTATTCTGTGAAGCCCTGTGTAAAACTCTACAAGCTCTGTAAAACTCCACAGATACATGTACATTTACATGAATGTTTGTCGCTCTAATCGATCTTTTCGTGTCATTTTTACAAACTTGAGTTCAGGTTATTATAAACAACACACAATACATCAGTCATACAATAAATGATGCCATGCGCCGCACGTAACTCCATGATGAAAGCGCGAGCGAACTTGACAATCAACTTGGTCGATTTTGCCTGGTAACCTATGCACAAAATATAACCTGGGTACCAGGCACAATCGACCAGTGGTTGGCAAATAGTCGCTGATTGAACTTGGCCGTACCGTACGTGTAAATCTGGCTTCTGCCCCCTGCATTCGGAATTAGAATGCTGATGGAGGGATCGAAACCAGTCTATATCAAGCTTCGTGTCGTATGCATGCTGCAGCAGCCGTACGTACATATATGTACATTATGTAGTACACCGGTACCGCATACCAGTTCTGGCCCGCGTGCATCTTGGCCGCCATTAAATTTGAGGCCTGTTTCTAGTATTGTTACCCAAGGGGTTAGGGTTTTAAAGAAAGTGTCCTGAATTGCAAAATCTTTATACATACATGTATGTCAGATGTAACAGGGACACCAAAATTGGACCCAAAATTTATAGAATGACCTATAAGTGCATATTTGGAACATTATAAAAGCAATGGTATGAAGTTCATATGAAGCATTTACAATTTTGTAAATTGCAGGCCTGATCATAGTGTACATGTACATGAAGCAATTAGCAATGCATGTCCAATACACTCCTGATTGCAGTCACCTTGCTCCATGATTATGCCTGCTGTGATGACAGGTCAATAAATTAATTGCATGGGCGCAGCCAAGAAAAAGGAAAAAACAGGGAGCGAGCGAAAGCAAGCTTACACCTCGGACAACATCTGTGAGTCACCTGTGGAGATGAAATGGAACGACCCAAAATGGAACATTCCTGAACGATCCCCTGCCTTGCATAATCCACACAGGGGAGAGAAAAAAATGCACACTTGTGTGTGGACTGAAGATTCTAAATAAATTCAGCATTTCGTCACATTGACGTTGTTTCTGCGGGGCCTCAGGTTCTTAAAATATTTCTGGACAAGCAAGTAGCTCTGGTGGGCTGTTTTCCAGACAAAATGAAAAATAAGGCAAGGGTATACTAATGTATACCCCTGTAGGAACTTGAAATCCGACTAGAAATATTTTCTTAAAATTGAAAGGATTTCAATACAGGATACAGTTTTTGTACTTGTACAGTATGTTATGTACAATGTACAAAATGTGTGGAAAAACTCATGTGTTGCTGTACATGTTTGTACTGTGCATGTTTTGGATTTAAAGGCAGTGTACACGATTGGTCATTGTTGCAATTTTCAGAAATGGGCAGATTTGGGGGTTAGTATTTTATAGGAAATATCGTTCCACTGACCTGTTCAAAGTTTTGCGTTGTTGGTTGGCGAAAAAAAACGAGGGAAAAACGGCGCTCGTTTTCAACCGTCGGGCGGATGATAGCCTTTAGTCAAGGCGCGCGCGTGGCTACCTGTGCGTGTTACGCGCCCCGAATGCCAGCATGTCCGGGGCGCGCCACTCGTCCAGGTAGCCACGCGCGCCTTGACTGAAGGCTACAGGGCAGTTCCAGCTGGAAATCGTTAGAAAACGATATACACTGTATATTTCCACTTTTCTTGACAACGACAGCACACCTTGGTGCTATAATTTCACAGGATGATTGAGACTACTATTAGCTTACAGTCTAGTAAGGTATTTCGTAATAATTCAGTGAAAAAAATTTGAGAGGATTACCAATCGTGTACACTACCTTTTAACAACAATTTTTAAAAGAGGTTTGTATGCATGCAAAAAACAGTACACTGACGGGTTCAAGATCTTCTCTCTCCACACATGCTACATGTAGCAACATAAACTTCAATTATAAATTTATGTAAAAAATAACAGTACCGGTGGGAGCTCAAGTAATCCATTTGGATGCATTTTGGGGGATATTGTCTGCAATGACTAAACTCTACCGGTAGAACAGCACAAACCGCCGTATTTTTTTGTTGACTGAACAAAGCATGGTACCTGCATACACGTACATTGTACATGTACGATACAATTTGTACGTGAACATGTAGATGACAAGCAAGAAAGTTGTGTTACCATATTTTGTTTTCTGTTTGAAACTAAAAACAATAAATACGAAAAAATTATAGTACCAGAGAAACAATATTTGACATACATGTACAGTGTATGATGCACCTACATGTAATCAGCAAAATAATTAAGATACCAAAACATTTATTTGGAAGAAAAAAAATAAACAATAAATTTCTACTTACTTGTTGTCTTTCCCGACATGCTTATAACACACTCCGCACTTCGACCAATTTCTCGTGAGTTGAAAGGACGGACACGAACTGCTACTTTAACCGACGACATCTTGCTGGCTGTTTACTCACGTTGTGATCACCAGTAATGCAAAAAAAAAATAAAAAATTCTGTGTATCTTCTACCTATAATATTTGGCACAGGCAGCTGTACGTTTAGTTGCAGTCCGTCAAAGTTTTCCAAGGTACTTTTTTTCGTTGGCGGCCATTATTGAATTTCCAGCTGTTGTATTGCTCTCAACGGCCACAAGTTCTAAAAACATCCTTTGACGGGAAGAGATTCCCCGACACAAAAGAGGATTTCATGGTTCAATGCCGCATCGCATGGACACAATATGCTGGTGGAAATTACTCGGGACATCGCGGGACACAACGGTACGTCGCGGGATGAATTATCTCTCCGTTTCCGAGTCCAGCCCCCCCCTGTGAGTGTGAGTGAATGTGTGTCTGTGCACGCATATGCTCAGCTGTTGCTCACTGTGAATATTCCTGGCTAGGTTGGAGAGGCCAAGTGCGTCATCACCAGTGGGGCCCCATCTCCCCGTTCGTCGGTGGAAATGCCACACAGGATTGGGCTCAGCCTCAGTGGCCGTCGGTGCATACACGCAAACCTCAGCTCCCCAAGTCTCTGCCCGTATGTACATGTACACTCTCCTTTTCCCGCCGTCAGTTAATGGCACTTGTCGGAATGAAAAACAAGGTTTGATTTGATTCCCCGTTGAACGCTCTCTCGCCCGCTCTCCCTCAGTCTCTTTAATAATCGGCTGGCTGGCTGTGGCTGCCTGCCCACGGCTATCAAGCCAACCAGCTACATGTACATGTAGGTATAATTAGCATATCCACTCACTACAGTCCTTCTGTTGCTTGTTGTGTTCTAAAACCTACTTCATTTTTGAAATTCTCCATCAGCTTTCCAGATTTTTTTTTTAACCTGAGGAATGAAAAAGACAAAAATACGGGCAACTCAGATTCACATGTTGAATATAAACAAACAGGAGTGTGTAAAACAAGTTGGCTTGATAATGCACAGCTTGCAGTTTCGATTCACTGCAATAAATAATACCAAGTACATGTATCTATTCACAGTGGCAAATATGGACCTTGCCATGGACAGATACCACAATACCACACAAGGGATTAATGTCAATTAATCTTCTCTGTTTTGGAGTGAAAGGTCAGTGTGTACATTCACACAGGGTAACTGCACATATTGCCACAATGTGCCATAAAAACAATAGCACTGTCTGCAAACGAACGCAAAGCATGATGACTGGTGCACAGATACAGGGTTTCAGTGATACTTGTCCATATGGAGAATTGTTTAATTTTCAACATGTTACGGGATTTCATATGAATTTCTGACATACATGTCTTTACAAACAGCTGTACTAAAGGGACACATTGCTTTGGATTTTGCGATTTGGGCTATAAAACTGAAATGGATATATGGTTGGGAAGCTTTTTTTTTAATTAATGTTTTTAAAGATTCACATAACTATCCCTTCAAATTGCGTGGTTTTTGTTTAATTTAGTGACAAATAACGGTCCGCCATTTTGTAGAACCAAATTTTTTACTCCACAAAATGGCGGACCGTGTTCACCAGTCGTATTTCCAGTCGCAGCTGGTGGAAGCACGTTCTTTTGATCCATTTTGATGTACTGTGGCACGGCGCGCAGCACTGGCGATATGTGTCGCGAGGTAGAGAATGATCATCTGATACATTTGTTTGTAGGTTTACAAGGCCACTGGCTGCGGCGCCAGCCTAAAGACTCTTACAGCGTATTTTGCGCATTATTTAGACGGTGTTATTTACTACTGGAAATAAGTATGTTTCGCGGGTCAGATGTTAAGGGTCAGAGGCCAATTTTTTTTTTTTGTAATCACTACTCACTAATTACAACACATTATACGTGTTTTTTTGCATGAACAACTCTTATAAAAGATAAGGAACATTTCCAAACAGAAAAATTTCATGACATTTGAAGGCAATGTGTCCCTTTAAGTACTTGTCCACTGGGTCTGTCGCCCTTTTTGTACAACGCCAAAAACAGTGATTGAGAGATTCTGTAGATCATTGAGAAATCTTACAAAATGGGTGTCTGGTGAAAGGAAACCAATGCTTGACAGTGGCCGACATTTCTTGTGAATTTGTCTCGAATGCCGAGAGATTTTGGAGGTCTCGCCCTACGACAAAGTCTTCTGCTAGGGGAAGATTTCACATGCATGCCCAACCTTCATGTGAAATAATCTCCTGCTGTTGAATTCCCTGGTGGTCGTGCAAAGACCACGCATGACCCAAGTTTTTTATGCAACCATGTAAGTGTACGACGAGCTTGGTTGTTCACATTGTACTATAAACATTTTTCACCCACGTGACCAGATACATGTGTAGACCACCACAAAGTGATATCATCGCAGTATCAAATGAGGCTGGTTAAATTCATTTATTTCTCAAAATTACAGCGAAAGCCAATCGTGTATACTACCTTTAAAACAGGTGCGTGCGCACACAGTGCGTTTGGCTCACTTGAATAAGCCAGTTCGGTATCTCAAAGGTCAAAGGCTATTCGGGATAAAATTGCTGACGTAATGTCACGCGATGTTACGCAAACGCCCATTCCGATTGAATTGAACACGTGCGCGTTTGAATTGAATTTGAATTTGAATTGAACACATGCGACCACCTTGCACGTTCATACGCGCGTGAGGTCACAGGTCATTCGGGATAACTGTCATATTGTGCACATGTGCAGTTTAAATACCGAACTGGCTTACAATGTATTTAGCATCACTACACTACATGCATGTGGTCCATGACGACACCATGAAAAAGATGTTATATACATGTACATTTGTACATGCAGGGGAAGGAAATGTGTAGGCACCATACACTGTCATATGACTGTATTTTGCCACGACTGCATTTGGGCTGGTGTGAGATACAGTGTACATATTTGTGGGTCATTCCACCAGGTTGGGACACAGTGTGTTACATTGTATATGACCAAATGTTTTTGTGTTGCAGTTTGTGTTTTGTAATTAGTATACAGAGTGAGTTTGTATAATTATTTATATAAATGTTAAACATTTTACAAAAAGGAAATGTGCATTTTCATGTCAGACCATGTTAGTACTAAATGTTAAGTCCAGACTGCCTTCATTTTTCGTCATTTTAATACATAAATAATTATGCAACTTACTATACATGTATGTACTAACTAAGACACAATGCTACAAGAAAACACTTTTTGTTATGGTTGCCAGTGTCCAAATAGCTCAGAAACAGCAAGAACAAAAAAAACATGCATGTGTGGATGTAACAGTGGACACAGTGTCCATGTTACGTCCACACTCACGTCTGTTCTTGCTGTCTCTGCTATATTTGGACACTGACTACCATAAAAAAAGTGTTCTTGTGTTGCATACATGTAGTACACATTCTTAGTACCCATGGTGAATTTCCCATAAAGTGTTGAAAAAACACAAAATGGAAATATGTATGGCCATGTTACGTCAAACTGGTTACGTCAAACTGGTTATGTCAAACTGGTTACGTCAAACTGGTTACGTCAAACTGACACATTTCTTTATATTTTTGGTAAAATATAATTTACATGATTTAGAACTTTTTAAACTATTGCTCACCCAAAGACTGATGTTACATGAAATAACTGAATCAAATGTAATACATGTTGTACTTTTAAAGATATGGATAAATAAATGTCACACACTGAATCCAGACTGGGGTTAATGGCAGTTGTTTACACAAATGTATGTGCCAAAAGTAAGAAGTGCACAGGCAAGAGAAGAATACTGTATACATGTACATACATGTATATCACATATGGGTCATTCTATAAATTTGGGGTTTAAAAGTGACATTTTTGGTTTCCCTGTTACACCTGACCTGTGTAATTTCCCATCAAGTATCATTAAAATTTACTTCACACTATTTTTTACATGTTTGGCAGGTACTTTGCTTTATATAATCACTATTGGAGATAGAAGGCATTAACCCTAACAATCCCCATCCAGCCAAACTCCAACACTAGGTTTTGTTGGAATTTGACGGGTTAGGTGCTGTGTACTTTTGATGTAGTGTTGGATTTTGTTGGATTTTGACGGAATGGGTACTGTAGCTAGCTGCACAGTAACAGTATTGGGTTTGACTGATTGGGGAAGGTTGGTTCGATCAATGGCTACATAGAGCTCTGGTGTTGGGATGTGTGTGTGGCTGTATGTTTTGTTTGACATGCACTGAACAATGGGGTACGGAAGTAGAACAAACAATGGAATCAACAGCTTGTATGGTGTCTTACATAATACTTCTAAGGAACACATACATTGAATAATGTATGTTGCATAATTAGGGCTTGAATATTTTGCAATGAATACAGTTGTTAGATTTTGACTGAATGGGTACTGTATGTCCCCATTGTTCATGCTGTGCATTTGGCCAAGTGTACCCACTCAATCAAAACCCAACAGCTAAGGGGGTGTTGGAGTTTGACGGGTTGTGTACTGTTAGACCGCGTTCCCACTCGAATTGGGAAAAGGTGGATCAAGATCCGGCATTTTGGTGTGACCGTTGTCTAACCGCAACGAAACCGCAAGTCGCGTTCCCACTTATGCTTGATCCACCTTTTCGAACGGAAGTGTCGAGTCCAAAAGGTCACCGAGTTCGGTATTACGCATGCGCTTGCTTGCTGAGCGCGCGCTGTGTGGCTGTGTTGCATGCTGGGACGGGTCAAATACATGTGCGATGTTTTGATGTTCGAAGTTTCAACATGGAGGAAGAAATCCAAATGCTTCTCGGTCTGATTTTGCCCATGGATGCAGAGAGCAGTCCAAACTTAATCGTAATATTATAAGTACTGGCTCGAATCGGATCGTAAAACGTATTTTCTTCAAACTTTGCTACGGTTGTTGTTCTATGACACGCTGCAGGCTATACACTAACACGGAATTATTTGTGGACATGGAAAAATAAGTAAAATTACACGAATGAAAAAGGTTTAGAAGCGGACGACTTTCCAGTACGGAACGAAAGGAATACACATGTACGCTGAATGGATGCATGCACGCTTGCATCGCGCACGCGTGGTGACACATTTTGTATACAGCCCGTAGTTCAGTAGTTGTTTATTGTGCATGTCGTGCACGTGGGAAATTTTCACATGAGCTACACGCCTAAACGTATTTCTTCGTTCATCAGACCGCAAACTGTTCGCGCCACTCGTGCACCAGCCGGATGTTGACAGGTCAAATTGCCGGATCAGATCCACCTTTTGCGTTCCCACTTGATCGTGATCCACCAATTGCAGGATCTGATCCACCAATTGGGGGATCTGTATCCTGGTCTTTAGATGGATCAAGAAAGGTGGATCAGATCCTGATCCACCTTATAACGGTTAGCGTTCCCACTTACACAATTGCAGGATCTGATCCACCAATTGGGGGATCTGATCCGGCAATTTGGCAAAAGGTGGATCAGATCCGGCAATTGGTGGATCTAGTGGGAACGGGGTCTTAGTGTTATGGCAAGTGGGCTGTTGGAGTTTGACGGGTTGGGTATTTGTTAACCAGCAACAGTCAAATATGGTGTTGGAATTTGACGGGTTGAGAAAGTCTTCTAGTAAAAGAGCTTAGGGAGTTAGGGTTAAAGAATGTGTCCTACATTGCAAAATCTTAAACATGTCAGATGTAAAATTGGACCCCAAATTTATACATGACCAACGTACATTGTACATTGCTTCAGAATGCAATTTGTACACTTAAATGTAGTAAATTTTTCAGGAAATTGGCCTCATACATCCCTTTAGAATGAGTAGAAGTGATTTAAAGTTAATGAAAGTCAGGTTTAAATAACAGACTTTGTTTTTACATTTAAAAATTGACAGAAATTTTAAAAAAATCGAAAAATGATTTTTATTAGTGATTAAAAATAAAATTGATTTCCATTGATTTAAATCATGATTTAAATCAAGTGATTTAAATCAAACAACCCTGTGTACAATTGTATGCTTTCAGTGAACTGAGACTCTTCAATGAACTGCAACAATTTCTGGTTTACTCTGGATATAACGATTTCCTCTGATCTGTGTGCTGTCAGTGTCAAGACTGAAACAAGAATCTTGTGGAAACCTTATCAATTGACTTTTGACATTTGAAAATGGTCTGGCCCAGACTGCAGGACACAGCATTGGGTGCACACTGCAATCTTCTCTCATTTGCAATCCATATTGAAGAAAATGCTGATTTTAGTGCCTACATGTACATGTAGTCAATCACTTGGACTGAATGCATGCAAGTTTTAAATAGCTACAAATGTACATGTACGCATATTGGGAACATATAAATGTATGTGTATGTACAATATGTCAAAAAAAAATTGCAATTTGTTTAGCAAAACAACAGGTATTCACTTTTAAATAAGCCATCGATAAAAAAAAAACCACCTTTAGTTAAATGCAGTAATTGCTTCACAAATACATTGTATACAGTGTAGAAATATTTAAGGCCATACAGTAACTTGGGTATACATTTGTATACATTTGTACGTACTATGTACGTGTATGTTTGTGTCCATCACATGCGGGAAAGCAACTAAGAATTAAAGCATTTTTGGAGGGTTTCAGATGTACAAACAGGAAAATGTTGGGGGGTTTTTTGTCAACAAAAAATGTTACAAGAAAACATTTAAAAGAAAAATAATTAATGTTTTTGAAAAGTATTTGTACATAGTACATTTCTGAAGCTGATGCATCCATACTCCGACAGAAAATTTCAATCTACATGTACAAGAATTTACCCACTAATACATGTAGATAATGGAAGAAAAAACCTTTTTTTGGATCGATGTTCTCGTTTTTTTTAATGTGCTGCATGTTAACCGTTTGAAGCCGGAAGACGTCTATAGATGCCAACACAAATTAATTGCCACCAGGCTGGATGACGTCTATACATGCCATTTTCTGCAGTTTCAATCCATTGTTGGATTATTGTGTATGTTACGCTTGGCTGCACAGGCATCTTGTGTCCATTTCGCTTGGCTGCACAGGCTGCCCCGCACCCGGTTGCCTCATTAACAAAAAACGTACTCAAGGGGTTAGTTAAGATGGATAATATGGTAGGAATTACACATGTATGACTGTCTAGCTCCTAATTCAAAATCTGACATTTGTAAACTATTTCTAATTGCCATTCAATCTTTTTAGTAATGTCTCACTGTAAGCCTATCTACAGTAATACTAATATACAGGACATGTATTTAGCAGTTCAATTTGAACATTCATTTTTTAATACATGTACATGTATTACAAATTTACATCACCATAAGCATGTGGGTTATTCCATAAATTAGGGTACCAACTTGCGACATTTTGACCCAAAATGGAAAAATTCATTGAGAGGAGATTCATTAATAATGTTCACTATAACTTAAAGATATTGACATTCCTCATTAATTGTAGCCAAAATCAGATATTTTTTACTCCAGATACATGCCAAAATATCATGTCAAAACCCATTCACGGTTTTAGTTTTCTGCTTATTTTTGTGATAATTCATGCTCAATGTGGTATGTTTATTTTAGAATGTATTTTTTTTCTTACCCGGATAACACATCAAGGTTTATTGTGAAAATAACTTGATTACACTAAAAATAACAATTCAGTGCATGAGTGCGTATGGGGACACCATTTGGTGTCCCATTTACACGTGAAACCTAGTAAATAGCCCCCCCCAAAATATTTTCAAGCATACAATCTGTTGTGATTTCACACTTATCAAGTGGGACATGTAATTAATGGTGATAGATTTGGATTTGCCAGTAAACCCAATTATCTTTTTATTTCTCAGAAACATTACACAAATTTCACGTGTAAAAGGGACACCAAAAAAGTGGGTCTTGTTTACATGTGAAACATTTTGGCTAACACACTGTCAATCTCGGGCAACTAGTTATTAAATCATTTAAAGGAAACATGATTTAGGATTTATATTGCATTATTCCTGCTTAAAACAATAAAGTATTATCTTGACAATGATATTTTGTGTCCAGAGACAATTATTTCCCAGATTAAATATGAGAAACAAATTCTTGAAAATGTTTGTCCAAGCTACTCCGCCCCCTGAGTGGGACCCTCATTAACATAAGTGTGAGACGTAGACCGAGGCACATTACATATTCTGCTCGAGCCGGCCCCATTCATCACGCGTATGCATTGAGTGTACATTCTTCGTCCGAAATCTAAGCAAAATAGTGTTTTTCGGCCATGCCGACAAGGTGTGTGGCTGCTGGGTGCAGCAAAACAACGAAGGCTGGAGTAAGCCTTCATTTATTTCCAACTGATGCGAAATATCGGAGAATTTGGACAGCGAAAGTGAAGGTGACAAGAGCGTTATGTAGCGACCACTTTGACTACCGTCGTGTTTCGATACTGGTATTTTCAAATCATGGGATGACCATTAAAAATATGCTCAAGTCCACTGCCATTTACCGGGTCCAGTCGATCCATGAATTTCAGTGCCTCGGTCTATGTCACGAACAGCACCCTCAATTTGAGTCTCAACAAATTCCAAAAAGGGGGGGTTAATTTTTGGGCGGCAAATAATCACACTAAAACTTCACTTGAACCAGTTTGGCTTTTAATTCACATTTAATACATATAAATGAAGTTATTCATGAAATAACATGTGATCCGGCCAGTTTGAGAAGCATGTTTCCTTTAAATATGGTGCCATTCTTAAGCAGTATTAACATGCTTTAACATAATGAAGGGCAATTTTTCATACACATATGTGCACATGGTAGTATTTGAGAACCAAACAATGCATTTCAACAGCAGTTTTTAAAATGTCGCAGCTTTGGTGTCCCTTTTACACGTGAAACCGTGAACTATTTAGGACACCATACTGTCAGGAAATTAGTCAGATGTTTCATCCTTTGCTACCAGATATTTAGGTAATACAAGGGAAACAAATATCACAATGTAAAGAGGGACACTAAAGTCATTGGCCACCACATTTATGGAATCACCCACGTACATGTACATGGGTCATTTCATAAATTTAGGGTCCAAAAGTGTCACATTTGTTGGTGTCCCTCTTACACCCGTCTGTGTAATTTCCATCAAGTATCATTAAAATTGACTTCACACTATTTTTTACAGGTATTTGTTTGGCAGGTACTTTGGCTTTACATAATCACTCTTGGAGATTGAAGGCATTGCAAAATCTATACATGTCACTATGTAACAGGTACACCAAAAATGTCACACTTTTGGACTTCAAATTTATGGAATGAGAGACATACAAATTAACATTTACAATGTACAATGTACAATGTACATATGTACAATGGAGCTTTAGAGCAAAAAGTGCAAAGTCTGTCTGAGTCAAAGTGGACAATCAGGCCGGCATTTATCTCCAGTTCTGGTAGCATGAAATGACTGAGAATATTTCTATTCCCCCTGGACGGGATGCTAGTCCATCGCAGGTTACTCCCCAGCTAATGCCGGTACCCATTTATACTCCTGGGTGGAGAGAGGCAAGTGGGGATGAAGTGGCTTACCCAAGGACACAACATATGGCCAGTAGCTGGATTCGAACCCCTGGCCATCTGATGGAACTTTAGAGCTTTAAATTAATGCCCTCCAATCTAGCAAATCATATGGATCCCAAATTTTTTATTGAGCAACAAAATATACAAATTAAATATATACAAAATGTAGTCTGTGCTCATTTTCCAAAACAATTATTTGGTTTTTTGAAATGCTGCTTTTTTAGCAATATAAAAGTTATTCACTTTCTCATGAGAAATTCAATGAATAAATCCGCAGGGCATATTTTTGGTGTATTTAAGGTGTGAAAGCAACAATGAATCAAAGTTTTCAGGTTTTTCCGGAGGGTTGCAGATGGCAAGAATAGAAAAAAAAATTCATGAGACAATTCATGAGAAGAAAAAAAATTGAATTTGTTGAAGAGCACAGATAATATAAATTGAGATTGGTGCTGAATTGGTCTAAATTTAGCATAAGGCCAACTAAAAACTTATGTTGCCCTTAAATGGGAAATATCGGGCGGGAGGGTTGGTCGGTCGATTTCTTTCTTTCTTTCTTTTTACCATCCATGAAAACAATACGTGTTGTGCAACGTGTAAGTCGGGAGGCAAAAAGTAAGCTTATTTAAATAAAGTAAGATGGCAAAAAACACAATTCTGCTGTCGTAGCTGTATTTAAGGACAATGATTTTAGTAAAACAAAAGGTGAGATTTTGAAAATTTCTTTAAAATGAAAAAAAAAAAAAAAAAAAAACAGGACCCGATTTCTGTGACTTTTAGGGTCAGTCGCAGAGGGAGGGGGGTCCTAATGACAGTAGGTTAACGTTTACATTATTTTTTATTTAATTACTTTCAGGTGGTTTGTTTTTTATTGAAATCCTTTTTTTTTTTTTTTTTTTTTTTTTTTTTTTTTGAACCATTGTACCATTTGCTTAAAACATTTTTTTTAAATAAGTCAATTTAAATGACCTTCATTAAAAGTCCAGTATAACCACAATGCACACAATTGTCCATGAATTTCAGTACTTGTCAAATCCCTTTTATTTATCATATTTTCTACAATACATAGTTTGTCTAAATATCTTTGTGGTATTATAAGTTACAGCATCATCATCATACCTACTGCACATTTCACAACCATGGTGGAATAAATATATTATTAAAAATGAAATGCAGCCACCATAAATATCACCATGTAGGCCTATAGTTTGTTTTCTTTTCAGAAAGATTTTAGTTTAACCCCATGAGTATGGTATTTTACGGGAGACGTCGGGGTGCCGCGGCGGCTCTGGCAGCCAAGCGAAACGGCCACAATGTGTTTGTGGAGTCAAGCGTAACATATACACAATAATCCAACAATGGATTGAAACTGCACAAACAGCGGCCAATGGCGTCATCCGGCCTGGTGGCACCGTTTAATCAAAAAATGGATTGAAACTGCACAAACAGCGGCCAATGGCATCATCTGGCCTGGTGGCACTTTTGTTTGCGCCATATGGCGTCATCCGTACGCAAGGGGTTAATATACCCCCCCCCCCCACCAAAATCGGTAAGGAACAGCAAATCTTGTGTTTATAATTGTATATTTTAAACACTTGGCACAACCTTTAATTTTGTCCAGGACAGTGCAATATTGGGGAAGAAAGTTTGTGTTTTCTGTGTTAGAAGTTCTTGGCACCATGTACATGTATAGTCACTCAAATTGTTCACATACAAAATACATGTTGATTTCTTCCTCATTTTTTTACAGATTTTGCCGACATAAATCTTGAAATAACAGGTTGGGCCACATGTTTAGACAGTTGTAATCAAGGAGGGTTGGTTATTTTCCAAGATTTTGCTGTTCTTGACCGATTTTGGTCCATATGTTCGTATGGTGAAAATTTCAAAAATTTGGGGTGTGGTAGCACTATCTGGACAGCGTTTTTAACGGTCTGGGTGGGTTCTCTGTCATCTTAGCTATACAAAACTGCTAACGGCTAGTCATCTTACTCACCATTTTCCGAAATATTGGACATTAAAATTGGACTCCATGCATGCAAACGATTTCAACTCGTTTCAGCCATTTTGAAATGACATCACTGGGTTCGAAACAGCTTGCCGACGGCTGTTTGATGAGAGCACAGCTACATGTACACATGTACATTGTACATGTAGCTTAATCACAATTTCAGTGGAACATCTCATGCAAAATCGTGATAAGCTAGCTGTGCTCTCATCAAACAGCCGTCGGCAAGCTGTTTGGAACCCAGTGACGTCATTTCAAAATGGCTGACACCCAGCGGCGGCGATTTCTCGTCAAGATTGGGGGGAACGGAGAAAAAGCGCACAACCAACAATAATTGTTATAGCATTTTGTACTCGGTGTCTTTTGTGTATCCTAGGAAATTTTTTAAAATGTGAGTTTGTATATGCCGGCAATCGTGGACCTACATGTAGGACAAAAGAATTCGAGTGTAGACAAAGGGTCCACGTTTGACCGAACGTCCACGATTGAAAATCGTGTACAAAACCAATGGGAGGCCTTCCGAAAAAGTTAGAGTATAAACAAAAGAGGAACAATGGGAGGTCCACGATTGCACCCGTTTACATGACAATGTATGCTGATGTGTGTATTCTGGTCCATGTAAAAGCCAATGACCCATAAAATGTATATGACCATGGGGAAATCATTTTTTTTTTGGGGGGGGGGGACACTGCCATAGCCGTCCCCTCCCCAAAAAATATTTGGGGGGGGAGACATGTCACCCCCACCCCCGGGATCGCCGCCTATGCTGACACCAGTTGAAATCGTTTGTACGCTAGCATGGAGTCCAAGTTTAATGTCCAATATTTTGGAAAATGGCGAGTAAGATGACAAGCCGTTAGCAGTTTGGGATAGCTAAGAGAACCCATCCAGACCGTTAAAAACAGATAGCGCTACCCCACCGCACGCATTTTTGAAATTCTCACCGCACGAACATATGGATGGGCAGGACGTGTGCTATAATTTTTAAGGATCAGCCCGATGTCAAAATCTGCCAGCAGCCACACTATAGGCTTTTTTAACACTAGAGTATCTATCCCCAGCGCAATTAAAAGCATACATGTATGTACATAAACATGATGCCTGCGATTCTGTTATGTTGTGCTGATGACATGTGTTTTTGGTGACCTTTGTGCCCTTGCTCGCCCTGGGGCGAACTCACCCCTGCACCATTTGTCACTACCATTCTCGCCCCGGGGATAAGATTTTCAACCCTGGTCCAGAGCAGGGTTGAACTCGCCCCGGGGATCAGCAATTGATCTCGTGGGTGGCTCGGAGGTGACGCGGGGGTGAAAATTTCAAGTGTGAATCAGGGCTTATTTTCACCCCCGCGTCACCCCGTACCCCTAGAAATATGGGGCTCCTACCGGAACCCCATAGAAAGAAGCTCATTTTTCCCATAGGCTTATACAGCAAGAATATATACATAAACATAATGTACCGTAATTTTCGGAATATAGGCCGCGGCTTATACGTTGATTCTCACGCTGAAAATGTCCCTGCGGCTTTTACTCCGGGCGGCTTATACGGCAACATTTGAAGAATAAAATCAGTCACACAAGGTTCGAAATTCACGACGGCCACGGCGGCCAGTGCCATCGATGCCCTAAGGCTTAGTTGCTGTGATGCACTATTCAGGGCCAGTAATTGTGCTGTGCTCCATTAATACTTTGGCCTGTGTGCCCTTCTTGCCGAACTTAACTAAGCCCTAAAATTGCTCAATTTTTCAGTACCAAACCGTTGCCGGATCCTACAAAACGGTGCTTTTTCGATCGCGCTGGTAATTGCCTGTGCGTAATAGATCCCGCACGGCCTGTGCGCCCCATGTAAAAACCTTCACAAAACCTTGATTCCCCAAGCAGACTGGTTTCCGTCTGTGCATTATTTTTCTTCTTTCTCACTGGGGCGGGAACCAGTCACAGCCTAAAAACAAGCTCTGAATCCGCGGCCGAATCCGCGGCTAGCTTTAGCCAGGTAGCTCTTACTACAGTACCCCGAACCCCCCAAAGCCGGCTAAGCCATGTGTGCGGTTTAGCGATGGTCCAGAGGGAGTAGCGTTGCCTGTTCAACTTAACACAACAAACTCCCCTCGTGCAAACGATCGTGCATAGTGCATGTGTGCTGCGATGACTCGGACACGTGGAAACCGAAGCGTTTTCTGTTTGCGATTTATTCGACAATTATGCCTCGCAGTCGCATCGCTTAATTAATTAAAACGTTCCAGACAAATTGAACTCGACAAGTCGGCTTTTAAGTGCAAGAATGACATGAATCATGATAAAACTCATTTCTGCCCCACGAAACCAAACTCATTTTTACTGGGTGACTTGGAAAAGGAGATCGACAATGTTGACGCTTTTTCCGCCAGCGATATAGCGCACCGTGATTTCCCGAATGGCCCGTGCGGGGCATGAACGCAACGTGGCCGGTGAAGATGGCGGCAACGCACGGTAAAACCACTCATGCCGTCGCGCGGCATGCCCGGCACGGGCCGTGTTTCCTCCATGACTATACAACTTAAAAGTTTAGGCAGTGATGGAAAAAAGAAAAAAAAAATGATTAGCAAATTATGCTAATCATATTGTCATTTGATTAGCAATGTGATAAAATTGACTAGCAAAAGAAAAACCGCGACAAACTCAGTGTTATTATTAATATGAATCATTTTTTATTAATATTGATCGATGGGTGTGCTGAAGATATTAACCCTAACCCACCTCAATCCTCCAAAATCCTCCTTGCAGTTTTGGAGGATTTTGGAGGATTGAGGATGAATGGTATTTAAAAAGAAAAAAAGAGGATTTTTGAGGATTGAGGATGAATGGTGTTTCAAGCAAGGAGGATTTTGGAGGATTGAGGATGGATGGTAATTAAAAAAAAAAGAGGATTTTGGAGGATTGAGGATGAATGGTGTTTCAAGCAGAGGATTTTGAAGGATTGAGGATGAACGGTGTTTAAAGCACATGAGGATTTTGGAGGATTGAGGATGAATGCATTTTTTGGGGCAGGGTAATCGGAGGATTTTGGAGGATTGAGGATGGTTCCTAGCAAAAGGGGTCTAGGGGGTTAGGGTTAAAGCAACGTATTGAACAGTGCTTCGCATTTCTTACTCTTTAATTTCTAAGTGGTTAAGAAAACAAATACACAAGCCGTAAGCTCAGTTTTCATTGTTTCTTGGCACATTCAACATGTCTAAAAGTTTCGCTCACTGCCGTGAGAGACTAATTGTACAAATACACCAGTATGCAAGCAAGACCTTCATCTGGCCTTCGTGCCCTTATCAATTTTTGTCATTGGCCTTGGTGCCTTCATTAGTGGCCTTGGTGCCCCAGGAAATGTTGACGTCACGAAGGCCAAAATGGCCTTGGCCCCCAGATTACGAATTTCGAACCCTGGTTGCCGTTTACGTTCGCTCTACTCACGTGTTGGAAATATAGGAAACCAGTCCAGAGGGACCGAATAGACTTGCAATGTACCGTAAGTACCGTTCACACCTCACAAATCATGTGGTGCGTCTGTTCGTTTTTTGTCTGTTTTATCGTTGTGTAATCCATGTTGTTTATTTTTTCACTGGTCAATTGGTGACTGTTGAGCTCAGATTAGTGGTTAAAGTTGTTATTGTCTTTTTTTATTCCCCCCACCCCGTAAAAAAAAAAAAAAACTGCCGCGCGGCCCACCCAGCCAGGACACTCATCCAGCCCGTCAAAATTGGTAATTTCGAGGATTTATGAAAGTTTATTGGGCTCCGTGTGCGTCGAATGAGGGCGCTGTCCACAGATACTCGTATACCGCCAGTAGGATTGCTTTGTCTGTTTGCCGACTCTCGATAATTGCGTTTTCAATAAGAATATCATAGCGGGAACCAGACACTTAAATTGAAGTCAGGTAAGATGACGTCGATATATTGAACCCAAACTCGCCTTTTCTTTCCGCTTATCTCATTCGTGCGCTGCTTACACTTTAGGATTGCATGTGATTTCGATAGTGGAACCATTTTACATACAAGTGCTATGCAGCACGATGACTTTTGTGGTCGGTCGTCAGCGCCGCGGTGCGGTTTATACGCCGGTGCGGCTAATACGCCAACTTTAAATCTTAATTTGCAGATTTTTGCGTGCTGTGGCTTATACTCCGCGCAGCCTATATTCCGAAAATTACGGTATGTGCATGCGCATGTACCCAGTACATGCAGTGATCGATGCGCGTGATGCGGACGGTAACGGACACGACGGCAGTGCATGCCGTGCGCGCCGTACTTCATATTTTTCACATGAATAATCATGAGCTTGTCTGGTGACCCCCGCACATGACCCGCCCGGCAACCGTCGCATCGTGTGTGTCTGTCGGATCAGAGATTTGTTTTCACATTTTATTTGAAAATTGGAACCGATTCCGGCGATCTTTGGCTTGGCGCACACAAGGTGAGGATATAAATAATGACCCGACAGATTTTTGGGGAAAACTGTGCAGCGGTTTTCGTGCGCACAGTGTAAACACAGTGCATGGAAATTTAATTATGTATACACATTGTAAGCCTATGGGGAAAATAGGCTTCTTTCTATGGGGTTCCGGTAGGAGCCCCATATTTCTAGGGGTAGTCACCCCGGGGCCACCCCCGAGATTTGCTCTAGTGAGAAAAGGCCTCATGTGGGGCGATTGTGTAGTGTAGGGCCCCTCTTAAGTTTTGATCAAAATAGAGTCAAGGGTATTTTTTCTCATTCCAAAATGACATTTTTAACCTAAAGCAGACTTCTCTTAATTCTTTTGACATCTTTTTTTATATTTTGAACAGTTTATTATGGTAGAATATGCAATTTTCTTACGTGCTTTACGGCAGTTGCCATGCGAATCAACACGGTTTTGCGTGTTTACTGTGCGTCGCGGTGATCGCTAGCAAACAGCCGTTGTATATCGAGCCCCGAGGCACGCACAGTGCCGCTGGCCGATAATCGATCAGAAAACATCGTTCATGTTCAAAAATCTGCTCCATTACTTTGTACACAGCTGGTTTGTGCATGCACCGCAGTTGCACGAAAAATTCCTACTCTGCATTTTGGGTGAGTGTTTGGTTGATATACATGTATTCAGGGAAACGGAAGATATCGGCATAAAACCAACCGATTGCTGGCAACCTAATACAAGTATTTCCAGCTCTTATAAATGGCGAATCTCACATGTCATGAGCCTAGAGCTGGAATTTTCAAGCTAGCCGGCCACGTGCGCCGCGTCCACAAAACTTCACTTTACATTTTCAAGCTGCGCACGCACAAATATGCATAACAATTATTGTAACTAATGCATATATTTAGGTACGGTTACGTTCACATGTACATATCCCCGCCCATCAGTCCCAATAGTTGGGATTTCCCAACTACTCCGTCACAGTTGGGACCGGCCCCAACTACAGTTGGAGCCGGCCCAGGTATAGTCATGATAGTTGGGCCAATGCCATAGACCTTATCGCAAATACCGCCTGGATGATACGTCCCAATTACTAGGGACGTGAGAAAGAAACGCGCACCAAAATCGCTCCCATTTCCTTCCCACAATCCCTTGTGACCATTGTGACGTCTCGACAGGCGGTATTTGTGATATGTATATAGACTAAGTTGGGGCGTAACATCGCTTAGCCCTAGAATGACGCTATGATATAGCGTCCTAGCGCCCAAGTATGCAAAACAGGCCTATGCTAGAAACCGAAGATCAAAAATCACACTTTACCTGCATAAATATTCTTGGCATCATTTTATTCAAACAGTTCAACAGCCCATCTCCCTGTACGGATAAAAATATTCCTCCAAGAATGTCAAGAACAGGAGATATTTGCGGCGCAAAATCGTCTCCACGCGACGCTGACTTCACAAACACGAGGAGTAATACCCACATTTAGAACGTTCATCAACAGAGGGCGCAATTTACAGTCGCCGCGTGCACCACCACGCGACAGACATATGGGTTATTTATGTCTGTGGGCGTGCACGGCCGAAATTGCGCCCTCTGTTGATGAACGTTCTAAATGTGGGTATTACTCCTCGTGTTTGTGAAGTCAGCGTCGCGTGGAGACGATTTTGCGCCGCAAATATCTCCTGTTCTTGACATTCTTGGAGGAATATTTCTATCCGTACAGGGAGATGGGCTGTTGAACTGTTTGAATAAAATGATGCCAAGAATATTTATGCAGGTAAAGTGTGATTTTTGATCTTCGGTTTCTAGCATAGGCCTGTTTTGCATACTTGGGCGCTAGGACGCTATATCATAGCGTCATTCTAGGGCTAAACATCGCTAAACTAACTTAGTTTGGCAATTCCATTCCCTTGGTCGGAGGCGGAAAGAGTTCCATATCCGGCCATTACTTATTTTCCACGACTTAAAAACTACAAAGAAGTGTAAATCTGATGAAGAAACACGAATTTAGGAGGCAATTTACAGTCGCCGCGTGCACCACCACGCGACAGACATATGGGTTATTTATGTCTGTGGGCGTGCACGGCCGAAATTGCGCCCTCTGTTGATGAACGTTCTAAATGTGGGTATTACTCCTCGTGTTTGTGAAGTCAGCGTCGCGTGGAGACGATTTTGCGCCGCAAATATCTCCTGTTCTTGACATTCTTGGAGGAATATTTCTATCCGTACAGGGAGATGGGCTGTTGAACTGTTTGAATAAAATGATGCCAAGAATATTTATGCAGGTAAAGTGTGATTTTTGATCTTCGGTTTCTAGCATAGGCCTGTTTTGCATACTTGGGCGCTAGGACGCTATATCATAGCGTCATTCTAGGGCTAAACATCGCTAAACTAACTTAGTTTGGCAATTCCATTCCCTTGGTCGGAGGCGGAAAGAGTTCCATATCCGGCCATTACTTATTTTCCACGACTTAAAAACTACAAAGAAGTGTAAATCTGATGAAGAAACACGAATTTAGGAGGGAATTTTGTTAACCTTTTTCTTTGAAAATACTTTAACTTTTTCTGTCATGGCCCATAGACTTTGTGCACGAGGTCCCAAAGTGATGGCCGGATATGGAACTCTTTCCCCAGTGACCTCATGCCGACCAAGAGATAGTGCCGGGAACAGCATGCATTGAACAGGGCCCTACTGTACTGTACACACTAACGTGTCGTTAACGGGGAACGGTCAAAACACAATCATGACAATCGCCTTATTTTTATGTGGGGCTACGCGATCGCACGATCACGCACATCACATCCATCACAAGAATACTACCACTTTCATGTGATAATACTGAACTGTGATATAATTTCCGGGTGGAAAAACGAATACTGAATCTTCACGACAGAAAACGATAAATTGATGTGGCCTGTCCTACCTGTTCTTGCAGAAACGATGCCAGACAGATCTCATCAGACTCAGAGAGAAGGGGAAGATCGGACGCTCATCAGTCGGCGCCGCCCAGCAGCGCGCGTGGTAGTCTTGGTTCAAGACGACATGTGATCGACAATGCATGGATCGTGTAGCGACCAGGCTCAAGCTAGCCGCGGATTCGGCCTGATTTCTGGCCGCGTATTCAGCTCAGCCGCTAGTCTTGGTTCAAGACGTTACTGTCTGATACTTGTCATCAACAGAGGGCGCAATTTACAGGCTGTGCCGGCAGCGAAATTTCTTTTCCTAGGATGGTTAGGGGCAATTATCATAAATGGGCGTACCTAGGCCCTCGCGCATGCATACGTGTTACAGGCACTGCCCTTGTGTACATACGTACATGTACATGTACATGTACATGACACGCAGAGCTATACATGTATTAGTGGTATTAAAGGGACACATTGCCTTCAAATGTCATGAAATTTTACTGTTTGGAAATGTTCCTTATCTTTTATAAGAGTTGTTCATGCAAAAAAACACGTATAATGTGTTGTAATTAGTGATTAGTGATTACGAAACAAAAACATTGGCCGCTTACCCCTGACATCTGACCCGCGATACATAGACGTATTTCCAGTACTAAATACCACCGTCTAATGCGCAAAATACGCTGTAAGAGTCTTTAGGCTGGCGCCGCAGCCAGTGGCCTTGTGAACCTATCAGATGATCGCCAGGTACAATTCTCTACCTCTCGACATATCGCCAGTGCTGCGCGCCGTGCCACAGTACATCAAAATGGATCAACAGAACGTACTTCAACCAGATGCGACTGGAAATACGACTGGTGAACACAGTCCGCCATTTTGTGGAGTCAAAAATTTGGTTCTACAAAATGGCGGACTGCTATTTGTCACGAAATTAAACAAAAACCACGCAATTTGAAGGGATAGTTATGTGAATCTTTATATTCTACTTTTAAAAAAGCTTCCCAACCATATCCATTTCAGTTTTATAGCCTAAATCGCAAAATCCAAAGCAATGTGTACCTTTAAGCCGTGGGTTATTTAGAGAGAGTTTTGGCGTGATCAAAATGTACCTATATAGTGACTTCGGAAACTAGTAAATTTTCAAGTTCATGAGGTGTTCTGGATGATGGGAGAGAAGAGTCCGCGTATCGGCTGGCATTTCAATACCGTGCAAAACACTATCAGATAAGATTTCATTACAAATTCTGCAAGCAAATCACTGTACTCATTGACAAGTCACTAAAAGTCTGTTTCAAACGTGCATAAAGACATTACATCCAATTTCAGTGAAATGTTCCCCTTCTATGAAAAAGTGCCGACGGAACTCATAGTTTTCTGGAGCGTTATACAAATATGGACCCTAAACAAGCTAAAACAAAACCAAATCAAACAACCCAACAACTAAGAAAGAAAGATTTTGTTCTCGAAATGTCGAGTATAGGGAACAAAATACGCCATGGTCGTTTTTTACATATTTTTTTTTGTGGGCGATAGACCTTGATTAAACTGATTTTAATCTGCAGTTTTGTTCACCTTTGTGACAGAAATTATTGTAAATCTATATGCAATAACCACACCTTCGCAACATATCAAATCAAATGTCTAGCTGTTTCAAATTTGCATTGACATACATCCAAGTAAAAAAAAGCAAAAGAAAGCCAAGGCTTACCACAACCCCACAAATATTTTGATCTCTCTCGTCGAAATGGTGAGTATAGCTGGAAACAAAAATACGCTTGGCCGGCTTTTTTTATTCATTCATTTAGTATTTTTAGGTGGCCTTGAGGACGCTTATTTCTGTAATTGGAGCGCCGCGCAATCTGTATTTTTTTAATCCGTAATTCGCAACCCAAATATCATGCACGGTGAACCCGACGACTTTTATAACAAATTCCAAAAATGCCATCTGCCCTGTGTCCTTTCTCTACGATTTGACATATCACAGACTTTGACACAGTTTCGGTAGGTCACCTAATTGTGGTCAATTACAACAATATACTCTCTGTGACCCTATTTACAATGATTATTGGACTAGACACTTTGGAATTTACTGAGGTACTGCCGATGCCACACACGGCCAGTTGTTTTCTCCACTTAACCTTGTTACGCATGCATTTATTTTGCGCGCGTGTTTTAAGTCTACTTATGTACGCTTGTTTGAAGCGAAAAGGAATAGGCCTAAGCACGAATATAAACATTTCAGATTACTAAAAAAAAATGCTTGAAATGTAGTTACCTCCTGACATCAACAGTATGTTTTGACCAATCGATAAAACCACATACAACCATAAACATAATAAAAAGAGCTATAGTCTGGCCATTTCTCGGTACGTAATGGGATTGCGTGCTTCACATGATTCCCATCCCCAAAAGTATTTAATAAATATACAAAGAATAACACATAAAAACCTCTTCCATACATATCAAACAACCCAGCTGAAACTGGATTTCCCCAAAGAATGGAGGCAGGATATTATGCCCAATATAAGTAACTACTGAGATCATTTTTGCTTGAATATAGTTATACTCATCAATAACATAAATATTTTGTTTTCAACTTAATAAGTAATCAGTCTTCATAACATGGGTCAATAACATAAATTTCACACCACCAAATATTTCATGCACATATCCAAAACTGTTTTTTATCAAGTTTTAAACATGTACTTAATTGGTCACGAAAATGGCCCCTCCTTACTGTTCTTGCATGAACGACGACAGTGTTGCTGCCCACAGAATACATGCAGTTCTGTTTGCTGTTACCATCATCACATCAGTACAATTCATTTTAACAATACCAATAGCTTATGGTGCTCCCACATGCGTTGCAAAACAGATCCTTTATAAGCAGAGAATAAGATGATATCCAATGATATCGTCAAATATAGTCCGAGTAACCCAGACCTTACTTAGGATCTGGCGATCCTAAGTGAGGTCCGGGTTACTCGGACTAGGCCTACGTCAAAAAATAATGTTAATGCCAACATTGAATTTAATAATTTTATACAAGCTACTTAGAAAAAAAGGAACAATCTTTCTCACAACTCAGATCTAGCTTTGTCAGTAGATTTGTGCATTGGCTAAAACATTCAATCTTGAAATAATAGGGATATGGAATTTACCATGCATAGTCGATAGATTCGAATTCTAGGAAACAATATGTCCGCTGAGTGCGTTAATTGTCCGTTATTAAAAAGTTGTCTGTATTGTTTACGTCAGCTGCAGCTCATTGCTTATAAATTGTCTAAAAATCTTTGCTAAAATTGCTAAAATCTGCCAGTAAGGATTACTGTATTATATCATAGAGCTGTAAAACATAGCTCCATAATTATATGCATTTGTTTCGAATAACTGTACCTCTAATCTAGGGCAAGATTCCAGCTCAAGATTGGCGCAATGATTTCCGGTCGAACAGCTACAGGTCGATCTCCATCGCATTGCTTCACGCGTACATGTTCTTTACCTCAGATCTACCAACCGCACACGCGCGAAACAAGTATGCCCTGTACAGGAATTCGCCGACGCCATTTTTACAGTGGTGCCGCGCTCGCGTGCAGGTTGCGCGCGTTCTTTAATTTCAGCTGCATCGAGCGCGTGCGTAAAATACGCACGCGAGCGTAATGCCACCGCGCGCAGTAAATGCTTCTAATTTTGGTCGCCGGATTCGTCTATACTCTTGCACGCACGACAGCCATTAAACTTTTTAAGAATAACGCGCATGCGCGAGGGCCTAGATACGTCCATTTATGATAATTGCCCCTAACCATCCTAGGAAAATAAATTACGGTAGCGGTTCGTGGCGTTTGTCGTGATAACGCCCTCTCGCGGCGGCCGGTTATCGCGTATATACGTAACAACGTCTTGAACCAAGACTAGCCTTCCTCCGGCCTGTGGCCATGGCCGGCGCCATACCCAACTCGGAACTTTCAATAAATTCAAGTGTCCAAAACTTGGAGTCGGAGCAGAAACGTAATGAACATCCTCATGATGCTGTACAGAAAAGCAGCCAGAATCATCAAAAATGTTCAGGAGAAGAATGGAACTGTCAAGTCACTTATCCACTCTAGTGGTTGCAAGGTACACGACAGGTTAGGCATTTCTTCCCATGCAAATTCTAGGGGTAGTCTAAAGTGTAAAATAAATAAAATATAATTGGCAAAGTTGGGGGATTGGGGGGTTGGTGGTTGGGGGTGGAGTGGGGGGGAGGGGTGGGGGATTGGGGGGATGGGGGATGGGGATGCGGGATGGGGGTGGGGGATGGGGGATGGGGATGGGGTGGCGGTTGGACCCCAAAACCAACCCCCTGGTTATGGGCTCTATTTCATAAAAACTAGGAATAATTTATGAAATAGAGCCCTGATGTATGTGATTTTTTTATACCTCTCACAACACATGCAAAATGCCGCAGAATGGCCATGAAAATACCGCAGAAACATCGATAGTTGAGTAACTTGAGTTGTCTTTATGCTTGATAAAATTGAAGTCGACTTTTCTTGGCGACTGGGAAAATGCTCGAGTTGTCTAACGGTCGAGTTGTCACAACGGTCAAATTGTCTCAAGTCGAGTTAGTGTTCCTTCCTCCATAGTCCATGGTTATGACATCCATTGTGGAAATCTCACACAAATACATGCAAACCTAGAGTCAGCTACATAACGTAAATTTTCACCCGTCTTATTTGCAGGATATCAAGCAGCTATATGCTCTGGTCTGTAAAACCCTGAAGTACTCCAGCATTATAGACCAGATACTGGCCACTGCCAAGTTTCTACAGCAAGAGAAATGGTTAGACAAACCTATGGCCCAGGTCTTACTGTACGAAGGTTTGTTTGGAAGAGGTATCCAGGTAGGAACAAGTTGATGCACAAACTTTTTTTATGGAAGTCGGTCAATACAAGGCTGTACCTTGTCAAACAAAAAGCTATGCCAATAGCTTTTTCCCTCGTTCTGTATCTCTATGGAATTCTTTGCCTGGTGCATGTTTATCTTTATCTTACGATCTTTCCTGCTTCAAGAGGAATCTTAATTCCTACCTTTTGGGTCTTTGATTTTTTTTTTTATAGCTACGTACCTCGAGTGGCTTTTAACCTTGTTTGGGGTGAACTTACATAAAACAAATTATGCATTTTCAAGGTGAACAAAGAAACTGGCAGGAGCGGGATTCGAACCTGTGACCTCCGGAATACCGTACCGGCGCTCTACCAACTGAGCTATCTTGCCCTATGTTGGCGGTCTCCCAAATTGTCAGTATCTTTGTTCGGTGGGTGCTAGTCAGAAGTCATAAACCCAGAATGCCGTATAGCCAATTTTACGATACAACCTGGGAAGCGCCATTGTGGGGATCACTCAATGAGGATACAACTTTTTAACTTATAATTCGTCAAACAATCCACAAGGGAAACGGACTAGGTAAATTTGAATGCATTTTCAAGGTGAACAAAGGGGGTTTTCGAAACGCTGGCTTCGGCTTGGCTTCGGCTCCGTCTCCGATTTCTGAATATCTGAGAAGCAAACAAAATGTAAGTATTCTAATTTGTACTTTCATAATCAACCGAATGAATGTTCCTGAAGCAGAACATGTACCAAAATTTAGAATATTTTTATTTGGTTTGCTTCTCAGTTATTTAGAAGTCGGAGACAAAGCCGAAGCCAAGCCGAAGCCAGCGTTTCGAAAACCCCAAAGAAACTGGCAGGAGCGGGATTCGAACCTGCGACCTCATGTTAACATGTAATGTGTATTTCAACTTGCAGTACCGAGCATTGTTCTTTTTAATACCAATTGTTTTTGTTCTTTACAATTTTAAAACGAGCTGTACTGTATGTATGCATGCAACCCTCCTACTATTTGACCATACAAAACCTTACAAAATGTTTATATCCAAAATTTACCACACATGTAGCATTAAACACGCACATGCAAAACCATACAGTTGCATGGTAAGTATCCTTTACTGTCGTGCGCAGTGTATGCCAAAATAATGGTTTTGTATGGTAAACATGCTTCACTGTGGTGTACAAGGTATGCCAAATGGTTTTGTGTGGTACTTCATTGTGGCTTATCAACAGTTTTGGGGCTATGGTGGTTATATATAATGTACTATGCTGGGGACTTTGTTTCATATTTGCACTATCTGGACTGCTTTGTTTTACATGCTGGATGGAGTGTGTCCAATGTTGCTCTTTGATTTCTGTGGTGTTTTAGTTCTTTTTTTTGTTGGTTCAGTTTATTCATGGAGACAAGAATTTTCTGCATGAATCATTCATCATTGCCTTTGTTAATTTTATTGTTTTAACACTGAGTATAAGATTGGTTTGTTCTTTTGACTGTTTTTTTTTGTTTCCCTTTTTTAAACATTTATTTGTGTCTTGTTTTCTTGTTTCTTTTTTTTTAGGGGTGATGGGAAGGGCAAACTCGTATTTAAAATTTCAAGAAAGAAACCAAACTGACTGGGTAAATTCATCAATGTTACATAAATGAAGAGAAACCACCTAATTCTAAAATGGTATAGGCCTATACATCAATGTTCCCCAGTACACAATGGGGTTGGTTCACCATACAAAACCTTGCACCTGCCAGCAGACACAGCCTGTACAACCATACAAAACCTTACAGTGCCATACAGAGGTCAAGTTGATTTACCATTCATCACCTTACATAGTTCAGTACAGGCAAGTCTTTTGACCATACAAAACCAGACAGTAGCTCCACAGTGGACTAGCTATTGTACCACACACCAGTGGTACACAGCTTAATTATCTCTAATAAGCAATGTGACCATACAAAACCATACAGTGAGTCACTGAGTGTCCAGCAGTTATACCATACAAAACCTGACAGCTGTATGGTTTTGTATGGTGAATAAACTTTCTTATAAATTGTCTCAAGAGTAGGAGGGTTAATTGCATTTGTGATCTTGAATCATTGCATCGATTTATTCGGTTTTTTTAAGTGTGGAGGGAAGTACCGCCTGGCCTTCAAAAGACACAAATCGGCTCTCAATGCCGCACTTGTCAGGATGAAGATTAAGATGGGCGTGGTCAACAATAGGGACTTGCTTCCAGAGTCTGTGAAGGATGAAGGTAACTTTACCCAGAATGCATGCTCTCTTAAAGATTGACTTTTCTGTCGTACGAGGGTCGGCTGAAAATGTCCTTATTGGGAAGCTGATTAGGGATTTATTCATATCGGCTGAAAGCGGTATCTATTGCCAGAGTTGTAATCGAGTCCCTGCAAGTCCTTTCACAAGTCCCTGCAAGTCCCTGCAAGTCCCTGCAAGTCCATCACAAGCTCTCCAGTCCTAATCCCAATCACAAGCTATTCAAATGAGCTTTGACAAAGGCATTCCTTTGTCATTGTTCATTCAGTTACTTGTGACCGGCTTTATGAAAGGACTTCTGACTGAGCTTGTGAAAGGACTTGTGAAAGGACTTGCAGGGACTCGAAAACAACTCTGTCTATTGCAGTTCCATTTTTGGGCAGTATTCCAGTATTAATGCCCAGCTGGCTGATATGAGCTCATTCTATACAGGTCAGTGCACACTGGCTGTTTCGCAATGCAATATTTATGAGGAGTGTATGTGTGGTCCTCTGGTGGCGAATGCTTTACAAAGAATCCATCTCAGTGGACAATGGGGAATTAAAGTGTTTCTAAGCCAGAGCTCTTAATAAACATTCATTGCAACCAGGGTTCTTTGTCTGTGGTCTGACCACTGCAAACTGAAAATGATTGACAAGCTGATGACTGGGCGTTAATGAGCTTCAAGCTGCAGTTTTGACCTCATGATTATTCATTTATTCATGCTGCCTAGCTACCTATTCATCAGCTGTATTTGAGGTGAGGAAAAACAGAGGTACCGTAATCGGTACAGAATCTGGACAATATGAAATGTTCCCTAACCCTGCTCATTCAGCAGACGGGCAAAGTGTCCAAAAGTTACCAATATACCTGATGGAAATTTACCGCATTCACATTCCCAAGAATTCTGCAAACTTATTCTCCAAACAGGATTGCACATGCACACCTGCTTGTGAGAAATAAAAAAATCATTCTGTTCAGGACACACATTTGCATTGGAATCGTCCAATTCATGCCACATTGAGGGGAAACAATCTCTTTCATTCTTGTTCTTGTAGTTGTCTTGCCAAGGTATGTCAGAGTCAACACACTGAAGATGACTGTCAGTGATGCCGTAGAGCAATTTCAAGCTGAAGGTTATGAGTGCATTCTGACCAGAGAAGAGGCAACCCTCAGGACGAAGGAAGCAGGAAGTGCAGACAACATAAGGTATGCATTGCTGTTTGCAAATTTACAGGCTGCGGCTATGGCTGGGGTGGTAAGCAGGCGGCCATTTTGATTGTATGCCAAGTCCGGATTATGTGACGGCCATCTTAATGGATATTAGGACACAAGCAAATAAGTTGGCATGATAGTGGCTGATCCAGTTGGGTATCGATTAGACACTCAATTTGAAGGAGACTTAATACAACAAAATATCAAAATGTGTGTGTTCAGCCAATTAAGTTTCCCATCGACTCCCCAAAAATAATTACCAGTGCTTGTCAATTTTCCCTCGTTCTGTATCTCTATGGAATTCTTTGCGTGGTGCATGTTTCCCTTTCATCTTGCGATCTTTCCTGCTTCAAGAGAAATCTTAATTCCTACCTCTGGTATCTTTAATTCTTTTTATTTTTGTAGCTCTGTACCTCGAGTGGCTTTTAGCCTTGTTTGGGGCGAACTTGCATAAATAAACTACATTCAAAGTACAATTAATCTCAAAATGCCCTTTTTATACCCCCCTTTTTAGGTGATTGTAGATACAATCTAAAAATCTACGTACTTTACCCTTTGAACTGTGAGATAACATGTCTGAAGGACGGTTCATACATTGTACTTCAAACGAATTTGAGGGCGAAGCAAATTCGCCTGGGTAACAGCGAACGTCACAATGTAATAACTAAATTGTTGACGTCACAAAATTCGCTTTGCTTTTGCATTCGCATGAAGAATAGCCTTCATGTGTAATTGCACATGTCAGAACTTGGGTAACATTTGTGTTAGTTTTTTTTGCAACACTTTAGTACGCTACATGCAGAACTGGTGAGGAGTTTGAAGCTGCGCCAATTCATGTGTGATATTCACCTAGAGGATCTGTTAGTCTTTCCTCCAGCCACTGACTTCCATGACCATCACTTGTATAAGAGTGGGGCCATCATTCTTCAGGATAAGGTAATGTACTTGAACCTCGAGATCAAGGTTTATACTCATCTGCATGTACTTTGCAAAGATATTTTGAAATGTATGTTTACCATGACGTTTTCCTCCTTTGCCAAAGGATCTGTTAATTTGTGTCACAGTTGGAATGTTATAAGGATTAGTTTTATAGTGCTGGTCTAGTGATTTCTATATCCAACAAGCCCCAACGTCTTGTGATTTTAAGCAAGCGTCACTCACTAACCTCTTAAAAGGGGAGGTGACTGTGAGTTGGTCTCACTGACTGTGGAAGTTACCCCGCATAGGTCTATAGGTCTGAAAATTGGGATAATTTCTTGGTATCCATTGTAGAATTTTTCCTCTATTTAGATCTGGGCCCTGTTAAGCCGCAAGGGTGGGAGGGTTGGCAATTCAAAATGTCACCAACCCTAATACCTCTGATCCATAACCCTCTATCTAGAGTGGCTTTTAGCCTTGTATTTGGGTGATTTCAATAAAAAAAAAAGAACCACACCAATTAAAATTAAACACAAGTTTCTTCGTAGTCTTGGTTCCAAGACGTCCTTAGCGGTGCGACGTATAGCGCGCACGGCCGGCCGACAGCGCCCTCTCGCTACACGCACACACGCCACGGCCAAATCGCCAAGACCGTCTTGAGAATTTTGCAAGTTCTGCTTGCGAAATCGCGAGCAGAACTGTGTGGCATTTGCATGCGCGTGTGACGTAGCGCATTATCGCATGTAAATAGCCAACACTCACTAGTCTAGTTTCTGTACGTACGTATGAACGTGCAGCGCAGTACCAAGCCATTCATTGTTTGTTGGAAAAAATGTCTGACTGCGTGGACAAAGCGATCAATTTTACAGCAAAAAAACTGGGCTTTGGAAAGCTAAAAAGTCATCAGATCAGTGCCATTCATCAATTTGTACGTGGCCATGATTTGTTTGTTAATATACCAACGGGATTTGGCAAGAGTGTAATTTTTCAAGCTGCTCCATTGGTCTTAGATTTCTTGAACGAAGCATGTAGGTGTTTCCTACCTCCATGAACGAAGTAACCGAATGCAAACAGGAGAAAGCGCTGATTATTGTCGTCGTGCCATTGAAAGCTCTTGCCGTTGATCAGTTACATCGTGCTGAACATCTGGGACTGAAATTGGTAGAGATAACATCTGATATTCCAGATCACATTTTTGGAACAATCCGAAGATTTCTCAATCCTGTTTGCCAGTCCAGAATCACTCTGCTCAGAACGTTAACTGACTAGTAAGTTATTACTTAAACATGAGTTTCCTCCAGTGCGCAAGCGCGATTATTCGTTTGACCCGCCTGTTAAATTATGCATGAGCAGGTCGCGCGCGCTCCCTTGCGAAATGCCCAAGACGTTCTTAGCGATTTGGCCTTGGCGTGTGTGTGTGTGTAGCTAGAGGGCGCTGCCGTGCGCGCTGTACGTCGCACCGCGCTAAGGACGTCTTGGAACCAAGACTAAAAACTTCGTTGCATTTCAGTTTTGCTCAATGATACATAAGATAAGGCTGAAATGTGTTTTTAATATCATCTTCATGTTTTTGTTGGTGGAAATTTCTTTCCGGTAACAAGATGATTTATTGAGCGTTTGGCCATGTGGTCTAGCAGATTTTCCTTGATTCTAGCCTCGCTGTAGGGCCGTATGTGTACCCAGTTGAACGTTTTAAGAATTCTTTAAGAAGTTTGAAAAAAATTTTCCCCACTGCCAAATAAATGCATGCTCATACCATGGTATTGTGTTTGTGCAAGGGTTTGAATATTTTGATTTGGTTTTTCTTTTTAGGCCAGTTGTCTGCCAGCTTGTGTGTTGGGCCCGCCCCCTGGTAGTCATGTGATCGATGCCTGTGCTGCCCCCGGCAACAAGACTACACACCTTGCAGCCATTTTAAATAACACTGGGTGAGTTTTAGGGTGTGTGTGTTGCACTAGGCTATGGGCATAGCCCTCCTGCTGTCACTATGAAACTAATCTTAGCTTAACGGTTAAGAGCTTGCACAATCACCACAGTGATTTGTATAGTTACTCGTTGCTCAGCGTATACCGCTGGTATTCTTCTTCAGACATATCTTAGGACCTCTGGTGTGGGATAGAAATACCTAAGGGATCATTTCACATTGTCTTAAAGCAGAATCACTTGTGTTACAACTGTTAACACCCAGCTTTCTGATATATTGAGTTCATTCTATACAGGTCAGTGCACACAGGAAGTTTGGTCAGGACAATATTCATGAGTGCGTAGTCCCCTGAATCCAATTGCGGCATCACTAATCTCCTGGATTTCTGGTTAATCCATCTCGAGGGACATCCCACATGATCATAACATCTGTGACTTCAATTTCCACTTTGTTTTCCAGGAAAGTGTTTGCTTTTGATGTTGTTCCAAAGCGTGCCGCCACAATGTCCAAGCTGACGGAACTGGCGGGTACTACCAACTTAGAAATCAAGAACCAGGACTTCTTTCAAGTTGACCCTGGAGATGAAAGATTCGCCAATGTCCGATACATCTTGATGGACCCCTCCTGTAGCGGTTCGGGAATCATCAGCCGGCTCAACCACCTGACCAACGATAGCCAATCAAATTCCGAGCAGCGGTTGGAAGCCCTGGCTAGGATCCAAACGAGGCTGTTGCAGCATGCGCTCTCATTCCCGCACGTTGAGCGAGTGGTCTATTCGACGTGCTCAGTATACAGGACGGAAAATGAGGACGTTGTCCTTGAAGTGCTGGCTTCCCATCCGGATTTTGTGCTGGAATCTGCCCTTCCCGCATGGAAAAACCGAGGCATCAGTGCCATAGATGAAAATGCCTCAACAGAAACGGTCAACTTGGGAACACCAGATGTGAGAGCGTGCTTGCGTGCTGTCCCGAAGGAGGACTGCACAAATGGATTCTTCGTAGCTGTGCTGAAGCGCAAAGCCATCTTCACTGAGGTCAGGAGTGGTGTCAAGGCCAACGGGACAAAAAGCAAGCACAAAGATCATCAAACTGAGCAAAATGGCTCACCTGCGAACATTGAAAGAAATCCCCCAAACGGGGGGCAAGGTGAATTTGCAGGTGATCATGCCAAGAATAAGAGAACGAAAAGACGGAAAAGGAAAAGAAAAGGATTGGAAATTGAAGAACCAGAGACGAAGATACTAAGAACAGAAGACGCAACAACTCGGGGAAGTGTATCTCAGTCCAATAAAAGTACTAGACAAATATGTCAAGAAGACACTCGGAGCAGAGGAAGTCCATCAAAGAAAAAGAGGAAAAGGAACAAGAAGAAGATGAGGGCAGCTGATTTGGCAAACTGACAGCAGAATTCTCTTAGAATGTTTCATTTTTGTATATACTGCAACACAGCTACAATGTAGTATGCCTGATGCAGTGATGGGATACATACATGTACACGTATGTAAATCCAGATTTTTTTAACATTGCTTTAATTCCACTATTCAGTTTTGATTTTGGAAACCGATATTTGAAAGCAGCTTAACAAAATTTAAGCCTTACATTTTTTGTGACACGGGCTAAAGAAAACTGCACACAATTTGTAATTGCTTTAACCCTAACCTACCTGAATCCATCCATCAAAATCCATGCCGCTGTTTTGGAGGATTTCGGCGGATTCAGGATACCTCCATCCATATTGAAAATTAGGGGATTTTGATTGATTCAGGATACCCTCCATATTGAGCAGTCACCAAAACCAACTTTATGTGCATGACAAAATAGGTGGATTTTGGCGGATTCAGGATACTTTTCTAGTAAAGTTACCCAAGGAGTTAGGGTTAATTGACTTGTATTGTACCTAAAACGTTTCATTTTGCAGTTTTATGCAGCTTAGAAAAATACAAAATTTATTTAAGAATTTAAAAAGATTAGCAGAATAATTGCTCTCAGAATCACTGTTGGGTAGCACTAATGCCTAGTGTTTACATTGATGAATATGAAGCTGACGATGACTCGTACATTTATATTATTTCCCACTACTTTATTGTAAACATATTTATGTACACTGTACAGTTAATTTACAATTCTCAGTGCCTATTAAAAAAAAAACACCTGAAGTATACATTGTAATAGAGTCAGTTGGCACGACAATTAGCTCCAAACATTGCATTGACGTCATCCTGGGGCAAGTTAGTGCTGTGCAGTTATTCTTCACTGATAGCACATTGCGCTAAGTTATATTTTGCCTGGTCAGATGTGCAAACATGTATGGAAGGCCCTTTATCGGTGAAAGAGCGTAGCGGGCTGGTATGGGCCCATCGTGTGCCAACCGGACTAGTAAGCCTCCAGCGAGTGCGACCCACGTAATCGGTAGTTCACTGTTGTTTTATGCAAATTTCTAAATTACAGAATGATCCTACATTGAGCAGTCAATGTGAATGTCAACACATATATGATAACAAAAAATACAACCCTTTGTTCAAAAACATTGTACATTATATTCAAACAGGAAATTGATACCCCAAGTTAACCCTAACGTCCTACGCATTCACTTGGGGTACAGTACACTGTACTGCATACTACAGTTTACTCAAGTAGTATTTTGTAGTATTCGGTGACGTTAAGGTTAACACAAATTATTTGTTCATGTACGTAAATCATGGTCCTGGGTCTTTGTTTTGCATTACTGATAATACAAGGTACCTGTTATAACAAGGTAAAGTCCCAACTGACCTTGTTATAAAGGAGTTTGACTGCATACATGTAAATATCCACTGGGTCAATTTAGAGCTACTTTTTTTTTATACTTCAGTATTTGGGAAACAAATGTACAAAATTACACAAAGTAATAAAAAAGGATCAAAAATTGACATTTGACGGTGGAGATCTTTGTTGTAATTTCCTCTTCCCCAAAGCAATTTTAAAGGGACAATCTTAACAAAAATCACAACTACTGCATGGTGCATGATCATCATCATCTGGCAAGGTTCAGTGGAAGATGAAATTGACGAGAAACCTTGATGCCGTAACACATTTCTCATGTTTACCGCAGCAGCAGTACCAGAGTCACGATGACACCATAAATGATGACAGAAGGCAGCCACGTCTTCAGAAACCCTCCCAACCTGGGCACAGAAATATTCAAACAATTTGCTTCAGTAATAATTGTGACCCGTGACCACAAAACGGGTGGGAAACAGCAAAATGATACATGTACTTCCTGACATCATGTGTTGCTCAGGGGTGAGATTGGCCAAAAATGAAAAATCCACGAGGACCCCAGATCAACATATTGTAACGGACGTGAAACCACTGGTTCAAGTACTAAATGACTAGAGACTAAGACAGTAATTCTGACTAGAGAGGTCGTGCTGTTCTTCAAAGAATGATAACGTTTTTTTTATCTGTAGGAATGCTCTAATTAGCACACACGGTGCCTAATTCGTATAACCGAATGTCTGTGTGTAACGATGAGGCGGAGTTGCAATCGAACAATACGCGCTCCTTGTTCTTCACCTGACCAGAACCAGTCACCAACTTAACCCCGAACCCTGACTTGGCTAGTCTTTTATGGTTTTGGGCACGTACATAATGCGAGGAGCCAGCGTCTCATAACAAAATGTCTATTGCAATACTCTGATTGGTCATAAACCACTACGCCAAATATTATTCTAAATCACAATAATTCTAGCGTCTTGACCTAGAAAGCTCAGATGAATTGAACTTGTACAAGTCATTTCATTTAACAGTTATTCTACTATTAGTTTATCATAGGCCCTATTATTAATACATGGTTAACTTGATACTTATTTCTTATCTTCCGTAAACTCCTATCAGTTAAGTTTATGAAATGAACCTGTATTTTATCAGAGTAAAGAATAAAGTGTGATTACTGAAAATTAATCATGACTTGTATTTTCGTTACAATATATACATAGTTTGTATTTGCCTAAAGGCACCCCCTTAAAATATCCATTTTTATTGGTCTATACATGTATCCACTTTTACAGGTACAAACACCTTTAGGACAATACCTCAGGAATTCCAGATTGCAGAAGAGATTCTTAAAAAAATCTGAAATCCTGACAAATCTCACCCCTGGTTGCTGTACATGTAACTCATTCCTACAAAAAAGTTCAACTTGTTGGAACATGACCACTTATTTTGAGAAAATTGTGCAAAGCACAATTGCACAATTAAAGACGCCTATTATTAGACAACCATACGTCCTGTCATGGAATACTACAGCCACATCTGGGCTGGTGCTCCGGCCTGCTATTTGTCCCTCTTTGATTAAGATTCAGCGGCCTGTTTCAAATCTGGTTGGTCAGGACCTGGTGTCAGACGCTCTGTTGCTGGCCTTTCATCCTTAGTTCCCCCTGTCCAAACTTTCAGGCACTCTACTCGCCTGGCTGTCTCATCACATCATTCCGCTATTGTTCCAAATCCTAGTACTACGAGAAACTCTTTTTTTCCCTCGTACTGCCTCTCTTTGGAACTCCTTACCTGTAACCTGCTTCCCTTCCACCTATAATCTTTCACAATTCAAACGAAATGTGAATAGATGCCTTTTGTAGCCCACACCTTGAGTGACATTTTGGCCTTGTGTTGGGCGATACCCATTAAAAAAAAATCCTAGTAAATAAGTTTTCTTTTTGGATTATACAATTCTGGGAAATGATAGAAAAGGGTTTTTAATGTAAAAATGTACAAATCCCAAGAACTGACCTCCAATTGGAAAAATAGATTTTTCCGCTTAAACTTAGAATGCTGTGGAGCGACGTTCTGGTCATTTATGTGCCCATCAGATATTGTCGTGTGCCCGGCAGAAGGGCGTAAGGATGAACAATGGGTCAAAAGGTCAAATTGGGGTTTTGGGAGGTAATCGATAGAGTATTGAAATATCGTTATTTTGATACACATTTCGTCTCAAGGGGTTACGTAATTCTGACGTAATTAACAGAATGAAAAGGGCGTAAGGGGTTTTTGCATTCTTCGTTCCCGGCAAAAGGGCATTAGCGTGTAATACCAATGTAACAAAACATGATAAAAGTTTGTTCACCTCTCCACTTCAACGGGACGTAAGAGCGCTTGGAGCAAAGTTTGTTCCCGGCAAAAGGGCGTAAGCATTTCACATGCTGCTTACGCGCACGTTTAAGGCAGAAGAACTTCCCGGCAAAAGGGCGTTAGCATCAATATGCAAATAACTGTAAAATTAAGTAATAATTTTATAAAAAATGCACAGCATTATTGGAAATATTAATAAATTTGCATCTGACAGAAATGAACCTTATGCGATTCTTAATTTAAAAATGGCAACACAAAAACTTTAAAGTTGATTTTCTCGGATTGTGCAATTACGCGTCAAAGCGCGCTTACGCCCTTCTGCCAGGCACACGACGATATATGACTACAATGTGTGGGGAAGGGGGGTCATTTTTAGGCATTTTTAGGGAGCCCCCCTGCACGAGTTAATTAATTAATCCGAGACAGAACTTGTGTCTGTATATTGATAAAACCCCAGAGGGACTTACCCGACATATCGGCCGTAAATAAGCATGAGAAATGTCAACTTGAACATGTTCCAACTTTGCTGATTGTACTGCATCAGGTTCAGCGCCATAGCAACATGTGAGTGGCAGTTATCACAACAAAGATTATGCTGAGGGATAACAATTTGATTTGTTAAAAAAATATTGTATATTTTCTCATATGCATTTTTTTTAAATGGTGAAACTTATTGCAGATAAATTAAATTTCTATGTTCTAAGTGCCCCCAAGTTATTTCATTTTTTTCGTGCAGCAGGAAATATATCAAATGAAATGTCAGGAAAAAATGTATGTACATGTATAATGTGTAGAAAGTATCAATTTAAGGGTGTGACATAGCTTTTGAACAAAGAAAACTGGCAGGAGTGGGATTTGAACCTGCGACCTCCGGAATACCACACCGGCACTCTACCTACTGAGCAATCTGCTCTATGTTAGCAGTCTCCCAAATTGTCAATGTCTTTGTTCGGGGGTGCTAGTCCGAAGTCATAAACCCAGAATGCAGTACAGCCAGGGATCACGCCCCAACTATGCGATACAACCTGGGAAGCAACAATGTGGGGATCACTCAATGAGGATATGACTTGTTAAACACATTACAGTCGACTCCCGTTATAACGAGGTCCGGCGGACTTTCACAATTCTGTCGTTATAGCCGGAACCTCGCTACAACCGGAGCGCAGTTTTTCCCATTCGTTGTGCACAAGTTACATGCTACATGTATTTGTACATGTGCGCGCGTGTTGTAATCGTGTAACGCACGTCCGAACTCATGAAAAGATGAACGTATGTTGGTATGTACGTCTGTTATTATAATATTTAACTGATGGTGATGAATAAAATGAAATAAAAAAAATACCTTTAAGAGTACATTGTGTAATATTTGACGACCTGAATCCGGAGGAGAAGTCATCATCGCTGAGAAGAATCGCCGAGAAGAATCAGGCAAGTAGGTTACTCGCACAAATCGTGCCGAGTGACATTTTGCTTTCGTTTTGCATTTGCTGGAATCGGCCAATATTACTTCTGGGTTTTAGTGTCTCCTTAATTGTGAAATTTAAATTTTCGTTGTTGACTTTGTGGACTTGGGATTATTGTTTCTGGAGGGATTCTTTTAAGTTTTTATAATTTCGGATTAACCTATGTTTTTTTGGTGGGGCATTTAAAGTTTCTGGGACACCTGTTTTCAGTGGGACTTTTTTTTGGCAGGGGAGGGGGGGGGGGGGGGGTTGTTGAGGGTATTTTTTTCGAACTTATTATTCAGAATAACCTTTGTGTTTGGTTTTGTTTGGCTTTTGTTGTCAGTGGGATTTGTTTTTTTTATTGGGGGGGGGGGGAGACAGTTGTTATTTTTTTAACTTTTAAACTTTATTCTTCGGAATAACCTTTGTTCTATTTTCGAAAGACAGACTGAACTTATCTCTTTTTGGAAATTGTGGTGGCTCTGAAAAGAGCCGTTTGGTTTATGATGCTGCCGCCGTGTTGTTTTTACTTCTGGAAAAAAAATCGCTGATTTAACAAAAGACATGGTGCATTTTTTTCTAATAGCCATAAGCTAACAATGAGGAGCAATTACGTACCCGATGTTCGGGCGGCAGCACTAAAGGCTATTCCTTACTTATCTCCTGAGCACCCCCTATTGTCCGTTTATAATAATAATAATAATAATAAAAAAAATGTGGCGGCGTGGTACCGCAGTCGTGAGCCTGGTCATGCTAAGGGAAACCGCAGCGGGGGGATTAGCGACTAGACCCACTGCGCTGATTATCACCATCCCATTGAATTTATTTAAGATCGGCGAGATGAAATAACGTTGGGTTGAAGTCCTTACAAAGGTACATTGATGGGTGAAGCTTAAGTGCGTTGCCTGAATTAGAAGACGGGAGCATGATGCCCGTATCGGGACAAAAGGTTTGTCGTTGACAAGCTGCAGTGTCCGTAGTTTTGAAAAGATGTCGTTGTAAATGGGTTGAGAACAATGGTTTTGCTCGCCTGGGGTCGGCCAAAATCGTCGTTTTAGCCGGAGTCTCGTAATGTCCGTGCCCGTAATAACCAAATATTTTCCCATAGTAATGTACACGAATTGATCGGGACTGGGAGAATGTGCTCGTTACATCCGGGATATCGTTATGACCGAGCTCGTTATAACGGGAGTCGACTGTACAAGGGAAACTGACTAGGTAAATTTGAATACATTTTCAGAGTGCACAAAGAAAACTGACAGGAGCGGTTCTGTCAACAGTTGAAAGTTGCTGATTCCATTCCCCTACCATTCTTGTTTTGTATTCCTCCGATGCTTCGGAGACACTTATATCCCACGAGTTGGACTTGGCCTGTTTGTGATCTAACACCCAGTACTTGGTAGGCTTTCCAAATCCCATGTCGTCTTCCTGCATTTGCAAAATAAATATATAACAAATGTAATGAATTTAACACATTGCAACACAACAAAACAATAAGCTTGAATTTGATGTATTGTGTGTTTCTGTGGTTTATTTCTAGGACGCGCTATAACTCTTTGAAGTTGTAAGAACTTGACCCCTTGTTTTGAGAAAATAAAGCTCAAAGTAAGAATTTGTTACACTGCCCTTTACAGTATACTTCAAAACAAAATCTTCAATATGAAAATTGCACAACTTTTGTTTAGTTAACTTTAGTCAGTCTAAACTTAACTCAACGAACCTTACGATACACTATCCTTAATAATAATAATAATAATAATAATAATAATAATTTTCCTCAATTGCCGGATAGGGCGACACATAATCCTAGAAAAGAGTGGGTTATGGTGACCTGGTCGAATAGGGCGACACATAACTGTCGCCCTATTGTAAAAGTCGCCCCTTTGGAGTGTTTTTTAGTAAGGCGCGTAGGGAAAGTGCTCTAAATGGGCGACACTTGTGTCGCCCAAATAAGGTTATTTCGGGAAGAGTCGCCCATTTGCCGCATCCAGGGGATTTATAATAATAATAATAACAATAATTCTAATAATAATAATAATAATAATGAATTTTGCCATTTTAAATTTCCCCTCTCTGATGAAAATTCCTGGTAAGACTGCTCCTTGGAATGTTAGCAAACACTAAACAGCGTTCAACTGTTAGTGAAAATTCGTCATAATACGATCAAAAGCACAAGTTGCAAGTGCCAAGTTCGCAGTAAATAAACAGAAAAAAAGTGGTTAATTAACCCATTCTGTCCGGCTATTATTAATGGGGTGCTGGCATGCCAATATGGGCTTGTGGAGCCAAGCATAACGCAAACAATAGGCAAACAATGTGCAGGAATGCGCGTATATAGTCGACAACCATCCATGGCCATCGTCTGTATTCGGTGGGTTAATTCAGAAAGGAGAGTCAACTCACCGATACATAGTAAGGACCTGCAAAGTCTCGGATGATACCAGATGATGTCGCTATGCCCATGTGACCAATGAAAGGAAATATCCATCTACAGACAACACAACAATGCTACAGGATTAATTATTATAAAAATTACTATGGCAAAGTGGCGGTGATATGGATAACCTTTGCAAAGAATTATTTTCCCAAGTCGCAAAAATCTTTGGCACAAAACAATTGCCGATCCTGATGTTCGGGGGTGTGCGAAAAAATGCGGCAAAACTGTCTTGAACGATCGGTAGATCATGTAAAGTCTGAGCTGTGCAATCGGCTGTGCAATCGACCAGTGCTTACGCAAACATTAGATCATGTGACCATGCAGCATGATCGACTGATCACGCTAATTCAATAATCACCCCTAACATTTACGGTTGTGTGGCCAAGGCCTGCTTATCATAGACCATAAACCAAATCATAGACCATAAATCGCAAATACCGCCTGTTTGAGACGTCACAATGGTCACAAGGGATTGTGGGAAGAAAATGGTATCGATTTTTGTGCGCGTTTCTTTCTAAAATCCCTATTAACCATTGTGACGTCTCATCTAGGCGGTATTTGTGATAAGGTCTATATCGTAAATACCGCCTGGTTGAGACGTCAATGGTCACAAGGGATTGTGGGAAGGAAACGGGAGCAATTTTTGTGCGTGTTCCCTTGTAACCATTGTGACGTCTCAACCAGGCGGTATTTGCGATAAGGCCTATAGGCCTAGGCTATATCATGAAGTAGGCCTATAAACTAGAAGTACATGTAGGCCTAGAAGAACATGCAAAATCTTACAAACAAAAATTAATATCGCGCTGGTCCCAAATTCGCGCTGCCCAATATTCGCGCGACCAACTTTCTTGGCGCGTAACGTTTTGCACGTAGCACGCACTGACATCAAATTTGCTGTCATGATCGTCCGTCACATCATCTTTCTTCTGTGTGCAGTTATGTGGAAAGTAAAAGCTTTTTCGGTAAGTATTTTGACAAAATGTAAAAAGAGAGTAAAATCTTACCATAGACTAAATACAAAACACCGCTTGTTTAAAATTTTCCAAAAGACTACTTAAAATTCACTGCGAGCTCCCGGTCAGAGTTGCACGACCAGCTCCGACTCGTAAATGACGTCTTCAGTTTACTTTCGCTAAACAACAGAGGGCGTTATAAAAAATATAGAGCCTGAGAAAAGACGTGCGCTTGATAATTTTTTACGATCATTTTGCGTAGATTACCGATATCATCATTGAGTTGTAGTTGTTTGTCGGCATACATGTCTTAACCCTAACCCTCCAGGGTATTTTGGCTAGAAACCCTGCCAGACGCATCAGATTGCATACTTTGTCACATTTACTTGTGTGCAGAGTGCAGCAAGGTCAAGCTGTCACCACAGATGCACTGTGCTGTGTCTGGCAGGGTTAGGGTTAAAATGCATATGACCAAACTTAATACGTTTGTCGTGTCCAAAATCACATGCAATGTACAGGACTAAATTTATTATTTGTTTTCATCTCAATTAGACTAGTTCTGAGACTCCTTTTCAACCTTTACCCCGCATGCGCGAATTTTGGTGATGTAACTTTTGGAAGAACCAATCCGACTCGTTTGCTTAGCGTGGCGGTTCTGTTGCTTCAGTTACTTTCAGTATTCTTAAAAAGAAATTCCAGGTAAGATATTTGTCATACTAACAATTGTAAATACCAAAACCATGTAAAGCTTAGTTTATACGGTTGTTAAAATTTCGGTCAAAGTCTTAAGTCAATAAGTGCGCGAATAATCATATGGTCACACGAGGATACATGTAATATGTGACCCGCTCTGCAAAAAGGGCACATATAAGTCGCTGTATGCTTTTACGAGTTATGGGCCGTTCAATGTGAAGAGGGTAAAACATTCTTCAAACAAGTGATTTTAAAGGGAGGGAATTTTTTGCATCTTTGATACCTATATTATTCTATTTCATAACCAAAATCTTTGATTTCAGTGAGTAAAGTTGGAAAAACAATGTTTTTGTCGAGTGCTTCCATCTATTGCTTTACTTTTTGTTTTTTTAAATGGCTTGTTTCTCCTTAAGTCATTTCAAGAAATTCCTGAAAACAAACATGCAAATTTCCAAATATCTCGTGATTGCAAAATGCTAGAGACCTCAGACATATACCATATGAAAGCTTATAAAATGGCCTTTCCAGCTATATATAAACACTACTTTCAAATTTTGCAACATAAGTGCCCTTTTTGCAGAGCGGGTCACATATAGCTAGGAGTTTTCTAGTCCGAGTAACTTGGACCCTTTATCGCCTTTTTTAACATTTGGACATGATCTGGCGATAGTACTATTTTTAGTAGGGTCCAAGGCAATTGTGCGATAGAGAATGGCTTCTAATTCAATCCAAACAAAAAATTCAAAATTCAACCTTACAACGGCCACCAAAATACTACTAGATACGCCACCATCTGAACAAGTGGAGTGAAATTTTACCATTTAATTCCCAGAGACCCCCGCAGAACATGTCTTTTCGCTTTCTTGGAGTTCAAAATAATAGTAACTCCTCGACCTTGCTTGACGTCACCCTGATGCGCAGCGCCCGCATGCACCGCGCGACAACCTGTTTATGCCGGCGACTGTTTCGTGAAGAATTCCCTCCCCCCATGACGCGCGTGCAACCTCGAATCAATATACTACATGTATCTACACAGGAACACGTACCGCGACCGTTATACCACTCACGAAACAGTCGCCGGCATAAACAGGTTGTCGCGCGGTGCATGCGGGCGCTGCGCATCAGGGTGACGTCATGCAAGGTCGAGGAGTTACTATTTTTTTTGAACTCCAAGAAAGCGAAAAGACATGTTCTGCGGGGGTCTCTGGGAATTAAACGGTAAAATTTTTATTTGGATGTTAAGTAAACCTTGGTACATTCATCTGATCATGGAACTCCACTTGTTCAGATGGTGGCGTATCTAGTATTTTGGTGGCCGTTGTAAGGTTGAATTTTTAATTTTTTGTTTGGATTGAATTAGAAGCCATTCTCTATCGCACAATTGCCTTGGACCCTACTAAGTACTACTATCGCCAGATCATGTCCAAATGTTAAAAAAGGCGATAAAGGGTCCAAGTTACTCGGACTAGGAGTTTTCTAAGCTACGTGGCTATGCGCAAATAAGTGACAGGGTTATAGATGGCATTCCCGTCCCATTCAACATCTGAACATGTAGGCCTAGGTCCTACGTCCCCCCCCCCCCCCCACCCCCCCCCCCCCCCCCCCCCCCCCCCCTCCATGCCCCTCCTCCTTGAATTGATCCGCCATCATTATCAACAACATGACAAGAAGAAGCCAATTTTCACTCACGTCAAAAACGGGATGGGCGTCCAGACGATGCAGTACGGATACCTAGCCCGCCGGTGATCAACAGACTGAGGGTCGTACAAGTTGACCTTGGCGTCTCGGTACATATCTGTGCCGTTTGCTGCATCTGAAGGAGGGCCGAATTTAACGTCTTGTTGTTGTTGTTCCTCCTCCATCAGTCTCGCTGTCTCAGTTGACATACTGGCCAATTTCACTGGTACGAAAAAGATGTTCGTTTACCTGTATACGTGACGGGTACCAGCGAAGGTAGTAACGACAGAGGGCAGCAGACACTTTGTCCAACAGATGATGATTGCCGTTTTATCCGGGATGAGTTCTATCGTAGTGTCGTAAGAATTCACATTGCTTTTCTTGTTTTAAACTATTGCCCTGTTTAGATTTTGTTTTTCATTTCTTATGTTGTCGGTATTCCAAATGCGCTAGTAGCAGGCCAGGCAGGCATGGGATTGGAATAATGTTGTCAAAGTTAGCAATGCCAATGTCATTGTCACATTCGTCGTGTTTTAAGTTAACGTTAGGCCTTGGGCCAACCATGGAGAAATAACGAAGCAAGTTGGGTGATGAACGTCCAGAATGTCGGTGTTATGTTACGCCCCAACTACGGTCATGGTAGTGATGGTACCAACTATTCTTGGGCCAGTCCCATCTATATAGTTGGGCCGGTACCAACTAGAACCGGACAGTTGGGAAATCCCAACTATAGTTGGGACTAAATGCGACGGGGGGTGTCGTATTGTAAGGTGCATAGACCTTATCGCAAATACCGCCTGGATGAGACGTCACAATGGTTACTAGGGACGTGGGAAAAAAACGCGCACCAAAATCGCTCCCATTTCCTTCCCACAATCCCTTGTGACCATTGTGACGTCTCGACCAGGCGGTATTTGCGATACGGTCTATGACTGAAAAAAAAAGCCATTCGTCAATATGCATGATCACAGGGTTTGGGGCCGGCTGCACTGTTATGCAAATCTCCGGCCGGGCCACGTGTATAAACATGTACATGTACAATGTACATTTGTGCATGGACGGTTATGAAAAATTGAAGGCCGGGAGTAAGGTGGAGTCATTATTGATCTCCATGGGGGTGGGGGGGGGGGGGGGGGAGTTGTGTCGGGCGCGGGCTGCACATGGTCGCTTTCTAATTCGCGTCGCTCATGCACATGAAAAACAGTTTCACACTCTTGAACAAAAGGAAACAGACATAATGTTTTGTTTTCTTAAATATTTAATTAGCATGTGATTGGGGTAATACTAATAGTCTCAGAGTGCCGAGTACACTTGTCTCAGTCGATTCCTTTACATTTTTCGTCTGTATAATACAAAAATACAGTGCAATTTTATATTAATTCTTTAATTATTTGTTATTTAAATAAAGTGAAATGTGTTCAAGTAATAAGAATGAGTTATCAGTGCCTAAAGTGCAGTCCATCCCTCCCAACCATAGTTGGGACCACTACTTTGTGGCAGGCAGTAACCATAACATGGCTGATAATTTTTAAATACAATGAAATTGTGTCCAAGTAATACGAATGAGTATTCAGTGCCCAGTGTAGTCCCAACCATAGTTGGGACCACTATTCAATCCTGGCCCAACTGTGGCAGGCAGTAACCACAACATAGCTGATAATTTTTAAACAAATGATGAAATTATGTTCAAATTGGTTAAATAGTCAAGCGTTGGCGTTGCTGATTTCGTCCATGGTATGATGTTTAGCAAGATTGGCCTACTAACCAAAAATAATAGCCGGCCGGCCAGCCACGTGTGTCGAACCCACGAAACTTCCTTTCCAAGCCTAGCGCGCCATACGATTATTGTAATTTATGCATATATTCACGTGCGGTTCCGTATCCCCGCCCCTTCAGTCCCAACTGTAGTTGGGATTTCCCAACTACTCCGTCGCAGTTGGGACCGGTCCCAACTACAGTTGGGTAATTGCGCTCGACAAATGCAGCAATATAGTCGGTCATTGCCTTGTCTATACCCATGCATGTAGCAAGGAAATGACCGACTTATAAGTTATAACAGGTTGTGGAAAATCATTGAAATTTGAGGATTCAGGACTGTATAGAGTACTGAAGTGATGACGTCAATCAATGCAATGTTTGGAACCAGAATACATTCTATGTGTTTGGAACCAGTTGCCGCGGCAACTGACGTCAGACTTCGGTACTAGTGTTGAGTTTGCGAAGTTGTGTATAAGAGTTGGAGGTGATTATAAATCGGTACTCTATAATCGTAGCCATCTTGTGATTGGCTAGCGAGATTCTCTGTATTATGGAGCTGTAAGACTAGTTCTCAAACATTTTTCCTTAACCCATTAAAAAAAGTTGACGGCTATACCCGCATTTTCTGCATATTCAATCCATTCTTCGCTTATCGTGAGTGTTACGCTTGGCTGCACAAGCCTATTGTGTGCATTACGCTTGGCTGTACAGTCCCGATTGGCATACCGGCACCCCATTATAAACAGCCAGGCAGAATGGGTTTTAAAAAAGAAAGATTCATAGAATGACAGAATATTTTTATATTTTATTTTCAAGGGGGCCCTACTACAAACCAGCTCAAAGATAAAGTGAGTTACACGTGGGAAGTCATGTTGATTGCTTCCAGCTGACAGAAAAAAGTGGAAACTGCATCAAAATAATGGCCAGCACAGACACACTGCCAGATGGGCAGGCCAAGGTAATATATCCCTAACCCCCTTCAATGTTTTTCATATGGCCCTGTTAAATCCAACAATACAAAACAGAAATGAGAATCCTGCTAAATACAACAAAATTTAACAGCAAGTGTTTTTGGAATCCTTTTGGCATTTTGCAGCTGCCCTGGGCTGCCCAACAAAATATTAAAGGTATTTGTTTGTATGAGCCCTAAGTCCGACAAAATGTGACTGAAATTTTACTAGAATTTTTCTTCTACCCTCCTAAAATACAACAAAAATCTGACTATATTTAGCTACTACCCTAACATTGTTGGATTTTGTTGGATTGTTTATGAAACATGCATAACTGCAGTAAGACAAGTGTGATGGCCCAATCTTTACCATATCAGTAATCCGGAGAGGTGGGGGCATGATTGATTGATTGGATCATCACATTTTTATTTCCATTCATAAATGCCTTCTCTTTTAAAATGTAAGCATTTAAATCTAAATATTTTTGTTTTTCCTGTTACAAGTTGCAATACCGAGTGTACATTATTGCATTACACTCCCTTCCGGCCTTGACATTGTGCTTGTGTTTCATCCCGTGCTTTTCAATGTTAGGTTACAAATACACAGCAACAAGATTCTCCTGCTGTTGCACCCAGTGAAGCAAGCAATGCCGTGCCGAGAGAAAACATGGTATGTCAACAATAGGTGGATTGCTAAATTTAGACAGCGTGCAGGTGACGTAAAAATCATAGATATTTTTTAAATGTGCAAACTACATGTACAGTGGTTTTTGTGAAGAAAAGAGAGGCATTTTAACCATCCTGTTCTCAGGGCCAAAATCGACCCAGCTGCTGTACAGATCAAAACCTATCAAATGACAGATTGAAACACACACAAACTGTGAGAGTTGGTGTTAAGAGTTTTTGATAGGTTGTGATAGTTATAAGTATAGGAGGGTTTTAATGTACATCGTGCAAGTTGATGACTAAAATGATTTCGTCAGAAGCCGGTAAATGTACCCATAAAATTTCTTCTAAAAAGGAAAAATTTAAGGTTTTTGTTGTTGTTGTTGTTGTTGTTTTGTGTTTTTTACAAAAACTGGGAGGGGAACTGGGGAAGGAGGGGCTCTCACAGAACCATTCTACTTGCTGTAGATGTTAAGCAGCATCACTAGCTTTGGCAACAAATTGTTTTTGTTGGTTGTCAATGAAAAATACAGCATGGTTTGAGGGGAAGTAGTGGGAATTACTGGTCCCCGAGGTGTAGGTCAGCTCGACTTCCTCCCGACGCGGAGCGGAGGGAGGTAGTCGAGCTGACCTACACCGAGAAATAAACCATGCTGTATTTGTTTTACTACACCTCATAAATATGACGGAAATGACTGAAATCAATGACGGTAATCTTACGTTACTCGTAGACGCCATTGTTGTTTCTGAGTTCAGCTGCACTTTCCGTGTGTCATGGCAACCGGGTTGAAATAGTCTGGTGCCAACACTCTTTAACCCTAACCTGCCAAAATCAAACACCCCATTGTGTTGAATTTTGTGTGATTGGGTACTGTAGAGCCTTGGCACCATCACTTTGCATGGGACTTGATGCCCTGATTTTTAAGTACAAAGAATGTTCCATTGGTTTACTACACAGTGTTGGAGTTTGTGTGGTTAAGGAAGGATTCTAGTAAAAAGGCTTGGGCTGTTAGAGTTAATGTGCCTTTACTGCAGTATTTACAAGGACTACAAACAACAGACTGGTTCCGTAAAGATTATATGCCATAGACTACATGTTTACGAGGCGGGTTCCAGAGGGAATTTTTGGGGCTACCAGAAAAAGATACCGCACGGCAGCGAGCTGGATACTCACCGGGATGACGTCACCTGGCAGCGTATCATTTTTACTTCCCGGACGCGCGGCGGAATCGGCCAATGACGTGCTCCAATTTGCTCATGAATATTTATTAGGTGTACTACCGTTGAATACTACCAGCCTTCATAAACTTTCACTTCAAAGGTCAAGCCACTCAAGCAACAAAGTCAATTAACCCTGGGAACGTTGTTAAGAAGCACATTCAGAATTGTATGTATGAGTAATTTTACAGAAATTAAAATGATCAATTTTATCCAGATTGAGACGGCAATGAGATTTCTGCAGAAGCCTCAAGTCCGAACGAGTCCCTTAGCCCAGAAAAGGGCATTTCTTCAGAAAAAAGGTAAAAGTGTACTCCTGGTTTTAATATTGTTTTGTTTTGATTGTTAAACAAAAAAACGCCAAAAACCCTAAAATGTGTGCATTTTATACATGTACCTGTGCAAGCAGTGGATCGGGGGTAATTTCTCTGGAATCTGTTGAAGAATTATCCTCTATTTAGATCTGGGCCCAGGAATACCGTATTAAGGGTGGTAGGGTTGGATGTTCCAAATGTCACCAACCCTACCGCCTTTGATCGTAACCCTTTACCCGGAGTGGCTTTTAGCCTTGTATTGGGTGATTTCAATTTAAAAAAAAAAAAAATTAAAATGGGAACAGTGGTCTATGGGCTTGTTGGGGTATTCAAACCGTGGACGAAAAAATCCGGAGAATAAAAGAGAACAATGTCGTCTGCGATTCACAGCATACGTCCGCGATTGGGATTGTGTACAAAACATATGGAGGTCTTCCGAAAAAGTTAAAGTACAAACAAATAAGGGAACAATAGGACGTCCACGTTTGGAGGTCGATACACGTTTGGAGGTCGATACACGTTTGGAGGTCGATACACGTTTGTGTGTACAGGTTCTGTATATATCTCCGAGGACAAGAGGAGAAAGGAAATACAAAGAAACCTTTCAGTCCTCGCACGTCAAGTCTTTTGTTGAAATCGGTCCTCGCACGTAGACGTACGTGCTTAGTCCATGGGGTTGGGTTATATTAACCCTAACCCTCTAGGGTATTTTGGCTAGAAACCCTGCCAGACGCATCCGATTGCATACTTTGTCACATTGACTTGTGTGCAGAGTGCAGCAAGGTCAAGCTGTCACCACAGATGCACTGTGCTGTGTCTGGCAGGGTTAGGGTTAAAGGAACAATAGGAAACACAAAGCATTGTCCTCGCACGTATTGGGAAAGTACGACTGTGTACACGTGCATGTTCGTGTTCCAGTTAGGAACCATAGCAAACAATAAATATGCGTGAATGACCTGTAGATATACAAACGTGTACTTCATGTATTTTCGTGGCACACACAGGCCTTACTACACGTGAGATTGAGATAGCCATTGATCGCTCTGGTACCAGACAGGATGTTGCACCACCAGCAGCCCCAGTGGAGACACCAACAAACCAGGCTATGGTTCCTGCCCAGGGAGGACAGATGCAGCAGCAACAAATGGGTAGGGTAATCTCTGTCTGTCTACAGTACATTACATTTGAAAGTTAACCTGGGAATGGAAATTTCTCTTCACACTTGCGGGGAATTCATTTTCATTGAACAAAAAGTAAAAAAAAAAAAAGAATCCATATTGGAAAAAATATTTTTTTGCCTTTTCACACAAGTGGGAAAATATTTTTACACCAGTTCTGCAAAGCGTGAAAATAATTTCCCCGCTTGAATTTGCAGGAGGGAAAAGTTGCATGCGAAGTGTGGGTGCGAATGTGACTGCGAATGTGACTGCGAATCCTTTTTAGAAAATTTCCCATTCCCAATCGCAGTGTTAACTTTCCCTCGCAATATACTGTAGCTCGTGGCCTGAATACTCACTTGTAATGTACCATGTGCTGTTTCCTTCGCCACACATCCGACTATAAGTAAAGCTTGAGCATCAGCTATCATCGGAGTCCTGTTTAGTGACAAATGTTTGGGAAACGGCACAATGAAATGTGTTCTAGGGAGCCCAGGTAGCACAAAAACCACAGTGGGCAGAAACTGCTGCTCAGCATGCGCTAGAATTGATTTGTTAAGCTCAGGCTTTACCCATACTGGCCACGACTCGGCATTGTTACTGACTTAATAAAGATTTGCACGAATAGATTCTGATACTTGTGGTTCCATTATAAACACCAACGAAATTTGTGACCCCTTTCCTGATTGGTCAATATGCCACATTCAGTGCAGATAAAGCAAGCTCATTATATCAGCCGGCTGGACGTTAATTAACGCTGGTACTGCAAAAACAACAGCGTTACCGCAACTGATACCGCTTTCAGACAATATGGAATGATCCCTTGAAATAATCGTCTGTGAACATGTATTCATTGCAGGCGTCTTTTATTTTTCACACCAGTTCCCTACGGCCAGCCTGTTCCGTCAAGATTCTCCAGTTGGCGTGACTACATGGCGGTTGCTGTCATTGTGGGCGGAGTCAGCTATGGTATCTACAAGTTGATCCAGGTGGGTGTGTTTAAGAGAGAGGAAGATTGTGTGCTTGTTTTTGCAGTATCTGATTTGCATCTAACTGCACTGTGGCAGCCTACAGAAAAGCAAAACATTATTTTAACCCAAACCCTACTCAATCCGTCAATGACAAAAAGCTGTTGTATTTTGTTGGATTTACCAGTCAACACAAACTACATGGTTTGTCGGATATTGTTGTGTTCACAAGAGTAGCAGCTAAATATACCTATTGAATTTTGTCGTATTTAGAAACCTATTTTGAAATAAAACTTCACTTGGATTTTGTTGGATTTGACAGGGTTCATAAAAAACGAATACCTGTTGTATTTTGTTGGATTCATCAGTAGGGTAGCTGCAAAATGCCAAGGCTGGTGTGTAGGTGCGGTACACTGCAGAATCCAACCAAATTTGCTGTTGGATTTTATTGTTTTCAGCCGGCTTCTCATTTTAATTTTATTAGAAATTGTTGGATTAATAGAAGGGCCGTATGGGAAACATTGAACGGGCTTGGGGTTAATAAATCATTCTAGCTATCTGCTTTCTTTTTATCTGTAAACATTGTTTTTAATAGAACTCTTAAAACACTTCTGTAGGCGTTCAAGGATGCCCTTATAGTTCGAGCATCAACAAGTGACATCACATAAAACGGGCAATATATAAGACTGCTCTCAATTTTTGTGCCCATCTTGACAGAAGTTTCTGATGCCCTTCCTGAAGTCCCGTCAGGAAGAGCGGGAAAGACTGGAGCGACTGGAGGCCTCCATTCAAGAACTCAACCAAAAGGTCTTGAAGACCGGTAGGTGGATGTTGGTCAGCCCTTCAGGCAAACCGCTAATAACACTCTTCCGTTCAGCTTTTGCATACATTTTCAAAGTGAACAATAAAACTGGCAGGAGGAGGATTTGAACCTGTGACCTGATCCGTACCAGCGCTCTATCAATTGAGCTATCTCGCACTGGGTTGGCGATCTCTCAAATTGTAAAGTAAAAAAATCACGCCCAAGCTTACGATACAACCTGGGAAGCTACATTGTGGGGATCATTCAATGGATACCACTTTTTTAACATATAATATCGTCAAACAAACCACAAGGGAAACCGACTAGGTCAATTTGAATGAGTTTTGAAAGTGGACAAAGAAAACTTGCAGGAGCGGGATTTGAACCTGCAATTTGTTGAAGCAGTAGTCTGTTTTCATAGTACATTTATGCTGTGCCAAGCTGGACGTAACTGAGAAACGTGCCTGCTCAAAGTCGACAGGTTTTGTTGATATTAAGCACGGCAATTCTGACGCATAGCATTTTAGGAAATTTGCCATGAGAAAGAACCTGCTTAAAGTTTGAAACGTGCTGTCATTTTCTGGCAGCACACAAGGTGCCATGATTTCACAGGATGCCTGAGACTATTATTTAAGTACAGTCAAGTAAGCTATTGCATAATAATTCAGTAGTTTTGGTTTTTGATGTTTGCAAATGTTGTATATTACCTTTAAGTCTGAGTTGTGAGTCATACAACTCTGAGAACTCGCTAGCTTTCAGAAGTAATAAAGTAGGAGTGTTTTCCATCCTCAGTTGAAAAAGTTGAGACAGCCGTGATGTCTATCCAGGGCCTGCTAGAGCACCAACAAGCCAAACTAGATACTCTGACGGCGAGCATGACGACGAATCGAGCCATTGCATCGCACACTAAGACGAGCGAGATCTCCGAAGTCAAGTCAGAGATAACATCCTTGAAGGGGCTACTACTCAACAGGTAGGAAGCGGTATTCTTTTCATCCTCTGGGGCCAATAACCCAGTTTGGTATCTCAAAGGTCAAAAGTTATTCGGGATAAAATTGCTGACGTAATGTCACGCCATGTTACGCGAACACCTATTCTGATTGAATTTAACATGTGTGCGTTGTGCGACCACCTTTCGCGTTGACAAGCGGGTCATTCGGGATAAAATGTCATTGTTCATATGCGCAGTTGAAATACTGAACTGGCTTATTATGGGCGATCTGATTGACGAAGTGGTTGTTCCTCCTACTAGACCTAGGTCAAAGGTCAAGGTCTTGGTTGGTAAAAACAAAAGTCCTGTCAAATACTTATCACATCAACTTCAAATTTGGTTTGTGCATTGTTCTTAGTCTATTGCATTTGGGACTGTTAGGTCAAAGGTCAAGGTCAAAATGGCTAAAACAATAGAAATCCTGTTAGCACAATAACTTTAGAAATGCTTAATATATCAACTTCAAATCTAAATTTTCAAAGTGAACAAAGAAAGTTGTCAGGAGCAGGATTTGAACCTGCGACCTCCGGAATACCGTACTGGTGCTCTACCAACTGAGCTATCTTGCCCTATGTTGGCGGTCTCCCAAATTGTCAGTGTCTTTGTTCGGGGGAACTAGTCAGAAGTCATAAACCCATAATGCCATATGGCCAGGGATCATGCCCCAACTTTATGACACAACTTGGGAAACAACTTGGGAAGCAACATTGTGGGGATCACTCAATGATGAGGATACCAGCTTTCTTTGTTCAGTTTGAAAATTCATTCCAATTACCCAGTCAGTTTCCCTTGCGGTTTGTTTAAAAACTTCAAATTTGGTTTATGGATTGGTCTTGATAAAGAAGCCTATGTGGGAGGAAATGTTAAAGAATTTGTTGATATCTTTGAGCCAGACCTTGTTGTTATGATGAAATATTCTTTACTCCTGTCATTCATATAGACACCAGTTTCCTGCATCCCCACAGCCATCCCCCATCCCGGCGTGGCAGCGGGTAACGCCAGCCATCGATTCAACTCCCATCAAACCTTGTGACACCCAACCTCCACCAACGGCCGACCTGCAGGTCACTGAAACCAAAATGGCCCCTACAGACACCCAGAATGACTCGGAAGTGGGTGTGACTAACGATGACTCGGGAGATGTCAATCATAATGCCAGTCTCGTCAACGGGGATGAGACTTTGGATATGAATATTCATGCTACTCTTTTTGAGGGTGCTCCGGGAATTACCAATCAAAGTGAAGTTGTCCAGACGACATGAAAGTCTGTGTGTAAATGTGATCAACGTTTTGCGATTGGGGACTTCAGATGATGTAATAATTTAAGGTGATATTGTCCAACAAATTGTTAAATAAAACCAACTAAAAGATATTTCATGGGGATATTAGTCTTGGGCGCCTCGGTACAGGAGTTATGACTCTTAAACTCCAACATTGGAATCGGAAACACACAGTTCCAGGCACTGCCAAATGATTCTGAAAGTTGCCAACATCGTTAAGTTTGCAGATTCTCTGAAAAGACTACGCATGACCTTCATAAAAAGTAAGCTTTCAGATTGAAACTACATGTAATCAATTTTAACCTTTAAGCTCTGATTGGTTTGTGCAAGACTTGTCATCAGATGTACGAGGTTGTTTGAGGGCTTTAAAAACAAATTCAGATTATTCTGCTGTAGATGTAATCAGTTTTAAGCATCAGGAGTTCACAAATAGTTAGGTAGTGTACACGATTGGTAATCCTCCAATTTGTTTTACTGAATTATTACGAAATACCTTACTAGACTGTAAGTTAATAGTAGTCTCAATCATCTTGTGAAATGATGGCACCAGGTGTGCTGTCGTTGTCAAGAAAAGTGGAAATTTATATCGTTTTCCAACGATTGCCGGCCGGAAATCGTTGGAAACCTGCCCTCTATAACAGATGTAGCCTTTAGTCAAGGCGCGCGTGGCTACCTGGACGAGTGGCGCGCCCCGGACATGCTGGCATATCCGGGGCGCATCACGCGTCCAGTTAGCCACGCGCGCCTTGACTAAAGGCTATCATCCGCGCGACGGTTGAAAACGAACGCAGTTTTTTTCTTGTTTTTTCGCCATCCAGCAACGCAAAACTTTAAACAGGTCAGTGGAACAATATTTCCTATAAAATACTGACCCCCAAATCCGCCCATTTCTGAAAATTGCAACAATGACCAATCATGTACACTACCTTTAAAGGTAGTATACATTATTTATGAATTATTATGAAATACCATACTAGACTGTAAGTTAATAGCAGTCTCAAGCATCCTGTCAATCAAAATTGCTTAAGCACAAAAATCTTGCTTAATAAAATCAGGTTAGCAGCCAAAACCCCATGTGATTTTTATGATAAGCAAACAACAGCTAAATACCAGTCACAAGCAATATAAATCACATTGAATTTTGGCTGGCAACATGATTTTATTAAGCAAGATTTGTTTTCAATATTTGCTATGAAATTGGCCCTTGGTGTGCTGTCGTTTTCAAGAAAAGTAGAAATTTATATCGTTTTCCAACGATTGTTGGCTGACAATCGTTGGAAATAGTCAAGTTCCCCGACCTGATAATTCTATAAAGTATGGTCAGGATACCAGACTACTAGAACATATTTTTTTTCTCTCTGTTTTCCCATCATCTATGCACACAAAACTTTAATAAACAGGTCAGTGTTACCGTATTTGCTAGCACGCTATAAAATACTAACCCCCAAATCCATTTATTTCTGAAAATTACAGCAAAAGCAAATGATGTATACTACCTTTAAGTGGAAAAAAAAAATTCGTAAATTTCATGCAATTTTGATTATTACAGGTTGAGGAAGCTTCTTTTTGATTTAAAAAATCTCAGAAAGTTGCAACAAACTAAAATGATGATGGTTAATATTCTTTCCGGTATGATAAATCATTTATTTTTTTTTTTGGGGGGGGGGGGGTGTGTGTTTTTTGACACTTTGACTCTTGTGTCAATGTGTTACCTCATTTCAGAAAATATTTTGGTTTGAACTCTTTATTGAATAGTTTAGACCCTCAACAAATTCAAGAACATTCTGTCGTCTTGTTGAGGTCACCAAAAACACCCAGTGATGATTGGTCACTTGCATTCATTTGCATGGCATCGTCAAGCTGAAGGCAGTTTTCACATGACGAGTGCTTCAGTTTTTCAGTCTCTCGCATTGTCCAGAAAATGGTGACTGTAAAGTGGGTAAAATCCACATTTTGATATATTGATTTTTGGACAATACCTATCAGAGAAATGTTAATCTTCAGTGCCTATCCAAAGCGCAGTCGCTAACATTTTGAAGTCAAATCACAGAAGATATGCATCCCATATTTATGTCACTACACATGGCATGCACAGAATGAGTAGTTGTAACATGTAGAAGTGGTGTTACCCCCAAAACAGTCAAGTTGGCAATTATGCAAAAGTGATTTTTTTTGTTTTTTGATTTTATATCTGAAAAAAGCAAATAGGCCTCTAATTAATATAATAAATAGCTCTGTCATTTATGTGTGTTATGAAAATAATTGTTATATTCAATTATACTGTGTAAATGATGACATAAACAAAGTTTGCTAATAAATTTGTTAATCAATTTCAAAAGGAAAGCACTGTTTATTATTTGCCAAACAATCCACAAGGGAAACTGACTAGGTAAATGTGAATACATTTTCAAAGTGAACAAAGAAACTGGCAGGAGCGGGATTCGAACCTGCGACCTCCGGAACACCGTACCAGCGCTCTACCAACTGAGCTATCTTGCCCTACATGTATGTTGGCGGTCTCCCAAATTGTCAGTATCTTTGTTCGGGTTGGCGCTAGTCAGAAGTCATAAACCCAGAATGCTGTATAGCCAGGGATCACACCCAATTTTACGATACAACCTGGGAAGTGACACAAGGATCACTCAAAGAGGATACGACTTTGAAACTTATCATTCGTCAAACAATCCACAAGGGAAACTGACTATTGTGTTAGCTTAAGATGTGTGTTGTCTTCATGAAGTTTAAAGCTCCTGCGTCCAATCTCTGACGAAAATTCCAACTTAAAGGGACCAGTCCCCCTGCACTGCCCCACCCCTGATGTGCCATGGGATTGTCATTTCAAAAGTGACTAAATTCTGACCATTGGGGCAGTATAAAAGTACACTTCCACTAACCAAAAAAATGACCCAAAATCCCACCTCCCCTCCACCTGCAATAGACAAAACCGAGGTGGGCCAGGGTTGGGGGGGGGGGGGGGGGGGGGTTAGTGCACTGCAAAAAATGGTTTTCTTAAAATTAGAAAATTGTCTTATTTCAAGAACAGTTTTCTTGTCTCACTCCCTAGAAAAGTTTTCTAGGGAGTGAGACAAGAACATTTTTCTTGAAATAGATATTTTCTTATATTAAGAAATGTAAGAAAATCATTTTTGGCAGTGCGGAGGCGGTGTGTTGGGCTTCACATCTATTTCCCTCCTGTTTGTGTACAAACGTCCCTACCAGTGTCACTTCGTTTTCATTCCCTTAATTAGTTTTTGGGAGGGCTGTTTGAAACTTTGAAGTGATTTTGGGGATTTTTTTATTTTAAATTATAATGGTTCAATTGGTAATTTATGTTTGAATTTAACTTTTAAATTTAACTTGTTGACCCGTCCAAAAGTTGGCCCCTAAAACTTTATGCGTACGGACGGCCGGCCGGCCGGCCGGCCGGCCGGGCGCTTGTTTTGTATGGCGCCCTCAGTTGGATCATTTTGCATAGTTTATACTGAGTCAGACTCCTAGACGTTTCGCATATTGTACATACGCTTTGTTAGATTTTGCTGTATAGAGCCCGACTATTGTGGCGCCCAAGTACGAAAACACGAAAACATGAAGAAACGAGAAGTGTGTGGCCCGGTTGTCGAAATAGAATTCCTCCCTCAAACCTCTGCAAAGTGTGACCGGTACATGTGTATTATAAACTACAATAATGTAAGCATGTTAAATACATTTCGGGTAGAACTAATGACTACAGTGACAGAAGACTATTGACCACATCGACAAAAAAAGAACGACAGAGTTTGTGTTCCTTCTAACGTTATTTCAACTTACTCCTAGAACTAGTATTAGGCATGTCAAGCGCATCGTGATTCATTTCCGATAATGTCCGGTATGCGAAACAAAACGGCTAGTAAAAGCTCACTTTTCTAACGCAAAATATTAATTTTTGGGGCTGATATTACCAAACTTGTTAGAAAACTACTTATTCAACAATTTCCCGAGGTTTTAGGAATGTACCTTCATTGGAAGTACTTTAATTAAGTTGTAATACTTCGCGAAGCGATGCGCAACTTCCGATTGTCGCAAAATGGCGGAGTGCACTCCTTCTCACAAAACTCAATAAAAAGTTGTGATGGCGCCACCAATTGGCAACAAATTTGGTATCAATGGAAAGCTTAGGACGCATGCGCATTAAATCCGATGTCGTTTTGGAGGTCTTGGGGGGTTATCGTCTGCTAATTGTAAGTTTCATTCTTCAGACACAGTTTTGACGTTAATTAATTCTGTTTTTTCAATAAACGAGCCTAAAATTGGTTTTTCCAATGTTTCTTACTCATATAACTGCCAAAATTACTTGCTATTTTTGATACCATCATCGCTAAATGAGCCAATCCCCCAATGAATGAAAGCTAATAAGGAACACTTCGCGGGTTGCGCGCGCGCGGTGATGGATCGTGTACGTACACGCACGCAAGCTCACCGGACACAATGGCCGACAATACAGATTAAAATAGAGGGCGTAATGGTAGTCATTGTAAGAGCCGATATATGTGTAGTGTAGGAGTGCTGTCACTCATTTTGGCTCTTCCAATTATCACTGTTACTTCTGTTGATTGAATTTTTTTTCGGATTTTTTTTCGGATTTTTTTTTTTTACTGACAAAAGTAACTGATTGTTTTAAAAGATTTACAGGATTGTTTGCTGAATCGCCATTATATTAACAGCATTTTAATTTCACTTTTGTGGGGTCCTTTTGTAACAAGATTTTGTTTTGGCTGTTTATTGCTACTGTTTTAATTGATGCTATAATTTGAAAGCTTTGCAAATTTTAGGAAGATACTACGTCATTTTTTCAGAATTTTCAACCAAATTTGTATTGTCTTTAGCTAAAAAGTTCACTTTTGGTGCATTTAATTGCAAATATAACCTCAGAATTGGATTCAGCACCTAAAAATACCCCAATAAAGTTTGTTTACTGCTCGGATGAATGAGAAACGTGGACTTTTTGTCTCGCCTCATGCATAATTAATGAGCCTCATGAATATTAATGAGCTGAAATTATGTTTTATTGTTTAATTAGTCATTTAATTTATTTTGTTTACCAAATTGACAATTACTTTCTTTTCCAGTGTACATTTTAATTACTGCCAAGGTTTCATTGACTAAGGGCCTTTCACATGGAAAATACAGCAGAATGAATATTTAATTAAGGGGACTTAGTCTTTTTTCACCGGACCATGCATACACCAAAGAACATAATGGACAATGGACCATTTTCATCATTAAATATTTTTTAATTAAAAAGTTTAACAACATTTGTAAACCAATTTATGTGAAGAAATGACACTATATTTCTTAAATAAAAATGCATTATGCCTATCTTATGCCTTATTTTTTCTTTAGAAAGGCTAAAAAATGGCTTTTTATTACAAATCTGAAGTTATCGAATTTGAATCTGAAATATGCGTCAATTTTTCAACGTTAAAATTAATCTATCTCAAGAACCGCTTGTCCGATTTCCATGATTCAAAAAGTTTTTTTCTTCTTTTGATGAGAACTGTTCAAAAATGTCATAAAAATAGATGTGTTATCTGTTTACAATTTTGGCCTGACATGCCTACTAGTATGAAGTTCCTAACCTCATAGTTCTAGGAGTAATTTCAACTGAACTAACGTTACTCCCGGTCCCAACAAATAGGGCTGTAAATGGTTCCTTTTTTAACTTCTGGCTTTCTACTGTCACCATTACAGCCCTACTCCAACGGCAGCCCTACACGCTGAGTTTTACAACCGGTCGACTTTGATTTCAAATATCTCCCCAAATTCTTATCGCTGAACACTTACAATAATCATTGTCACTGATTGTATTCCTGAAATGTTGGCAATTTCTATTGGCTTATGGCTAGGCTACTAAATGCTGAATTCGTCCGGCTGTGAGGTCTTCAAAAATGACAAATGCTCCAAAACCTTCCAAACTGTCTTTACATGGAGGATGCCATCTTGTATTCATCGCTAGGATCAAGAGAAGTCTGGGCACCCGGCGGTTGTAGAAAATGGTCTGTCATGAATTATGCATGAGTATGTACGACGCGCGGTTGTATCGTGAGAAGTCAGGGCACCATACTCGGCGGCTGCAGAAACTGGTCTTGTTATGAATTATGCATGAGGCATCGCGCGGATGTATGCGCACACGAATCCGCGGACGTTTATGCATAATTCATAACAAGAGCAGTGCCCCGACTTCTCACGTCGTACATACTCATGCATAATTCATGACAGACCATTTTCTACAACCGCCGGGTGCCCCGACTTCTCTCGATCCTAGCGATGAATACAAGATGGCGTCCTCCATGTAAAGACGGTTTGGAAGGTTTTGGAGCATTTGTAATTTTTGAAGACCTCACAGCCGGACCAATTCAGCATTTAGGGCCTAGTATTATTTAGTAGTAAGCCTTAAATATACTGTAGAAATTGGCAACATCTTAGGAATACAACGATGTATATAAAAGTGTTCAGCGATAAGAATTTGGGGAGATATTTGAAATCAAAGTCGACCGGTTGTAAAACTCAGCGTGTAGGGCTGCCGTTGGAGTAGGGCTGTAATGGTGACAGTAAAAAGCCAGAAGTTAAAAAAGGAACCATTTACAGCCCTATTTGTAGGGCTAACTCCCAACTAACAAAGAACCTAGCCCCACTAGTGTGGCCCTGCTCCTGTATGCCGGTCATACTAATCACCGTCAACACGCAAAACACCGTCAACACACCGTCAACACACCGTCAACACCTCCAAAACACATTCTTACAGTGTCTTAACTGACAAATGCGGTACAAAACCGTAAAGTATGGGTCAACACGAGATTTGGGCTTAAAAATGGGAGGTTAAACGTCTGAAAATGCGATTTCTTTCTTCAAGAAAATGGACCTCTCCATGCAGCTCCGAAATCGGCAGCCGTGCCTCACTTAGCCATGTCGTGGGCGCGCAGCGCGTGCGAAGGCAAGATGGCGGCCAACAGCCGTGCTGCTTAGAGATATCTTTTCGCGTGAAAAAAAAAAATCCATTTTCATAAATGAAATGTGACTTAACCGACAGAAATTCTAATTTTGCCTAGGCATTACATTTCTATGCCTCTTTTGTTAATTTAGAATGTGTTTTGGAGGTGTTGACGGTGTGTTGACGGTGTTTGTGCGTGTTGACGGTGATTAGTATGACCCCAGTATGCTGCGCTATACAAAGGCCACACATCGTGACATGCTTCTTTTGGTTGAATACACTTTCCAATCTGTGCGCATTTGTCCAAGGAACTGGCGAGTTGCAATTATACTGGTAACTGGATGTATTAGGTAATCTCTCAGCTTTTATTATCTAGAGTTTACCTCCAAATTTTCGAGAAATTTTGGCATCCTTTCAACCGGTCGACTTTGATGTCAAGTCACGCTTTATCAACGACTGTTTCATGGTATTATTACGAAACTTTACTGGACTGTTTAATTTGGGAATGACAGTCTAAAGCATCCTGTAAAATCGTGGCTCCTAGTGTGCTGACATATTCAAGTAAAGTGGTATTTAAAAAAACAGACCGACCATTTTAAAATTAAGTTCGAACTTTTCGAATAGCGTCTTTTTAAACAACAAATTGCAGTTGTTATTTGAGTCCCAACAAATTCGCTGCCGGTGTGTCTTGCGCACGCACGTATGAAACAGTCATTGATAAAGCGTGACTTGTTTTGCGATAAGGTCTATAGTCTGATCATGATGGTGTAATGTTAACGTTTTCTTTTTAGATGGGAAGGCATGGTCCGCCTGGATGAGATGTCACAATGGTTACTAGGGACGTGGGAAAGAAACGGGCACCAAAATCGCTCCCATTTCCTTCCCACAATCCCTTGTGACCATTGTGATGTCTCGACCAGGCGGTATTTGCGATATGGTATATGGAAGGATAGGATTGGGGGGGGGGGGGGAGGGGGGTGTCTAATTTATAAACATGTGGCGGCAACCTGTTTAGTGTTAGGTGAAGATTTATGTCAGCAAAATCTGTACTAAACCATGAACATGATGAAGCAGAAATTAACATGCATGTGAACACTTTGAGGGCGATTGTGCAGTGTAGGGCCCCCTCTTTAGTTTTGATGAAATTAGATTCAAGGGTATTTTTTCTCATTCCAAAATCACTTTTCAACCTAATGCAAACTTCTCTTAATTCTATTGACATCGTTTTTTGTAATTTTGAACAGTTTATTTCGATAGAAAATGCAATTTTCTTGCGCGCTTTACGGCAGTTGCTATGTGAATCAATGCGGTTTTGCGTGTTTACTGTGCGTCGCGGTGATCGCCATCTCTATTTTCGCGTTGCGTTTTGTCGTCCTCATCGCCGCTTTACCCAAAAATTTCCCTCAAAACTAAAACCCTGCCCTTTATCTACGACATACCTGTTGGTTTGTAATGTCGCTAACTAGTTTGGCAATTCCAATAACCTAAAAGTGGATTTTTGTTCCCTTAGGGCCCTACTATACACTACACAATCGCCACTTTGAGTTTGAGTGACCATAGGCCTTATACACTCTGTGCCAAGAACGTCTAACACAGAATTAGCTTGAAAATTCTAGCTCTAGGCGCATGACATGTGAGATTCGCCGTTTAGAGCTGGAAAGACGTCCGTTCGTAGTGGTTTTTGTTTTGAGCGCCGATATCTTCCGTTTCCCTGAATATATCAACCAAACACTCACCCAAAATGCAGAGTAGTCATTCATGCAGCGACTGATCCCCTCAAAATGAGAATACGATCAAGTTAAACCAGAAAAAAGGATGAATTTTTCGTGCAACCCGGAGCATGCACAAACGAGCTGTGTACAAAACAATGAACGATGGTTTGCGATCAATTATAGGCCAGTGGCACTGCGCGTGCCTCGGGTCGCTGACAGCGATCAGCAAACAGCGGTTGTACATCGAGGTGCGCGCAGTGCCGCTGGCCGATAATCGATCGCAAACCATCGTTCATGTTCTAGAATCCGCTACAATTGCTTTGTACACAGCTCCTTTGTGCATGCTCCGGGTTGCACGAAAAATTCATCTTTTTTTCGGGTTTAACTTGATCTTATTCTCATTTTGAGGGGATCAGTCGCTGCATGAATTACTACTCTGCATTTTGGGTGAGTGTTTGGTTGATATATTCAGGGAAACGGAAGATATCGGCGCTCAAAACAAAAACCGCTACGAGTACGAACCTTATGGGACGTCTTCCAGCTCTAAACGGCAAATCTCACATGTCATGAGCCCAGAGCTGGAATTTTCAAGCTAACACAGAATATGCAAACATTCTTCCCCGAAAACTATTGCATGAACATTTCTTGACTAGCCTATGTCACAAAATTAAAGCAAGGTTGTGCCTTGTGTTGATACAATCCTGAACACAAATGGATGGTTATTTTCCGAAATGTTGATATTCCCGACTGATTACTATTACTTTGGTGGGGGTATTCAAGTAAAATCTTTCCAAAATCTTATCTTCTTTTATACACTGACTGAATTCAGATTTCTGAGGAAAAAGCTGTGAGGCATCATGAGTCGATTGAAACAGAGCAATATTGCGGACGGACTTCCTGATCCCGACGGTAAAAGACCCTGGCTCTCTCCGCAGTCCGGGGACTCATCAGGGCCTCTTGCAAAGCAGCGGCACACAAAGTCCAGCAGACGGTCCCTGTTTAAAGAAAATATGGCCCCGCGACTAAAGACTTCCAGACGAAACAGCAGTGCCACGCTCCATCACAGGAGAGAACTCTCCCAGATCAAATCCAAAAAAATACAGGCAAATGTTTGTGTGCACACGAGCGGAAATTCTTCCGGAACGAACAATTTGAGCAGTTTAGGATTGCGTAGTACACATAGAAAAGATACCACAAGAAAATCAAGCGCACCTTGGTTTGAGAATGGCTATTTGCACAGTACTCAAGTTGAAGCAAACGTCGTGAATTGTGTAGAACACAAAGTGACAGTGACGAAGGAAGAAATTGTGGGGAGAATTGTTCAAGATAATGTTGTGTACTTGAGTCGCGATCGGTCTAACAACTACATGTACCTTAAGAATTGTAATAATGCAAAAGAAATGGATATTTCCATGTGGAACATATCAGAAAATGTTCCAGTTCTTGCTGACAGACTTGAGGTGACCAATAGCGAAGCTGTTCAACAATTAGTCCCGGCTCCATGTATAGGCAATTTGAGCTCAGATTGTCACAGAACTGTTCGCAAAGTTCAGGATAACTTAGACAATGGCAAGATTCTCACAAGGAACTTTGGGGATAAAACTATGATGTCAAGCATGACAGGTGATGTGAACAGTCGCAATTCGCATCACTTGGATCACTCAACGGTGCCAAGTCTGCCTACATGTCGATCTGGTCTGAACCAGCTTGAGCCAGATCAGTTGGATGGGAATGATGAAAAAGGCGATGGAAGTTCAAGACCTCAGCGTAGGCGTCGTCACACTGTCCAAGATAATGTCGTCTTCAAACCAGCCCTTCAGAATCATGAGTCCAATCCCAAACTGTCCAACTCTGTGCTGAGCCAGGGATGTGAGAATCGTGGTGAGGAATGTGACTGGAAAGATCCAGTTATATCGGACGAGAGTGAACTAACTCTAATAGACGGTACCTTTGACGACGGAGACAAGAACGCTTATGAATTGGTAAGTAGTGTTTTAATCAATGTTCATTGTGCGCACATTTTTAATATGATTTGTAATTCCATGCTACATGTAACCTTCGTTCAAGAACATGTGTTGGAACTGGCTTTTAGGGCAGATAAAATGGAGAGAGTGTTTTTACAATGTTTTATGTGTTTTGCTAATAATGCGAAGTAAAAAACAATGCTTAGTGTCCCTGCCTGCTAAATTTATGTGTAAATGATAAGAGGGAACAGTTTTTCTCACTGGGATAAAAAAACTTTTTAAAACGCTCTTTGTTTTTTCTTTAACCCTAACTCCCTACATCATTTCCCCCCCATGTAACCTGAATCCTCCAACATCCTCTGATTTCAAAGTGTTAAAACTCCATATAACCTGAATCCTCCAAAATCCTCTTATGGGGACCATAGCATGAATCCTCCAAAATCCTCCAGGTTTTGTTTGCATGCCCCTACATGTAGTAACATAAATCCTCCAAAATCCTCATGTATCACATTGAGCCTGATAACCTGGATCCTCCATATTCCTGCAGGGGCAAAAACCCCTAGTAACATGAGTAACCTCAATCCTGCAAAATCCTCCGATGCATCAACTTCCAAGTGCCCTCAATCCTCCAAATTCCTCCATTTTGCAAAGAGGATTTTGGAGGATTTGGGAAGGTTAGGGTTAATACATACATGTACATGTACATGTATGTACATGTACTATGCATGTACAAAGTGAGAATTTATGTCTTATTAAAAGTACTGTAGATGGTACATGTACAATGTACATATGTATTAAGAACTACATGTAATTGAATTTGTATACTGAATATCAGCTACAAGTCAGTTTAGTTAAGTCTGAATTGAGTATTTCAATGCGCACTGTGCCAGTACATGTATGTTCTTTCTGTGAAGTAACCGTACTTTGTTGTACACTTCACGAAATATAGTGTACAATACATTGGTCTGGATACAGCACTTTGCTGCTGATTACAGTATACATGTAGCTGGCATTTATGTAACGACCTTTGTAAAATGTTATACTTACGAATAGTTTGGCTGCAGTACCCGCCGCTATATCAGATTCGAACCAGCCAGCCAACTCCGACAAGCTCGGTGGTCGAGTGGTCTGCACTAGAAAGCAGGAGGTCGTGGGTTCAAGTCCCACCAGAGTGATTTTTTTCCCAAATAATCTCTCGGGACAACACTGAGTATACAATATTTAATCAATTTACATCACCCTGACGCAAATTCCATCTTATGAATTATATGCCTGTTATTAATGAACAGTTGATAAAAGTGATGAATTTCATTATTAAATTTTGTGATTGTCCACACCAACAAGATATTTACATTCTCATTGAGTTTCTCAGCTGTGTTAAGAATTTGTAGAGTAATTTAAGTTATTTAAAGTTTGTAAATGCAAAGTAGGGTTAAGTATTAAAGGCTAATAGCCCGCGTTCTTCTTACGCCCGTCGCTTTTGTTGCAGCGAACTTTGGTTCTGTCCTCAAGAATTCGTTCTAATTCTTAGTTCCATTGGCGGCCAGTGGATTGGAAACTGGATTTCTTGACAGACTTTAAAAGGGGTTGAAAATTAGCCATTCGGAGGATTCTGAGCTTCAGTTTGCCGGGGTGGGGGCGATCTCCCAGATTGCCGAGTGCTGCCACTTGCCTGTGTCTTGGCCGTGTCTTGGCGGTGTCTTACCCCTGCGTTGCCGGCTTTCGATGAGACGGACCGATTTCATCTAGCTGCCGGACTGACCGCCGTCTTCGCCCTTCGCCATAGGGGTGTGCATCTGCGGGTAGTACAGGAACCGGGTACCCGATGGAAACAAATACGGGTACCCGGGTACCCGTCAAAGAAACCCAACCCAAAACCTCCAGTCCCAGAACTTCAGAAGTTGTTAATGCGCTACTGCCGCACGATCACATTGATGCGTTATTAGTGTGTACAATAGAGGTCAGGGGAGTTACAACTTTATTAAATCGATAATTATTTGTTACTAATAACAAACCGGTAAGCTTTGTAGATGTGAGAGTGAAGTGCTGTCAGCCACTTGGCTTGTCCGAGCCAGGACGAACAGGAGCGATGACAAACGTCAGTACATCGTTGCATTCTCAATCAGAGACACACGCCCGTAGTACGTCAGCAGCATGCATGCAGTCAAAGCGTGGTCGATGGTGCCGTTGTGAATTAAGCGAGTCCCATTCTTCGAGGGGTTAAATGCAATCAATGTACTGGGCCGTTCGCTGTTCCATCTTTTTTTTTAAACGTTAAACATGTTCTTTGTATTTGAAATATTATTATCTTATTAATCATTTTGGGCTTAAATTTTGTTTCGAAAAAAGAAGAAGAGAAACGTACACGGATGACTGATCTATTCTAGAGAAGATATCCCCTTACTCTCGAATGGATGCTTCCTCAGTGGTACAGCCCTGTCATTGGCTCTCTCCATAGAAACGTTACTATACAAGCATTTCGCTGGTGCATAAATAAATATAATGTACCCTCCCGAAATAATGTCAAGTCCCTACACGTCGTAATGTTATAATGTACATTGTACACAACACAGGGCACTAGTACTCTGGTTTATTGACGTTAATATCTGAGAACGTGCTAGTGTTTAATAATGTACATGCCATGACTTTGACAGAATGCACACATTTTAACTTTTAATAAAGTGTTACAATAAAGCAGGCCAATACTACCGTAATAAATTAATAAAAGTTAGATTGGACAGAAAATTTGACAGGATGACGTGTCACTTAGATGTACGTTTTTTTATTGACGTTTTCTGAGGAAAAAAGTGAAACTGGGTGTTTATTTAAAAGTAGTGCACATGATATGCCATTGTTGCAATTTTCAGAAATGGGCGGATTTGGAGGTTAGTATTTTCCACTGACCATTTCAAAGTTTTGCGTTGTTGGATGGCGAAAAAAAGCAAGAGAAAAACGGCGCTCGTTTTCAACCGTCGAGCGGATGATAGCCTTTAGTCAAGGCGCGAGTGACGTGCCCCGAATGCCAGCATGTCCGGGGCGCGCCACTCGTCCGGGTAGCCACGCGCGCCTTGACTAAAGGCTACAGGGCAGTTTTCCCAATGATTTCCAGCTGGAAATCGTTGGAAAATGATATAAATTTCCACTTTTCTTGACAACGACAGCACACCTGGTGCCATCATTTCACAGGATGATTGAGACTACTATTAACTTAGTCTAAAGGTATTTCGTAATAATTCAGTTTAAAAATTAATTGGAGGATTACCAATCATGTACACTACCTATAATAACTTTGATGGGATGGTGACGGAAAATTAAATAAAGGATTAAAATATAATAGGCCAATAATTACCAAAATAAAAGTGAGAATGGTGGACATAAAAATATCACAGGATGTCCGATGTCGTCGCTAGGTCTTCTAAAGGTTTAATTTTGAGTTATGCGCCAGGAACACGAGAATATTCACGTTTTCAGATGTGAGACAACTACGCCTGGCCGAAACAATATTCCCGGCGGTGGAGAACACTCTCTCTGAAGGGACGGATGTCGCAGGAATGCAGAGTAGCCGTCTCGCAACTTTGGTCAAAGATGGGAAGCGATCCGCGTTGAGGCGCCACCACTCAAATGGGTCCGTGCCAAGTTCAGCTTTTGTTACGCGCACAAATTCGCTGACCTCTTCCAATGCAGAACGCTGCCTTTGCTCCCCTGTACCCGGTGCCACCTCCTCTTCAGACCCTTCTACGGCCCCCTTTGTGGTAGTTGACTGCATTTTTGTCCCGCTCAGAAGAAATTCCATTGCCGATGTTTCCTCTGTTTCTTCAACCCGCTGGCGTTTGGCATCGCGCTCTGCAGACGAATCCATCATATCCTTTACTTCCTCTCGGGCCCTTTCCTGCTGCTCCTTGGAGAGGAATCCTAGGTCTTTATAGCACGGATCAACAACAGATGTTAGCAGAGGGACATCGGTAACTTCTCTGCTGAATCTGTTTAAGATACACAATGCAGGATTGGAACAATGAGTATTTATTTCAAATATATAATTAGCACGGTGGTACCAACAAAACAATTTTTTTTAAATGACTGACACAAATGGGCAAGGGATCAGCAATCAGCATTTCACATTTCGGGGCTTTCCCTAAATGTAATGTACACAGCCTGTCGACTTTTTGCGACGAAATGCACGATTAACCCTCTCTCTTTTGTGTAATTGTGTTGTGGTCATTGTGTTCCCGGAATCTCAGGAATTCTTTTCAGATGTTAGGTAACAATAGTCTGGAGTGTGTATAGGGTATAGGGACAAAAGGGGGGGTACCCCTCTGCCCCATATCGTGCTGGGTATATTTTGGGCGATGTCGTTCTTCCCTTGACTCCGTGAGTACCATTTTATACACGGCCCCATTTGTTGTGGCTTGGCGGCACGATCAATATCGGCGGCTAGGCTTTGATTTCTATTTTCATTGTAGTTGTGAGAATGGGCCGGAAAGACATTAAATTGACAACAGACTGTCTGCTGCTCAATGGAATGGTATCGTGTGACCAACTACTACGCACTGAAATGTACCATTGGTTTCCTTTGCTCTATATATTTTAATGTTTGGGCCATTAAAGTTTGGGCTGTAATAAAAGAGAAAGCGATTTTCTTGTGTGATAGCGCAACAGTAACTATCTAGATTGATAGACCCTACTCAAGCGTCAGCACACCAAATATAAAGAATTATGTCAATTTTTTTATACTACAATTTCAGAATGTTTATAATTATAAACATTGTTTATTATAAATTATGTTTTTAATATCAAATATAAAAAAGGACCTCACCTTTTGGGCAAGTTGTTACGGATTGCCTTCTTCATAGCCTGCACGGGGGCCGAGTCGTCGTCGTTGGATTGCATATGGCCTTGGAGACCGCTGACTATAGGGTAAACGCAGCCCCCACTTGCATTGGCTTCGTAACTTAAACAGGTTGTGGCTACCTAAATAATATGTGCAGTAAAATTGATTTTTTGTTTTCCCCCAAACGACCATGACTTTATTTTTGCATAAAATAATGCGCCTATCAATTGCTTTGGTCACCTGTCGAGATGCATCGAACCCTTTGTTGATGCTAAGTTGTAATTTGTGGGTAGCGCAGCCAACGTCCAACGTATTGTTTCGATGTCCCAGATCTTTTACGTTGGAGGCGTTGTCGTGAACAACAGCGGCAACTTTTCCCACCAGCTCCCACTCGGTTATGACACGGCCAAGCTGAGCGGCGAGTGCCTCGGCGGTGTGCCGCTGGGGAGTTTCAGTGGTGTCAATGTCATCCTCATCCTCCTCCTCTGCTTCTGGATTCTCTGGAGCCATCACGGGTGAGGTATCAAGAACAGCAGACTTATAAGACCACCCATCAAAAATGTGGACAGTCACTGTCATGAAGCCTTCCCGACTTCTTGAAGTCCAGCAGTCTGTAGTCAAAGCTACGTAGTCAGATTCGCTCAGTTTGTCCTTCAGGATCATTTTCTTAGACTCATACATATTCTGGATTCGCGCGGTCACCGATTTTCTTGACGGGACCGTATAGCCTGGTTCGAGAAATTCCAAAAGTTGGCGGAAACCTGATCCTTCCACAACGGAGATCGGCAGAGAATCTGTTGCCACCATATCTGCCAACAGTTGCGAATTTGTTTCCGCCTTGGCCGGACTACACTCCGCTCAACCAAAATAGCCCGCAAGAGATTGCTGCCGGCTTTGTGACTGAGGCCTACTTGTCGAGGAACCCCGCCCCGCTGGATGGGTGTTTATTGGCAAGGTGCTTCAGCATTGCGCTGGTCGATCCTCCGTAACTTAATTCCGCGTTGCATATTTTACACTTGACTTTCTTTTCCCTACGTTTCTCAAACTGTACCCAAACTTTACTCTCGGGACGTGGTATGGTGTAATCATCAGCAGTAGGCCTAATCAGAAGTGATTGAAACTGTGCAAACTGATTCACTGGATGACATTGACGTGAGAACAAGCATAACCACATGCCACAATAAACATAATTACTTCTCCTCCTTTGTGTATGCCGGCACGTGCCTGCACCGGCATATCACAAAAGACGTTGTCCAGAGGTTTTATACAATTGTATTCTATGTGTAATGAGGCATGCTATTATGTTTCATCGAGGCTCGTATCACAATTCAGACGGGTCTTATCAAACTGAACACCACAAAAACCACTGCCGGTAAATGCCCTTTACTGTCAACTTTTCTGAGCGTCATATTACATGAAATCTGTGTTAGTTTCACGTGTTTTAATCTCGAAAATTCTACACTGACATTTAAAACTTTTGGGGGGGGGGGGGGGGAGGTACATGTACTACGTGATAATGTCAAGTTGTGCGGGTACTCGATTCCAAATTTTGGAACCGGTTCCTGACTTTAACGGTCGGGTACTCGGGTACCCGGTTCCGATGCACACCCCTACTTCGCCAGTTGGGCCAGCATCTTGATGCCACCCCCGGCAAACTCAAGACCAGGATTCCGCCTAAATTGGATGTACAATGTACCTCCCCCATTTAATTTGAATGGCCAATTCCATATGATTTTGTTTTTTCGTGACACTTGCTGTTAAATGAGTTTCCATTTGCCTCATTATACTCTGTTGTATACGTGTGTGTTTTTGTGAATTATGAAATAATAATTCAAATAATCCTAATTTCAGTCTCGCTAAAACTCCTTGATTCCGATCCTTATTCATTTTAGTGTTCCTTTCCCATACTTTTGGTTTTGTCTGTTATGTTGTCTGTTTAAATGACCTGACTTCGTAACAGCTGTGACTTGATAAAGGCGTCCGCCTTTACACAATAGTAATTTGCCAGAATCCACCATGCCCAGCCCTGGAATGGTAGCTAGACTGTAAACATTGGTAAATGGTGTTCAAACAATGAAGTGTTCAGTCATGGTAACTCGCAGAGGAAAAAGAAAAGAAAAGAATAAACAAAAACAAATATTTGAATCTCACATTTCTCTGTTGAGTTCCTTTTTGTTGACCTAAATTTAACACAGGTCAGCTCAGTGTTGAAATTTTACCCATTGTTTGGTATTGTGTAGTACTAGTGCCATGAGAAAGGTGTGAACATAAACAAGAACTTGAGCATGTGAGCTAGTGCACTGATGAATAGGAGGCTGATGATCGAAGACGTCTTATCTCCCTTGAGAACTAATTTGGAGAATATGTCCCTGATGCTTGCCTCGTGTAAAATACAATTCTCCAAGGAGAAATGTATTCTCCTGTCCTAAGAACAACACTCCAGACCTGATCACCATCTTTTTGCCCGTCCATTCTGATCAAGCTTTTTATTAACCCTAACCCTGCCACAGTGCATCTGTGGTGACAGCTTGACCTTGCTGCACTCTGCACACAAGTCAATGTGACAAAGTATGCAATCTGATGCATCTGGCAGGGTTTCTAGCCAAAATACCCTGGAGGGTTAGGGTTAAGCAATGTTTTTGCGCTTTAAGCATTTTGTTTGCTTAATTAACCCTCCAGGGTATTTTGGCTAGAAACCCTGCCAGACGCATCAGATTGCATACTTTGTCACATTGACTTGTGTGCAGAGTGCAGCAAGGTCAAGCTGTCACCACAGATGCACTGTGCTGCGTCTGGCAGGGTTAGGGTTACAGCTCTATGAAATTTGCCACAGAGCTTGATGTTTCCATGCCAACAACACAGCTGTCCCACTGAAGAATGATAGGGGTGTGTGTTTGTCTGTTCATTTTATACATTGCAAACCAAAGGCTACGGTGTCTCTTTAGATGTCCCTTGAAATGTACAATAAGTAAATGTACAATCAAGTAAGTTATAATATTTAGTAAATGTTCACATACTGTATCTTCATTTGAAAGCAAATGTAAAGATTTCTTTTTGCCCCTCAGTTTTGCTGCACAGTACTACCCTGCTTGTGCTAATAGAATAGTCCGGACAAAGTATTGTCCAATCAGGTTAAAGGAGACCAGACCCATGGTCAGAATGGAATAGCCCTGTGTGGGTGTGGTCTTTGCTTGTGCTGTGCCCTAGTGTTGTGTACTGAATGGAGTGTAAGAGATGTAATATTATTGCTATCAGTCCCCCAACACCTGTCATCAAACATCAAACTGGTCAGGTAACCAAGCCAATGGGTAAGCACCAATGGATCAAGAGGTATTATTCCAAATATAACCAATGGCAGTGTGGCAAAGTTCAAGTGATCAGCGGTTGGCATTTATTGCATGCATTTAACTCAGACAATATTTGGAGTATGTAAAGTCAGTTTGTAGTGATTTGTTTGGCAATGTTAGTCTTTGTTTGTTGGATGCTGGGACAATGGATAATTTATATTGTAGATGTACGTGTATGAATTTTATTTTCATTCAATAAGGTAAGGCCTTGTTGTACTTTAGTCAAACTTTTCATATACATACCCATATTAATGTTGCCAAGCTGAATTTATCATGATATCCCAGACAACTTTCTTCAATCTGTAAGGTGTACATGTAGGTAAAACTGGGTAAAATACAATAGTGTTTGTGTAGTTTAGGTTGGAATTCGTTAATCTTTACTGTACATAATATAACATTTGGTAAATAATTGTGAGCCTTTTTAGTCGGTAGTCGGAAGTAAACCATACATGTACCTGTGAAAAAATTGCAATGTGTATTTTAACTATGATTTTGTATTTGCTTTACAGGAAGTTTTTGACATTTTATGTATTGTTTTTGAAAATTACAATTACGTTTAAAAAGAAAGAAAAACTCACGATGTTGTTTTTCAGTTCGGCAGATGTACATTTACTGTGCTTCTTTAACCCTCATTCTATTGTGACTATCACAGTCTATCAAAAAATCTACCCACTTCCTCTCACAGCTTGTGTGTGTTTCAACTAGGGGTGTGCATTTACGGGTATTAAAAGAACGGGTATTAAAAAATACGGGTACCCAGGTACCTGTTAAAGAAACCCAACCCAAAACTTCCAATCCCGGAAGTTGTAATAATATCTTTCTCTGAGATTCAATAAGTCTGAATTCAGACAAAATTCTGAAAATCTACAGTCATGCCTGTCCAGTAAACATGGTCACTTCTCCACCTTTGTGTGTGCCGGCACACGCATGCACGGCATCATCACAAAAGACTTGTCCGGAAGCTTTATACTGTTGTATTTGTGGATTGAGACATGCTATTATGTCTGGTCGAGGCTCTTATCCATTCCCAGACTGCAAAAACCACGACCAATAAATTCCCTTTGTCAACTTTCGTGAGCGTCATAAACATGAAATCTGTGCTGTTTTCCCACATAGTCCAGTTTTAATTTTGAAAATTCCTGACAAATAACATTCAAAACCTTTCTTTTTTCATTGTCTCGGAAGTAACTATGCGATAATGTAAAGTTGTACGGGTACTAGATTCCATAATCTGGAACCGGTTCCTGACATGAACGGTCGGGTACTCTGGTACCCGGTTCCGATGCACACCCCTCGTTTCAACCTGTCACTTGATAGGTTTTGATATTTTGTGCTCCATTTTGGCACCGAGAGAGGGAGGGTTAATCATTTATTCTCGGTTGTTTGAAAACAAAAAGATGAAATGTGCAAATTTTGCGTATTTTTGATGCAGAATACTTGCTATCAAAATTCATATCATTGAACGAGTTGTGAGAATCTTCCACTTCACAACCCAGCAGTTAACCCCAACAGCGTTGCTATTAAAGTCAATAATACTCTAATCGATGCATTCTGCCAGTCATCCTGGCATGCCTGGTTACTTGGCGTGAAGTACCGGTGGAGAACCATTTGTCACTGTCAGGCAACGCCTGGCATTGATCCAATCTTGACATCATCCGGGGGAAAAAAAAATCAAGTTGTTTTTTGACAATGGTGTCAAAATGTAGTTCAAGTAGCAATATTAGCATATTGTTCGGAGTTTTATAGCGTAATATGGATTTCTGTTACTGTTTGTTCAGATGTACATGTACTTACATGTATGTACGGTTTAAAATCAGTTTTATGCTTGTACAGTACAGAAATGAAATTTGTGCAGAGTTCGGCATTCATGTCAACAACTTACATGTATTTTTGTTGTGGAAGTCGCCCAAATAAGGCTAAAAACATTCTAGGGAAATTGATAAACAAACATAGGTGGTAGGGTTAGCCACATTTTGGGTTGCTAACCCTGACACCCTTATGGGTTTTCCTGGGCCCAGATCTAAATAGATGATAATTCTTCAACATATGCCATAGAAATTATCCCAAATTTCAGATCTTTTCCTGTTGGTGAGACCACCTAATTTCTATTATGAGTCGCCCAATACAAGGCCAAAAGGCCACTCAAGGTGTGGGCTACAAAAGACAAGAAAAGACCAAAATCACAGGGATAGAAGGTATTCACATTTCATTTGAATTGTGAAAGATTATAGGTGGAAGGGAAGCAGGTTACAGGTAAGGAGTTCCAAAGAGAGGCAGTACAAGGGAAAAACACTTGAAGACTATCTCACAGTACTAGCCTTTGTAACAACAGTGAAAGGATGTGATGAGACAGCCGGGCGAGTAGGGTACTTGAAGGTTTAGATAAGGGAACTAGCGATGAAAGGCCACTGGAACGCCTTCCATGATAGTATCGATAAAAGAGGCTGAATGAAGCAACAGAGCGTCGGACATGAAGGGGTTAACCGCGGGTTGAACCTCTAACCCAGCAAGATATATTACAGCAAGGACAGTAGCATCTGAAATGAAAGATCCGTCTCACTGTATGGGTGCAGTTGGCCTTATATTTACTCTTTGTCCCCCCCTCAAACAGTCCAAAGGCCCAATCTATTTTGTCTAGATCAAATGTCTGGATTAAGTTTCACTGTTGCCATGACAAAGTAATGAGAAAGTCAACAGAGGCATAATATTTGATGAAATTTAGATGGTGGGGTTCTTGAAAACATGGTATCGTGAGGAAAATCTTGTCTGATCGGAAAGTAAAGAATTGTCATTATAAATATACTGTCTTTGCTCCTCAATGAATTTTACCTTTTTAGTGATGATGGAATTTTGTGTCGGGGGGGGGGGGGGGGGGGGTGATGTAAATTAAACACAATGTACAAGAGCATTTGGATTGATTCTATATTTGTTGTAAATCATTCAATTTAGGACCGTACAGGTTCCAAAACTCCAGAGGAATGGCTTGTTGAACCACTACAGCGACTGGCTGATGACATCACTGCCAACCAATCAGACGGCTTGCATGGCAGCAGTGGCATCATGGGTACTAATCTGCCCTTGTCACAAAGCCTAGCCCAGATACCTACCATGTACAACGAGCAGTACCACACTGGTACACCTGGTAAGAGCTGATGTCTTCATCCCATCTCTGCCAAAGACTTACCCTCTCCTGGGCTCATTGAAGAACCTCTAAATGTGGATTTTTCTCCAAATACTTTAACCCTAACCCCCTAAGCATTTTTACTAGAAACCTTCCTCAACCTATCAAATCCCAACACAATGGTTGACTGTTGCTGGTTTACAGTACTCAACCCATCAAACTCCAACAGTCCACTTGCCATAACAGTACTCAACCCATCAAACTCCAACAGGCCCTTAGCTGTTGGGTTTTGATTGAGTGGGTACACTGGGCCATGTGCTTAGTATGAAGAATGGGGTTACGCAGGACACATCCCATCAAAAGCAAGCAAGTGTATTCCTGTACAAAATGAAAGTATTTTTTGGGGCTCATATTAGTTACTGGTCACATCTGCTAACCACTTTACTATGCATCATTGCCCTTTTAATTACCCTGACCCCATTGTTCAGTACACATAAACCAAACATCAAAGTCATGCACACACAGTCCAGCACCAGGGCTTTTATACATCAACCAAGCACAACCCACCAGCAACAGCACTGCACACAAACCAACCCTCCCCACTCAATCAAAATCCAACACTGTTACTGCACACATACAGTACTCATCCAGCCATATTCCAACACTTTACACATGCCATATCAGAAGTACACAGTACTCAACCCATCAAACTCCAACAATCCCTGGTGTTGGCGTTTGGCTGGATGCGGATCGTCAGGGTTAATTCAGTTATACAAAATAGGCCTGTATACACAGGAGCCTCTGAACCCAGGCTGAAGTCAACCCAGAGCAAACCTTGTTCCATCCTGGGTTGCATTTCGATTTTTCAACCCTGCGTCGTTTCACACTTTCAAGTTCAACGCGGGGCCCCCCCAATGCGGGGAGAACTCACCCCTGCTCATTTCACACTGCTGTTTTCAATCCGGGCGAGTGTTGCAACCTGGAGTGAGAATCTCAACCCACACCTCGAGTGGCCTTTTTGGCAGTACATCAAATTAAAAACCCTAATCTCAATCTTCAATGGTTACATCTTTCCACGCCATTTTGTTTCCACACAAATGCTTTTTTGTCTCTCTATTACACCTGTAAAGTCCACTGCAGGTGCTGCATATGGCACATTGTAGATGGTGCCCACAGTTAACAGATCTACCCATATGTCAATGCCAAAGGCAGCAGATTTGGAGAATAAAGATGATGTCAATCAATTATTGGTCAGAAGCAGGTGCAGTCGAGTCAGATAGATAGAACAAATGTGGTGTACCAATGCTTGTTAGCAACCCACAAATTATTGACAATAGACGGACTATATTCTGCGTGATTTGGGAAGCCATCAAATAAGGAAGCTTACATTATCTGTATTTCATCAACTCAAGAATGACTGAATTAATTTTTAACCGAACTGTTTCCCCACGAGGTCACTACACGTGTTTATCAGATGCTGAATATGCCAGTACGTTTCTACAAATATTTAAACTCGCCTCTTCCAAAGGCCTGACATCATTTTGGATCATTAACTTTGAATTTATAAAAGAAATGATCACAGATTTTGAACCATTTGTCACCCAATTCAATAAAAAAAAAATTAATCGGTTGATATCAGACCCAGTTATGTCCGTCTGGTATCTATCCAACGTGTCTGCATAATACACTGCCCAGCACACCCTCTTCACTCTGCAGATAATACAAAGGTCCTTTATTTACTCCTCAGACGACGCGGTCAATGCATGAAGTAGTAAGCAAACCGAGCAACTCCATCAGACGGTGGACTTTGCTCGTACTCAGAGCCCTGTGTAACTATGACGCTAAGCCCCGGTTCAAACTTGCCATACAGACAAGTGAATTGAAGTCAATCCACCCATTTTGTGGTGTTTGTTTTGCTCTCTGTTTTTGTTTCCTCAAACAGTACATCGTGTGGAAGAGTTGATCGTGCAGGCCCCGGTGCCTCCAATGGATGATCGCTACTTTTCTCAACCATCAGTCCACAACCAAGTTGATCTCAATCGCTTACTATGTGATCCCCATTCCCCTGACAAACAGGCGGATTCCGAGTATGATGGATATCAACAGTCTAACTTGCGGCAGGATTTAAACTTTTACACAACAGGAGACGGCCAACAGTTTGGTGCATCAGATACTCACCTAAACCGAGGAGAACAGCATTTGTCTGAGACAACACCCGATAAACACAATAGCAGAACTGGGTCCAAGCTTGGCGAGAATTCACATACACTCCAGTTAGCACCACAATTTTCATCAGAGGATCAGAATGACAGATGGTATGCTCCCGATTCAGGCAGTTGGGTTGAAGTACCTGCACAGGGCAAAAGCAGCCTTTACAGTCGTGTAACAAGCCCTGCTAATATTGTTCGGGAAGTTAATTCGTTCGAACGAGGCAGCACTCACTCGGAGCCAGTAGATACCAACAATCGGTTATTTGTTGCACACCAAGTTGAAATGGAACCCTTTCGGGCAACTGAATATGACAAAAATCACTCGGCCTCAAGATATGCGAGAAAGTCTTACACAAGGAAGGGCGATTTAAGTTTTCCCTTCGGTGGGGCTGATAGGTTCACCTTCACGTCAGACAAAGCCTTCATGTATATGTATCCCCAACCAAGTAGTAGTATTTGCAGCTCAGATTCTTCAGATTATTCTCAGACAAGGAACGTTGATCTTCGGGAACTTGACCAGTTAGATGATGCAGATTTGTACAGGTTGTCGGAAGCTGATGAGTTTGTCCATTCCAAACCCCTGAAGGGTCTGTATGCACAATCAACTCCAGCAAAGCGTGACACGAACACCAACTTCAGACAACAGGAAAAGTCGCCAGGGATGAAAGGAGAAAGGAGCAAGCTTGACAAGGAGAAGGAGAAGGAAAAAGAAGACATCGACGAAGATAAGGATAAAGATTTGTTTGATGCGGGAACCGGAGAAGGACCTTCGAAAAACTGGAATAATAGCAACATGGATGCACGCTGCTCTGAATATCCTACATCACCTGCTAGGCATGGTTGGCAACAGCAGAATTCTGTCAGAGGTCCTAGTGGATACTTCTACCCAGAGAGAGATTCAGATAACAATCAGAAACCTTCAGTGCAACCAAAGAGATCCTCGGATAGGAACTCATTCATGTTAAACACTTCGAACTTAAACGGACACAACCACTGGATTGCAACTTCACCGGTCGAGAGCCTAAACAGATCCACATCACTGATGGTGCTGCCAAATGACAGAGAGAATAGCATAGTTTCTAATAAGAATGAAAAAGACACTGCTTTTTTACAAGAAAGAACAGACAGCACGATACAATCTAGAGTGTCGTTATCTCCATCAGCAATAACCGTTGACACTGCTGTGCTTCACACAAAACTGCAATACAGTCTGCAATCTGATTTACCGTTGCTTAGCACGACTGGCCATACTAAGGAATCGCCTGTTCACGATCAGTTATTTTTCCCAAGCTACGATCCCACCGCTGCCACCAAGGTGTCACCCCTTAGGCATTCCTACCCCGAAAGTCAGAATGTAGCACTCACCTTAGAAGACCTGATGCTCAGTGAGTCTCCAAAGTACAAGAATCGTGCAGAAAATAAAGCGCACTTTTCAACTGTGAATGCAAGACCAGAGGATAAAAACAGGTCAGCGACTCATGAATATTCAGCAGGGAGAACGGTGTCACCAACAAGGCCCCAGAGATCAACAGGAGCTGGTCCTCTGAAACAAAACAGGATGTATCTTGAGAGACACGAAAGTAAGACAAAAAACAGGAACCCCAGAGCAGCACAACAAAGAACCAAAAATGTAAGTACTGCACATGGCTATAACTTGAAGTGAACCATTGTATCACAGTTTTCATATGGAAATAGCAAATTTTCTAATTTTATTTGATAGTCAAATGATATATGTTACAATGAGACTGCGTACCAATAAGCCAGTTTGGTATTTCAACTGCGCATGTGCACAGTGATATTTTATCCCGAATGACCCGCATGACCTAACGCGCACGTCAGAATGCAAAAGGTGGTCGCACAACGCGCACGTGTTGAATTCAATCAGAATGGGCGTTCATGTAACATGCCGTGACGTTACGTCGGCAATTTGATCCCGAATTACCTTTGACCTTTGAGATACCCAACTTGCTTATTGGGGTCAGTTTCATGGAGCCTCTGAATACAAAAATTTGCTTAGTACAAACGGGTTACCAACCAATCTCAGAAAAGCTTGTATCAGTTTAAAACTACATACATATGTTGTACTTGCACATGATTATCTTTCCTTGTTTCAAACTTTGCCGAGTCATTGTCTCCAAATCATCATTTCTTTCTTTGTACATGTCCATTCAGATGCAACATTTTTCCAGGCTTCCCAAACCTAAGAAGTCGGAGGGTATCCCTTCAACAAGCCATACAACAAGCCGTACAACAAGCCGTACAACAAGCCGTACAACAAGCCGTACATCAGCAACAGTAGCCGTATCCAAAAGGTACATGGACATTTGGTACATGGACATTGTGCATGAGACGGGTGCATTTTTGGAAAGTGTCCGTTAATTGTTTCAAGCTGACTCACCTGGCAAATTTACAATACTCCTCTGGTACAGTCCACTCGTCGCAAACAGTTCCGCGGACGTTTGCGTAATGTTTGTTACGCGAAACGTTTGAGGTGGAATGAATTTTGGCCAAAAAAATACCATACACGTAAAGGCAGCCTGTACTGTGCTGTTGTCTGCGAACAAATTGACCTTTTCTATCAAAATATTATTTTGAAATCAAAACCAGTGAGAGAGAAAACCTTCGCCTCGGAAGTCATTGCGCCATTTTGAATGGTTTGCCTACATACAAGCAAACGCCTCTCTACCACGATCTGCTGTGTTACGTGTACATGTACGGTGCGTACATTTCATCCCATTAGAAGTTCCTGTTTTGAAAAGAGTCGCGTACAATGTACATGTATGCCCTTTTTACGTTGTGTGTGTGAGTGGAATGCACCCCTGTAAGATGAGCACACCCAATGTGAGTTTTTTATACTCGGCTCCAGACATCATGGGCATGGCAATCAATTTTTTTTTTTTTGCTGTCGATGACGTCACAGCCTGAACATGATTTGTTTCTGTTTTTATGAATCACTAAAACGGAAACATACATCAAAATCACATATCCCTCCCTCTCTCCGTGCCAAAATGGAGCCAAACTACCCTACCTATCAAAACCTATCAAAACCTATCAAAACCTATCAAAACCTATCAAAACCTATCAAAACCTATCAAAACCTATCAAAACCTATCAAAACCTATCAAAACCTATCAAAACCTATCAAAACCTATCAAAACCTATCAAAACCTATCAAAACCTATCGAGTTTTAGCAAGGGTGGCTCCAGAACACAATTTCTTTTTTGGGGGGGGGGCAAAAAAATCCCCCCCCCAAAAAAAGGGGTCCCCTCCGAAAAAGGGGTCCCCCCCAAAAAAAAAGAACGTGCACAAATCACAGATAAAACGGAGGGTTCTTGCTTCCCTTTCTTTTCTTTGTTTTATTTTGTATGTGGGTGTACCTTTCGGTTTTATTTTTTTTTGGGGGGGGGGGGCATGGCCCCCTTTGCCCCCCCCCTAGATCCGTCATTGAGTTTCAGGTTGAAACACACAAGCTGTTGGAAAGGAAGGTTTTAGGTTTTTCGATAGGTTATGATAGTTTTATAACAGTAGGAGGGATATTCATTATTGGTTCACAACAATTTATAGCTCTATTTCCATTTTGATATCTGTGAACTACATGTACTATCTAATGTTTGCTTCGGCCCTAGCCCTCTGTCTTTATCAAGCGGCAGTAGCCCACGGCGGTCTTTCTCCATTCTTTGGGCCTTCAAGATTCTGGATATCCTTCACAGTGCACCGCCAGACGTACACGAAGAACTTGTCACCAAGGTATGAAATCAAACAATTATTTTTGTCAAGAAAATACTGAGTGTTAGGATGCATGTATACAATTTTTTTTTTAGTCTGCACCACATTATTTCTCCTCCATTTACAGCCCTGTGATAAAAGATCTTTATCATGGGGATCACATGATTCCTGGCTGTACGACATTATGGGTTTATGACTGTTAACTAGCGCCTCCCCCCCCCCCCCCTCTCCCGGAACAAAGCCACTGGCAATTTAGAAGACTGTCAACATAAAGGCAAGAGACAAATTTCCAAATTGTGTGTGTTCACTTAACACACCTCATAATTAGAGATGATGTTTCACACTGTACATGTAGTTGTAATAGTTGAACAATATTTATACTAGTTGCTTAACAATTATGCATTAAACAGTGCTGTTATTTTAGTGTAGTGTATTTATAATGTATTGTACTTGTACATGTGTGTATTCATTTGTAAATGTATTGTATGCAGGGCCCCAATGGAAACCAGTTTTAAACTGTTTGGGCATACCCTGGGTAAAAGAAATGTAATAAATAAATAAATAAATAAATCAATAAATGTTGCTCAGTTAGTACAGCACTGGTACAGTATTCCGGAGTTCACATTTCTCAAAACAAGGATTTGCGATATCCAACTTCTAAAGGTTATACAGCGTAAACTAGTAGTAATGAACTTCAGCAGCACACAGTGTATCAAGTTTAAGCTTCTGGCCGGCACTGTCGGGAAAATCTCAGTTTCATATTTTCCTACATTCCGGCCTGATTCACAGTGCCAGGTCATATTGATTATTAAAATAACACGTCAATGTGTGATTGTTAACCAGTTCGGGTCAGATGACGTGTATACACGCAAAGGTTTTGTGGTATTCAAAACGGATGACTGATAAACACGCACTCGATCAATGCTAGAAATATGTCAGTGACCCGCTCGCAACGAGTGAGGCCGGCAATATCGGGGTGTGCTACCCGCAGATTACGGCCTGATTCCACCTGAACCCGGCTGGCATCGAATGTCAAAATAATCCCGGCGTGAACTGGTTAATGCTTGTGTTTTGGTGTTGGTTATTCCAGTTGTATTGGTTCCGGAGATGGCATAGGAATGTCCGTCTGATCAAGGCACAACAGGAAGAGAGTGAAGATCAGTGGCACAGGTAAGGCCTCAGAAGTCTGTTTTATTCAGCATTCTTCTGTAGTAAAACTGGAATGAACAATGCATTGTAGAAAAAAGACTTAGGAAAATCCCTTAGGAAAAGCCAGGCGCCACACTGAATAGAGTGGTCCTATTCATCACATGTGGAGCACCCCCTTTCGTGTGAATGAAAGCTTTGTTTGAAAAAGCTCCATCCATTCATTACACTCCCATTCAGGACAATATAGTTAAAACATGAATGGAATGAGTATGAGCAGGAATGCGCATATAGACAACCGGCCAGGTGGTCTTATTTGAAATTGCGGCTATGGCCGTCATCTGTATTCAAGAGGTTAACATGTTTTTGTACATGTTTTAAGACTTCATTGAATTTATGATCTTCATTTGATTTTGCTTTGAAATGCATCTCCATTGTGTTTTCCCGTCGTCATTTTTCCTGCGATTGCAGATTTTCATTGCCGCTATGAAGAACACACTTCTTGCTTTAATCAGGCCACTGGTTAACTGTAGTGTTGGGAGAACAATTCTTCAACAAATTTGATTTTTTTTTTCTGAGTACGTTCTTACAAGGAAGAAGCCAAATTGGGCTGTTTTGGGTGTCTGCAACCCTCCAAGAAGGGCTTTAATTCTTGGTTGCTTTCGGGCATCCAATGACTTGATATTTATAACATATGTAATTATTAACATAAGTTGTTTTTTTTCAGTCAATGTCTCATGAAAAATTGAACAACTTTTGTATCGCTAGAACTCGAAAAAAAAACACTGACAGTATATCTTTGAAGTTCAATTATTTCATTTTAAAGCAAATTCATTAACCTTAACCCTCCAGGTGCATTTTTGCTGGAACCCTGCCAGACGCATCAGATTGCATAGTTTGTCAAATTGACTTGTGTGCAGAGTCCAGCAAAGTGGAGCTGTCAGCACAGATGTGCACTGTGTATATCTCCGAGGACAAGAGAAAAAAGGAAACACAAAGAAACCTTTCAGTCCTTGAACGTAGAGTCTTTTGTTGAAATCGGTCCTCAAACGTAAGGATACGTGCTTAGTCTATGGGGGTTGGTTACATGTATATTAAAGGACGTATTGGGGAATTACGACTGTGTGCTCTGTGCTGTGTCTGGCAGGGTTAGGATTAACTTGCAGATTGTTGAAAGTTGTGTTTTGTTGCTCTTGTTGCCAAACTCCGTTTGCAGAGCTGTATCACACCACAGGATCCAGCTGCTGTGGAGGTGCCTCCGTGCCTGGCATCAGGCCCCTCCTTGCCACAAGAGGGCAGCAGACCAGCTACGACAGAAACACCTGCTCCGGAAGGGACTGCACGGGCTGCGGTGGGCTGTCTCTCGAAGCAGACTGGAGACGGAGGATGCCAAGAGGAGATTGGAAGAGAAGACGATTCGCAATAACTTTGGCATTGTGAGTACCACTGTTGACCCATTTCAGACCAGTATGAGGTATAGTAATACTGCGTGTTTAATAAGGATAACAGTGGTCACGCCCCTCCGCGGCCATAATTATTGTGGTAAAGATCAGGTCGTCAGACTGCGATCTCTTTATTCTTTGTCAGTTCAGAAAATAAGCTGTGTGCTATTGTGCTATTATTGAGATGTTCTTTGGCAGCGTTTTTATTTTATTTATTTTTTATGGGTAACACCTGACACAAGGCCATAAGGCCACTCAAGATGTGGGCTACAAAAGACAAGAAAAGACAGAAATCACAGGGATGGAAGGCATCTATTCACATTTCGTTTGAATTGTGAAAGATTATAGGTGGAAGGGAAGCAGGTTACAGGTAAGGAGTTCCAAAGAGAGGCAGTACGAGGAAAAAAAGAAGAGTTTTTCGTAGTTCTAGGATTTGGAACAATAGCGGAATGATGTGATGAGACAGCCAGGCGAGTAGAGTGCCTGAAAGTTTGGACAGGGGGAACTAATGATGAAAGGCCACTGCAACACCTTTCATGATAGTTAACCCCTTGCGTACGGTTGACACAAATACGTGCAGATTGAAAATTGCCACCTGGCCGGTTGACGTCTATACACGCCAATTTCTGCATTTTCAATCCATTATTGGGGTATTGTGTACGTTATGCTTGGCTGCACAAGCCTCTTGTTTCTGTTTTGCTTGGCTGCACAAGCCGGCATGGCGCCCCGGCGCCCCCATATGAAATCCGGGGTCAAGGGGTTAATTGGAAAAATTGCACTCTCAAGAATCACCAGGTTTGCTGATAACCCACACTTCTTTGCATTAATACAGTGGCGTGATCTTTATCAAGTTCGGACTGAGCGTGCCCAGTTACTGGAGAAGATCGCGACAAAGCGATCCATTGCCGTGACTTTTCAGACGTGGAAGGATCGTTACAGCTTGGCGCAGAAAGACGGCATTGCGAGGCTGCATTATAAGTAAGAAGATAGATGCATGTACCACGGTCAAAAAAGCATTACAAGGCCTGTCTGCACTTGTGTACAGGTTCTGTATATATCTCCGAGGACAAGAGGAGAAAGGAAATACAAAGAAACCTTTCAGTCCTCGCACGTCAAGTCTTTTGTTGAAATCGGTCCTCGCACGTAGAACTACGTGCTTTAGTCTATGGCGTTGGGTTATATTAAAGGAAATAGGAAACACAAAGCATTGTCCTCGCACGTATTGGGAAAGTACGACTGTATGAACGCACACATGGATAGTGACACTGGACTTTAAAACATGCAATAGATGGATTTTTTAAATTTTTATTGAAATTACCCAATACATGGTTACGATAAGAGATGGTAGGGTTAGCGACATTTTGAGTTCGCAACCCTACCACCCTTGCAGTTTTCCTGGGTCCAGATCTAAATAGAGGAAAATCCCTTCAACAGATTCCAGAGAAATTATCCCAGTTTTTTTACCTATAGGCACAGGCGGGGGGTAACTTCCACCAATAAATTGGTTGGAGGCAATTTTGAATGGATTAATTGTGAGAAAAATTTTTTTGAAGCGGGCGGAGATGCTGAAAAGTCTTTTTTACATTGCTTTAATAATGTTTATCAAACATTTCAGGGTCGGTCTCCTTAATCAAGGCTTTCAGCACTGGAAGCTGTTCACCAGTCAGTCGAAGGTCAAAGGTTATCGTGGTGAGATGAGCCGTGTACACCTGGAGGAGAAGATTGTCAGGAAAGCGTGGCGCACCATGAGGGCGGTGTACGCTCAGACACGGATGGCACACAGACACTACAGGTATGCGGATGTCGCCCTCTGTTGATTTCGGTTAAAAATATTGCCTATTCACATAATGCATTACATCTTTCTGGGTGTTTGCAATTTACCTTGTTTAAATTTCATTGCTGGGATTTTTATCCAAATATCAGTCAGAAGCTCCTGTCATCAGTGATTCACACCTGGATACGTGGCGGCCAGCTCGCCAAGGCAGAGAGACGTCACCAGCACAGCCAGGCCCTGGAGCTGAGACGCTGCGGACTCTTGAGGGCGCATTTCAAGCGTTGGAAGGAGGAGTTGCTGGTTGTACGAGTCAGGCAGAGGCTGGACGCATTGCGGGTCAGGTGAGGAATGGTTGAATGTAATCATGCTGCTCGCGGGCCTCCTAAATTTGTTGTGTGCCATCTCATGGTATGCTAATGAGGTCCCAAATTGTCTTCCCACGTATGCGTCGGTTTTTCTTGTAGGGACATCTTTGTGGGGTATTCATGCATTGGGAATGTTACCCCACAAGGTTGTCTGTGTTTGCAAGTACCCCACAGCAGAAATTCTAAAGAAGACAGGTAATGAGAACAATGCAAGTTCCCCCAAAAGAATCAATTTGAATTCCTCCTCCATTCCCCGTCCAGGTATGTCTTTGAGTTGTGGACCCTCCGTCTACAGAGGAAGCAGCTGTACCGTCAGATCATGGAATCCCAGGCTAGAAAGGCTTCTAAGCAACGCGTCTTCAGCAGATGGATGCGGGTTGCTAGGAGACAGAAAGAGGCAGCGGGGAGAGCCGCCGTTATCCTGAGGCAAATGTACCTCAAGATGGTGTTCGATGGCTGGAAAAGCTACGTCAACAGGCAACACAATCTAAGGTAATATGGGTTCGGTCTTTCAACTTGTAAGTGTTTTTGCATTAACTTCATAAATACGGACGACGGCCATAGCTGCGGTTTGAAAAAAACCACCTGGCCCGTTATCTATATGCACATTCCTTTGCGTACTCAATGCATTCATGCTTCAACTATATTGTTCTTGAATGGGAGTGTAATGAATAGATGAAGCTTTTTCAAACAAAGTATTCATTCACACGAAACGGGGGTGCTCCAAGTGCGATGAATAGGACCACTCTATTCAGTGTGGAGCCTGGCTTTTCTCGAGGGATTTTCCCAAGTCTTTTTTTTTTTAACAGTGCATTGTTCATTCCAGCTTTACTAAGGACGAATACATCAAACACAAGCTTATTACCTGTGCTTTCAGGAAATACCATAATCTCAGTTTGCTACATTCCACCCATTTTGTGCTGTCGGGTCACAAATCATCATTCCGTCATCGGTAGTCAACTTTTGCTCGCAACCGTTTCCCACAGGAACACCTTGTCGTCTATCGTCAGCGGCACCAATCGTACGACCAAGCAGCGTACCTTGCACACATGGACCGTAAGACTCGGGGACGTACAGACCAAGCAGGCTGCTTACCAGGCCTGGTCCACTCGGTGTGTCCGGAGAGCGGTCAGCAGATGGCAGGAGCGAGTGAGCCATCGAAGGATGGAAGATAAATTAGTGCAGTTCCAGCCAGTCCATGAAACGCACGTGAAAAGAGGTTAGATTAGGGCGCATTTCATATTGTCCAGATGCTTTATTGAATGCGGTACCGCTGGTTTTTTTTGTTTTGCATCCTCGCATTCCTTACCCCAAACCTTGCTGATGAATACGAAGCCAGGCAGCTTGAATAACTGAATAATCATGAGGTCAAAACTGGAGCTTAGAGCTCATTAAATCCCAGTCTGTTTGTCAAAGATTTCCACTTCGCGGCATTCACACTATGGGCAAAGAAACCTATTAGTAGAGGTCTTGCTGCAATGAATGCTTAATAAGAGCTCTGCCTTGGAACATTTTATTTCCCCACTGTCTACGGAGATGGACTAGCCAGAGAGCCATGGGAGTAGTGATCCTACAGATGGATTCTTTGTGAAGCACTCAGTGCTGTAACAAAACTGCCTGTGTGTACTGACTTGTACAGAATCAGCTCATTTTATCAGCTAGCTGGGCATTAATAATGACTCCCTAAGATGGTCATATTCAATGGCAACAATGATGCATTCATATTATGACTGCAGTTTCTGGCCTTTTGACGTATCATAATAATTTCAACCTTCATTCAGAACCACAGTCGCTCTGTAGATCGTTGCAACCACTAACTGTGGTTTTCTTTTTTTTTCTCTGAAAAAGACGCATTGGTAAAATGGTCGAAGGAACTCAAACTGACCCGTCGGGTCCAACAGAGGGCGCTCTGCGCTCAACAAAAGCTCCTTAGGAACCGGCTGTTAGGGTTTCTGCTGTCATGGCGACTTCTTGCGAAGGAGTCCAAAACCATTGCTCCTCTGTTGGAGCGAAAGAATTTCAGACAACTCACCAGGTGTGTATTCCGTGTTTGAAGTCTGTTTTCGTAGATTTGTTTCCAAGCCGCAAATTGTACTTGATGTTTGATTCTTCCAAACAGAGTTAATTGACAAAAATACGGCATTTAGAATCGATACTAGGATTAGGGGTGTGCATTTACGGGTAGTTAAAGAATCGGTTACCCGATTGAAAAAAAATATGGGTACCCGGGTACCCGTTAAAGAAACCCAAACCCAAACTTTCAATCCCGGAAGTTGTAATAATGGGCCAAATAAATAGAAGTTAGCAATTGCTTATCTAGCAAAAGCTCAAGCAATAGAGTCTGAAAGTTCACCCCTGGTGGCGCGCATCCGGAGACCTTGAATATGAACATTAACGTGTAAAACTTGTATTTGGTACATTGAATTTTTAAGCAATTTCTAGTTTTTATTTATTCAGTCCAATGTCTTTCTCTAAGATTCAAAAAGTCTGATTTCAGACAAAAATTTGAAAAACTCATGTGATTGTGCTGGCACATGCATGCCCCGGCATACCACAAAAGTCGGTTGTCGGAAGCTTTATACAGTTGTATTTATTGTATAACGAGGCATGCTATTATGTCTTGTCGAGGCTTTTATCCATACCCAGGCTATAAAAACGACTGGTAAATTCCCTTTTATTGTCAACTTTCGTGAGCGTCATCAACGTGAAATCTGTGCCGGTTTCCCCATGAAGTCTGGTTTTAATTTTGAAAATTCCTGGACAAATAACATTGAAAGCCTTTCCTTTTTTCATTGTCTGGGAAGTTACTATGCGATAATGTAAAGTTGTACGGGTACTTGATTCCATAATCTGGAACCGGTTCCTGACATGAACGGTCGGGTACTCGGGTACCCGGTTCCGATGCACACCCCTAACTAGGAGTACCTGCATACTTAAAAATCAGTTAGTATTTAATCGATTTTGAAGGCTCCAATCAGTTCATAGATGAAAAATGAGGAGAAAATACATTTACATACTGTCGCTTGTTATCATACAGGGGTGAGATTTGTCAGGATTTTTCCTGATTTCAGGATTTTTTGTCGGGATTTCAGAATTTTTAAAGAATCTCTTTTGCATTCTGGAATTCCTGAGGTGTTGCCCTAAAGGTGTTTTTACCTGTAAAAGTGTACAGGTTCTGTATGTAAGTCCGAGGACAAGAGGAGAAATAAAATACAAAGGAATCTTTCTTGTCCTCGGTCAAGTTGGTCTTTTGTTGAAATCGGTCCTCGGACGTAAAAATACGTGCTTAGTCTGTGGGGTTGGGTTATATTAAAGGAACAATAGGAAACACAAAGCATTGTCCTCGGAGGTATTGGGAGAGTACGACAGACCAATAAAAACGGTTATTTTAAGGGGTGCCTTTAGGCAAATACAAACTATATTTTGATCTGGGGTCCTCATGGATTTTTCGTGGATTTTATGTGGATTTCGTGGATTTTTCATTTTTGGCCAATCTCACCCCTGATGATAGTTTACAATTTATACATGCTGATTTGGGATTTTGGGGAAATGTTAGTAGCTGCATTCATGTCATTCTCAATAGATTGAGGTTGTAGTGCATAGTAACACATAGGTTTTTTTCCCCCCAAGTTAACAAAATCTGACGTCATTGTGGTGTAATTTCTCAGTCAGTCGATAAGCTCTGACTGAAGGTGCTTCCACCATGCTATTTGGTTATTTAGTTAGACCACCTTGCAAATTGTGGAAGATGGAAGTTGTTTGACCAGTCAGCGCAGGAGCGATTAAACAATTGACAAAATTGTATCACAACATGAAGTACACGTCTACGTCTGTCGCTGGACGATTCAAATTTAGAATTTGGTCAAACTGGCCGTTCCTGTTTACAATAAAAAAATTACCTTGATTGATTTGATTTGATTTGATTTGATTTGATTTGTTTAAACCCAGTTCGTTTGATATATGGCGAGAGGTTGTGATGAGAAGGAAAAACTCCCAGAGGTACCAGTCTCTTCGACTCAGGCATTCTCTCGAGAGTGCTTTTATAACATGGAGGTATTGAAACCAATCTGTATGTGTTTACTGAAGCCCGGTAATGTTGCGATACCTTTCTCATTCAAGACGTCAGTGTTGTCCCGTATTTGCAATATACATTTGGGATGTACATTGTTGCCTTAAATGTTCATGACTTTGTTAGTTTTTCTTGCAAGTAAAAGCATTTAACCCTTTCAGCCCCGCATTGTTTATTGGTATGCAGCCTGTGGTGACCACATTGTTCACGCACACAGCACTTCACGGTCGACTTTAATTGCCATTGGGGCTGAAGCAGGGTATAGGGCACGGGCGACTGTAGTCGCCATTGGAGCTGAAAGGGTTAATGCCCGATTTGAATGATGCCTCTTTAATCAACCACCTACCACAGCAGATGGGCCATTATTAGTACATGTATACTAGAGTGAAAAAAATGGTTTTAGGGGCACAGGAGATATAACAGAGACAATTATTTTTTCTCTTCCTCAGGTCAGAAATACCTGTTCTAGAAAAAGTGTGGTTTTTTTTATGTCTCGAATAGTTGGAAATGCGCCTAAATTAAGATTCCGTAAGTTTCAAGTTCATTGGCCAAAGGGTTTTATCAGAATGGGTAAGCTAAGAATGTAAGAATGCGCACATGTCTACGTAACGTTGTTGGAATTATTCTTTACCTAGCTTCAGAGATGTGATTTCATTATTATATAGATTGAAATCTCATTCGTTGAAAATTCCCTTAATTTGGTATCTGCCACTGTTCTCTTCATTTTTAGTTTAGATGTTCATTTGTTGAAAAAAAAAACTGAAATTGCCAAAAACTGCAGTAGCTGTAAAAGGATAAATTGTTTTCCCATAGAGAACAAGCTGTTGCAAAGAAGAAACTCCGCTCCGTCCAGGAATCGTTGCTCATCTCCAAGCTTACCAGGGCCCTGCTGGGATGGAGGGAGGCAGTCGAGCGGCAGTCCAACCTACGGGCGTTCCTGAAGAAATGGCAAGAAGCTCTAGTCAGCAAGGTCTTCGAAGCCTGGAGGCAGGCCAGCGAGGAAGGAGAACTGGAGCAAGAAGTTGAACGTGGTGACAGGGTAGGTACAAAGAGAAAGAGAGTATTCGGTTTGATTTATTTTTTAACTCAAAAGAATTTGTGATCCTTGAGTGAAATGCACCCGACTTGTAATGAACACATCAAGGTCATATGAAATACTTAAACAGTAAGGCCTGTACAAAGGGTGTAGAAAGTACATAAAGGTTTTGTTTATATTCATTAAGAAATTAGAAGTGTACCGTGTGCGCTATTCACATTGTTTTTATGAGACTCATTTTGATGCATCCACCTGATGGTTTACGAGGCAACATGCTTAACAAAAGTCTGGTTTCTTATTTATGTCTCCCAGGCTAGAGAAGTTCTTCTCATGACTGTCTTCTTCAAGACGTGGTCCAACAATGCACTGCAGCAGAGGGAAACTGAAGAGAGTCTGGTTTCAGACCAAAGACAGAGGTCCTGTGTTAGAAAGATCAGGGAAGCCCACACACAATGGCAGAGGCAGTTACTTGTGCAAAACATAATCAGGTAGGTGACATGGTCTTCAAGTGAAAAGGGGGTAATTCGAAGCTGGAAATGTACATTGTGTGTGAAACGTGTGTTGTGAATATAACAAAGTATTTCGATTCCTGTTTTGAATTATAATTATGCGCCATCGTATCTTCCAGGAATGTTGTAGCTGACAGGGAGACAAGTTTAATGCATCGTGTCTTCCAGGCCTGGCACAACGAGACCAGGTCCACATACGAACAGATTGCAGAGAGGTTCCACATGGCCTACGATGTCATGGGTGTGGGCTTCCCAAGCGACAACATCAGCCCTAAATCAGTCACATCGGGGCTAAATCTTGAGCTGCCACAATCTCTAAGTAGCAGCAGCGCGGGGTCACAGGGCCTGCCTGCTCACTTCTCAACAGCCGACAGTGGGTATGGGAATGGGAATGGAGTGCTGCCATCACGGGCAAAACATAATCAGGGCGATCTTAGTGACCGTCCAGATGTTCCTCATTCCCAACAAGACGGCCTTCAACATGGACGAAGCGGAGAATATCCAGATGGGAATGTCCAATTGGGCAGGCGGCATGGAGTTTTTACAGCAGTAGAGCATGTTGGAGTCTTCTCCGATGATGACTTGTACCCAGAGGAGCTGCCGATGAGTCCAAGACTAAAGGGGTCCCAGCAACGGCTCAAGGGACACCACCTACCTGCTCAGCAAAGCTCCCCTCAGTTTGACACTCCGCCCAACTCAACCAGCGGTCTCCTGTCTCCTGTATCCAACCGGCAGGTTGCTTTTCTGAGGAGACGTGCCAGTCTGGATCAGGGTCTACTGGGAAGACCACATGTGGATCACAGGCACCCAAATCTCGCCAGGAAGATGTCGGGTCCTGCACTTAGTGTGAGTCGGAGGGCAAGCATGGACCAAGGCCTGTTGTCATCGCCAGCAGTCATCAACCACCTGAGGAACATCCACAGGAAGTCGCAGACTGAAAATCCGATGCTGTCTTCCATGGAGGAAGAGCATGAGTCGACTGCCCGTGCCATACAGGCCCGAAGACGTGCCTCCTCAAAAGACCTCAAGCTTGACTCCTCCCAGCCGCAAAGCCCTGAGCCTTACGCTCACCACACATCCACTCGCCGTAGGGAGATGCCAGGCCCGTTGAGTATCACTCCAACCTCAAGAGCCCATGCTCAATCCCTCCCGCAACCGGTGGTGGAAGACCTCCAGCCATCACCGCTGCACTCACCCCGGATGCCATCACCAAGACTGTCTGCCAGCCCGAGCCTGTCCAAATCCCTGTCACCTCGGAGCCCAAGATCCCACACAGCTCACACCCTCTTAGACCGGCTGTCTCCACAAGATATCCCAGATTCTTCCGACAGTCGCCGTTCATCTGTCTCATCTGACTGCAGCAGCATAGGGCCAGAGAGTACTCACAGCAGCAGTTACTACATGCCGCTTGTCGACTACGGGCGTGATCTGAGTCGGTCTGCGACTGTGTCGGATGATGCTCCTAGTGTGTTTTCGGAGGGGTTTGCTCCATTGACAACTCAAGTAGACCAAAGGGTATGCACGCTTAATCCTTGTTTCCATATTGTCATTATATATAATAAATAATCGCTTGTTGAAGCGTTAACATGACTGACGCAGTCTTGGGCAGAAACAGTTGGCAAATTTGGACCAAGTCAAACTTTGCCAACTGTCAGCATTGAGTCATACTAGTTTGCGTCAAAAAGCACCTTCTGGCATGCCATGTAAACAACAATACGTAGAGAGTGGAAATATGCTTGGACATCGGGCATTTTTCCAACCATTTACAATGTTTGTCTAAACTTGGCTTTTTATGGCTGTGGTTTGTATGTTACGGCTATGCAATGGCAAATGGAAAGCTGACAATGGCCATGTAATTTCTGAGCCTAATTTTACCCTCTGATATGTAACACTGCTTGAGTGCCAAGCGCCATTTCCTTTCAGACGTATATTTCTTGTGGTTCATTGTAGTGGAGTTCTACTTTAAAAATATACCTTTTTGCCGACATTTTCAAGCATCAAATGGCTTTAATTAGTTTTCTCTACATGACAGACCTACCTGAGGTCCATCATACTTCACTGGCGCCTCTGGCCTGCCAGTGCAGCCTTTAACCAGTGGCTGGACTACACGCGCTACCGCCATGATCTCCGAGAGCTGGCCGAACAAGCTGACGTCATCTTCCATCAGCAGAGGGCTCAGCGTGCTCTGACGACGTGGCAGAGAAGGTGCTATGTCGAGAGGCTGGCTAGAAGGCACTGGGTGAGTGCTGAGCTTGTCTGCCAAGATTCTGAGCAGTGATTGGGTCCCTGGGCTCTCGCTGAGTAGTCATTTGAGGAAAATAAACTGAGTACTCTCCTATTATCTATAGGTCCAGATGTTTTAGTTGAAGCAGATAAAGATGCATGTGGTTTTTGACATGAGCAGTACACCCTTGGCACATGCTGTCATGACTTCAGTCTGTCAAAACAATGTCATGACTTTACTCGTCTTTGCCAGTAAACAGAGTTGTAATCAAGTCAATCACAACTTAATCACTAATTAATTACAAATCAGTTGCCAACGTCGCCTTTGCAAAACATGAATTTTGTCCCAAAGCAAAATTGGACGTGGAGATTTAATGATTTTTAAACTTTCCAAAAATTAAACCATTTCAAAACTTTAGGGGTGTGCATCGGAACCCGGTACCCGACTACCCGACCGTTCATGTCTAGAACCGGTTCCAGATTATGGAATCGAGTAACCGTACAACTTTATATTATCGCATAGTAACTTCCCAGACAACGAAAAAGCAAAGGTTTTGAATGTTATTTGTCGGGAATTTTCAAAATTGAAACCCTACTACATGGGAAACCAGCACAGATTGCACGTTTATGACACTTACCAAAGTTGACAACAAAGGGAATTTACCGGTCGTGGTTTTTGTAGTCTGGGTATGGATAAAGCCTCGTCGAGACATAATACCATGCCTTATTCCACAATAAATACAACTGTATAAAGCTTCCGGACAACCGTCTTTTGTGTAATGACATTATTACAACTTCTGGGATTGGAAGTTTTGGGTTGGGTTTCTTTATAACGGGTACCCGGGTACCGACATTTTTTTCAATCGGGTACCCGGTTCTTTTACTACCCGTAAATGCACACCCCAATTCGCCATGACTTTAAATGATGATTAGTGAAAATCTGGAGCCAATTTCATAGAGCTGCTTAAGCGCAAAAAAACTTTGCTTAATAAAATCAGGTTACCGGCCAAAACTTTACCTGATGTATATTGCTTGTTACTGGTATTTAGCTGTTGTTTACTTAGCATAACAATAACACAGAGTTTTGGCTGGTAACCATATTTTACTAAGCAGGTTTGTTTTTGTGCTTAAGCAGCTCTATGAAATTGGCCCCACTGGTCTTGGTGAAAATTCCTCAATAGGATCCAGTCGGTCACAAATTTCACAGAAAAGCTCCTTTGTGTTTGATATTACAGTGAAATCTTGATAAGTCAAACCTCAGGGGAATGGGCTCCAATTTTGAGTTAAGCGGAGTTTCGAGTTACCCAAGGTCTCCCTTTCCCCCAAAGATTACGTACGTGAATACCAAGCGAATATCCAATGTAACGGCCGTGAAATAGAGCACGAAATCATGGCATTTTGAGGCGATCTTTGCTTCGCTTTCAGCCGTTGCAGGTCTCCCCCTTCAGTGTGAGGGAATGGTCTGACAAGAGACAATAAAACAGGCCCGTTTCATCGGCGTTAAAGATGTTTCTTCCACCAAAACATTGGTCTGTCATCTCCGTAGTCATGACACAGCGCCCTCTCTCGAGATGGCATGCGCCCTCTTTTAAAAAAACGATCCTGTGCGTGGCGCGGTGGTGCGGCGCGGTGGTACGGTATGCGACATGCCTTGAAACGATCCATCCACCGGCAATATGTCACTGCAGCAAGCACGTGCAACTTGTGTGATTGGTCAGCAGTGCACTTAAATCATTGGCAACTACATTGTGGTTGCGTGCAGAACTAGGCGCGTTTCTTCAAAGGATTGCGGCAACCGTTGTGGCCGCTTTGCATCTTCGGCCTTCCTGCGCGGGTCACCAGCGGTATGCCTTGATCATTGTAAGTTGCACCGCAGTGAATAGGCTGCTCCAACGATACTACGGACGCTAATTGCCCCTTTGTTGCTTCTTTTATAGCTGAATTTGGGTTCATTGAATGTGATCGTGGGAGATTTCTTAACTTAACAAAAGGATTCCAGTTTCTTCCGCTGCCTAATTACGCACGTTTATTTCTGCACCTGGCGATTTTGAGTTCGACTTAACCGGAGTTACCGGTCCGAAATTTCGAGTTAGCGTGGGCATGATTAAACATGATTTGCTATTCTTTTGAGGGGAATAAATGTTTACTTTGAGTTAACCAGGTTTTTGAGTTAACCGGTTTTGACTTATCGAGATTTCACTGTATTTACGTTCTGTAGGACCCTGATTTAGTGAGGGACAAGAGGGCTAAACTAGTAAATAACGAATATTTGTAATTGGCATTTAAGTCGTCATGTTAATTAACCATCAGGAAATAAGGACGAAAGCAGTTCATCTCGTGGCTTGGCTGCGCCATAGCCGAGACAGAAAGAGGCATATCGGGCAGAAAGCTGAGGCAGAGGAAATGGTTAGCAAAAGACGACTCTCATGGGCATTCAACATCTGGAAGACCAAGGTACAAGACTCATTTTGGGGTTCTTTGATGCCCTTCCCCTTCTTTCTCTATTAAAAAGAAGATACACAATCCAAACATGCTGACTACATTTGTTCACAACGTCACACTAGGCTGAAACCTTATCAGCGGAAAAACTGGGAAAGTTCACTTGCAGATATGCAGGTCAACTTGTTTCAGCTAATCAAATTCTCTCCAATTTCCACATGCCAACGATCAGGCTCTGAAGATTTCACCTGAAAAAAATTCAGTTGAAAGAAACAATTCACAATCTCCAGTTACCGTCAATATTGCCAAGTGATCGGTGTCACACACAACATTGGGATGTAAATGCCTAGCGCCCCTCTCTACTACAGAGGGCACTACTGTCAGTTCTGTTCTAGTGCTTTTCTTAAACAGTACAATGTTGTGTAGTGAGGTAGATTTGTAAAAATGATAGTCCTGTTAAGCATTTTAGATGAAAATACTCTGAGCAATGTAAACTTACACAACTGGCATGACTTGGATGTATTAATATTTGTCTTCGTAGTATAAGAAGCACAAAGCTGTCTTGAGTATCGTCCATAACTGGAAGGGCTACGTCAAGCAGACTGTGGTCCTAGAGGATCGGACCAAGGACTTACGACAACAGATACGACGACGGAGCATGCGGGAATGCTTCTCATCCTGGAAGCTGCGTACCTGGCAAATACTGGAGGTCAAGGCACACCACAACCGTGTGGTCACTCAGAGGTGGGAACTGATTGGCTGGTCTGTTTAATACAGTTCTGGTTATACTCCAGACAAGGTTTTGCTGGTCGTGGTCTCGGACTCGGCCCCCTATGGTCTTGGTCTTGGTCTTGTTCTTGGTCTCGGACAGTTCAGGTCTCAATATTTTGTTGATCAAGACCAGCTAGTGTTTTCCAATATTATAATATCAACAAAACTAGCTGGCCTAACGTTTTAAGCAAGTTCTTTCCATTGCCTTTGAGAAAGAACTCAAGTTCAAAACGTCAGGCCAGCTGATTTTGTTGATTTGTATATTTCAGGTCAATCCAGTCAGTTAGCAGTTTGCAGCAGTTTAATCCATTAACATGTTTAATATTATAATGTATACGTTTAGAATTTAAGACTTCAGGCGCAAAAGCCGCTAAACGCCACTTCCCAGAAGAATGAGATAGCGATATCAAGTGAAAGCGTTTTCGCTTGATATCGTTATCTCATTTTTCTGGAAAGTGGCGTTTAGAGGCTTTTGCGCCTGAAGTCTTCAATTGTTCTTAATGCTAAACATTAGGAAAGTTGCCAAAAAAACTTGCAGTATAACATTATCACCATAACTATAAATGCCACTTCTGACTTCATGCAAGTGCAACCACAAAACAAATTTGCCGTTAAAAAAATCACATAGTCACTTCCTGACTTATTCAAGTAGCTTAAATCTACGTTTATTGTATTTAACCTGTGCATCGAAGGTGCCTTGTAGCCTGGGTACTGTGGAGCAAAGAAACTGCAGTGAGACGGGAAAAGCTCCAGTCTTTCACGACAAAGAGACTTAAGCTGTGGGTAAGTAGAACCGTAATAAGAATCTCTTAAGTTTCATTGGTTCCTCCTCAACCCATAACAAATCAGAAAATGTTTCTTAAATGTTGCTGTTGCTCTTAAGATCGAGTTCTAAGTTTGTTGTGCCAAGTTCGTGTTTTGACTATTTTAGTTATTGAGTGATCCCCACAATGTCGCTTCCCTGGTTGTATCGTAAAGTTAGGCATAAATGACATTATGGGTTTATGACTTCTGACTTGCATCCTCGAACAAAGACACTAACAATTTGGGATACTGCCAGTATAGACGAATCCGGCGACCAAAATTAGAAGCATTTACTGCGGTGGCGAGGCGCTCGCGTGCGTATTTTACGCACGCGCTCGATGCAGCTTCGACCAACAGGGTGTTTACAACTTGCCAAAATGCGCACGCGACTCAAATTAAAGAACGCGGGCAGCCTGCACGCAAGCACGGCACCATTGTAAAAATGGCGTCGAAGAATTCCTGTATAGGGCAATATAGCTCAGTTGGTAGAGTGTTGGTACGGTATTCGGGAGGTCGCAGGTTCGAATCCCGCTCCTGGCAGTTTTCTTTGTTCACTTTGAAAATAGGTTTTTTTCATGTTGAAGTAAAGACGTCAGAATGTAGATTAGAGAAAAAGAGAAGAAAAAATGTAAACATTTCTCCCTGGAATTAACCTATCACCGTTGAGAAGCATCAGCCAATCATAGCATCTGTTGAATATCATGTGACGTTCTATATCTTAGACAATCAAAAATAGGGGTGTGCATTTACGGGTAGTAAAAGAACCGGGTACCCGATTGAAAAAAATATGGGTACCTGGGTACCCGTTAAAGAAACCCAACCCAAAACTTCCAATCCCGGAAGTTGTAAAAATGTCTTATTGCAGACAAAAGTCTGAAAAATATCATGCCTGTTTAGTAAACATGATCACTTCGCTGCCTTTGCGTGTGCCGGTTCGTGCGTGCGCTGGCATATCACAAAAGACGGCTATCCGGAAGCTATACATTTGTATTTATGGTGGATGAGGCATGCTATTATGTCTCGTCGAGGCTCTTATCCATGCCTTGACTACAAAAACCACAACCGGTAAATCCCTTTATTGTCAATTTTCGTGAGCGTCATAAACGTGAAATCTGTGCTGGTTTCCCATGTAGTCGGGTTTGAATTTTGAAAATTTCTAACAAATAACATTTAAAACCTTTCCTTTTTTCATTGTCTGGGAAGTTACTATGTGATAATGTAAAGTTGTACGGGTACTCGATTCCATAATCTGGAACCGGTTCCTGATATGAACGGTCGGGTACCCGGTTCCGATGCACACCCGTAATAAAAAACTTCAAAACATGTTTCATGCTACTTGGTAGTTCTCATCTAGAGGACTCCCACGCGGGAATATAAACTAGCAGGTTTTGACATGTTTTGAATCTTGTTTGAAGGTGTTGCGTCGCTGGCAAGACCAGCGTGCCAAACTCTGCGCTGCGAGGAATTTCCACCGCCGAGCAGTAGCAGTTCACCTAAAGGACATCGTCGGGAGGTGGAGACGGTACACCTCCAGTAACCGACAGTGGGAAGCAGCGGTGACAAGAATGATCCGGGGACGGGAGGACCGATTGGTGCAGGTGATGTGGACGACGTGGAAGAGACGGGCGTTGACGTCGCAGCAGATGCAGCGGGTGTATCTCAGCAATTTGGCCGCCAAGTAAGTAGTTGGAATGCAGGTGTAGGCCAAAAATCCATGTGTCCATATTGCATTATGCCTTATGCGTATTGCCTCAAAATGAAATTGCACAAAAATGAGCATGAATACTTCTGTTCTTGTAAGGACAGCCCTGTGGGGTACTCACTCAGTGGGAACAATAGTACCCCTACAAGTTGGTCTTTATTTGACAGTACCCCACAGGCGAAATTGTCAGGACCCCTAAAAATCAGTAAACCGTGCTAACTATAATCACTGTTGTACTTTACCGTCACATTTTGTTACTCACCCAATTTGTTTCTTCAAACCAGACATCTACAGGCCTGGTATCACTATGTTGTCCATCAACACAGCCTCAGCCTCGCCAGGACAGCCACAAAGGATAGAAGAGACGGCAGTGTGAAGCGGTACACCTTGGAGGCGTGGCAACGAGCATATCAAGCCAATCAGCTGGCTCGACGCATGCAGGCCTTGCTGAGGGAGAAACGGGTCAGACGGGCATTGTGGGATTGGAGGAGTTATGCACGAAGGTGTCGGGGCGAACAGTACCGGCAGAAACGACTGTTGAAGTGGGTAAGAAGACCAGCTGAACTGGAGAACAGTTCTTTAAATTAGGTGTTTAAAGGAAACATGATTTAGGATCTATATTGCATTATTCCTGCTTAAAACAATAAAGTATTATCTTGACAATGATATTTTGTGTCCAGAGACAATTATTTCCCAGATTAATTATGAGAAAAATTTGTTTGAAAATGTTTGTCCAAGCTACTCCGCCCCCTGAGTGGGACCCTCATTAACATAAGTGTGTGACGTAGACCGAGGCACATTACAGATTCATATCACGCGTATGCATTGAGTGTACATGTACACGTGTGTGTGTGCAGAATGGCGAAAATTCTTCGTCCAAAATCTAAGCAAAATATAGTGTTTTTCGGCCATGCCGACAAGGTGTGTGGCTGCTGGGTGCAGCAAAACAACGAAGGATGGAGTAAGCCTTCATTTATTTCGAACTGATGCGAAATATCGGAGAATTTGGACGGCGAAAGTGAAGGTGACAAGAGCTAAAACTTAACTTGAACCAGTTTGGCTTCTAATTCACATGTAAAACCCCTCCTATGCAAACATGCATTCTGAGCCATGTTGTTGTATGAGTCAAAATCAGTCAAGGTGATTGTTTGTGACCCTTCTGCCACATGTACAAACCACATGTAATCTGACCCTGTCTGTGTACAAAGTATAGGCAGGGGAGGTGGAAGGAAATTTTGACTGATTTTGACCTTTTAAATAGCACAAGGGTTAATTAATTAATGCATATAAATGAATTTATTTATGAAATAAAATGTGATCCGGTCAGTTTGAGAAGCATGTTTCCTTTAAAAGTGCGGGGTGAGGCATTAAGAAGGAGACAAAGGGGGTTTTCGAAACGCTGGCTTCGGCTTGGCTTCGGCTCCATCTCCGATTTCTGAATATCTGAGAAGCAAACAAAATGTAAGTATTCTAATGTTTCTAATTTTGGTCGCCGGATTCGTCTATACTGGCAGTATCCCAAGTCGGAGACGAAGCCGAAGCCAAGCCGAAGCCAGCGTTTCGAAAACCCCCAAAGTGTCACACATTTATTGCGAGAACTTTTTGGGAGCATTCTTGTTTGAGTTTCTACCTAGCGCCCTCTGTTGGCTAAAGTAATAATGTTAAAGCATGCAGTAGAACGTCACTATAACAAACATCATGGGATCCACAAACGGTGTTTGCTATAGTGGTCGTTTGTTATATTGAATAATGGTGTGTATTAGCGCTGTTCATTTTCGAATATAAAGTATTCAAAAATTTGAAACTGGGTTTGACAAAACATTCAAATATTCGATACTCGCCGATCAAGTTTTTCACTGCATGCCGCGCCGGTAAAAAAATTGCACGTAAAAGCACGCTGGTGCTTTACCTGTAGCGATCGATATTATAAACCGTTTGATTGCCATTTTTTGCATGCCACTGTTGTATCAAGGGTTTTACAGAAGGGAACAATAAACCTCCGTCCACATAAAAGCGGCATTTGACACTTCCAAGCACTGTAACATTTTTCTATTAAAATAGCATCAGAGTTGTTTCCGTACGTGCATATATATCTTTTCAAATATTTAAACCGGCAAAATGGTATTTAAATATTCAGTATATTTGGGACAGCCCTAGTGTGTATTGAATACATCAATTTGGGAGCCAGAGATGTTTGTTATAGCCAAATGTCCGGTATCTCGGTCATCAGAAACCTACACATTTCTAATCTCTTTCTGAATGTCAAGGCCTTCGGGGGATGGCAGTCTTACTACATCAAGCAGCAGTCATCCAGGTCGTCTGTCCTCAGAATGGTCCAGCACTGGAGAACGCAAACGCAGCGATCAAAAGAGCTCAACCAATCCCTGACCTCCTACCTTGCTCAGAGAGATGGCCTGAATCGCAGACAGGCATTTGATACCTGGAAGTTGGCAATGCAACAACAGAGGAGGGCAACGGTTCAGCGTAACAGCGTAGTGCTTGGAAGGTTAGTTGCTCATGCTAAGTTTGTATGATTTACAGACCTCTCTCTCTCTCTTATGCCAGTGTTGTCATGGACCACATAGTGTAGTGATGTACGTGCACTGTATATATCTCCGAGGACAAGAGAAGAAAGGAAACACAAAGAAACCTTTCAGTCCTCGAACGTAGAGTCTTTTGTTGAAATCGGTCCTCGAATGTCAGGATACGTGCTTAGTCTATGGGGGTTGGTTATATTAAAGGAACAATAGGAAACACAAAGCATTGTCCTGGGACGTATTGGGGAAGTACGACTGTGTGCTCATGCAGTGTTTATTCAAGTAAACCAGTCGAGCGTGTCGTGTGCACACACATGATTTAAACTCCCTCATACAATACATGTATCATAGGGTGAGATTTTTCCGTTTTGTGTGCTGATTTCAGGATTTCTGGTGAGACGTCTTCCAGATTTGTTTGTCCTTAAACTGCTTTTGTCTTTCCAAACTGACCTGCAACCAGACAGTCTTCTTTTCATTCTAATGAAATAGAATTTCATTCTATTTTTTTTTCAATTTTGAACCGTATCTTTTTGTAGGAAAATGCATTTTTCAGCAACGCCAAAGAAATCAAATGCCTCCGAATTTTTCATGGATTGTTCATTTTCCTTAAATCACACCCTTGGTGTACGTTGATCACTCCATGGCGGTGCACCTGTGGTGCTTCAGTTTACATTTCATGTTATACAACGCCTGAATATATCCCCGTCATCTGATTGGTGGATCGTCGATCACGTGCATTGAATTATTCGTCCCATCGCACGACGCGAAGTCCCATCAAACAGTACGCGTGTGATGTAACTTCCCTAATTTCACGGTCACTATAGGTGGCGCTACAACACGGCTGTCATTCACACGATGTTCCCGAACCGCAGTTTGTTCTCCTAACAGGCAACGAAATATTGGAACTCGTAGGCGATGCTAACGCTGCTAACAAAGAGACAAATGAAATATGCAGTCAAATGATCAGAGGAATTTGCAAGACACGCAGGAACAACAATTAAAGCTTTAACTGATTCAGAACTGGACAACTTTTTGTCACGGTTTATGCGGGGCTGAGAAGAGAAAACGGCACGCTGTACACAAAGAAATCCATGCATGGAATCCAACGAGGATTTATTCAGGTGTTGTATTAAACAAATAATGAATGTTTCACATTCGTGCAATGGTAAGAATAATTTCATTCGGTGACAGATGGAATGTCCCATTCCACTCGGCTTCGCCTCATGGAATGGAACATTAAATCTGTCACCTCATGAAATTATTCTTACCATCGCACTCATAAACATTCATTATTTGTATACTATCCAGTCACATGATTGAAACAAGTCTACAAAAGCACTTTTTGCTAATGTCGTCAAAATGTTAGTATGAAAAGGCACACTGGATGGAACAGCTCATTGCCTGACCTGACCTGACCTGACCCGACCCGACCCGACCCGACCCGACCTGACCTGGATACTCTGGATACATGCCACGGAGACGAATGTGCGATGCATGTCCAAGTCAAGTAAGGTCAGGTCATGTACATACAATTTGGATGATAGAATGGTGAACGCTCTGTATCTATCATTAAATGTCTAGGTAGCTATTTTTAGGACATTTGGCTATAATAATGGATGGTTCTTTTTTTTCATGGTTTCAGGTGCATTGATGCTTGGTATACATTTGTATCAGATCAGAGGCAACGACAGGCTTCGCTTCAAGTCTTCCAGAATAGCAAGTGCAAGAAAACGGTATGCTCTGATCTCATTAATTCTCAGGATTAATCTTGAAAGACTGCGTGTGTAATATGTGACCCGCTCCAGAAAAAGGTGATATAAGTCGCGCTATGCATTTACGTGTAATGGCCCTTTCAACGTTGAGAGAATGAAATTTTTCATCAAAATTCATTTTTTGTTTTTTGTCTTTAATGACATCTTAAATATCTAAAGTTTCAGGTTTGGTGCACAACAATGTTGAGTTCAATGAATAAAGTGAAAAAAATAACCTTTTTAGAGTGCATTGTTCCATTGCATTGTATTAGAACTAGCTATTTTTAAAGCCTGTTTTCTCTGTTGGGCAATTTGAGCTCCACAGAACTAATTAATATGCAAAAGCGCGATATCTCCAGAACGGAAAGGGCTTTGGAGCTCTATCATGTACCAAATATACATAAAACTCATTTTATATATTTTGCGACATAATATACCTTTTTCCAGAGTGGGTCACATATATAGTTTATTGAATCTGCACTTTGGCTCAAAACACTTTGGCTCAAAATACTTGGCTGTATATAAGACTGAGACCGTATACACTGAAAAAGTTGACAAGTTGTCTAAGATTAACAATGGGAGACTTTGAGATGCCTGGTAGCAGTAGACACACACCGGTCCCTTTCTATTGCTCTCTCCGGTCGTGCGCTTGCTCAGATCTACATGGGCGCATGCTCAGAACTGGCCAAAAGGACCGCTACGTCTGCTGCCATCATCGTCTCAAACGTCTGCCGTTGATGTTTACTCATATAGCTTTTGATTCACCCCCAGAGCTGTAGTCAAGTCCCTGCAAGTCCTTTAGCAAGTCCAGTCAGAAGTCTTTTCATAAAGCCGGTCACAAGTAACTGGATGAACAATGACAAAGGAATGCCTTTGTCAAAGCTCATTGAATAGCTTGTGATTGGAATTAGGACTGGAGTGCTTGTGATGGACTCGACTACATCCCTGTTCACCCCACGTTGAACCAGACTTGAAGTAATTTATGTTTTTGTTTTCACTAGGGCCGAGCATCCGAACCGGGTACTCCAGTACCCGACCGCTAATGTCAGGAACCGGTTCTAGATTTCTCAGACAGTGAAAAAGAAAGTTTGTAAATGTCATTTCTGGGGAATGTTTAAAATAGAAACAAAACAGATTAACGTTTATGATGCTTGCGAAAATGAAGTGTACACCATAAATGCAATGTACACACTTGCATGTTGCTGCATTGATGCACCGAAACATGCAGACCTTCACGAACAAGATGAACAGGAATTTCCGAGATTTCTTTTTTGGCAGTGTTGTAGTCAAGACCACCAGTCTTAATCCAAGTCTTCAGCTATTCAAATGAACTGTAACAAAAGCATTCCTTTGTCATGGTTTATACCCGTTACTTGTGCCTGTTACAAGTTGGTCTTGTGAATGGTCTTGTGCCTGGTCTTGAAATGGTCTCGAATACAACACTGTTTTGGGGGGATTTTTTTTTTTTTAACGGGTACCTGGGTACTCATGGTTGCTTTCAATCGGGTACCCTGGCCCCATATTACCCATAAATGCACACCCCTATTTTGTCGCTCCAGCTGTTTAATGTTTGACATTTCAGTTTTTTGTCGCATTTTTTTTGGCAGGTGGCAGCGTTCTTTGACGTGTGGAGGCAGGACCACCTACATTCTCAGCAGCTTGAGAGGCGATTGGCTGGAATCTGCCAACAGAGGGCAGTAGATACGCTGACCAGGGTGGTGCAAGGCTGGCATTATCTGGCTATGGAGGGTTTGGCAGTGCAGAGACACAACAGGGTAACGCAGACCAAGGTATATTGATGAGCTACCTGTGCACACAGCTTCCAACCTTCCGGAATTTGGCAGAGAAATTCCACCTTTGTATATCGCTTAATTGATAATGGACATTATTTGGTTAAAAACCTGACATTTTTGACAGTATTGCACTTCATTTTCTGTTTATCCCAGTAATCGCATGGTTTGTTTTTGGATGCATTCTTAGGCCTGGAAACGTTGGCGGAGATGTTTGAGCAGTGCCCAAGTAGCAACACAGGCAGCCGAGACTAAGCAGACTCACATGACCATGGCCGTGTTCGGAGCCCTTCAAGACTGGTGCCGAGGTAAACTCATACACTGTGAACATCCTTGACTTACATGACTCAAGGTCATGACTCAAGACTCGCATGACCATGGCAGTGTTCCGAGCCCTGCAGGACTGGTGCCGAGGTAAACTCATACACTGTGAACATCCTTGACTCACATGACTCAAGGTCATGACTCACATGACCATGGCCGTGTTCGGAGCCCTTCAAGACTGGTGCCGAGGTAAACTCATACACTGTGAACATCCTTGACTTACATGACTCAAGGTCATGACTCACGACTCACATGACCATGGCAGTGTTCCGAGCCCTGCAGGACTGGTGCCGAGGTAAACTCATACACTGTGAACATCCTTGACTCACATGACTCAAGGTCATGACTCACATGACCATGGCAGTGTTCCAAGCCCTTCAAGACTGGTGCCGAGGTAAACTCATACACTGTGAACACTGAGTCACATGACTCAAGGTCATGTGACTCAAGCTCTGACTCACATGACAAAGGCAGTGTTCTGAGCCCTTGAAGATTGGTGCTGAGGTAAACTATCACATGACTCAAGGTCACAAAAGCCTACTTTTTGTCCTGATTTTGTCCTCCAAAGTCCAACTTTTGTCCCGTTTGTTGAAAATTTGAATCTAGCTGCGTCTGCTTGAAAGCTAGGATCTTGTTCCCTGACTCCTGCTTTATATTTCCCATTGTAGCAAGGAAGTCTCGGAGGGAGTCCCACCATTTGGTAACGACCCATCACAGTATGCAGATACTGCAAGCTACGTTCGACTTGTGGAAGACGGAAGCTCAGAAGATAATTACGGCCGAAACACAGGCTGATCGGGTCCGGCAGACCAAGTATGTCCACACAGTTGGGTGCATAACTATTGTCTTTATTTTAATACTTCGATGAAGAAATTTCTGTACAAAAACAAACAAGTATATGAATCGGGGGGAAAAAACGTGTAAACGATAATAAGTAATTACCCTATCTTTGGACCTTCAAAACCCTTTGAAATTTTTTATCCTTTCCTGGAGCCCCCTTTCGTGTGACTGAATGCTTTGTTTAAAAAAAGCTCCATCTATTCATTACACTCCCATTCAAGAACATTATAGTTTAAAAAAATAAAGGGATTGAGTCAGCGCAGGAATGCGCCTGTAGATGCCAACCAGCCAGGTGGTCTTTTTTAGACCGCAGCTTTGGACACCTTTGTTTTCAAGAGGTTAACATAGTTCTTAATTTTCAGGGTCCTGAAAGGATGGGTCGTTGTCGTCCGTCGGGCAGTAGCCCTACGAGTGCTTTCAGAAACCACCCAGAGAACCTGCAGCAAACTCCGGCTGCAGTCAGCACTTCAGCGCTGGCAGAGGCACCACCAGCGCACCCTGCTCCTGAAAGAACTACTGAAGGGAGCCCTCCATAGGCGAGACCAGGCCAGTTTGCACAAGCATTTCACCAACTGGAGGCGGGAGACTTTGGAACGGCGTGCGGCCAAGCATCGGGACGGTGCCTTATTGAAGCGGGGGTGGGCTGTGTGGAGGCAGAGGGTGACAGAGAGAGTCCTGGAGAGGCAGTTTGAGGAGGACGTGGGCGAATTGGCCGACGAACACTACAACAAGTTCATCAGGTGACATAACATGCATATTTTGGTAATCGTTACCTTTATGACCCTGTTCCATATAAGAGAACGAAGGAGACAGTTTATGTTTCGGAACTTACCTCAATATTTTGCGATGATACTGGCAGGAAAAGTGACTCAGTGTGCTTGAAATCATCTAAATAGTTCGCTAAGATATCATATTAAATATGAGCAAGCTCAATTTTGTGGAAAGAGGGCAGGGTTGTGATTTATGAGGGAAATTATGGGGTAAAACGGCAACATCTCTGACTGCAAAAAAGGGTAGGAAAGTCACATTTTCTTTGAAAGTGCATTTCAAAATTACAACAAACATGAGTTAATCTGAAGAAAAAAAGACTGCTTTTGGTACTGTAAAGTCACCTGCAAAAGTCAGTTTTGAACGGAACTCATAAAAAATAGAGGTGTCTTAAAGGTAACGATTACCCATATTTTGCTTACAGGTTAACCCTGCGAGCTGCAAAGCCAAAAAAATCACACCGAGCGTCGGAGGTGCCCACACGGGGGGCAGTTTCGATTTCGCGTATAAAATACATCCCCCTCCCCACCCCCACCCCCACCCCACAGTACAGCCTTTGGTGCCTTTGGGCCAGCAGTAGGATGATTGATGATATTGTTGTGAGGGCAAAGTCAACTAGGCGGTGAAACAAAAAAAAACTTTCCCAGGGTCGGCTGACCGCGACTGCGACTGAACTCCTACATAAAAAGCGACGATACCATCTCAAACCTCAAGGTTCCCTTGAGGATTACATGTAGCTTCAATAGAATTGGGCGAAAGCTTCATATAAAAAAGAAAAGAAAAGTGCCCCCCGTTGTGGGCACCTTTGAAGCTCGCAGGGTTGACACAGAATGTTTGTGCCTGTAACTGCGAGCGTAGAATAGTGACAATCACATATTGTCTGGTTCTGTAGACTGATGAAGTTGGGCCCCAAATTAGTCAGTCGTCTGAATGAAGTTTCAAGGAAATTCTGCCTTCTTTTCATCCTTCAGTAAGAATGTGTTGAGGCTGTGGTTGCTTGAGGCTCGGGTTGGACGATTGTTGAAGAAGCACAACAATAGACTGGCTAAGAAGTACGCACTCATCTGGAAGAATGGCTCCAAAATGAAGGAGACGGCAACATCATTGGTAAGCATATATCCCGGGCTTCAAGTTATTTCTACTGTTACAAGAACGTAACTTGTGCTTGACTCGTGATTGACTCCTGGTGACTTGATTACAACTCTGCTAGATGTTGACATGTGTTTGTAGCACACAACATTATGTATTCATGACACACTGAAAGGTCATGAAGATTGAATTGAATCTCTCATACAGGACGTGTATTGGTCACTGCAGAAAGCTTGGGCTGTCTGGAGATGCCGCATGATTCAGAGTTTGATGTCCAAGACGATGCTGCAACACAGTGAGCGGCAACTCGGGGAACAGGTAGATTTAGAGAAATTGAGAAGTCATCATTAGACATCTAGAAAAATCTTCCAAAGGGGAGTCGAGTTGGTCTCGGCAAAGATGGAAATTAACCCCTGGGTCTATAGGTTTGAAAATTGGGATAATTTCGAAAGATCATGTAGCGCCGAGCAGCGGTACAAGATGGACCACTTTGTATGAAACACATATTGGCTGAGTGAAGTATTTCATAGAGCCGAATCAGCCGCCATTTTAGTAAGCAAACTCGCTGTGCGGCGCACACACTTTCACATGTTTTTTGCGTTTAACTTTAACAACGTGTCTCCGTAAATTTTGATTAAAATCAACTTAAATCGGTACATGACCTTTCCTTGTTTTAAATCTCAATAAAAGTACAATTCCGGCTGTTTAGATGGACCAAAACGGCGATGGTTGACACGTACACGCCAGGAACTTTTCAAAATGTTGCTTACTAAAATGGCCGCCGAAACTCTCCACGATGTACTTCACTTTTTACCGTCGAGTAAAACCATCTTGCACCGCTGTGCGGCACTATACGATCTTTGATAATTTCCTTGGCATCAAGTGAAGATTTATTCTCTATTTAGATCTGGACCCTGTTGATCTCTGTAATATCTCCATCAGACTTTCAGGGCATGGCGTAAGCAGGCCAAACCAGACAACAACGGACTCCGGAGAGACCTGCTGAACCGACGTCTGTACATAGCTTTCAGGGTGTGGCGGGAGCGAATGCAGAACGTTGATGACAAATCCTGCAGCTCCAGCATCAGCAACCACTCCTCATCCGCTGGTTATACCAGCTCATCAGGAGCCAGTGAATTAGCAGGGATCTGGATGAATACTCAGAGGACTGGATCAGTCTATGGGGAGGGCGGGTCGGCATCACAGTGAAATTTTAAATAGGGTTAATATCAGATGTATGCCAAAAGCGTTCCACTCAGTTTATCAGTAATAGGAATAATGACATTTTCCATTCCTGTATGGTTACTGCTTAAAAGGAACACGTTGCCTTGAAGGTGCCCAATTTTTTTCTTGAAATTCCTATTTGTTTTCCTACACAGCTCCGAAAAATTGAATCTCAACGAATATCTTTCATAACAGTGTTACACACTGTCATATGAAAATCACACAATGAAGGGCTTGGGTGCAGGAGTACTGCAACTTTACTTCCGAGAGCTTAGTTGAGGATGGAGCACAAGTGTTGTGAGTACAGAACATGCCAAATGAGGCTTGTGATGCTGTGGACATGGGTGAGTATCAATGAAAACTACTCCTGAAAGCCAGTAAAACTCCTGATTTTGTCCTCCAAAGTCCTACTTTTGTCCATTAAAAAAATAGAATTTGATCCTATTATTCTGCTACTTTTTCACCCGAGTCTGCTTGAAAGCCTGAGATCCCGGTCCCAGTCGAGGCAAAAATACGAATACAAAGTTTACTTCAGGTTCATGTTTTAAATGGGAAAATAAATGGGCCTTAAAAACCAGAACTTTGCATTCAGCTCTCTGGTTGTGCTACACGTATAGCACTATGGCAAGAATGGAGTCTTTCTAAGAAAGAGTTTGCAAAGCATAGCAGAATGATTGCCGATGGGATTTTGTTGTTTTCTAAAACGGCATGAATGCAATTTGAATAGAAAAGCACCGACACAGACTCGCCATACAAGACGCATGTTCAGTTTGAGTTTATTGTCATAAATTGCAAGCAGTATTTCAGGGTTTTGTATAGGCCTGAAACTTTTATTTGTTGTCAATAATAACTTGAACATTCTCTGAAATGTAGCATCATTATAAGTAAACTATGTACATTCAATTTCTAAGATTGTAGGAGGTAAGTTTTAAATAAAATGAAATATTTGAATGATATAAGCCTGTGTTAACTTGTTATTTATACATTTTGTACATCGTTTGTGCCTTCTGGTGCCCTAGTCCGGCAGAGGTTAGGGGGTAAAAATTAATTTGTTTTAATCTGAAAGGGGAAGATATATGGACTGTTGCCTCACGTATGTTGACGTGTATTGCGGGTGTATCAGTTTAGTTTATTCACAGGCTGGTATGCTGCAGTCGCACAGTATAAGCCGTTGCCTGGATCGGATCTGTTGTGGCTACGGCTTCGGCCATTGATAATAATGTCTGTGAGATAGTGTTGCCAAAATACTGTACAAACGCTATGACAATACGAACCATTCAAATTATCTCTTCCGGGGTTTTCTGTCAGATGTGCACAAGAAGTTTCCAAGACACACATCATAAAATCAGGCGTGCAAAGTTCTTTTTTAAGTAATATTTCTTTGTAACATTGTCAGGTAAAGTTGGAAGTAGATAGTATCGATTCTTGGCATATTTCTATAGTGATTCGTATCGATATGATTAAAAGCTATTGAATTATGCACTATTCGAAAATCACCGGGATTGCTGCTACAGAATCGAAGCACAACCTACACTGGGTTTGAACTTGTGAATCTGACAAAAAAAAATATTTGCACACTAAGAATCACCAGGAAGGTTTCAAGTTGGTCGTTAGCTTCACTAACATGGGATTCGCATTCTTGTAAAAACCCCGCTCATGAAAAGTACGACAGCAACAGAGGAAATCAACGAATATCACTGCTTGTTAAAGGCTAATATGCAATTCAAATGCAAATAAGCACCTCATTGCTTAAAAAAAGAAACTGATCTGACATTACTTGTACAGCACAAAGGGTAAACTTTAGATCTGCACAATGAGCAAAACTAAGTTGGCGGAGGAAACATATGTGGCCTTGCTGTACTGTATATCAGGATAATGCCAGTATTTATTTTCAAAAGCTATTTTATAATACATGGTATAATTTGTAAAACTAAAACTTGCACTTGGACTTTTAACCATGCGTGCAGCGAAGGGACGTTTCCTAAAGGCATATTTAAAAAAGAATATAATTACCAAAACACCTTTGGGCCAATTCTGCTCAAAATTGTTGTAATCCTCAATGGAACCCCACTTTGAGCTGGTATAGTCACCTTTAATGTAGGGTTCACCCACCAGCCAGGCCCTTTCGCCAAGCCCCGTTTATTTGTTTACGAGTATAGGTCTGACGGAAATCTATAAAGCAGCCATCAATCATCCACTGCTGGCCCGGTGACAGGTCCAGGCGACCTCCATTCATCTATTTAGACCATGATGAGGAACCTGCCTTCCGGAGTCGCGCCGCAGTCATTTTATGGGCGGTACATCTGGGAAGGTTTTACAGCAACAATTGTAAGTTCCTCTGCTAAAGCACATATCAGTGGTTTCCGCTTCCCCACCCTGGGGATTGGTATGTTCTTGTGCCCGAGAACTTTGGTCCTTCGTGTGTAATACAAATCAGCCCTACACTTTTGTACGGGAGGGTGGGGGGAAGGGGAATAATTGATAGGTGCATGACACTTTCGACCAACTTTATAATGCAAAAGCACATTTAAGAAATAAAGTTGAAGCTAACGGGAATCACCAAGGATGTAATTTTACATCTTTTAATAACATACTAGTTTTGTTTTTACATTTAAAACAATCAAATTAAAAACTAACTTAAAACAAATATTTTTACATCGCATACAGAAACCCTTGTTTCACCTTTAAATACATGATACGTAAAATATTAAAGGCAATCACAGTCTATACAATATTGTTTAATTAGGTAACTAACAGAAATAATAAATAAATCGGAAAATGGTACTACCCAACCATAACGGCTCTTAATTTCAATCCCTGATTATTGGGCGCCCCCCCCCACTAAAAAAGGATAAACAATACTATTGAAATACCCTTTCTGGCTTTACATGTATGTTGCTTTACCACGACCCATATGCCAAGAACTGTGTTCAAAACTCACACGAACAGTTGCGGTCAGAAGGCTACACACATTTTAAAATTGTGCCTCCAATGGTGCTATTCTCAGTATATCAATACAATCATGTTTGGATTCGGTTTACAGCTCTGGAATGGAAACCGTGCTCAATTTTGACAGCAACTGCATGTGTGTGTGCAGAAGGGTTGATTTTCATGGGTGGGGGCATGTCCCGTGACTTTTCTTTTTTTGTCCTAAGGCTTGCAAAATAACTAAAACACATTACATACGTCAAAATATTTATTAATTTGTTTCAGAACATTTGACAGCATTCTTTTCCCATTTTTTTCAATTGTATGTAAACTTCACAGCTGTCTTCACCTGCCGTTACCTTTTCCCCTTAGCTTGAGTCGGTTGACGTTTCTGCGTCTCAACTTCTGCTCTTGCATTAGATGACTTGGCCACAGTCACATCTTGTCTGCATTGTTTATATAGAATCAATAAAAAAAAAACAATCATCAAAATTGACGTGCCATTTGATGCATTCTGCTGTAGAAGCAAAGATACTCTTCTTGAAAAATACCACCTGCAAGGCACCAAAAATAGAAGAAAAAAAACCAGGTCTCCTCCTTCCTGAGCATATTATTCAATGCCTTCCATCTAAAGTTTAAATTAAAAATGGACTCGAATGTAAAAAAACAGATCACCTAAGCTCTTCATCTGGATAATCACTTGTGGCTGATCCCATGATCCTCTTCCTTGCTGCTGCATAGGCTGCTTCTCTTTCTGCGAGTGTCTTCGTCTTTGCCTTGAATAAAAATAAAACAGTTACTTTCCAGGAGTGAGATTGGCCGAAAATGAAAAATCCATGACATCTGCAGTGTTTGGGGGTCGCTGAGGCAGGGCTTGTAGTCGAGTCCATCACAAGCACTCCAGTCCCAATCACCTTTGACAAAGGCATTCCTTTGTCATTGTTCATCCAGTTACTTGTGACCGGCCTTATGAAAGGATTCGACTACAGCTCCGCGCTGAGGTCCCCGGAGCAACGTAAGGTCTATGTTTTGTATTTGCCTAAAAGCGCCCCTTGACCAGTTCAAGTCGGATGACGAGTTAACACGCAAAAGTTTTGCTGTACTCGGAACGGACGACTGATAAACACGCACTTGATAGAGACCGGTATCTATCTGGTAGCGAGCGAGGCCGGAAATATCAGGGTGTTCTGCCTGAACTGGTCTGGCATCTAGGCTCGGGAAAAATATTCCCGCGGCTGGGTCCGTGAATGTCAAAATGATCCCGACGTGAACTGGTTAAAATACCCGTTCGTATTGGTCTGTATCCACTTTTACAAGTAAAAACACCTTTAGGGTTTAACACCTCAGGAATTCCAGATTACACAAGAGATTCTTAAAAATTCTGAAATCAGTAAAGATTTAAACAAATTTCACCCCCGACTTTCTTTGGCTGGAAAACTAATGATCAATGCAATAATACATGATGTACGTGGGCATTTCCACACTAAAAATGGGGTACATTTGACTGCAAATTTGGGATTTGAGAGGGGGACACTGGAGGGTACTACATGTACAACAAAGCAAGATATTTTGTTCAGTTGTTTCCTGTATATTTCTGAGGCAGCAATGATCATGTGTACAAAAAATATAGAGTACTTTCTCTATACTTTAGAAATTACAGGGGTCGTCGTAAATAATTACGTATGTAACATGCACAGATTTTTGCTATAAATTGATAGGACACTAATTATGTGCATTAATACCCAAAATGTCATCTCATTTTATATCATGGAGGAAAAAAACATCCATAACCTATTCAAGATTGCTAACAGCCAAAATCTACACAATTTTCTTGTTCTTTATAAACCCTAACCTACCCGAATCCATGAAAATCCCTAACCCTGTTTTGAAGGATACCTCCATATTGAAAACTGGGACATTTTGATGGATTGAGGATTGTAAGCCTAGTGGAACTGCAGGATTTTGATGGATTCAGGATACCTCCATATTGAGCAGTCACCAAAACCAACTTTTTGTGCATGACAAAATAGGTGAATTTTGGCGGATTCAGGATACTTTCTAGTAAAGTTACCCAAGGGGTTAGGGTTAAGACATTTATATGTAATGTACGTAACATGGACAGAAATTTTGTGACAAAGTTCTGTCCATGTTACAAATGTAATATTCTGATCATAACACCCTCTGAAATACGTCTGAAATATACAGTAGATTGTTGTGGTTTTTTACAGGTAACAATGCTGTAGGGATAAGAATGAAAAGGCACAATATTTGGTACCGGTAAATGCATTTATTAACAGTTCCGCATACAGTGCGGAACCGCTATTGTTTTCGTTAAGATTTGTTTTCTTTCTTTTTTTTCCCGCCAAAATCGCCATTGAGATTGTCATGATTGTACACAAATTTTCTAGAGGTCACTTTTGTCAATCAACAATCTCGGATCTTAACAATAACGGGCACATACATAGACCGTGTCTCGAAACATGACGTCATGATGACGTCATCGGGTGTCAAATCACAAGCCATTTAACATAATTTTGGTCAATCTTTGAACATCCATATGCCATCAACCGTATGAGGCGGCAACAGATAGAGTTGACATAGGGCCTCATTGTTTATTGTGTGCGTGAAATCACGTGACCCTTCCTTCCGGGTCAAATCGGCCCAAAACAGAAGTGGCTCATAATTTAGAATTGGTGAAATATTTCGAATTGCTTTCAACGATGTTAGTATCCGGCAAAAATATTTCTGACGTCATAAAATGTTCGAGCGCCCTCTAGCGGCAGGTTGAAAAATGTATAAAATGAATAATTAGTCGATGTGTGTGGCGAAGTTTGTTGAAATCACTTTATAATTGATGTATATAATCGGCTTCATGCTAAGAACAAGTTGAGGGGGAGAAAGATTGATGACGTCACCAGACCAGAAGTTGCAATGAGAAGACCTTTAAACCTTTAAAAATTGCTGTAAAATCAACCGCAAAAGATATAATCCAGATATTTGCTTCAGATGGCAGAGTTAACATAGCTTTCGAGCTTTCTGATAATGACGTCACGATGACGTCATCAAATATCGGATTACAAGCAATCAAAGATTTCTAGATTTATTCTTTGAAAATCAATATAAAATCAATCGAGAGTGATCTGATTTTGCTGTTTAGGGGAACTGATAGACTAATCCAGGGTCTATATTTTTTATATTACGTGCAAAGTCACGTGACCCTTCCTTTCGGTCCAAACCGGAAGTACCTAATAATTTGAAAGTTTAATCTTTGAAAATCAATATAAAATCAATCGAGAGAGATCTGATTTTGCTTTACGTGGGAATTGATAGAATAATCCAGGGTCTTCATTTTTTATATTACGTGCAAAATCACGTGACCCTTCCTTCCGGTTGAAACCGGAAGTGCCTTCTAATTTGAAATTGCTAAAAGATGTGAACTTGCTTTCAACAATGTTAGTATCCGGCTAGGTTGTACTTAACAACATTACTGGTGACCTCATAAAATGTTAGAGCGCCCTCTAGCGGCAGGTTGAACAATGTTAAACATGCATAACCAGTTGATGTGCGTGGCGAAGTGTCACATGACATCAAACTACATTTGCAAAAGTAGCAACAAACATATTCCGTCAATAGAGGGCGGTCGATCATATCTTCGGCTCCGGCTACGTCCATATATTTCACATTACAACAACCTTCAACCTACGTTGAGTAAAGTATTCCCAATGTTTTGTGTACTAATCTTGAACGTTATTTTTCTCACAAGCAATGTTAAGTCACGCATGAACAACTGTAACCGCCTGTGCCCGTCCTCGCGACGGGAACATTTCTCGTTGTAATTATTACTTTCTTATCAGTATTAACAAACTTTCTGTCCATGTTACGTACACGTAGCATTCGGAGCATACATATTTTGTAAACTTTGCCCAGAAAGTCTTAAATTCTTGGTGAGCACAATCCTCACAAATGGGGGGAATGTACAAAGGGAATAGTGAATGAACTGAATAATTGTAGCACAATAGATAATATGCATGTCCTATTGTCGTACAGACTTTTGACAATTGCTACAAGGATTGAACTTTCCAACATTTCTCCGTACAATATTTTGAGATTGCATCAAACTTTAGGATGTGATAAAAATGTTGGCTGTTGAAAGATTTATTTCCCACAGTACCTTGCAGCCCGACCGCCATGATACTTCCTCTTTTCTCCTAGCGCGCTCATGTTTCGCTTTCTTTCTCGTCTATTCATCGCCATCCTTGTAGCTAAGTATCCTTTTTTGTGTAGTCTCGTCTTCTGTGTTATTTAGAAGATATTTTCATTCGATGCCCTCATCGTTTTGTGACTTTTTGGGCTCGTTTTTGTTTGTCTCACGTGGTCGAGTCGGAGCGACTCTCGCCGTTTACGGCGCTTGATACGCTCCTTTGTGTATTCGGTACTCGATTTGGTCAATGGAGTGACGTTCGCCGAGCTCGGCGTCCTGATCCACTCCCCTTCTACTGACCTCGGAGTGACATTTGCCATTTTTGGCAACTGATTTGCTACCGTTTAGATAACGTTTTCGTGTGGCCTTTGTCAGTTAAATGGCATTTTAATACTGAGTTCGGTAACTTGACTCGCTCTTTTCTAACTGATTTGGGGTGACACTTGCCTATACTCGGCAACTGATACTCCCCACCTGCATTGATTTGCAGCTTGCCCTGACCGTTATCTACAGGGTGACACTCGCCTGTTCGGCGTTTGATACACCCCCAACCGCGATCCAGGTTTTTTTTACTGAGCGACTCCACTGAGCTCGCTCGATATCGCGGTGAGCCCTCACAGGGTGTGACCGGTAGATTTTCCCGCTTTGTACGGTGTGTGGGTTATATTTTTCCCCTTTCTCTGATCATGCCGTCCCCTCCTGCTTCCGTGCCCCCTTCAGGGTCACGCACTGAAGCGTCCATTCGTTCGTGCAGTGCTGTTTTTTTCTCATGCCAAACCAAAGAAGAAACACCAGGCGAAGCCAAATCCCAAGAGTACGCCCAGAACTCAGCCCACGCCCTCCCGGGAACGATCCACCAGCGGGCCTATCGCCCCGAGTGTTGAACCGCCGCCTACTTCCTTGAGCTTTTCGGCAGACCTCCAACCTAATGAGCCGGCTCCTCTTCAATCTCCCGCTTGTTCCGGAGGCCTGCCCCGATCCTCCAAAGTTCCGGGCACCTCTAGTGTTCCCCTTACCTTGGGCTGTGTTCCCCCCTATACTGGCGCTGCGCCGCCCTGCCAGCACAGGAAACATGGATTTAGTTCTGCACCAGACGAGGACCCGGCAAACGTCTTAAGCCGTCTCATTCCGGGCCTGAGCTCTTTCAGGTCCTCAAAAGCCTCTCTGAAACCTTATCGGCTCTCACGGAGGGCTGGGTCCTGTCCCGTTCTGGACGCATCCCTATCCGGGCCCCTCCATCCAATATACCGCACACTGTGTACCGTGCCCCGGACTCTCCGGTTGTCTCGGTGCTTGCCCCTAGTACCTTCGACGATCCTCTGCTGGATTTCTTTCTGGGCTCTCCCCGGCAGATCAGCACGCTCCTACGTCCCCCTCTGCCGTGACCGTGAGCCCCTCCGGGCCACCTTCACGTGCTGCAGACTCCGATGATTTGTCATTTCCAGCCTCACTGGCCACCCTGTATCACTTGGTCCAACGTGACATGGCACGTGTGTTGGCCTTTCCTGAACCCCCTACTGAACCGTCTACCTCCCAGCCGCAGTCGTTTAAACGCTTATCGGCTGTAGACGTGTCGGACATTTCTGAGCCCCGCCAGGCGGTGCCATTTGACCGAGTTTGTTCGGACGTGATTAAATCGGTTTTTGAGGCCCCCAAGTTGCGTCCTCTATCCCAAAATCGTTCACCGTTCCTCTTCCCAGCGGAAGCAACGACTCAGTTCCTTACTTCCCCGACCATGGCAGACGATGTCTTTGACAAACTTTCTGCTGATAGTGGCCATCGTGCTTCGGCCCGATCTCCTTTCCCGGATGCTTTCCATAACCGCACCGAGACAGCGTTCCGACAAGTTGATAGTGCTGCTCGGTCAGGTCTATCCTCTACAGCCTTCTCACTCCTCCTATCAGAGTATTTGTTGCAAGGCTGTCAGGCTGAATCAACGATTCCAGCGGACATGATGGCTTCGGCTTTTCGCTGTCTAGACCATTCTCTCCACACCATTCTCGGCCTTTTTGCCCGAGTTTGCCGCTCTTCTATCGAAGCCCACCGTGCAGCAGTCCTCGATACACTTTTCATACCGTCCACCGGAGCTCGTAAGCGTCTGGAGTCACTTTCCCTCCTGGGTGCGGACCTGTTTGCCGGCCAGTTCCAGTCGTAACCCGCGCCAAAGACAGAATGCTCCGGCTGCTGGTTTTCGGTCTCAACAGAGGCGCCCATTTACCCAACCCCATTCCTCCTTTCGTGCCTCATGTCTGCCCGCCCACTCATCCCAACCGGCTCGAGTGGAACGTGACCGCCCAACCATCGCCCGACGTCAACCGAACGTGCGAGGGCACCCTACCCGCCACCTCTGCCGCCCCCGGTTTCGTACCGGCTGGCGACAATGACTACCCCGTCGCCCCGTGGGCCCCCACCGCAGGACCCGTGGGGACCCGCTTGGCCCTTTTCGCCGGGTCCTGGGCCCAGCTCACCTCCGACAGGTGGGTTCTCGATACCATATCTCACGGATACCGCATCGAATTTTCGAGTTCCCTCCGTCGGACAATCTCGTTCCTCCGACTCGACCGCCTCACGAAACGTCGGGAGCTCGAATCAGAAATTGCATCACTGATAGCAAAGGCCGCCATCCGAGTATTACCACCTCGAGTTGCTCTCGAACCGGGCTTCCATTCCACATTTTTCCTGGTCCCAAAAATTCAGTCTTGGCGCCCCATTCTCAACCTGAGACCCCTCAACCGCTACATACGTCCACCGTGGTTCAGGATGGACACCCTCAGGATCGTTCTCGATGCCACCCCACTTCCAAGCTGGATAGACTTCACGGACGCATATTTACATGTCCCAATCCATCCTGATAACAGACGATTTCTCCAGTTTTCGTACCCTCCCGTTCGGGCTGTCCACAGCTCCCCGCGTCTTCACAAGATTAGTGAAAACAGTGGCGAGCGCTCTTCATCGCCAAGGCATACTAATTTTTATGTACCTCGACGATTGGCTCATCATCAGCGACTCTCGGGCATCCGCAGCTCACGTTCTTCGGACAACCCTCGCACTCACCTCGAGGCTGGGCTTTCTCGTAAACGAAGCCAAATCCCAGCTCGTCCCGTCACAACGCCCGACTTACTTGGGCGCAATACTCTATCTACAACGGGGCATGGCCTATCCCACGTACGAACGAGTAACAAATGTATGTCAGTGCGCTTCGCTCTTACTGACGACACCGTCTGTACCAGCACTCGCGTGGCTCAAGTTTCTAGGCCTTTTGGCAAGCTTAAAGGGACACATTGCTTTGGATTTTGTGATTTGGGCTATAAAACTGAAATGGATATGGTTGGGAAACTTTTTTAAAAGTAGAATATAAAGATTCACATAACTATCCCTTCAAATTGCGTGGTTTTTGTTTAATTTCGTGACAAATAGCGGTCCGCCATTTTGCAGAACCAAATTTTTGACTCCACAAAATGGCGGACCGTGTTCACCAGTCGTATTTCCAGTCGCAGCTGGTTGAAGTACGTTCTGTTGATCCATTTTAATGTACTGTGGCACGGCGCGCAGCACTGGCGATATGTCGCGAGGTAGAGAATGGTACCTGGCGATCATCCGATTTACAAGGCCACTGGCTGCGGCGCCAGCCTAAAGACTCTTACAGCGTATTTTGCGCATTATTTAGACGGTGGTATTTACTACTGGAAATAAGTCTATGTTTCGCGGGTCAGATGTCAGGGGTCAGAGGCTAATTTTGTTTGTAATCACTACTCACTAATTACAACACATTATACATGTTTTTGGCATGAACAACTCTTATAAAAGATATGGAACATTTCCAAACAGCAAAATTTCATGACATTTGAAGGCAATGTGTCCCTTTAACAGATCTGGTTCCGTTTTGCCGCATGTACATGCGTCCACTCCAGTTTCATTTTTTGGCCCATTTTCGCCCACGGTCCTATCCGGTTTCTCGCCAGGTTCCGTCTTCACAAGCTGTCCACCAGCCCCTCCAGTGGTGGTGCCAGCCGGCCAATGTCAATCAGGGCATCCCCTTCTCGCCACCGAAACCATCAGTAACCATCACGACAGAGGCCTCCCTGCTGGGATAGGGTGCAGTGATGAACCTTCGCCAAACATCGGGCTCATGGTCTTCCGAGGAGTTCAATCGCCACATCAACCTTCTCGAAATGACAGCAGTCTCGAATGCCCTCCACCGCTTTCAACAGGCAATAAAGGGTCGAGCCGTCTTGATTCGTTGCGACAACACAACGGTTGTATCCTATATCAACCGACAGGGCGGGACCCGCTCCCCGAGCCTCTGTCAGTTGACTGTACAAATTCTACAATGGTGCCGCCAGCTGAACATCCACCTGTCAGCGGTTCACCTGGCGGGTGTCAACAATACCACGGCCGACGCACTTTCGCGGGGCTGGATCAGGCCCACAGAGTGGACCCTCCTACCCTCCGTTGTGCAGACAATATTTGCCCATCTCGACTGACCTCATGTCGACCTCTTCGCAACGGAACACAATTGTCAACTTCTGGTGTACTGTTCCCGAATGCCGGAGCGTCGAGCGTGGCAAACAGATGCCCTAGCAATTCCATGGGCCAGGCTGTTCGCTTATGCTTTTCCCCCGATCTCCCTCCTCCCTCGGGTGATCTGGAAAATCGAGCAGGAGCATTGTCGGGTTCTTGTCATTGCTCCCTTTTGGACTCGCCAGGCATGGTTTCCCCGGCTGGTTCACCTCCTTTACCACACACCACTCACACTCCTCCACCGGCCGGACCTTCTCCGCCAGCCTCGGTCGGGTCTTCTTCATCCCGATCCCATGGGTCTCCACTTGACGTGCTGGCCATTGTCCAGCAGTCTCTCCGAAAGGCAGGACTTTCTCAAAACGCTGCCGCTCTCGCGGCCCAGGGCCGACGTCTGTCAACCCGTACAGTTTATGACAGCCGACTCCGACATTTCCGTAAGTGGTGTAAACGGCACTCGGTGGATCTACTCGCTGCAACTCTAACAGAGATCGGCAATTTCCTCCTCCACCTATTTAACTCAGGCCTTGCCGTGCGCACGGTCAAGAACTATCACTCGGTGATTGCGGCCGTTCATGGCGGTTTTTCGGATGGTTCCTCCGTGTCCGACTGCCCCTCATTGACTCATTTACTAAGGGGCATGTTTGTGTGTCGACCGCCTCAACGTACCCTCCTCCCATCTTGGGATCTCGGTCAGGTCTTGCGTACTCTCTCTCGACCGCCTTTCGAGCCTCTTAGCCCGGCTGCTCTCTTGGACATTTCAGTCAAGACGGCCTTTCTCTTGGCAGCGGCCACGGCGTGCCGTATGAGCGAACTCCATGCCCTCACTCTCGCGCCGGGCCATTTGCGGTGGGAGCCTGGTGGTGTTCGTCTTGTCCCCCACAGCTCCTTCCTTACGAAAAATCAGTCGGAGACGTTCACTCCGCCAGACATTTTTGTACCAGACATAAAGTCTTTATCCTCGGTCCCCGAGGATAAACTCTGGTGTCCCGTCCGTGCCTTAAAATAGTATTTACACCGGTCGGCTACCCTACGGGGTGATTGTCAGGCCCTGTTTATAACCAGTGTCTCTCCATATCGCCCGGCCTCGCGCGATATGATTGCAGGTTGGGTTGTTACAGCCATCCGTGCAGCTTCGCAGGGATGGCCCCAATCCTCTTTCAGTGTGCATGCCCACGAGGTCCGCGGTGCCTCCACCTCTTGGGCCTTCTTTAAGGGTATCCCTTTGGCTGACATCATGCAGGCAGCATGCTGGAAGTCACCAAGCACCTTCTCCTCATGCTGTCTTCGGGATGTGCTCCAGTCCGAAGGCAGAGCCGGACGTGCAGCCCTCCATCCCTCTACCCCAGCAGCGCAACCTCACCAAGGTCATCCGCCGCTGGAGCCTCGCAGTACCTCCCAGTAACAATTTTTCCTATAGGTGAACACTGTTCCTCAGTTCTTATTCAAGCCTGGTGGGTTCTTTATATCTTGCCTTGGTAGAGCTCCTTCCTTGCAGCCCACCTTGCTATGGCATGTTAGTGTCGTACGCTCGAACCTGCCTTCCTTTGTCGGTGCCACTCTACACATGTAGTAATGCTCTACGGGTAAGAAGAACGCAGTAGAATCCTCCCCCACAGAAGTGTGGGTCGGTTCTACTAGAGAGTACTTACCCGTAGAGCATCCCTCCCGCCTCCCCACTCTCGCGTGCGGTCTTATTTATGCTCTTGTACGCTCGAGAAAAGAGGAAGTGTCATGGCGGGCGGGCCGCAAGGTACTGTGGGAAATAAATCTTAGCGAATGGCTGGCGCCCTCTAGGAGACTATGCATATGTAGTAATGCTCTACGGGTAAGTACTCTCTAGTAGAACCGACCCACACTTCTGTGGGGGAGGAGTTGTCATTAATTTACTATTCACCTTTTCATCATTTGGTGCATATAGGTCTATACTTCATACTGTGTCAGGTATACTTCAATATTGAATATATTATAAGATTTTTCGTATCTGAAAAAAGAATTGCCATTTTTGCTAGTGCCTGTTTCCTAGCGTTATGTACAACCATAACGCTAGGATCATCCTAGCTACTCGATTCCACAATCTGGAACCAGTACTCAGGTACTCGGTTCGGATACACAGCCCTACTCGGTCTATGTACCATGTTTTGTTGAGATCCCTTGTCTACGTCTCCATTGGCTTCCCCGTCAGGTCCTGTGGGTCTCTTCAGGATCTTGAGCTGAGGCTGATATGCCGTCCTGGTGGAGTCCTCCTGCAGTACAATGGGTGCTTGGGATCGTTTCTCTCTGCCTGCTATCGACTGATGCGATTTCAATTCCTTCTCCAGACGCTCATCCAGTGCCTAATTCATAATCATATGATGAATATTAATATGATGGTGTCTGTACTACAGCAACACACACGTTTCATTGCCACCATTGCCTACTTGTATTTTGCACGAAAATTTCCTGTCAAAAGTCTTTAACTTAAAGCCTGAGATCAACTCATCAAGACAGACATTTAGAATAAAATCAATTAATATTTGGACTGGTTCACAGTGCCATAGGTTTGTGTATTTGTTTGGCCTCCATACCCACAATGCATTGAGAATGCCGAAGGGGTTTTAATATTTTGGCCCATTTCGGTGGGGATATAATATCACAAATACACACATCACTAATCACACGACAAATAAAATCTTTCCGCCTAAGCACCGTGTACAACAAACCTTTTTGACATTCTCAAAGCCCTTGCTTACCTTAGAACGGACGTGATTGGTTGCATTGGTCACATGTTGGTTGTCGGAAAGATTTTACTTTAATACCCCCACCAAAATCGGTCAAGAACAGCAAAATCTTGGAAAATAACCAACCCTCCTTGATAACAACTGTCTAAACATGTGGCACAACCTGTTATTTCAAGATTTATGTCAGCAAAATCTGTAAAAAATTAGGAAGAAATCAACATGTATGTGAACACTTTGAGTGACTTTACATGGTGCCAAGAACTTCTAACACAGAAAACACAAACTTTCTTCCCCTATATTGCACTAAAATGTCCCAACAAATTCTCAAAATTAAAGGTTGTGCCAAGTGTTTATACAATTATGAACACAAATGGATGGTTATTTTCCAAGATTTGCTGTTCCTTACCGATTTTGGTGGGGGGTATTAAAGTAAAATTTTTCCGCAAAGATATGTGAAAAGAGTACCTCTCAACTCATGACAGATATTTAGCATAAAATCAATTAATATTTGGACTGGTTCACAGTATAGGCTTAGGCCTAAATTACATGGTTTGTTTGGCCTCCATACCCATGACTAGTGAGTAGTTAGCCCAGGTTGGACGACGTCTTCATTGCATTACGACTGACGTCCAGGTTATAAAATTTCTGCTGCCACAGAAAACATTTTACAAAATTTTTTTCCCTTATTTTTGCCTGATGAAGGAAGCTGAAATTTCGCTCACATATAGTCCTTGTGTCCGGAATTACAAAGATGCTTGGTTTAAGCCTGTTCGATATGACGATATTTCCCGATATTTCGATATATTACCAAAAAACGGAATATCAGGGAATTTGATATACCGAAGAATATCACGATATATGTTCCCTTTGGCCGCATTAAGTGTGGATTTGTCCAGTTTACCTTGCACGAAATTCCAGTTATTTCCAATTATTGGACGGTAGAATAGTATATAATGGTATTATTATCTGTTACTAATCAACAATGCTGAAATAGAAACAAACGCTAGTCTTTCTGGAGTGCCATAAAGAAGCCATCTGAAGGTAAATGTCGTAAAACTCCAAATACTCAACGAGCGGAGGGAAGCCTCGTGAACCCGGCCCACCGTTCCCGCCGCGTGCCGGGCCCGGCCCGATCACGAATTATTTGTTGGGCCCCCGATCTTGCCGATCCCGGCTCCGAACTTGCCAGCCCGGGCCTGATTCGCGATCTCGGTGGCGCATGGCCGGCCCAGATATAAAATTTTTAGCAGATCTGAGCTTAATCCCGGCGGGCCCGATCCCGGTGGCCCCGATCTCACGATGCCGTGGTGACTTCCATCATGTATTTTTTTTTTATTCCTCCGTTCTTCCGGTAAGGAAAAAGTGACGTCATCACGATAATATTGAATAGCGCGATATTTTTGGCCGATATTTCGGTATCAGAATAAATGGATATCGAACAGCCTTAGCTTGGTTTAGAAAAAGTAAATACATGTATGTCCCTGGGCGACAGTTGCTATGCATTTCGTGCATGCGTGCGCGTAAGTCTTTGCACGAGAAGTTTGTACAGGATTTTGTTTACGCCGAAAGTGTGGATTTGCGAGTTAATTTCTGTAAACACGTCACCCAAGGCATGCAAGGGGGCCAAGGACATCTTTCTAATCCAAGCATCTTTGTAATTCCGGGCACAAGAAATAATGTGAGCGAAATTCCAGCTTCCTTCATCAGGTAAAAATATGAAAAAAAATGTTTGTAAAAAAATTCGCAATGGCAGCAGAAATTGATAATCTGGACTCCGTCGCGTTGTACACACAACGGAGGAGTCCAATCTGGGCTAGTAGTAGTACTAGTAGTACACAGGCTACATTTCTATAGTACAGTCAGTGCGACACTTCCGGATCACTTGATTAAATAAGAATTAATCATGTTAATCCTAGTGCAACCAAATTTGTTTTTTAAGATTTTTTTTCACACATTTCAATGTCCATCCTTTTGCAATAGTCGAAAAAGAAATTTTGAAAATCGCTTCACTGTTACCCATAATGCAGTTCGTCAAAATTTGTAATTATCTTGTAGTTGGCCTCTTCAGACGTGAAATGTCAGTCAAAATTCTTGTTTCCCCTGGCATTCATCGTTTTTATTGACTTTATTAAGTTTTCTTGATAGAAAATAATCTCATATGTCACAGATTAAAATATTTTACTGACTTGCCGTTTTCGCCAAAAGATTTTCATGCACGTTTAAGACAGTTCCGGATCACCACCGTTTGCAATTTGCAATTGCGAATTTCCCCATGGGTTCACATCATTCACTGACGTATCATTTCAATTTTTTTCGTACTGTACAGTCGTAATAACTCTTGCATGAGACGCTTATTAAACCCAAGGCCAACATTTGTTTCCTTTTTCCAGCGAGTCTGTTTTTTTTTTTTAAGCTGATGATTGTTCAGTAATGTTTGGGATGCACGGACTCTAGGCCCAATGCAGGCTGCTGGAAGCGCAGCACACGCGCGAGAGGTGGTCAGCGTACGCGTGATCCGGAACTGTCGCAAACGATCCGGAACTGTCGCGTTTAATCCTGTACAAAAACTGATATGTAATTCCCTTTAAATTGAATCTATGTCAGAGAGTATGTGGACATGTTTGGTTTTAAGATGAAGAGGAGGTATTTTACTACGAAGTGATGTCACTCGGACCATGGAGGAAGAAAACACACTCCTCCATGCTCGGACACAGAAACTCCGAACACCAGCGGGCGTAGAGCGGTTTGTACGAAAAGTGATCCGGAACTGTCGCACTCACTGTACAGTACCGTCAGTAGGAAGTGACATGCTATGTCGAAAAGGTTTATTCTTAAATCATGGCATGGAAATTCGCTGAGCTTACCCCACTATCCTCCATTTCTTCCCAACTTCCCCAAACATCATCCTCGGGATCAGGATTTCCAGCATGACTGCATTCCATCTTAAACATGTTAAAATAATGTTGCCATCGGATTAAGAATGTTACTACTAGTACTAGTACTAGTACTACTGTTACGCCCCAACTACGGTCATGGTACCAACTATACTTGGGCCAGTCCCATCTATAGTTGGGCCGGTACCAACTAGAACCGGACAGTTGGGAAATCCCAACTATAGTTGGGACTAAACGCGACGGGGGGTGTCGTATTTATTGTAAGGTGCATGACTGAAAAGGCCATTCGTCATGAGTATGCATTTGGGTTTGGGGCTGCACTGTTATGCAAATCCCCCGCCGGGCCACGTGTATAAACATGTACATGTACAATGTACATTTGTGCATGGACGGTTATGAAAAATTGAAGACCGGGAGGGGTCATTATTGATCTCCATGGGGGAGGGGGGGGGGGGGGGGAGGGGGTTGTGTCGGACGCGGGAGGCATGGTCGCTTTCATGCTACTTCGCGTCGCGCGCATACGCATGAAAAACAGTTTCACACTCTTGAACAAAAGGAAACAGACATAATGTATTGTTTTCTCAAATATTTAATTAGTATGTGATTGGGGTAATAGTCTCAGAGTGCCAAGTGCACTTGTCTCGATTCCTTCACATTTTGTTTCTGTAACAATACAAAAATACATTGCAATTTTATATTAATTCGTTAATTATTTGTTATTTAAATAAAGTGAAATGTGTTCAAGTAATAAGAATGAGTTTTCAGTGCCTATAGTGCAGTCCCAAACTCCCAACCATAGTTGGGACCACTAACATATGGCTGATAATTTTTAAATACAGTGAAATTGTGTTCAAGTAATAAGAATGAGTTTTCAGTGCTTAGTGCAGTCCCAACCATAGTTGGGACCACTACTTCAATCCTGGCCTAGTCGTGGCAGGCAGTAACTACAACATGGCTGATAATTTTTAAACAAATGGTGAAATTATGTTAAAATTGGTTAAATAGTGAAGCGTTAATTAGTTGCTGATTTCGTCCATGGTATGATGTTTAGCAAGCTTGGCCTACTAACCAAAAATAATAGCCGGCCGGCCGGCCACGTCGCGTCGAACCCAAGAAATTTCCTTAAGAAGCCTGGCGCGCACATTTATGCATATATTCACTTGCGGTTCCGTATCCCCGCCCCTTCAGTCCCAACAGTAGTTGGAATTTCCCAACTACTCCGTCGCAGTAGGGACCGGTCCCAACTACAGTTGGAGCCGGCCCAGGTATAGTTGGGCCAATGCCATAGTTGGGGCGTAACACTACTACGTCCGCGTCCGTATGGCCATAGCTAGCTTCAAGTTATTAGTCTACTATCATATCTACCCACCCGCAACAAAAACAGTAACTGTTTTATGTATGTGAATTCGCTACACATTAGACTACCCAGTTTCAAAGTGCCCCAAAAAGATTTTTGTTAGACAAGCCGCTCGGTTTGATTACAATAGAATCCCTTTTTAATAAAAATGCTGAAAATAAACCTAAAACCCTTTTCAGCGTAGAACAGAGTGGAACAATTATCATCCACGTAAAAGCCGTCGGCAACCAGGACTACCTTGTCCCCAGGGAGGGCCTACTTCGTTCTCAAGAAGGTAAGCGCTATCTGGGCGCCAATCCGGTAGGGCGATGAATAATACAACGTACAACGTATGACGTATGCCTTATGAATAATCCAAACTGCGTATCCTCTTTTTAGGCCGCTTCCGAAACTCTTGTCTACGGCTATTGTCTAGGTAGGTGTGCGCCATTACGTGCAGAAATGCTGACAATAGCCGTAGCCGTAGCTCTGGAAGCCCGTTCCGGCGATGAATAATACAACGTATGACCATAGAGCTAGGTAGGATGACGTATGCCTTGTGAAATTCGCCGAACAAAATTAGAAGCCATTGCTCTGGTGCCACGCGCAGCTCGCGTGCAGGTTGCCCGCGTTCTTTAATTTCAGTCGCGCGCGCATTTTGGCAACTTGTTTAAAGAGGAACTAAAACGGCAAATTTATTTTTGACTTTTTTGACTTATCTGATAGTTTATGCCTCCCCAAAACTAATGTAACAAGTTTCATGATTCTGAAAAATCAAAATACATGTTTTTGAGCCTTTTCTTTCTGAGCCACTTTGACTCGATTCAGAAAAGGCCGAGGTCAACTGCGTGCTGTATCGCGCGAGTATTGACGTATACGTGTAGAAACATATGACGTCACTGTATTATACGACAATGTTTTACGTAGAGTCTGTACGTATTTTTTGTCTAAGGCTAGTATTACTTGCTGTGCTTTTTGCTCATGATTCAGGAGTAACACTACGATAAACATATTTTAAAGTGTTGACATCTTTGTGAGACACATTTAGAATTGGGGTTGTAGGCTTGTTCTTGCTAAAAAGCTAGTTATGAGTCATACTTTCCTTTGTTTGCAGTCGGCTTTTATTGGAACCTGCGCGGTGAGTTGTGTGTGAGCTGATGCTAGCTATACTCTAGTCTGGCGACTTTGCTTATGCAGCCCTCATAAGGACCCGCACCAACCTCGTTCCCATGGCTTACTTTATTTTCAACCTCGTTTCCAATAGCAAGCAGCTGTGGTGTCGGTGAGGGCGCTGCTCGACACCATGGGAACGAGGTTGGACCCGCACCTTCTCAGAACCATACACACAATTTCTGTTACATGTATAAGGTACCAGACTCAATCGCATGCAGCGCATGCGGCACCGTGCGTGTGCAATGCATGTTGAGTCAAGCGAGCGTGGACAGGGAGACGGCCGGGGCTCTGGCTGCTCAAGACGGCAACCGCAGGCAACGTCGCGTCGCGGTGGTGCGCGTGAGTCCAGGGCACGATTGGAATGCTCGGTGCCTAGAGTTGGAATGGCTCCAGCCTTCAAACGGAATTGTGCCTTCAAACCCAGCTGAGTTTTCATACTAACACTATCATCTTTACAGTCTTTGGCGAAATGTTCTGCACATATTTTCGACCATTTCGACAGCCCAAAATCAGATATTGTATTGTCTACAAAGCGGACCCACTGTCGCCTTTGAGCTCCATTCAGCACTGGGAATCGCAGTAAGGTTAGGTCAGGGTTTTTGTCGCTGTTCCTCGTGCAACCCCCAACTACACACGATCGAGGCATAATGATTATCTCAGAACACCATGCTCATACTGAAATAATATCAAAATTAGGCAAAATAGACGGGAAAACGGAGGAGTTAGGTCGACAAAAACTCTTCAGCAGCATCAACTCCACGTACGATAGTGTTTGGCTGTAGCATCAACCGACTCTACACGTGTACGTCACGGGGTCACGTACATACATTTAACATACATAATGAGCTTTCGCGAAACAGGATAAATGGTTCAGAATAACAACCCTTTTTTTTATAAAAAAAATCCTCTCGTCTGCAAACTAATCTCCATCAGTTAAAAGAGTATTTAAACTGTCGGAAAAGTCCAAAAAGTCAACAAAAAAATTGCCGTTTTAGTTCCTCTTTAAAACACCCTGTTGGTCGAAGCTGCATCGAGCGCGTGCGTAAAATACGCACGCGAGCGTGATGCCACCGCAGTATAGTAAATGCTTCTAATTTTGGTCGCCGGATTCGTCTATACATGTATTAAAGGGACACATTGCCTTCAAATGTCATGAAATTTTGCTGTTTGGAAATGTTCCTTATCTTTTATAAGAGTTGTTCATGCAAAAAAAACACGTATAATGTGTTGTAATTAGTGAGTAGTGATTACAAAAAAAAAATGTGCCGCTGCCCCCTGACATCTGACCCGCGAAACATAGACTTATTTCCAGTAGTAAATACCACCGTCTAAATAATGCGCAAAATACGCTCGTGTAAGAGTCTTTAGGCTGGCGCCGCAGATGATCAGATGATCGCCAGCATCCTCGACTCCATGGGCGCGTGTGCGTTCCTTCACTATCGAGCAAGGCATGGTGGGAAAACATGGCGCCGTAAGATCGTGCCCATGGTAACGAGGTTGGATCGCCAGGTACAATTCTCTACCTCGCGACCATTGCATCGCGACACATCGCCAGTGCTGCGCTGCGCGCCGTGCGTGCACACCCGTACCACAGTACATCAAAATGGATCAACAGAACGTACTTCAACCAGATGCGACTGGAAATACGACTGGTGAACACGGTCCGCCATTTTGTGGAGTCAAAAATTTGGTTCTACAAAATGGCGGACCGTTATTTGTCACGAAATTAAACAAAAAACACGCAATTTGAAGGGATAGTTATCCTAATCTCTATATTCTACTTTTAAGAAAGCTTCCCAACCATATCCATTTCAGTTTTATAGCCCAAATCGCAAAATCCAAAGCAATGTGTCCCTTTAATGTTTTCTAGAAGTCTAAAACGGGCAGTAGGCCTAGTGAATTATTAAGATTAGGTCAGTATGGTTATTCATAACCTACGTCATACGTTGTATTATTCATCGCCGTACCGGATTGGCGCCCAGATATTGTGCTTTAATATCCACGGACTCGATTGAATTTGATCGGTCATCGTGTTTTTGTAGTAAAACATGAACAGTGCCAAAGAAGAAGCCCTCCTGGAAGTAATTTTTAATCCCCTACTACCCGCAGGGGGTGAAGTGCCGCATATCAGCGAAGCAGATGAGAGGGAAGGTACGTTGTATTCATCATTTCATGTTTGATGTCGGACAACCCGACCGTTGGCCGACTCGACTCGACTCGAGACAACTCGACCGTTCAGACAACTCGACCGTTTACCAAGTCGTCCGTTTACCAAGTCGTCCGTTGAGACAAGTCGACTTTGACATGGAGACAACTCGACCGTGCGATGCGTTGTACATAATGTAGCTTGCGGAGCGCGTGGTATTTTCAACACAGGTTGCCTGTCAATGTTTGGGTATTTGCGTGTGCGCGTGGCCCAGAATGTGTGGTATTACCGTGCGCGGGGACCTGGTCAGGTGTACGGTGACACGGCATGCACGGCGAGCGCGACGCCGGGACCCAGCACGTGCAAGGCCCGCGAGAGCGACGCGGCATATGCACGGCCCGGTGCACGGCCGCGGGCGGGCAGCCGCACCGGTATTATGATCGCCGCACCGATGCGGTGATAGGCCGGTATTCTTAAACATCTCAGTTGATGATGGCTAGTGTAGAGGCTAGATGTAAAGTTTGTGAATTACAAATTCAAAGTGATATTCTATTTCTAATCCCTCATAGGCCCTACCGTTGGTTCGGTTTGTTGCATACTCGAAAAAAACCAAAACTTCCTGGCCCCGCATATTATTTATATGTGCCACAAAATATAGACCGGCACAACAATTCACGTTACCCGGCCCCCTGTCATGCCTGTGTCCATCCCGGCCCCCTGTGTACCCCAGCCCCGTCCAAAACATCAACCAACCTAGTCACCCCGTGCCGTTCCTTCTACAACCAATTCCCCTATCTACGAGTCGAATTGTCTAAACGGACGACTTGTCTCAACGGACGACTTGTCTTCCCATTTGACCAAAAAGCAGTCTCGAGTCGAGTCGGCCAACGGTCGAGTTGTCCGAGCCCCGGTCAAAATACATTTCTAACGTTAGGCCATGGTCGATCATAGACGGGTCATCATACTAATCACTGTCAACACGCACAAACACCGTCAACACGCACAAACACCGTCAACACACCGTCAACACACCGTCAACACACCGTCAACACACCGTCAACACACCGTCAACACACCGTCAACACACCGTCAACACACCGTCAACACACCGTCAACACACCGTCAACACACCGTCAACACACCTTCAGCACACCGTCAACACCTCCAAAACACATTCTAAAACCCTAACCCTCCAGGGCACATTTGCTAGAACCCTGCCAGATGCATCAGATTGCATACTTTGCCACATTGACTTGTGTGCAGAGTGCAGCAAGGTCAAGCTGTCACCACAGATGCACTGTGCTGCGTCTGGCAGGGTTAGGGTTAACAAAAGAGGCATAGAAATGTAATGCCTAGGCTAAATTAGAATTTCTGTCGGTTAAAAGTCACATTTAATTTTGAAAATGGAAAAAATTGTATGCGAAAATAATATATCTCTAACGTTTAATATTAAGCAGCACGGCCGTTGGCCGCCATCTTGCCTTCGCACGCGCTGCGCGCCCGCGGCATGGCTGAGTGTGAGGCACGGCTGCCGATTTCGGAGCTGCATGGAGAGGTCCGTTTTCTTGAAGAAAGAAATCGCATTTTCAGACGTTTAACCTCCCATTTTTAAGCCCAAATCCCATGTTGACCCATACTTTACGGTTTTGTACCGCATTTGTCAGTTAAGACACTGTAAGAATGTGTTTTGGAGGTGTTGACGGTGTGTTGACAGTGTGTTGACGGTGTTTTGCGTGTTGACGGTGATTAACGTTAGTATGACCGTCATATAGACGGGTCATACTACCGTCAACACGCACAAACACCGTCAACACACCGTCAACACCTCCAAAACACATTCTAAATTAACAAAAGAGGCATAGAAATGTAATGCCTAGGCTAAATAAACCTTTTCGACATTCTCAAAGCATCATGGGAACTGCATCAGCCTAACTGGCATTAGAAGAGCAAGCACATTAGAACGGACGTGATTGGTCGCATTGGTCACATGTTCGTTGTTATGCTTGCCAAAATCCTCTTCTGATTGGCTAATAATGTGACATTATTAGCTGTTCTAATTCCAGAAATTTGCATTCATCAGTAACTGGTACCCTGAGAGGGATTCCCCAATTATTTCCTTTATTTTTAGTGCCATTTAAAATTGATTTTTCTGGTTATTATTTTCCTTATGTTCCATGCAAAGAAATGTGAAAAGGGTATCGCTCAACTCATGACAGATATTTAGCATAAAATCAATTAATATTTGGACTGGTTCACAGTGCCATAGGTTTGTGTATAAATTACATGGTTTGTTTGGCCTCCAAACCCACAATGCATTGAGAATGTCGAAAATGTTTATTAGAATTTCTGTCGGTTAAAAGTCACATTTCATTTACGAAAATGGAATTTTTTCACGCGAAAAAATTATCTCTAAGCAGCACAGCCGTTGGCCGCCATCTTGCCTTCGCACGCGCTGTGCGCCAGCGACATGGCTGAGTGAGGCACGGCTGGAAGTAGGTAAAACCCGGATCCCCCGTACCTAGTCGGACCTTCCCGGATCCTCCATAAAAAATGTTATTCCTTCAATTAAAAAGATTAAATTGCATTCCAATGTAAAGGAAATCGTGAAATAACCAATCAACATGCCCAATCAACACTTACACTAAAAGAGCTGCAGAGTGTAGAATTAAATAAGACCGCCACAGCCAGTACGAACGTACGTACGGACCACTGATGCGTATCCGCACTCGTGCAGTATGCCCACATGGCAGTCAGAATAAAAAGAACAAACTTGTTTCTCCGTAAAATTTCGAGGGCACGGCGACTTGTGCGAGAACTTATTTTATTATATCCTCGGTCAAGGCGGTTATTGGATCCTAGATTGAAAATGTGTTTTTCTGCATGTATAATAAGTACAGGGACAAAGGGGAGAACAATGCCATGTCTCCACAGGGATGTAAAAATGAGATTGTGTGAATGGAATAATAAATCAGAGGTTGTTTTCTGATTGACTGAACAATGACAGACCCCTACTTCTATTTCCCGCCGTCGAATACACTTGCTTTGTCGGAACAGCTATGCAACAGATAGCGTGGTAAATTATAAAAGCGGGTGCTGGATCCTCTGTTTAAAATTTAAATCTTTAGGCTATAGAAAAAACTGTGGAGGATGTTATATATGTATATATATATCAGTTCCTCTATTCCAACTGTTTAGTGGTGACAACGATGTTTGTTTGTAATTTTTGCCCGATGTTATATTCACTGCCGGTATTCCCGGAGCTAGCTGTGCGGCAGTGGTGTAGGCCTAATATATACCCATGATGAAGGCGGTGCCGGATCCTATGTTTCAAATTTCAATCTGTCAACTAAAAACCAATTAAGAACTGTTGAAGGTGTTTAATATATCAGTTCTTATTTTCAAATTATTTGAATAGTCTCAACGATCTTTGTTTATCCTTTTTGGCCTGAGTTTTGAAAGCATGCGATCGTTAATCACTGCCCGGAGCTGTGCGGCAGTGTATATAGGCATGATGAAGACGGTGCCGGATCCTACATGTATGGTTAAAATTTCAATCTGTCAACTAAAAACCAAGAAAAAACTGTGGAAGGTGTTCAATATATCAGTTCATATTTTACACTTATTTTACACAATCTTTGTTTGTAATTTTATTTTTGCCCGAGTTTTGGAAGTGCATGTCCACGATGGTCTTTAAATTTGTCCGGAGCTGTGCGGCAATGTATACGGTTGCCCGGATCCTATGTTTATAATAATTTGTCAACTAAAAACCGATAAAAGAAACTGTGGGAGGTGTTCAATATATCAGTTCTTATTCAAATTGTTTAAATAGTCTCAACGATCTTTGTTCTTTTGGGTTTTTTTTTGCCTGAGTTTTGTAAGCACGCGATTGTTAGTCACTGCCCGGAGCTGTGCAACACATATAGGGCCTACGCATGATGAAAGCGTTTGCCAGATCATACGCATACGCATTATCAAGGCGGTTGCCGGTGTGCACAGTAATTCTGTCCCCCCCCCCCCTGATTTATCAGGTTGCGACCTGGTAAGTGTGTCCGGGGGACAGAATTACCGAGGTAAATCTGTCCCCGGACACATTTACCTGGTCGCAACCTGATAAATGTCCGGGGGGGGGGGTTTGCAGGTTTATCAGGGGGACAGAATTACCGTCCACACCGGATCCCAGGTTTAAAATGTCAAGAAAAAAGACAGAAAAACGGCTTTAATACAGTAATTTTTTTCCACTTGTTTAAATAGTTGAAGCGATCATCACAATTTGTCCTGTGTTTTGCCCTTACACCGTTGTATTTTGCCCTTACACGCTTGTCTTTGGGCTCGTCCATAAATACGCATGAAAGCCGACTTTTTGGACATACTCCCCCCCCCCTTCTGCCCCTGTACGCATAAATATTATAGTGGCTCCAATTTCCCAATGCATGGTGTACGCAATTTAAAATTTGATCATTTATTCGACAATTGGCCTGGAAAACCCACGAAAGTCTATTTGACTTATTTGCAGCGGTGCCCCTTGGTGGAAGATGTGGAAGAAATAGTGCTGCAGCCGAACCGCCGAACCGAACTAAAAATGGCCGAACATGGCCTTCCGAACTGAACTGAACCGAACCGAACCGAACCAAAATTGTTGGTTCGGAAGTTCGGCAAACTTTACACACACATATTGATAGCGCTAGGAATGCATGCGATGATAGGACAAAATTAGCGCACACGGGCGGCACGGATATGATTGAATTTACCTGTTGATAATTCCCTTTTTCGGCCTTACATTGTAACAGGTTTGGACTCGAGAACATGTACATGTACCGTGTAAACGGTTACATTAGCCCAGGTACTGCATGCAATGTAGACAGTCGATAGAATAAAAAAAAAAGATAAAGCCTTTTCCATTCTAGGAAGGTAGAACAAAAATCATAAAAGACCAAGTCGCGACCGCTTCCATCCGGCCGGCCATGCCAGTTTCCATCCCTCCACCCCCGCCTAAAAAATGTAGTGTACTCGAAAGCGAGGCCCGCCCAGTATGCAATGATTGGTTGTTCACACGGCGACACAACATGAATATATTTTTCTCGTTTTGTGGGGATGCACAGTCCAGGGAAGAGATTTGTTGAATTTGTGAGCGCTACGGCATGATGAAGCCTTTTCGGGCCAGGGCCCCATCAGATTCCAGGTACTTTCTCATAGACACCTTTTAGTTTATAACAAAAATACTTTAATTTATTGCAAAATTGTACCCCCGAAAATGGTCGTAGATTCCACATGTACATGTACAGGTATTCCTTCCTAAGCAAAAACTCCTGCCTTATGAATTATACATGTTTGTTGCAGCACTTTATCCGCCATATGCCAGTCCTTCTCTGCTCGCCAAAAAAATGTTGAAGAACAAAAACGTTCCAGAATAAAATTACGTTTTGTCAAAAGTTTTGACTTAATTAAATTTGTACTTTTTACCTTAATTTAAAAGAATGGCTGTCAATTTTGCTTATCACGCACAAATGCGCTAACGATCATGTTCATGTACTCACATGGATCTCTGAATCACTCGATGAAATCGTGACCAAACACTGAATATGCATTTCTGAAAATCAGACACAGTCAAGCATTGGCGCGGCAGTGGCCCGCGTGGTGTGACCATTGTTCCATTATTATCTATCTTGCGCCCTGTGGGTTTGGCAACGTGCCAATCAACTTGTTATGACTGCAGTGGGGAGGGCCGGGGAATTCCCGGAAGGACATTGTATGTGTATGTACTATCGATCGGCAAGATCGCGATTTGAGAGATTTTTTGTTAATGCATATTTCATGTATGTACTTCCGAACCCGAACCGAACCGATGTTCGGGGGAAAAATCCGAACCGAATCCGAATCCGAACCGAACCGAACCTGGAGGATCAGTTGCAGCACTAGGAAGAAATTCGGTGATGTAGTGCCTTGATGCTAAGTCTTGGCCTTAAGGCTGCCTTAAGGCTGGTTCTCAGGGCCTTTGAAGTTAGCCTTGTCCTGAAGGAACTACAGTTTTAGTGGTGGGAGGAAACCCCCAGAATGATATTCTAGGGAAAGCCAATCAGACAGGGAGTGAAAACCCAATCCATTTGCCCAGGCGGGATTCGAACGAGGGTAACAGCGGTGAAAGGCGAGTAAAGAACCGCTACACCAACCCTCCCCACCTCCCCCTATCCTGAGGCCTGGTAGATAAGCTGTATTCCATATATGGGTTATTTTTTTCAATAAGAGTTTCGAGACCGCGGCAATGTTTGAGCCCGGTGGTCTGTATATTGGTCCCAGAGTAATGCTTTTGTTTACCAAAAGACCGAGATATATCGGATCTGCTCTTGTAAGATGGAAATTTTTACCTTTTTTAGAAAGTTGGTAAAAGTCGGAGGTAGGTTTATATATGTGTTTTCTAGCCTTACAAATTGGTTACCTGTTAATAATATTATACCATTAAATCGGTGAAACCACGGAGGAATGAAACATTTGAAATAGAGAAAAGTTGTAATTTGTTTTGGTCGGTGGAAAGCACAGAAGAATAATAGGTAACCAGAAAACGTTGTATAAAGCATGTATACAGCTAAATCCGGCTAGCTCCGGCTACTTCCGACTTTTACCAACACCCGATTTTTTATATCAGTGTTACCCCTTCACATGCTTTGATATCTATTTTTATGTTTTAACACTGACACAAAGGTCAAGTCAGAGTCCGAATTACAAGTCACCTTAAAGTATATTATGTTTGAAATAGGTTATGAGATACTGCAAAAACTTCAAAGTAGGGGCCTATAATTGTTTTTATAACACCCCACCCACAGATTCTGTGTCTTGATTGGCCGAGAGCGAGTCACATGGCATTTCCTATTTTTGCTATCTTCCTGTGCACGGTCAAAAGTACTATACCCATCGCAACCAAAGTTCATTTTAACTGTATTTAGATTTCAATATTATTAACATTTTAAAATCAAGCAGAATATGTGGGTGAGGTGTTATAAAACAAATATTGACTGTACGCCGGCTCCGCCCTATGCTAGATACGCCACTGACATGTATTTGTATGTTGCCTGCATGATAAGCAGAGTGGGATTCTTGCAGAAATGTTCTCAGTTTAGATCTGATATTGTAAAGCCTGCCGCACACCTTTTCGATTTTACCGGTCAACCCAGATTTACAATATACCTTAGGCCCCGTTCTCACTTAAATGATTTTTTGTACAACTGCGGTGCGACTAAAAAATCGTACAGCCGTGCGATTTCCCTACGAATTTCCCTGTTTCTCAGTCTTCCATCTTGATGTGGACAGCTTGAACATCGGGTGGCGAATGATTTTCAGGCCGCTGAGGCCGCTTTTGATATGTTTGTTGGTGAGATCCGCCCAGGTTGGACGGCAGCAGCACCGCGCTTGCATGGGGTCGCACCGCACTTGCATGAGATTCCTACAGCTTATACAGCAGTCTGATAGATGTCGCACGGGAGTCGCACGGGGTCTGCTGGGAGTCGCACGGCCGAGCCGTGCGACTCTCTTCAGACTCCCGTGCGACCTATCAGACCGCCGTGCGACCCCAATGCGAACTATGCGACAGCCGTATGGAAATACGTCCGAATTACACTTGACGCCCCTACAACCTGTGCGAATCATCAACAGACTGCCATGTGACTCCGATCCCGTACGCCCTCTGTGATTTGGTAGTCGGACGGCATTCGCGTAGAAAATCGTTCAAGTGAGAATGGGGCCTTACAAACCGGTACCTACAGTCGTGGACTTTTGGTGGCCCATTTTTGGATACAGTCTTTGAAATTCTCAAGATCATACATACATGTATATGGATACCCTAAAAAGTTTAAAACAACGAACTTGATGCCATTTTGCTCTTTTATATGCGGGCCGTGGCATTAATAATGGGGGCTTCGCATGCAGAAACCGATTTGGATAATTTTAATTGTTTTTTCACATTTGGACAGCTGACCCAAGTTCTAAATTGAGATTAAAAACTCAGGAATTATGTCTCTTTTGAGCCACATTTTTATAAAAGGGGCAAGCATAACCGACAATCTAGATGTAACAGGCGATCTTGGTGCAGTGTTTCATATATTGGTACTGTGAGGATGTCAAATTCAACACCTTTTGTTCCCCTTTGGGGGCATGTCACATTTTTCCTAAACAGACATGACAGAAGGTAATATCTTGCAAATGAACAAAAAATTTAACAAAAATTTACCGGCCAATAAAAAGGTCGGAAAAAATGGATATTTAGCTAACCAACTATACTGTCGACATTCCTTTGTTTCCGTGTAGATATTACTCGCACTGTAAACATTCTTTCACCCAATATTTTGGGTTTTTTCTCCACTGTTCCAAAGACCGCAACATTTACCCGCACATTCCCGATTCCGTTCTATAACGCAGTTAACATGATCAATCACATGACAACAAAATGGCAGCCTTCAATTTGCCACAACTAGTTGTGTTTTACTTTAATTGTTTTACTTTAATTGGAAATTTTCAAAAATAAAACCCGACTACACATGCTACATGGGAAACCAGCACAGATTTCACGTTTATGACGCTCACGAAAATTGACAACAAAGGGATTTACCGGTTGTGGTTTTTGTAGTCAAGGCATGGATAAGAGCCTCGTCGAGACATAATAAGCTTTAGGATGGCCGTCTTTTGTGATATGCCAGCGCATGCACGAGCCGGCACACGCAAAGGTGGAGAAGTGATCATGTTTACTATAAAACAGGCATGAGATTTTTCAGACTTTTTTGTCTGCAATAAGACTTTGAATCTCAGAGAAAGACATTTTTACAACTTCCGGGATTGGAAGTTTTGGGTTGGGTTTCTTTAACGGGTACCCGTATTTTTTTCAATCGGGCACCCGGTTCTTTTACTACCCGTAAATGCACACCCCTATATTGAACACCTTCCACAGTTTTTCTGTGGTTTTTAGTTGACAGATTGAAATTTTAAACATAGGATCCGGGCAACGGCATGCGTACATACACTGCCGCACAGCTCCTGGCAGTGACTAACGATCGTGTAGGCTTACAAGTGGAAAATAGAAACTTATATATTTAAAAACTTTCAGTTTCTTTTCTTGGTTTTAGTTGACAAATTGAATTGGAAACATAGGACCCGGGCAACTGCCCCCATCATGCGTATCTAGACCTACTACACTTCCGCACAGCTAGCTCGGGGCAGTAACAGGTTCGTCAACCGCACCGCCTTGATCACATTGAGAGAAACTAGTATTATTTGTTTATGTCCTCCTCTACGTAAGTACATGTAGATGTCCGTACGTGTCTACCTCGTTTCCAGTGTGTGAAGCCGCGCGGTCCCCTATCTACCTATGTTGAGAATAAAGTAACCCCTGGGGACGAGTCTGACGAGGTTGTGTACGTACGGACTTGGCGGTTGCGTTGGTTGCCGATTTAGGGCAAGCACTGTTTGTACTTTCACCATTAATATCTCTTATTTGTCATCCTTGGCGAAGGTAAATTGCAAACGGCAGAGATTATTATATCTAGTCCAGAGTAACTACCCCGTTGGCGGCTACGCGGTGGAAGGGTGGGTGGGGCAAAAGAAGAGGGGGGATGTAGCGTGGTGAAGTTGCAGGGACAACGCAAAACAAATGGAGGATGGTGACAAATATCCAAAGTAACTATCCCGTCGAAAAAGGAGGTGATGGTTCTCGGACTTTATTTTCATTTTCAAAAAAAATTCTCCAAAACCACTGAAATCAAAGGGCAGCAAATTAAATGTACTTAAATAAAAATAACCATTTGATTGAAGACCAAAAACTTCAGAAATCTTTTCGAAAAAAAAGGTGATGGTTCTCGGACTTTATTTTCCTTTTAAAAAATTCTCCAAAACCACTGAAATCAAAGGGAAGAAAATTAAATGTATTGAAATAAAAATAACCATTTCATTAAAACCCCGAAACTTAAGAAATCTTCTCGAAAAAGAAGGTGAACAAATTCTCCAAAACCACCGAAATCAAAGGGAAGAAAATTAGAAATAGCTGTCGAAGCAAAATTAAAAATAGCTCAATGAACTTTTGCGATCCCTCATTCTTTTGCAACTCCCCTATAAAAAATGGAGTGGTCCAGCCCAAACAAGATGACAGTCAGTGAGGCAGCACGAAAAGGCACCGTAGCGATTTAAGTTTTCGCGTATTATTTCACACACTGACATGGTTGTGAACTATGTTATGCCCTCTTTGGAAATAAATGACAATGTGAATTAATTGTTTATGCCCAAACTTTCGTATTTAATTTGTTGACGCTTTGTTGACGCTTTGTTGACGCACGACCAGTCAACCCTGCATGTTCGTTCTTGGGCTGCTGTATGACGTCAGCATGAATATTAAGAAAGGCGCCGGGCGTACGCGTATACTTTCTACGTGGTTGGTGGGCAATCAATGAAGCGTGACCGCGTAGCCGGCTACGAGGTGTACAGAGGAGTGTGGCGGGGTATTCTGCAATTGTGCCTTTTGGAGGTGTTGACGGTGTGTTGACGGTGATGACCGTCATAGACTCATGTAACATTAGAGAAGTTTCGTTAGCGCACGGTTAGAGGAACGACTACGTTCAGTTCCCATGACCTCATCAGTTTTTGCGCTTGTTTGACGTTTTCCTCGCTCATCCTAAACGTAATCGCCTTGTTTACACGGATAGCGGTCGCAATACATGTAACAAACGGATAAAACCAACGAACATTGTTTACCAATTTTCGCTGCGTACTGTTTAGAGCTAGTCGTTGGCATATGCACTAACCGTGCGCTAACAAAACCTCTCTATTATGTACTGTACTACTACTACTACTACTAACTAAAAATAGATGAAGAAAGGAGTGTGTTTGTTACGGCCCAACTATGGTACCAACTATACTTGGGCCAGTCTCATCTGTAGTTGGGACGGTACCAACTAGAACCGGACAGTTGGGAAATCCCAACTATAGTTGGTGTAGGGACTATGTTGGGCTCAACAGAGCTACTGGTTGGCGAAAAACCTCAGAGAACGGGTGTAATAAATCAATGCTGGCTGATAAAGAATTCCTGATTATTGTTCTGATTGACTGTTTTATTATCTCTCTGGTCTAGTCTTGGTTGAGATATATGTAGTTCGACCTGTGTGTTTCTCCTTTAATCTTTCTTTTCTCTTTATGTCTTTATGCTGCAAAATACAATATAATTGTACATGCATTAAGTACAATCAATCAACAAGTCATTAAACAATAACATGAATTATTGGACGTGACCATAAGCAATAGGTGTGGGTATTTGTACATGAAACGAGACCGCAATTGCAAATACACATGTATTACCCCCAAAAGCCCATGAACAATTCCCTAAATTTCCACTTAATAGAGACACAATTCACCTATTCCATATCTTGAAAGGATCTATACATTATTATCTCAAATAATCCTGATCAAACTCACCCAGTCAATAGATATAGAAAGGGATCAAATCTGATGTAATCTGGGGAAATTTACGGTAGCAAACTAGGAAAAGCAGACATGATGGTGGTGATAAAGAGCGCCATCATGAGTCAAGAAAAGGTTTCTGAACAACAATATAAACAGTGAAGGGCGCCCTCTTGGTCTCAAAGAGTCGGATTCTACAAGGCCGCCCTCGAATTTCTTAGGGGAAAAACACATTGAACTGTAACGGAGTTTCCCTAACCCTATGTCCAATACTGCTGGGGTCTAGGAGGCACAACTGGGCATAGAGGTCGAGGTTGTTGGTTGTTTTGGAAGCACCTTGGATCGATCTGAATCCTCCGCTTCATACTTGGACAACCTGACTAGTCGAGCCACTGGACGTTTGTATTCCCTGTTGTTGACCCTGACGCAAACAGCCCGGATCCTGCTATCACTGCTCGGCAGAAGCTCAGACACAGTTCCCACAGGCCACTGAGATCGAGGGAGCTGGTAGTCGGCTATCAAGACGACATCCCCGACAGAAAGGTTTTCCACCTCACGCTGCCACTTCTGGCGTGTCTGAAGGGTTGGGAGATACAAACGTATGAAATGGCGCCAGAATTGGTCGGCCAGGACTTGGCTGTGGCGCCAGTTGCGACGACCCTTTAACTCAGCTTCATCGTAGATGACATAGGGAGAGCAGGGTCCCGCCGCCCCATCAACAGCATATTGGGCGTCACTGGGTCAGGATCAGCCAACTCGGACGAGGCATAACACAAAGGCTTAGAATTCAAGATGCCTTCTGCCTCAGTCAGCACCGTTCGGAGTACTGGTTCGGTAAATGTGCGGTCTCCGAGGACACCTTTCAGTGCACCCTTCACTGATCTCACTTCTCGCTCCCAAAGACCTCCGAAGTGAGGTGCGTTCGGAGGGTTGAACCGAAATGACACTCTGTACTTTGCCAAGCGCTGGATCATCTCTGGTTCCATCTGCCTTAAGGCATCTGTGATCTCTGTGTCTGCCCCCTTGAAGTTGGTACCACAGTCACTGAGCAGCTCGTGAGGTACTCCTCGGCGAGAGGCAAACCGCCGGTAGGCCATGAGGAAATGGTCTGCATCCATGTACTCAACAAGCTCAAGATGTATGGCTCGGGTAGTCATGCACTTGAACAACAAGCCCCACCTCTTTTCCTGGCGTCGCCCACTCTTCACCATCATCGGACCAAAACAGTCCATTCCGGTAGAATAGAAGGGAGGTAGGTTAAGTCGCAAGCGGGACTTCGGCAGGTCTGCCATTCGTGGGACTTGTGGCTTTGCACGCCAACGACGACACTCGGTACAGGTGCGGAGTACACCCTTGATGGCACTTCGGCCACGAAGGATCCAGAATCGGCGTCTTAGGTGAGCAAATATCTGCCCGGTCCCAGCTTGGTGGCTGAAGTGATGATCAGCATCTCGGATGAGAAGCCTGCTTACTGGATGGCGTTGATCAAGGAGGATAGGATGTGGTTCAAAATCCAGGGAGTCATCTTGGGCTACTTTCCTCAAGCGGCCTCCGACTCGAATCACCTTTGCGTCCTGATCCAACTCTGGCGCCTTCCTCTCCTGCTTCGAGTGCAGCGATCTCAGCATGAAAACTCTCAATCTGAGCTCGTCGGATGAGTTGGAGCTCTGCTTCACGGATCTGCTGAGGAGTAAGCACACCCGCAACTAGCTGATCATCTGGAAACAACTGGTGCCCAAGAGCTTCCACTAGGTCTGTCCAACTCTCATAGGCATTCAGATCCAGACACTGCACAGGACCTGCAACTGTCAACCCACAGAAGGACTTCTTTATTTCACTTGCATCCGTTGATGAGGTTGCTCGAGTCTGAGCCAGGACGGAGGCACTTTCACTTTGCCATTCATTTGGCGGTTCCAGGAGCCATGAGGGTCCCTCAGTCCACCGAGAACCCTTTCCCAACTGTGATACTGCCAGACCACGGGTGAGATCATTGGCTGGATTGTCGGCACTCCGAACATATCGCCACTCACATCCTTCGGTAAGAGTCTGGATTTCGGAGATTCGTGTTCCCACGAATACCTTGAATCTACATGATTCAGACTGGATCCAGGTGAGGACCGTGGTTGAGTCACTCCACATGATGGTGTACTCTAAGTTGACATCGAGGGCTTTCGTGACAACTTCGGCAAGTTGGGAACCCAAGAGAGCTGCCATCAACTCGAGTCGGGGCATTGAAGTCAGACGTTTGGGGACCACTCGGCTCTTGGCGAGGACAAAACTCAGAAAGACTTCTCCCTCTGCACTTACTGAACGAATGTACGCGACAGCACCATACAACCGCTCGGATGCATCACAGAAGACATGCAACTTGCGCTTGACATTCGCACTGTCAAACTGTGGAGGTGTGTAACATCGTTGCAGACGAATGAATGGAACATGTTGTAGCTCCGCTGACCACTCCTCCCATCTCTGAAGGATGTCCGGATCCTTTACGTCATCGTCCCAATCGAGCTTGCTCATCCACAGCTCTTGGACTATCAACCTAGCCCGTGCTGTGTATGGGGCAATGTCCCCCAATGGTTCAAACTGACTGGCGAGGACTTTCAGTGCCGTCCGTTTGGTGAGAGGGCACTTCTCTGGGACCTTTGCTGGGTGGTACAGCTCATCACTTTGGCAATCCCACCAGAGTCCAAGTGCAGGTTCAGGCAAATTCTCCTGTTGTACAAGAGAAAGTGACCGTAGATGGCGGTCAGAGCGAGCAGGTGCTGGAAGGTTTTTAACGACCTCCGGATGGCTGCTAGCATATTTCACCATTTTGAAACCGGCTTCTTGCAGACAATGTCGAGTGCTCACGATCAACTCCTTTGCCTGCTCTTCGGTGTCACGACTTGCCAGTTGATTATCAACGTAAGTCTCCTTCTCTATGGTGTATCTCACAAGCGGGTACTTCACCTGCTCCTCCTGGGCTGTTCTCTGTAGTGCAAATGTTGCGCAACAGGGACTGCAAGTCGCACCAAATGGAAGGACTGTCCATTCGATGACAACCCAGGTAGCTTTCTCCTCGTCCCACCACAGAAAACGGAACAAACGTCGATCTGCTTCGGACAAGCGGACTTGGTGGAACATAGCTGTTATGTCCCCTGAGACTGCCACACGCCCAAGCCGGAAACGTAGCAGTACTTCCAACAAGGATGAGCTGAGAGTTGGTCCAGCAAGCAACTCGTTGTTCAGGTTTTGGCCCCCGTACAGGAACGAGCAGTTAAAGACCAGCCTATATTTACCACTTGTGTGAACGACATGGTAGGGGATGTACCACCCTCGAAGTTCATCTTCCGTTAACATCTCAACAGGGCCCAATTCTCTCACATGCCCTTCATTCTTGATCTTCGTCATGTAGCTTTTGCAGCACTCTGCAAGCTTCGGATCATGTTGGGCCTTTCTTTGGTGAGAACGTGCCAGGACCTGGACTGCTTTAGGTGTACTGAACGGAATCTTGCTGCCAGACTTCCACAACAAGGGCGTTTCAAAGCGTTGAATCTCCCCAACTTGTACACGCCGAGTGTTCTCTTCAAGTGTCTTGATGGCCAGCTTGTCCTGTCGTGAGCGGGTAGCCTCCCTCTCGTTGACGTGCAGAAGCTTATCGACTGTCATGAACCTCTCCATTAAATGGTAGAGTTGGTGTTCAGGCTCCTGGCACGTCGTGAACAGTATCTGGTGGGCCGCTGAAATCTTCCCTGGATGTTGAAGACCTTGCTTGCCTTGGACTGTCCATCCAAATACCGTGTTCACTGCCACAGGAGAACTGGTTTTGGGGCCAGTTCGAGCCTCACTGGACAGCGTCAACTCGATGTGGTCTGCGCCTATGAGCACAACCGGCTGGACATTGGTAGCTGAGAAAAGAGGTAATCCTCTCAGATGTGGCCACCTTTCCTGGAGTTTGTCGGCTGACAAGCTGTATGTCACCAGTTGCACCTCGTCAACTGAGAAGGCGCAACCAATCTGGTATTTTTGGTTGGGATCATCCCTGGGTGAGACTTCAAAGTCGACACATCTTCCTTGCCATACTGTTTCTCCCATCACTGTGACCACATGAAGAGATTCTTCCTGGCCGGAAATCCCTAGTTCGTCAACTGCCTTCTGTAGTATCATGGTACGCTCGGCACATTCATCCAGAACTCCGTACGCTTCAAGCATCCCATGTGGGCCATGCACTATAAGGGGAACAACTTTGATGAGGACGTCACGCTCGTAGTCCACCTTCGGCTTTGTCCCCACTCCAGAGCAGAGGACTGTGCTCGGGTCTTTGGTGGGGGGCTTTGCCAAGTCGTGGAGGCTAGTACGGTGATCTCCTCGGCATTCCTTGCATTTCTTCGGAAATGGACATTCCCCGTCATGCTTCTTGGCACACTTGAAACATCGCTTGTCATCTGACAGCCATTTCGAACGCTTCTCGGTGCTCAGCTTCTGAAATTGGTCACAGGTTTCCAAGTAGTGCCCCGTCTCGTTCTTCTGGCAGTACAGACAGGTCACCCTGGTAGTCAACATCTTCCCCTTTCCAGCTTTGGATGCAGCATTAGCCTCCTGGGGACCACTGGTTATGTACACTGCTGACTCCCGAGTGTCCGGCTGAGCACTTGCCAGGTAACTTCGAGCTAGCGGGGGCTGTTCTCTGGTAGACTTCTTCAGTGGGTGTCTCGGGTCATGATTCCTTTCCTGCCTCAACGAAGAATTCTTCCCAGTCTTCCCTTGGTTGGACTTCTCCAGCAGGATCAGTCCAGCGGGGCCCGTCTTCTTCTCGAGCCATTTACTCAAGTGCTTGATGGTGTACTCGTGCCCTCGGTCTTTCTGCCACATCTTGGAGAGGAACTCTGTGTGGAGACGGTCAGGCAGCTTCTTAGCAAGACTAGCTGCATACCGATGGTGTTCAAGCTCAACTGCAAAGTTGAACTTCGACGCAGTCTGCACAAGAACGACCAATTCATCTGAGAACTCTCGGAGACCAGCCCAGTCGTTGGGGAATATATGGGACCGAACTTCCAGTTGGTCGAGTAAACCCTGGACAATTCGTGCTGGACTGCCAAAAGCCTTGTCAAATTGCTTCATGGTCATAGAGTATGCATCGTCCCCAAGCACCATGTTTCTGTCAGCCATTGCCAAGGGTCGACCTCCAAGATGACTTCTGAGGTACGCAAACTTCATTGGTTCAGGCAGCTGCAGCTCAGGTTGCATCATGACACTCTCCCATAGCGACCTAAATGTCACATACTGTTTTGTGTCATGTTCATCCACAAATTTGGGAATGTGTAGCTTAGGCAGACTGTCGAGGAACACACTATGCCCACGGGGTATGCTGGCACACCACCGGCATATTTGCCTGCTGCGCTCTTGACCTTTGACCTTGAACTCTTGTCCCCAGCTGCGGGTTGGTCACTGCTGGCTTCACCGTCATCTGAATCGCTGGAATTTGGCAATTCAGGTCTAGCCGGTGAAATATGGTTGCTGACTGGCTGCACATAGGCCTCGCTGTGTGAAGGCTGTTGTCTAACAGTAGTTGGGACAGCCGCCCCCTGAAACCTATAAACACTCATGGGGGAAGAGGTCAACTGAAACTGATCGGGATATCCCTTTGTACATGTAGGGGTCATACGAGTAAAGGTACTTGTTACAAACTTTGCATGTTCCGGTGTGGTACTGGTTTTGCAATGGACCATGTTACCCAATGCCCCTACGTTTGTCACGGATTCGGGTTTCGGTCGTTCAGATTCACTGACGAGCATTTCAACACGAGTATTTGACCGGTGGGGGAAAGCAGGGACTGTGGTCATTGCATTACCTACGACACCAGAACTTGACATGTTCTGAGTTACAGTTACATGTGCACTAGTAGTATTGTTAACAACAACAGCATGTTCACCATGATTGACCCAATCAACTGTCCTTACATGAGGATTACTACCAGGTAAGTTATCAATGGGCGCAAACCCAGTGTCCAATGTGGTTTTCAAATGTTCTCCTGCCAAGGCGTTTGCTGCCTCAAGTTCCCGTTGCAGGCATTCTGTTTCCATCTGGGTTTCTGCTTCCTTGAGTTGTAGGTCTACTTCTTTCTCGCGGAGCTCTGCATCCAGCCGGGCTTCGACTGCAAGGCGCTGTGATGTAATTTCTTGCTGCACCTGCTGTAGACGCAAGGCTTCCTCTTGTCGAGCTGCTTCCCTGCGAATTCGGATTCTCTCCTTTTCGGCCACCCGCATCAAGGCATGGAGTCGTTGACGACATTCTTGATCTGCTAATCTCCTTTGGATCTCGGATGGAGACAATGACGATTTTGCAGAATCATGGGTCCTTGAGCTCAGCCTTGAGTGGCTACTTCGCAGTGATGGTGATTTGGGTCGATCCATAGTTGCAAGTTCCAATCCAATCCTAATGCGACCAGTTCTCCAAGATTGATCCGGCTCGAAGGACCAAAAATATGTAGGGACTATGTTGGGCTCAACAGAGCTACTGGTTGGCGAAAAACCTCAGAGAACGGGTGTAATAAATCAATGCTGGCTGATAAAGAATTCCTGATTATTGTTCTGATTGACTGTTTTATTATCTCTCTGGTCTAGTCTTGGTTGAGATATATGTAGTTCGACCTGTGTGTTTCTCCTTTAATCTTTCGTTTCTCTTTATGTCTTTATGCTGCAAAATACAATATAATTGTACATGCATTAAGTACAATCAATCAACAAGTCATTAAACAATAACATGAATTATTGGACGTGACCATAAGCAATAGGTGTGGGTATTTGTACATGAAACGAGACCGCAATTGCAAATACACATGTATTACCCCCAAAAGCCCATGAACAATTCCCTAAATTTCCACTTAATAGAGACACAATTCACCTATTCCATATCTTGAAAGGATCTATACATTATTATCTCAAATAATCCTGATCAAACTCACCCAGTCAATAGATATAGAAAGGGATCAAATCTGATGTAATCTGGGGAAATTTACGGTAGCAAACTAGGAAAAGCAGACATGATGGTGGTGATAAAGAGCGCCATCATGAGTCAAGAAAAGGTTTCTGAACAACAATATAAACAGTGAAGGGCGCCCTCTTGGTCTCAAAGAGTCGGATTCTACAGTTGGGACTAAACGCGACGGGGGGTGTCGTATTGATTGTAAGGCGCATGACTAAAAAAGCCATTCGTCATGATTATGCATGATCACGGGGTTTGGGGCTGCACTGTTAATGCAAATCTCCGGCCGAGCCACGTGTATGGTATATAAACAAAACATGTACATGTACAATGTACATTTGTGCATGGACGGTTATGAATAATTGAAGACCGGGAGTAAGGTGTCGTCATTCATAAGCATGAAAAACAGTTTCACACTCTTGAACAAAAGGAAACAGACATAATGTTTTGTTTTCTCAAATATTTAATTAACATGTGATTGGGGTAATAGTCTGAGTGCCGAGTACACTTGTCTAGATTCCTTCACATTTTTTGTCTGTAACAATACAAAAATACAGTGCAATTTTATATTAATTCGTTAATTATTTGTTATTTAAATAAAGTGAAATGTGTTCAAGTAATACGACTGAGTATTCAGTGCCTAGTGCAGTCCCAACCATAGTTGGGACCACTACTTCAATCCTGGCCTAGTCGTGGCAGGCAGTAACTACAACATGGCTGATAATTTTTAAACAAATGATGAAATTATGTTCAAATTGGTTAAATAGTGAAGCGTTGGCATTGCTGATTTCGTCCATGGTATGATGTTTAGGAAACTTGGCCTACTAAACCAAAATAATAGCCGGCCGGCCGGCCACGTGCGTCGAACCCACGAAACTTCCTTTCCAAGCCTGGCGCGTGTAGGATCAATAGATCGAGATTTAGGAACAAATGTCGGCATACGACGCACTTGCTTCGTGGCTGTTGTGACTTCTGTATAAGTGACCTTTGGCCTTTATTCCTGAACTTTCCATGCTAAGTATGGGGCGCCTTAGATAACCAAATTAGTGCAATGAATACTACAACGCGCATCATATGCATATATTCACGTGCGGTTCTGTATCCCCGCCCCTTTAGTCCGAACTGTAGTTGGGCCAATGCCATAGTTGGGGCGTAACATTTTTACCATGTTAATTTACTGTACTTGGATTTGAACTTTATACCATCATGAACAGGTTGTGCCACATGTAGCAATGTTACATGATTTTAAATTTTTTATAAAATATTATTGAATTCTAAGGCCTAACGTTAGGGCCTAACTTTTTACATAAAATTGAAGCTCTTGAATGGAGAAATGCAATTTTTCAAATTGTGCTTCAGTTACGGAGTTATGCCCTCCCAAAGACATCATACTCCTGGATTCTGGAACTCTTTCTGGTCGTCATTTTGAGTCACCGTGTTTGTTTACTTAGAAATTACCATAGGCCTACTTTTTATTTTTAGTTCAAATATAGTCAAACCTTACATTAAATTAAAGCTCTTGATGTGAAAAATAAACCAGAACAAACGATTGTCTCAGCGATTGTGTAGTGGAGGGCCCCTCTTCAGTTTTGATTAAATTAGAGTCAAGGTTTTATTTTTCTCATTCCAAAATGACTTTTGCAACCTAAAACAGACTTCTAGAACAGACTTCTCTTAATTCTATTGACATCTTTTTGGGTAATTTTGAACAGTTTATTGTGGTAGAAAGTGCAATTTTCTTGCGCGCTTTACGGCAGTTGCCATGCGAATCAGCGCAGTTTTTTGTGTTTATGTGCGTCGTGGTGATCGCCATCGTTATTTTCGCGTTGCGTCTTCATCGTCGCTTAATCCCAAAATTTCCCTCAAACTAAAACCCTGCCCTTTATCTACGGCATACCTGTTGGTTTGTACAGGCATGCAACTTTTCCCTCGTTTTTTACTTCACACTTACGCCATTGAAAATTGAAAAACACTGTACAATATCTTGTAAAGATTGGAATTTCCTCGTTTTTTTTGTTAATTTCAAGTTGCACGCCTGTTTGTAATGTCGCTAACTAGTTTGCCAATTCCAATTAAACCTAAAAGTGGATTTTTTGTTCTCTTAATACAGGGCCCTACACTACACAATCGCCGAAGTCTCACAGGTGCTTCCATAACCTTTCCAAATGTACAGTGCGAAAATGGCCTCTCCTTTACAAACTCTTGATTTTTCAAAGTGAACAAAGAAAGCTGGTAGGAGTGGGATTTTGAACCCTGTGACCTCCGGAATACCGTACCGGTGCCCTACCAACTCGGCTATTGCCCTGTTTTGGCATGTTTGGGCCGGGGCGCTAGTCAAAGTCATAAACCCATAATGCCGTATAACAAGGGATAACGCCCCAACTTTATGATGCAACCTGGGAAGTGACATTGTGGGATCACCCAATGAAGGTACGACTTTTTTTTAACAAACTCTTGATGGTGCATTTGATTGCAAATCGCCCCTATTACGTTACAGATAATGACGACCACAGTGAAGTCACTCGACAGGCAAAGGAGTTGGAGCTTGAGGGAGTCCACAGTGCAGAGGCTGGAGACATGACCTCCGCCATTGATTACTTCAATAAGGCTGTCCTAGTTGCACCAGAGCGGGCGTCCTGCTACAACAACCGTGCCCAGGCCTTGCGTCTGAAGGGAGATGTTATTGGTAGGAATTTGTTTTCTATCCAGTGGACCCGGCAAAGTGTCTTGTGGTTGTGGACACCGTATAATTTTTGAAATTGTCGACCATTTTGTTTTTTTTACCGTTTTTATTAGCGGTGGAGAAATTGGAGATTTTAAAATCCGGTTAAATCCTAATTTTATTCAAACCGAATAACGGTTATTTGATTTCACCGGAAGTTCCCATCTAGCTCATACATGTAGTCATACCAAGAAAAAGTGACGAGTGAGGTGCCTCACGAAAAGCCCTTCCAGTGACTGGATATAGTTTGCAGGATTCAGTGACCACTGGGCCTTTACCAAAACACTCCAGAGCTGTAATGTTGAAAAGAAATGAATGTGCAGACTTTTCATATACCAAGAAGACCACTAGCGAGTGAATGCAGTTACAATCAGAGACCATGGAGCAAATTCCAGTTGTTTAAAATAATCAAAACCAAACAGTGGAATTCAAACCAAATGTTAAAGAATCTGGATTTATATCCCACCACTAGTTTCTATTATTATGTGCTTGCTGTACTATCACTGAGAGACTTTTAGACACTGGTGGCAGCAGATATGCATGTGCATCCTCTTGTTTTGTACAACCAAACTAACTAGAATATGTGTTCCTTTTGCCACCCCAAAAAATAAAAATAAATAAATCAGTGTGTATTTCTGCAACAGGTGCGTTGGATGATTTGAACCGTGCGATTGAGTTGAGTGGCGGTCACGGCAAGGCGGCCTGCCAGGCCTATACCCAACGAGCTCTCATCAACCGACTGGAAGGACACAGCGACAAAGCCCTAAGTGATTTCAAGATGGCCGCCTGCCTGGGCAGTACCTTTGCAAGGTCACAGGTCATGAAGATGAACCCCTACGCTGCCATGTGTAACCAGATGCTGTCCGATGTCATCGGGCGGTTGAAAGCTGGCGAGTACCAAGATTGATGGAAAATAAGAACCCTTTTGCCATGCTATGTCTTCCCCGCAGTTCAGCTCTTTCTTGACTCGATCAAAACAAAAATGTCTGACCCTCCGATGATTTTACCAGTCAAAACGAAACGACGGTGCAACTACATCTGTCCAGGTTTCCTGAGATCAAGGCTCAATTCTCAGCTTGGCTTACTGTAATCAAGGATTCACCGCTGGTGAATGTATTTTACGAGAGTGAGCAAAGACTTTTGGCTTGTGCATTTGCCTACATTACGCAGCTATAAGGATTCCTTGCTTATGGTGTTAGCACAGAATTACAGATCATAGGAACAGAATCAAGAATTGAAGAATCCATGAAATCCGACCATAATCTCCTGATGTGGACAGCTATAATCATGATGGGTAGACCACGAACGAAAGAGGGCGGTGAAATTGGGTGTTTCTCTGCAAGTCACTGCTCGTTAGTCGAGAGAAGCAATTGATAGGCACAATTATCTCCAGTACATGAGCGATTTTGGACAGCACGTGGGTGTCCTATTGTTCCCTCTTTTGTTTGTACTTTTAACTTTTTCGGAAGATATTGTTCCCTTTGTTATACGTCCAAGTTTGTTTGGGAGAACACACGCACCTGTACAAAGCAGTCTTTTTTGTTGCGGCCTAAAAATAGGCCGGAGTTAGCTGGCGGTGGTGCTGGGATGATAAATTTACTTTTGGTTGGGGACGGGTGAAGGATACTGTGTTATAACCGTTTTTCGATGTACAAAAGCTGGTCCTGGTAGTTATTTATATTAGATACATGTACATGTAGTACATTGATTTCATGACAATTCATTAAAGGTAGTATACATGATTGGTCATTGTTGCAATTTTCAGAAATGGGCGGATTTGGGGGTTATAGGAAATATCGTTTCACTGACCTGTTCAAAGTTTTGCGTTGTTGGATTGAGAAAAACGGCGCTAGTTTTCAACTGTCGGGCAGATGATAGCCTTTAGTCAAGGTGCGCGTGGCTACCCAGACATGCTGGCATTCAGGGCGCGTCACGTAGCCACGCGCGCCTTGACTAAAGGCTACAGGGCAGTTTTCCAGCCGGAAATTGTTGGAAAACGATATAACGACAGTACACCTGGTGCCATCATTTCACAGGATGATTGAGACTACCATTAACTTAGTCCAGTAGAATACTTTGTCACATTGACTTGTGTGCAAAGTGGAGCTGTCGGCACGGTTAGGTTAACAGACAACGAAAATGTGAATGTGTGGTAGTGGCGATATTTACCTCTGTTATTCATTTTATTATGTAATGTAATGATTTCAGTTATAATTAGGTACAACTGGTAGTAAATTTTCAGATCGTAGCGAATGTCTCCAAAAGCCTGAAAGGGAAAATATGAGCAATCTCTGCATTTCTCTGTCGGGCATCACTGACTGTTATTGTCCAGAAAAATTCAAGTTTGTGGTGTGGTTGGTGGTGTTGAATCCTGAATGAAGAAAAATCTGATCAGTTGAAAGAAATCCTGCTTTATTTGTGTTTGGAAGTTAAATAGGTTTTCTTCATGTTTTCACAAGTACAATGCCCATTGATCGGACTCGATCGTCTTACACCAAACTGTCCCAAGTAAGTTTTAAAGTACCATTTTCAAGACAATGGAAGTCAGTGATAAATGCATGATGAAAGAGGAATGCCTTCAAGCTATCACTGGAAAGTTTACTACCTGGAGTTTACGATAAAAACCATAATAAGTCATGATGTACATAGGCGTGGTCATATTTGCCCTGTGGGACACTCTCTACCTGTATACACAATATATTTTGGACTTTTGAATCAACAAAGGCTTATGTTTCCAAGTTTCCGGGAGTGTACATACAGCTGTGAGAAAGTATACAAACATTAAAAATTCTTGTGAAACACTGATTTTGTGGTTCGGCATTTTCACTTAAAGGCAGTGTACATGATTGGTCATTGTTGCAATTTTCAAAAATGGGCGGATTTGTGGGGTTAGTATTTTATAGGAAATATCGTTCCACTGACCTGTTCAAAGTTTTGCGTTGTTGGATGGCAAAAAAATGGGGCTCGTTTTCAACTGTCGGGTAGATGATAGCCTTTAGTCAAGCCGCGTGTGGCTACCTGGATGCATGACGCGCCCCGTCCGGGTTGTCATTATTTCTCATTTTCGCAAAGTGTAACTGCGTCGTCTGCAAAATCTCCCGCATGCCTCCAATCTTCACACATTTTCCCGATAACCACGTGTATATTCTATGCTAGGTGTAATCTGTTAGAACTTACTTTTTGTGATGTGTTTATTTACCTTCTTTTCTGCCGACTAAAAATAAACAAAAATGGCACAGGGTTACCCCTTATGATTTTTTTAAATTTTGGCCAAAAAAATGGCTTCTCAATTTGATTGAAAATGTGTCCAGAGACATGTAGGAGTTTCAGAAACCCGTTATTCATGGCATTTTAAAATGGCAAGGCTTACCCCTTATGATTTTTTTGCCAGTTTTGGTCTCATTTGAAAAGTTGAAGTCCAATCAAACTGGGATCATAGGTGCATTATGTTAACGAGTAACCGTCATACGATGGTGATGATTAAGGTCAAGTTACAAAATGGGCTTCAAATGTAAAATTAGTCTCATTTGAAGAGTTCAAGTCCAATTGCTTGAGCCAAACGTGCAAGATGTTGGTGGTAAAATGGGCTGAAAATGTAAAATTTCCCTCATTTGAAAAGTTGAAACTTGGATGCAGTGGCCAAAAAAAAAAGCGACACGTGTTTCCGATTCTATTTGTTTAAAAGCAATTTAATATGTACAAATGTAAGTCATTATTAAGTGTTGGTCAAATCGACAGGTCAATTAAATGCTACTTTATTCTCCTACAGGGTGGTTTAAAAAAGTTAACCCAAGTTTAAAGGTAGTGTACACGATTGGTAATCCTCCAATTTTTTTTACTGAATTATTACCAAATACCAGACTAAGTTAAGAGTAGTCTCAATCATCCTGTGAAATGATGGCACTATGATGCACCGAGCGCCGTTTTTCTCAAAACTTTGAACAGGTCAGTGGAACGATATTTCCTATAAAATACTTACCCCTAAATCCGCAACAATGACCAATCATGTACACCCACCTCCTACAATTCCAGAGGATTTGTGTTGAGGAGTAGGGTGTTTAGAAATAATCCTGACAAAATGCTAGGTCTAGCTTAATTGGATCTCAAGATATGGCTTGTCCGCGGGAGCTTCATTGTAAATAAACATGATTGAACACAATGAAGACATGTAAAGTGGCCCACTTTCAACAGTCATTTTCTTTAGAAGTTTAAAGGTATTTCACTGCAATCAGAAGACCATGCCTAACACAACATGCATGACAAGGCACTCACACATTTTGCAAACCAAGGGCCACATGTTGAAGACAGAAACTGAAGGTAAGAAGCTGTACATGCCATATCTTATCCAGCATTTTTTCAGGATTATTTTTAAACACCCTATTCATCAACACTAGGTAAACACAAATTCTCTGGAATTGTAATTAAGAGGTGGGTGAACAAGAACAATCACCTTAAACTTGGGTTAACTTTTTTTTAACCACCCTGTAAAACAGAACTACGTACATGTAAATGTTCCCAGAAAAGCATAATTAATGAGACCTAAGGTGTTTGTCACAGGGCTGTTTCGGATTTGATTGGTATGTGAAGTATGAATGATCAAGAATTGCGAGTGAACTTCAAAATCATGTGAAATGATTAATGTGAAGTTTGCACCTTTAAGATGACGTCATGATGACGTCATCATTCATCTTTTACAGATAGCAACTTTGAAATTAATCGGACCTACGGTTCTCGAGATATGGGCCCTTCAAAAATGCACCTTTAAGATGTCGTCACGTGACCCCTGATGACGTCATCATAATATCATCACTTATTTTCATCTCTTGCATATGCTGGAACTAACTTTGAAATTAATCGGACTCACAGTTCTCTAGATATGGGCCATTCAAAAATGCACCTTTAAGATGACGTCACGTGACCCCCCCTGATGACGTAATCATGACGACATCATTCTAGGACCATGTGTGGGTGGTGGTCTAAATGTGTGCCAAGTCTCAAGTCGATCGGATTTACCAAAGTGCCTAAGTTGCCCTGGTGAAAGAAAACCGTGCACAAACCCTATGGGAGAGGAGTCTGAAAAAGGGGAAACCGAGAGATGAGAAAATCTGACATTTGTACGCGGACCGTCACAAGATACTCATGGTTACTGCCTTCCCAGAATTCCTTTGTTATCATATTGTTTTGGGCTAAATTTTGAAATGGGCATATTTTGAAAATGGAGTGAGCTAGGATCATGAAAAGTTGGAATTAGGTACACGAAAATACAATGTGTAGAATCTCCTGAGTTTTTGTCATAAGCGATTGCTAAATATACAAAATTCTAGCCTGAATGTGATGACGTCACGAAAATTTCACTCGCACATGTTTGTCACCCAACAAAGACTTTGCAACAGAGAGAAATAATGCTACTGCTTTGGTTTTTCAGATATGGGTGCCACAAAATTGACTAATTAATATTCATGAAGGTCATAACTTGACAACTGCTGACGTCATCATTATATGCACATCAGCGAATGATAAATTATTGGTGTACTTCTCAGTCTGATTGAAGAAAGTTAAAGACGAAAAGTGGCCAGGAGAATGAAATGTGTGTTATACGAATGGACCGGTGTAGACAAAAAACAAAACATCTTAACGAAATCAAGAGCTGTTTCGGCTGAAATGCCGAAACAGCTAATAAGATGGCAATCAGAATCTATACTTGGATTACCACATGTACATCACTCACTGGTCCTACGATGAAAGTACAGTGTCAATATTGCAGGGCACTCGACAGTTCATAGACTTAAAAAGATTCGCTCTGGATGTGATTTTGGACACTCATTGTTAAAATCACATCCAATGGTTTCACATTAGTTTAAAATTACAATGAGGGTTGAAATGTTAACAGCTATGCCTGAGTAAACCCAGGGTACATTTACATGGGCATATAATGTTCAAATATTTGATAATTCTAGGAGGCTGATTTTCTGTCAAAACACACAAAAAACTACACATTATAACACTGGTCTAAACATTTTTAAAACTGCTTCGGAGAAATACATGTTTGTCTTTATGTTGTGCTGAAAACGAATTATGACCTAAAAAAAACAACAATCAATTGGCTAAAGTTTCTAAAGGCTGTTTTATGTAAAGGAAGCGAAAAAACATTCATATAAGTGATTGTTGTTGTTTTTGGCTTGTTGGCTTCTATTGTACCATGTAACCTATATTTTTATAAATTCTTTTATTGATGAAAAAAACAAACGAATAATGGTAGAAATGATGTCCATCTCATTTATTTCCCCTTGCTACATATGTTTAAAAGGGCTGTACATGTATCTCTAAATGCACAGCTCAGGATGTGACAATTCAACTATTTATATGACTCACTTTTCAATTTTGTATAATGCAATACCTGTTTTTTTTGTTTAAGAGTTGGTCACATATTACCAATGTTGAATGTGGGTAAAGGTGACCAAGAACTCGCAAACAGTATTTGATCAATTGTACTCAGTTTTATCACTTTCTCTTTGACGTTTCTGGTTCCACGGAAGAGCCATCTTTAGTCTCTGTTTTTGCCCGATGATAAAGCTTGAGCAGGGCGCTGGCCTCATCCGACCTGTTGAGCTCAGTCAGCCGTCTCTCACACGCATCCTGGATAAACTGGGCATCTTCCTTAGACTGACGGAGCAAGACTTGAAGCCCTCTGATGTTTGAGTCTCTCACAACCTGGAGATTGGGGGGGGGGGGGGGGGGGGGCAGCAAAAAGACGAGAGAAAACAGTCACAAATACCTAATTTTTTATCTCACAATCTGTGATTATTTCCTGTGGGAGTATTTGCAGAACACTGCTTTGTGTGTTGAATGGGGTTGGGCATCAGGCCAGCTTGAAACAAATAAAAAAAAAAGTTTTTGGCCAGTTTTGAAGTACATGGTGCTCAGTCATTTGTGCCTGCAGGGATGCTGGTGTAGTTGGAATATAAGACTCCCTGAAGATCCGACTTGTTGGTTATACTGAGCATGCTCAGTATGCCCCGTACACCAAAACAATGAGAAACACAGGGTGGGGGTTAGAGTTTATAGTGAGGTCAAAGGTTATGCCATTGGCAAAATTCTTGTGTTCATTTCAGATTGATTCAACATTTTCCAATACCACATTTTAACCGTTTGAGAAAAAGACTACCCGGCCAGTTGACATGTATAGGTACATTCCTGCACGTACTCAATTCATACTGTTCTTGAATGGGAGTGTAATGAACAGATGGAACTTTTTCAAACAAAGCTTTCTTTCAAAAGGGGGGGGGGGGGCTCCAAATGTGATGCCTATTGTTTGTGTTTACGCTTGGCTGCACAGCTTCGATTCTGCCATACGAGCACCCCATCAATAACAGCCGGACGCAAGGAGTTAGACAAAGGGCATCTTTGAAAAATAATTCATGCCCCACAAACCCAAAATTTCTGTATGTTCATAAATCCATCAAAATCCTTCCCCTGTTTTGGAGGATTTCGGCGGATTCAGGATACCTCCATATTGGGGTGTTGGGGGACTTTGATGGATTCAGGATCTCAACAGTTTAACTTGGCTTGTGGTCCTGCCAAGTCTTTCACATGCTGTGGGGATGGGAGCCAAAAAGATACACGTACATACAATGTATATTGCCTTGTGACTGGGGCTTAGGCCTCAGCATATACAATGGATTATGTCAAGTAAACACTGCTTGTGGCCTTGCCAAGCCTTTCAGGTGCTGTACATGTGTAAGTGCTGGGGGGGAGCAGTGTTGTAGTCAAGGCCACAACCACCGAGGCCGAGGCCAGCTACTAAACACGTAATAAACTAATAATCCACTCAATCAAGGTTAAGATTTTATTGCATTTTTAAGTCAACGGCAGGTTCCTCAAAGGATATGTTCATGCATTTCAAGAACATAAGGGTCTCCAGCATCTGTTGGGATGGATTTGCACGGTGGGGCCTCATAATAATCCCTCCTCTGCTACAAATGCGCTCCACTGGAGCATTGCTGGCGATTGTGAGGATGGCATCGGACGACCCTGGATACGCACTGGTATTGAGAGGTGAGACAGCGGCTGGTTATAGCGCCATCATGCGGTGACGGTTTGTACACCATACTTACTCGTTGCCGTTTGTCCGGCCTGGCCATGCCGTCCACCAACTCAGGTATAATCTCCCTGCTTTTCATTATAAACTACCCCAATTCACTGCTTATTTAATGGATTACATAATTTAGGTAACTTTTGGATATATTGGAGGATTCTCCCCGTAAGAACATTGGTTTTAGGAGTGGATTTGAGCATCGGTAATTCCAGCCAACATGGCGCCCTCCATAATGTATACTGCATCTATTTAGGGAAGACCCACATCGCTGTGTTAACAGGGCTTGTTTACATACCATAACTTGATCCATGTGTGCCATATTGTATATATGTGTAAAACACACTAGATTTGTAAGTATAGGGTAAGTATAGCAGCAGTGCAGGATTTGAGTTTTGTTGCTAGTTGGGAGACTTATGCCCAGAAGACATATCCTGAGTGTTGTGTGCATGATAACTTTAAGTTTCACACATCATTGCAATTAACTTGAGTGAGCCTGTACATGAGCAACTTGTATGAACAGATCATGCACACCTTGGTTTGAGTAATTAATTTATTGTGATGTTTTGGATAATCATGAGGAACGGCGGTTTATCGAGTTCCACTGTATTTTCGTCAAGTGGTACATTGTATTAGACTTGTTCACCAGTCTTGCCAGTGTGACATAACAGAATGGTTATCTTGAATAACCTGGTTAACATGATAGTACTACAAGTATGTGCTTGTAGTACATCACTTTATTATTTACTTGCGGAGGTATAATGGATTGTTATTGCTCCTTTATTGTGCATAACTGGAGGTCTTACATGAATTCACACAAACCGAAATTGAACTTTAGAAGCCCAGTGCTTATGTAATTGGACAATTTATTTGTGCTGCTACATTGTACTTATGGAATTTCCTGTATCTCTTGTTTATTTCTCCTTTTGTGGTACACCATACTTACTCGTTGCCGTTTGTCCGGCCTGGCCATGCCGTCCACCAACTCAGACCAATAAACCAATACGAACCCAGTAATCAAAATCTGTTTCCTCAGTTTTATTACGGCGCCATTCCTACAATGTGTCAGAAGTGGGATTGGTTTAACAAGAATTAAATAAATTTAAAAAAAAAGAAAAAAAAAAAGAGCAAATCTGTCGTGGACGGCAGCCGGTGTTAGTCTGGTGCCTACAATCCTTCTGCAGGACATAACCTATCGATGGCGACGACAGTGCGTGTACATCATGGACCAGAGAAGGCCTTGCGGTTCTCCCTGGTTGCCGGAAAGTTGCCAGTGCAGTCATTGAGGGATGTCTTCCCTACCGCCAGTGGACTATCTTACCATGTGGATGGAGAACAGGTTGTCCTACCTCATGTGGACAATGCCATTCTACCTCCAGAGGGGGGATGGGGTGACCATGAGTTCACACCCCTGCTGGTGAAGCCCGAGGCCAAGTCAGACACGACCAATTCAACTGTTGTGATGGCCCCAGAAAGGAAGGTCCCGTCATTCAGTGGCCAAGAAGACTCCTCTGGACGAGCCACGACCGTCGAAGAATTTGTGACGTCAATCCGCCATGCCTTCGACCGCTACCATGTTCCGGCAGAGCAGCAAGGACAGTTCTCCGCGGTGCCCCAAAGGTAGAGGCCCGAGCCCTCCTCGATAGGGGAGCTGAAGTGGAGGCTGTCCTCTCACACCTGCAAGTGTCTTACGGAGAGCCACTCACTAGTGGGGAGCTGCAACGACAGCTGCTTGATCGGCGACAACAGAAGGGGGAAACCGTGAGGGAATATGCAGTGGCACTCCAGCGGCTATTCTTCCGCCTCGGGAAGAAAGACCCTCAACTCTATAAACAGCCAGACACGCTTTTGAAGGAGCAATTTGTGGATGGGCTTGACCAAGAAGGGCTGAGGCACTCGAGCCGAGACCTCCTTGACAGGGACCCGACTATGTCCTTCGCCGAGCTGAAGAACTGGGTTATTCGACGAGACGAACGTGAAAGCGCACGTATGAAGGTTGGCCGAAACAGTAGTATTTCAGCTCAGAAGTCTAAGGAGAGTGAGTCCTACCAGAGGTTAGAGGGAAAAATCCAGTCCTTGACTGAGTCCGTCCAAATGATCCTGACCTCTATGTGGCCCAACCCTGGTAGGCAGCCAATTGAAGCCAATCATGCACCATACCCAAGCCACCCAGCTCAACCAGCCCCAACTGGACAAGTCCATCCAAGAGCCAAGCGCTGATCTGCTACAACTGTCACGGACCATGGCATTTTGCCTGGAATTGTCCCATGCCCCGCAACGCTCCATGGAATGCGCCACACCAACGCCGCCAGACAAGAGGACAGCCGAGCCAACCTGGGCCATGCCACGAGGCCAGCCATGCGGAAAACGTAAGCCCTCGGCTGCAGGGAGCCAGGCAGTTAGAGGGGGAAGTTCAGGCTCCATACATCCCGCTAAAACCTTCTTCAGAAAGGCAGTAGCAGAGTGCTTCGGAGTTGAAGTTTTCTTTGATAAACTTCGAGTGCCTTGTTTACTGGATACAGGATCCATGGTAACAACAGTGACTGAAAGTTTATACTTTGACACATGCCTAAAGGAAAATGGGCTTCGACTTCAAAGTATTCCAGAACATTTCCAACTTTTGTCTGCAGATGGATCGGACATCCCCTATCTGGGATGCTTTGAGGCAGATGTCACAGCGTTAGGAGTCCAGATTCCTTCTCGGCTGATTTTGGTCATTAAGGAAACAACAAATAGACATGGTAACAACAGTGACTGAAAGTTTATACTTTGACACACGCCTAAAGGAAAATGGGCTTCGACTTCAAAGTATTCCAGAACATTTCCAACTTTTGTCTGCAGATGGATCGGACATCCCCTATCTGGGATGCTTTGAGGCAGATGTCACAGCGTTAGGAGTCCAGATTCCTTCTCGGCTGATTTTTGTCATTAAGGAAACAACAAATAGACCGGCGAACCCAACACCGTGTATTCTGGGGATGAACGTTCTCGCAGAGTGTTGGAAACAGTTGGCTGTGATGGAAGAACAGGGACGCCTACACAGACTGTCGGGGTATGGCTCTGATGAGCATGTTTGGGAAAAAGCCATGGCCCTTGTTGGGAAGCGAGTCAAGTTTTCTGCAGAAGAGGGACCCATTAGCCGAGCCTACCTACCAAGGTGTGCACCGACTATCATCCCTGCCAGGCAGGCGGTTGTCCTACAGGCCTCGGCACGGCCGGCACCAGGCAACATGGACTACCAAGCTGTTCTTGAATCTGGAGAGGCTTCAAATCTCCCCAGTTCGGTCCAGCTCGGCAAGTGTTTTGTCAAGGTAGTCAGGGGCCAGTTTGCAATCACTCTTGCCAACGAATCCAACGGCGATGTCATACTGCCTAACCATACTTGCATTGGGATCTTGTACCATGCCGACGAGGTCAACACTGAGCCGACTGAGGAGCCAAATGTAACCCTGGCAGGTGATGTGATGATAGGGACCAGCTGTACTGTAACCGCAGCTACTCCCCAGGGCCACTCTCCTGTACCAGATGTAGAAATTGGGAGTCAGCTTTCCCCCGAAGAGGTGACAAAGTTTTCGGAGCTCCTCAGGGCCCACACCAGCATTTTCTCAACCCACGATAGGGACCTCGGGTACACCGACATAATAACACACCAGATCAACACTGGTTCTGCTCCTCCAATTCGACAAAGGTATAGATCTATCCCACCATCCCAGTATCAAGAAGTCCGTGCCCACATCCAAGGGTTGCTGGAGATTGGAATCATCCGAGAGAGTAGCAGCCCATGGGCATCCCCCATTGTGGTCGTTAGGAAGCGAGACGGAGCCATTCGTCTCTGTGCGGACTATAGGAAGGTGAACACCATTACCCACAAGAATTCATTTCCCTTACCACGCATTGACGAGTCACTCCAGGCGCTTGGCAAAGCAAAATACTTCAGTGTACTCGACCTGACCTCCGGCTACTACCAGGTGGCTGTGGCAGAAGATGACATCGAAAAGACCGCCTTTGTCACTCCATTCGGCCTTTGGGAATACACCAGAATGCCATTTGGGTTGTGCAATAGTCCTGCCACCTTCCAGAGACACATGCAACGTTGCTTTGGAGATCAGGCCTTGGAAAGCCTACTGATTTATCTCGATGATGTTATTGTGTTTTCCGACACCTACGAAGAACACCTAAGGAGACTCGAGCTTGTGTTCAACCGGCTGAAGCAATATGGCCTGAAGGTGAAGCCCACCAAGTGTGCCTTCTTCAAGACAGCGGTGAAATACCTGGGGCATCTTGTCGTGGCTGGTGAAGGAGTGAGGCCGGACCCAGACAAGATAAGTGTAGTAAAGGAGTGGCCACTTCCCACAACTGTCAGCGAACTCCGTGCCTTCTTGGGATTCGCAGGCTTCTTCAAAAGGTTTATCAAACACTACTCGAGTATCGCCTCCCCGTTGTTTGCTTACCTGAAGGGAACCTCGGAGAAGGGGAGGGCTAGGCAGGGGCCCAAGCGCAAAGAGATCAACCTAGACGAACCAGCAGTGGCCGCAGTTGAAACACTGAAGACAAAACTCACCGAGGAACCTGTCCTGGGATTTGCTGATTTTTCCCTGCCATTTGTCGTGGAGACAGATGCAAGCTCAGCTGGTTTGGGTGCCGTATTATCACAGGTGAAGGAGGAAGTGAGGACGGGGATCGCCTATGCATCGAGGTCTCTGCGTCCAGCTGAGAGGAATGATCGCAATTATTCAGCATTCAAGCTGGAGCTGCTTGCAGTTCGCTGGGCTGTGTGCGGACCATTCCGAGACTACCTACTGGGGAACAAGTGCATAATATACACCGATCATAACCCGTTGAAATACATGGACACTGCAAACCTGAGTTCGACCGAACTGCGTTGGGTGCAGCAACTCTCTGCTTTCGACTTCGAGCTGAAGTACAGACAGGGCAGGAACAACCAAGCCCCTGATGCCCTCTCAAGGTTGCCATCGAAGCCACCCATACCATCACCAGTCCTTCTGGAGGGTCAGAGCCTTGAGCTATCTTCCTGTGCTGTTCGCGCTGGAGTCGAGGGAACCTGTGACACAGGGACAGCTGTGCCACCTGCCCTTTCTCACCAAGTTCGTGTTGCTAGATGCGAGGGTAGTCAGTGCCTTCCGGGCTACACACCAGCAGAGCTAAAAAGGCTTCAGAATGACGATCTGATCTTGGGGAGAGTCAGAGAATATGTGGAGAGGGGCAGACGACCTTCTAGACAGGAGAGGGAGAGAGAACCAAGAGAGGTGACCTCAGTCTTGAAGCACTGGAAGCAGCTTGTAATGAAGGACGAAGTGCTGTATCGCCGCTCAAGACTACAGACCAATGGAGAATGCGAAAGGCTTGTGGTTCCAGCCCGGCTACAAGAGGTTGTGCTACGCTGCTTCCATGATGACACAGGGCATTTCGGGCCGAGGAGGACCTTGAAGCTGTTACTACCCTTGTTCTTCTGGCCAAGAATGGAGGGATCAGTCCAAGCGTGGTGTCACCAATGCGAGAGATGTGTGGTAGGCAAGCGTCCCACCCGGCGGACGAAACCACCCATGGGGACCATACGAGCAACTGCGCCCCTTGAGGTAGTGGCAATGGATTTTACAGTATTGGAGCCATCCTCGAACAACTATGAGAATGTCCTTGTGCTGACCGACGTCTTTTCAAAGTTCGCATGGGCAATACCGACGCGTGACCAGAAGGCCGAGACGGTTGCAAAAATGTTAGTGAAACATCTCATCACTCCATACGGGGCACCGCTGCGGCTACACTCCGACAATGGCAAGTGCTTTGAGGCGCAGGTGGTTGCAGAACTTTGCAAACTCTACGGAATCGGGCGCTCCCACACCACCCCCTACCACCCCCAGGGGAATGGACAATGCGAGCGTTTTAACAGGACGCTCCACAATCTTCTGGTTACGCTGCCTGCTCACAAGAAGTCTCGCTGGTTAGAATACCTTCCCCAGTTAGTATCCAGTTACAACAACACCAAACACTCAAGCACGGGGTATGAGCCATTCTATCTTCTCTTTGAAAGAACAGCCCGTCTCCCCCAGCACTTGGTTCTGGGAGTGGAAGAACAGCAAGTTCGGGGAGCCAATGTAGCTGACTACATCAAGAAACACAGTGGGGCACTGGAGATGGCGCGACATATTGCGCTGACCAACTTGGACCAGGCCGCAGCAGGAAGAAAAGCCTATAACGACAGGGATATCTTTGAGAAACCACTCGGCTTAGGAGAGTATGTGTTGGTGAGAGATAGGTCGCACCGCGGACGGGCCAAAATTCAGGATTTTTGGGAGGCTGAACCCTACATGGTTGTGGGCAAACCTTACGAAGGTCAACCAGTCTACATCCTCTGAAACTCTAGTGGCCACCAGAAAGTTCTCCATCGAAGTGAGGTGAAGTGCTGTCCTTGGAATGTGGCCCCTCCAGAGACAGACCCAGCATCTAACCAATCCGTGACGACTGAGGGTGTCCTGACATCTGACCAATCCACGGTCTCCGAATCCACCAACAGCAAATCCACAAGTCCGAATACCGGATCCAGGTTTGGGAGGCTGTTATTACCCATGCCGCCAGAAGCTGACCGGGGTACCACTCTGGACTATGAGCCACCAGAGGGAACTGACCAGAAGATATGCCAGGACCAGGGAGTTGGAGGGGAGCAACTCGCTGCGGCCGAACATCATACCATGGCAGAAATTGACGATGTGGGGAAGCCAGCTCCTGACAAATCCACTGTACCCAGCCTGGTTGAGCCAACACCGAACTGCATCTGCCGAGGAGCTATGGTACCAGATGTAAGGGGCGAGGTGGGAAAGCCAACTCTGTCTGTGGATGACTGACCCTTGACGACTGATGAGCCGAGTGGACAGAGTGACACAGTAGCAGTCTGTCTCGAGGGTCCAACATCCCACCTCACCATTGGAGGCAGTTCTGACGCATCAGGTCATCCAAGGATGCTTAGGCGTTCATCGAGAAAGACCAGAGGAAGACCCCCTAACAGGTACATGTATCCACTTTCCAACGCATTGCATCTGTTGAAGCAAATGATGACTGTTGATGCTAGTGGAGAAACAGATTACGATGCGGACTCTGAGTAGGAAGTAAACTCTTAGATCCATGCAGTGGCCTGCTCTAATTACCCAGCTCTTGGCCATGGGCACACGTGGCCGTTGATGCTCCTGATTGTTGACTCTGAACTGATCAGCCAATTTTTGTGTGAACTCTTTGCATAAATGTAACGATAAGACTAAAATCGGACTTGTGATATTGTGAACTCTTCACATAAGTGTTAAGATTGCATCAGTGAGATATTTGCCCACTGACCCAGTTAACCAAAGTGTGCAGACAGGATGTGGTTGAAAACAAACTTGCTGTTTTACAAGGTGTTACGTATTACAGGTGGTTCCTACTTTTCATGGAATGTTGCATCTGTAGTTGCTGGTTCCTGCCTTTAACTTTTGATGTTGTATTGTTGTTGGCATTTAATGTTTTAACGTAGTGTTCTAGCTAGTTACTTTCAGCTCATAACTTGTCGTCGGGGCGACGACCTTTTACTTGGGGAGAGATTGTGAGGATGGCATCGGACGACCCTGGATACGCACTGGTATTGAGAGGTGAGACGGCGACTGGTTATAGCGCCATCATGCGGTGACGGTTTGTACACCATACTTACTCGTTGCCGTTTGTCCGGCCTGGCCATGCCGTCCACCAACTCAGGTATAATCTCCCTGCTTTTCATTATAAACTACCCCAATTCACTGCTTATTTAATGGATTACATAATTTAGGTAACTTTTGGATATATTGGAGGATTCTCCCCGTAAGAACATTGGTTTTATGAGTGGATTTGAGCATCGGTAATTCCAGCCAACATGGCGCCCTCCATAATGTATACTGCATCTATTTAGGAAAGACCCACATCGCTGTGTTAACAGGGCTTGTTTACATACCATAACTTGATCCATGTGTGCCATATTGTATATGTGTAAAACACACTAGATTTGTAAGTATAGGGTAAGTATAGCAGCAGTGCAGGATTTGAGTTTTGTTGCTAGTTGGGAGACTTATGCCCAGAAAACATATCCTGAGTGTTGTGTGCATGATAACTTTAAGTTTCACACATCATTGCAATTAACTTGAGTGAGCCTGTACATGAGCAACTTGTATGAACAGATCTTGCACACCTTGGTTTGAGTAATTAATTTATTGTGATGTTTTGGATAATCATGAGGAACGGCGGTTTATCGAGTTCCACTGTATTTTCGTCAAGTGGTACATTGTATTAGACTTGTTCACCAGTCTTGCCAGTGTGACATAACAGAATGGTTAACATGATATTACTACAAGTATGTGCTTGTAGTACATCACTTTATTATTTACTTGTGGAGGTATAATGGATTGTTATTGCTCCTTTATTGTGCATAACTGGAGGTCTTACATGAATTCACACAAACCGAAATTGAACTTTAGGAGCCCAGTGCTTATGTAATTGGACAATTTATTTGTGCTGCTACATTGTACTTATGGAATTTCCTGTATCTCTTGTTTATTTCTCCTTTTGTGGTACACCATACTTACTCGTTGCCCTTTGGCCGGCCTGGCCATGCCGTCCACCAACTCAGACCAATAAACCAATCCGAACCCAGTAATCAAAATCTGTTTCCTCAGTTTTATTACGGCGCCATCCCTACACTAGAACATAGTCTTGGGCCAAGACCCTTGTGTTAACACGTCAATATTTACCTGTTGGGTTTCATAAATACTTTTCTATTGTTAGGTTACTCGTGGTTTTGCATGCATGTCCTATTTGGGGCCAAATTTGAGGCTACATTGCCTGATATCCATTTTTAGCCAAGACTTTTCATTTTTACAGAAAAGTAGCCACATTTTGATCTGATATCTTTAAAAAGGCAAACATGAATATTCAACAGTTAAATATTAATGTGTTTGTTGTTATTTCGGAGGCGCCCGCGCGCCAAATTCACTAATGTTGTGTCTTCTCGAAATCCCGGCTTCATACGTGCGTTTTGGCCTCACGCATGCGTAGTTTACAAACATGACAAAATGCAGCCGGATCCTCAGCCAGTGTTTGTCAAACGTGCATGATTTTGGATCGCGCGCCACAAGGGTCTTGGATAAGTTGGCAGGCAATTATTAACTTTTTCTTTACTTTTCGACGATTCTCCCCCGCTTTTCCGAGCGACCGAGTTTGAGCCTTATCATAAATTATTCGTTACACGCAAATACATAGGACATGACAAGGCATCATGACCATTGATCTCCAGCCGCGGGCGTCACATGCGCGTGCACGCATGTTGGACATAAACCACGAATGTGATTGGTCAGATCACCATCGGGCACGCTCACTGGATCGGTCTATAGAGCGTGTAAGTTGACCTCTAGAACATACGAGAGTTTACGAGAAACCGAACTTCGGGCCACCTCGAATAGCAGCTTCAACGTGTAAAGCGAGTAGTTTTCTTGAAATAATTCGTTTTGACGCTGTTCTTTTTACTGAAATGTAGTTAAAAACTTTTAGCAAAATATTTTTTTCATTTTAATTTACAAAATCTGAACGATATATCAATTTAGGGAAAAGGAGAACGAAAAAGTCTAGTACGTCATACATATGCAGTATAAGGGGGTCGTCGCATATGTACGCACGTTCACTTACGTCCGCAGCGCATGCAGTGCAGGGGTTTTGGGGGCCGGGCTTTCTCTTCCCGACAATGAGCCAATCACGTTGCAACATGACGCTTAGGTCAAACATTTTTTCCTACTTTTCTTAAACTTTTAGACAGTCATGCATGTTTTCATATATTGTAAAATTCATTTTGAATTTATCCATATTTATGGCCGTTTCATGGTTCAGATCTTCGTAAAAACAAAGTATTATAGAAAACAAAATCAACCACACGGAAAAGTCCTATAGAGTACCGAAGTCTGACGTCAGTTGCCGGGGCAATGGTTCCACACACATGCAGTTTAGAATGTATTCTGGTTCCAAACATTGCATTGATTGACGTCATCACTTCGGTACTCTATAATCAGGGGTGCTCGGAAGGTCAATCGTGCTCAAATCGGTCGCTGATTGCATAACCTCCATCATTATCACGTGATATTAATACTGCATAAAAACAGTTGTAGTTACCACAGTCTGGTCGTGCCCCCGAAATGCCAACTTATCCAAGACGTTACTACAGACAGATACAAAATCTTATCGCGCTGTCGGCCTATTATTGCAACTACCTAATCGCGCTGCCTGTGCATTGCAACTGCGAAAGTAGAAAAGTACAATAGTAACGTCTTGGAACCAAGACTAGCTGGAATAGAGAGGACAGTCTTTGCAAGGGCATGCAGTGATGGGTACATAGACTAATAGACATGCGACAGGCTTCGCGTTGCACGAGCACGCGTGAATAACTAACAGGCCATTATGATTATCGCTTTAACGTTCACTCGTTCAGGTCCGAGTGGTGGACCAGGAACCAGTCTATAGCGGGCGTAGACTGATTATCTAACAAGATTGGATGCTACCTGAGTACGTGTAACGCAATATTGGCAAATCATGGGTCGAGTGAAGTGCTCGACCAGAAACTAGTCTATTAGCGGGAGTAGACTGGTTCTACAAGAAGATGACACATGTACATGTACGTACGTGAGTACGTGCAATCGGAGAGCTATCTATAGCTCCATTGTGCAATAATGCAAATACCAGTTCATTCATTCGTGCGTATCTACTTGAAACTTTATTTTGTTTCACGGAACCCACTGTGGCAGCTTCTCGAAAGTTTGATACGGTAAAAAATTAAAATTAATTGAAACAGAAAACGCATGTGAATTGGTGGGAAAATTGGTAAAAGTGGGCGGCCTCGAGCGAGCCTCGACCAGATTATCAAGTCCGGAAGGCTCCGAGGCCAAGGCCATGGCCGAGGCCACAAAAATCGGCCTCGAGGCCGGTCTCGAGACCTCAAACACTGGGGGGGAGCAAAGATATAACCTTGTGTTTGTAACCAGGGTTTATTAGGCCTCAGTATATAAACAATGGATTATGTAAATAACCCATCCAGACAATGTGATGCTGGGGTTGTCACAGACCCCGTTCCCACTAGATCCACCAATTGGGGGATCTGATCCACCTTTTGCCGGATCTAGATCCCGTAATTGGTGGATCAGATCCTGCAATTGTGTGTAGTGGGAACGCTAACCGTTATAAGGTGGATCAGGATCTGACCCACCTTTCTTGATCCTCCTTTAGATCAGACCAGGATACAGATCCCCAATTGGTGGATCAGATCCTGCAATTGGTGGATCACGATTAAGTGGGAACGCAAAAGGTGGATCTGATCCGGCTGGTGCACAAGTGGCGCGACAATTTTGCGGTCTGATAAACGAAGAAATACGTTTAGGCATGTAGCTCATGTGACAATTCCCCTCGTGCACAACATGCACAATAAACAACTACTGAACTACGGGCTGTATACAAAATGTGTCACCACGGGTGCGCAATGCATGCATGCATGCATGCATTCAGCACACGTGTACGTCCTATAGGCCTTTTACAATTTCCGTTGCGTACTGGAAAGTCTTCCGTTTCTAAACCTTTTTTATTCGTGTAATTTAAACTTTTTTTTGCATCCATATTAATAATTCCGTGTTAGTGTATAGCCCGCAGCGTGTCATAGAACAACAACCGTATCAAAGTTTTTTAAAAATACGTTTTACTAGGCAGTAATACTCCAAAAAACAGACATCTTTGCAGAAGTTACATCTGTGTAAAAAGATGGGTTTTTTACGCGAAAACTATGATTACTTATAGGGGAGTGATGTACGATTCACTTGAGTCTGTAGGGAGATTGGTATTTGGCAGCTGATACGCCTCAGAGAAATATTTTGGTTGATATTCTTGTCATAGAGTACACTTCTTCCTCCATGTTGAAACTTCGAACATCAAAACATCGCACATGTACACACATGTATACGTACGTATGCAATTTGACCCGTCCCAGCATGCAACGCATGCGTAATACTGAACTCAGTGACCTTTCGAACTCGACACTTCCGTTCGAAAAGGTGGATCAAGCATAAGTGGGAACGCGGTCATAGGTGTATATCCACCAACGGTTGAACCATGTAAATGGTGTATTTTGATGGATCCTATACAGCAATACACATCACAATTTTCATGCGAGCATGGTATCCTGAATCCATCAAAATCCACCAGAAATTTTGGTGATGGATTTGAAGACTGGAGAAACACACTGCAAAACATTTTTATGCCAGCATGGTATCCTGAATCCGTCAGAATCCATCATACTTTTGCTGGTGGATTTTTGATGGATTCAGGATATCTCAAACTTGGTGGATTTTGGCGGATTCAGGACACTTTCTAGTACAAGGTGGTTCGCGAACCACGCGTCTCGCCTGCTTAAACGTTAACAATGTTCTCTGCACATTTTGACACCTCAATCGGCACAATAGCACATTGACCAATTTTACAATTTGGTCTGTCCACACTATCGGTTACAACTGATAACTTTTTGGGTGAGACATGGGAGGTGGATTTCAAAGCAGGTTTTTTGCTAATTTTGGTTTTCTAGACATTCCTGCATCATTCATGATTGCACTGAAAAATAACTGGGTTGATTCACTGGATATGTAGGAAATTACTAGTCCATCTTTAAGATGAAACGAAGGATAATGTTCATAACATGGACAGACATTCTTGAATCATACAGGTATATTCTTGTTATAATTAATCCAGCCCTAGTTCCATTTGTAGAATTGTTAATCACTCAAACTAAAGTAACCTGTTTATTATTTATGAAATTAAGATGTGACTTGAACAACGTTCATAACATGGACAGAATTTCTGACAAATGTCTGTCCCTGTTATGAACATTAAGTCTTGAAGATGTACACCCTGTACTATACAAATACCTGGAAGTTTAACTTGAGATTGGCCAGTGGCAATCCCTCCATTGATAGCTTTACATAATAGGAACAAATTTGGGTTAATTCATGTATTTCATTACTACTTCCCAACACTTTAAAAATGAAATGTCTGTCCATGTTATGAACATTAAATCTTGAGGATAATCCTCTGTAATTCCTCCAAACCTGAGAAATTTATCGAACGTTTTAGTGGGCAATGTTCTTACTAGAATAGTGGATGTAGAAAGAGGGAAAACATGGCAAATTACTTCATGTATCTACTCCTGTCCCTGGTTCCCTCTAAATGTCACACTTTTGTAACCATTAGTGTGGAAAGACCCAATTCCAACTTGACCTTTGACACAAGCATCATATAAAGGTTGCACTATTGAATGCATGACCCAAGTTTGATTGCAACTGGACTTCAGTGTTGCGTATAAGGTAAATTTTACAATTCCAGCCCATTTTACAACTTGACCTCAGATGACCTTTGACACGACCATCATATAAAGGTCGCACTATTGAATGCATGACCCAAGTTTGATTGCAATCGAACTTCAACTTTGAATATAAGACCAATTTTACAATTCCAGCCCATTTTACAACTTGACCTCAGATGACCTTTGACCTGACCATCATATAAAAGTCGCACTATTGAATGCATAAACCAAGTTTGATTGGAATCGGACTTCAACTTTGCATATAAGACCAATTTGTCGAAACTTTAACCAAAATGACACATACGGACTACATACGGAGTACGGACGGACTACGTACATAAATAGTGATTGCATAGTCTCTTTCTGAACTTCGTTCAGGCGAGACAAAAAGTACTCAAGGGGTTAGGGTTAAACTAGTTCAACGTTCAGTATAAATTACCTCTAAATCAACCTTGGGAAGAAAGGCCATGATGGCTGGATTCCGGGCGATTCTTCCTGCAACTTGAGACAGATGGTTCTTCGATCCAGACACGGGGCCGTCCACTTCCACATGCCCTCCGCTATATTCTGCTGCCAGTGACGAAGACGCTTTGTAAAGAATTGAATGTAGTTTGTTTAAAAACACAATATTTCACATTCGTAGGACAAATGTACTCTCCCCTCTCAGCCTGGGGGGGGGGGGGGGGACTATAAACAGGGGAAGATGAGAGAGGGGGTGGAAAGAAAGGATGACATTGCTGGTGATTTAACACACAAACAAAACTTAACATTGTCTGACACTACACCGCGATTTAATTTAAAAAATCTGTTACGAATTCAGATATTTCTCTTGACCGCTAGATGTTGATGATGTACACATAGTGGATACACATACCTTTGGTCCACTCTTCACTTCGACTCACAGCCATTAGGACAGTGTTTTCGGGCAAAGTCTGAAAATACTCCTCGTCATCAACCCTGGTGCAGTCTTCTTCCAGCACAATTTCAAACTGGTCAGTGCCAATAGCAATGTTTTTTGGTATTTTGGAGCGGAGATCTTTCAGTGTGTTGACGACAATGCCGATCCTGCAACTCCTGTCTGCACTCAAGATCTTCATAGGTTTGCTTGTCGATTGGGCTGGTGTCGCTTCTTCTTCGACAAGTTTTCTCTTTTTAGAACGCGGTGACTTCGGGGATGGATCATACATTTTGAATGGAATGTGTGGGGCTATAAATTCCTTTTTTTCTCTTGGTCTTAACCTTAATTGTGCGGCAGCGGTACGACGACTTCCATGCCTGGATCGACCACTTCGCCGAGATGTTCCCGGGTTAGTGAGTTTCAACAACTCAAGTCCCAGGTTACTTCTACTCGTTACTGCCGTTACTTTTGTAGTAGCAGATCCCTTTTTCTCCCTCTTCAAGGCACTCATATTTGTGCTGCATGTATACTTTGCTGAAAAAATAACAGAAAGATTTTACTCAAATACCTCCCACCAAAATAATTCAGAAACAGCACATTTTGAAAAATAACCATCCATCTGTGTTCAGAATTGTATAAACACTTGGCACAACCTTTAAATTTGAAAATATATTTAAGAAATGTTTGTGCAATAAGGGGATGAAAGTTTGTGATTTTGTGTCAGAAACACAGTGTATGGTCACTCGAAGTATTCACATACACGCAGTGCATGCTGCGCTGTGGGGCAGAGTTGTTTGATTTAAATCAATCGATTTAAATCAATCGATTAAAATCATTGATTTAAATCATAATTTTAATCATTAAAAAAAAAAAAAATCACTAATAAAAATCACGTTTTGATTTTTTGTTTTATTTTTTAATGTAAAAACAATGTCTGTTATTTAAACCGGACTTTTATTACCTTTAAATTGCTTGTACTCACTCTAAAGGGATGTAAAGGTCAGTTTCCTGAAACAGTGTACTACATTTATCTTGTGTACAATTATGCATATGATTCTGAAGTAATGTACAGTTTATACGTGCAAGGACAATGCTTTGTGTTTCCTATTGTTCCTTTAATATAACTAACCCCCATAGACTAAGCACGAACTTCTACGTCCGAGGACCGATTTCAACAAAAGATTTGACGTTCGAGGACTGAAAGGTTTCTTTGTGTTTCCTTTGTCCTCTTGTTCTTGGAGATATACATGTATAGTACGTACAAACTTGACACACTTCATCTCTTACTTCGTCTCTTTAACTCAATGCACCTATCAATTGATACCCCCCCCCCCAATCGATCCTTTTGCAAGGTGGTTTTAAAAAAAAACATCATACATGATAGCATCAAAATTCTAATTCACACCCTATAAGGTGGGGGTGTCCCCACAAATTTAGGTGACAATCTCCACCTCAGAGGTGGGATGGCCGGGGGGGGGGGGGGGGGGGGACAATTGATAGGCGCATAAGCTCAATGTAATGTGGGCACATAAACATGATTATATAATTGAAAACAAGATCAGAGATGGAAGCTGATTATTAAACCTAACATTGCTTGATTTGCAATCCATTTAAATGATGTCTTAACCATAACAGTCCTTAATTCTCAGATGATGATTTTTCACATACCCTAGGGTTATTAGGGTAACGGTTTGTACATTATGCAATCTGTTCGGACTCTAAGAAAAAATAAACTTTCAAAGAAAACAAAACATACTGTACATGCCTACATGGTGATATTTATGGTGGCTGCATTAAATAGTTTTATTCCACCATGGTTGTGTAGAGTGGGGGGGGGGGTGTCCTGTTATCAACTTGGATGAGAAATGTGCAGTATGATGGTGATGCTGTAACAGATTTTAAGACTAGAAAAGAAATATTGATAAATGAAAGGAATTTCAGTACAGATTTCATCAACAATTGTGTGTGGTTATACTTGACTTTTAATGATGGTCATTTAAATTGACTTATTTAAAACAAATGTTTAATGCAAATGGTACAGTAGTAAAAAATAAATTTAAAAAATTGATTTAAATAAAAAAATCTGATTACAATTTTAAGAAATCTGAATTTTTTTATAAAAAAAAAAATCATTTTTATTAACCCAGCCGTAGGGTAATCGCAAACCATCATAAGCTTCAAATGGTAAATTGTTGTGGTCTGGCCCCTTCGTGTTTTGGTTGGGCACCAAGAATCCGCTCCACCATTGCTTTGTGCTACATGGTGATATGCCCCAAAAAACCGAAGGTTGTTTCATGAAATACCATTAACTGGTACATACATGGACATCCAATTTCATAAAACAACCGTCATTTTTTTTGGTGCGATGAGCTGTGTGCGCCTGCGCAGACGTGATTTCGCCATATTGAATTGGTCTTCACGGCTGAAGAAGTGTAAACAGTTCATGTTGCACATTTAGAGACAAATTACACCACACAGAACCATGAAAAAGTTCTAATTTTGGCAAAATATTGAGATGCTTTGGTAAGTGAACCTATATGCCGAGTTCGAGACTGAATGATTTCCATTTAAAAAAACCAAAAAAATCCTTAACTTTTCGCAGGCAGCACAGTATGGCCCAGAGCGAAAGTCTACTCGTGCGGCGGGGGAGGGCTAGGTTGTGCTAGACCCGCAAACGTGGCGGTATATCTATCGGTCGATAAAAGACTCCATGTCCATTGACGGGAAGATTTGTTTTCGTTTTCCTGTTCAGTACTTACACATTAGCCTTTTAGACGTATGGTGGACACAATAGGAGGGCGCTATTTGATTTGGGTATACCTTTTGTGCTCTCCAAAAGGTTTACCCAAATCAAATAGCGCCCTCCTATTGTGTCCGCCATACCTCTAAAAGGCTAATGCTTTTACACCAAATTCCGCAAGCACAGCACTTGTCGTTCCCCAGAAATCGATGAAAAAAGTGGATTCCTGTACAAACGTATGGCCTTTTTGATTCCGAAAGTTCTCCGCGCGGTGCCCCGAATCCTTCGCATAGAAATTGCTGTACTGTACTACGCCTGGAGAGACGTTACCATCCAGCAGGGACCAGACTTTTTGTTGCGCACGGTGACGTCGGGGTCAATCGCTTCATTCGGCGCTTGTGCACACGATTCCACTGGTTGACGACCATTTTATGTCGCAATAGCTAGTGGCTAGTATTGAGCCCATTGATCTCATTGAGCCGTAACTTATCTGGCTTTAAGCAGCATAAAACATAAATCGTGTGCACATGCGCCGAATAAAGCGCTTGACCCCCGACGTCACAAAAAGGCCAAACGTTTGTGCAGGAATCCACCTTTTTTCATCGATTTCTGGGGAACGACAGGTGCTGTGCTTGCGGAATTTGGTGCAAAAGAGCATGTGTAAGTACTGTGGCGCAAATTGCTACAGCGGGCGTAGTCAAAGAGGGCGCGCTAGCAGCTGCGGGCCCCTATATAAGGCCGTGGGGCAGTTGCCATATACGCTCTTGCCATATGCTCTCTCTGGCTGGACTGACTTGCTCACTCGCCAAGCACAAAGCACAACCATCTACAGGGAAAGACGGTAGGCACTAGCTGGCGGGGCTGACGGCGTGCTGGACGGTACGGTGAAGTCGGGCTGGGTTGGGGTTACGAAGTCCGCGGAGGCTACTGGAGGCGGAGCGACGTACAGCTATCTGCCGATGGTAACGGACGGAGCCGAGAGTGCGCCTCACATACCCGCCGCCTCGAGGGAGGAGACTCGGGACGGTCGAGGACGGATAGTGGAGGCGGATTACGCGCTATAACGCTAGAGGCGTACGGTTTCACGGGACTCAGAGGCTACTCCCCAGCTAGGCTTCGCCATGCTGCCCAGCACTGCCTTGCCGTAGCGCTTAGTGCGAGAGGCTACCAATGTAGAACAATTAATTGAGAGGCTCGGAGACCAATGGTTAATTATAAGAGGCTAAATTGTAATTGAACGGGGGTCCATCGCATGACATGTTCTGTGTTAATAAATCAATCAGTAATTGAGGTCCTTGACTCTTGTGTTGTTAATGGTCTGTCCTTGTCCATCTTAGAGGTTTAGAGGCGTGGGTGAGTGCTGCTACGCGTATGGGCGGTATATTTCCATCCAAACGGGCCTGCATTCCCGGCTGCTGGGGTACTGATCCTAAGCCAGAGGGTTGTCCGAGGGAGAAGGGACTGCGGATCGGGTAACGGAATAGTTCCCGCCACAGTACTGAACAGGAAAACGATAACAAATCTTCCTGTCAATGGACATGGAGTCTTTTATCGACCAATAGATTGCTTTTTCAATATGCAACAGAGCGTGGCAGTATACCACCACGTTTGCAGGTCTAAGGTTGTGCATGCTCAGAGTTGCAAAAAAAATTCACCTTTTTCGGGTTTAACTTGATCGTATTCTCATTTTGAGGGGATCAGTCGCTGCATGAATTACTACTCTGCCGGTAAGGTGACTGTTTGGTTGATATATTCAGGGAAACGGAAGATATCGGCAATTGTAAAACCGACCCTCGCGAACCCTATAGAAGTGTTTCCAGCTCTAAATGGCGAATCTCACATGTCATGAGCCTAGAGCTGGAATTTTCAAGCTAGGGTCCAAGTAAGTCTGCAGTGGTCGTGCGGTGATTCCGAAAATGAAATCCCAACAAAAACATCAGATTTCACCCATCCGGATAAAAAGTGAAATTTACCATTCATTTTCAATTCACAGAGACACCCGTAAGACATGTCCTTTCGCTGTCATGGAGTTCAAATCGTGACCCCTCGACCTTATGACGTCACCCCTGCGCGGGCACAAGGACGCATGCGCGACAAGCCGTATGCCGACGACTGTTTTATGAATGGTACAATGAACGTGAAACAGTCGCCGGCATACAGCTTGTCGCGCATGCGTCTGTGCGCCCGCGCAGGGGTGACGTCATAAGGTCGAGGGGTCACGGTTTGAACTCCAAGACAGCGAAAAGACATGTTCTGCGGGTGTCTCTGGGAATTAAACGGTAAATTTCCCTTTTTATTTGGATGGTAAGCAAACCTTGGTACCTCCATCTGATCATGTATCATGGAACTGCACTTGTTCCGAAGGTGGCGTATCTAGTAATTATTTAGGTGGCCGTTGTAAGGGTGAATTCTGATGTTTTTGTTGGGATTTTAGACGTATTTAATCAATGAATAGAAAATCGCCGTACACGTACTTGGACCCTACTATAGCCAGATCATGTCCAAATGTTAAAAAAGGCGAAAGGGTCCAAGTTATTCGGACTAGTAGTAGGACTAGACTAGAGTACCCCTAGAACTATGGGGTTCCCGACAGGGATGAATTCCCAAAATCCAAGGGGGTTTTCCATTCTAATAAGAAAACACTCACCTCTGTTAACCTACATTTGCATATCAGCGCGCAAGCGCACAAACCTCGCTGAAAGAAAAACGCCCAAGTCGCACCCTCCGCGCCCACTGCATGCCCCATAAAGGACCCCGCAATATACTGGCTCATCCTAGTTTTTTTTTTTTTTTTTAACTATGAAGGTCTCTATTCGGGAGGGAAGGTAAACAGAGGCGAGTGTTTTCTTATTCGAATGGAAAATCCCCATGGATTTTGGGAATTTCATTACAGAAAACATTTGCTGAGTAGCACCGAGAGATTTTGGGGAGGGAGGGACATGCAGTGGCGAAGAAGTCTAAACAGAACCTACATGAAACTGCAGAAGACATGAAAAGGTTGTTTAGACATACCCGACCCGGGAGCATCCTATCTATTCTAAAGGAGCTTTGCAGGCCTGGCGGGCTGCTGATCAGGCAGTTTCCTGGAGGACTTTCCTGCCCATGTGACCCTCCACTTGCACGACATCCTTTAAGTAACATGACGTGAATGTGGATGGATTCTTCCAGCAGGCCGCCTTCATGATATCTGAAAGAGAAACTCCAAGCAGGTGGGCCGAAGAAGTTGACACGCTGCGTGTTTCATGGGCTTGATATTTCGATCCTGGGTTTTCGGTAGGACTTACTACTGCCTCCGAAATCCAACGAGCGATCGTTGTCACAGAGGCTTGATGATGAGGCCGGATGGTTGTGATGAACAGCTGCTTGATATCACCTCTCAAAGGCCGAGTGCAAGCAATGAAGTACTTCAGGGCTCGCACGGGGCACCACCACTTATCCTCTGCTACCGAAGAGAAGGATGTCAAGTTTGGCACAAATATGTCAGGAGGTGAACAATTAGCCGACTGGTTCTTTGTTAGGAACTCGACCTGTGGGATTAAGCGAACACCACCCGGTTCCCAACGTATGTGCCCTGGTTCTATTGACAGGGCATGGAGCTCACTTCTGCAGCGAGCCGTAGCAGCAGCCAACAAAAACACTGTTTTTATCGTGAGGTGATGGAGAGAAGAGCTATCTGCTGGCTCAAATGGAGCCTTGGCAAGAGACAGGAGAACGGCACCCAGATCCCAAGATGGAATTCATTTTCGAGTAGGAGGTCGGTCATTGAACATACCACGCATCAAGTGAGCTATGGACGTGTTGGATAAAATCGATGAACCATCCTGAAAGCCCTGATGAAGGACACCAATTGCTGACCTGTATCCTCTAATTGTGGCAATTTGAAGCCCAGAGGTAAAAAGATGCAGGAAGAAATCCCCAATTGAAGCTACAGATGCTGTATGGGGATCGACAGCTCTCTCCTCACACCATCTGGTGAAGTGCAGAAGTCTGCTATCATAAGTTCTCCTGGAGGATGCACGTATGCTCTTGGCTGCCAGGGTTGTAGCTTCCTCCGAAAGGCCAGCTGCTCGGAGGGAGACTTGGACAGCATCCAGGCACAGAGATGAAGAGTGGCTGGAGCTGGGTGTAGGACGCGAGACCTCGGTTGTGACAGGAGGTCTGGCTGGTCGGGGAGCACGAGAGGTGCATGGACAAGAAGGTCCAGAAGCCGAGGAAACCACAGTTGTCGTGGCCAGAACGGAGCCACAAGGATTATTATGCACAATTCTGCCTCTATTTTCCTTAGAACATGTTGTATGAGTGAGATTGGAGGGAATGCGTATGCATGAATCCCCGTCCATTCGAAGCTGAGGGCATCCGTTCTCCAGGCCATGGGGTGAGCATGATGTGCACAAAATGTCGGAAGCTGATTGTTCAGGTGGGATGCAAACAGGTCCACATGAGGCATTTCCAGGATATTGAAGACATGTTTGACTACCGTGGGATGGAGAGTCCATTCTGTTGGAGTAACACGACCCCTGGAAAGAGCATCGGCGAGGATGTTCTTCTTGCCAGCCAGATGGGTGGCTTGAAGAGAGATGTGGCGAGGAATACACCAACGGAGTAGCTCCCAAGTGGCTAGACAGAGGGACGGAGCATGAGTTCCCCCCCGACGATTGATGTAGGACACTACGGTCGAGTTGTCCGACTTGACCAGGACCAATCTGCCTAGGACTCTGGGTTCAAGGGACTGTAAGGCCATGAACACTGCCAGGAGCTCCAAGTGATTGATGTGTAACTGATGGTCCGCCGCTGACCACGTGCCGGCCACTGATTGGTCGTCCAAATGAGCTCCCCAACCCTGCCTCGAAGCATCCATAGTGAGAATGGCTGATGGGCAGGGGTGCGGAAAAACTGTACCGCATAGAAGGTTGTCCTGGGATAGCCACCAGAGAAGCTGATCCTGAATAAGCCGGGTCACTGGGACCATTATCGAGATGGGATCCCGTCGTGGTCGGAAGTAATATAGAAGATGAAGTTGTATGGGACGCATGTGCATCCTGCACCAAGGGACCAGGTCCACCAGACTCGCCATGAGGCCTAATAATCGGAGCCAGGCCTTGGCTGGAAGAGTTGGCGAGGACATGAACATTCCGATGCAGCCCCACAGTGTCTGACATCGCTCCAAAGTTGGCTTTGCTCTGCCTGATGCCAAGTCCAGAATAGCCGAAAGGTAGGTTAAGCGTTGCGAAGGAATCAAAGAAGATTTCTCGGCATTGATGATGAAACCCAGCTCGGCAGTAAGTTGAACTGTCAGCAGGAGGGCTCTCTCTGTACATGGAGGCGTTCAGTCGTCCAGGTATACGAACATGTGGATCTGCCTTTGACGCAAGAAGGCTGCGACAACCTTGGCTATACTGGTGAAGACCCGAGGGGCTGTGGAAAGACAGAAGGGTAGACATCGGAACTGGTACACGGTTCCCTGATATTCGAACTGGAGAAATTTCTGGTATGCTGCATGAATAGGAACGTGAAGATAGGCATCCTTCAGGTCGATGGATGTAGCCCACCAATTCGTCTTCAGAGACTGGAGAACAGTCGAAAGTGTTTCTATGCGAAAATGTTTTGGCCTGATGTAAGAGTTGAGAGGCCGGAGATTGAGAATGGGTCGCCACTCCTGGGCTGGTCAGCTGAGCCTTGGTAGGCAGAAGCAGGCCTTGACCTCTTCCAACTTGGTTGACCGGACACAGAAGTAGACGGGCGCTTGGCTGTACATCGTCGAAGATCCAACTTGTCTTCAGTTTTGAGACGTTTGGCTTCTTGCAGCATAGCCTCATCAAACCTATTGTCGAAGAGATCGCCCCCACCCAGGGGAAGATCAAGTAGACGGTCTTTAGAACCCACTGACGGGAGGAACAAATTGTCCAGTACAAGGGAGCGTCGTAACAAGGAAGTGGCAGCAAATCCTAATGCAAATTCCCGAAGACAGAAACTAAGGCAATCATCCAGGAAATTTAAACATCTCAGGCAATTTACCCGGGTCAGTTAAAGAGGGATCTTCATGGCACCAAGCAAGAGCATCAAACAACAGGATGGAGAAGGAAGTCAATTTTGCTCCATGGCGCAAATGGTTGTCCAGGGCAGAAATTCTCTTGTCCAGTGCGTGTGTTTTCACATCAAAAATTTGCTTGCGAAATTGTGAGTTTTCATGTCGGAGCAAGTCCTTGGCCTCCGAAGACAAAGTTGGGGTCGAAAAGTATTTTTCGAGGTCTGCAGTATTGGTATTAAACATGCCACTGTGGCTACGCTTTATCTGTGGGAGTGCCTGTTTTACTTGTACCTGTTGTAGGGCCTCATTCATGATGTCTGCACACATTCTATCCACTGGAAATGTGGGCTGTGTAGATGGAAATGCACCAGTATCTCTACGGTATGAGGGCCGAGAGGGCTCCACTGGGGAAGAAGGAGGAAACTGGAGAAGCTTACCCACTTCGGATATGGTAATGTTAGCCCGCTGGGAAATGGAGAGGCTGTCCTCATCAACTGACCGTCCAGAAGAGACATACAACTCCGAAGGAGATCTGGAATGGGTGTGACGACTTCGATGCCCGGACTCAGACCGCGAGTGGTCAGTAGAAAAACGATGACAGCCCAAACGCCGATCCTCCGGCTCCGAACGTGAACGGGAGCGGGACCGTGAGCGGGAACGGGCGTGGGTGGCGTGCTGCGATCTCCCGGTAGTGAAGTGCCCAGTTTGGTCACCGGAACAATGTTGAGATTGACGCTGAAATCTTGCAGTGAAAGGCACGCCATAATCCCTTGAAGAATGCAACGAATGATCATAATGCGGCATGTAGTGGCGTGAAAAGCTCACCGGTGCTGCTGTGGAGAAACCACGCGGATCAAAGGTTGGATATGGTGCGTGTGTGCCGATGTCGAACTGACGAGGGTCGTTCGGGAAAATAAGACCACGCATGGGGCTGAGAGCGGTTGGGGAAATCCCGTGGCTTGCCCGTGTAACCTGGTTGTGCGTAAGACCATGTAACTGTAGTAGCGTGGCTGGAATGTGGTGCCGGTGGTGCCCCGGGCCTCTGTGACCGGGCGGGGCTGGTCGCACTGAGGGATGCAACAGTGTCTGACGCCATGCCCCCGCCATCCCGCTAGCACATGTGGGTCGACCTCCATTGCTTGCATGTGCTCCTGCAGACTACCAAAGGTATGCGGGATATCTCTGGGGATAGCCGTTGAAGGAGGGCTTGTCCCGGAGGAGTTTCCGGCCGTCGTACACGGGGGAACAGGCCCGGTCAATGCAACAGGAACATCATGCTTGGAGAATTGGACGGAGGGTGATTTCCCTGATGAACGGCTTGAGGTGACAGGCTTCCTTTTCGTTTTGGCGACGTCCGCCATTGTTGTTACAGCGTTGAACGGTTTATATGTGTTAGCACGATGTGCACTGTACGCGTCGCAGTCGCAGTGGGCGCTAAGGGTGCGATTTGGGCGCTTTTCTTTCAGCGAGGTTTGTGCGCTTGCGCGCTGATATGCAAATGTAGGTAAACAGAGGTGAGATGTTTTCTGTAATGGAACAGTATATTTTGGAGGACTGAGAATGGTGTTTCAAGCAGAGGATTTTGGAGGATTGAGGATGAACAGTGTTTAAAGCACATGAGGATTTTGGAGGATTGAGGATAAATGCATTTTTTGGGGCAGGGTAATCGGAGGATTTTGGAGGATTAAGGATGGTTCCTAGCAAAAAGGGTCTAGGGGGTTAGGGTTAATCAACTTGAACTTTACAGGGAAAATATCATACTTTATTCAGGGATGTTTTGGTCAAACATTAACTATGATTCATAAATGCCTCAGCGAGTTTCACTATCCCTATTGGTCGAGAGCCTGTCACGTGGGTGTGTTTAAACAGTTGTTTAAACACGGCTGGAAGTTGTTTAAACACGGTGCGTCATAACCAGCTGTTCTCAGCCGATACGCAACAGGGAGAGCGTAGTAGGTGCGGGCACAAGATGTACTGAATGTAAGTCAACGCTAATGCACGCATATAGACTAATCCGGCGACCAAAATTAGAAGCATTTACTGCCATGGGGAGGCACTCGCGTGCGTGTTAGACGCACGCGCTCGACGCAGCTTTGACCAACAGGGTGTTTACAACTTGCCAAAATGCACACGCGACTCGCATGTGTTTTGTACTGAGCAAATGGGAGAAAAAGTGGGGTGAAAAAGCTTCGCATTCAGTCGTTTTTACGGGAGGTTTTTGCATTTTTCATAAGAAGGCATTTATGAATAGGGATACAAATGTGATGACCCGGTCTTTACCAGTCAATGGACCTCGCCTTCGGCTCGGTCCATTAACAGCGGTCACGCCCCTCCTTGAAAATGTGGGTGGGTGGGTCAAGGAAACTTATTAAAAATCGAAATTTACTTTTTAATAAAAAACAAAGGAAAATTTTAAGAAATCCTCTTTTGACTTGCCAATTCCATTTAGATTCGTTTGTTTTTTCAACCCTATACCCGTACGGCCTCTGCGTCCTCTTAGATGTTGTATCATCCGTTGTTCAACAGAGTGGATATACTTCATAGACTGTTCTTATGGCTTTTCGGCTTTTGACAAAGCACTGCAGTACCTAGCCCTAGAAGGACGCTATGATATAGCGTCCTAGCGCCCAAGTATGCAAAACAGTCCTATGCTAGAAACCGAAGGTCAAAAATCACACTTTACCTGCATAAATATTCTTGGCATCATTTTATTCAAACAGTTCAACAGCCCATCTCCCTGTACGGATAGAAATATTCCTCCAAGAATGTCAAGAACAGGAGATATTTGCGGCGCAAAATCGTCTCCACGCGACGCTGACTTCACAAACACGAGGAGTAATACCTTGTCCGCGCGTCTTGAATGTTCATCAACAACAGAGGGCGCAATTTCGGCCGTGCACGCGGCGACTGTAAATTGCGCCCTCTGTTGATGAACGTTCTAAATGTGGGTATTACTCCTCGTGTTTGTGAAGTCAGCGTCGCGTGGAGACGATTTTGCGCCGCAAATATCTCCTGTTCTTGACATTCTTGGAGGAATATTTCTATCCGTACAGGGAGATGGGCTGTTGAACTGTTTGAATAAAATGATGCCAAGAATATCTATGCAGGTAAAGTGTGATTTTTGATCTTCGGTTTCTAGCATAGGACTGTTTTGCATACTTGGGCGCTAGGACGCTATATCATAGCGTCCTTCTAGGGCTATGCAGTACCGGGCTGCACATTATTGATCAGATATAAAAACATGAAGGAAAAACATCATCTTACAACGACTGCCATCGTCTTTGCTATAGGCCTGAATCTACAATTAAAGCATAGCAAGAATTCCTCTTTTTTGCCAAACACGCTTAGCAAATGCTTTATTGTAATGTCCTTCAAACGTTCAAAACGATGAAGTAACGTTTGTATATAATCACAATACATATTTGAAATGCAAGTAAGGGAGTTTGAGATCGAGAGAGTAAAATTCTATAAACCTATTTAAAAGTCATGCATCAAAATATACCCAATCGAGTACGCACTGTAGACTGGTTCATGTCTCTACTGCTATTAATTAAATACTGCAGCAGAGACGGGAACCGTGCTAATAAGCATACACAATTCTTGCGCGTTGCGAAGCCCTGGGAAAACGATACATGTACATGCATGATTTTTACACGAATGTCAACTTCAAACGGGGTATTGTGTGGCTTCAACTTAAAGAATTTCGGAAGTTGTTGAAAAAATTTACTTGTGACTTGAATTGAAAAAAAATGACTTGGTAAAAAAGTTGGCTGCAACACTGGCCGCCACGTGGGTATAGTGGACCATTCCTCCATGGGTGGACGATCTGAGTGGCAATATTGTGACAGAGAGCTTTGGCGGTGTTAAGTTTTTGAAAGTTGTTTAGGCCTACACAACATTTTTATCATGCCGTAATTTGTAGACGATTTTATCGCCATATCGGCGATACAGCGGGAAAACATATCGACTACGAAAAAATATCAGTATCGCCAGCGGTAGGTCAGAAGCTGATTATGAAACACAAGAAGTCTTGGGGGCACGTGTTAAAGTTGGGGAGACCCACAGCTGCATCACGCTGTCATGAAAGTGGGCATTTTATTATGTATTTGTTTAATTTAATGGAAAATCAATATTTTAAGATCGAAAATTGGGGTGGGTGGGTGGGTCAAACAAATCGAAATTTTAAAACATTGAAAATGTTGAATGGCCCCTCACCGCGATAATACAGAGTCTGGACTCCACCAAGCAACAACGAGCATGTCTATTTTCACAGGCATCGCATGGGAATAAAACCAACCGCCGTCTGATTTCTTTTATGTCAATGTAAAATAGCAAGAGTTATACAACACAAAAGACAGGACAATTCGGGAAGGTTGGTGAGCAATCTCTATCCGGATCGGGAAACTTGATAAGTACAGCGATAATACAGCGTCCCGTCCTACTACTAGTAGTACTAGTACTGTACTACTACTACTAGTACTAGTATTACTATAGGTACTAGCCTATGGAAAAAGTAGGCTTCTATGGCCTGTCGGGAACTCCATAGTTGGGCCCGTAACTACACAAATTCGCCCAAAATTACAGGCTGTCATAAATTACTAGTGTCAAGTGTTTATACAATTCAGAACTCAAATAGATGGTTATTGTTCAGGTTTTGCTGTTCCTGACAGATTCTGGTGGGAAAGTAAAACGTTATACTTATAGGCTAAATCACATACCGACTTGTCACGTCGCTGCATGTACAGCTCAGTATGCAGATACAATGTAGGTAAGCCCCCAAAATGACATCATCGCGCCTTGTGCCTATTCAATAGGGCCAAGGCCTAGTGCACAATGTAATTGGCCCAATTGCAGAATACCCTGCCACTACGTATCCGGGTATCTCCACTCGTATCTCCACCTCGTATCCGGATACGCGGATACGTACGTATACGTACGTACGGGGTCATTGTTCATTGCCTCAATAAACTATTCACATACCTTCCTCCAAGGTTGTTCTTTTTTTAAAGGGAAAATGGCGCCCTCTATCGCCCCGCCACACTCCCTCCCATACCGTACCCACCCCGTAATCCGCGTATCCACCTCAGCTCCGGGCGGGGACATACATTGGACTTAGACTTTTGACCGAGCTTCCCATTCGAATTACGCACGCAAGTCAGATTCCAGCCCCCTCGGAGGATTTTTTTAAAAGGGAAAATGGCGCCCTGTATCGCCCCGCCACACTCCATCCCACCCCGTATCCGCGTATCCGCGTATCCACCTCCGGGGACATACATCGCCCCGCCAGACTCCCTCCCACCTCGTATCCACCTCCGGAGAGACATACATTGGACTGAGACTTTTGACCGAGCTTCCCATTCGAATTACGCACGCAAGTCAGATTCCAGCCCCCTCGAAGGATGTTTTTTAAAGGGAAAATGGCGCCCTGTATCGCCCCGCCACACTCCATCCCACCCCGTATCCGCGTATCCACCTCCGGGGACATGCTTTACAGTCACTTCGCCCAAAAACCACATCGCCCTCAACCACTTCGCCCTCAACCACTTCGCCCAAACGCCACTTCGCCCAAACGCCACTTCGCCCAAACGCCACTTCGCCCAAACGCCACTTCGCCCAAACGCCACTTCGCCCAAACGCCACTTCGCCCAAACGCCACTTCGCCCAAACGCCACTTCGCCCAAACGCCACTTCGCCCAAACGCCACTTCGCCCAAACGCCACTTCGCCCAAACGCCACTTCGCCCAAACGCCACTTCGCCCAAAAACCACTTCGCCCAAAATCCACTTCGCCCAAAAACCACTTCGCCCAAAAACCACTTCGCCCATGCCCGATCCGTATGCCCTTTTTTCATTCATTAGTTTGTTACATAAATTGTACATCATCCCTCATATCAGTTAAGATGTTAGAATATAAATGTTTGTAAAAAATTAAGTTATAAATTTTACGATTTTTTTTTATAAAAACCTCCGGAATACCGTACCAGCGCTCTATACTACAATGATGAGCTATCTTGCCCTATGTTGGCGGTCTCCCAAATTGTCAGTATCTTTGTTTGGGTGGGCGCTAGTCAGAAGTCATAAAATCGTAATAATTTGAATGACCATATACACTTGATAAAAATAATTGACCCATCGCGGTGGAATCGCGTCAACGCAGCTTATGAATTATTGTCCAATCACATCAATTAAAATTCCACGTGGAACGCGCAAAATCTGAGACAAACAAAAATTACCACACAAAAATCCCATAGGGTTGTCTAAGGGGCGTGGTTAACTCGTAAACGGCGACAGGTCAATTGCCTATAAACTAATAAGAAAAGAAAAGCATGGTCACAAAAAGGATGTCACAACGCAAATACAGTTTTGAATGCACCATCAAAACGAAATAGAAAACGAAAACGAACACATTGGGAACAAAATCTTGGGTGCTTAAAAATTGGGCGAAGTGGTTTTTGGGCGAAGTGGTTTTCGGGCGAAGTGGTTTTTGGGCGAAGTGGTAATTGGGCGAAGTGGTTTTTGGGCGAAGTGGCGTTTGGGCGAAGGGGTGATTGGGCGAAGTGGGATTTGGGCGAAGTGGCGTTTGGGCGAAGTGGTTGAGGGCGAAGTGGTTGAGGGCGATGTGGTTTTTGGGCGAAGTGACCGACAACCATATGTACTGTACATGTGTACTGATCGAAGTTGAACACTCTTCTGTTTCTTTTGGAGGCTACTGCACTTGCATGTGGATTTTCAAAATCATTTTCACGCCCAAAGGTAGCTCAATGGTCCCCTTTTCATTTTTCTTCAACTTTGCACAGACTATTTTTTTCGTTTTCAATGAAAAAAGAGAGATTTTTCAGAGCAGCTCTTACCTCCCCATGCCTTTTACGTTGCGCTTGTGACGTCATTTTCTGATTGGCCCCCCCCTAAGAAATCACGTGACCACATTTTCAATCCAAGATGGCGGTATCCGCGAAACGGCTTATGGGGGGATGAGCACTTACCCAGAACCACCGAGGGGGCTGGAATCTGACTTGCGTGCGTAATTCGAATGGGAAGCTCGGTCAAAAGTCTAAGTCCAATGTATGTCCCCGGTTGTCGGTCACTTCGCCCAAAAACCACATCGCCCTCAACCACTTCGCCCTCAACCACTTCGCCCAAACGCCACTTCGCCCAAATCCCACTTCGCCCAATCACCCCTTCGCCCAAACGCCACTTCGCCCAAAAACCACTTCGCCCAATTACCACTTCGCCCAAAAACCACTTCGCCCGAAAACCACTTCGCCCAAAAACCACTTCGCCCAATTTTTAAGCACCCAAGATTTTGTTCCCAATGTGTTCGTTTTCGTTTTCTATTTCGTTTTGATGGTGCATTCAAAACTGTATTTGCGTTGTGACATCCTTTTTGTGACCATGCTTTTCTTTTCTTATTAGTTTATAGGCAATTGACCTGTCGCCGTTTACGAGTTAACCACGCCCCTTAGACAACCCTATGGGATTTTTGTGTGGTAATTTTTGTTTGTCTCAGATTTTGCGCGTTCCACGTGGAATTTTAATTGATGTGATTGGACAATAATTCATAAGCTGCGTTGACGCGATTCCACCGCGATGGGTCAATTATTTTTATCAAGTGTATATGGTCATTCAAATTATTACGATTTTATGACTTCTGACTAGCGCCCACCCAAACAAAGATACTGACAATTTGGGAGACCGCCAACATAGGGCAAGATAGCTCATCATTGTAGTATAGAGCGCTGGTACGGTATTCCGGAGGTTTTTATAAAAAAAAATCGTAAAATTTATAACTTAATTTTTTACAAACATTTATATTCTAACATCTTAACTGATATGAGGGATGATGTACAATTTATGTAACAAACTAATGAATGAAAAAAGGGCATACGGATCGGGCATGGGCGAAGTGGTTTTTGGGCGAAGTGGTTTTTGGGCGAAGTGGATTTTGGGCGAAGTGGCGTTTGGGCGAAGTGGCGTTTGGGCGAAGTGGCGTTTGGGCGAAGTGGCGTTTGGGCGAAGTGGCGTTTGGGCGAAGTGGTTGAGGGCGAAGTGGTTGAGGGCGATGTGGTTTTTGGGCGTAGTGACTGTAAAGCGTACATATACGTATCTAGCTAGCCGCAGCCAAGGCCATGTAGCTTAACTCTGTTTATGTTTTGAATTCGTATCACAGCAGGATTGTTGACTGTTATATTTTTTGGAAAGATTTTTTGGATACGACTTTAAAACTACCAAAAAGTGTAAATCTGATGAAGAAACACGAATTTAGGAGGGACAATTTTTCAACTTATTCTTTGAAAATTGACTTTTTCTGTCATGGCTCATAGACTTTGTGCACGAGGTCTAAGTGGAACTCTTTCCCAAAAACGGCCAGGAACAGCAAAATCGTGGAAAATAAACATCTGTTTGTGTTCAGAATTGTCTAAATACATGTATTTTGTACCACATTTAATTTTCGGGGAGTGAGTCAGGAAATGTTCGTGCAATATGGGGAAGAATTTTGTGTTTTGTGTTAGAAGTGAATGGTCACTCAAAATGGTCACTCAAAATGTTTATATGTTGATTTCAGCCTCATTTTTTTTTTACAGATTTTACATAAATCTTGAAATAACAGGTTGTACCACATGTTTAGACAGTTGTTATCAAGGAGATTCGGTTATTTTCAAAGATTTTGCTGTTCCTTGTTAATTGTGACTTACTTTCTATTTCATTTTGATTGGTTTCGGTAATCGTATAAACCGGAGATTTTTTCATAACGCGCCTGCTGTCATGCGAGCCGCCCTTTTGCTCTGGAATATCGGTACATCCGGGATACTGTGACGTAGTGGCTGCACTTCCAAGCCGGCCGGCCGGGTACCCGGCCGGCTCCGGCCCCGAGCTGTGCGAGTGCAGTGAACCATTGTCCGTACATGCAACACACACGAGAACGTGGCAGTGTTGTTCCTTGACGCACGGACGTCTGTTTTCCATATTCCTGGCAAATGTTTGCCTGACTGCTAAAGCAAAACTCGGTCGTGCTGTAGTACAGCAACATCATGACGATTTGGCAAGCTTTTTTGCTGCTCAAATAAACCGAATTCTCTAAAAGGTCTCAGCTTCTTCCAAATTCCCAATCCCCCAAACGACCGGATATTTGTAAGAAGTGGCTGAACAATATAAAAACGCGACGACTTCGAACCAGATTGCTTTGAGGAAAATCGGCAGACAGTTCTCCTGGGGTAGGCTAAGAATCTTCGAGATGATGCAGTGCCTAACATATTTTCTTTCTGACCAGAACAGACTTTGTGCTCTTCTAAAAAAAAATACGAAAAACCACGATAAATTGCAGCACGTCAAGTCGAAGTAAACATTAGCCTTACGCGTACACGCAATAGTCAGGCGCCTTATAAAACATACGTATTCATATGCAGAAAGCTGCGTCTAGGTGTGATACCAGTGCATACAGCACGTAGCTAACCATGGGTTTCCATTGAGGTGCGGACCAACCTCGTTACCATGGGTACGATCTTGCGGCGCCATGTTTTCCCACCATGCCTTGCGCGATCTTAACCCCTGGAATTGTGTAATTACCATATCCCACATAGTGGGATATGGTAATTAGGACTGCAGTCGATGTGTTTAACGCGCGACGCAGTGTTTTTAGTACGAAGGTTTTATTTGTAGAATCAATCTTTTGGAAGGATGAGATTAGCTCCTAATAATGATGCCTAATGTTTTTCCCGCCTGACGTTAAATCTAACACTGCACTGTAGTAACAGCCGGCCTGGTGGGATCGGGAGGAAGGAAAAGTATGATGACCGTCATGACGTTTCCGCTCATTATCGCCGGATGTCAGTTTTCCAAATGTTTTGCTCAGCTGTTTTCGCAAATTTGTCAAACCTTTCGATGCATCTTCTGCAGCGGCGGCAAACACTGTCATTGAGAATGAGCTGCTTTCTTGAACTGGATAAATGAGTAAATTTACTATCGATTGGAACAATTTTGATTTCCGGCCTCGACTCGAATTTATAATATGTTGCCTTAGGCTTTTCTATCTCTGTTTAAACATAAAATACATGTATTTCCTGACCAGAAAAAAATCCATATCGTTTATCGTAGCCACCAAGACAAGTGGCCTTGTCTTCATAATGGAAAAAGTGCTCGGAGTCGTTTTGCTGATGTCGATGTGACGTGACGAACAGGATGTTAACGCGGGCGCGAGCGCACACAGGGCGTTCAACATTCGGATTACGCGCGCGGTTCACTTTCAGTACATAAATATTCATTTTGAATAGCCAGTCAGCGTCGTTTACGTATTCCTCACGGCCAGGGGTTAGTGAAGGAACGCACACGCGCCCATGGAGTCGAGGATGGGTGCGGACACAACGCCATAATCTCCCGGATGTCGCGGGAATTTCGAACAGTATGGACGCGCCCTTTGTACTGCTGAATGGCAAGAAATCGTAAATATAAAGGGAGCGTGTGTCGTTCTCCATAACAAAGAAAATCCAACTCTTGGTGCAGTCTGTATGTTAATGTATGTTCTTTTAGACTAGATAAAATATTATAGAGCCTGGAATTCTCCTTTAAGAAGAATCTTTCCAATAGCGGCTCAGACAAATCTGTTATTTTTGTTTTGTTTTAAAGGAAACAAAATTTAATGGAGATGTCTCAAAACATGCGAAGGAGATCATTGTGTCATTTTCGGATACAGGAATGACAGAAGGCATCTTAACAAGTAAGCACACATAGTACATGTAGCAGCCCAAATAACATTGCAGAAATGGTCAACACTTTAACCTTAACAGTCCCGAGTCCTGATTTTCCACACACTCTAGGAAGTTAGGGTTAATGATTATTATGCACGGGGATTATGTAAAAATGTGATTTGATTGTTTTGTTATGGTTATGATGCCGATCGGATTATGATGGGACCCTGATGGTCATTTGGTCATCGGGGATAGTGATGTGCACTTGCATGTACATCACTAAAACATAGCTATTCTTATAAGCTTTCACAAAGTAGGCCTATGTTATGTAAATAGAACTTAATGTTCAATTTTTCCTTCTTTTATATACAGGCTGATTGTCAAAGGTCATGTGCAAAAGCTTCAAAGTATTGAAACTGGTGGACGAGTCACAAGCAGCACTTGAATCTGCAGCAACCATTTCACACATTGCAGACTGTACCGGACAGAGAGCATCGACAGAATTTTATGTGTGCGAGGATACTACGACACTGTAGATGACAAGGAATTGATTAAAAAAAATGCAAATTACTTTCATAGCTATATCTGAAACAGACAATTTGATTGATCTGACAACATTTAAAACAGTGACCTTTTTTATGTGTGCTTCAGAGAAAAGACGCATATGATCTGTGTATGCAAAGTGACCAGCTGCTGTTCTAGACACAGTCACGTACATGTAGAACCTGAATCACTAGTGGAATTGAACCACCCACAACAAGACTACTTGAAATTATTTCCTGGAGTCTGCGTGTCAACCTGAAGTGTTTTTTATCAGTTACATATATGTAGTGTCTGTATAGAGTAGCAGCTTTAAAATTTGAAGCCAAACTTTTAGTTTCACTAGGTTGGCCTATAGTGGCACTTTCCTTGCCTTACCCATGTGACCCGGTTCAATCACCTCTTACCCACCTCTGTGACCCGGGTGTGGAAACTGAAAGGTTTCAGGGTCTGGTAGTTGGATTACACCTCCATCCAGCATTATAGCCTCCACTGTATAGCAGCAGTTCTCTGTTTTATCTCATTTGTTGTCTTAAGGGGCTCCTACCCAGCATAAAACTTAGGCAGCATTGTAATTGTGTAAACAAATATCTTTAAATATCATTTGGCACATATGGGTACTTCCCTTGCTACAATAAAGTCTTGCAGTTTCTTGGCCGTCCATTTTTCAAACTCGGGTGCAGCCTGTTTGTCTGATTTCCATATTTCCTTTTCTATCATGTCTATAATAAAGTACAAATAAAAAATAACTCGTGGGAAAAGGGATATAGATTTATTATAAATTTGTACACGTATATGTATGTATAAAGATTATTTTATTTGTGTAAAATAGTTTGAAACTGCTTTGGCACACTTTGGGGCCTGGGCATTAAAGAATTGTAATAAATAAATAAATACATGTAAATAAGTTGTGGTTAAAATTAATAAATAGGCCAAAGGTCTTTGTCACAACCAATTAAACAGGGCGCAATTATCAGATAAAACACATAAAATAAATTATAAGAACTAACATTAACTCATATATGACCAGAAAATGTTCCAAAACTTATATAATAGTGGCCGGCCCGGCAGCCCCAATTTTGTTTCTTTTGTGGGTTGCAGCACTTGCATGTGGGGCTTTTTTTCATCAATTCTACACCCAACGGTAGCTCAGTAATCCCCTTTTAAATTTTTCCAACTTTGCATGGAATATTTGTTCGCTTTCAACGAGAAAAAAATAATTTCAGAGCAGCTCTTACCTCCCCATGCCTTTTACGTTGCGCTTGTGACGTCATTTTCTGATCGGCCCCCCTAAGAAATCACGTGACCACATTTTCAATCCAAGATGGCGGTATCCGCGAAACGGCTTAAGATCGCGCAAGGCATGGTGGGAAAACATGGCGCCGCAAGATCGTACACATGGTAACGAGGTTGCGGCTTATGCAGATATACGGCAATTCGCCGAACAAAATAAGAAGCCATTTTACGGTGGTGCCGCGCCCGCGCGTGCAGGCTGCCCGGCCGCGTTCTTTAATTTGAGTCGCGTGCGCATTTTGGCAAGTTGGAAACACCCTGTTGGTCGAAGCTGCGTCGAGCGCGTTGTCTAACACGCACGCGAGCGCCTCGCCACCGCAGTAAATGCTTCTAATAATTTTGGTCGCCGGATTCGTCTTATAGACCCATGTATAGATAGTCTATGGAATAGCCGCTCGTGCAACGCGACGAGCGTCTATAATATGTGTGCAGATCCGGCGATTAATTATGCAAGACATCCGCCTCCCGACCTCTAGAGTTTGACCAATCAGCCTGTTCGTTTTTTGGACCTTCGGTAAGCCGCTGATCAGACAAGTGACGTGACGCGCCCCAGATATGCATGTCTTTGAGAAATGTAAACATTTCTGCACGCGCACGGAATCATGTTGCAGTTCTAGTTGTACTGTATGTACCGCGACACAGCGGCATTTGAATTATTTCGTTGCTATGGCATTGCTGCATACGCGCCGTGATGAATGCTAAGAAATGGAGTCAGCTGACACCTACCAACCAATCAGAACCTTCGTCGACATTTCCGATCGAAATGACGTCACAAGTTGCACAGTCCACTCCGATTGGCTGGCGCGCGGGGTCGCATAAATTAGCATGTCCGCATATATCAGACGTTGATATGCATGCAATGCATGCAACGTCTGATACTCAGACAATGTATAGACCCCTAATAGATAAACAGCGCCACCATGCGCTTGTAAGAGAATGTACGTGCTTTTTGGGGCGCATGACATCATTCGTTTGTTTGGCGGCTGCACAGATTTTAGAAGAAATTGATGTCAGTTCCTTATGATTCGTCCCCAGAAATATATCAGATTATTGGGAATCCCCCCTTAACGAAAAGTATGAAACGTAAATCATTTCCATGACAAGATTCAAGAAAACTGTCGTCTGCTTACCTCTCCGCCATCTTTAAAATACGTCACCGGCCAGCAGCCTAATAGCTCCGGATGTCGTTCGCCGTTTTCGCTAACGTTCGCTAACATAATTGGCGCACATTGCATTCCACTCACGCGAACAACGCTAACGTTGCACGCGTTGGCCAACGTTGACAACGTTCGCGTGAGTGGAACGCACCCCCGGGTACGGGTATTCACTTTGGAAAACAAAATTGAATTGCCGAGGCGAAGTAAAAAAAAACATGTTTAGCGCCCCCCTCCTGCTCCATAAAAAAAGGAATTCGTAAAGTTAAATACATATTAAGTGATACAATAAGTTGATCCAATACTGAACACAAAACTGACATGAACGCTGGGCTTGATCGGTTACAAGACCTTCGTGTTCTTTTTTTTTTACTTCCGCTAAAATAACGAGGGTGCTGTTTTTTCAATAAATCGACTCGGCAATGTATTCGATTCTAAAATGTTTTTTATATTGCGCGCTCTGATAAGAATCGATTCTACCGTTCTTTGCTCGATTCTTTACTTCCACGAAGGTCTTGGATATACATTCTTTCAAGCGGGTCTTAACTTTTTCTTTACCTTTTCTATTATTCTCCCCCGACTTTTTGGGGGGAGCCAATCAGCAATTGAGTTTGACCTTGATATAATGAATTATTCATAACTAGGCCAGCCCTTTCAACCCTTTCAACCCTTTAAGTTTTTCCGCAACTTCAAGTTTAGGAAAATCTCCGTATGGGTCCATACAAAACGTTGCTTTCCTGATTTGTCAATTCGTCGGCACAGAACTGTTTCTCTTATCGTACGGCTGTCCGCGATCAAGCATGGTCTGGTAAATAAAGGCATACATCGCATAGGGTCGTGTCTCTGCTGTTCAATACGTTACGTTGTCCGACTATTTTTGACAAACTTTAAAGGAAACATGATTTAGGATCTATATTGCATTATTCCTGCTTAAAACAATACAGTATTATCTTGACATGATATTTTGTGTCCAGAGACAATTATTTCCCAGATTAAATATGAGAAAAAAATCTTGAAAATGTTTGTCTAAGCTACTCCGCCCCTAGTCTTGGTTCCAAGACGTCCTTAGCGCGGTGCGACGTACAGCGCGCACGGCAGCGCCCTCTAGCTATACACACACACACACACTCACGCCAAGGCCAAATCGCTAAGAACGTCTTGGGCATTTCGCAAGGGAGGGCGCGCGACCTGCTTATGCATAATTTAACAGGCGGGTCAAACGAATAATCGCGCTTGCGCACTGGAGGAAACTCATGTTTAAGTAATAACTTATTACTAGTCAGTTAACGTTCTGAGCAGAGTGATTCTGGACTGGCAAACAGGATTGAGAAATCTTCGGATTTTTCCAAAAATGTGATCTGGAATATCAGACGTTATCTCTGCCAATTTTAGTCCCAGATGTTCAGCACGATGTAACTGATCAACGGCCAGAGCTTTCAATGGCACGACGACAATAATCAGCGCTTCTCCTGTTTGCATTCGGTTACTTCGTTCATGGAGGTAGGAAACACCTCCATGCTTCTTTCATAATTCAAGAAATCTAAGACCAATGGAGCAGCTTGAAAAATTACACTCTTGCCAATTCCCGTTGGTAAACAAATCATGGCCACGTACAAATTGATGAATGGCACTGATCTAATGACTTTTTAGCTTTCCAAAGCCTATTTTTTTTGCTGTAAAATCGATCGCTTGGTCCACGCGGTCAGACATTTTTTCCAACAAACAACGAATGGCTTGGTACTGCGCTGCACGTTCATACGTACGTACACGTAAACCCGACGTGAGTACAGAAACTAGACTAGTGAGTGTTGGCTATTTACATGCGATAATGCAGCTATGTCACACGCGCATGCAAATGCCACACAGTTCTGCTCGCGACTTCGCGAGCAGAACTTGCGAAATTCCGAAGACGTTCTTAGCGATTTGGCCGTGGCGTGTGTGTGTGTAGCGAGAGGGCACTGTCGGCCGGCCGTGCGCGCTATACGTCGCACCGCTAAGGACGTCTTGGAACAAGACTACTTCGCCCCCTGAGTGGGACCCTCATTAACATAAGTGTGTGACGTGGATCGAGGCACATTACATATTCTGCTCGAGCCGGCCCCATTCATCACGCGTATGCATTGAGTGTACATTCTTCGTCCAAAATCTAGGCAAAATATAGTGTTTTTCGGCCATGCCGACAAGGTGTACGTGTGTGGCTGCTGGGTGCAGCAAAACAACGAAGGCTGGAGTAAGCCTTCATTTATTTCTAACTGATGCGAAATATCGGAGAATTTGGACGGCGAAAGTGAAGGTGACAAGAGCGTTATGTAGCGACCACTATGAGCCGTCGTGTTTCGATACTGGTATTTTCAAATCATGGGATGACCATTAAAAACATGCTCAAGTTCAATGCCATCCCAACAAAGTTCCCAGATGTGAGGAGCCTTCGCTAAAACGGAAACAAATCAGGGTAAGTTCGATGTTATTTGTTGCAACTTACGAAATTGCACGTGTAGACCTAGTGTACGTGTGTATACGATGTACATGCGTCATTTACCGGGTCCAGTCGATCCATGAATTTCGGTGCCTCGGTCTACGTCACGAACAGCGCCCTCAATTTGAGTCTAAACAAATTCCAAAAAGGGGGGGTAAATTTTTGGGCGGCAAATAATCACACTAAAACTTCACTTGAACCAGTTTGGCTTTTAATTCACATTTAATACATATAAATGAATTTATTCATGAAATAAAATGTGATCCGGACAGTTTGGGAAACTCTGCTCTTTTTCAGTTGTTGAATTCTGTTTCCATGTTTACGTTCATGAGAAAAGATAAGCTTTGTGATATCGATTTTCGGACTTCAGCTCCCAAGAGAAGATGTTACAAACCTCTACTCATTAATGTTCCTTCTTGTGTTAAATGTAGTGTACACGATTAGTTATCCTCCCAATTTTGTTTACTGAATTATTACGAAATACCTTACTAGACTGTATTAATAGTAGTCTCAATCATCCTGTGAAATGATGGCACCAGGTGTGCTGTCGTTGTCAAGAAAAGTGGACATTTATATCGTTTTCCAATGATTTCTAGCTGGAAATCGTTGGAAAACTGCCCTGTAGCCTTTACTCAAGGCGCGCGTGGCTACCCGGACGAGTGGCGCACCCCGGACATGCTGGCATTCGGGGCGCGTCACGCGTCCAGGTAGCCATGCGCGCCTTGACTAAAGGCTATCATCCGCCCGACGGTTGAAAACGAGCGCCGTTTTTCTCTCGTTTTTTTCGCCATCCAACAACGCAAAACTTTGAACAGGTCAGTGGAACGATATTTTCTAAAAAAATACTGTAACATTATTGCAATTTGCTAGTTCGATATGTATATTTCTGTAAGATTAGGCGCGCCATAGTGCAGCGCTAACACTTGAGGGCGTTCGAGCAGCGCAGCGGCATGCATGCATGATACGTGGTGCGCGCAGGGAGTAGCTGGTTAGATCTTGACCGTGGAAGACGTACACGGTACGCGCTCGTCAAAAAGGACAGAAACAAAGGAGGCGAAAAGGACGGAAACAGAGGAGGCGCAAGGAAACTCGTGGCTAGCGTAGCGGAGTCAGTGGACTACAGTAAGTATATGTGCTGTCCATGTACCGGAGCGTACGTGGGCCATATACGGGGACTAGGGCGACACTCGGGACCGACGCCTCCAGTGGGCCAGACAGATAGCCTGCTGGAGTGCTGGACTAACAGGAGGCGTGGAGTCATTGTAGTAGGACTGACGTAGGACTGACGTGAGGCGCGGAGTCAAGTTGTAGTGACCATCGGGGCCTCTTGCGGATCGCAAGGGCCATAGGAAGGGACGACTACAAGCGGACATCCACGGGAGCTAGCGCTGTCGAGAAGCACTCTTTCTAATTGGGCGAGGCGTCACACACAAGCGCGAGGGTCAAGCAAATAGGGAGAGGCGCACCACACACTGCTTGAGGCGTTGCTCGAGGAGTTACTTGAGGCGCAACACACTGCTTGAGGCGCAACACACTGCTTGAGGCGTTGCTCGAGGCGTTACTTGAGGCGAAACCACAATTTAATAAAAGGGATAATAATCAGGGGTTTACCTTCCTATTTGACATTTAATAAATACTTGGAACGTTCTTCTGTTGTCACTGTGTCATAATCATTCTAGTCCGTCCCCGTAAGTTCCCCAGTGTCTGTCCCCGTACTGTCTGTGTCGTGGATTGTGTGAGTGGTCTGGGAGTGGGTTCAGACATATGCGGTGGTATATTTCCAACAAACGGACCTGCACCTCGGCGCAGTGGGACTACTCGCCCGCCAGCGCCAGCGAGTACCAGCCGAGGGACAACCAACCTGGCAAATAGTAAACCCGCCATAATACTAACCCCACAAATCCGCCCATTTCTGAAAATTGCAACAATGACCAATCATGTACACAACCTTTAAGCAAGCCCTTTTTAAATCTCGCCCCGGTTGATGGACAAAAGGCGACATTGGGACAAATCACAATTATGTGAAGCATTTTCTTTTTCTTTTTGAAAATCGAACAATCCGGCAGCGTATACCACAATACAGATGAACCCAAGCTTGGTTCATTCAAGGTGAACACACGAATTTGTTTTTTTTCCCATGCAGTTTCGGCAGACCAATAGAGGGCGTCCTTTCTGCACGGCACACCAACAAGGGTGCACCCACAGACATAAATACATATTTTTCATTTGTGTACCTGCTTTTTCGGGGCTATTGTTTTTTTTATGCGAGATGCTATGAATGAACGGACAAATGTGACCCTCTATGGCATTTTGAGGAATGTCTCCCAAGTTTTTGCTTTTTTTTTTACAGAGAAATTATTATAGTGGTCTTTATGATAATACCAAATGTATTCCTGTACCTTTGGGAAAAAAATCACAAGCTGAGTGTACCGCCAATGACGCCATTAAAAAGTCATCTTTTCTCTTTTTTTCTCGAAACAAAATTACCATGGAAATTCAATGATATTAAAGCTTTCCAAAAAATCTTAAAATTTATTCCGCTAATGACTTTTAGCGCGTACATGACTTCACAAGCGACGATTACTCGAAAACTGGTCTTGGAGGACATTCCTCATTACGCTCCAGAGGGTTACACATTTCAATAGTTTGTTTGTTTGTTTGTTTGTTTTTTTGTTTTTTTCCCATCTGATTAACAACATAAATCAGTTCCACTTTGAGAACCGTGCCTTGTAGTTGTATGCAAGGTCTATATCTAAAATCTATAATTGGCTGACCGAGGAATTTTGCAACGGGTGGTCAGTCTTTTTAGATTTGTTTACCTGTAATTTTAACCAAGAAAGAAAGTCGTCAAATTAGGGTTGGGCTGTTTGCTTAAAAGAAAGATAAATGCATGATCTGAGAATGATAAAAAAGAGTTAGGAAAAAGGGGAAAAAAACCAATGTGAAAACCCCCATTCCCGATATGTCCCTAACTATCTAACTGAACGTGGCGAATCATGATTTCGCCTTATGGATGGAGCGAACCAGCGGCTGGATTACTGATCGCAATCCGGATTCGTTTTAAACAAACTGGCTCTGTAATAAGCATTGTGCGCATGCGTAATGCAAACTTTTGCCCAAGAAAAAAAATCACAAGATCTTGGGAAAATTCCCAAACGGGCAATACTTGCGAAACTACAATTCTATCCTGGACAAAACTCGTTGGAACCCCCCTCTCCACCCTCATCCAATGTTGTGGTCAAAAGTCCACGATTGTTGAAACTGGTGCACATGTTAATGGCGACACATCTAACGACGGACGTCAACATTGAGCGGGGGAAACGGGTGATAGTCATGAGACAGCGTCGTTTTGTCAACTCTTGCGTTCATGCAGTTTCAGACAAGTATAGCCTACACCGCAAAATGCTCAATGAGTTATCATTGACTACGAAGTGCGACAAACTACAGAATGTTGAGAACAAAAAACTCAAACTGTATGAATGAAATTATTTTCGCAGTTGGAGGAATTCTTAATTTTTTTCTTTCTTTTATAAAATGATGTTAACCCATTGAAGTCGGTATTTTATAGTGAGGCGCCGGGGTGCCGGGGCAGCCTGTGCAGCCAAGCGAAACCGACACAAGAGGTTTGTGCAGCTAAGCGTAACATACACAATAATCCAACAATGGCGAAAATGGCGTGCATAGACGTCATCCGGCCTAGTGGTACTGATTTGTTTTTACGGCAATAGCCGTCATCCGGTGTCACAGTCTCATTTATCCGGTGCATGCCCAGTTTTCCGGAACAATATTCAACGCTAGAACCCTAACAAATACATCACTGCGCATGCATTTGTTGGGGTTCAGTATAGTGTTCCAGAAAACTGTATGGGCACACCGGATAAAGGAGACAGTGACACCGACTTCAAAGGGTTTAAAAAGGATGGAATGCTGATCTGCTGCTGTTCAAACAAAAAGAGAGAACAATATAAAATACGTATGGTGTTCTTCGGTATAGCTGTATTGTTAATTATATTCTAGTGAGGACAAAAAAAGAGGGTATAACAAAGGGAACAATACTGTGTTCACGAGTATTTCTTTTGTCTGGAAGGTGTCCTCACACGTAAACGTGTGCTTAGTCTATGGGGATGGGTTAGTGTGTAGGAACAATAGAAAGCCCTTACCAGAATGGTGGGAGTGTACAGCGGCGTAGGGCTTGCTCCCCCGTCTCCCCCGGTCCCTCCACTGAAAATTTCGCAAACGCAGAAAACAATAGTATTATTAAGAAAAACACTGTGAGCCCCCCATACTTTAACAACCAGCCCCCCCCCCCCCCCCTTGGAGACAGCCCTGGCTACGCTGCTACTGTACTTGTAATCAACCAGTAATTTTTAAAGAGCGAACATTCCAACCGGTGCGATCTTCTCACAGCACACATATTCTTTATTACCGTAAAAGTAATTCGAAAATAAATATTCAATTAGCCTTGAAGCTGTATTAATTAAATCACAGTAGTGTAATACATTTTATATCACCTTGCACAAGGATTAATATTTTGCTCAGGAAAGTGCATTCGTCTGCGAAAAATGCATGTGCATTATACAAATCGCTTCTAAACTAACTCCATACTCGACGCAAATTCCGACGCGGCGGCGGTGTACCAACTGCTGCATGGATCCGAATGGTGGTTGAGTTGTTGAGACAGGTCCGTGGGTTCGAGTTCCGCCCGAATAAGTCTGTGAACTATTTTCCACGGGCTTTTGCAAAGCCTTGAGAATGCCGTGCTTAATACACTACGTCAAGAAAGGGCAAAAAGCTCTCATCAGGGCTTCGATAAGCGAAAGTCAAACAACTATAGTCCATCATCTAAAAGGACCCAAAGAATTATTTGAGTAGGTGACAAGCTTAATAGCATTAGAATTGTAATGAGCATATTTTTTTACCAGCACACTGTTGTCTTTTCTGATGGTTTTAACTCTCTATTTTTATCTTGCCTTATCTAGAGGTATGGTCACGATGGCTACTTGTTGCTAAAAATAAAACATATTTTGTGAAAATCTATTACCTCACAATGAAGCCCCCAATTTTGCCGCAATGACGACATGACTGCAAAACCCTGAGAAACTTTCCAATAGCAAGTAATTGATGAAAATCGAGTTAGAAATGAACGTGTTACAAACGACTCTTTAACAAGTAAACTTTTCAAAACCTTGGGTAAAATCAGAGGCGGCGATTTCTCGTCAAGGTGGGGGGGGGGGGGGGGGGGGGGGGGTGGCTGAGGAAAAAGCACACAACCAACAACAATTGTTTAGCGTTTTGTACTCGGTGTCTCAGTTTTGTGTATCCTGGGAAATTGTTGAAAATATGCAGTGCTCTTGTGTATTCTGGTGCATGTAAAAGCCAATGACCCATATGAAAAGGGGGAAATGTCATGACCGTCTCCTCTCCAAAAAAATAAATGGGAGGACGTGTCCCTCGTCCCCCGGGATCGCCTACCATGAACATACTAATTACCTACACCTGACCTTTACTACCAACATGGTTGGTGGACAGATAGATGTCAAACACTTTAAGTGTATATTTGTAAACCATTTAGTTGGACGTTATATATTCCCCATCATTCGGTAACGATTCATTATTTTTCCCCTATAAGAGGCGTATACACCATGAACATAAAAAGTATTTCTTTTAAGTCGGACAATTTTGCAATAAATGGTTGATTGTTTTGACTGGGAGATCAATGGGCATGCAAACAGCATGTTCTAAAGGTTGAAACAAATCAAGAATGCAGCACAAAAATGAAAAGACCAACTTCAACCATGTACATGTAAGTTGAGCTACATAACTTTCCCCATCCGTGCAACTGTTTTTTTTTCCAACTGGTTAATTGTAACACTTTCTGAATTTCAGGAATGTAAATTTTAATGTAAATGTAAATGCAAGCAGTCGCCCAAAATAAAATACAATGATGAACTAAATGCTGGTAAAAAAGTTTTTCCCATTTTTGTGTACCCAACTTTTTTTCCGGACTAATATCTTATGATAAAAATCACATGTAACACAATCATTTTTATCTGGCAATTCTCATGACTGTTTACCACGATTAAAGATAACAAGAACAGAAAGTTGCGACATTTTTTTGTGAAAACATCTTAGGGAACTGCTGCTGATTAAAACAAAAAAAGATAACAATATCAAATACGTATGGTGTTCTTCGGTAGCTGTACTTGTAATCAACCAGCAAGCGGTGCGATCTTCTCACAGCACACATATTCTTAATTACCGTAAAAATAATATGCGTTTCAAAATTCGAAAATAAATATTCAATTAGCCTTGAAGCTGTATTAATTAAATCACAGGAGTGTAATGAATTTTATATCACCTTGCACAAGGTTTAATGTTTTGCTCAGGAAAGTGCATTCGTCTGCGAAAAATGCATGTGAATTATACAAATCGCTTCTATAAACTCCATCCCCGACGCAAATTCCGACGCGGCGATACCAACTGCTGCATGGATCTGAATGGTGGTTGAGTTGTTGTGACGTCTGCACTAGTAAGCAGCAGGTTGTGGGTTCGAGTCCCGCTCTTGGAAAGCTCTGAGCATGTAGTGCTTAATACACTACTTCAGGAAAGAGCAAAAAGCTCTAATCGTGTAATTATTTGACGGCTTTGAAAAGAAACAAGGTCTTTGACAAAAGTGCCTTGGACGCGACTTAACGAATGTGAATGTAAATATATAATTTGTATTGAGTCATTACATAAACTTCTGGAAAAACTTCTGGACCACTAACATTTGTTAGTGGTCCATTTTATGTCACTCTGTGGGTGTCTATGTTTGGTAATTCGTTCCAGCCTTGTCTCATATTGGGCAAAAATGTGAACCACAAAATCAAGTTGTTTTAAAAACTTTTTTTCAAAAAGACGTCTTGATAATTTTCATATTTTCGGATACTGTGCCGATTTGGCCATTTAAAAAAAAAATGAGGTAACTAAAACCACTCAAGAGAGATATAGGCCTAGGCGTTCGTTGTATATATTTGGACAATTTTGAAGTTATTGAAACAGTAACTAATTTTAATTGAAACAATTGGTATTTTTGAAGTTCCAAACTATATTCGGGGACATAATAAGGGTAAAAACAGTCTTGACATATCTGCGATATGCTCTAATTTGTTGCTCGTCCAGTAATTATGTTTTTTATACAGAGTTGGATTTCATTTTTATTTTATATTGCTGCTGTCGCACATGCGACAATTCCCAGCGGCTATAGGCAAGTTAAGAAGGAGCAGTGTTAGAGGTCTCGATGCCGGCCTCGGCCTCGAGGCCGGCCTCGAGGCTGATTTTCATGGCCTTGGTCTCGGCCTTGGCCGGACTCGATGAATCTGGTCGAGGCCGGCTCGAGGCCGCCCACTTTGACCAATTTTCCCACCAATTCACATGTGTTTTCTGTTTCAATTAATTCTATTTTTTAACCGTATCAAACTTTCGAGAAGCTGCCACAGTAAGGTCCGTGAAACGAAATAAAATTTTAAGCAGATACGCACGAACGAATGAACTGGTATTTGCGTTACATTGCACCATGGAGCGGTAGCTCCACGATTGCACGTAGGCTACTCACGTACGTACATGAAGCATCTTCTTGTAGAACCAGTCTACTCCCGCTAATAGACTGGTTCCTGGTCCACCACTTCACTCGACCCATGAACTGCCACTATATGAGGTGCGATCAAAAAGTTCCGAGACTGTTCCTGTTGCGAATGAACGGAGCGCAGCACAGTAATGTGCATAGCAGGTGTAAGCAATAACTTTCGTGAGTAAGTATTCCAAGTTACATCGCTTGATCAACATCAGCACCTGTGTTACACGCATTTTTGTTACCTGAAACGTAGCAGAAGCAGCACTGTGTCAAAGTCATCCCGCACCAGGCCCGGGATGACCCAAACTTCATGTCGAGGATCTTCAGCAGTGACGAGAGTTGAGTCTACGGCTACGACCCAGAGACCAAACAGCAGTCTTCGCAGTGGAAGAGCCTGCAGTCTCCAAGACCGAAGAAGGCGCGTCAGGTCAGGTGCGCAACCAAGAGCATGCTCATTGTTTTCTTTGACATTCGCGGGGTTGTGCACCGTGAATTCCTCCCCCAGGGTCTGGCTGTCAACGCTGAGTTCTACTGCACCGTTCTTAGGCGTCTGAGGGAGACCATTCGGCGCAAACGGCCTGAACTGTGTGGCGTGCTGGCAATTGGGTGCTCCAACATGACAACGCGCACGCTCACAGCGCGTTGAAAACGTGCGAGTTTCTCGCCCGCAACAACACAATCGTCGTTCCTCACCAGCTCTTTGTATTGCTCATTTTACTAATTTCGCTGCTCATTTACTAATTTCGCTGCTCATTTGCTAATTTCTTGCTCTTTTCGCTGCTCATTTGCTAATTTCTTGCTCTTTTTGTTGATCATTTATTAATTTCTTGCTCTTTTTGCTGCTCATTTACTCTTTTCGCTGCTCATTTGCTCACTTTTTGCTCTTTTTGTTGCTCATTTACTCATGTATTGCTCTTTTTGTTGCTCATTTGCCTATGTGTTGCTCTTTTTGTTGCTGTTTACTCATTTCGCTGCTTTTTTGCTCACTTCTTGCTCTTTTTGTTGCTCATTTACTAATTTCTTGCTCTTTTTGTTGCTCATTTACTCATTTCGCTGCTTATTTGCTCATTTCTTGCTCTTTTTGTTGCTCATTTACTAATTTCTTGCTCTTTTTGTTGCTCATTTACTCATTTCGCTGCTCATTCGCTCATTTCTTGATCAAACGAGCAAGAAATGAGCGAATGAGCAGCGAAATGAGTAAATGAGCAACAAAAAGAGCAAGAAATGAGTAAATGAGCAACAAAAAGAGCAAGAAATTAGTAAATGAGCAGCGAAATGAGTGAATGAGCAATGAGCAGCGAAATTAGTAAACAGCAACAAAAAGAGCAAGAAATGAGCAAATGAGCAGCGAAATGAGTAAATGAGCAATAAAAAGAACAAGAAATTAGCAAATGAGCAGCGAAAAGAGTAAATGAGCCGCAAAAAGAGCAAGAAATGAACAAATGAGCATCGAAACGAGTAAATGAGCTGCGAAATTAGTAAAATGAGCAATACAAAGAGCAAGCAATAAGTGGATGAGTATTTAAGGCTGTATTTGATTTGGTAATAAGATTTTGTGTACAGAGGTTAATAAGCATTTTGTCGTGAAGTAATAATGTGGCTGCATGGGAAAAAAAATCGGACATTGGAATCGCGTCCAAATGATGACGGTAAACGGAACACAACACCGGAAAATATTTTGAAGGCTTACACTGCTTCATTGAGGTCCTAAACTTGTTAGTTCTATAATTTATAACCTCATAGCTTTATGTGGACAACATACAGGTCTGAAATTCCAAATCGAGAAGTCGTTCTATAGTAAGTCTGATGTACAGCCGTATGACTGACCGTATCCATTAACGGCTGGGTTAATTTCGATGCTTGTTTCTTTCACACTAACAAAGAATTCCCCGTTAATAATAGTTCAGGTCATCGAAGTGATTATATTATCCCAAAATGTAGGCGTGCCATGAGCTGTTTAGTTACATTTATTATTGCAAGCGCTCCCAACACAGTCTCTGAGCTCTCAAAAGAATGTCTGCCTAGACAATGTAAAAAGCAAACCGGTTACTATTATGATTCCCACAAATGAACTAGGTACTCATTTACACTATACATGTACTGATCATTTATACATGTAGCATACAGGGCTAAAGCACAATAGGCTGATTGAAAGCGTTTATCTAGGCATAGTCCTCTTGACCATCAATACCACCTAATTACGTGCCATTAATTTAGATTGACCTTCCACCATATAATAGTTGCCACCAACCTCTTACATAATCCGTACACAATCCGTATAAATAGTGAAGGGAGAAGAATTGAGATCAGTTCTAGCAAGCACTCCAATAAGACACGTAACTTTCATTTTGTTCAATATTGGAATTGATTTCAGATTAAAGCTCAACACTCTCGCTGAGGAGAATTCTGAACAGTTTTTGGGCACAGGTTTTCAGAGCATTTTGTTATTTTATCTGTTTTTTCCTGGACGTCGTCTTCTCCGATGAGGCGTTATATTAAGAAACTGATATTTATAATTTTGTAAATCGGTTATCTAAGTTCAGTGAACATTGTTCTGAGTTAAAAATAATTTTGACGATATTGCCTGAAAGTCCAGGAGTTTCCTAGTAATTATGTAAATACATGTACACTGGCCGTGACTCTAATGAAGGCGACTTCGTGTCTCCTGTGCTTGGCTATCACCTATGAGAATTGGTGAGTGTGATTTTTTGTATAAGTGGAGTAAAGATAAGACTCCTCTTATCTATTGTGACCACACTGACCCTGATCCACAAATTGTCTCCACAAATCTAGCCACACCCCCTCCGTAATCCCTATACAACGTGCACAAAAGGGGGGGGGGGGGCACTACCTATACTGACCCGATGCACTACTGGTCCCATCTTCACTTGTCGCGGTTTAGTACAACAAATGTTGGTGTTGGTAACCAGCGCGACCATACCCGATAGGTTGGTTCCACTCGCATGGGGCGCGTTTTGGCGGCCACAAACAGTCATAAGGCCAAACATGTTTTTTTTCTTCAATTTTTTATTTTTTATTTTATTTTATTCCAAAACTCGAATTGATATTGCTGGTCGATTCGTTCCAATCTCGTTTCCATCTTTATTTTGTTATTTGTAATGCACAAACACGACCCTACCTTTTACTCCAGAGTTTGAAAGTTCATATTCTAGTATCAGTGTGTGACTGCGCAATAAATATCTCGATGGAAATACACGCGGTACAGAAATACACAAATGCAGCGTGGCCACTCATCAAATTTCAAATTCCCAAGATTCATCCAGTAAAACTCCCAATAATTCCCAAGGCGATGGGAAAACACTGTGCAAAGAGCGTCGGAATAAGCACTTTGCGCATGTGCAATCCATATTTTCCCACAAAAATTCCCAAGATCTTGAGAAAAATCACAAGGAGTGACCACAGTGCACGCCTGTATAACGCACGAGGCTAAAATGTTATGAACATCGCATTTTGAGAAATACACTTGTGAAAAAATAGAATCTCAACATTTTTCTAATTATATTCTTTAATCACTATATATTTTAATATTTAGTTTGGAATGTTTCTGTTGTATATTACACAAACGATTAAATAATAGATATTCAACACCAAAAATGCATCAACTGAACGTGTATATGCACAGGGGAAGCCAAGATGGCGTCTTTAATACACGCTCAGCATTCATTGCAAACTGGGTGTAAAAGTCTTGTTTGTGTGTGTGTGTGTGAGTTTGTATATGCCGGCAATCGTGGACCTAGGACAAAAGAATTCGGGCGTAGACAAAGGGGTCCACGTTTGACCTAACGTCCACGATTGAAAATCGTGTACAAAACCAATGGGAGGCCTTCCGAAAAAGTTGGAGTATAAACAAAAGAGGAACAATGGGAGGTCCACGGTTGCACCCGTTTACATGTACGTGCACTGTATATATCTCCGAGGACAAGAGAAGAAAGGAAACACAAAGAATCCTTTCAGTCCTCGAACGTAGAGTCTTTTGTTGAAATCGGTCCTCGAACGTAAGGATACGTGCTTAGTCTATGGGGGTTGGTTATATTAAAGGAACAATAGGAAACACAAAGCATTGTCCTCGGACGTATTGGGGAAGTACGACTGTGTGACTGTGAGTTTGTATATGCCGGCAATCGTGGACCTAGGACAAAAGAATTCGGGCGTAGACAAAGGGGTCCACGTTTGACCTAACGTCCACGATTGAAAATCGTGTACAAAACCAATGGGAGGCCTTCCGAAAAAGTTAGAGTATAAACAAAAGAGGAACAATGGGAGGTCCACGATTGCACCCGTTTACATGACTGTGTGTGTGTGTGTGTGTGTGTGTGTGTGTGTGCAGTGTGGCTACCACATCGAAACTTCGTGAGGTTTTTTGGTCGAATGTTGAGCCAGCTCAAAAACAGCTGAAACACACAAAGGTCGCGTCCACCAAAAAGTGGTCCATAGAGTGACAGCCACAGGATAGAGACAGCGTCAGCACTGGTAGCCTTAGGGCTACGGTATGTGTTGTTCGGATCATGGAGTGAAGGACCCAGCGGCCATCGCTGAAGAGGCAGCCGTATTAGTCGTATATTAAACTGTTTATCGGCCTAACAACATTTGTGTGTTTGTTTTACTTTGTGTATGGTTTGAAGTTGGACTTCCGGGGAATGTAAAAACAAATTTAAAAATAAATTGCTTCAGTTGTTTCTCGTCGGTGAATTTCTTTGGAATTTTAAACTAGCCAGAATTACGCACCATAATGAAATACTCAAATACCCAAAATGATTAAGCAAAGAGAAACAACAGAACCAGTTTTTGGTTATGACCGCCAAAACGCACCCCTGCGTTCAGCCAAATTTGATCAAATTGGCTCATTGACGTAGGAGCGACGTTACAGAGCATAGTCAATTGGAAAAGGCGGCCCTCAAACCAGCGTTATTTACTACATCGGCGCTCATAGTTAATAGATCCGGTGCTGCCAATGATCGCATCAGATTAGAAACAGGCTGCCGACCCATAGAAAGAAAGCCAATTTCAGCTAGCTATATTAACGACTACCAACTGAGTCACGTTGTATCAAGAGTTTCGCCCTAATATTCCTACGAAAATTGGTGCCTATTAAATCAATTGATATTAATTCACAAAAAATGACTTATCTTCTTCTAAGCTGTGTACAGATACTCCCAAATGTCTTGATGAGCTTGTTAAATGTTACAATGTCACTCTCACCGATACACTTAACACTCATGCACCAGTAAAGTCGAAAACAGTTTCTACCAGACCTTTGGTGCCATGGTTTAATTCGAACATTCAGGCAGCTGTGAAGTTGAGAAGACAGGCGGAAAGGAAATGGCGGCGAGCTGGGACACCCGATGACCTAGTGAATCTTAAAACTAAACGAAATAGTGCAACATTTCTCATGAATAAAGCCCGCAGTGATTTTTATACCAATTTTATTGACGCCAACAGTTCTGATCAGAGTAAATTATTAAGGCCACTAAAGACACTGCTCCAACAATGCCATGTTTCCCCCTTCCCATGTTCAACAACAAATTTGAGTTAGCAAATGAAATGGGGGATTTCTTTGTTAAAACGATAACAAACATTCATTCCAAACTTGACAATTTGGGATCAGCAGATGAATCTACTCATTTTCCTAATATTACTTCATCTGAGGATATTTTGTTTGATCATTTTACTCCATTAACTGAGACACAGGTTAAGCAACTTGTCAGTAAATTTACAAATAAGTCTTGTTCCCTTGATCCAATGCCAACTAAGCTGGTCAGTGATTGTTTTGATGTTCTACTGCCAGTTCTTACCAGTATCATAAATTTGTTCTGGCGTTTTTCCCGACTGCTGGAAAGAGGGACTGGTTTTTCCTTTGTTAAAGAAGCATAACCTTGACCCAGTTTTAGAAAATTACCGAGCAATCACCAACTTGCAGTTTTTGTTTATAACTAACTGAGAGTGCAGTGTGTGCTCAAATTAATATTCATATGGCTAGGCATTCTTTATTTCCACTATTTCAATCGTCATATAGGAAACATCACAGTACAGAGACGGCCCTTTTAAAGGTAAAGAATGACATACTTTTGAAGATGAATTCTCAGCATGTTACATTACTTGTTTTATTAGACCTTAGTGCCGCCTTTGACACCATTGATCATACAATTCTGCTGGAATTTTTCGTGGATTTTGTGGATTTTTAATTTTTGGCCAATCTCCAGCTAGATTACTTTAAATTAAATGACCAAGTTTTGATAGTTTGTATCCATTCAGCTTAAGCAACCTTTGCTATAAAACAATGTAAATTCCTTTGCTTCTGTAAATATGTTCTGGACTGTTCAATGTGAACAAAAATACTGTTGCAATGTGAGTTTGCACAGCTCAAGATTAACACAAAATCTAACTTTTGTGATATTTGTATAAATGTGCTCTGTTCAAAGGTCTACCTCAATTGTGTTTTTCAACCTACAAACAATTCGAACAATCTGATGCTGTATTTGTTGTTTAAATGTTCACAGTTCAAGGCTAATAAGAACAACTTGAACCTGAATCCTCTTCTTTTGTCAAATTCACAGTTCAAGGTTAGCTATAAGAACAATTTCAATTCTCTAGTTTTTTCAGTCTGCACTGTTCAATGTTAACAATTTGAACCACTCCAATTCAGTCATTTCCCCCAAATTTTCACCTTTCATGAATAATATTCAAAACCACCTAAATTCTACACTTTTTTCCAATCTGTACTGTTCAATGCTAACAATATGAAACATCTAAATCCAGTATTCTTTTTCAAATTTTAACATATGATATTAAAAACAATTAAAACCACCCAAATTTCATTCTACTTTTTTTCAATATGCATTGTACCAACCATCTAGAATCAGTAATTTGCATTTTTTCAAATTTGCATGCTTTAAAAACAATAGAAAAACAACCAAATTCTACTTTTGTTCAATCTGCAATGTTCAAAGTTTAAAATACGAACCATCTCAATCCAGTCATTTGTTTTGTTTTGTTTTTCAAATTTGCACATTTCAAGAATAACAAAACCAACTAAATTCCATGCTTTTCTTAATCTAGACTGGTCAATGTTAACAATACGAACCACTTCAATCCATGTTTTTCAAATGTGCATCTTTCAAGAACAATTAAAACCACCTAAATTCCATACTTGTCAATCTGCACTACGAACCACCTCAATCATGTTTTGTTAGTTTGCACTGTTCAAGGTTAAGAATAATAACCACCACAATTCTGTGCATTTTGTCAATTAACACTATTGAAGCTGAGCAATAAGAACCACCTCAATTGTTTTGTTTTTCAAATTTACACAGCTCCAGAAAAAAATAGAACCACTTGAATTTCATGCTTTTGTCAATGTGCATTATATAAGGTGAACAATAACGTTTTTTGAGAATTTTTTTGCAGTTTAAGATTGACAATAAAAAATGTGCACTGCTCAAGGTGAACAAGAACTAATTCAATTATCTACTATTGCCAATTTCCACTGTACAATGTTAATACAAACCAACTTAATAAAGTCATATTTTTGAGAATTTAAGAAGTTGAAGAATAACAATTAAAACCACCTAAATTCCAAGCTTTTGTCAGTATGCACTGTTCAAGGTTAACAGTACAAACCACTTAAAGTTCATCACAAGTCCTCGCAAGTTCATCACAAGTCAAGCACAAGTTTTAATATAGGGTTTTGCCCTTCACCGACATATATTGTGATAAGCATTGTCTGCTCAGTGCTTTTGGTGGGACGGCATAGCAAACCTATTGTGCATTTTGTGATAAAAGCACCAAATTTGCCACAGAGATAGACCGATACATTGGGGCAACACTGACTGTGGGATGAATTGTCTCTTTTTAGGACTATTGTATATTTCCCATTACTTTGTGCACAAATATGATGCTGAATGACATGTATTAGCATTAGGGATGGAGGGAGATCCTCTTCCCAGAGCCTGTGAGAAAAAGAAATCACAGGCTACTCGGGAGGGACTAAACTAACGACCTCCTGTTTCTAGTGCAGTTGTCTTAACCACTCGACCACCCAGCTTTCCTGTGTCGGCTGGCCTGCCCAATAAACCTGTGAATTTTTACTCACTGGCTCTCTGAAAGCACTGAGCATACAGTATTTATCGCATTAAGCCAATGAAGGGCAAAATCCCATATTGATATATTTACACAACCGATGCAAAAATTCCATCACCAATCACAAGAGCCAAGTGAAGTCAAAAACTGTTCACATAATTGAGTCCAAGACATTTGTATGTTATGGTTCATTCCCCTGTGACTTGTGACCAATTGCAAATTGACTGGTGAAATCCATACCTAGTGTACAGCCTACTTTGACAGAGGGGATATGCTGGTCATCAGTTCTTGACCCCGCATTGGAACCTCAGCATTTGGGAGGCCAGTGTTCTATGAAGGAATAGAATGACAACTCAGAGGCATGGTGCAAATTGAAAAAAAAATGAATCTTGAACAGCTTGTCCACTGTCATAGTGATGTCCTCTGCACATGGTATTGCCTGCCTGTCTACAATCACAAAAAACTCACTACTTCCCGGGGGGGGGGGGGGGGGTGGGGGGATTTTGAATAATGTCATGGCATGCGAGACAATAGTCCATGCTCAGGTAAAACAAAACTCTTTGGAGCCAACGAGAAATACAAACCAACAGACTAAATGTTGTGCATACAGTTACTCATGTTAATTTAATTATTTCTAAAGAAGGAGATACCTTTACTATCAAAGTCTCTGCCTATCTACAGGACACACAAACCTATACACTTCACCAATAGGGCCTACCAACCAAATTAAGTGATACATGATGAAAGAAATATTTAAGTGTACAACTGTCCTTGCCACTTGTCCTGTCTTTTGCACTCAAATTTTTATCGGAGGGGGGGGGGGGGGGGGGGGGTGTCCGACTGAGCCAGTAAAGAGTCCAAGCAAATACTGTACAAAAACGTGTCAATATTAATTACATCGCAAATGTCTCGCCCCAAAAGTCCCAGAAAATGACCAGTTGCAACACAAACTGGTTCCTGGTAGCAAGTAAGGATCATAGAAGGTAATACTAACTAGCCTTTGTAAAGGCCGAGTTTGCTTGGGAACAACTTGACCAGTTAGGCTTCCACCAAATTGCATTTTGCGTGTAGTAACGCTACGTAGGATTTTTTCAAATATTATGGTTGCATATTATTCCACATGCACGTGGACATGAAAATATGTCTTTTGTTGAACAACAGCCCGAGGGGCTATAGTCACTCTGGAGGCGAGTTTGTCAGGGGGCGAGTCTGTCATCGTAAGGGGCACGTTGATCAGGGGGCGAGTTTGTTAAGGCAGCCGCTCGTCGTTAACATTTTTATGAGTTGGAGTAACACTTTGCAACATTTGAAAAGTCGTTTAAGCACTAACACTTCGAAAATGTTAGAATTTAACACTTCAGTTTTTAGAGTGTAGGCCTACCCATAATCCTAGTACTATAGACGCGAATCAAACGTTAACCGTTAAATTTCCAATGTTGGGTCCAGACGATGTGGTTGTACCCGGTACGAGTCGATTGGCTTTCAACATTGACTTAGAGTCTGGAGACGACGATGCTAGAACTCTATTCAATAACGTGGGGCGAAATTTGATCAAAAAAGTAAGAATATGCCTCGAAGGTAAAGAGATTCTAAACTTTTACGACGCTGACATATTTAACGTTTTTAAAGACATGTGGCGACCTAAAAATTCGGAACATTCTTACCGGGGAATCGAATCTCCCAACATTACAAAAATCCGAATCGGAGCTGATGATTCGGTCGATGATGCGAATTCTGGAAAAGACAAGGCCATACCCGACGCTTACAAAAATAGATATTACATTCCTCTAGATTTTGAAATGCTTGGGGATCATCAACCGTTTCATCCATCGGCACTCAACGACAGACTAACGTACGAGTTTACGTTCAACGATCACGAAAGCGTCGTCAAGTCTACAGACGCCGAAGCCAAGTACAACATTTCGGGGTTGTCTCTCGAATTTGACGTGGTGACCAATAAAACGTTGGCTTCCGCCATCAGACAAAGATATCGAGGCAAGACTCATTTTCTATTTGATCAAGTTCAAAGATATCTCGTCAGAGACTTGGACAAATTCGATACGATTTGGAACATTAATCTTAACCAATCGATTAAAAGTCTAAAGGGAATACTACTTTTATTCAAGGAACCCAGTAACAAAAATCCGGGGCAATTTTATAATCCCAAGATTGAAAAAGTTAACGTCACGATCGAGGGTAAACCGAATCAATTGTACAGTCAAGGTATGAGACGTTATCAACACTGGGAAGAAAGTTTTTCGGAGACTCTCAGACCAAAGACCTAAGCCTGTGGAACCTGACGATGGGCGAGTACTTTCAAAAGAATTACGGACTTTGGTTAGACATGAGAGTGACGGATGACAATAAAAGTCACGGTTCGGGGAGGAGAATAGGAGAAGTATACGTGGTGGCATTTCTATTCATTTAAAAAAAGAAGCCGAGACTTCCGGGGCTCTAAAATGTTACGTTTTCTTGGTGATGGACGCGCAAATGATTATCGAAGATGGAAGACTACTTGGCGTTTACTATTAATAAATCGAGGGTATAGTTAAATAACATGTTTCCAAAGACACCTCACTGCGCCTTGATATGCGGTAGAACCAACTCTGGTAAAACTAAATATGTTTTAGACTTGTTGGAAACGACGTATAGGAATCACTTTGAAAAGATTGTCGTAATTTGCCCGACGTTATCAAACAATAAGTCTTATCACGAGAGAGATTGGCTTTGGTTAGATCCCGAGATATACCTATGCGACTTGGACGTGGACAAAATTTCTCTCAACGAAGCTTTGGAATTTTATAGAACCAGACTAAAAGGATTACACGTTTTATTTTTGATAGACGACTGTAGCGCGGAACAAGAAATAAAATATCGTAAAGCGGCTTTAGATAAAAACACTTGTACGTTGACGAAGCTGGCATTTAGTAGTAGACACGACAATCACTACTTTTGGTTGTTGACGCAAAAGTACAATTGCGTCATGACGGATTACCGCGCTCAAACCGCTTTTGTCGTACTATTCTATTGCAAAGATAAAAGTAGTTTCGATCAATGTCTCGATGAAAATGACGCGGTACCTTTGGAAGAAAGATCGAGAATTAAAAAGACACACCGTATAGTAAATTGTTTATAAAAACTGATCCCCCAGTTTGTTGGAGTTTGCTGTAACTAGCTGTAATTTTGCTATAAATTTGCTGCAATTTGCTATAAATTTGCTGTAATTTGTTATATAGCTAGTTGATATTTGCTATGTAGCTAGTTGATATTTGCTATGTAGCTAGTTGTAATTTGCTGTAATTTGATGTATAGCTAGCTGATAGCTAGCTGATAGATGTAAAAAAAATTATAATAATATGTAATATGATAGAATATCTAGACTTCTTGCTCAAACTCGTAATAGCCGTAAACTTGTGTTAAATTTTTTACGAGTATATGACATGTAAAATTAAGATAAAAAATACATGCTATTTTATAATGAACAACTCGATAGAATCTCTAAGCACATTGTCTCAACAACCGATGCGAGTAGAAACCTCCTAGTGGAACTACAGAGCACAAAAATAGACTTTTAGGAGTAGTTCCTTCCGGTGATTCGAAGTAATATTTTGGTAAAGAATACTCCGTTAATGAAGTCGAAAATTTAGACGTAGAAAAACAAGAGAAACTATACAAAAACTACGAAGCTAAACTAGGTAAAGAAATGATCGTCAGTTTGGGTAGTTGCATGCTGAGTCTTTACGCAAAAGCTTTAGGTATGACTTTACCTCTGGTTTCACCGTTTGGTTATAAACTTTGTTTAGACTCGGAAGAATCTCTTTCCAACGGCTTACCAAAATGACCCAGTTATTTCTAGCAGTATGGCTAGTTTACTTTGCGAAGTGTACTACAACTACGGACCTTATTTATCTCCTTTGGTAGCTATGTTGATTACGACTAAACATTTAAAAATAGTTCTACATATAGTAGTAGTTCTACAAATAGTAGTAGTACAAATAATAGTAGTTCTATTATAAAAGATGGATCTAGAAACGAAAGCGGATCAATCGGTGGAAACGACACAAGCGGTAGAGACAACACAGCCGACACAGCCGACACAGCCGGCACAAGCGACAACTAGGGTAACAAAACCCCCGGCTAAAAAAGGAGTAAAAAATCCCAAAAGAGTAGAACAGGGTAAAAAACTAGCCGAAAGAAACAAAAAGATGAAGGAGCAAATAGAAAAGATGCAAAGTCTCGACATTGAAACACCCAACCAAACACAAACCGTTACGATCGATTGTATTCCAAGCTGGGGGTATGCAGTAGTCGGCTTGGTTGTTGTAGGACTCGGATATCTCGTACTTAGTAAACAGAATACTGTAGTTAACGATATCGCCCCACCAACCCCACAGCCACCCAAGGAGATTGAAGATTTTTTAGAAATGGAATAAAAAATAAATGTATAATTAAAATGGATACTAAAAACGTTGCAAATACTCTTTATCACGGTGCTGTGTTGAGTTTGTTGACTGTAGGTTATACCATGTTGGGTAAAAAACTTTTGAAAATTAAGCCAGCCGATCTTGGGAAATTAGATGTAGAAGATACCGTCAAAGTCACCGCTACGATAGGTGGCGCTCTATGTACGCAGGCTTGGTTAGTGGGTCAAGGTATACTTCTGCAAAATGTAGTAAATACAGCGTAAAAGATAAAATAAATCGTTTTATAAAAAGCGATTATTTTTAAATATGGCTGAAGGCGGAGATTTCGAAATGGGTGATATTGATACGAATGAAGATGTAGATGACGAGGCTGATCTTGATTGGGACGAAACTTATGACGAGACTAGTTTTTCACCTCCAACCCAACCACAATCTGTGACTGAAGCGGGTAATAGGATAGGTCAACTTTCTGATTATAAAAAATATGGTTATGCAGAAGATTGTTATACTTTTATGGAAGGTAAAGGTTATACAAAACCAACGAATATAAGATATGAACATTTTCATGAAGAAGAAGATGGTATTTATTACGAAGACATAAAGTTAACGTATGATAACGATCCTAAAAGGTTTGTAGGTATCGATAGGTTAAAACAAAGAATTGCGATCAATACTGGATATAAACCAAGTGTATTTATACGACTTGAGTTGGGTTTGTTTAAAACTAGTACGACGCAATTACAACGAGAAATAAACCAGATACAACCAGAAAATATTGAGTTGAGTGAACTTCCAAAAGTAGCCGATGATGTTAGCGATATCTTAAAAGAAGTAGTAGATACCAAAACGCAAACTGAAGGGTTAAAATATAGCTATAGATGGCTTGTAGCTTTGGAAAAAAAGCTACAAACGATAAATGGCAATTTAGAATTGAATTTAGCCGAACTGCACAAGGTAGACGAAGAAATTGAACAAACAAAAGCGGAACTCAACGAAGCAACGAGTGACGAAGAGAGACAAAAATTAATCTCGAAGATGAAAGATCTGCTAGAAGAACGGTCGTGCTTGAAAATTCGAATGGACTCAAAAGTCAAATCGCTAGAATCAAAGAAACGATTACTAAAATACTTAATGATGATACATCGTTAGCGGAAAAGATTAGAACTCTGTTTCGAGAACAGGGTGTAACGATCGTTAGTATACTAGCCGCGTTTAGTGTAGCCATAAGTACGATCGTGAGTTCGATAGTAGCAGGTGTAAGAGGTGTAGCGACTCCAACGTCAACTCCGGTTCCTCCAACGCCTAAACCCGGCGGAGACTTGAAGGAGTGGATTCAGAGTCATTTTAAAAACTTAGCCAATTTATTTAAAAAGATCGGGGAGAAACTGTTGGCCGCCTTGCCCGGAAGAGGCTTTTTGGTGGTTTGTGTAGCGTAATGCGCTTTTCGTGTTGAACAAAAAAGTTCTTTTGTAAAGCTATTTGACGAAATGACATGGTTAATCGTCATGGTACATGGTGTACGATGCGCACTACAAAACAATTGGGATCATCTGTGTCGGGAAATAGAACGGTTAAGCCTCTTGGCATGTGTGACTCACATGGTCTAGTGGTTTAGACATGTACCTTAAAATGTAAGAGTTGTGGGTTCGATCGTGGGTTCGAATCCAACCCGAAAAAATGACTCCTTTTTTCTTCCTCGTATCTTATTTACTCCTCACTCGAAAAGCAATGAGCATCCATTGCTTCTCACACTTAGGTCCTTTTTAATGTGTCTGTTGTTGTTGTTGTTGTTGTTTTTTGAGAAAGAACATTTCAGACAATCCCGGCCTAATCTCGTTGGGCCCCCGACCCCCTGCCCCCCTATCAATGTTGGCTCTCATTGCGCGGAATGCGCTCCGGCTTGAGATTACAACATTTAGCGGGAGAGCGGGGGCGCGGGAGATAGTACGTTTATTGACACGTGGCCCAAGCATTTTGGCCGGGATTTATGGTGCTCATGGTGATTATGATGATGATGATGATGATACCAGTGATGATGATGTGACCAGTCGACATTTCGTCAACTGTCACTTACTCCATGTACATATATTTTTATTGCCATTAGTGCGCCCTCTATATACAAATGTAGTGCGCCCTCTATATAAAATGCTCTCTCTCTCCTCCCCTCCCCCTCCCCCTCTCTCTCTCTCTCTCTCTCATAAGTCGTGTGTGATATCGAGATCCGGAAAATCACTTATTTTTGCTATTTACCACTGTTTATATTCACTAATTTGTTGATCAATTCTTCCCTACTGTTTTATAGATCCCTCTAGGCCCTCTTCCACTGTCAAAAAATGTGTTATTTTCCTGTAATTTCCCATCATTTTTTGGCTCGTTTTCCTGCTTTGGATGGCTACCATGGCCAACCAAGCAGGGGGCGATCAAGCGGAACGCTGGCCCCCCTAACCCACCCATTGTCCCTGGTGAAAAGCTCACGCTGCTCACCAGGAACAATGGAGTGTTTTTCCACTCACGAAGCAACGTATCCGTCCAACAATACATCGATTCACTCTGTAAATCTATCCCCCCAAAGGAATCACCCATGCATCACGAATCTCCAATGGCCGCATTGCCCTGTATATGGCCTCCATGCAGGCGGCCGTCGACGCTGTCTCTAACGGACTGGCGTTCGACGGCTCCTATCTGGAGGTCACTCCGCTTGTTCGCCCCTCTACCCGTTTGACCCTATCAAATGTATATCCTGAAATCCCCAACCAGATCCTCCTAGACAACCTCGCCCCCTTCTGTAAGGTAGTGTCACAAATCCGTCCCATACCCCTTGGATTCAAATCCCAATCCATTTCGCATATAATGTCCTTCAGACGACAGGTCTTTGTCATCATGGCCCAGAACGTCACACCGCTTGCAAACATTTCGTTCCAACATGCAGGCGTGACGCACCGGGTCTTTCTTTCTACAGATGCGATCCGGTGTTTCAAGTGTGGCGGGCTGGGTCATGTGTCCCGCTCCTGTAAGAGGTCGGGCCCCAACACCGACACCGACACCGACACCGACTCCGACTCCGACACTGAACAAACGAACGCGACAGCCTTTCACAACCCACTCGACCCTCCACCCGTCTTCGTCCATCCTAAAGGCAAATCCAGCTCCAAATACCCACCCAAACGCCCTCACCCACCAACCCCTCCCTCTTCCGAGGCGGAGCCTCCGGCGGTGGCCACCCCCGCGGCCTCGTCGGGTCCACGCCTCCCCGGGGATCGTCCGAGATCTTGGGCCGAGGCGTCGCACCCGGAGGGGTCTTCGGGCTGGACTGTCGTCGGACGCCGCGCCTCTTCCCTGACCCACTCCCTGTCTTCCACTTTCTCCAAACCCACTACCCAACACATCTGGGGATCGCCCCCACCTCAAGCCCGTTCCTTCTCCGATGTCGTTTCTAAACGCAAATTGACCCCTCCGACACCCACCTCCCACATCCCACAACTCATCCCCCTCAACCGACCGTCCCCTCACAGAAAACAAATCCGACAATCCACCTCGCCCATGAACACGGCTCCCCCCTCACCTTCCCCTCCCTCGGAGGATCCCGCTGTTATCCCCGAATCCCCCACCCAAACCCCTGATCCTCTCACCCAAACCTCTGAACCCCTCTCCCAAACACCCGTTCCTCTTACCCAAACCCCCGTTCCTCTTACCCAAACCCCCGTTCCTCTTACCCAACCCCCCAAATCCCTTCATACTCCCAACCCCATCATCCAAGTCCCCAACCCCCCTACACCCAAACCCGAAACCCCTGCCCCGCCCACCGGTAAACCTTCCTCCCAACCCATCTTCAAACCCCAACCCACATCGTCCTCCCGCCTCCAATCCGCAAGCCAACCCGCAACCCAAACCTCAACAACGGACACGGACAATGAACAATGGGAAGACACTCAGGACGACGACTTCGTTCCTGAGTGTTTTTCTGTTATGAGGGGCCCTCTCTCTTACCAGGAGCTCCTCAAATTCCTGTCGTCTGTCAAAACCAAAAAGAAACCCCTCGAAATTGCCCGTAAATTCACCACAGATGTCCAGGGGCTGGTTGCGCAGCTTAAACCTCTGCGCAGCCATCCCCTCATTCAACGCAGCCTGCAGCAGAGAATATGGAAACTCGTAAGGACATTGGACAAATAATTACCCCCTCCTCCTCTGTAAATCCATGGCTGGAATGTCCTTTGTCCTTGTGATGACACTGTCGCTGCTGACTCTTAACACCGGTGGTTGCACCGGTGCTCTAAAAAACGCATCCGTCCAAAAATATATCCAAACTATTCACAACAACCCCGATATCATATTCCTTCAGGAGTCGTGCCGCCTAACGGAGACCGACTTCTGTTGGAATTTGTGGCAACACACCCCCATCTGCTCCCCAAGCCCCACCCATGGGTCGGGAATAACCACCCTAATTAATAAAACAAAAATTGACGTTATTCACTCTGAAAACATTTTCCCCGGACACATTCTGTACACTAAAATTAATTTCAGTAATACTTTTGTTCACCTATATAATGTCCATATTTCCCAAAATGACGATAAAGCCATAGACTCCTTTCATGCCCTTCGCGAGCACTGTGTGCAACGCAGCGGTGACGGTGTCGTCATTATCGGAGGTGATTTTAATTGTACCCTAAATCCCGCCCTCGACCGTCTGCGCATGCCGACGGAACACAGACCCGGAGTTGCCGCGGCCCTCGCCGACGTTGCGGACGCGCTGTCTCTGCGGGATGTCTGGCGCGTGCGCAACCCGTCCGACCAAAACTACACATGGCTCAGAAATAATCCCTCGTCCGAGTCTGGTCTTTCCAAAGCCAGACTCGACCGTTTTTACTGCCATACTGACCTTCTTCCTTCTATCACCTCCTGCAAAATTACCCCGTGTTCCCTTTCCGATCATTCCTCTCTTTCCCTCAATATCCAGCTTCCCTCTGCCGAACAGAGGGGATCTGGATATTGGCACTTTAATAATTCTCTCCTTGACGACCCTAATTATATAGAAATCATTAACCTCCTCTGGACAAACTGGCAAAAACAAAAATCCGATTTTCCTTCGCTCTCTTCCTGGTGGGACTTTGGCAAGTCCCACATTAAAACAATTTCTCAGTCGTATGGCAGTAAGATCGCCCAGGAAAAGCGAGGGATTATTTCTGAATTAAATAATACCATAGACGGGTTGCAGTCCGCGCCAGATCTCTCGCCTCAGGCTAGAGAGGTCCTACGGGATCAAAGAAATAACCGTAATTCCTTATTGTTAAACCAAGCGCAGGGCGCACTCGTCCGTTCGCGCTTTTAACACATCAATGAAACCGATACTTCCTCATCCTACTTCTTCAATCTAGAAAAAAAACATTCACTTTCTAAAACCATATCTCAAATCCGTCTCCCCTCTGATACGATCTCTCACAATCCCACCGAAATTTAAACCCACGTTCGAGAATTCTATAAAAATCTCTACTCTAGAGTCGAAACGGACGAGGGCGCCTTCGCAGAAATCACAGAGGGCCTCGATAGCCTGGATCCTCGAGATGCGGAGAACCTAGATTCCCCTCTGTCTCTCGAGGAACTCAACCTCGCCGTCGGGCAGCTGAGCAAAAACAAAACTCCTGGTCTTGACGGTCTTACTTCTGAATTCTTTCAAACTTTTTGGCCCATTCTAAAACATGATTTTCTTTCCGTTCTTAATTCTTCCTACGCTTCCGGTTCTCTTCCTCGTTCTTTCACCAGGGCCGTCATTACCCTAATCCCGAAGAAGGAGGACCTGGCCGACATCGCCAATTGGCGCCCAGTCTCCCTTCTCAACTCGGACTACAAAATCTATGCGAAGTTGCTCGCCGGCAGGTTGACACAGTGCGTCGGCGACGTCGTGCATCTAGACCAAAGTTACTGCGTCCCGGACCGGTCAATCTATAACAACATCAATCACGTCCGGGACGTAATAAACTATTCAAATAGTAACAACTTACCGCTAGCCGTGATCAACCTAGATCAAAAAAAGGCATTCGACAACGTTGATCACGGATACCTCTTTCGAACAATGAGGGCCATGGGCTTCGGGGACGCGTTTCTCCGACATCTGGGACTCTTGTACGGCAGTTCCGAGAGCCTCGTCAAAGTTTGCGGCTCCCTGACCGCGCCCTTCCCATTTGAGAAGGGCATACGTCAGGGGTGCCCGCTCTCGGGACTGCTGTACTCGATCGCAATCGAACCCCTACTTGTAAATTTAAGAAGAGGCCTTGGAGACAATGGCCTCCTACTCCCGGATGCGGAGACGCGCGTCGCTGTCGCGGCATACGCGGATGACGTCACGGCATTTATCACCTCCGATGCGGGTTTCCGCGCGGTCTGGCCTCTTCGCCCGCGCTTCTGCTGCACGTCTCAACAAACAAAAATCCCCAGGTCTAAGGGTCGGATCGTGGGCCGGACGAGTCGACACGCCCCTCGGTTTCTCGTGGAACAGCGAGGGGCTTGTCTTCCTCAGAGTTCACTTAGGAAATACACAAAAATTCGAAAATCTTAATTGGTCCGAATGCAAAAATACATTACATAATACTCTTTCCAAGTGGCGCGGCCTAGCGACTCGCATTTCCTTCAAAGGACGCATTCTAATCGCGAACCAGCTGGTCGCGTCACAAACTTATCGTTATTTAGCTACTATCTCGCCCCCTCCGACGTCCTAAGTGAACTCCAGGCGATGCTCGTCGACTTCGTCTGGCCCACAAAGAGACACTACATTAATAAACAAACCACCTTTGTAAAACCCGACAGTGGAGGATTAGGCTTAGTCTGTCTCCAAGCACGCATGCTCACCTTCAGGTTTAAACAAATCCAAAATCTTGTCAAAAATTACCCCCACCCATCTCTCTCTTTCTTCAAACACTTTCTCCATCGCTACCAAAGATTGAATTTTGACATAGAACTCTTTCAAATAATTACTGACCCCGCCTTCTATGCAGCCCTCCCCCAATATTACTCCGACGTCATGCGTGCTTGGACGGCCTCCGGAGCTCGCATACAAATCACGCACGACTGCGTCAACCATGTTCTCAATCTCCCCGTTAACTGTACTCTTTTTAGTCCCGCAGCTGACGATAAGTCCACCTCTTGCCACACTTCTCCGCCGTTTCCTGCTCGACACCTGGCGTGCGGAATCACTCACATTCGTCACATCGTCAACTCTTCTACTGGGCGTTGGTCCGCGGGCGTTGGTCCGCGGCCGTTGAATTAGACCTTGAGCCCCGCGGACCACGCCCTCCGTCACTTTGTCTCATCAATGTTCAACTCGTTCGTCTTCGCAGTATCGTCACCCGTCTCTTTCCCGCCGTCTTCTCTCGTCAAGGTCTTCGTCGTCTGTCTCCGTGTCTTCAAAGCTCTTCCTCTGCACCAGACCAGCCCCTGGACATAAAGATCTCCTCCATCAACAACGGAATCTCCGCACCATCCAAATCCATCTATAACGTCATCAACACCGCCATTAATCATCTTCCAGACAAAGTCATCACATACTGGCAGCGCGAAGGGGTTCTGGACAATGCCAATCAAATACAGTGGAGGAGCATCTACGAGGCCCCCTCCTCGAAGAAGGAGGGGGACGTTCAATACAAGCTCCTCTACAACATCCTACCATCACTACCAGTACTTCACCACATCAACCCGGACATATCCCCTTCGTGCGGATGGTGCGGAGAAAGGGACACGGTCTGGCACCTCTTCATCCTCTGTCCGGCCGTTCAACCTACTCTCAACCTCCTTCACTGTCTCATCGTTCGTCTCCTCCCCGACCTTTCTCCGAACTTTGATCTCTACTGGTCTCTGATTCCGCACGCCAAGCGTCGCAGCAAGGAAGCGGTCAGGCTGGCGAATTACCTCATCGTCAGCTGCAAAAATGTATTTATTTCGCCCCTCAATCGCGAATAAAGTTTTTTCATTGCCGCCTTCTCTCTTGTTTTCCCACCCCGTAGTACCCCACCTGCAAGAAAACTGGTTAATAACAAATAATGCAAGACATTTGGGGAACACCGAACTTCGATGGCAAGCATTGCCACTGTCATTTATAACAATATGGATTTCTCAGGAATTAAAGAGCGGGGGGTACAGAGCTTTCGTAATATTGCATTAATACATTTATAATCATAATCGGGGAATATCAAGTTCTAATTCCATATCTACGTCCAGGTTGTAAATACAATGTACAGTAACATCGACGCAATAGATGTGCTCTTATAAACCTAGTTGTTGGGATACCGAGAGTCTGTCTTCTAACGACTCATGTACATAACCATCCTTTGCTGTCTCCGAGCGCCAACGACCATGCTTTTTGAAAAGTCTGTCTGGCACTCCAATACGAGCCGCGGCGGTGGCTCCGCCTGCTCTAAGACTATGCAGTCCAAAGCGCTTGGGGTCGACTCCAACTGAAGACAGGGCACTTTTAAACATGTCAAGACACCTTGAATAGGATAGCTGCCCAGATCTTAGTTTGTACCTGTTCTCTGATGGAACGTGATTAACTGGTCTAAAGAGGAAATCCTCGTCGAATTCTTCATTAAGCTCTGCGATGGTAAGATGCCTGTTTAACATTCCCACTGGGCATGTAGATTTATTCGTAGCTGAAATAAGGACCCAAGCTCCTTGTCTAAAAACATCAGTTTTACTCTTAGCTATAAAGAGATTAATGTACGATGAATGCAACTGTATATCACATCGTCTGATATTGATAAGTTCATTGTGGCGTAAGAAACCTGCATATGAAAGGAGCAGCATGGTGCATAAACGAATATCTAGACCATTGTTGCCATGCGGCAAAAGCAGCGTTGTATTTTTTGGCAGTGCTGGGAGCTCTGGATGCGTCCATTATCATGGCTAGGGTCGAAGAGTACTGATCTTCCTTATGTTTCCTGCAGAAAAATCATATTGTATTTTATAACATATATGAATTATTCACTTATTAACAAGGAGAATAGATATCACAGATACTTGTACAAATACCATTCGGCAATTGTAACTTGCCATGCTGCTGCCACCTTGCCTCGCGGCCACCTTGCCTCGCGGCCACCTTGCCTCGCGGCCACCTTGCCTCGCGGCCACCTTGCCTCGCGGCCACCTTGCCTCGCGGCCACCTTGCCTCGCGGCCACCTTGCCTCGCGGCCACCTTGCCTCGCGGCCACCTTGCCATGCGGCTACAAACGTGACCTTCCTGCACCCTGCGTTAACCCTTTAATCTGACGCACAAAACTTCGGACTTGAAAAATGGCGATCCAAATAATGATTTATGATTTCGACCTTGAACGAATATACATGTCATCGTTTTCTTAACCAGACTTCCAAATGAACTTAGAGAAGAAAAAAGCAATGGCCAAAAGGGGGCTGAATGCCAGCAAGGAATGACCAAAGTGCCTTCCGCTTCACAAAACTTCAAGTGTCTTAAGACCTCTGGCACCAAGTGTATAGGGGGGACTAACCAGTTATTTTCTCCTTGCCAAGTACATGAAAGGGCGTCTACTTGCTCAGTGCCGGGGGATGAGTATTTTGAATTGAATCTTGGCAATTGTGCATTAGTTTCATCAGCAAAACGATCAATAGTGTGAGGACCCCATAGGTTGTCAATGAATTGAAAAAATATGGGCGAAACGCCCCAGTCATCCCAGTCTACCTCTCTACTGATCTCATCAGCACGCTGATTGAGCTCTCTCGGTGTCCACTGTACCTCTAGTTGGATACTGTGGTTCGTACAGAATTTGAATATGTCAAGACTTAGTGAAAGTAGTTCTTCTACCACACAGCCTTTGCTGACTACCGAGACCACACCTTTATTGTCAGTGAAAACTTTCACAAATTTACCCTCTAAACTGTGAGCAAATGCTTGCAGCGCGAGGTAAACTGCTTGTAATTCCCTCCACGTGGAGCTTTTAGTTTCCTCTGTACTCGACCAGTTCCTTTGGAGGACTAACTCCCTGCCACATCCTACTGTCCATGCACCACAGCCCACTCGGCTTGCATCTGTATATACAAAACATTTGGGAAGAGAGTATTCAGATAAATGCCGTTTGTTCAGGGTTAGAACTTCCGCCTTCCAAAAGGCTAATTCCTCAATGACTCTGCAGTCTCTAGCAAGTTTAAATTCATAATCCCAGTGAATTCTTTGTATAATTTCCATGTGGAGGAACCTAGTTTTCAATTGAGAAACATTCCCTACTACTGGGCCCAAAGAAATGATTTTGCCCGTAACAGAGGCCAGCTTTCGAGCTGAAGTATATGGAAGTTTTCTCTGAATATCACTGATGCAGTTCTTAATGTCTTCGATTCTTCTGTCAGAGGCTCGGATTGAAAATTCTCTAGAATCCCATACCAGCCCTAGCCAAGTCAAGCTTTCAGTGGCGACCCAGTGGGACTTCTGAACATTTGGAACAAATCCCGCTGACAAGAGGTCAGATTTTACCCTTGCAGAAACAAAGTTGGCCGTTTCCTCGCTACACGCTCTGCCCCACCCGTCATCCAGGTATATTGCTACAAAGAATCCTTGAGTACGCCAATGCTTTACAAGTGGTCTTATGCACTTCGTAAAAATATATGGAGCTGTGGATAAGCCAAACGGCAACACTAAAAACGAATAGTACTTACTGACCCCTTCTGTGGTCCAGGCAAAACTAAGGAACTTGCAATGATCTCGAAAAATCTCTATATGTTGGTATCCTGACTTGAGGTCAAAGAAAAACATAAAATCAGCTTTCTGAAAATATGACTTTGCTACTCTCCAATCTTCGATGGTAAACTTGTCCTTCCAAAGAAATTGGTTGACGTAACGCAGGTCTAAGATTAATCTTTTCTTACCCGAACTTTGGGTAGCTACAGACAACGGATTAACTACATGTGGTGGTTTGTTGCACTCTACTACTAATCCTTTAATCACAAGATCCGATAGAGCTTCTGCGACAAAGGTACTATTTTCGAATGCCGACTTGTTGTTCTTGAAAATCTTGGGAGGAGGAGTGTCAATAAAAGGCAACCTATATCCATGGGAAATTATTTCTATCACCACTGGATTTGCATCGATACTCTTCCAAAATTCTACAGTCGCTCTTAATCTGCCTTTGACTGAAGGTGCATCATGACCCTGCTCATATTCATAATAGTTTGCAAGAAAAACTCGGCATCATACCCAGGGCCTGAATTGGCCGTCTCCTTCAATACTGTCTGGGCTGAGCTGTACTTCCTGTTGCTGATGTTCCAGCCATTGCCTGCTTTTGCTGCCCACAGTTGCGTCTCCAGTGACCTGGTTTCCCACAGGCAAAGCACAAGTCTGATGGTTTTGGTCCTGCGCTCCAGGCTGATGTAGCCCCAGGCAAGTATCTACGGTTTGCGTAAAAGCTTCGAAAAAGCCCAGTGCTAGAAGTAGAAGGAGTAGGTTGTTCCAGTGAGGCATTTTGACGTGGACGCTTGTTCGCAAGCTGAGTGCCTTTCTGAAGGCGCTTCTTCCTGACCGCCCGTGCTTGAGCTTGTCTGATTCTCTTCTCATTCTCCGAGTCACTGGCGAGCTCGTCACTTAGGTATTCGTCTACAGCGGTCCAGCCTGTAATAGGAGTAACTATACTTTCTAAGAAAGGTAAATGTTAGGTCGTATTCATAGGTGCTGCTTCCTAATTATGAAGCACTTTTTGCTTAATAAGCATGTTGCTTTGTGTTATTACATGTACTGGGTTCTGAACTATTTGGCTCTTCCAAGATATGCAGCATATTTAGAAGGAAGTATGCCGACCATATAAAAACCACAATTTGCATGACAATATAGTAGAGTTCCATTCCCTAATACACTAACCTAATACACTAAGTCTTATCAGCTTGTTTCGCTTTTTTACTGCTGCAATGGCTTCCATCATCAGAGACCGTGCAGACCCACGGTCGTCTCCTTGGAGAAGATTTTCTGCTCTCTCTAATTTCTCTACAATACCTGCGTTAAACTCATACTGAGTTTTGTTGCCTTTGAAGCGAAAACTCAGCTCCGATGCTCTCTTCAGCTGTTGTACTTGCTCTGCAGTTGTCTGTTGCTTACGCTCATTTTCTTTTCTGAAGGAGTCCAGCGAGGTATCCAAATACCCTTTGAAATCTCCCAATGCAGCTTTGATAGCGTCCCCGACCAGTTTGAGGGAGACAGGGGTCTCTTGTGCTGAAGTCGATTGTTCCTCTGAGGACATTTTTGCTTACGAGGAGACAGCTACACGCAATGTACGGGCGAGAACACAAACATTTTGCGTCCGTACTGCTTGCCGGTGAATTCGGTCAGTAACTTGAACACGCCTGTTCAACCACACCTTGATGCCACGCACCACTGGTTCCATTCAAATGGAAATTCTCGCTTGGCTAACCCAATGAAAATATATTTCTACTTATTGTACCGTACCTGCAATTTCATCGACCCCTTCACCATCTGGAAAAAACGTATACAATCCCATATTATCCTCGACTATAGCTATTAAAAACTTACGCATCAAATTAATAATTTTGAAAAAGAATTGTCTATTAACAATGCTCTCTTCACACTCATTAACAGGGAGATAACATGGTTGCTTTAATCTCATCCCTGCCCGCCTTCTAATATCGATTATTGTACATAACTTATACTTGAAAATAGTTATATTATTTTCTTTTATGCCGACTCAATTTACTGCTTTTTCATAATGTATTAGTTATTATTCCTGATCGTATTATAGACATTTGTTATTATTATCTTACTGTTTATTCTCTCTTGTTTCATCTACATGTATACATATATACTATATACTTGTCATTGGTTTACTAATTGTTTTTTTGATAATTCATAATTAGTCCATCCTTTCCTCCCCTTCCCCCTCCCTGGAGATTGGCCGCTGGCAGTGGGCACTTTTGCCCACACCCAGAGATGCCAGTGGCCCACTTCCATCCCTTTTTCTTTATCTCCTGTCCTACTCTCCCTCTCCCTCCCTTCCCCGGACTGAGCCATTTATAGAAAAGACAGTCCTTAATATGTTTACTATCTGTTTATTTGTATTTTTTGTACATATCTATGTATATATATCTTGTATATTGCATAATTTTCAAATGGAATAAAGTAAAATTTTGAAAAGTCAAAAGTCTCTCTCGTGGGTCACGCCACTGCAGCATTGCATAAACGCAATGTCAATATTCTTGATCACCAGTTCACACCTTTTTGTAGCGATTACATAACTACGAAAGTCCAATAGTGCCATGAAGTATACATTTTCAAAACGTGAAGTATACTTTTTCTAAATTTTGTTTACTAGATATTATTTATATAAAAGCAAAAATCGTTTTTACGAGATATATATTTTTCCAAGTTTGTTTTTACGAAATATATTTTTCCAAGTTCGTTTTCACGAGATATATTTTTTCCAAGTTCATGACACAAGTGGGGGTTTAGTGGTAGATTGGGGGATTAAGTGACTCTATTGTGTGCGGATAGATATGCTCTGGTGACGACAAGACTGTCTGGTGTGTATTGACTTGGAGACAGTGAGCTCATTAAAGAGAAACCCCAACGTACCGCCGAAAACGGTAATACACAACTATGTTCCGACACCCCTATATGTTCCAACACCGCTATGTTCCGACTACTCAGCCTATGTTCCGACACCCCTGTGTTTTCCGACATCCCCATGATTCGACACCCCTATGTTCCGACACCCCCTACAAATGTATGTTACGACACCTATGGGATTGAGTGACCAATGCACAATTTTGTTTGTCATCTCACACATTTATCACAGTATATGTGTGTGTCATCTCACACATATACTGTGATAAATGGTTTTTGTTCTCTATCAGAAACATAGGCATAGTAACAGTTTTGTTGTTATCCCTGCACTTCTTTGTAAACTTAAACATTATGCTGGTCTCTAGCCCAACGCACCAGTCGAAACAGGCTAATGACATTCTTTTATGCAGGTTGTCATAACATAGGGGTGTCGGAACATAGGGGTGTCGGAAGATACGTTAAGTGGTCGGAACATAGGGGTGTCGGGACGTAGGTTGAGTGGTCGGAACATAGGGGTGTCGGAACGTACAGCAGTCACCCATAAGGTCCCGAGTTACCTTGGAGTTCAACCTTGAGATACCGGTTGTTTAACTGTGAATCTGCAAACGTGAACGTCTCATCGACCACCAATCTATACATTGTAGAAACTATACATGCGCGTCTTCTCGCACAATGACTCTATGACCCCTGCCATATGCCTTGGAGTTTCTTTTAAATGAGCCTGTTGTTTCTGGGTCAATGCACATCCGACATTGTTAATCACCAGAGCAGGTCTGCGGCCAAGAACGCACACAACAGAGCCACAATCCACCCCAATCTACTGCTAGCCCCAGAGCCCCCCCCCCCCCCCGCCAATGTGGCTATGGCCAAGGGCGGATCCAGAAAACAATCTTTTTTTGGGGGGGAAACATTTTTTTTTTGCAATTTTTTGGGAAGGGGCAAACAATCTTTTTTGCTGAGTTTTGTGGGTGGGTGTAGGCCTACGCAGTGGCTGCCTTTTTGCGACGTCAGTTTAATTAATTTTTTTTGGGGGGGGGGGCATGGTTCCACTCCCCCCCCCCCCCCCCCCCTGGATCCGCCCTTGGCTATGGCGACATCAAAGGCGTTGCATTTGAATGTGACCTTTATGGGATGTATCGGTTTACCTGTGTTTAAAATGTGGCACATGGGAAGTGCGATCGATCGATGTATAGAAAACCGTTTTATCAACGTATAAAAGACTGATCGATGTTAAAGACCAATCGATGTGTTGCTTTGAGTTTATGCCACTTTTCGCGTTCCTTACGGATTCTCACCTGGGAAAACGTGCGCACAAATTAATGGGACGTCAGCATATCAGCAAATATTTAAGAAAAGAAACAGGTCCCATTACCATCATGTTGGCAACATTTTCTCCTGCTGTTAGTAATTCGAAAACCTTGCTCCTTTTTTACGGCATCAACGACCAATTTCCATAAGTACGGACCATAGGTTGTAATATACAAATGTATATGTGAAAACTCAGTGCTGTCGGGTGCCCGAAATCTCCCAAGTCCTAACCCCTTTAAAGTTTATGACAATATTGCTTGCAGCCCCCCCCCCCCCCCCCCCCCCCCGTAGATCCGCGCCTGATTGCTTGATTCTCTGAAATGTTTAATCCGTTGATAAAAGTTATTGGAAAGTTAGAAAAGTTGTTGTATTTTCATGTTATTTGTAGTTATATGTATATGTTAGTCATTTCGCTGTTGGTAATTTCGGCCTGTTTGTTTAAATTAGAAGTGGAATTTTTCTTTTCTTTTGAATTTCTTTTTGCATTACGTGAGCGCAGCGAAGATTTGGTCCCCACCGGCGCAAAAATACCTACCTAAAGATTCGCGTGTTATTTTGTTAGAAACGCAGAGTGATCGGGCAGACAAGTCATTCGCTCACTCAATTGGGATTACACAGTAAATACGTAAAATTACGCCCCTTATTCAAACAAGGCTACCAGAACTGCTATACTCTGTGGTACGGTCCCCTCCTAGTGTCGGCCTGTATCAGCTTGAGCCGCCGGGGATCAGCCAGCGGGGTCAGCCGAAGTGGATGGATAGACAACGACAGCTACTGGACGTTGGCTGGAACGTGACCAGTTGGGCCACTTTGAGCAAGAGCACCGCCAGACGAAAGGATGTACTCTAGGGGGAAGAGCTTTAATGTGTACATAGAGGCAATGGGGTGGGCCGAAGAGGACACCGATGCTGACGCGAAGAACAGTCACCGTCGAGAAGGCTCAAACTCTGCAGAAGAAATCAAGCAGATGAGAAGTCTACTGGAGGAACAACGCCAGCTTATCAAGGATCAACAGTCCCAGATCAATCAGCTTTTGAAAGCAACATCGGATAGTGTTAGACGGGAAACTTCGTCTCCATCTAACATTGCACAATCGAGAACTGCTCCAGCTTCGTCTAGTCAACTCAGACCCTTTTGTGATCACTGCCAGCAGAGAGGTCATCGTACTTCGAATTGCTTCAGGAAACAGCTTCTGGAGGCCCAAGCTGACCTTGCAGAGTATCGTAAAGGTGAAGCTGTCCGCAACACTGCTGAATGGTAGCAGAAGGCAGAGGAGACCTCAAAGACTCTGACGTCAAACTAGATCCTCCCACCGATAAGAACCCTCAACTGGGTAGGATCAAAATGGGTTCAACACACACTAATAATCCTAACCAGAGAGATCTTCAGGATCGTTTTGTTGGGGTATCCCCAACGCTGGAAGTAAGGATTGGAGGTGTTAAGGGGCAGTGCCTTGTGGACACAGGATCGATGGTGTCAACTGTAACCGAGGATTTTTTTCAGGAGATTCCTGAAACCTACGGGAACAACTCTTGTTACCGACGGTCTCTGGTTGTCCCTTACTTGCGCTACCGGATTGAACATCCCATATATTGGCTACCTTGAGCTGGACGTCGAAGTTGAAGGGGTCACCTTATCACAGATGGGTGTTATTGTTGTCAAAGACTCGGAAAACAAAGAACATTGTGAGCGGAAACGATTGGTCCCTATGGTCTTGGGTATGAAAATTATATCACCTGCCATCGCAAATGGAGTGAATATCGCCAACTGGGTTCAGTCGGGGAGAAACCAGAAGTCCTCGCTTGTGCATACTGTCGCTGGGGCATCGACATTTATTCCAGCACTATCTTGGGTCACTGTATTAGCTACAGGTAGAAGTACTGGAAGCCAGTTCTCAGCCACGAACAAGTTTCTCATAACACTAGTCTCAATTCTACGGTCACTAAGGTTACAGCTAGCGTCGAGTTAGGAATATTCATGTTTATCACGATAGGTATGATCTCTATATACTTTGTGTTGTATGGATTGATTAGTGGATCTATCTATCTATGGAACAGTAGGACTTGTTTTACTATTGTTGCTCATTGTGTTTTTCCCTTATAGATGTGGGGATGTAATTAATTTAGTAAGGCTTTACGTTGATTCATAAATCTCAACGGAAGTGCATCGTCTTCACCCTTTAACCTTAGGTCCTGAGAGTGAGTTACATATTGGCAGGTCTGTTTTTTTTGCATTGTTTTTTTTCTCAAAATTTTTGGGACGAATTGTCTCCTTTTTGAACCTAGTGATGATGTTCATGACTGAGTTTTTGCTCGACATTAGGGTTTTGCCCTGATCATGTTTGCATCCAGAAGGTTCACTTTTGGGAAAATTATCGCAAAATTAGACTGGCCAGTAATGTAAAGTTACTTTTAGACTTTGGCTATCGAGGTGAGGACGAATGGAGTTTGTAAATAAGTATAATTATTAGTGTTGATGTCTGTAACTAATTTTGGTGAAGTTAAAGAAGTACGTACATTGTTTTAGTCGATGTGATTATTTGACGCAAGTTTAACAATTATTGGTGTATATTTATCACGTAAAAAAACAAAAAACAAAACAGGTCGTTTAGGTGTTTAGGATTTAAGTGTTAGATTTATAAATGATACAGGTTTCAATGTTTTTGACTCTGTGGTGTGTGTAACCAACCGAATTCGCAAGCTGCGAATTCATTTGTTTACTTACAGAAGTTTAAATAGTTTAAAGTATTTGTAAAGTCCTCTTAGGAATGTCTAAATACTTTTTGGCCTTCCAGGAGCTCCCCTTATTTGGGAATAGGAATTTTTGTTGGCATTGTCACCGTGCCCAAGTGAAATGCCTGTGCTTAGTGGAGCATTCGGGTATATATGGTGCAGCGCGAATTCACGAGTCATTCTTGCACATGCCCTTCTGAGAGAAGGATCGACGTAGAGCGCTGTTCTTTCTTCGTTCTTTGCATTTCCTTAGTTTAGCCACATTGCTTTTTCCTCCGTTACACTTGTTGCTATTACTTTGCAATTACGAAGCCTCGTTTATAGCTGTATGTGGCTTCTGGTGGCCCTTTTTGTGCAGAAGTACCTTCCGGTGAGTCCAAATTTAAAACTAATCAAATTGTGTATGTTTTGTAGTGGCTGTACTTGGAGTATATTCACTATGAATTTTGCTGATATGTGCTGCCTCCAATAATGCTTTATTGTAGCTAATTATATCCTTATTGTTGTATGTTAAATAACCCCAATTCACAAAGTTTGGTTACTTAAGGTGTCTTCATTTTTAGTATAATACAAACTTTGTGAAAATTAACATGCTCACACGTACTCGTATCTATTAGTGTCATTGATCATTGTATTTCAGTAATCCATATCTGTGGCTATTTGTTGTGGTAGCTGTTGAGCCGGTACCCACCACCAGTCACTACTTCTCTGGCAGGTACACGATTATTAATTGGCATTACATATTTACCGTGTGTTTTGCCTCGCTTTAAGTCCACCTTTATGTACACTGAATAAGGATTCGTCAATATATATTTCCTGTTTATTGGTACTGGTCCATTTTGTTTGGATATTATATTGTAGCTGTACAGATTTGAATATTTCAAATGCTTTGCATGTTCATTTGTCAAATTGAAATCTTGTAATAATTGAAATCATACCATGAAAGTTTGTACTCATTATATTGTACATACTTGTTAAATATTTTCACTCGTAAGTAATATTATATTTGTTTTGTACACAGACTCCATCTGGTAGCCTTGTTATCCCCCTTGTAATGTTCCCATTATTTATAAGGCTTGTTAATACCCGGACTAATTTGTAAATATCCTGAAGTCTTTCAATTGTAAATCGGACGCCCTCACAAAATTATTTTTCACTTTTGTTGTTACGTTCCCAATTGAATAAACCATCTTGTGAGCGACCTGAAAATTAAGATTCCACCCGAGTTTTTTACTCCCTCCTCCCGTGTCCTTTGTTACAATTGATACAAAAAATTGACTGGAACGGGGCTTGAACCTGCGACCTCCGGACTGCCGTTTCGGTGCTCTACCAGCCCTATGTTGGCGCTTCCCCAAAATTAGTCAATATTTCGTTCGTTGGGCGCTATGGTCAGAAGCCATAAACCCGTAATTGCCATGTGGCCAGGGATCACGCCCAAAGTCACGATACATTAGCAATGTCAGGGGCGGATCTAGGTTTTAACTAAGGGGGGGGGGGGGGGGGGGGTTTACCTGAGGTGATTGGCCTACACACCCCAGCGTGCCGAATTTTCGACACCCGACACTGGTTATTTTTTATTTTTCAGCCCAAGGGGGGGGGGGGGGGGGGGTTAAACCCCCAAACCCCCCCCGTAGATCCGCCACTGAATGTTGCATAAACGTAATACTTTAACAATTTGCTTGTGTGTAGTGAAATGCTTCCGTTTTCAAGTTATATTAAATTCATTACACTTCCTTTAAAATATTGCCAAAGGCAATGTCTTACTAATTATGAAGATTGAAAACACACCATTTATTTGAACAGTTTTTAATTATTTTGATTTTGAGCAGAATTCGGTTGTATTTGATACCCGATGACGTCATCATGGCGCCATAGATATATGTACACCTTTGAATGGGTTGATGCTAAATCAAAGTTACAACTTTATACCATAAACCGTTTTGAAGAAAAGCCGCGGAGAGTATTGTACGATCACTGGATGAACAAGTTTTGTATACCTTTTCCCCCACACTGATACACTATTGGTTGATTTCTTGATTGGTTGATACAGTATCCGTTCTGTGATGATACATTATCGGTTAGAGTTTTTCCTACTACATTATCCGTCGACACGTGATACATTATCGGATAGAAATTCTACTACACTATCAGTCAATTTGTGATACATTATCGGTTGGTGATACATTATCCGTCGGTTACTACATTATCAGTTGTAACACTTGCATTGGATAAAGCATACCTGGCTCCTCATTTTGATGTATCACTTCGTTTGACATCCTGATGAATTATGGACACTGGGTTGGACCACACATTTGTTTTCACTTTTCAAATGAATTTTGAATGCAAGTTAATAAACAGATCCATTAGGCCCCGCCCATTGACGCACTGACCAATCACAGCCACGCGCGCCCCACACGTCAATCACCATGGTCACCGCTGTGATCGGTCAGTAGTATGGGAGGAGCAGCTTGGACCACCGTAGGTGGTGCCCCTCTGAGGGTGGTGTTGTTGGTGCAGGTGGTGTTGGTGGTGCACCCTCCCACCTCCCTGCTAGCCTCCATCGAAAGTGGTGTGGGAATCGATTAGACCGGATTGGGGAATCGATTAGACCGGATTGGGGAATCGATTAGAACGGATTGGGGAATCGATAAGAAATTAAAACGCTGTTTGGGTAAATTGAAGAAATGCTTAATTCTGATTGGTTGATTTAAATAATAGGTTCGATGGTGATTGGTTGATTTGAATTATATGTTTGATGCTGATTGGTGAATTAAAATAATATTTGATCAGAGTTTAGTTTGTTGTTTTGGTAGGTTGGGAAATAAGTAGTCTGTTTGTTGAAATATAGACGACGTAGGGGGGTTGGGGGGTACTGGGGTGTCATGGACAGACTCGGGAAAATTTCAGAGGGATCGATGGATAGATGACGACATGGCTGGATAAATAAAAATACGACACGGGTGCCTAAAACCAACGGGCAATATACATTTTCAGTATTTTATTTGGACACACTCAATTTCAAATACAAAGAATAAACAATAAACATAAGTCTACCTACAACTGAAAATGAAGAAAACAAAATTATTTCAACTAATTATAACAACACTATTTTAAGGTTTTTAATAAAGCTCTTGCAATTTGTCTTCCAATAAATTCTTCGTCATACACCGATGTGTTTACACGAGGAAAGTGCTTCCTAATAAATTCATTAACGAGTACATCGTTGTCTCTTTTATCCGAAGAAAATAAGAGCGCAATTTTGGTCATGTCTAATCCCCGGCAGCGTTGTAGCAGGTAGAAGATGGAATATTGTCCACAAACGGCTGACAATGGGCCCTGCAGGGATCGGCAGTTGTAGTGGGTGCACGTCACGTTTTTCTGGAGGAATTGCTTGACCTGGGGTAGCTTCGCTGGTTGTCCGTAGGAGTCGAAATATTCGCCCACTCCGTCTCCCGTGATGTAAATGGCCACCCAATGTTGTCCGGGTTTCGTGGACGGGTCGGTGTTGAAAACGAGGGCGCTCGGCCGGGGGACGTGGCTCTTGGGTAGCTGATCGAGGGCAAAGACCCCTCTGAAGTAATGTTTGGTAAAGCGATCATTTTTCAAAATGTGGCTGATTTCATAACTATCCATGCTGCCGATGCACGCTTCAACTGGCGTAGTCAAAGATGACGTTGCGAGCCTGGTCAATTTCTATGATGTTGTTGAACTCGGCGTAGATGATGACGTTGATGGTTTCATCCAGTGGCTGAGCAAAGTGCAGGTCCAGTCGCAGGTTGCCACGCTTCACGAGATTGAAGTGTCCTCCCACGGACAAGTCGGGACTCAGATCGAACGCAAACAGTGTGTACCCTGCGGCGTAGTCATCACGAGTGATGCTGTTGCCTTCGTCTTGGTACATTTTATCCGTACCGGAGAAGAGGGTCTGATAGGCTCTGATGAAATTTTTACCCGGTTCGGTAAATTTAGGTTTCAGTGGAGAATAAGGTATTTGTTCCCCGTCAACGTGTACCGTCAAAAAGTTGATATCCATGTGCTGAAAATTGAAGGGGTTCTTTCCGTACCGACCGTTGAACGCTTCGTTGGTCACGCACCCCACCACGATGCGGTTTGGTAGCTGTCCGAGAAACACGTGGTCCTGGGTGAGGGAGAGGTTACCGCGGGGCACGGATACCATCTTGCACAGATTGCGCTTGACGGGGTATTTGGCGGTACCTTTCTCCAAAGCCTTTATGTGCCCCAGCATGACGGCCGAACTGACTTTGACTTTTCTGACAAATACGGACGCGTCTTTGATGACCACTTTGTAGGTGGGGTTGGCCCCGGACGCCATGAGGCAGAAGGCGTCGCTGCTGCGGATCAGTTTCAGTTTCAAATCTACGCCGTTCAACATGTGCTTGTCCTGGAAGAAAATGTCGCTGTGTATCGGTCCGATCATGTCCACCACGCTGCTGTTTTTTGTAAACTTGTATCTGTTCTTCAGGCCGAGATTGGCCGCGTCGTCTTCCGCCTGTGGGTCCGCACTGTCCATCCTGCCGGCGGTGTCTTTGTAAAACAAAGCGGTGGTAAGCTGGGATTGCTTAGCATCACCGCCATAGCTGAGTAGCGATTCAAGCATTGCGCGATAGGGGTAGGTAGGTGTGGAAGGGGAAATCAACCGATCGTTCAAACTCACATCAATCTGGCTGAATAGGGATTGTAGAAATAAATTGACTGGACCCACGTGGTCGGCATCTGTCAGGTTAGAGCCGTCTGCTTTGGTGACTTTTGCTCTGATATACAGCTGCGTTTGGTTCAAATCCATGTATTCTTCTCCGGATCCAGGCACGAAGAATTCTACCGGTCCCCCATCCGAAATGGTAGAAATGGGATGAAATTCCTCCCACTGTCCTTTTTCGATACTAGTTTGTGTGGGTGGGACAGAAAAAATGTCCAGTTCGGATTTAGTGCATTCGCACGAGTTATTGTGCAACAGCGACATGATGACGGTTGTAGGTTAGCGCGTAAAGCACTTAATCAAATATATCCTTTGATCTTTTCGATCTCCTGCTGGACGAGGAAGTGGCACGTCTGCCGTTTGCTTTCCTTTTTATACCACGTCGTTGGCCTTGTGAAAACCGGGTATTCACACCGCTCAGGGCCGTGTGGACCATATTGCGTCCAGCGTGCCCAATTCTGTCTTTGGCCGCCGATTTGATACTTTTGCCCTCCAGTGCATCTTGCGCAATACCTACACCGGTCCTTAGAGCTTCGCGACCCAATGTCTTGGCTCCTTGTTTGATCAGGGGCATGGCCGAGCGGAAAAGTCCGCCTAAAATGCCCCCAAGACCGTATCCCTTCTGACTTCTTGGTCCAGTGAACACCGGATGACCACGCCCCACTTGTCCGACGTAGTAATCTTCGTAGTGCTTGCTGTTGGGTAGATAATGGCTCCTCATGATGATCAGTTAAAGTAGGACGAGCGACTTTTTCTAAAGTGAAGTTTCACAATGACTCTTCCGCTCACAAATGGAATAGGTTGGCCCGTGCCGTCCCTTATATCTATTTCGATCGTGTCTATCAACTTGTGTTTCAGGGGGATATAATGAGGACTGTCGTAGGTTTTTGTAACGGTTTTTCCATACTTCCCATCCACATTCACGATACGTAATAAGGGTGCACGCGTGTCTCCCACGGTGTGGTACTCGACAATATTGGAGTAGATGAATAATGAATAAAATTGCTGCAGGTCCACTACTCTCGTGCTCTTTTCGGTACCTGTCACGACCACACCCTCGTCAAAGCCAAGCAGGTTCGCTAGACGACCTAGCAACTTAAGATACACACTGCTACCCGTTTTTATTATGACTTTTTGAATATATTTGTTGTAAGTAAATCGGACTAGATTCCCATGCTCGATGGGAGGTACAAAACTCTCGAATAAGTCTTCAGGTGTCGGGTAGTACCCCTCCGGTATGCGGTGCATGTGAAGTTCGGAATTAGAGCCCTCGGCCGAGCACGCCAGTGAGTTGTCTCCTTCAGTCACGTTCAACCAGCGGTGAGGGTAAGTAACTTCAGCCAGTGCCACTTCCCACTCTCCTTCGAATGATAGGGGTGTGGGTAAATTGACAAAGAAATGGCTCAATGTGTTGTTGGGGTGACTGTCCATCGAACTGTTGCTAGGGAGTGTGACGTAAAATGAGTCCGCCATGGTGAAGCTTAGGCGCACTGTGTGGACAAAATTACGATGCCGTTGGAGTTTTATAATTTGCGCAGACTCGTTACCCAACTGTTAAACTTGTCCGGGTAGCCCATCCACTTGACAAAGTACTCCGTTTTCCCTCGTTTTTTTTGCGTCTGTAGTACCTTCTCCACGCGGTACAGATCGTCCAATTTAATCACTCGTTGAAGTTCTTGTTCGTAGAACGTACCGTCCAACTCGTCTCCATCATAATCTTTCAACTTGTACACGGGAGGCTGGCGCGGGACTCGAGCGCTGACCGTGAACAATTCGGTGGTCCAACTTGGAAGATAGCCTTTCCTAAACGGTCTGGTTGTCATACTAATGCGCACCGTATCCCCCACGCTGAACTTGAAGGAAGTAGATTTGACTGCAGTCCCGGTATCGCTGTACAGGGTTTTCCAAATACTTTCGGCATTTTCACTGTTGACCGTGACCGGGGCGGTCTTTATACTTCTGGGTGTGTGTGTGTGTGTGTGTGTGAGTGGTTTAGGCTATATGAGAGAGGACTTGGGACAATGGGGGGGGGGGAGGGGGGGTAGAGATCACAATGACACCGAGGACTTGGGCCGAATCCTCGGGAAAATTTCATGGGAACTAAAAGCCTATAAAATTGTAAACATTTTGATAATTTTCTCATTTGGTCAGATGGATGCGCGACTGAAACACCCCTTTACGGGTATAATTGCAGGCCCAACTGGTTCTGGTAAAACTCAATTTGTTAAACGCTTGCTTAGTTCACCTGGGAATAGTATAATTGAACCACCCCCAACTAATATAATTTGGTGTTTCGGGGAATACCAAGATGTGTACGACCATCTGGCTAGTCTGGTGCCTCAGATACGATTTGTGGAGGGGTTTGCCGCTGATTTACTTCAGTCCCTGGACCGAACACAAAGAAACCTGGTTGTGATAGACGATCTCATGTCGCAAAGTAGTAATAACGCCAAGGTGACTGAACTTTTCACCAAAGGAAGTCACCACAGAAACCTTTCGGTTATTCTTATATTACAAAACTTATTTTATCAGGGAAAAGAAATGAGAACGATAAGTTTAAATTCTCATTACATGGTCCTCTTTAAAAATCCGAGAGATGCTTCCCAAATTACCCACATATCAAGACAGATTTACCCCAGCAAGTCCAAGTATATGATGGAGGCCTACCGCGATGCTACCTCTTCGTCGATTTGAAACCAGACACTGAAGAAAATATGAGACTTAGAACGAATATTTTTCCGGGTGAATATCCAATTGTTTATATTTCAAAGGTATAAATGACGAAGTTGGGGCTGATCATCAATCATTTGAAGATGTCGAGGCGTGTGCATCACAACGCTCCCTACCTCCACGTGTTGGCCAAGGGAAGCGACAAACAACGCCAGGGTGTGCTCCAAGGAGCGAACAAAGAATTGATACATTGTTTATGTGAGTGCGCCCTCAACGTCCTTAATGGTAATATACCTCTTAAACCGTCTGAAAGGAAAAGATTGATGAGATATAAACGTCACATGCGCGTTCTCAGTAATAAGAAGATTGGCGTTCAAAAGAAGAAGAAAGCATTACGTCAAAAAGGAGGATTTCTCGGTGCTTTACTCACTCCAGTATTGAGCGCCCTTGGTGGATTGCTGTTTAAATAAACATGGAGCACACCAGGAAAATGGTTCTTGTACCTCAAGAAACTTTGACAAAACTACAATCAACCAGACGATTGGAACAAACACCAACCACGCGCGTTGTACATAGTTTGGATGGTGAGATGAGGGAGCTCTTGGAACGACAAGATCTTTCAGACGAGGATAAAATTAAACTGTACCACCAGACACTGTACCGGTACATGAACCTGAATAAACAGAGAATGACACCACTGAGCATGACCTTAGAGACCCAGAAGGAAAAAGGTCATCCACCTAAACTTAAGGTGATGACGGACGTGGAGCACGGGCCACCAAAATTGGAGAAGGAACCCGGCTTTGGCGATACCTCCAAAGTAAAGGTGCGCTTTCATAAAGAACCGGCAGAGGAGGAAGAATACCACCTGCCCCAGCTGTTTGCTGAAGCATCCCATCTGAAAACTACGCCCAAAACAAGGAAAAAGAGAAGTAAAAAAGCACCAAGTTCGAAGCCCAAATGGAGTCCATATTAACACGAACACTACCCTCAACTTTATCATTTGAGTCTTTACCCACCATGGAGTGTTGTCAACCAAAACCAGGCTGTGGATTTAAACGGCTTGCTAGAAAAATTCGTTGTTGGTGCGTTTGCTGTCGCAGTAGCGTCATAATAGAAAACACAGATTTCAGTGATGGCACAGCACGACACGTACCTGAAACAAGTGTACTTCGACCCCCAAAATCCTGCCGCGTTTGGTGGTGTGGAGGCTGTCTACCGTGCTGCCCGAAAAGACGGCATCAACATCAACCGGAAGAAGATCAAATCCTGGTTAAGTAAGCAACCGACATACACGCTACATAAACCGATACGTAGACATTTTCAGTGCAACAGAGTCATCGTGGGTGGCATTGACCAGCAGTGGCAGGCGGATCTGGTGGATATGAGGTCGGTCAGTCGGTTTAATGAAAACTACAACTATTTGCTGACGTGTATCGACGTATTGTCCAAATACGCATGGGCGATTCCACTGAAAAATAAAACCGGCACATCGCTCATTGAAGGTTTTAACAAAATCTTACAAAGTGGGCGGAAGCCCAAAATGCTACAGACCGATAAAGGCACCGAGTTCACCAATCGCCAATTCCAGTCCTTTCTCAAGAAAAACAAAATCGGGTTCTTCACTACTCAAAATGAAACAAAAGCCAGCGTGGTGGAGAGATTCAACAGGACGCTGAAGACAAAGATGTACAAATATTTCACGGCCACCAACAGCAACGTTTACGTCAAGGCATTACCGAAATTAATGACCGCGTACAATCACGCTTTTCACAGAAGTATAAAGACCGCCCCGGTCACGGTCAACAGTGAAAATGCCGAAAGTATTTGGAAAACCCTGTACAGCGATACCGGGACTGCAGTCAAATCTACTTCCTTCAAGTTCAGCGTGGGGGATACGGTGCGCATTAGTATGACAACCAGACCGTTTAGGAAAGGCTATCTTCCAAGTTGGACCACCGAATTGTTCACGGTCAGCGCTCGAGTCCCGCGCCAGCCTCCCGTGTACAAGTTGAAAGATTATGATGGAGACGAGTTGGACGGTACGTTCTACGAACAAGAACTTCAACGAGTGATTAAATTGGACGATCTGTACCGCGTGGAGAAGGTACTACAGACGCGAAAAAAACGAGGGAAAACGGAGTACTTTGTCAAGTGGATGGGCTACCCGGACAAGTTTAACAGTTGGGTAACGAGTCTGCGCAAATTATAAAACTCCAACGGCATCGTAATTTTGTCCACACAGTGCGCCTAAGCTTCACCATGGCGGACTCATTTTACGTCACACTCCCTAGCAACAGTTCGATGGACAGTCACCCCAACAACACATTGAGCCATTTCTTTGTCAATTTACCCACACCCCTATCATTCGAAGGAGAGTGGGAAGTGGCACTGGCTGAAGTTACTTACCCTCACCGCTGGTTGAACGTGACTGAAGGAGACAACTCACTGGCGTGCTCGGCCGAGGGCTCTAATTCCGAACTTCACATGCACCGCATACCGGAGGGGTACTACCCGACACCTGAAGACTTATTCGAGAGTTTTGTACCTCCCATCGAGCATGGGAATCTAGTCCGATTTACTTACAACAAATATATTCAAAAAGTCATAATAAAGACGGGTAGCAGTGTGTATCTTAAGTTGCTAGGTCGTCTAGCGAACCTGCTTGGCTTTGACGAGGGTGTGGTCGTGACAGGTACCGAAAAGAGCACGAGAGTAGTGGACCTGCAGCAATTTTATTCATTATTCATCTACTCCAATATTGTCGAGTACCACACCGTGGGAGACACGCGTGCACCCTTATTACGTATCGTGAATGTGGATGGGAAGTATGGAAAAACCGTTACAAAAACCTACGACAGTCCTCATTATATCCCCCTGAAACACAAGTTGATAGACACGATCGAAATAGATATAAGGGACGGCACGGGCCAACCTATTCCATTTGTGAGCGGAAGAGTCATTGTGAAACTTCACTTTAGAAAAAGTCGCTCGTCCTACTTTAACTGATCATCATGAGGAGCCATTATCTACCCAACAGCAAGCACTACGAAGATTACTACGTCGGACAAGTGGGGCGTGGTCATCCGGTGTTCACTGGACCGAGAAGTCAGAAGGGATACGGTCTTGGGGGCATTTTAGGCGGACTTTTCCGCTCGGCCATGCCCCTGATCAAACAAGGAGCCAAGACATTAGGTCGCGAAGCTCTAAGGACCGGTGTAGGTATTGCGCAAGATGCACTGGAGGGCAAAAGTATCAAATCGGCGGCCAAAGACAGAATTGGGCACGCTGGACGCAATATGGTCCACACGGCCCTGAGCGGTGTGAATACCCGGTTTTCACAAGGCCAACGACGTGGTATAAAAAGGAAAGCAAACGGCAGACGTGCCACTTCCTCGTCCAGCAGGAGATCGAAAAGATCAAAGGATATATTTGATTAAGTGCTTTACGCGCTAACCTACAACCGTCATCATGTCGCTGTTGCACAATAACTCGTGCGAATGCACTAAATCCGAACTGGACATTTTTTCTGTCCCACCCACACAAACTAGTATCGAAAAAGGACAGTGGGAGGAATTTCATCCCATTTCTACCATTTCGGATGGGGGACCGGTAGAATTCTTCGTGCCTGGATCCGGAGAAGAATACATGGATTTGAACCAAACGCAGCTGTATATCAGAGCAAAAGTCACCAAAGCAGACGGCTCTAACCTGACAGATGCCGACCACGTGGGTCCAGTCAATTTATTTCTACAATCCCTATTCAGCCAGATTGATGTGAGTTTGAACGATCGGTTGATTTCCCCTTCCACACCTACCTACCCCTATCGCGCAATGCTTGAATCGCTACTCAGCTATGGCGGTGATGCTAAGCAATCCCAGCTTACCACCGCTTTGTTTTACAAAGACACCGCCGGCAGGATGGACAGTGCGGACCCACAGGCGGAAGACGACGCGGCCAATCTCGGCCTGAAGAACAGATACAAGTTTACAAAAAACAGCAGCGTGGTGGACATGATCGGACCGATACACAGCGACATTTTCTTCCAGGACAAGCACATGTTGAACGGCGTAGATTTGAAACTGAAACTGATCCGCAGCAGCGACGCCTTCTGCCTCATGGCGTCCGGGGCCAACCCCACCTACAAAGTGGTCATCAAAGACGCGTCCGTATTTGTCAGAAAAGTCAAAGTCAGTTCGGCCGTCATGCTGGGGCACATAAAGGCTTTGGAGAAAGGTACCGCCAAATACCCCGTCAAGCGCAATCTGTGCAAGATGGTATCCGTGCCCCGCGGTAACCTCTCCCTCACCCAGGACCACGTGTTTCTCGGACAGCTACCAAACCGCATCGTGGTGGGGTGCGTGACCAACGAAGCGTTCAACGGTCGGTACGGAAAGAACCCCTTCAATTTTCAGCACATGGATATCAACTTTTTGACGGTACACGTTGACGGGGAACAAATACCTTATTCTCCACTGAAACCTAAATTTACCGAACCGGGTAAAAATTTCATCAGAGCCTATCAGACCCTCTTCTCCGGTACGGATAAAATGTACCAAGACGAAGGCAACAGCATCACTCGTGATGACTACGCCGCAGGGTACACACTGTTTGCGTTCGATCTGAGTCCCGACTTGTCCGTGGGAGGACACTTCAATCTCGTGAAGCGTGGCAACCTGCGACTGGACCTGCACTTTGCTCAGCCACTGGATGAAACCATCAACGTCATCATCTACGCCGAGTTCAACAACATCATAGAAATTGACCAGGCTCGCAACGTCATCTTTGACTACGCCAGTTGAAGCGTGCATCGGCAGCATGGATAGTTATGAAATCAGCCACATTTTGAAAAATGATCGCTTTACCAAACATTACTTCAGAGGGGTCTTTGCCCTCGATCAGCTACCCAAGAGCCACGTCCCCCGGCCGAGCGCCCTCGTTTTCAACACCGACCCGTCCACGAAACCCGGACAACATTGGGTGGCCATTTACATCACGGGAGACGGAGTGGGCGAATATTTCGACTCCTACGGACAACCAGCGAAGCTACCCCAGGTCAAGCAATTCCTCCAGAAAAACGTGACGTGCACCCACTACAACTGCCGATCCCTGCAGGGCCCATTGTCAGCCGTTTGTGGACAATATTCCATCTTCTACCTGCTACAACGCTGCCGGGGATTAGACATGACCAAAATTGCGCTCTTATTTTCTTCGGATAAAAGAGACAACGATGTACTCGTTAATGAATTTATTAGGAAGCACTTTCCTCGTGTAAACACATCGGTGTATGACGAAGAATTTATTGGAAGACAAATTGCAAGAGCTTTATTAAAAACCTTAAAATAGTGTTGTTATAATTAGTTGAAATAATTTTGTTTTCTTCATTTTCAGTTGTAGGTAGACTTATGTTTATTGTTTATTCTTTGTATTTGAAATTGAGTGTGTCCAAATAAAATACTGAAAATGTATATTGCCCGTTGGTTTTAGGCACCCGTGTCGTATTTTTATTTATCCAGCCATGTCGTCATCTATCCATCGATCCCTCTGAAATTTTCCCGAGTCTGTCCATGACACCCCAGTACCCCCCAACCCCCCTACGTCGTCTATATTTCAACAAACAGACTACTTATTTCCCAACCTACCAAAACAACAAACTAAACTCTGATCAAATATTATTTTAATTCACCAATCAGCATCAAACATATAATTCAAATCAACCAATCACCATCGAACCTATTATTTAAATCAACCAATCAGAATTAAGCATTTCTTCAATTTACCCAAACAGCGTTTTAATTTCTTATCGATTCCCCAATCCGTTCTAATCGATTCCCCAATCCGGTCTAATCGATTCCCCAATCCGGTCTAATCGATTCCCACACCACTTTCGATGGAGGCTAGCAGGGAGGTGGGAGGGTGCACCACCAACACCACCTGCACCAACAACACCACCCTCAGAGGGGCACCACCTACGGTGGTCCAAGCTGCTCCTCCCATACTACTTCGGTCAATACGACAAGGGGGGGTGGGGCTAACTGGATCAGTCTATCATGGGCCCAATTCCATGGAACTGCTTAGCACTTAAATATAGCTCAGCAGATTTTCTCGCTAACCTAAAAGACCGCTGAGAATCAGACACAATCAATGCACGTCACATAAAGGTTGAGCTATAGTGACCTGCGAGGTAATTAATAGATCTATGAAATTGGACCCTGGTGGTGAAACGATAAAACAAAATTTCATAAATACTGCCCGAAAATACCAACAGAGTTTACATTCTATGAAGGATTTTTATACCTAAAACCAATTCCCGTTCCCTCTTCCGCTCAGACCGATTACAATGTAGAAAGCCACTATAATGAACATCAAAGGATCCACTTATCTTGAAAATGACAGCACATGCACCAGGTGCAATGATTTCACAGGATTCTTGAGACTATTATTTACTTACATACAGTCAAGTAAGGTGTTTTATAATAAATCAGCAGTATTGTTTTTTTATGTTTGCAAATGTTATGTATTACCTTTACATATCCTACAGCTGGTACATTGAGTGTTTTCCATACGTAAGGAACCCGACATAAACTCAAGTGCATTCAGAGTTGGCTTGACTGTATCAGTTTACGATGATATACCTGCAATGCATTGATTCTGTATCTTATAGATTGACACCAGAATATATACTACACGTAACATATTGTCTGCAATACACCACAATGTTCATATTAAAGATTTCTGGACACCTGCAAAATGTCCTATCACCAGGGCGGTAACTGGGAGGGGCTCGTAGAAGATAGGGATCGATCACCCTGTGGAAAAGGTTGAGAGGAAACGGCTCAGCGTTGGAATCTACCTCCATCGTCGCTGTCAATAGTCAGGTCCCGTTTACCGGCAATTTCGCCGAGGATATGATTCACTACAGGACCGACAAGTTTTGAAAGAACTTTGAATAGAAAGCGTTTTTCGGCCTGCAAGATATAAACAACACAAAGGAAAAGAATTTAGGAAACATCAGCATCTTTGAAAAAACAAACTGCGTTGTATATCTATCGACTGGAATAATATTTCCAAGTTAGATAAACTCATCTTTGGAAAAGGAACCCAGTTATTCCTGCAACGGACTTAAACGGACACACTGTCTTGGTGTTGCTGAACTGGACTTTAAAACGCTTTCGTCCTAAACTTGCTATGGTTGGAAACATCATTAAAAACTGAAATACAAAGGTGACACGACCGTCCCTTGAAAATACACCGTTTGTTGGAAATCATTGACGAAAATTATCTTCGAGACGAAAGTTCGGTTCAGATAGGTCGGACCGTTGGAAACCGAATAGTATTTTCGTGAATTAAGTTTAGACAAACGACGAATTTTCAAGGAATGGTCGTGTACATTAACCATAGCAAGTTTAGGATGAATGTTTGTGCCGCTTCCAGCAGGTGCGGCGGAACACTTTTGAAAGTGGTGGGGGGGGGGGGGGACAGTGCCGGCTGCTGCGCTTTTCTATATATATATATATATATATATATATATATATATATATATATATATATATATATATATACTGACCTTTTCCAGCATAAGGCGACCGGTCACCGTATTTCTATGGGCTTAGGGCGACCGACCGGCTTAGGGCGACCGATTACCGGTCGCCTTAAGGTAAAAGCAATAGGAAGAGATAGGGTTAGGTTACATATATTTTAATGCAGAATGCCCATAGACCGGTCGCCCTATGCTGGAAAAGGGCGTTATATATATATATATATATATATATATATATATATATATATATATACTGACGTTTTCCAGCATAAGGCGACCGGTCGCCGTATTTCTATGGGCATGGGGCGACCGACCGGCTTGGGGCGACCGATTACCGGTCGCCTTAAGGTAAAAGCAATAGGAAGAGATAGGGTTAGGTTACATATATTTTAATGCAGAATGCCCATAGACCGGTCGCCCTATGCTGGAAAAGGGCGTTATATATATATATATATATATATATATGTCTTGTGTGGAACTGCCAAAAGTGGGAGGGGGAATGGCCCCTGCCACCCTTGTTCCACCGCTTATGGTCTCCAAGACAATGTTTTCCTTTAAATAGAACTCGCGTCGAAATTATTATTGCTGCACCCGCAATGAAGACAATACACGCGCTTGAATCTATGATTCCTATATCTAGGCCCGACTCGACGGAAACTCGAACCCGAGCTATCATTACTGCTGCCGACCTGTACAAGATATATGACTCAGTATTGGTAGAGCTGACGACACGGTTACAGTCAGTGTTCATAATTTGTGGGATTCAATATACACATGAAATACCAAAGTTGTGAATATTTCACACTACTCCTTCATTCGAGCCAAAATGTGCAGGTTCGCTTATTTGGATGGCTGATCGAGATCAGAATTATTAGCAACAGTATCGTTGGGGTTTTTAGAAACAAGTTTTTCTCGAAGATGACAGCATTTCAGATGGAAATATTTCTCAGTAGGATTAGCACAGGCAGCTATTTTATAAACAGAGAGCTTTCACATTGCTAATAATGAATTTGTTACCAACCCTATATCATACCTTGAAGAAAACCTGCAACCAAACTACCGTTCCTGCAAGCCTTCTTTATATTAAACAAATCAAAAATATTAAAGCGGAAACAAATGTGTGTAAAGTGGGGATTAATTAAAGAAGGCTTTACAGAATTTCTTTACAGCTGCAATGCCCGTTCTGTCGCTGAAAATTTCAATTCAAGGAATTTCCTCCTACAAACGAATAATGGAGGAAAACTATTTTTAATGGTCTTAACTGTTCCGCTCCTATTGCAAAAATTGAAACCTAATTAGTTGTGTTACTTATCTTCAATCGATTTTTTGTGGGGTAATGTCTCATTGAAAAGTTCATAATTTACCAAACGCTAACAATTAGCAAATAGAAAGGCACCTACGCCGCATCTTTAACTATATACGGAGCCTGCTCTCACCTTCTTCTCAGGAATGTCGAGCTGTTCATCTTCTTTGCTGACAACCAACGAAGCGCAAAATACCAGCACGAGCAGCTTCCCCAGCAGTGAGGTCGTCATTTTGTTAGGGCGACTGAGAGGCCTGGGACAATAAAACCCTTCTTTGTTTTAGTTGTTGCGACTGAGTTTTCTGTCTACCGAACGTGCCTACGTTTTCGTCTCCTTCGAATTCTCGGCGATGGCGAACTGTAAGTGATAGGCACTGTCGCTGCCTTTATACTTTTCAAGCGCGGCCCTGCTTTGTATTGTATACACAGGTCACTTGTTTTCAATGGACAATAGCATTTGTCGTCATGGATAGCACAGTGCATTGATGCTAATGATAATTTGCATATGCTAATTCAAGCAAACTAGTCAAGCAGTGACGTAAATTCGTGTGGGCGGGGTCTTGCATGTGCAATGAGCCCGTATTTTCATAGTGACTAAAATTCACGCAACACCTCGTCACTGACACCACGAAGTAACACCCGAGTTAAGTTGAGTGCGCGCCACGCGCGCGTATTTTAGAGAATCGAGTAATCTTCGTTTTCACGAAGTAACACCCAAGTACACCGTCGCTCATTCGGTACATTTTCGGTTCTACGGACTAACATCCATCTTTATTTCGCCAGTTCGAAGGTTTTTTATTACTTTTTTGTGTAACCCAACAAGAATACAAATGAAGTAAATTACTGTCAACCTTTTCGAAGCGTTTTTTTCCGCATTGTATTTCCGCAACAAGCTTTATATTTTGTGAAGTCAAAAATCGTGACGTCACTGTCCGAAGTACCCCCATCCTCCGGGATTTACGCCCATGTTACCCAAACTCGGGTCATTGATCGTCTCTTCTATAAGTGAGAGGTGATTTCAACTGGATCCAGACGTATTTAATTATACAGATTAGCTATCTCTTTCTCAGAGAAAGAAAGAAATAAGAAACCACAGTTTGATAATTTTTCAACTGTTGGATGATGCACTTTTGAAGGCTGCGATATTACAATCGATGATTTTTTTTTGGGGGGGGTTTGAATGAATAAATTAATTATATTCATTCGCGTAACCTCGGTATTAATGAAATCACGACAATAAAGTTAATTTGAGTGTTCTTGACGCACGGTGTGACAATGTCCATTAAGTTTTACAACTAATCAAGCACTGATAATATTCATATCTATACACACAATCTGAAATAGTATAGAGGAATTTCATATTAGCACTGTCTGCGCACAAAAACAGTGCGATTCAACAAATTCATTCCTGCATGAATGAATCGCGCCATAAATGGCATGAGCACGTTTAACATAGGTAGCTGTTTACTTAGCACTGAGAGCATCTTTTACAAACCCGCAGATCGATGTAGTTTCGTCAATTTGGAATTCGTCTATACGTTTATAGCCTTGGAGCCAGCAATATATTAATTTATTCTAACTAACGCATGGACTGACCATCGGTTATGTTGTTGATAAAAGTGCATTTGTATACAGAATAGTGCATGTGAATAATTTGAGAGACAGGACTGCTTTTGATAAGGAAAGGTTAAACAGGGGCGGATCCAGGAATTTTTGCAGGGGGGTTTCTGAAATTTGCCTAGAAAAGTGACTCCCAAAATGTTCCGCCTGCAAAAAAAAAATGACAAGCTGGGGGGGGGGGGGGGGGGGGGTCCATATACAATTTCTGACCGTTGGTGGCGCCATTTAACCTCTGTTTTGTTCTCACCCATAGGCAAAATAAAACCTGTATTTGCAAGGCGTAGGCCGCTACAAGCAAAAGCAAAACATAAATAAAAAAATAAAAAATAAACAACGAGCGGGAGGGGGGGGGGGTTCGACTCCCCCCTGTTAAATTTTGGCAAAACGGTAAGCCAAAATCAGTGTTATAGCTCACATACAATCAAGTACACTCTAAAAACACCCAGGTCAGATTTGACCCGGAATGGGTCATATCTGACCCGGAATCCGGGTTCTATTTGGTACAACCCTTTCTGGGTCAAAATGACCCGGAAAGTTGGGTCGAGCCATATTGACCCAGAACCGGGTCAGAGGTGCTGACCCATTTCCGGGTCAAAACTGGTGGTTCCGGGTCATATCTGACCCGGAATCCGGGTTCAATTTGGTACAACCCCTTCCGGGTCAAAATGACCTGTTGACCCGGAAAAGGGTCATAAGAGCTGATCCATTTCTGGGTCATATATAGTGTTTCTAGTGGGGTCACATGCACTGACCCATTTCAACCAGCCTTTTTGACAGTAATACATGAATACTTCAGGCGCAAAAGCCGCTAAACGCCACTTCCCAGAAAAGAAATGAGATAACGATGTCAAGTGAAAGCGCTTTCACTTGATATCGTGTATCTCATTTTTCTGGGAAGTGGCTTTTAGAGGCTTTTGCACCTGAAGTCTTCACATGTACATGACACAATGAAATGTTTACTGGGCCATGAAATAAGCATGTGTTCAATGGGCATTGGCTGCAAAATTGACCTGTACAATTACACACGAAACAGTCAAAAAATTAAGTTTTGATGAGCCAAGAACACATGCTTACCTTTGGTTAGGAATTTTACATATACAGAACTACCTGAAAGAAAATACTGACCAGCATTGCTTAATGGCTCTGAAATGTGGCTTTAATTGTGTTTGCTTGTTTTCTATTATTGTTAACCAGTTCAGACTGGGTTTATTTTGACATTGCCGGACCCAGCCGCGGGATTATTTTTCACCGGCCTGGGTGCCAGACATGTTCAGGCCATCATCTGCGGGAATTCACACCCCGATGTTTCCTGCCTCGCTCGGTGCAAGCGTGTTGCTGACAGATATTCCCAACCTCGAACTTGACTACCCACATATTTTCTTAAAAGAGAAAGACGGAAATCTGCACACATGTGGCTATAGATGATGTGTCTGTCCAGTGACGTCATGCCCATCAGTCACCTGAATGTTGATTGCTGAAACAAAAGTTCCATCACATTGACTCAAATCGTAACATATAGTCTGCATGTATGATTACGCCCCCTCCCAATAAACACAGTGCGCATGCACAATAAAGACAACAAGGTCCTGACCTACATTGTACACTATAAGAAGTCGCAACACGAATGCCACACTAACCAGAAACTCCACGCACTCTGGCAGATCTCAAAGAGCAAAATACAAACTGCATAATAGATTGAGTCTGCTTGAGTATGGCAAGGAGAATCAATACAAGTCAAAAACACAACAAAACGAACGAAGCCAAGAAAAGATCTGTCTGTTCCCGCAAACTCAACAGAAAGCGGAAACATGTGACAAGGACGAAACTCTCTTGAGCATTAGGCATTATGCATTAGGCCTATGTGAAAAACCTATCGGACATTAAGCTCTCATACATTGAACTAATTGCACTGGGTAGGGGTTTGAATTTTATTCCAACCCCAAAAACCAAAGAGATCTACCATCCTTCGCCATTCCCAATCTTTTCTTCAGAAAGATGAGATTACGATTAAAAATGGCAGGGAGAGTAAGATCTGTTAGCTCACATCCTTTCAAACTTCCCTTAACTTGGAATCCCCAACCTACCTTCAACTTATATCTAGAATCATACATTGAAGGTGCATTGGAGGAATTATCCAGAGTAAAAATAGAAAATGTCCAATCCAATTTGACTAAAGCAGAACGCATTTCACTGACCGGCCTTAAGAAAGGACAAGATATAGTCATTAAACCATTCGATAAAGGCCGCGGTGTATGCGTTCTGAATAGACAGGACTATATACGTGAAGGGATGCGACAATTATCAGGCCCACATTATGAAGAGATTGATAGGCATTTGACAGGGGAAACAGCGCAACTGGTCTCTCAAGCCATACGCAAACTACACGTGGAAGGATTCATATCTAAGGAAACATTTGAGTTTCTAAACCATAACAACAACGACATTAAAACTCCTGGCCTTTACCTCCTACCGAAAGTTCACAAAGAAGCACCCATAGGAACACGGTTCGTTAGAAGGCCGAGTATTAGTGGTTGCTGAGGTTCGACTCAACCTATATCAAAATACTTAGAGACTATTTTTTGCTTCCGATTGTCAAACAGCAAAGCACGTACACACGCGATTCCGGACATGTGCTTGAAAGACTGAATAAATTGACGGTGAAGCAAAATAGCATATTAATCACAATGGATATTGTCTCCATGTACACAAACTGCCCACAGGATGAGGCAATTAAATCAGTTTGCGATGCACTTGAGATGGCCGATGATAAACTGTACGCATTACCCAAACCCACAACAGATCACGCACGATGTCTCCTAGAACTCATCATGCATCGAAACATGTTTGAATTCAATAGAAAGTTCTTTAGACAGAACATTGGCGTGGAATAATTCTCCACAACAATCCTTCAATTGTGAGCTACATGAGATACAGAGATGATGTTCTTATTATCTTTGATGGTAACGAAAAACAAGCTGGTGAACTCGTCCAAACACTTAATACAATTCACTCAACGCTGAAGTTCACGTCTGAAATCTGAAATCGCCAAGTCACCTTTCTCGACCTCGTCATCTACAAAGGCAAACGGTCACAAAAAAGAAGGGAAACTGGATACTTGAGTAGCTACCAAAAAGACTGACACATTTTAGTATCTGGCTTGAGATTCAGCACACCCTAAGTCAGTATTTGGCGGGTTGATTAAGGGAGAAACAGCGAGATATAACCGCATATGTACACACTCAGAAGATTTTGAGGATGAGGTTAAATTCTTCAGAGACAAACTTCCAAAACGCGGATAAAAAAACAAAGAAGATATAGCCCTCCTTCCTCTAAGCGTCACAAAAACGAGAAAAACACCCGCTTGTTTTCGTCCTACCATACTACCCCCAAATAGAACACCCAGCTCTCAAACGAGCCCTGCTAAATAAAAAAAATGGCATTTAATAAGCGAAAATGAATATTATGCGATATTCGAAATCCAGCCCATCTTGGCATACAAACGGCATAAAAACATAATAGATGACCCGGTTCGGTCTAGGATTAAAACACCTCCTCAATCCGACCAAGAAAAAAATCTGGATGAGGAGAATGTTCAAATCCTTTTAGGACTACTAGAAGAACAAAATAATGATCAGTAAGCAGTGGATTTCAAACTTTAAAATAGAATAAGTGTCGAAATCCCCTTACTTCGATCATCTAAAAAGAATGGCTGAAATGTGCAAGATTTCTCTACTATCATGAGCGTGCATACAAAAGGAAAAAACGGAAGAGATGGTGACTGATGAAGTGCGAAAAAAACCCAGAAAATATGCTCTTCTACCCCTCTCAAAAAAAAAAAAAAAGCATGGGGCGCAGCATATTATCACCGGTAAAAATAAGTCATTGAGTAAATTAAAACAAGAAGCCACATGTTGTTACGCACAGACATGTCCTGGCGTGGCCAAGACCAGAGACACATTCTTGAAACTCCCGCTCATCTGGGAAAGACGTAAATAATTGGCCCCCGGGTGGTTGGTGGTTGGTGTATTGACATTGCCACGAAACTAACCCGCTGACTGACACCCTGCAGAAACAGTGGCCATAAACCGACTCCCGAGAGGCGTGCTCTACAGATAAGAAAGGATTAATAACCACGCTCTGGGTGAGTCGGTTATAATATTACCGAGGATGGGTCATTTGGGAGACTTTGCCATAGACGCGTGCATACAATTTTTTTTCAACTTTAATGTAACCTAACCCAAATACACCCTGTCCTACCCCCACGAATGTTGGTATATTTTCGTTTTGGACCATCCTCTATCGATACAACTCACTTGCGACAATACAAATCTCAGTCCTTAGGGGGGCTGGGTACTTAGGGAGACACTGAAATGTCTCCCTAATTCCACTTGTCTCCCTTAGGTATACAAAATGACGACAAATTGTCTCCTAAGGGTCTTTTTGTCATTATACAGCCACACGGCGGGCATACCAACCAGCGGAATCGTATAGATACACAAAAACAGTTTCTGCAGACCAGTCACCAATATAAAATTATTAAATAGGAGAGCATCACCAGCAGATTCGTTCATCCTCCAACTTCACCTATGTTTTATGGTGTTAAAAAAAAAAAAGGAAGAACGAGGATCAGCTTTGTTGATAATGACTTTACAACCCCCTACCCCCTCCCCCTGATAAGTTCGGACTCGCTGCGGCTACTTCTTGAAATGATCCATCAAAGAATCCACTGATTATTCTTCTAACGTAGTCAGCACATACCGGGACTGTCATCTTGCAGAACTAGTGGCTAAAACTGACTCCCTCGAAGCGTATTCCACCTTAAAAAAGAAAGAAATCACGCTTTAGGTGGGTCAGTCACACATCAACACGGCTGGCATACCCACCAACATGCGTGAATATATAAAAACAATTTCTGCAAGACCAGTCACTTACGTATAAACCGATCAAGAGACTTTGCTCAACAGAATCTTTCTTCCTCCAATCTTTCCGACGAATAAACAAGAATAGAAAGAGAGAGAGTAATGATTTTGTTGATGCCTTTAACAACCCCCACCCTCCCTCTCCCTCGGCTGGGCCTTCTAAGCCTATTGTTGAGGTTCATGAACCGTTTCGCTATGTGACCGGTAACAATGGAGTCTGTTTCAGGGCGGCTGACAATGTCTCCGTTCAATCCTACATGGACTCCATTACAAAAAACATCGATCCTAAACAAATAATCTTCGCTTCACGTATTTCAAATGGCCGAATTGCCATCTATCTCAGCTCGAGGGAGGCAGTCGTCGACGCTGTCCAACTACAGGGACTAGCGTACGACGGCTCCTTTCTCGAGCTGACACCCCTCGTTCGCCCTACCACCCGTCTCACACTCTCAAACGTATACCCCGAAATCCCAAACGGAGTCATTGCAGCCAACCTGTCGTCCTTTTGTAAGGTGGTGTCCCAGATTCGGCCCATTCCCCTGGGACTCAAGAACAAAAACCTTACACACATAATGAGTTTCCGAAGACAGGTACAAATCCTACTCAACCCTGATGTAACCCCTCCCGACCACATCAATTTCAATCACTCCGGCACAAACTATCGAATATTTCTATCCACAGAGTCGGTGCGCTGCTTCAATTGTGGCAAATTTGGCCACATCAGTAGATCATGCAAGAAGCAGAAGCCCGCCCGCGAGGACGACGGTGACGAGGCCAATACCAACCCTCTCAACCCCCCCCCCCCGTCTTTGTCAAACCCTCCGAATCCGACCCCAAACACCCACCCAAACGATCTAAACCCCGACCCGCCTGGCCCCGCCTCCCCTGCGCCTGCAGGGTCGGCTCGTCGGTCGGAGTTTCCGACAGCCGCGCCGCCCCCATCCCCGGGAGGGGACCCTGAGGGGTCCCGGCCCGGGGCCGCTGCGCGCGCTCCCCTCTCCCGACTGGCCGCGGGCCCTGCCGGGCCCTCGTCCGGCGCAAGCCGTGCCTCGGACCCGGCCGGTCCGGGCGTTCCCCCCTCGGGCACCGCAGCTGCAGCGCACGCACCCGGCGGGGGCGGAGTCTGGGCTCCCCCTACCAACCCTCCCTCTAATCCTCTCGTAGTGCCGTCTATATGGGGATCTCCCCCTCCACCCTCTAGATCATTTTCCGATGTCGTAACAAAACGCAAACAGACCTCCCCCACCCCAGTGCCTAACTCCCCCAAACTCATCCCTCTCAATTCACCCTCCCCCGCAGAAAACTGGCCCGGAAACAACAGAGCCCCATGTCGACGGCCTCACCCACCCTCACCCAGGCTCTCAACTCCCAGTCCACCATACCACCCACCCCCATCAGTGGTCCCCAAACCCCCATGTCGTCGTCCCCGGCGTCCACCGCGGGCGAGGCCGACACCGACTCCGTGACCTGGGAGGACACTCAGACGGACGAATACCTTCCGTCTGAAGTCCTCCCACTAACCAAAGGCCCCCTATCACAAGCAGAACTCATCAAATTCCTATCTTCGGTAAAATCTAGGAAAAAAACAGCCCAGATTGCCAAAAAATTCACATCCAATATTCCTGGGCTGGTCAAACAATTGAAACATCAGAGGAGTTCCAAACTTGTCACTACTTTAGATAAATAATCTCTTTCTGTTTTAATTTATGGAATTCTGTAGGTATTTGCCCGCTTTAGTAATGACACTGTCACTGCTGACTCTCAACACCGGGGGCTGCTCCGCACCTATCCCAAATAATTATTTTCAAATATATATTGACCAAATTGCCTCTAACCCCGACCTAGTTCTTTTCCAAGAAACGTACATTTTAAACGAAAACAGTCCTTGCTGGAACATGTGGTCCTATTCCCCTCTTGTTCTCCCGGGCCCAAAGGCTCGGGAGTAACTACTCTTGTTAAAAACAACAACAATAATATTGAAATTATCTCTTCCTGCTCCATCTACGATGGGTATATTATTTATACTAAAATTGAATTCAATAATATTTTTGACCATATCTATAACACCCTTATCCCTCAGCTAGACAAAAACGCTCTCCTTGCCATCAATCTAAACACAACACAAAAAGTAAGTCCCCCCTCTAAATGACCCCTCACAGTTTCTTAAGTAAGAACTTTTCAAAGATCACATCTAGTGAAAAATATTTCTGTGGGTGTTAGGCAACTGTTGTGTGAAAATTGAAGGCATCCTTTTATTCATGGTTGACTGAGCTCAAATTGAAGACAAAAGTACCCAATTTCAAAATTCACAAGACTGTGTGTGCATGCCTGTATGATGGCAGAAAACGTGTGTGGCGTCGAAGTGGAGAACAGCATGCCGAGTGTTGTGTGCAACCTGTGACATCCTTCGGTGGCGGAAGCATCATGGTCTGGGCTGGGATAAGTCTTGTCAACAAAACACCACTTGTTCAGCAGATCAATGGCAATTTGAATGCGCAACGATATGTTGACGATATCCTGCGTCCATATGTTGCACCGTATGCCGCAGCCTATGGTGATGGATTCGTCTTCATGGACGATAACGCCCGTCCTCACAGAGGGAGAGAGGTAAACGCCTTCTTGGCTCATGAGGGGATCCAGAAAATGGTTTTGCCGGCAAATTCACCAGACCTCAATCCCATTGAGCATCTTTGGGACCTGCTGAAACGATGTGTATGCCCGTATCCAAGCAGAAAGCACTCTGGAGGACAAGTCGCGATTACTGCAGGAAGAATGGATGGCTAATCCCTCGGCAGCGGGTGACCAGACTCATCAACACCATGAGAAGAAGATGTCTGAAGGTCATTGCCAAGCGTGGTGGATACACACGTTATTGAACATTAATGTTAATCTGCTTCTCAGTCATCTGCAGTAATAAAGTCACTTTTGTGAATTTTGAAAATGGGTCATTTTGTCTTAAATTTGTGCTCAGTCAACCATGAATAAAAGGATGCCTTCAATTTTCACACAACAGTTGTCTAACACAACACAAATATTTTTCACTAGATGTGATCTTTGAAAAGTTCTTACTTAAGAAACTGAGGGTCATTTAGGGGGGGACTTACTTTTTGTGTTGTGTTTATCACTGGACCACTGTTCCGGCTGCGATGACGGTGTCATTGTGATCGAAGGTGATTTTAATTGTACCGAAAACCCTGCTGTTGGTCGTCTGTGTATGCCAATCGAGCGCAGACCCAAAGTTGCCATGGCTCTCAGGGACGCTGTCAATGCACTGTCTCTTTGTGACGCCTGGCGCAGACTGAATCCCCTGGAACAAAAATTCACCTGGCTTCGGAGTAATCCCGCTAAACTGTGCGGAGTCTCCAAAAGCCAGGTTGGATCGCTTTTACGTCCCTCCTAATCTCTTTTCTTCCATTCACACCTGTTCTATTCTCCCTTGTTCTCTCTCCGACCACTGCGCCGTTACTTTAACAATCAAAATTCCTTCGCACCCTCCGAGGAGCAGCGCCTATTGGCATTTCAACAACTCGCTCCTCGGAGATAACAATTGCCTCAAATTATTATTGATTTTTGGACTCAATGGAGAAAACAAAAGTGCGACTTTCCGAATCTCGCCGCTTGGTGGGACTTCAGAAAGCATATGATGCACAATATGGGGCAGAGGGAACCCCCCCCCCCTCTTTTGTGTTGGTCATTGTGTTCCCGGAATCTCAGGAATTCTTTTCAGAGATCTAGGGGGATGTATAGGGTATAGGGACAAAAAGGGGGGTACCCCTCTGCCCCATATCGTGCTGGGTATATCGGAAAGTCGCACATTAAATCCCTTAGCCAAATGTACGGTTCAAAATTAGCGCAAGAAAAACGCCAAGCATTCTCAGATTTAAACTGAACAATAGACGAGATTCAGTCTTCGCCAGACTTAACTCCTCAAACTCGTGTAACCTTAGCCGAACAAAGGAACAATTTAAACTACCTCCTTAAAACCGAAGCTCAGGGCGCTCTTGTCAGATCTTGTTTTAAACACATAACGAAACTGACTCGTGCTCCACCTATTTCTTCAATCTTGAAAAATCCAACTCTCAATCTAAACACATCTCCCATATCCGCTTGCCTTCTGGAACTATCTCGGAGAATCCCTCTGAAATTAAAACGCACGCTCGTGACTTTTACAAAAATCTCTATAGCCGAGTCCCTACTGACAAAAGCGCCCTCAATCAGCTCTTACAAGACGTCTTCGAGCTCGACTCGGAAGATTCAGAGGACCTTGATCGTCCTCTGTCTATTGAGGAACTCGAGCTCGCTGTCAAAGAAGAAAACCCCGGCCTGGAGGGCCTCACTACTGAATTTGTTCAATCTTTCTGGTTCATCCTAAAAAATGACTTTTTGTCCGTCCTTGATTCTTCTATTCAATCTGGTTCACTACCCCATTCCCTCCGGAAAGCAGTCATCAATCTGCTTCACAAGAAGGGGGACCCGGCCGACATTGCCAATTGCCGCCCGGTCTCCCTTCTAAACAATGATTATAAAATCTTTGCCAAGTTGCTTGCAAACAGACTGAGACAGTGCATTAGCAGCGTCGTCGGAACAGACCAAAGTTACTGTGTCCCTGGCCGTTCAATCTACGACAACATTAATCTTATCCGTGACGCCATCTCTTTCTCGAACTTTTATGACACTCCCCTTGCCGTGATCAACCTGGATAAAAAGAAAGCTTTCGACAACGTTGATCACGGCTATCTGTTCGACACCTTGGGAGCCATGGGCTTTGGGAAAAAATTCATTTCATATCTTTAAATGTTGTACGGCGGTGCCGAGAGCCTTGTCAATGTGTGTGGCTCCCTGACGGCCCCCTTCTCATTTGAGAAGGGGATACGTCAGGGATGCCCGCTCTCGGGGCTGCTCTATTCTATAGCCATAGAACCTCTCATAATTAATCTCCGTAAGAAATTAGCCAATCAGGCCTTTCGCATTCCTAATACTGATTTTCGTGCGCTGTGTCGGCATACGCAGACGACATAACGGTCTTTGTCAACTCCGATCCGGGCTTTAAGGCAGTCGAAGAGGCCTACGGCCTCTTCGCAAAATCCTCTGCTGCATGTCTAAACACTCAGAAGTCCCAGGGTCTCTGGGCCGGTTCTTGGACCGGACGAGGCGAAAAAACCCTTAATTTTTTCCTGGAACAGTGAAGGTCTCCCAATCCTTGGAGTTCACTAAGGAAATTCGAATAATTACGTCCAACAAAATTGGGAAAAAAGCAAAAATAAACTAAATAAAACTCTGTCTTCCTGGTCCCGTCTCTTTTACGCCATCTCCTTCAAAGGCAAAAGTATATAAGCCAATCAGCTCGCCGCCTCCAAAATATTTCACTCTCTCACCGTCCTCTCTCCCCCTGCTAATGTTCTAAGTGAGCTCCAGAATGTTCTTGTCGACTTCGTCTGGTCCAACAAGAGACACTACCTTACAAAAGAAACCCTTTATAAACACCCCGACAAGGGAGGACTAGGTCTCGTATGCCTCCAAGCACGCATGTTTACTTTTAGACTTACCACAGTCCAACGATTCCTTGGTCTTCACTCTCATCCCGCCTATTTTCTTATCGCCCACTTCTTCAGGCAATATCAAAAACTCGCTTTTGACTTTCACCTTTTTCATCTTCAAACCGACCCAAAATTCTACACCAGCATCTCCGTTTTTCGCAGTAGACTCTTGCGTGCTTGGACGGCGTCCAGAGCTCGAATTGAAACACAACCTGATTCTCCCAACCATGTCTACAATTTGCCCTTAAACTGTCCTCTCTTGAGCGTTACAGCTGATGGTGGGGGACCGCCTCCCATGCGTCTCGCGGCGTGTGGAGTCAACCTCGTCCGCCATCTTCTGGATCCCAACACCGGCCGATGGATCGAAGCCCGCACCATCATCACTTCTTTCAGAGGACTCCGACCTCCCCCTCTACGCCTGCTAAACCTGGACATTAAACGTCTCCACTCTTCGCTCATCCTTCAATTTCCTAAGCTTTTCTACGAGGAAGGATGTATCCTACCATCTTCTGATCTTCAACACATCTCCTTTCTTCCAGACTGTCCAGTCCTGTTCAACTTACCCTCTTACGACAATGGACTCTCCGAACCATCAACAATTCTGTACGCCATTCTAAACGAAGAGATCAATCATATGTCTACTCTCTCCTCCTCCCGCTGGCATGAACTTGGATTCCTCGACTCTTCTACTAAAATTCAATGGAGGAACATCTATCAGCTTCCTACTTCCAAGAAAGAGGGCGATCTTCAATTCAAGCTTCTCCACAACTTTCTGCCCTCACTTGCTGTCCTCCACCATCTCAATCCCGACATCTCTTCTACCTGTGGAAGGTGCGGAGAGAAGGGCTCGATCCATCATCTCTTCATCACCTGTCCCGCTATACAACCAGCTCTTCGCCTGCTTCACTCGCTTCTCAACCGTCTTCTGCCGTCTCTACAACTCACCTTTGATCTCTACTGAGCGCTTGTTTTGTTTAGCCAACTTCCTCATCATCAACTGCAAAAATGTTATATACTATACCTTTATCGTACCTCCCGGTTTGTCGATCCTCTCACTATCTGGCAGTACCGCTTAAAAAACAAAATACTAATCGAATTTACTTACCACAAAATGTCCAATAATATCAATGCCTTCTGTAACAAATGGTATGTTAATAACGCTCTTATAGCATGTATTAATAATATATTAACATGGCTTTTTTTGATCAAATAGTTTAATAATTTTGGCGGGGTGGGGTCGGTAGCCCGAGTCTCGGATAGCTAAGGCGATGCCACTGGGACTCGGGCTGGCCCTAGCCCCATCTCTCCTTTTTGTTCCTCCCTCTACTATCAACAATTTGTGTCCAAATATTTTTTTTATAATTGTGACATGGTTGTCCCCCCCCCCCCCCAACCTCACCTCTCTGACCCCTCTCGGTCCACCCTCCCCCTCCCAGAGTCCATCCAGGACCCTACCCCTTTTTCTCTCTTTCTTTTCTTTCGCCTATCCCTTTGGGAGCCGCCAGAGTGGGCCAAATGGCCCACACCCAGTTATCTGGTGGACCCCCCCCCCCGGGAACCTCGGCGGGGTCAGCCAAAATGGTGTTGTTTCCCCGGCCGTACAGGATCCCCTCATTCTATTTATAATATAGATTATTTTTTTGTTTTCTATTAATTTATGTATTTACCAAAATTTGTGAAATTTCCAAATTACTTTTGCATTGTTCATTGACACCTATAGTTTACTTTTTGTATTATTTATAAGTTAATTAAAGTAAAGTTTGTCATGTAATGATTTTTTCCTTAGTTAACCATACAACATTTGTACGACTTTCCGTTTATCATCCTTCTATTTGTATTTTATTTACATTGTATATATTTTGCTTATTCATTGTACTTGTTTCAATTGAAAACAGTTTTCTATTGAAAAGTCCAAAACAGTCTTGCTATTTTCAAAATCTAAAAAGCACTTCATCTTGTAAAGAACAAAAAGTTAAACCAAAATTATGGCGAGCCGTTTTAACATCTATTACTTACGTGACGATCTTTAAAAATTATTTAAGATATCTTTAATTATTTAAAGATAGCTTTAAGTAATTAATGATATCTTTAATTATTTAAAAATATCTTTAAATAACCGCATCGCCGAGTTGCTTTGAGAATTTCGTTTATAGATATATCTTTAATTCATTTAAAGATATCATAAATTCATTTAAAGATATCTTTAAATGAATTAAAGATATCTTTAAATGAATTAAAGATACCTTTAAATGAATTAGAGATATCTTTAAATAAATTAAAGATATCTTTAAATCACTTTAAGTCCTTCGCGTTGCTTCAAATGTATTTCGAGATATCTTTAAATAGAATTAGAGATATCTTCAAATCGAATTAGAGATATCTCTAAATCGAATTAGAGATCTCTAAATCGAATTAAAGATACGTTTAATTCGATTTAGAGATATCTCTATTTCGATTTAAAGATATCTTTAATTCATTTAAAGATATCACTATTTCGATTTAACGATATCTTTAATTTATTTAGAGATATCTCTAATTCATTTAAAGATATCTTTAAATAAATTGAAGATATCTTTAAAAAGAAATTCTCAAAGCAACTCGACGATGCAGTTATTTAAAGATATCTTTAAATAATTAACGATATCATTAATTATTTAAAGATATCTTTCAATAATTAAAGATATCATTAATTATTTAAAGATATCTTTAAATAACTGCATCGTCGAGTTGCTTTGAGAATTTCTTTTTAAAGATATCTTAAATTTATTTAAAGATATCTTTAAATGATTTAAAGATATCTTTAAATGAATTAGAGATATCTTTAAATGAATTAAAGATATCTTTAAATCGAATTAGAGATATCTCTAAATCGAATTAAACATATCTTTAATAATTTTTAAAGATCGTCGCGTAAGTAATAAATGTTAAAAAGGCTCGCCATAGATATCATTAAATACATTTGAAGCAACTCGAAGGACTTATCCATCAAAACGATTTAGAGATATCTCTAAATCGTATTGATGGACAAGTCCTTCGAGTTGCTTCAAATGATTTCATTTCTGGGTCAAACACGCCATTTTTGTTGAATTATGTGAATGGTATGGTAGCCAAGAGAGACCATGTTCGCGGCATCGAGCCACATCACTTGCAGTAGTTCAAATGATTTTTGAGCACAGAACATTGGCATAGCGTTCTTTAGTTGCTGAGTAGGGAGGGGGTACACGGTTGGCATAGGCGGATCCAGGGGTTCTGGGTCCGGACCCAGGGGGTGGGTGATCCGGGTTGTTGAACCTTAAAGTCATATCTCATCAACAGTACATGCTAATTTCGAAATTCTTCTTTTAATAGGTCTGTAAGGTCATAGATACTTATAAATGTGAAGAATAAGTGACGTCATGATGACGTCATCAAAAATGTGCTTTTAAAAGACACATATAAGGGTAGGTCCGATCGTCATGCAAATTGGTGGGTATGTAGATATTGTCACTAGCATACAAAATCCGAAGTGACGTCATGACGTCAGTGACGTTCAAAATTTCTTAAATTTCATTTTCCTCACAAACTTTTACAGTGTCATTGATCGGATTGTCCACAATCTTGACACAGGCTAAGATGCAGTAAACCTCAAAGGTTAAAACATCACGTCCCATTTTGGCAAGAGATCGCAACCCCACAAATGATCTTATCGGTCAAAAATTACGGTTACATGATTCCTTTTATAGATTACCCACCTCCTATGTTCTGCCATAACAATCTCTCTGCAATGAATGATGCTAAATTCGTTACCGAGTCAGTCTTAGATCTTCTTGTTTCCGGTAGAATAACAGACAAATCTAATCGACCCTACGTTTCGAATCCCTTGTCTGTAGCCACCCAGGCATCTAATAAGAATAGATTAATCTTGGATCTGAGAAAAGCAGTGGCGCAACCAGGATTTGATGAAGGGGGGGGGGGGGGGGGGGGGGTATGGACTCTTTTGACGTTGGTGGCGCAATTTACACCCCCAGTATACTACTCTGAAATAGGCCACATACATATCACCACGGTCAATTCCGAGAAAAAAAAATGACAACTTTGGGGGGGGGGGGGGGGGGGGGGGGGGCAGGGCTCAATCTCCCAGAGGCCCCCCCCCCCCTTGGGTGCGCCACTGGAGCAAAGTCAATACCTATCTCCGGAAAACTCATTTTAAGATAGACGCTTGGAAAATTGGTCTTTGGTATATATTAAGAGATATTTTGAGTTTACTGTGTTACGGTCTGAAAATCTCCAGACTATCCGCAAATATAAATTACTAGAAAAAGCCTGAATTTCTCAGATGCAACAAAGAAATCAAACAAGATCACACTGATATAAGAACAAAGAAACAATGTGATTTAATAATGAGAATATTCGAAAATCAACAGGGTTTAACGTGTAGAATTAAGAAAAGATCTTATACAATGTATAACTTAACAGATGTTACCGGCAGGACTTATATAGGCGAGGGCTCAGACGACTTGGGCAGCTCTGCAATGGGCGAGGACTTGGGCGAGGACTTGGGCGAGGACTTGGGCGAGGACTTGGGCGAGGACTTGGGCGAGGACTTGGGCGAGGACTTGGGCGAGGACTTGGGCGAGGACTTGGGCGAGGACTTGGGCGAGGACTTGGGCGAGGACTTGGGCGAGGACTTGGGCGAGGACTTGGGCGAGGACTTGGGACGGCTTGGGCACTCAGCAACGGACAAGGACAACTCCAATAATGCGAGCGAATACAGTTCTTTAGCGAGCTGGAACACGGGGCGAATTCACGTTCAAAAGAGCCGAAGAGAGACGAAAACAGCGGGGGACGACACCAACTGGCTCCCGTCGCGAAAATATGGGGAATATGAGACCCCAAATAATGAACCGACGACAGTTCACAAATAAATGTCTCTTCCGGGAATAAAACTCAGCTCTAACTGCCTCCAGACGCTCACGCAGACTAGTCATATACAGGTCACAGGTCCGGATAAAAACACATCGATTAACTCGATGACCAAACTCCCAACGAAATTCTCCGTCCGCCGAAAATAATCTCCAGTCCACCGTCGAAAATCAAGTCCTGATCTTTTCCTAAGCTAGCCCGTATATATAAAGGAATGTATATCTTCCAGAAATTACCAAATTATCCAAAATCATCTTACAAATGACGCCAGCTTCCAAATACAATCTTACACAATTACGTCACATTCAAAAATAATCCTCTACACAGCCCCGAATACAATTACTCCGTATTCGAGATACACACAGAACCCTCTGGCACATAGCTGTGCGTAAACAACTCTGACCCATTCATAAACAAATTAGGGTCAGCTGAGGTCGCACGTGTATGCAAATAAGTGGCGTGTGGCCTTGCAGGTTGTACATACCAGAGGGCATATACATTCCGTGAGGGGAATTTCATAACACTGACAGCATTTACTTGTGTACATAACAACTGTGTTACCGTTCAGTCTCTCATCGGCCCCCTATATTTTCACTAAGACACTCGAGACTCTTGTTCAAGCATTGGCGGTCAAGCGGTATCCTCATTGCCTTATATTTAGATGAGCGCTCGAGTCGCAAGCGACTGGACGTGTTTCTTAGCTGCTCTGTAGAATTTTGATAATTGAGCCCAAATACCGTCGCCAATTCTACTTATCATAAAGATCTGATAACAAAAGAGTAAGTGGCAATACCTTACTGATTAAAACAAACATTAAAATTCAACTTTTCTTCAGTTTTTGAGGAAGGAAAATCGTTGCTTTGGCAATGACCACCGACGCCAGCATCGCCAAATCGGGGGGTGCCACTCTCGAAATAACACGGCCCCTGTTGTTCTTTCAACAAAAGTCAGTGCTACAGGCAAAAACCACCCAGCTGACAACATATGAAATATGCATCGCTGCCGAGTCGGCTTCTGGCCATAACACCGTGGAAGAAGCTCAGTTTGTTTGAGGTCTCTGGCGTATATACCCAAATAACATGGACGCTAGGGCTTTGCTCCTATCTAACGGGATAACCTCACGGAATCAGCACATCCGTCTACTAAACAACAACCCCTTCTTAGCAGGAGATGGCGAATCTACCAAAGTCATCATATCGGATCTACCATTGTCTGTCTCAAATGAGGATATTGCACCGGAGCTGGAGAAATGTGGGGCAAAGCTCTTATGTGATGTCAAGATGGACTGTGCAAGAGATAACAATAGCAAGCTCACCCGCTTCAAGACCGGTAAACGATTTGTTTACATTGCCATACCATCCCAACCCCTACCAAAACGAATGAAGATTGCAGGTTTCACGGCAGCAGTCTACCACAAAGAGCAGAAAATCAAAGAAAGGGAAGATGAGATGAAAAACCATGTGTGCCTGAACTGTTCCCAATTCGGCCATCATGGAGGAAATTGCCCGAACCCCCCCCAAGTGCTTTGTGTGTATACAGATTGCACATAAGAAAGGTGACCCCCGGTGCCCAAGCTTTGCAGAGGTACGTGGACACAACAGAGACAAAGCACCTGTGATGATGTCTCCAACAACAAATGCTCCACTCCATGAACAATCCAACGAGACAATACAAGTGATAGCTGACAGCCCACAAGAATGCACATCGGATATCCCCACGACTCCGAACACAGCAGACGCAATACGCGTAATAGAATCAGCATTCCAAAGCCATATTAGGAATGCTACACCTGCCAACAAAACCACAAACGACACACCGAAAAGACCCCGTCCAAGCCGGTCAACTCCTGACGTCGACACTGTGAACAAGTAACAATGGATTTAGTGCCAAGTAACAATGGATTATTAATTGTTAGTGCGCCGTTTTTCTTTTGTTAGATGTTCATAGTGCGAAGACCAACGCGATGGAAGACCTACCCGACCATCGAGACGCAGTAAGAGGAGAAAACGCCAAAGTCAACGGGCACAAGTCCACCAAGGGACATCGAACCTGCGTGATGGGGCAGTCTTCGATACTGATGAAGAAGAGTTCACTAGGTATAATACCAGTTAAACAATATAACCAGTTAAACTATATGACGTTACTTACATTGTAGCCCAATCTCCCCATCGTTATGTCGTCGCTCCATGTTGTCAGCTTAAACGATCGAAACAAACGACTAGCGCTATACAAATGGTTCAATGATCATCAGAAAGCCAATATAATCTTTTTACAAGAAACGCACTTCACCGAGAACATAACAGAAACTCATGATTTGTATGATTTACAGGACGGTAAAAGTTTTAATTCTTATGGTGATTCCTACAGTTGCGGGACCAGCATTATTGTTAAAACCTCAGCCAATCTTAACATAAACGGGTTTCACTCTGACTCTTTTGGGCGAATTTGTTTAATCAATACAACCCTAGCGGATAAACCTATATCATTTATGAATATTTATGCACCAAATACGTGTAAACAAAGAGTAAGTTTCTTTAGAAAGGTTGAACAATGGATACCCCAATACAGTCGACTCTCGTTAATACGAGGTCCTCCGGACTTACGCAAATATCTTGTATTAACCGGGCTCTCGTCCTATCCGGGCTGCAGGTTTTCCCCTTTATTGTGTATAAATGTGATGCGTGGATAGGCCCCAAACACGATGTAAACGCCACGCACATCGTGTCGATAAAATTGTATTGGTTTATATTGGTTACATGTAATATTTAATAAAACAACACCGGAGCACAAGAACAAAACCTCTGGAGTTCGTTGTCCCCAAAAATAACGAAATATTACTTGGAGGCGACTTTAATTGTGTTTTAAATCACGAGTGCGATAAAGAGGGCGAAATAAGAATTCCAAAACAGGGTACAACGTTTGTTAATGAACTAAGTAGAAAGAAACTTTTAGTAGATGTATGGAGAGAACAACATCCGAATTGTAAACAATATACATTCAGAAGAAAGAGTCCCAATATAAAAACTAGAATTGATTATTTCCTTATTTCGCGTTTTTTGGCAGATGTCATTACCTCTACTGATATTCGACTAGCAATTAAAACAGATCATCAAGCTATTTCGATAAAAATCACATTTTGTAATGATAAGCGTGGGCCGGGATATTGGAAGTTTAATAATTCACTTATTGATGATAAAACCTTTACCAATGCAATGAAATCATATTTGGAAGAGACGACACCCCAGTTAATAACTGAATACGATAATGAAAGACTCCGTTGGGAATTATGTAAAATCGAAATTAAGGATTTTGTTATACATTATTCAAAGCAAAAAAGAAACGTAGAGAAAAATGTGAAACGTCTTATTACAGAAAGATTAACTAATCTCAACAAACAATGTGATGTTGAAAGTGAAGAGATGTACAAACTCCAAAACGTATTAGACAAAATATATGACAGAGAAATTGAGGGTCAAAAGGTCAGATCCCGCGAAAAATGGGCCGAGGATGGTGAAAAAGTAGTAAATATCTTTTAGGTTTAGAAAACGAAACGCGGTCAGAAAACACATCACCCTACTAAAAAGTGAAACTGATATTATTATAAAAGATAAAAGGCTAATACTAAACGAAGAAAAACGTTTTTACCAAAAATTGTATACATCCAACTCTGTATACATCCAACCCCTCTTGGGGTCTCTTGGCCAAATGGGGTTGTCTTTCCTTTTCCTGTTTATCCTTGCCACTTCTCTTTGTTCCTTCTCTTGCCCTATTACCACCTTCAATTCAACCCCCCCCCCCCCCCCCCCCCCCCCCCTTAATCACACTCCTTTGTCCAATTCCCATCTTCAACCTTCATCTTAATCCCTCCCCTCCTTCATCCTTACCCAAACCACACTTCTTTGTTCCTGTCTTCCTGGCTGTCCTTTCCTCTCCCTTTGATGTTTACCCACTGCCATGCTCCTTTGTATCCCTCTTTTGTGTTTCTCCACCCACCCCCTCATGCATGTGTGTTCCCTACATGTTTGTTTCTTCTACTCTGTCATTTGCCTTTGAGAAAGAACTTGCTTAAGTTCGAAACGTCAGGCCAGCTAATTTTTTGATTTGTATATTTCAGGTCCATTCAGTCAGTCAGCAGTTTGCAGCAGTTTTATTCATTTTCTGTTGATATAAGTCAGGTGAAATAATATCTAGACGGCACAAAGTTTGATTATGTATTAAATCATGAGCAAAAGGAGAAATGTGAGGGAATAATCACCGAGGCAGAGTACGAACGAGCTTTAAGCAACTTAAAAACCAACACAAGTCCGGGTACGGACGGCCTAACAGTGGAGTTTTATAACACATTTTGGAATCAAATAAAAACACTATATATTGAATCAATGAATAGAAGTTACAAAGAAGGAGAGTTATCTATTTCACAACGCCGCGCTATAATATCATTGCTTAAAAAAAAAGGTTATCGTACAAATTAAACAAACTGGAGACCAATTAGTTGACTAAACATAGATTACAAAATTGCAGCAAAAACACTAGCCAATCGTCTGTCTGAAATCATAAGCCACAATATCCAGGAAGACCAGTCTGGGTATATTAAAGGAAGATTTATTGGAGAAAACATTGGATTAATTGATGATGTCATCCATTTTTTACAAACTAATAACAAAAATGCTGCTATCCTCTTTTTGGATTATAAAAAAGCTTTTGACACGGTAGAATGGAATTTTCTTTTAGAAACATTAACAAAACTCAACTTTGGAAAGAGCTTTATCCGGCGGATAAATACACTGTATACAAATGTACAAAGCAGTGTTATCAACAACGGATATATCGTATGTTAAATTTAAAAATCCGGACATATATATATGTCCGGATTTCTAAATTTAACACGAGGACTTAGGCAAGGATGTCCGCTCTCAGCTCTCTTATTTTTACTTGTTGCTGAGGTATTAGCCAACAGAATTAGACGTAACAAAGATATACACGGAATAGAACTCACTGAAACATCAAACTTACGCATTTCGATATACGCAGACGACACTACAACTTTTGTGTCAGACCCTAAATCCGTAAACAAGACTATAAATATCGTATCAAATTTTGGACAAATTGCTGGACCTAAACTTAATCTTCAAAAGACAAAAGGGCTTATTATTGGCAACTTGATGCTTGATCAACACTTGTTTGAAACGATAACTTGGCAGCAACAGCCTATCAAAGCTCTATAGGAGTATATTTTGGAAAACACATGGCCCAGTGTTATGAATTAATTTGGGAAGACAACATTAAAACCTGCACAGCCCTGATAAACCAATGGAAGAGACGGACTTTAACCCTTCCCGGTAAAGTCGCTATTTTAAACAGTTTGGCATTACCCATATTTACCTTTTTAGCATCCGTTATCCCAACACCACGAAAGTACATTTCCGAAATGAATAAGCTAGTCTTTCCCTTTATTTGAAATGGACGCATAGATAAAATTGCACGCAGAACTATTATAAGAAGGCTCGATGAAGGTTTAAACCTCATCGATATAGAAACTCATACCATGGCATTAAAATGCATGTTGTTAAACTATTAAACAATACTGGTGGTAAATGGCAAACATTATGTAAATATTTCCTAGATTACTGTAGTCCAAATCTTACAGTTTTGAACATACATTTTGGGTAATCAAAAAGTGGGCCACAGTCACTACCACAATTTTATAAAGAGCTTATACTGTGTTGGCAGGAACTACATCGACCCCAAAATGTTCAGAAAGATTTCAGTCCTACTGAAATTAAATCTGAATTACTATGGGGCAACCAACTCATAAAGTACAATGGTGAAATATTGTACTTTCGTAATTGGTTAAAATCTAACATCATCTATATGAACGACCTCCTAAATGAAGAAGTCAATTTTTCCATACACCACCTTCAAACAAAATTGATCAAAAAACGAAATTGGTTGGTGGAATTATTCATTTTAAAAAGGGCCTTACCGAAAGACTGGTTGTATATTATAGTAAACAGTACAGAACAAAACGATGTTGATATTAAAGTTAACGTTAACCATAGTCTAGGGAACTTAGAAAAAAAATACAACTAGAAAAATGTACAATGTATTGATAGATGAAAGAAGTAAAATACCTCAAATTGAATCAAAGTGGGAACAATTATTGGATGAAAAATTTAATTGGATTTCTACATGGAAAAAGAAAATAGGTGATATTAAGGAAATTAGGTTGAGAAACTTCAATTACAGATTTATACATCGTATAATACCATCGAAAGAATTATTGTATAATTGGAACATTTAGAAAAGTCCGATATGCTCACTGTGCGACACGATTGACGACTACAAACATGCCTTCTTAAACTGTACAAAAACAACTGAATTTTGGACTCAATTAAAGGCATACTATCAAACAAAAACAAACAATACTTTTATTATTCCAACTATGTTGACGCTATTAACAGGTCGTGATTTAAACCCTGAGGTTAATTTGATAATTACTATAGCAATGTTTTCAATATATAAGGCAAGAATTAAAGTCAATATTGAAAATACAAGAAATAATACTTTTAATATTTTCATTAAAGAATTATTATTTAGAGCAAAACTGCAAAAGAATAACAAAGATTTTTTGAAACTTTTTATAGCTACGTAAGTGTATGTATATATATATATACATATGTATATATATATAAACTTACTGTTATACAATTTGTAAAATTTCATAATTCATATATTATTTAACTATGTAGTTTAACCTACTTTTAAAACACTTTATTATTTCCTGTTAGTTAATTAGAAGCTTAAATTTCTTAACTCGTTTCATTTTTTCACTTCTTGTTTGTTACTTATGTTCTTATTTAGTTTAATTTATATTTACTGTTAGTTACTTAATTACTTGGTTCACTTAGCTTGTTTAGTTTTTCATTCCTTTACCGTGATCTGTCAGCAATGTGGAAATAAATATTGAACTGGGAAACAAAAAAATTAAATACAAAATTGCGTGGTTCCCCTGTAAACCAAAAAAGGCGTCTGGCATTTGAAAATCTGTCACTGATCACGGCAATAAGCTAATAACGAAGATGAACGATGTGTAGGCCGAAGACAAAGTACATCTCTTATTATAACCGCGTGTATAGACACATCACAAGTCCTCTGGGATTGCAATCAGATTGCCCTTTGGGATTTCCCGTTGCTAGTATAGATAGGCGAGGAGATGTCTCCGATTATCTTGCATGTGAGTGGCACCCCTCTTAGAACTAGAACAAAATTGACAATTTCGATAGATTTTTACACGCTGAATCCAAATATGGTTGTTGGAGGTTTCCAATTTCTGCAGTTAATTAGCTAATTTGGATTAAAATGTTTAAAATACGCGGCATGTTTTACTCCCATGATACATTGCGCCACCGACGGCTCATGTGACGTAAATACCTCTTCAGCCAATAAGAGCAAAATAGATTGCGCACGTGACCTCTCATTAAAATAAAGATGGCAGCCTCCATGGACAACGTGACTGTCGTTTTTCGGTGGTGATTTTCGGGTGTTTCGTCGGTTTACAGCAATGGAGTGTACTGGACACACAATTTCCAGCAGGGAAAGTGATAAGATAACCTTATTTTTTGAAGCGAGATGGAGGAAGGTGTTTAATTAAGTGCGTTGATATGTGGCTGAAATGGATGATACGGGTAACGTTGCGAACGTTGAGTAAAGGCAGCTGATAATAGGGAGGTCATCAGCGTATTGGGGTCGATCGTCATTTATACCTGTTTGCGTGCAAAAAGTTACTCTGATGAGGTGATTTCGGAGAGAAAAGATGGATGTTTCCAATGATATATTTCTTTTTGATGGTCGCCGTATACAAAAAAGTGAAATCTGGTGTTGAAAACGATGTTTATTTCCGGAAAGTTGTGATCGCAGTCGCCCAGAAAGTGGCCATCTTGTTTTTAGCACGTGACATTCACTCATGTTTTGTGACGAGATTTTCCGAGATTTGGTCGGATAAAAATAGAAATGACATCCTCGTAAAGACGAAGAAAATCTCTTTCGACTCATACCACGAACATATACGTTCGTTTGTGTTTTGCCTTCCGATTTTGGAGATCTTTTCAGACGAAATAAAGGTACAGATTTTCATGATTTTGGGGCTGCTAAATCGTTAAAAAATCTCACATGAGGAGTTCATGAAAGACTAAAAAAGGGGTAGTTTCTGAAAGGGTGGAATTTCAGGAGTTTGTGTAACTTTTTTTGGGTATGTTTCCCGTGACGCTTTTTGACGCCGGGGGGTTTTGTTGTCGGGGTGCCTTCGGCAAGGTGAATAAAATGTGGCGGCGGTGTCACAATGGCTGCCTCTTCCCCCATGCTGTATGCATGAAGCAATAATGCTGCGATTACTAGGCGGGTAACTTTTTGGTGACTGATTGCTTTATTGATGAAATTTACATTATGACCAATACTCTTTCCATGCACTTGCATGTCAATTTTTTTTTATTATGCCTGAATATACATTGTACATTGTACATCTCTGCATAAGTTTTTTAAAAAAATGTAAAAGAAAAAGTTAGTTCCCACTGCACTGGAACCTACATTTTGGAGAAATTTTGTCTGTCATGAAAAGACTTCCATACTTTAAAGATATCCTTCCGCTAAAAGTTCAAAAGCCTTTTTTATTGCCTTATAATACTTTCAACACCCAGTTTGGTGAACTTTAATGCAATGTTTCTATGCTAGTTCAACCTTAAATACGACAGCTGGTCAGCTGCACGTGCAAGAAAATCTACACATAGGCCTACCAGCTATTTAAAGGACTACTCCATTAAACTTTAAAGGGGACCTGAGAATACTAATTTAAGGTGATATGATCTCATCTAAAATGAACTTCAAAATGTTCTCCAGACCTTTCTCAAATAGTTTGAGCTGCTTTGGATTTTTTTTTTTTTTTACACCCTGCACCATGTCCGCGGAATAATTAGGGCCGGGCATGCCCCTTTAAAGGACCCTAACTTTACCATAGACTTATAATTGGTACCTTTAGTTTTCTTTTTGGAAGCTCTTTCACATGATACCACGTTTGTAATATTTGGACAAATAGAACCCAAAACTGCCGACCACTCTACTGATAAATAAATAGATATGGCATGAAGATTATTTTTACATTGGTTTGAAGAAAAAAGTGGATAGAATATGTGAATGCAACCATAGATTGTCAGATAATCTGCAAAACAACTTGAAGTAGGCTTGACTGAGCTCGGGGATTGTGGAGTTTAGGAACCTGTTTCAGACTATAACTTGTAAGAGAACGAACATCCACTTAGTTAAAACTATGCAGCGACACACGGAAAACATAATGACGGCAGCATGATCGAGTGTCTGAATTTGCACAGTTTCTCCTCAAAACTCGAGTAAGAAAGCTCATATTTTCTCCCTTCCCTAAAACTGTTCAAAACTAAAAATAGAAAAGAAATAGGGTCAATATGAAAAATAGCAGATTGCCCAAGGTCGCAAATGTAATTTTAGAGTGACAGACTGAGGCGCCAAAACTCCTCAATCGGTGAGGCCTTGCCTAGTACTAGTAGCGGGCCACAGCTGACACTCTTGAGACATTGTCCTTCAACACGCTTTTGAGTAGATCAGTGTGCATAGCCATAAAAATAATTTGTCCTTCAAATGGACCAATTTAGATGAACTGCCCATTCTGTATGCCTGTTAATATTACGTTCTATTTGGGGGTGAAGCCAACTTGGTTTCGTTGGGTAATTTGCATCAACATTTGCAGCAACAACTGAAAACAAATATATAACATTTTCTGAATAATTTCTTTGAATATCACAGAGAAACATCATACATGTACGAATACTTAAGCCAACATGCATGTATCGTGTTTGTATGTAATTTATAATGGTTTAACCATGCTGTCATGATCTTCCTAAAAACAGGTTCAACCCTTAAACTGTACCCACATCCATCATCAGTGTCGCCACAAAACGTCACTAAATGCCTGCTGAAGACCAGCCAGAACACAATGTGGCATCAACCTCATCCTCCTCAGTGCCAAAGTGATCAGCATGAAAAGTCGATATGTATCTGCCAGTTCAGGTCGTGCAGGACTTTCTTCATCATGTATAATTTGCAAGCAAGAACACACTACATCACCAGAAATGGGAAACATGTTGCTGACAAGCCACAATTCACTGAAACCTCTGATGTAGTTTAGAATATAATTTGAAGGATACATTTTAAGAGGGGGTCGAATTCATTCTGCAATGGACATTTATGTGGGTTCCAAACATAAGGGAAGTTAAAACAATGGTCCATATTTTTTTTCAAGAAAATAAATCTATGTAGATAAATGACAGCTTCTAAAGACAAAATTTTCTATTAGCAAATGAGTGCAGACAATTTAAGAATCTTTCTTTCATCTTTTGAAATCTGCCATCTTTGGGAAACAGAGGACATTCTTAATTATTTTAAAAGCGGGATGATATATTTTTTTCTGTAAACTGAATGTCCTTCTAGAAAAGTGTTAAGGTTGGTGCAATTCCTCATGGAAAAAAACTTTTCTTGAGTTTATTGAATGTTATTGATGTTTCATGTTTTGGCCCCCAATAAAGTAATGGACAATGAAGCCAACCATTAATTCCAGACACCGAAGCAGTGTACTCTGAAGGATGCAGATAGTGATCTCTTAGATTCAGAAGATTAATATCAACCCCTAAGAAATACATGTATATACACTGTAAACTGGCAATCATTCAGTGCAGTTTTGCAGTGTGTATTTAAATTGATTTCTTTTCCCCATTATTTATGTATCAAGAAACTTGCGTGTCTTGTTTACAAAATGATGACACTTTAGCATGATGACATTCTCTCCCGATGTTCACCTTTAAGACCACATACAATCATTTTGTGTTTCAATTATTTGGTAAGTCTTTAAAACAAACAACTTAGTTCCAAAATTTCATCTCAACAACCCGTAATACAGGGACCCTCAGACAAAGCAAAAATTAATTAGTTTTTAATGTTTGCATATTTATGTATGAATACTATTTTCGTAATCAAAGTCATTATCTTTGAAAAAAAATTAGCTTTTAAAATGTAAATATTTTTAATATATTTAGTTCTATTCAAATCTTTTTTGCTTTAAATTCATTAAATTTGGATTTTCACTCACTACAGTATAAATGTCTGTCTTTTAGTAATTTCCTGTAGTTTTAGGGGTTTTCTATTTTTGTTTTAAATTGTTTAATTAAAGTGTGATAGTTTCTTGTCCATTTTTTCTTCTCTTCTCAAAATTATTTTTGTTTGTTAAACCAACTGCAATTCGGCCTCATTCCACAAAAGGTAAATGTATCAATAAACCATTAATCAATTGAATTATTCTTATTAAGGAAATAGCATTATACAAACTTCTGCTGTTTATCAATTAAAGCAACCACCATTCACTCATTTACATTTGTACAAACATTAGAGGGAAACAGTTGAATGAATTGTTGGTTTCGTCTTCAGTCATTTAATTTGGATTGACACCTTTAATAAACAACATGTAATACATGTACAAGTAAATAACAGCTTTGAGTTAAAATATCTTTTTAACTACATGTCATTTAAGAGAATACCTGTAATTATTGAATCATGTAAATCCGCCGTGGTCTCAACCAGCAAGATAAACAAAAACCTTCAAGAAAAGGGAATTTATTAGTCTGCTAGTCGCTAAAAACGTTTGTTCAAAACTTGAGTTTGGTACTTTTTCTCAAAGTGTGGGCTATTGGCATTGCACCTTTAAAAGGCAATTCGTAATAAAATATATTGTACAACTGTATATCTGGAAGTGCCGTGGCCTAGTGGTTTGGAGCATTGAATTCGTAGTTTGCGGGTACTGCAGGTTGTGGGTTCGAGCAGAGTCCTGAGCTAAAGCGCGAGGGTTCGGCGGGTTCTTTCACTTTCCCCTGTAGCTCACACCTTGAGTGCCCTATAGCGATGGGCAATTTGCATAAAACAAATCTCAATCTGAAACTAAAAGTCTCTTTTCTAGAGCCAAAACACTCAGGAGGTGGCATCAGTCATTTGGAAATATTAGACATTAAATGTGTTGGGTAACTTTCTCTTAACTGCTTCAAAGTCAGTAGTTTTGGATAGTACACCTTTAATTTGAAATTAATTTACACCTTGCCGTCACTTTTTGTCATCATATATCACCTCACTGAAGGTCAGTTATTGCAAAAATTTTGAAAAAAACACATGAATCTTGGACTGAAAAAGCAATTGCAATTGTGGTAGAAAAAACGTTTTTTACTCTCCATAGACTTTGTACACAAATACCCAAATGGAGGCATACTACGTGTACATTCTTTCCTTTAATTTAAAATATCTACAAAACTGCAGCTTTTTGAAAACTCCAACAACTATATTTGAATTCTCCATACCCGAATCTATAAAAATCAGTCATTTTTTTTTTGTTCTAAGAGGAGTGCCACGAAACTCATTTTCTGGGCAATATAATCGGGGACATCTCCTCGCCTTAGAGGATCATTGTTACAAACCTCCTTTAGAAGATCATGATTTTCTATGAGTGTTTGTCGGTGTTGTTTTTTGTCAATCGATTCATCGAAGTGCCGTTAAGGTATTAATATATCTTGATAACGGCGTCTGACATGCTAATTAAAGGCTCTTAGATCGCTTTAATGGTTGAACGCGGCGGGTCCCTTTCATGAACCATATGCTATTTAGGCCATCTATTTTGTGCAAGCCCGCCTCAAGTGGGAGATATTGGCGCCGACTTGATGAAGCCTCGTGAGGCTTAAAACGGCAAGGAGCTCAGGCCTACTCCACTGACAGCGTGTCTCTGTACATGTCTTGGGGTGTTTCGTTTTGGACCTTATGATGAGCCCTACATTTCCCACATGTGTAAAGTCTATGATTAGATCATGATTAGGTCACGTTGGATAATTCGTCCAGGACGGAAATTGTGAAGTAATATGTGACCCGCTCTGGAAAAAGGTATATTATATCGCAAAATATGAAAAATGAGTGTTATGTATGATTGGAAAGCCCGCAATGTAAGCTTTCATTTGGTACATGATAGAGCTCCAAAGCCCTTTCCCTTCTGGAGATATCGTGTGTTTGCATAATTATTAATTAGTTCTATGGAGTTCAAATTGCACAACAGGGAAAACAGACTTTGAAATAGCTAGTTCTAATACAATGCAATAGAACAAAAAAGGTTATTTTTTCACTTTATTCACGGAAATCAACATTGTTGTGCACCAAACCTGAAACTTTAGATATTTAAGATGTCATTAAAGACAAAAAACAAAAAATGAATTTTGACAAAATATTTAAACCTTTCAACATTGAAAGGGCCATTACACATAAATGCATAGGGCGACTTATATCACCTTTTTCTGGAGCGTGTCACATAATAATACATGCTGATATGCTACGCATAGGCAAAATTGCATTATTATCATGTGTTATCTTAGTTTTAAATGTACAATATTGCACCATATGTGTAACATTACACGGACATTACACGAAATGAATACCTTCAACCTGATCAAATGGCTATATTTTGCCCCAAGAGTCTTAAATCGTTGGTCATAATATGATCATTTCCTTTCTTAATTCTCTTAATGGTAGACAGCATTGACGCATATCGAGATCGTATACCTCTCAGTTTACATTGTATGATACTGTACATTGTAACTTATCCTAAGTGTTACAAGCAAAGAAAGGTGTTTGGAAGATTAACAATGCATGAATGCCTTCCAAAATCAGGTATTTTGTTCAATTATAGTTCCCTATGTAAAGAAGTGCACTTTCCACCGAAAGCAAATAACGGTGTTTATTAAGTGGTCTTTCGTTGGTGTGCCATTAAACGTCTTGAGATTCCATGTGCTGGATCCGAACTATAAATAATACACAACCCAAGTTTATCATGAAAAGTAGCGTGCTGCTTAATAATGTGAAAGTTGTACTGTTCAGGTTAAATTTGATAAAGAGAAAGATTTTTTTAAATCAGGTTGTATATTTTTGGGTTGATCATTGTTATATAATCCAGTTACAAGGGAAAACCCCATTTTACATGAGCATAAAGTATAAAAAGAAAAAATCTGTATAAAAAACAGCTCTGAAAAAATCACTGGACCAGCAACAAATTAGAGCATATCGCAGATATGTCAGGACTGTTTTTACCCTTATTATGTATTACATCATTTTTGAAGTTCCCAACTATATTCGGTTAAACCGAATATAGTTGGGAACTTCAAAAATACCAATTGTTTCAATTAAAATTAGTTACTGTTTCAAAAACTTCAAAATTGTCCAAATATATACAACGAACGCCTGGGCCTATATCTCTTTTGAGTTACCTCATTCTATTTAATTTTTCAAACTGGCCATATCGGCACAGTATCCGAACATATGAAAATTATCCAGACATCTTTTTGAAGAAAAAACATTTAAAGATACCTTGATTTTGTGGTTCACGTTTTTACCCAATATGAGACAAGGCTAGAACAAATTATTAAACATAGACACCCACAGAGTGATATAAAATGGACCACTATTAGTGTTCCATTTTATGTCACTCTGTGGGTGTTAGTGGTCCAGAAGTGTTTCCAGAACTTTATGTAATGACTCAATACAAATTATTTATTTACATCCACATTCGTTAACATCGAGTCCACGGCACTTTCGTCAAAGACCTTGTTTCTTCTCAAAGTCTGACGAAAGCCGTCAAATAATTACACGATTTGAGCTTTTTGCTCTTTCCTGAAGTAGTGTATTAAGCACTACATGCTCAGAGCTTTCCAAGAGCGGAACTCGAACCCACGACCTGCTGCTTACTAGTGCAGACGTCTCAACAACTCAACCACCATTCGGATCCATGCAGCAGTTGGTACCGCCGCGTCGGAATTTGCGTCGAGTATGGAGTTATAGTTTATAGAAGCAATTTGTATAATTCACATGCATTTTTCGCAGACGAATGCACTTTCCTGAGCGAAATATTAAACCTTGTGCAAGGTGATATGAAATTCATTACACTACTGTGATTTAATTAATACAGCTTCAAGGCTAATTAAAAATTGACGTTCTTTGTTAGATGTGTCGCCATTACCATGTGCACGAGTTTCAACAATCGTAGACTTTTTACAACATTAGATGGGGGGGGGGGGGGGGGGGGGGTCCCAACGAGTTTTGTCCAGGATAGAATTGTAGTTTCGCGAGTATTGCCCGTTTGAGAATTTTCCCAAGATCTTGTGATTTTTTCTTGGGCAAAAGTGTGTATTACGCATGCGCACAATGCTTATTACAGGGCCTGTTCGTTTCGGTAAGCACTTATCCAGAACCACCAAAATGACATCGTCGCGCTCATCGCGCCTTGTGCCTATTCAAAAGGCCTAGTGCATTTTCAGTAATACATGACGATGTCATTTTGGTGGTTCTGGATATTAGCGCTTACCGTTTGTTTCGCACGAATCCGGATCGCGATCAGTGATCCAGCCGCTGGTTCGCTCCATCCATTAGGCGGAATCTGGTGTGTGAACCAACGTAAGAATCACTGATCGCGATCCGGATTCGTGTGAAACAAACAGGCCCACAGCCGATTACGTGAACGCACGTGCTCAGTACAGTAAAATCTCGTAAAGTCAAATCTCGAGGGATTGGAGAAAAACAATTCGAGGTGTCCGGAGTTCAAGTTAAGCAAAGTCCCCAGGACAGATCGGGGATAGGGGTTTTTCACCTATTTTGTTTTCCTTCCCAACTTTTGTTTTAACATTCTCAGATCATGCAAATTATCTTTCTTTTAAGCAAACAGCCCAGCCCTAATTTGACGACTTGCCTTCTTGGTTAAATTTACGGGTAAAAAATCTAAAAAGTCTGACCACCCGTTGCAAAATTCCTCGGTCAGCCCACTTAGGCCTATTGTTTTTATTTTAGCTATAGACCTTGCATACAACTACAAAGCAGGGTTCTCAAAGTGCAACTGGTTTGCGTTGTTAATCTAATGGAAAGGGGAAACAACTATTCAAATGTGTGACCCTCTGGAGCGTAATGAGGAATGCTTCCCCTAAGACCAGTTTTCGAGTAATCGTCGCTTGATGTACGCGCTAAAAGTCATTAGCGGAATAAATTTTAAGATTTTTTGGAAAGCTTTAATATCATTGAATTTCCATGGTAATTTTGTTTCGAGAGAAAGAGAGAAAAGGACGACTTTTTGATGGCGTCATTGGCGGTACACTGAGCTTGTGATTCGTTCCAAATGTATATACAGAAATATATTTGGTATTATCGGAAAGCCCACTATAATTTCTCTGTAAAAAAGCCAAAACTTGGGAGACATTCCTCAAAATGCTATAGAGGGTCACAATTGTCCGTTCATCCATAGCATCTCGCATGAAAAAAAACAATAGCCCCGAAAAAACAGGTTTGAAAAAATCTTGATTCTTCTTTTTGTCCTGCGTAATCTGATCAGTGCACATAAAAGCACCGCTTTTCTTCAGATTCAAGCTTAAATGGAGACAAACCCTTACAGGAGTCATGAAGGGTGAAATATTACTGGTTAGAAGATTTCAGGGGAGTCAGGCTGGCCTAGTAGTACATGTATTACCTCGCCTTGCACAGCTATGACCTCGGTTCGAATCCCACCAAGGCCCGACATATTGATTGGTTTTTCAATCCCCTGCCTGATTCCGTGAGTTTTCCCAGAATATCATTCTGCGGGGTTTTACTCCCACCTCTAAATCTGAAAATTCCTTCGTCTTGTCGTCACAGGTTTCTTCAGCCTGTCGAAGTTGAGTGCGATATGCACTTTTTAATCTAAGGAATTCTTGATTTAGTTATCATAATTAAATAACATTTATTAACAGACCCACTGCAATTATTATCTATTCATCTTTCAAATTGAAAAGGCCTTAAAACACACAGTTAAACTAAAAGGCCTAACTAAAAGAATTAAAATAAATGAAATGAAATAAAATACAATAAAATAAATCAATAAATAGAACCAATACAATCATTATTATCCTTTCTCATCTTTTAAACTGCAAAGGCATTTACCCCGAACCAAAATGAACCGGTAGCTCACAATTTGACGTAACCCGAACCATAATATTTCCTCAAAAGGCAAATTCAAATGTAATCCCCCATAATACCTAAACTGTTTGTATAATGTATCCCAACTCGCAACACTAGAATGTAGCATCCGAACGTCTGATCATCAACACACGTTTTTATCACGGAAGTTAGTGTGAGTGATCTTCGAGGCCTTACGATCTTCCGGTTTGGGGTGCAGACGAGTACTATAGGCCGAAAATGCCTACGCCGGCCAAATCACGATTTGCGAGCACTCAAAATTATCTGCTGTAAGAGCATTTTGTGGGCCATGAACTTGAGGGTTTGTAAAAGAGAAGGTTGGAAGCAGTGCACAGGACTGCCAGCTTGTATTACTGTGAAATTCGGATAAAATTGTGCCCAAAGTGCTCTATTTTGCAATTAGCGTAGGCATAATTTTTTCAAGCTGGCGATGGGCTACATGACTACTTTTAGGGGGGGGGGGGGGGGGTTATCTTTGGATGGAAATGTCTCCCAAAAAATCGGTTAATCCCTATAAAATTTTACAGAAACTGAGAAATGATGGAATAAGCTTTAATTTGATCTGTGTCTCAAACACATTGGAGAGTCCTAAGTATTTTTCCTGCCACAACAGCAGCTCGACCAAATCGGTTTACTACAACGTTAACATTATAGGCCTAGTTGTCTTAATGACGTCTCTGTAATCTCGTGCCCCCGTGCGATGCCATTATGCGAGTTAAGTTCTTGAATTCACGGTGTGCCGTGCAGAAAGGACGCCCTCTATTGATCTGCCGAAACTGTATGGAAAAAAAGCAAATCGCGTGTTCACCTTGAACCAAGTGTGGGCACTCTGTTCCTGATTTCCATTTTGCACTTTTACAAGGCGATTGATAATCGCTACTTGTGCTATGCATAATACAGCTCATTGTCGGTGAATTACTTAGGCTTCGATCAAGGCTGGTGTGGCTTTATCTTAACAATTTTACATAATTCGCCACGTTCAGTTAGATAGTTAGGGACAGATCGGGGATGGGGGTTTTTCACCTATTTTGTTTTCCTTCCCAACTTTTGTTTTAACATTCTCAGATCATGCAAATTATCTTTCTTTTAAGCAAACAGCCCAGCCCTAATTTGACAACTTGCCTTTTTGGTTAAATTTACGGGTAAAAAATATAAAAAGTCTGACCACCTGTTGCAAAATTCCTCGGTCAGCCCCCTTAGGCCTATCATGAGTTTCTATTTTAGCTATAGACCTTGCATACAACTACAAAGCAGGGTTCTCAAAGTGCAACTGGTTTGCGTTGTTAATCTAATGGAAAGGGGAAAAATAAAATGTGTGACCCTCTGGAGCGTAATGAGGAATGCTTCCCCCAAGACCAGTTTTCGAGTAATCGTCGCTTGAAGTCATGTACGCGCTAACAGTCATTAACGGAATACATTTTAAGATTTTTTGGAAAGCTTTATTATCATTGAATTTCCATGGTAATTTTGTTTCGAGAGAAAAAGAGAAAAAGATGACTATTTAATGGCGTCATTGGCGGTACACTGAGCTTGTGATTCGTTCAAAATGTATATACAGAAATACATTTGGTATTATCGAAAAACACACTATAATTTCTCTGTAAAAAAGCCAAAACTTGGGAGACATTTCTCAAAATGCTATAGAGGGTCACATTTGTCCGTTCATCCATAGCATCTCGCATGAAAAAAAACAATAGCCCCGAAAAAGCAGGTTTGAAAAAATCTTGATTTTTCTTTTTGTCCTGCGTAATCTGATCAGTGCACATAAAAGCACCGCTTTTCTTCAGATTCAAGCTTAAATGGAGACAAACCCTTACATGAGTCATGAAGGGTGAAATATTACTGGTTAGAAGATTTCAGGGGAGTCAGGCTGGCCTAGTAGTACAAGTATTACCTCGCCTTGCACAGCTATGACCTCGGTTCGAATCCCACCAAGGCCGACATATTGATTGGTTTTTCAATCCCTGCCTGATTCCGTGAGTTTTCCCAGAATATCATTCTGCGGGGTTTTACTCCCACCTCTAAATCTGAAAATTCCTTCGTCTTTTCGTCACAGGTTTCTTCAGCCTGTCGAAGTTGAGTGCGATATGCACTTTTTAATCTGAGGAATTCTTGATTTAGTTATCATAATTAAATAACATTATTAACAGACCCACTGCAATTATTATCTATTCATCTTTCAAATTGAAAAGGCCTTAAAACACACAGTTAAATTAAAAGGCCTAACTAAAAGAATTAAAATAAATGAAATGAAATAAAATACAATAAAATAAATCAATAAATAGAACCAATACAATCATTATTATCCTTTCTCATCTTTTAAACTGCAAAGGCATTTACCCCGAACCAAAATGAACCGGTAGCTCACAATTTGACGTAACCCGAACCATAATATTTCCTCAAAAGGCAAATTCAAATGTAATCCCCCATAATACCTAAACTGTTTGTATAATGTATCCCAACTCGCAACACTAGAATGTAGCATCCGAACGTCTGATCATCAACACACGTTTTTATCACGGAAGTTAGTGTGAGTGATCTTCGAGGCCTTACGATCTTCCGGTTTGGGGTGCAGACGAGTACTATAGGCCGAAAATGCCTACGCCGGCCAAATCACGATTTGCGAGCACTCAAAATTATCTGCTGTAAGAGCATTTTGTGGGCCATGAACTTGAGGGTTTGTAAAAGAGAAGGTTGGAAGCAGTGCACAGGACTGCCAGCTTGTATTACTGTGAAATTCGGATAAAATTGTGCCCAAAGTGCTCTATTTTGCAATTAGCGTAGGCATAATTTTTTCAAGCTGGCGATGGGCTACATGACTACTTTTAGGGGGGGGGGGATTATCTTTGGATGGAAATGTCTCCCAAAAAATCGGTTAATCCCTATAAAATTTTACAGAAACTGAGAAATGATGGAATAAGCTTTAATTTGATCTGTGTCTCAAACACATTGGAGAGTCCTAAGTATTTTTCCTGCCACAACAGCAGCTCGACCAAATCGGTTTACTACAACGTTAACATTATAGGCCTAGTTGTCTTAATGACGTCTCTGTAATCTCGTGCCCCCGTGCGATGCCATTATGCGAGTTAAGTTCTTGAATTCACGGTGTGCCGTGCAGAAAGGACGCCCTCTATTGATCTGCCGAAACTGTATGGAAAAAAACAAATCGCGTGTTCACCTTGAACCAAGTGTGGGCACTCTGTTCCTGATTTCCATTTTGCACTTTTACAAGGCGATTGATAATCGCTACTTGTGCTATGCATAATACAGCTCATTGTCGGTGAATTACTTCGGCTTCGATCAAGGCTGGAGTGGCTTTATCTTAACAATTTTACATAATTCGCCACGTTCAGTTAGATAGTTAGGGACAGATCGGGGATGGGGGTTTTTCACCTATTTTGTTTTCCTTCCCAACTTTTGTTTTAACATTCTCAGATCATGCAAATTATCTTTCTTTTAAGCAAACAGCCCAGCCCTAATTTGACAACTTGCCTTTTTGGTTAAATTTACGGGTAAAAAATCTAAAAAGTCTGACCACCTGTTGCAAAATTCCTCGGTCAGCCCCCTTAGGCCTATCATGAGTTTCTATTTTAGCTATAGACCTTGCATACAACTACAAAGCAGGGTTCTCAAAGTGCAACTGGTTTGCGTTGTTAATCTAATGGAAAGGGGAAAAATAAAATGTGTGACCCTCTGGAGCGTAATGAGGAATGCTTCCCCCAAGACCAGTTTTCGAGTAATCGTCGCTTGAAGTCATGTACGCGCTAACAGTCATTAACGGAATACATTTTAAGATTTTTTGGAAAGCTTTATTATCATTGAATTTCCATGGTAATTTTGTTTCGAGAGAAAAAGAGAAAAAGATGACTATTTAATGGCGTCATTGGCGGTACACTGAGCTTGTGATTCGTTCAAAATGTATATACAGAAATACATTTGGTATTATCGAAAAACACACTATAATTTCTCTGTAAAAAAGCCAAAACTTGGGAGACATTTCTCAAAATGCTATAGAGGGTCACATTTGTCCGTTCATCCATAGCATCTCGCATGAAAAAAACAATAGCCCCGAAAAAGCAGGTTTGAAAAAATCTTGATTTTTCTTTTTGTCCTGCGTAATCTGATCAGTGCACATAAAAGCACCGCTTTTCTTCAGATTCAAGCTTAAATGGAGACAAACCCTTACATGAGTCATGAAGGGTGAAATATTACTGGTTAGAAGATTTCAGGGGAGTCAGGCTGGCCTAGTAGTACAAGTATTACCTCGCCTTGCACAGCTATGACCTCAGTTCGAATCCCACCAAGGCCCGACATATTGATTGGTTTTTCAATCCCTGCCTGATTCCGTGAGTTTTCCCAGAATATCATTCTGCGGGGTTTTACTCCCACCTCTAAATCTGAAAATTCCTTCGTCTTTTCGTCACAGGTTTCTTCAGCCTGTCGAAGTTGAGTGCGATATGCACTTTTTAATCTGAGGAATTCTTGATTTAATTATCATAAATATATAAAAATTTATTAACAGACCCACTGCAATTATTATATTTTCATCTTTCAAATTGACAAGGCCTTAAGGCACAGTTAAACTAAAAGGCCTAACTAAAAGAATTAGAATAAATGAAATAAAATTAAAAACAATAAAATATATCAACAAATAGAACCAATACAATCATTATTATCCTTTCTCATCTTTTAAACTGCAAAGGCATTTACCCCGAACCAAAATGAACCGGTAGCTCACAATTTGACGTAACCCGAACCATAATATTTCCTCAAAAGGCAAATTCAAATGCAATCCCACATAATACCTAAAACTGTTTGCATAATGTATCCCAACTCGCAACACTAGAATGTAGCATCCGAACGTCTGATCATCAACACACGTCGTTATCACGGAAGTTAGTGTGAGTGATCTTCGAGGCCTTACAATCTTCCGGTTTGGGGTGCAGACGAGTACTATGGGCCGAAAATGCCTACGCCGGCCAAATCACGATTTGCGAGCACTCAAATTATCTGCTGTAAGAGCATTTTGTGGGCCATGAACTTGAGGGTTTGTAAAAGAGAAGGTTGGAAGCGGTGCACAGGACTGTCAGCTTGTATTACTGTAAAATTCGGATGAAATTGGGCACTAAAAGTGCTCTATTTTGCAATTAGCGTAGGCATAATTTTTTTTAAGCTGGCGATGGGCTACAGGACTACTTTTAGGGGGGGGGGGGGGGGTGGAAATTTTTCCCATAAATCGGTTAATCCCCATAAAATTGAACAGAAACTGAGAAATGATGGAATAAGCTTTAATTTGATCTGTGTCTCAAACACATTGGAGAGTCCTAAGTATTTTTCCTGCCACAACAGCAGCTCGACCAAATCGGTTTACTACAACCTTAACATTATAGGCCTAGTTGTCTTAATGACGTCTCTGTAATCTCGTGCCCCCGTGCGATGCCATTATGCGAGTTAAGTTCTCGAATGCATGTTGTGCCGTGCAGAAAGGACGCCCTCTATTGGTCTGCCGAAACCACATGGAATAAAACAAATCGCGTGTTCACCTTGAACCAAGCTTGGGTTCATCTGTATTGTTTATACTATTTACGACACACCGCTTTGCCTCTTCCACACGCGACGCGACTATATGACGCGACGGCACGACGGCTCCGTTGCATCGTGCCGTCGCTTCTTTCCCATTACTTTTGTGCACATTCTGGCGTCGCGTCGTACGTCGCGTCGTGCCGTCGTGCCGTCGCGTCGCTTTTTTTAAGCTTGTAGATTTTCTTTCCTCAACGTCGCCCCTTCCGTCGCCCATCGCGTCGTACCGTCGTGCGTCGCGTCGTGCGTCGCGTCGTGCGTCGCGTCGTGCGTCGCGTCGTGCGTCGCGTCGTGCGTCGCGTCGTGCGTCGCGTCGTGCGTCGCGTCGTGCGTCGCGTCGTGCGTCGCGTCGTGCGTCGCGTCGTGCGTCGCGTCGTGCGTCGCGTCGTGCGTCGTGCGTCGCGTCGTGCGTCGCGTCGTGCGTCGCGTCGTGCGTCGCGTCGTGCGTCGCGTCGTGCGTCGCGTCGTGCGTCGCGTCGTGCGTCGCGTCGTGCGTCGCGTCGTGCGTCGCGTCGTGCGTCGCGTCGTGCGTCGCGTCGTGCGTCGCGTCGTGCGTCGCGTCGTGCGTCGCGTCGTGCGTCGCGTCGTGCGTCGCGTCGTGCGTCGCGTCGTGCGTCGCGTCGTGCGTCGCGTCGTGCGTCGCGTCGTGCGTCGCGTCGTGCGTCGCGTCGTCGTCGCGTCGTGCTCGCGTCGTGCGCGCGCGTCGCGTTTCGCGTCGTGTTTCGCGTGGAGTAATCATGCTATTGTGATCATGCGCAGTTGAAATACCGAACTGGCTCACAGAGGGCGTGTTTGTTTCACGCAGATCCGGAGCGCGATCAGTGATCCGGAGCGTCGAAAGCTGCTCCGGAGTCACGTTTTTAGTGATCCTGCTCGCGAGGTGGGTTCGCAAGATCCAAGATGGCGACGTGCGAGACGGACAGAGAAAAGTGACGGTATTTTTTCGTAGATTTGAAGCATTTAACGAGCTATTGTGAAAGTATTTACTCATAATTCTTTTACAGTGTATTTTTGTTATTAAAGCTATGTACGATTTATTTACTTTTCTGGAAATACTAGATAGTTTATCATAAAAATAGCCCTACAGAATCTGAAGCAGACGACATTGTCGTGTAAAACAAATTCTCCCAGCATATGCAACATATAGCAACAGAGATTCGCGATCCTGTTTGTGAAACCGTGTGAAACAAACAGGCCCAGAAAAACCCGTTAATAAATTTAAATGTTGCGCCCATGCGCTTAACCGCGCGGTGAACAAAAGGCCTGAGCTCTGTATTTGAAATGTGTAAAAAGACGATTTTGCTAGAATTCTGTTTGTATTTTACCCATTTTCGTTGCAAAAAATCTACAGAATCAACAACGGTACCGCGCTAACAGCGGTGTCTGGCAGGACAAAATAAAGAGTGAAAGATAAGGTTCGATATTCCGAATAGACGATAGGGTTCGATAGTCCGGACTATCGAACCTTATTGTCGATTCGGACTATTGGGCCCTTCGGACTATCGAACCTTCGGACCATTACGAACCTTCGGATTAATAACCCTTCGGACTAAAGAACCTTCGGACAATCGGGCTGTCACCGTTTTTACCCACCCCCCCCCCCCCCCCCACCCACAAACCTTGACGAGAAATGGAAACCGCTCATAACGTGTAGTTTTATTGTAACTTTGTTTTACGCCGTTTATGTAAACCCGTGCACACGGCAACTTTTATTTCAAGTCTTTGTTTCAACATTTATAAACCTTTACAGTGAGTTTTCAGAGCCGACTGAGTCTAATAAAAAATTGCGATACCCTTGGCCGAGAGGACTACCGCAGATTCTTCATGACATTGATTAATAACTGCAAATGGAGGAATCCAGATCACACATCGAACTTGAAACACAACTGCAAGTTATACAGCTGTATTCTGCAGATCTTGGCATGACAAAAGCCAAGAAATCATGCTTCTGCGCGAGGGCCGGGCACTGATGCCACTACCTCATAGTTGCGATCTAATCAAGCAATCCACGAGTTCAACAAGCCGCAAGCAAGCAAGTTCAGCTAAATGCCGGCTCATTTTGATCTTGATGACCATTGTACCGTTCGTGTTTTAAGCTGAATCCAATGCACAATTACTGTTAACAATGTAGTTGAGAAAGTTTTGGGAGAATACAACTTTCTCATAATATCAAAGTACCATTCTTTCGTTATGTGTGTTGAACCGATTACTATATTTTGTTTATTGCCAAGAGCGCAGTCAAGAAGGGTTCATCTGTATACAGGGGCGGATCCAGGATTTTTTTGCGGGAGGGGGGGGGGGGGGTAGTCTAAAATTTGCCCAAAAAGGTGACCAAAAAAAAAAAAAAACCAAGCAGGGGGGGGGGGGGGGGGGGGGGGGGGCTGACACACTTTCTCACCGTTGGTGGCGCCATTTAACCACTTTGTTCCCATAGGCTAAATAAGACATGTGGTTTCTGCTTTTCTGGTTAGCAACTTTAGGCGTAGGCCCCTTACAAAAAAAATGGCCAGGAGGGGGGGGGGGGGGGGGGGGGGGTTCGCCGACGCCATTTTTACAGTGGTGCCGCGCCCGCGTGCAGGCTGCCCGCGTTCTTTAATTTAAGTCAAGTGCGCATTTTGGCAAGTTGTAAACACCCTGTTGGTCGAAAGCTGCGTCGAGCGCGTGCGTCTAACACGCACGCGAGCGCCTCGCCACCGCAGTAAATGCTTCTAATTTTGGTCGCCGGATTCGTCTATGGGCTCCGTGCGCCAACAAAAGAGGGCGCTGTCCACATAGCAACCGCACTTCCGTGGGGAGTACGTCACTGGTATCCGCACCGCGCTCCTCGTTCATTTGATACTCGTATACCAGTGGGATTGCTTTGTCTGTTTGCCGACTCTCGATAATTGAGTTTTCAATAAGAATATCACAGCGGGAACCAGACACTTAAATTGAAGTCAGGTAAGATGGCGTCGATATTGACCCCCCAACTCGCCTTTTCTTTCCGCTGAGGGGGTAGTTGTGCACGGAGCTCATAGCACAAAACCTTTGCCAGCATCCGAACCGTACCCATGAGTGCATGTTTAAAGTGCCCATTGCATGATACTCAGGAACGAAATATTGTCTCTCTTTTCACTCTTTTTTGTCCCGCCAGACACTGCTGTTAGCGCGGTACCGTTGTTGATTCTGTAGATTTTTTTGTTACGAAAATACAAACAAAATTCTAGCAAAATCGTCTGTTTACACATTTCAAATACAGAGCTCAGGCCCTTTGTTCACCGCGCGGTTCAGCGCATGCGCGCATAAATTTTAATTTATTAGCGGGTTATTCTGGGCCTGTTTGTTTCACACGGATCGGGAGGTGATCCAGAGCCGAACGAAAACAAACAGGATCGCGAATCCCTCTTGCTATATGTTGCATGCTGGGAGAATTTGTATTACACGACAATGTCGTTTGCTTCAGATTCTGTCGGGCTATTTTTATGATAAACTATCTAGTATTTCCAAAAAAGTAAATACATCGTACATAGCTTTAATAACAAAAATACACTGTAAAAGAATTATGAGTAAATACTGTCACAATAGCTCGTTAAATGCTTCAAATCTACGAAAAAATACCGTCACTTTTCTCTGTCCGTCTCGCACGTCGCCATCTTGGATCTTGCGAACCCACCTCGCGAGCAGGATCACTCCACGCGAAACACGACGCGAAACACGTCGCGAGCACGACGCGACGCACGACACGACGCGACGCACGACGCGACCCACGATGCGAGCACGATGCGACGCACGACGCGAGCACGACGCGACGCACGACGCAACGTACGACGCGACACACGACGCGACACACGACGCGACGCACGACGGTGCGACGCGATGGGCGACGGAAGGAGCGACGCGACGGCACGACGGCACGACGCGACGTACGACGCGACGCCAGAATGTGCACAAAAGTAATGGGAAAGAAGCGACGGCACGACGCGACGGCACGATGCAACGGAGCCGTCGTGCCGTCGCGTCGTATAGTCGCGTCGCGTGTGGAAGAGGCAAAGCGGTGTGTCGTAAATAGTACACCATAGTATTGTGGTATACGCTGCCGCATTGTTCGATTTTGAAAAAGAAAAGGCTCACGTAATTGTGATTTTGGCCCTGTGTCGCCTTTTGTCCATCCCCCGGGGCGAGATTTAGAAAGGGTTTGCTTAACACAAGAAGCATTAATGACTAGAGGTTGGTAACGTCTTCTCTTGGGAGCTAGTCTTAGTTCAAGACGACAGTGATCGATAATGGATCGTGTAGCGTCGCGTTTATTCGTTCCATGCACTGCGCCCTCTGACGGTACGATTAGACCAACTCATGGGCTCGCACTATCGTCTTGGGAATCCTGCACCAGCTGTTTAACTTTTTCTTTATTTCTCCCTAGGCTTTCCTAGGGAGCCAATCAGCGATCGCAAAACGGACATGCATATGAATGATTAGTCTTGGTTCCAAGACTTCCTTAGCGGTGCGACGTATAGCGCGCACGGCCGGCCGACAGCGCCCTCTCGCTACACACACACACACACACGCCAAGGCCAAATCGCTAAGACCGTCTTGGGAATTTCGCAAGTTCTGCTCGCGAAATCGCGAGCAGAACTGTGTGGCATTTGCATGCGCGTGTGACGTAGCTGCATTATCGCATGTAAATAGCCAACACTCACTAGTCTAGTTTCTGTACTCACGTCGGGTTTACGTGTACGTACGTATTAACATGCAGGACAGTACCAAGCCATTCGTTGTTTGTTGGGAAAAAATGTCTGACCGCGTGGACCAAGCGATCGATTTTACAGCAAACAAACTGGGCTTTGGAAAGCTAAAAAGTCATCAGATCAGGCCATTCATCAATTTGTACGTGGCCATGATTTGTTTGTTAATTTACCAACGGGATTTAGCAAGAGTGTAATTTTTCAAACTGCTCCATTGGTCTTAGATTTCTTGAACCATCTCCATGCTTGAACGAAGCCTGGAGGTGTTTCCTACCTCCATGAACGAAGTAACCGAAAGCGCTGATTATTGTCGTCGTGCCATTGAAAGCTCTGGCCGTTGATCAGTTACATCGTGCTGAACATCTGGGACTGAAATTGGCAGAGATAACGCCTGATATTCCAGATCACATTTTTGGAACAAAACGAAGTATTCTCGATCCTGTTTGCCAGTCCAGAATCACTCTGCTCGGAACGTTAACTGACTAGTAAGTTATTACTTAAAGGGACACACTGCTTTGGATGTTGCGATTTGGGCTATAAAACTGAAATGAATAATGGTTGGGAAGCTTTTTTAATACTAGAATATAAAGATTCACATAACTATCCCTTCAAATTGCGTGGTTTTTGTTTAATTTCGTGACAAATAACGGTCCGCCATTTTGTAGAACCAAATTTTTGACTCCACAAAATGGCGGACCGTGTTCACCAGTCGTATTTCCAGTCGCATCTGGTTAAAGTACGTTATGTTGATCCATTTTGATGTACTGTGGCACGGCGCGCAGCACTGGCGATATGTGTCGCGAGGTAGAGAATTGTACCTGGCGATCATCTGATAGGTTCACAAGGCCACTGGCTGCGGCGCCAGCCTAAAGACTCGTACAGCGTATTTTGCGCATTATTTAGACGGTGGTATTTAGTACTGGAAATAAGTCTATGTTTCGCAGGTCAGATGTCAGGGGTAAGCGGCAAATTTTTGGTTTTGTAAGCACTACTCACTAATTACAACACATTATACGTGTTTTTTTGCATGAACAACTCAGAGGGCATACTTAAAGTTTGTCAAAAATAGTCGGACAACGTAACGTATTGAAACAGCAGAGACACGACCCTACGCGATGTATGCCTTTATTTACCAGAGCATGCTTGAGTCGCGGCCAGCCGTACGAACAGTTCTGTGCCGACGAATTAGCGAATCAGGAAAGCAACGTTTTGTATGGACCCATACTGAGATTTTCCTAAAATTGAAGTTTGCGAAAAATGTCAACGGTTGAATGTTGTATTTTTGTCTGGTTTTTCGAGATTAATCCTACCATACAGGACCTGGCTTTTGGGGTCTCTCAGAACGGGGAGGGGCACATTGTTCCCCCTCCACAATTTCGGTGTGCTTTGACCGATTTACCTTATTGGTAGCCATGGAAACCCGATAAAATGGTTGATTTGGGGACCAAAGTGACCCCAAAACCCCTGTACTGCATGCGCACGCTGCGGACGTAAGACTGGCGCGTGAACCACCAGAACAACGGGGAATGACGTACGTATGACGTACTAGACTTTTTTGTTCTCCTTTTTCCTAATTTAATATATCGTTCACATTTTGTAAATTAAAATGGAAAATAATATTTTGCTAAAAGTTATCTACCTGTCAGTAAAAAGAACAGCGTCAAAACAAATTATTTCAAGAAAACTACTCGCTTTACACGTTGAAGCTCCTGTTCGAGGTGCCCGGAAGTTCGGTTTCTCGTAAACTCTCGTACGTTCTCGGGGTCAACTTACACGCTCTATATCGCCACTCAAATCGTCCACCCATATGGAGGAATGGTCCACTATACCCACGTGGCGGCCAGTGTTGAAGCCATTTTTTTTACCAGGTCATTTATTTTTTTCAATTCAAGTCACAAGTAATTTTTTTTCAACAACTCCCGAAATTGTTTAAATTGAAGCCACATAATACCCCTTTTGAAGTTGATTTTCGTGTAAAAATCACGCATGTACACGTATCGTTTTCCCAGGACTTCGCAACGCGCAAGCAACGTGTATGCTTATTAGCACGGTTCCCGTCTGGTCTCTGCTGCGGTATTTAATTGATAGCAGTAGAGACGGGAACCAGTCTGCAGTGCGCACTCGATTCGGTATATTTTGATAAATGACATAGGGAGAGTTTAAATAGGTCTATAGAAATTTAACTTTCTTGATCTCAGACAACCTTATTTGCATTTCAAATAATCTAAGAGAGCATTTCTTTAAATTTTCTTTATGTTTTTTTATTAAAAAGTAAATTTCGCTTTTCAATAATTTCCTTGACCCACCCACACACATTTTCGAAAATAAAATTAAAATAATCAAATACAGTGTCATAAGTGCATCTTGTGAGATGAAAAGTTTGAGTATATTTTTAAAAGAAATATTGTCTGTTTTGTCGACGTACACTCCTAAAAATGGGTAGTTTTGACTTGTAATTGCGTGTCGTTCATGTCTTGATAAAATTATTGGTTTGTTAAGGTTAAGAGATAGAGTTATTGCAAAAGTAGTCAGTTGGTGCAGTCATTTCACCATTCGCTATTTCAGAAAGTTTTAGAAGATTCAGATCTCGTGACTAAAAAATATATGTATTGCCAATGGTCTTATTTTGAAGAGTTTTATGTTCCCAATCTTTCATCTATTAAATTTCTGAACAACAGCCTCATTTCAGTATGTCATTCAAAATCGGCATCAAGAGACAACACAGTGTATACGTGGTTCCCTTTATGTAAAACGCCATTCCTAACGACAACAAAAATACGCAATGTTTTATCAGGGTGGCACGGGATCGTCCACGGGGTTGGCACTTTGACTCATGCAAGTTGAAGAAGTGCACTTAATCTATACAGTATACGAAGTGATGACGTCAATGCAATGTTTGGAGCCAGATTATTTTGTGTCAATGTGTTTGCATGACTGGCTGTTAACAAAGGAACAGTCGAAATCTCTATTTGTTTGGAGCCAGTTGTCGGCCAACTGACGTCTCATTGGTCAGTATAATTAGATTAGCACAACAAACGTGGTGATACGTACAAGTAATAAACTTCGAAATCAGTTCGCCTTTTTTCTGTGATACTCTCTATTTTCTTCCGCGATAGTGTCTGCAGTAATTTTTTTTCGCGCTGAGCCCTTCTAGCTTTTTCGGCCAACGTCTTAGGCACATTTTGACACCAACTTTATAATAAAAATTGGTGTTACCGTTCTCGCGCAATGCAACTTTTCCGACAGTGGGTGAAAACTGCCGCGATCGCTTCTATAACCCTGTATTATTATTGACGTACTGGTAAGGACAAATAAGAGGGTTCAACAAAGGGAACAATACTGTCCTCACGCTTATTTCTTTGTTCCGGAAAAGTGAGAACAGGCAAACAAGTGCTTAGTCTATGGGGATGGGTTAGTGTGTAGGACAATATAAAGTCCTGACCAGGATGGTGGAAAAAGTACAATTGTATACATATAGAAACCATGCATCCACAGAACAAGGCGCGGTTGTATAATGTATTATAACTACAAAACCCTTTGATTAATTGGAATGACTTTTGCACAGGTGGTTATAATTAGTATCCTCATTTGCGTACTTAATTTCATAAAATCCGTTACTGTTTGGTCGGGGGAGGGGCGGATTCCGCCCCCTTCCCCGGCTGTGAGTGGCAAAAAAAAACCCGGCTCTTTCAGTGTTTAACACTGAACGTAAGTCATATGAATAGCTCCGACAGTCAGTCAAAGATGAAGCCAACGACTAACAAAAATATAGCGATAGTGGTTGATCTTTGTGATTTTCAGAGCAATTGACGTGTTTATTTGGAAAGCTTATCTTCACTGATTTTTATCTTTGTGCCCAGCACAAATAAACACACATCAGATGATCTATAGGGGAGTGACGTCGTGACGAAAAAATAATCTGAGTTTAACAAAGCAAGGGTGCTAAAGAACATGAGAAATACAAATCATCAGCTTAAAAAAAAGAAGTAAATCAACAAGCGCTCCTGTTACAAAGTTCAAGTACAGCAAAGTTAAACGTATATAATGGTAGTTTCAACCACCTGATACAGTCTCTGCAAACCAATTACAGCCTCCAGTCTATCCACGGTACATTGGAAATATCATTGAAATATCCTTTCTAAATTTATTTGTGTAAGCTCCGCTATACCTCTTGGTGGTTTACTTTCAAAAGAAAGGTATTCACTAATAGTGCAAACATGATCGACGATCAGCGCATCGGCTCAAAAGCCCAGCTGACTCTGGAAGATAACGGCCTGAGCACTACCTGGAACAGGCCGAGTAAAGCACTCCTAATTTTGGCGGTGTTTTTTGCCTTAGGTACAATCATACTATTGGCCACCACAGGTGAGAAACTGTCAACGTCTGTGTAGTTTTTGAGTTGTGAAGGTTCGATGTCGCTTTGTGTTTTGTGCAGCTGTGGTGCTGTGTTTCTTGGCTGAAATTGTCGCATTGTGCCTCGCTTTAACATTCACAATAAATGTAGTGTACACGATTGGTAATCCTCCAATTTTTTGTTTACTGGATTATTACAAAATACCTTACTAGACTGAAAGTTAATAGTAGTCTCCATCATCCTGTGAAATTATGGCACCAAGTGTGCTGTCGTTGTCAAGAAAAGTGGAAATATATATCGTTTTCCTACGATTTCCAGCTGGAAATCGTTGGAAATCTGCCCTGTAGCCTTTAGTCAAGGCGCGCGTGGCTACCCGGACGAGTGGTGCGCCCCGGACATGTTGGCATTCGGGGCGCGTCACGCGCCCAGATAGCCACGCGCGCCTTGAATAAAGGCTATCATCCGCCCGACGGTTTAAAACAAGCGCCGTTTTTCTCTCGTTTTTTTCCGCCATCCAACAACGGGTCAGTGGAACGATATTTCCTATAAAATATACTAACCCCTAAATCCGCTTATTCCTGAAAATTGCAACAATGACCAATCATGTACACTGCCTTTAACTCAAGATGTTGCGTTAAATTCTTTATTTATTCAGTCGTCTTCGTGGTGCAGAAAAATGCTCTTGAAAGCGACCTTGAGAAACTGAAAGGCACGCCCCCCGTGCCTACGGAGTCCTCCAACTTGTGTTTGACGGAGGAATGCGTCAGGGACGGTACAAATTTGTTGTTTGTTTATTATTTCATCAAATCCTAAAGTCAGATTTTGTTCCCAGTTGAGTCCTAATTGAAAGCATTGATTTATATCTGGGGGAAGCACAACCCCAGCCAAGTCCAGTTTTGCAAGGAAATCAGTCTTGTCCGAAATTGGGACCCTCTGTACATGTGCACATGCATCGCCCAGCACGGCATGGTATGTACAGTGAACAACATTGTGTTGACTCGAAATATATTAATAACTTTTTCAAGTGAAAAGGAAATGAACAACCCACTTAATACATGATCCAGGTTCTGCAATCTTCATCGCCATTTGTTTCAGTGGCTCAAAAAGATATCATTAAGAATCCGAACTAAAGAGCTATACGTATGCGATGGCTCTAAATTTATGTTATATCCAAGGTATGTCTTTATACTTTCAGCTGCTAACTGACACCATGTCGTACCTATATTAAACTATTTGACCAATATAGATAGTCTTAATTCAGCACCATTTTTAGCACAATTTTTTCTTTTTGAACTACCCGTTACAGATACCGCATGGTCTTTGCAGTGTACGGAGTTATTTCAACTTCGATGAGACAGCACACAGCCTCAGTACTTGAAATTAAATGGAAATTCATCTTTACAATTCTTTCCATGTAGATTAAGCCATAGAAATGTTTGCCCAAATGTTGAACAATGATTTATTAACTTGTACCTTAACATAAGAGACATTACTGAAATTGTCACAAATCTACGAATATTCCCACAGCCTGTTCAAATACAATGACCACATTTTACAACTTGATTAGTGCTATTTACCCTATTAAATTATTATGACGCAATATTTTCATCAAATCTTAAAGCCGCCCGGGTGTTAAACAATCTGGATCGGGACCGCGACCCCTGCGACAATTTCTTCGACTACGCATGCGGAGGCTGGATCAAACAGCACCCGCTTCCCGAGGGCGTGGATGATATTGGCGTATTAAACCTTTTAATCCAGGACGTGGCGAAAAATCTTGATGGTAATAATTATATCTATATATACACCCCCCCCCCCCCCCCCCCATCAACATCTTCAGGGGCGGATCTAGCCTTTCATTTAGGGAGGGGTTGTACCCGCCTATACCGGTACAGTGTACAGTGTATGGACCAGCGGTATACCCACTGGTAACAAGGGTTTAGCCGTTGCTTATATCAACTTTGCTCAGCAGCCCAATTTTGTTTTAATGCAAATCGCCCATCACAAGCCCTAGGGCACTCGAGGTGTGGGCTACTTAGGAATATGTGGAAGAACCAGCCCCTCACACTGAAACAAGATAATCTAATCTCTTCACATCATGAATAGGGTCGGGATAGGTAACTAGTCCACTGCAAGGCATTAATAATGCCTCTACCCATATTAAGCGTAGAAGTGCCAAAGCCCAGGACTGGGCTCGAACCCACAACCTGCAGAATTACCCACAGACCTTGAATTCAATGTGCCAAACCACTGGGTCACGGCACTTCCACAGGGGGGTTGCAACTCCACAACCCCCTCCCTCTAGATCCGCCCTGATCTTCATCAATATTATTTTTCTTCATACTGATATTCCTCATCACTCTGTGTTTTGGTTCTACACAACGTAGCAATGAGAAATATGCCATCATGCAGGTCAAACAAAAGGGACGGACATGTAACCAGTCCGGGCCGTGATTGGGTAATATATCAAGAGGCGGTGCTTAGTGAATCTGTGTATACATACGGGAATTCGCCGAACAAAATTAGAAGCCATTTTTACGGTGGTGCCGCGCCCGCGTGCAGGTTGCCGCGTTCTTTAATGTCAGTCGCGCGCGCATTTTGGCAAATTGTAAACACCCTGTTGGTCGAAGCTGCATCGAGCGCGTGCGTAAAATACGCACGCGAGCGTGATGCCACCGCAGTAAATGTTCCTAATTTTGGTCGCCGGATTCGTCTATAGATGACGTGCCCTCTGGCGTCACGTTTTATTGGAATGTGCCCGAGGTATGCGCACGCATCGTGTTTTGCATAAAGTTTGGTTTAGGGTTGACGTTGCGGGTCGAATTACGTGACCTTAACCAAATTAATGCAAAACACGATGCGCGCGCATACCACCGCGCACATTTGGTTTAGATGTAAAAGCAAAAGGCACACGGTCTATTGACCAGAGAGTCGAGTCGTGAGCAAAGGAAGATTGTATCAATTTCCGGTCGCAGTAGTGTTATTTCGTTTAAGATAACCCACAAATTGTCGGTGATTCGGATTAAGATGGCTCCTAACAAAGACGGCCAATCAAATGCTGCATCCGTAACGCAACTTTCTTGGATAGCGTGGAGCATGTTGGCTATAATCATAATTATAACGCATGAAATGAAATTTGCAATAACAGATCCCGATGCTCTCGATTCCTTAATGGACAACATCCAACATGAAATTGGCGCCCTTTTTCTGAAGCTGGTACATATTTCACGTTCTTTGCATCACTGAAATAGTGGGCCTACACCGAAGGGTATTTCAAGCACATTGTCGTAAAAATCGGTTTTGGCAAATGCTGTTGGCGGTATTCAGGCGTATATCAAGAATATTATCACAGCAGCATGTGCTGTCCTTTCTTATGTGGATCCGCTTGCTTGTCCCTCATCGAAGACGATCTGCAAAAATTGTGACGTCCCCAGATAATGCCCTGCGATCGTGCCTGTTTATCCTCTGTATATGTCTGTGCACAGGACTTCTCAGGCAAGATCCTCATGCCAATGAACCAGTAACAGTCACTCGAGTGAGAAACTTCTACAGTTCATGCATTGAAATAGGTAAGAGGAATGTAGGTTTTTTTGGTTAATTTAACGCATACAAATTCGATGAACAGAGACTTCAATTTCAGTCAGTATAAATCAGTTTGATTGTTGTTAATTTCAATTTCAAAAATCAATATTATTTAAAATGTGTATTTTATTTTTGGGTGCAGTGTACTTTAAGAAATAATGTAGCATTGTAATTCGTCCCAGTGCCAGAAAAGTCACTCATGTGGAGACCGGTGTATGGAGAAAGGAAATTTTTCTTTTTTTCATTCATCATTTGGAATGCATTGGTCATTCCATTTCGTTAGTGGCAAGTTGAAACGTTAGTCAAAATGCTTCTGATCTTGAATGATTAAGCATAATGTTGTTTTTAAAAAATATTTTCTACTCTGCCTTCGGTAATATTCTTTTGTTGTGTTTCTAATAGATAAACATGAAGATCGGGCAATAGAACGAAACAGTCCTTACAAAGCTCATTTTTATTTGACTTACTTATTCATTCAAATTAAGAGCCGTTGGAAATATTAGCCTTGGCCGGTAAAATTTCTCTATTGAAATATTTATGGCTGAACTAAATTATTTGCCACTTTCGGAGACAATAATACCAAAAACAATAATATTTATGACAAAATTCAATTAAAGTCATATCGCGGACTGTGACCAAGTATAGAATATTTTAGTCCTGCTAGATTATCTGTGACGCCATTGCCAATATCTGGGCACTAATTATCGTGGATGTTTGAGGTGTGGATTGCCCCCCCCCCCCCCCCCCCCCCCCCCGCCCCTCCCCCACAACTGAACTGATTTAATCCCAATAAAACATTTCCCAGATACCATAAACGCGCTGGGGAAGAAGCCGTTGACCGACCTGTTGGAGTCCATTGGTGGATGGCCGGTGCTTGGGACAAACCCGGGCGGAAACTGGAACGCCAACAACTTCAACTTCGAGAAACTCTGGGGCGATGTTATAAACCAGTACGGTCAGAATATGATCGTCGATGTCGGACTCGGTAATTACTTGGAAACTGGAGGATTCCAACTGACGGTAGGTCTCGATCTCGATAAATGTCACTGAAAAAATGACAAAGAAATGACACCTCTCTTCCAATCTGCATAGGGCAAGATTAAATAACCAGAAACGCCACTTCTATTTCCAGGAAGGGAAACATCGCCTGTTTTTAAAACAGAATTCGAAAGGGTGAAGTCGTTAATTGTCACACACTTGGCGAGCAACTATAGAAGTTAACCGAGGATAAGTTAACAAACGAAACATCCTCGCCCGCTTCATTGTTGGTAGCCGCATTCTTTCGGGGTGCTGGGGGTGGGGGGGGGGGGGGGGGGGGGGTGGGGGGGATTACAAAAAAGTCATTAAAACCCAAGGAAAGCGAGAAAATGCCTCCCCGCCCATCTTTTGCATGTTTTGAATCGACTCGAAGGACTCAACTTTCAGCCAGAGCCATTTTGAAAATGATGGGGCGGCTATCTTTAAAAGTATTTTCTGGCAAGATCTAAAAATAGAATTTGTAAATCGGAGTGATGTTGCTAAAAATACATTGTTTATTTTGCCGGAACGTTATTTTACAAGTACTTCAAAGTGTACGTGAGTTGCGTCTTGCTTGTTGCACTTAATAGTGTAGGGCTGCACTATGTCGTTATCTGAATTTGCAATTTTGGGAGTCAACATTTACTAAGTAGGTTTTGTTGACTTTTTTTTCCGAAACAATTTATTTCGGATACATTTATTTAAGAATCATAATGCTTCCCCAAATAAATCTGATTCACCCAGGGCGGGGATGTCACGACAAGACTAGCAGACAGTGTGTGAGCCATAAGGAAAATCCAAATTTCCAACGTAAAAAAAAAATATGTTGATTGCGCAGTTGTAGGGATATTTTGTCACTAAACAATGCACTCGGGTCTTTTTGTTTTCTTTGTTTTCCTCCCACTTTTTGCCCATAGGAACATGATTTTACCGGCAAAAATGATTAACAGGGGTGTCACCAGGGTCCAACTTCATAGAGCTGCTTAACCACAAAGTTTTCTTAAGCACAAAAAAAACACTTCTTAGTAAAATCAGATTACCAGCCAGAACCCCATGGGATTGTTATGCTAAGCATAGGTTTGGGCTGATTTTATTAAGCAAGGTTTTAGTGCTTACGAAATTGTTGTGGTTAAGCAACTCTATGAAATTGTCCCCTGATATCTTTTTTATAGGCGTTTGCTCTTTCAGTCTCACTGCCACGTGGCACATACATGCATACTGTTTTTAAAAATGCGGCGAAGCAACATTTTTTGAAAAGTTTTTTTTTTCGATTTGAATTTCAAACCTTATAAATCATCATGATCTAGCATTTGAAAGATTTCAGTCCCAGGATTAGCCAATTATTAGTAAGTTGCAAAACTCTGGTGTTAAATTAACACCACGTGGTACCTTTATTGAACCATCAGTTCAATATACATGTAGAACCCACATGGTTCTATTCTAACAACACAGTTATGTAAAGATACATGTCTGACGTTTTGTACCATGACTAACTCAATCATCTGTCTTTTCTCCATGGCAGGTTGACGAACCTTATTTTGCCACAAGCCAACCGAACTTGATGCAAACGAAAATCAAAGGAGTCAAGTCTTTGGTAAGCAGACCCCATGTCAATGCCTAATGTGCTCTTTTTGTGCCAATATATTATATCTCGCCTCCAGTGATCAAGAAATGACGATTGTGATCAAAAGGCAATTCCACTGAACAACATGCAGTACATATATGTTATCACACCATTCATCAGATTCTGCGTAGTGTTCTAACAATTTGTGTATACTGCCCCAAACATACCATGAAAAACTACAAGCGAAAAACAAGACACGAGCTTTTATAATTATTACTGTTGTGTGGAGTTGTGCAAACTCGCCAGTGTTTGTTGCTGCAAAACCTTTTGAAGAGGGTCAGATGATCCCGATAAATTCCTTCAGAGAAATTCACTATCAACCAACATTTTTCCTGTACTTTTTATGCCTTCGTGCAGACAACAAAACGCAACTGTCTGAATAATAATAGCTAAATGAACACGTTTATTGTATCATCAGCATTTGTGTTTGTCGCTTTCCTAAATTTCCACTACAACCAATAACTTCAACAACAGGAAAAATATACTATTTTGTTGCTCCTAGATCGCGGAACCGGCTTCAGACACTGAGCCCGATGATTTTGGACGGAAGATTCTCTTAGACGAGCAGTTTGCAAAGGTTGGTATTGATGTGCCGTCTTTGTCCGTCCGTCCACAGAGCTAGAGGCATGTTTCCCTTCATTTTATGATCTTTCCCTTCGTTTTATGATCTTTCCTGCTTCAAGAGGAATATTAATTCCAACCTCTCGTGTCTTTAATTCGTTTTCTATCTGTAGCCCCGAGTGGCTTTTAACCTTGTTCGAGGCAAACTTGGATAAAAAAAGTGTACGCGGAAATGGTGCTTTTTATACTAGATTTCGTTTGCATAAACGCTGTAATAGTTTTCAATCATTTTAAAGGGAGGCTGCTGTTTTCATGCTCGCATATTAAACATGATCAGTTTTAATGCACGTCCATCAGCACAATCGTTAATTTTTATTGTTTTATTATTGTAAAGGAGAGAGATGCGTACCTTCAGGAAATGTTAGATGTTCTGGCTTCCCTTGGTGTGAACTCAACCGAAGCAGAAGATGAAATGAAAAAAGTGATTGAATTTGAAGCAACAATGGCAAACGTAAGTTATGTATTGCGGTATTTCTGCGTGCATGCGGTTGTCTCCTACATTATTTTGTGTGATGATCCACAGTGATTACTGGTAGGAAAACCCCACAAATCTTCCCCACAGTCAGTACAATTGGTTGAGGCGAACTTTTTTTTCACTAGGCCTACCTCCTATTATAGATGCTCACGACCCACATTTATTTTTTGAAAATGTGTATTTCTTCCGCAATTAGAATCTATGGTCCAAGAAAGGCCCGGGTCTATTTTCATGTCCACTCTCGCTCAGAAACCAAAAAGTAGAAGTCTTTAATCATGGATGCTTGCTGGCTGTCATTTTGAGAAAGTCAGTGATAGATGGCGTTTGTCAATAGAAGGTTCCCATTCTTCCGAGAATTATGCGTCGCCAGAGGAACAGTATGTCACAGGTTGTTCCAACGTTTAATGGATTCCTGCTAGGTTCGTAGTTTTCTTAAAGGAACTTTGCTCAGAAATAAATCCACACGGACAGCAAGTTAACGTTGATCCTCTTTCTCGGAATAAAGTGTTGTATTTGACTAATCATCACCCCAAGCTCATCACAAAAAGAATATACAGTGCAAACAACAATAGAATTAAGGATAAGAAATCAAACAGTTCAGTTCAGTTCAGTTCAGTTCAGTTCAGTTCAGTTCAGTGTTGTAGGTCTCGAGACCGGTCTCGGTCTCGAGACCGGTCTCGAGACCGGTCTCGAGACCAGTTTTTCCTGGTCTCGGTCTCGGTCTCGGTACCCCGTGGTCTCGGTATTTTGCTGGTCTCGGTATCGAGACCACCAATATTGTATACAAACAGCATATGTGCAGAATCGATTACAGCACGCTCGACTCGACTCGACTCGAGATGTATAATTGTGCAGTATATGACAACTTCTTGTTTACAGAATCGATTACAGTACGCTCTACTCGACTAAAGATTTATAAACGTGCAGTACATGACATGATGACAACCTCGTTTCTTTGCCGTGTACGCGTGCCCAAACGTACATGTAGCGCATTAGCTTCATGTATGGGAAGTTGGGAACGACATGCTCAAATACACGAACTACGTGTACGTGTGGTATTACGATCAGCGGCGTGTACTCTATACCGCTTAAAGCCATCGCGGTCGTTTCTAGTACAGCTGGACATTGTTTTTTCGAGTCAAGATGTCGATATACATGTAATGTAAACATGTAACCGGATAAATGGTCAGTTAACCGTGTAACCGCAGCCTTATTCTTGATGTCAATAAATACGGTTTACTTGTACATGTACATGTATACTCCTTTGCACATAGGCTAATGCATATGGAAATTTGTGATCTTTTTGCATTCTTTTATTATGTAAATGACATACAAGGTCTCGAGGTCTCGGTCTCGGTCTTCTCGGTCTCGGTCTCGGACCATCAGGTCTCGGTCTCGGTCTCGGACTTCGGGGTCTCGACTACAACACTGGTTCAGTTCAGTTCAGTTCAGTTCAGTTCAGTTCAGTTCAGTTCAGTTCAGTTCAGTTCAGTTCAGTTCAGTTCAGTTCAGTTCAGTTCAGTTCAGTTCAGTTCAGTTCAGTTCAGTGGATAATCCCAATTGAATGAATGTCTTGAATCGCTAAACAAAAATTAAAATTTGGCTACAGTCACGAGCATTGAACTCAATCCGAAAAAAATGTAAAATAAAGAAGTGCCTTGATTCGAAATAGGATACAGGAATTATGAAATGCACAAGGGGGTCATTCAATTAGGATTAGCACTGACATGGTACACGATAATTCAAATCAAAATATAATGGCAAATACATCATAAATACAGGTTCTGGGTCTTAGTTGGTTTTTTCGTACGCTTGGTGGACTTGACTGAGGCTTGATACAGGGGTGGCTCCGAGTCCGAATATCAGGGTTTAGGCACACAAACCGAGTTCCGATGACATCACGAACAGGGGAATGGGACAGGTGTGTGGGGAGGCGAACTGGGTCAGCTCCCCAAATCGTGACCTAGAGATAGTACTCTCTGTATCAGCAGAGCACAATGGTGAGGGTGAGAAGGGCTATCATTCGAAATGACTTTAGGGAAAGTACAAACGTTTCTAATGATACTAAGTGTAAACGGGCACTCAATCTGAACAGCCTTCTCACCAGAGGTCCGAATCGCTTCTCATTTATCGAGGATCAACATATTTTTATACAGAACTAAAATATAAAAAAACAATATCTCTAAATATAATATGAAACACTTAAAAGAATGCTTACAAAAAAGGGGGGTCAGACTGAAGATGATTGAAACTGCATATCTTTTGGGATGTTCGCCCAGAACACATCTTCAATGGTCGGGAATAGTACTTTCAGTATAACTGTACAATGATTGAAAGTTCACCCAGAACATGATAAACGGTAAGCACTTATCCAGAACCCCAAAAATGACATCGTCATGCATTACTGAAAATGCACTAGGCCTTATTGAATAGGCACACGGCCTTATTGGATAGGCATAAGGCGCGATGCGCGCGACGATGTCATTTTGGTGGTTCTGGATAAGTGCTTACCATGATAAGCACGGCCATCACTCCGCACAGTGGTGAATATCATAAAATGCAAATAAAAACATCAGGGAATAATTGACTTAGTCAAAAACCAATTGTGTTGGCCTATAGCACATTGCGGTAACCTTACTCAAGGTCATCCTGGGACAAGTTGCACGTGGTTTGTACACACTCGCTGTACACAAATAACAGTCAGTGGGATGTCACGGGACATAACAGAAAAGGAGGGTAATGTATACGCACACGCAATTTGGAAGACAATACAAATATTTGAAATCTCGTGAACAAACGCAAGTAATTTCTGAAAAAAACGTGCATGTACGAAATATTGATCATGTCATACGAATGATCGATTTTTAGGCCACGGGGTACCATATAAAAAAATATGCAACAAGAATATTCAAAGTAATCGGAAATGAACCAAGGGGAAAATATAATTGTGTACACGGACTGAGAGTATAGTGACCGATTCAAGTGAATACTGCAGTCATGATGGCATTCGCAATCACAAATGGATCTTCCAATACTATATCGGGCAATCAATGTAAATCAATGCAATACAAAACCAAACATGATCATTTCGGTCAATAATAACAGCAAAAGTGACATCGATCTACTAAGAGTCGACCAAATATCAGCAATATAATACAAGTAATACAGGGTACAAGGCAAAAAAAAAGTTGTTCCACCCATCTTGAGATTGTCTCAAACCGAGTCAACATAATTCAAAATACAAAGTATCCTGCACATGAGTCAAATGGTAATAAGAAATACAAACTTCTTTTATACAATGAAAGTAGGCTTACCTGTATCAGCAGAGCACAATATGGTGAGGGTGAGAAGCGCTATCGTTAGAAATGACTTTAGGGAAAGTACAAACGTTTCTAATGATACTAAGTGTAAACGGGCACTCAATCTGAACAGCCCTCTCACCAGAGGTCCGAATCGCTTCTGAGGAGAAGTCGGCGATCTAGGGGAATATTATTCCTCGACCACGCGCTGTGCCATTTCGGTGGAACAATATCATTGGTCAAAATTATGAAACCGGGCAAATAATTCGCCTTGGGATGGAGAGTGACCAATCAGAAAGTTACTGTCTACACGTGTTAGAGGTGGACATAACAATGCAGACATGGACATACACGTTTTAGCCGGTGGCATAAATGTAGCCATGTTGGCTGGGTTCTCTGGCCACATTTCCATCTGGTCAAATACTCATCCGCGTTGGGACAAAGTCGTCTCAGCGACATATGGAACTTGGTCAACTGGGGTAAAATCTGCTACTGGGTGGTAATTAAATTTACTGGAACAAGAGGTTGTCTATGCTTTGAAATCGTGGGAATTACTTTCCTGTCGGACCAAGTGTTAAAAGGCGGTACAGTGGAATTTTAACAGGGGCTGACAAGTAGATTAGATATTGCCAATTACAGATATGTTTTGCCAAAAATTGTTAATTCCTTTCCTAATTTTCTCAGATATGATTTGGTAAATTTAACTAAAAAGGTATTCGTTAAACATCTAAAGGAATATTATTTAGATAAGTACAAGAATTTTCTGTGCACTAATCTAAATTGTTTTTCATGTCCATAAGCAGCGAAACTTATTATTGTAAGTATATAGTTTATATTATATGTATCTAACCTGTGTTTATGAATTGTTGTTGTTTTTTATAACTAGAAAATGAATAAAACTGCTGCAAACTGCTGACTGACTGAATGGACCTGAAATATACAAATAAAAAAATTAGCTGGCCTGACGTTTCGAACTTACGCAAGTTCTTTCTCAAAGGCAAATGACAGAGTACAAGAAACAAACATGTAGGGAACACACATGCATGACGGGGTGGGTGGGAAACACAAAAGAGGGATGCAAAGGAGCATGGCAGTGGGTAAACATCAAAGGGAGAGTAAAGGACAGCCAGAAAGACAGGAACAAAGAAGTGTGGTTAGGGTAAGGGTGAAGGAGGGGAGGGATTAAGATGAAGGTTGAAGCTGGGGAAATAGACAAAGGAGTGTGGTTAGGGGGGATTTATAATGTGGATGTATAATGCAATAATTGTTATTTTGTATTGTATGCTATTAACAACAATCTTGGGTGCTCCATTACAGAAGGCTTAGTCCTCTCTGATGTCACCCCCATTCATACTGTTGATTTATTTATTTCCTTATTTTGATACAATTAACTTTATGGTAAATTATCTTAATATATATTGTACTATTTTTAAGTATGAATGACAATTCAATTCAATTCAATTCAATTCAATTCAATTCAATTCAATTCAATTCAATTCAATTCAATTCAATTCAATTCAATTCAATTCAATTCAATTCAATTCAATTCAATTCAATTCAATTCAATTCAATTCAATTCAATTCAATTCAATTCAATTCAATTCAATTCAATTCAATTCAATTCAATTCAATTCAATTCAATTCAATTCAATTCAATTCGTCTGTCATTTTTAAATGAATGAGAAATCCCAAGCTTGTGTAGGTACAGTATTAACTTTTAAAGCCAACACTGGGGAGAGGTGACTTGGTCTCACCAACGGAGGAAGTTACCCGTCTGGGTCTGTATATAGGTCTGAAAATTGGGGTAATTTCTGCGGTATTTACCTGAAGACTTATCCTCTATTTAGATATCTGGACAGGAACAAATTGTAACGTAGGGCCAGAAACCTAACATATGGCCAGCCCTACCACCTCTGTTGTATTCTTTGCATAGAGTGGCTTTTAACCTAAAACAGAAAAAGACATGGATACCGATCACCAACAGCAATAACCTATCAGAAGCCCTATAATGGGAAACAACTAAACGAATGTCGCCTGTCAGGGACCTTTTCTTGTTTGAAATCAATCGATTTCTTCCTCTTTTTTGCACAGTTCACCGATGACGTTTCTTCTCCTGAACTGACGACATTGGAAGAACTTTCAAATAATGGTGATGTAAGAAATATCAACCGAAATGTAGATTATTGAATTCACATCATTATTTTTTTTAAGGATGCACGCAGGATAGGACATTCCATTTATCAGGCGTAAGGAAATTGTTTCATTGTAGACACTGATTTTGCTAAATACCGTGGTGGGAATGTGAGACTTTTGTGACGCAGGTGGCAGCAGACAGACTGGTCCTTCTCTTATTGTTCTCACCAGTCGCGCGCATGCTCAGAACTATGCGCGCATACACAAGCAAAAATGATCGGTAGTCTGCAGTCAGTAGCGTCTCAAAAGTCTTCCATTGCAAAATAATTAGCTGAAGACTTGGAGGAAAAAATAATAATGGAAACGTTTTGAAGATGCACTTACCTTTACAAGAGACCAATTTCCTAAACGTGTGGAATAAAATCTAGGTCAATAATTAATTATTGGCAACGTCGTTCGTTTTAAATGTATAATAATGGTCAATCCAAGATCAGGCCGCGCCGCCATGCAGATTTTCCCCGTGAGTCTTGGCCATTTTTGGGAATGCTAAATATTATTTTGCCTAACCAATAAAAAAGTAATATTTTTTTGCATATGAAACATTGAGGTGTTTTTAACATCCTCGTATTAACCGATCATGGTCGTTCAGCACCATCATTAGTTACACAAAAGTTCACCAATGATGAGCCAAAGCACGTTTCTAACTAGAATATAGCACAAACGTTTTCCGCATCTTCCATTTGTAAAAAACACTATTTTTCTTTGTATTCCTTTATTTCTGAAATGCCTTGAATGTCAGAAGAGGTATATACCAGAAATATCAATGTTTCGTCTTAACAGATTGACTGGGTCGCGTTCATCGCCTCGATTATCCCCGCAAGCGTCGACCCACCTGTTACGCAAAGTGAGACGATTGTAAACTTGTCACCAGCGTATGTCAGAAACGTTAGCAGTTGGATCAAACAACAGGACAACAGGCAAGTAGCTCTAAAATTCAAAAAAAAAATACCCAAAACTCACCGCCCACAAAATCCAGTCGGCCCACAAAATCCAGTCGACCCGACCCGACCCGACCCGACCCGACCCGCCCAAAAATTATTCAGACCGACTGGACCGTTTAGACCCCCAAGTGAAATTCAGTTGTGCAAATCTGAGTTTAACAGAGGGTTGAGGACATTTGTTGAATCACGTCTAAACGAAAGTCACCCAGAGAAATCCCGCATAAAAATATTGTGTAAAGCGGTGGTGGGGAATGGGGGGGGGGGGGGGGGGGGGGGGGGGGTTGTCGGAGGGAATTGATATGGGGATATGGGTAGGGTTTTCAGTAACTTTCGGTGCTGTTCAAATACCTTTATATTATGCAAACACCAATCAACACTGTGTAGTTCGCACAACAAACAATGCATTCATATCATTATTTTGTTTGTTTGGCAAATTTGTTTAGTTGAAGTTGTTAGGATGGTATGACCCTATGGATTGCAAACGTTAACCCCAGACCAGAAAGGGGTATATATATCTTCCTCACCCCTCCCGAATTAATGCAGTTAATATTGATACTGTTGTTGACCGTCCTAATTGGACTACATTGTATTTACACCGGAACAATAAGTGTGTCTAAGGAATTGCTCTGATACTTTCGAACGTTGCAACATGTGACACAGCTCCCTTTCATACTTCTGCGTCTCAATTTCTTAATTTTACCAGAGTGATAACAAACTACATGTTGTGGCGAGTTGTCAGCGGAACGCTGCAATACCTTGATGGGGAGTTACAATTATTTCGTCAGAAATACCTGTCTGTCGTGCGGGGTATCTCACCCGCAGCAAGTACACCCCGCTGGGAAGAATGCCTCATGAATGGACTTCAGTGGCTTCCGTATGCTATCGGTAGGATCTACGTGGACGGGTACTTTCCGGAAGACGTAAAAAATCAGGTATGTGGGAGTTTATCAAAATACTGTAACAAACCTGTCCGAATTATTTTACATTAAAGTAGGTTGTTATGACACGTAATATGATCTGCTGGCAACCTCAAATTGTTCATCTTGGCCTATATCAACATTGGTTGGGTGTTTAAAGCGATTTACATTTAAAGGCAGTGTACACGATTGGTAATCCTCCATGTATTTTTACTGAATTATTACGAAATACCTTACTAGACTGTAAGTAAATAGCAGTCTTAAGCATCCTTTGAAATCATGGCACCTGGTGTGCTGTCGTTTTCAAGAAAAGTGGAAATTTATAACGTTTTCCAACGATTGTCGGCCGACAATCGTTGGAAATAGTCTAGTTCCCCGACCTGATAATTCCCTGACGTCTGTAAGTTGCACCGTTTCAGCATAATATACACAAACATCATTAAACAGGTCAGTGTTACAGTATTTGCTAGCACGCTTATAAAGTACTCACCCACAAATCCATTTATTTCTGGAAATTCCAGCAAAAGCAAATGGTGTACACCACCTTTAATGTTGTAGTAAAAACAGCAACAACGACGACTATACGACGACGATTTATGAAGCGCACTATAAGGCGCTATAAGGCGCTGTAAACACAAAAGAAATCAAACAATAATTGAACTAATAAAAGAGAAAGTAAAGATTACACACCATAGTCTAAATAAACGAACACTATATCAGATGCAGATATAGAGATCATGGGGTCCCGAGGTGCGTTCCACGAATGCGAAACGTTGTGCTATGTTTGTACCATGAAAGATAGAGTTTTGGACTTTTCGATAAACCTCCATGATTTATATGTTCTCCTGCGTGCTGATTGTGTCAAAGGCTACATTTCCGAGAATTTCTTTGTCATGTGGGCTTATTTTTGTGTGGAATTAACACCAAACGCGTATGATCCAGGAGGGTGCTTTTAATAAGGCTCCATGATTATAATGCTGCTTGTTTAGTCACATGCATCATCATGTATTTGCTAGACTTTGGAGATTTGTTGACAATTAGGCCTAACCAAAAAGCGTCTATATTCCCAGACACTGCGGATGATAGGCAATTTGAAGGCGGCTTTCAAGTCAATGCTGACCACCAATGACTGGCTGCAGGAGGAAGATAAGGGAGTTGCGGCTGAAAAAGTGAGTAGAATGGTCAAAGGTCAGTTGAAAGTTCAAAATTTGCCTTCGAACGCTATAGAAGTTGAGGCATTAGTTGAATTGTTAGGACTCTTTATGTTGGTGGCGCCATTTCGCTTGGGATTTACTCCAGTGGCTTTGTTTTTCTTCTTTCCCCTCGTTTTCCTCCCTTTTTATCTCCCATTTTTTTCATGGGGCTTCGAACCCCTCTCCCGTTGCTACCCCACTGAGATAGTACATGTACCTGTGCTTGAAAAAAAATCCAGATTGGTACCACATCGTAAGAGTTGGCCTAATTATAAAATACCAGCTACATCAAAATAAACACAAATATTAAGCCTCTGTGTCATGTGGCGCTTGCTTAGTATGTTTTTCATATCCCGCTTGTATAGAGGGATCTGACTGCCATTATTGATATTTGAAAGACACGTTGCATTGGTAACAGTTTTAGTAGCTAGAGTAAGTTGAGATGCAGTTTAGTCATAACTTATGTTTACATCTGGGATGTTGAAATGGTAACCGTAAGGTAAAAAGAAAAACGGGATTTCGCACGTTTTGGGGTAGTTTTTGTTTGAAAATGCTAGCATATTGGTTTCTCAATTGACTCCTTCTGCTTAGCTGTACTCACTTGTTTCTGGCAGTATATTTGACTTTTTCCCCGTTTTCTTCGCACCCAAGGCGGACGTGATGTCGGTAAATGTTGGCTATCCTGACTGGATAAAGAATGACGATAAATTCAACGCGTATCACGATGGAGTATGTATCACGATATTCTAAATTTTTTTTTTTTTTTTTTTTTTTAATTGTTGATACTGCAGTTGTTACTGTTGTTGTTGTTGTTGCTGCTGTTTAGTTTATGTTACTGCAGCTGCTGTTGTTGCAGTACCTGTTATTGACCATTTATTTAAAAGTACATTAAACGATTGACATCAAAATAAAACGATAACCATTCGCAGCTCACATTCAAGCCAAAGGAGTTTTTCTACGATGTTTTGGTTTACATGAAGTGGCTGGTTCAGAAACGACTAAGACGTCTCAGGGAAAATCCGACCATTCCTGCAACGTTGTAAGTATACATATTTTTCGAATCGGGGGTTCCAAGCACGTCGATAAGTACGAAATTTTCCAGCAGTGGTAAGTTATAGTTTGTTAAGGTGAACAAAAATCCTTGCAGTTGGAATGGTGTCAGTTAAATTCCTGACGTCAGGATCTACATCAAAGGGCTTGAAATAAATCCTGGACTAATTTCATAACTCTTGGAAAAAGGTGAGATGATCAGTATGAGGAAAATTAAAGTTTGCCGAGCCGAGCCGAGCCGAGCCGAGCCGAGCCGAGCCGAACCGAGGACTTGGGTTGGGTTGTCCACCATGAGAACGTTTTTATAGAAACGGATTACTGGTTTGCAGCAAATTGCGACACTTTATATATAGAGGAAAAATGTAATTTGTTTTGCATTAGTTGATTCTGCATGTTCCGGTAATGTCTTCTCTTTGCTTTTTTTATCTGTTAAGATGGGACTACTACAGTCCTGCAACGGTCAATGCATTTTATAATCCTACAGGGAACGGCATATGTAAGTATATTTTTGGCTGTATAATTATATGTTATTAAAAAGAATTACTCTTTTGCTTGTGTGCTTGTTCACTTGTTCACAAGTATGGTTGGCTTGTTTGTTTGCTTGTTTATCGGTTAACTGGTTCACGCCGTCATTTTTCCTCTTGGAAGTCTTGGCCTTTTTCATGCCATCATTTCGTGGTTTGTTTTTCACTGAGCCAATAGCGAGGGGTTAGTCACTTCGGGGGATTAACCATACCGGCCTCTCTGCACAGGGATTATCCCCCATCCCAGCTCCTCGTAGAGAGATGATCAGTAGGTCGTTCGGTTAGTTTAATGTTAGGCCAAATAAAACAAAACATGTTTAGCGTCCGGGTTTTTTTTTAAAAAGGAAGGTGGCGGCGATTTTTATTTTCACAATGGCCGTCATTTTTTTTTTAATTTCCGACAACTGTGGGTTTTTCAACTGTTCAAAGATACAATAAAAGGAGGATAACTGCTGGACAAGAGAATTGAACATTTACAGTGGTTTTAATAGTTTTAGTAAGCTTGTATGCTATTTCCGATGAATCAGTTGACATTTGGGTTCTTTTATCACCTCATTTTCCCACTGGTAAAAAGAAATCCAGGCGGCACCCAAAAAAGGAAGCGGTGGTGGACGCTAAACATTTTTTTACTTCGCCTTATTGGTTGGGGTACCTTGAACAAAATATTTTACCATGAATATTGTTTCCAAAAGCCACCATGAGTGTAGAGCTATACAGCAGGATAGGCATTTTACTATGTTTCCCTCGAGATTGGATTCGTTTGTATTATTACAAGAGATCTTTGCGCTTCCCGTGATGGTGTTCTTTCTGACAGCCTGTAAAAAAAAAAAATCAAAATTTACCCGAAATTTACGACCTCCTACTTTCTCACATCTCAACAACATTACGGTACCACCGAACTTGCCTGTGTCGGCTGGACAATTAAATGTTTTCTTCAATAATTTGCCCAATACAAGACTAAAAGCCATTAGGTAAAAGGCTACAACAGAGGTGGTGGGGTTGCCACATTTTAGGTTTCATTCCATCACACCCGTACGGTTTTCCTGGGCCCAGATCTAAATAGAGGATAATTCTTCAACAGATTCCACACAAATTATCCCAATGTTCAAACCTATAGACCCAGGTGGGGTAACTTCCACCAACTCACCTCCCCCTAATTATTGCAGCGGGTGGGCCATACACGTTTTATGATTCCTTAATTCCATGTGATTGATGTTCCAGTTTTTCCGGCTGCAATCCTCCAACCTCCTGTATACAATTCGCAGTTGCCATGGTAAGTACATTATCTTCAATTTAAGGTTACCGCCGTCAAATATGCCCTAGCAACAGTGGCATGCATACATTAGTAGCGTTCATATTCCTGGATAGAATTCTCCATGGATCACCGAGGGAAGCTAGTTTTACCATACCACGAGATAAAGCAGTAATATTTGTTTTATAACACCTCATCCACAGATTCTGTGTCTTTATTGGCCGAAAGCGAGTCACATGGCATTTTCTATTTTGTGCTATCTTCCTGTGCACGGCCAAAAGTACTATACTTATAGCAACCAAAGTACTATACCATTGGTAACTAAAGTACTACACTGAAAATTGTATTTAGTCAATTGACTAAAAAGTCATGCACACTGTCTTATTTGACTAATAGTTTGTCATGCATGGGTTATTTTTACTAATTATAATTAGTCATGAAAAAGTGTCTTATTTGACAAATTTCTCAAATGATTAATGCAAGAACATTAATTAGTAATGCAAGAAAATTAATTAGTAATGCAAGAAATTGTATTTGTCATGCTGACCATTTTAAATTATCATGTGCCTATAGGCTGATTGGTCACACATAAAACCACTTTCAAAGTAATAATCATACTTGTGAAAACTCAATCTGAGTTTGTAATTGACATTTTTACTTCAATTTGTAAAATTCATATTGTAAAGACATTAAAATTGAACAACCACTATCTGACTAGGGCCCTATACATGTGTAAAACTTTGTTTGGAATTAGGCCTAAACTGGCAGTATCCCATTCAATATTTTTAAGATATTGAATCAGACGTTGAAATGAATACTGCCAGTTTCAATTTTCATTCTGAATCGAAGCCCGATTATGGAAGTCAACTACTAGGTTTCTAACTACAGTATATGTCGAACCCCCCCCCCCCCCCCCCGCTCGTTGCCCATTTTTTTTTTTTGGGTGCTTGTAGGGGCCTACGTCTTGCAAATACAGGTCTTATTTTGCCTATGGGGTGAGAACAAAACAAAAAGGTAAATGGCGCCACCAACGGTGAGAAAGTGTATCAATATTCGTATTGCATGGACTTTAATTCGTCACACCCCTCAACTAAATTGTCATATGACTAATCATTTGTTTTACTAATTATTTTCTCGCTATTTGACGACTTTTTCACCGCGATTGACTAATTAATATTGTCAGTGTACCAAATCCATGGCGCGGTATTTGCGTGCAGATGCATGTAACTGTGCGCGTTGTTCCGAAGTGCCAGCGCTACAGAGCTGGGTTCAAACATTTCGTTAAGGGGTGGTTTGGAAAAGAGCAAATAAATTTTCCACGAATTTTGTATTGAAATAGAAGTTCATTTTAACTGTATTTAGATTTAAATAATTTTTTTATTTTAAAGTCAAGCAGAATCTGTGGGTGAGGTGTTATAAAACAAATATTTACTGCTTTGTCTCGTGGTGTGGTAAAACTAGCTTCCCTCGTTGATCCATGGAGCGTTCTATTTTCTCTCGGCTTCGCCTCATGAATCACCCCGGGAGGCTAGTTTTACTACACCACTTGAAGCAGTAAATATTTGTATAGACAACGTGTTCAACGATTCATTTATTTTAAAAATCTAGTTCAACTTTGTTATGCAAAATTATACCATGTGTTGCAAAAAATACCAACGTGTTCTAAATGCCTGGTGTCATCGCAAGTTAAAATAAACTGGTGGTTTTCGAATTCTTAGAAAATCATTCAATCGGTTTATGCCAGAGGCCGCTATTTCTTTAGTAAAATCCTCAAAAGAGCATCAGAACAATACTAAAAAATATCCTTAAACATGGCCTGCCAACAAAGATTTAGAAGTACAATGTATTCACATGGAAAATAAGCTATCCCACGTATACTGAAGTCATTAAAATATTGCATACTAAATCAATCTTTATATTGTTACAGGTATATGAATTACGGTGGGATCGGCATGGTAATCGGTCACGAGATAACGCACGGTTTCGACAGTGAGGGTAATGCCAATATGTATTATTTGTTGTGTGTAAATGCAGAATTATTTGTTGCCGATGATTGCTGACGTAATGTCACGTCATATTACGCGAACGCCCATTCTGGGTGCGTTCGAGTATAGCTCACCCGGATCGACTCGAGTGAAGTCAGACGGGTCAGCTACGAGAGCTGGGCTAATAGAACGGTCAAATGCCCTCTCCTGTTGATGTCACCTTGCACTTGAGTCGGCCATGGAGGAATAAGAGTCGGCGATTGTGTAGTTACGGACCCCTCTTTATATTTGATCCATTTCGAGTCAAGGTTGTTTTATCATTCCAAACTGAATTTATCAAACTCAAGTAGGCCTATACTCCTCTCAATTCTAATGACATCATTTTTTTGTAATTCTGAACAGTTTCCTGCGGGAGAAAATGCAATTTTCTTACGTGTTTTGCGGTTGGTGTCTTGCGAATTAGTGCGGTCTTCGCCATCTTTATTTTTGTGTTGCGTTTTTTCATCTTCGTTGTCGTTTTACCCAAAAATGTCCTACAAACAATTAAAAACTCTGCCCTCTATCTACGACATACCTGTTGGTCCAATAACTTAAAAGTGGATTTTGTTCTCTTATAGGAACAGTCCTTAACTACACAATCGCCCTTGAGGTCAACCATTTTTAATTCCCCGCTCCAGTAGAATCTGTGGGTAATCGGACTCGGCTACGCATGCGTGTGACGTATTCCACCAGTGACTCTGCTCCGTGAGCAGGATCTGTGGTGGCTGACCCTAGTGAGCCCCGAGTATGACGTCAGACCTAATCGAACGGCACGGAGCTAATCCGAGTCGACCCGGGCGAGCTACTCGAACGCACCCTCTGATTTAATTTAACACGTGCGCGTTGTGCGACCACTTTTGCGTTCACACGCGCGCGTTAGGTCACGCGGGTCTTTCGACCAACATTTAATTGTGCACATGCGCAGTTAAAATACCGAACTGGCTTATTGCACATGCCTAAGTGAAGATAATAAGCCAGTTCGGTTTCTCAAAAGTCAAAGGTTATTCGGGATAAAATTGCTGAAGTAATGTTACGCCATGTTAAGCAAACGCACATTCTGATTGAATTTAACACGTGTGAGTTGTGCGACCACCTTTGCGTTCACGCGCGCGTTAGGTCATGCGGGTCATTCGGGATAAAATGTGTGTGCACATGTGCAGTTGAAATACCGAACTGGCTTACAGGGAAGTCGCCGAACAAAATTAGAAGCCATTTTTTTTTGCGGTGGTGCCACGCTCGCGTGCAGGTTTCCTGCGTTCTTTAATTTCATCCGCGTGCGTATTTTGGCAAGTTGTAAACACCCTGTTGGTCGAAGCTGCGTCGAGCGCGTGCATAAAATACGCACGCGCGCGTGGTGCCACCGCAGTAAATGCTTCTAATTTTGGTCGCCGGATTAGTCTATTAGGAAAGTGGCCCGTCACGTTAGAGCGTTTAAAGGTAGTATATACCTTTTGCTTTTGATGTAATTTTCAGAAATAAATGGATTTTGGGGTTAGTATTTTATAGCGTGCTAGCAAATACTGTAGCACTGACCTGTTTAAATAGATGCCGGGAAAACGATACCCAACACGATATGGGGCAACTACCCTTGTCCCTATACCCTAAACACACTCCAGACTATTGTTACCTTACACCCCCCCCCCCCCCCCCCCCTAGATTTCTGAAAGGAATTCCTGAGATTCCGGGAACACAATGACCAACACATATATCGTGCTTCATATGGGGAAAACAGAAAAATAGTATGTTCTAGTACCCCAACAACCATACATTAGACAATGTGAAACTAGACTAAGACCAACCATACGATGCACGATATGGGGCAGAGGGAACCCCCCCCCCCCCCCCCCTCTTTTGTGTTGGTCATTGTGTTCCCGGAATCTCAGGAATTCTTTTCAGAGGTCTAGGGGGATGTGTTAGGTAACAATAGTCTAGAGTGTGTATTGGGTATAGGGACAAAAGGGGGGTACCTCTCTGCCCCATATCGTGCTGGTTATACGAACAATTGTTGAAAACCATATAAATTTCCACTTTTCTTGAAAACGACAGCACACCAGGTGCCATGATTTCACAGGATGCTAGAGACTGCTAATTGCATGTACTTAAAGTCTATACGGTATTTTGTAATAATTTAGTACTTTTGTTTTTTTATGTTTAAAAAATAATAACCAATAATAGGGAAAAGGAGTCAAATTTTCAAAGGAGTCTGATTTTCATATGACGCGGGTCCCTCCGATCCGTGGAAACCCGATAACTGTGGCGCACACAAGGGCGGGGAATCGGCATGCTAATTAGCCTTCAAGAATGACCTATTTTACATAGTAAACTTAGGTCATTTGAAAAAACAATTTTTTTCGTCGGCCTCATCAAACGTGGTCAGACATAATCTTTTCCTGTTCAATGTTAATATTATCAGGAAGAAATTACGACAAAGACGGCAATCTAGTTGTCTGGTGGAGTCAACCGTCGATAGACAATTTTCTGAAGAGAGCACAGTGCATCGTGGACCAGTACTCATCATACGCCATGCCCGAAAACGGCCATAAGGTATAAGATGAAAGCGTTCTGTGTATAAATGTTTTTGATTTGTCCCAACATACGTGAAACACTCACAAAATAGCATCGTTTACGTTGAAAACAGGAAGATATTATATTGACAAGAGTTCGGAGACAAAGCTTGGAAGGTAGTTTCATACAACTGAATGGTGCTGAACAAATCGAGGCAACCGTAAGTGATAAAACCCAAAATGGAGTCCAATATAGATGTTTTGTGTCACAATTTAGGGTTCTCTGGCCAGAAAATCTACGATAACAGGCTGATATTAATTTAAATTCTTTAGCCATATATCCAGTCTGTTTTAAGACGAGGCATTTATTACATACGTTTAAAATGAAAATGACAGTCACAAACCAGTACCAAAATTATAGATGGCCGTCAAAATATCAAGAGACGCTTATCATAAAATCATATCATAGTGTGTTCAGCTTTTGAACATTAAAGGTTTCACAACTATAGGAGGTCCAGTTCCATCGTTTAGGGGAGTTTGCGTCATTTCGAGAACACATTAAAACTATTAAAAGCTATATAAAAATATACTCATTCAACTTAACGGTTAATTTTTGTTTAAAAAAATCATAATTAAATAGGATCACGTCACGACGACGTCACTTCATATTTGGCATGAAATAAATGTCCACGCGCAGTATCGATCCTTTCAGAGGTTGTTTAATCTGTGTAATAAATAGCGCCCAAAAAGATGGCGTGATGATGACGTCATCTTGTTTTTCAATTTTCTTAGGCGAATCCCCATGTCCTACCTAAGCCACTACAAAAATAAATTTAAATCTGAAGATAAACGCCAAAGAAATTTCCAAAATTCAACTTGTTGTTCTCGTGTCACGTGGCGCACAGTGACGTACCGATACGTCACAATGAAGTAGGTTTTTGGCAAATGCATTTAGGGTCTATGCCTTTTATAAGAATGAGCATCCAAGCTTATTTAATGACAAGAAATCGTGGTAAACCTTTGAAGCTCATGTCACGTGACACATGACTGCATCGTCGATGACCACGCCGAATCTGATTTAGATCCGACAAACACTGGCGGGCCATAACTTCCGGTTTGGTGACGTCATCAGTACCAAACGTCACAACTCTCTTACGAGTATGGTAGACTATTTTCCAACATAACTCGTTCATATTTATTTTATCTCGATTTTGTTGCCGCTAGAGGGCACTCTAACACGTTAAGATTCGTACATCGTATAGCAACTGTACGCGTTGGCTAGGACAGAAACATTTAGACCGGATAACGCTATTTTAATTAATTCACTGACGTGTTTTTTCATTACTAATATAGTGTTTATTACTTGTATGTAGCTGAATGGGACACAAACAGAAGGTGAAAACATTGCTGATAACGGCGGTCTGAAGGAGGCGTTCAAGGTATGACAGCAGGACAAAACCTAAAGTTAAACCAGGAGCAACCTAAAGACCGAACAACTTATTTCTCCAATTCCCGTTTGAACCAACACCAGAATTCGGCCGCGCTACTCCTGTCACTGTGTCATTACAGAAAATCTTAGTTCATCCATACACTTCAGATTCAAGGATTTGGGCGTAAACAAAAATTCCACGATCCGACTCTGGGTGAATGTTTGAGTTTGGGGTTTTGGGTTGGGTTTTGTTTATTAAGAGAAAGCGTATGATTCAGGCTTTGACGTCAATACTTTTTCTGGACACCGAGTCACCCTGTATGTACGTATGCGTTTTATTTGTTGAAAGTTACTGCTGGCAGCGAACAGGGCCTGTACTTAATCGGCCGAGAGGGCGTAAATCCTGTTTGGCAATTTATAATAGCATGCTTAATTCGATTTTTGTTTTCTCAATACAAAGGCGTACAAGGACAATGAATCGAAGCAACCTCTTCTTCCTGGCCTGAAAATGACAGATGACCAACTGTTTTTTCTGTCATTTGCACAGGTAAAGTGTTTATTTTCTCACCGTACAAGACCGTACAATAGCTGATACACCGCAGTCAGTGCTGTGATACCGAGTATTGTTTAAAGAGGCCTGTTTTTACTTCAATTTTTTTTCTTCAGGTCTGGTGCAGTGTGAAATCACCGGCTGGAGTAGATTTTCAAATCGCCGGGGATAGCCACAGCCCTGGACGTTACAGGTTTGCCTAACAGTCTTTTCCTATGGCTAAAGTAATGTTTTTAGGAGGAGGCCGAAGGTCATGCATGCTGGGACGTGGGAGGCAGTAAAAAGGCCCTCCTCCCATTCGGCAAGACGATAAAAAACACACTGTACACGGAAAGTTAATCAACCCTTAACGTTTTTAACTCAAGTACGTACTCCTGGACGTAACTTGGCATGCAGAAAGCGCCTGCGCCCTGTCTGGATATCAAAACCAAGGGCTCTAACCCCCAGTCACCACCCTTATTCACTTCGGGTGGCTACTCAACTATTGTGGGCTTGTGTTGAAATTCAGAGGGCACAAACCTGTGAAAATGTAATCAGGTGCGGGGCCAATGGCCCCCTGGCCTCCCTTTTCCGACGCCTATGATTGCAATTTCCCACTTGCATGCAGATGGATAATGTTTCATAACTACAAAACGATTCTGGTTTAGCGTAATGAACAAATAACAAGGCGACTATCGGAGGTGCCCTCATTGTGTAACGAATCTCCTAAAAACATGTCACAGATTTCTGACATCTCTTTCAAGGTAAAGTTCCTTTCCCGATGAATTTGTTTTCGCCCAAAGTTTTAATTCAACCTGATATGTCCATCCCTCTATATTTTGGAATATACCTGAATTGTACAAAGTAAGGAGCATAATCACAGTAATAATCAATAGTATCGGATAAGCCCATCGCAGTAGGATTTGCCTGCATTTGTTTCATCCCACAAAAGCCAGCTAGTGCACTATCCTCAGCTGTCTTCCGACTCAATTAACTGTTGACAGATATTTTTGCCCCTTGTACATTGGAGCTTCTTTCTCCACAGAAATTGTACGGGGGATATGGGATTGAATCTGGACGTAGGCTACATTACTATAAAACGTGGATTTGGCCTTGAGGACCTGATTCTCTGTTCAAGATGAGGAAAAGGGAACAAGGACGGTGCGATTGTATTATGCATCCACGGCCATGTTCGATTACATCCCACTTGCGTCGTCCTACCTTAGTAGAGAAACCAACATGTTAGTTCCAATTAAAGGTTGTTGTGATTCTGTCGTAATATAGCGGCTGCACCCTGACTACGACACTTCAGCAACTGTACCTTTTTTTTCCCCAGAGTCATCGGCTCTCTGCAAAACAACGGGAAATTCAACACGGCGTTCAAATGCCCCGCTGGAAGCTACATGAACCCGGCAAAGAAATGCAACATCTGGTAATGAAACGGCGTCTGGAAAAAAGGGCTCAGAAGTAGCCAAATTGTCGAGTGAAACGATCTTGTATAGAGATGCTAATTATAGGGGTTATTTTAAGTAAACCAGTCAAGCGTGTCGCGAACGTTGTTTAATCAGCTCTATACGATACATACAGCCTACGATTATCACTCTGAGGCGGTCCACACGTGGTGTTTTGTTCACATTTTACATTATACATCTGGTCACGTGGTTAAAAAAGGTCTATGTGTTGATTACGGTGCTTGCCGAAGCAAGTATCTAGAATTTTTTTTAAATTCTATTTTTGCAACTATACGTGCTATCACCAGTTGTTTATTTTCAAAATTTTCGTTTGCCTACCACTACTTTTTGTCATATTACGTTGACCGTAGCTGGCGGGATTGGGTTGTGTATATATAAGAAAAACTCTCCACCGTGCTAACCTCAAATCATAAATTCCGTTTCCTCTGTTCGCAAACCATTGCTGTATCAGTATTCATTGTTATTGGCCGACAATCTGCGAAGTAGACTGTCCAAGGCTTCTGGTGATCGGCCTTCTTGTCACGGGCGCTTGCAGTTTGCGCGGAATTACGGAGCATTCTCCCCGACTCCTCCATCATCGGCTCGGGCACGATGAGATAGGCCTTGACATCCTCACTGTCTTCTATCAAACTAATATTTATTTCCAAGTACGGCAAATATAGAAAACCTGCTCCTGTCTCTAAAGAAAAATGCAGGGGACATGTGAGGTTGGACCTATGCTGCAGTCAAACTTTACAAAGGATGGAATCACAGAAACAGCATCACAACAACGTCCAGCCTGCAGGAATGTTGGATATTTGTTTTTGTACATGTTCCCTAAAAGTTCACACCCAAATGTTGCACCTATACAAAACTAAATTTGACAAGCGGGGGTTGTTGGGTCGGGACGGAGACGGGGACTTGAGACTATACGGTCCAGCAATATAGATTAAAGTAGGTCATTCAAAACAACCACCTTGATAACCAAACAAAATTAAATAGAACTACTTTTCAACCGATTCGTGGGGCCAGGTCATATTCCCTGCAACAACGTGTTTTGGCTGGTCGTGTGGCAGGCACACCCACCCTCCCGCCTACCCAAACTCTAAAACAACCCATACCCATCCCCCCCCCCCCACCCCACTTGTTGGCAATGTATACTGTAACGGCTACTGCAGTTTAAATTTCGTTGAGCATTTCGCTTGCTGCATGTATACTGTTGGAAATGCGTATACGACAGGTAACAGGTTCCAGGTCCCCCCATTGTCCCAAGGTGCGCAAGAGGGCGCAAGAGGGCGCTATTTCCGGCACTACTGGGTGCGATCCCATTGACCTTAGTGTAAAATCCACTAACTTCACAGTGAAAAAATCCTTATCCAGGAGTCTCGGTTATTGTGGCACTACTAAAAATTATAGTTGGGATCTTAATCTGTCAAATTCTTTTCAATTTTTGGTAGGGTAGCCGTTTGGAATTGTTGCTAATTGTCCCCAAAGAGTACCACCCCTAAAAATGTGGTTTTTCCCAAACCGGCTAGCTGCCATTTTTCATACAGCATCCCTCCACTTGCTAAGCCAAATAGGACCAATTTTAAAGCCAACATAATCAAGTCTGCACAAAAGTTGAAGCACAGAACCCCCAGGTTTTTATAGCTGATCATAATTACACAATCTATCAATTGCATGACCCCCCCAAAACGTATTATTAAAAAAAAGTTGTGGGTTTACAATTTATGCTAATCAGCTTGGCGCAGTCATTTTTGGCCTATTTAGTGTGGTGCACCCTACTGTATTGGCTATCAGGCCGACAAAAACCACGATCACAGACTTCCAACCAATTCTAATGTTTGGTTGGATTCTTTTCAGACCTAGGAAAAGGTAACTGAGATTACATTTTTTTTGTGGACTTCGGGACGGTAAGCACTTAAAAAGATCAACCAAAATGACATCGTCACGCCTTGTGCCTATATTCAATAAAGCCTTGTGCCTATTCAGTAAGGCCCAGTGCGCTTTCAGTAATACATGACGATGTCGTTTTGGTGGTTCTGGAACAGTGCCTTCCCTTCGGGACACCCTGTGCCTTTAAGTGAGCCTAATCGTGACGAAAAGGATTGGCCTAAAAAAAAGAAAAACAAAACCGCCAAAACTAAACCAAAACAATTAAAAAGATTGGACTGACATTTTCTAAAGAGGGCGCTGTTATAGATCCGGCTGACACAATCGTGTAGAGCTTTTAACCACGGCAGCGCCAGTATCACACTCGGGGGAATGACACTTATAATAATTTATGCATACGTCAGTATTTTACTGCAGATGTCATACGGCGTCACCACTGTACTGGCATAAATTATGCCAATTATGCGGAGGAGGAAAATATTTTACACATTGATCTCCATACAACGCGTCGTGTTCGTGCACGGTTTGATTGTGCGGCCGGCGCCGAGACGGTGGCGAGGGAGAGAGCCTGAACGTTCACCCCTGGTGGCGCGCATCCGGAGACCTCGAATAGGAAAATGAACTTGTAAAATTTCTTGTATTTTCAATTTTTTTTATTCATCGAGTGTTAAAGAAATTCACCAACTGAAATGGCCTTTAAAAAATTGTTTCTACAAGTTGAAAACCAGCCGAATCGAAAGAGAAATATCGTGCTAAAAAATGGCCTCAAACTTCCGGAAATCTCTAGAACACATGAAGTATATATTTTTTCCCGACATGTGCACGTGCACTGTATATATCTCCGAGGGCAAGAGAAGAAAGGAAACACAAAGAAACCGTTCAGTCCTCGAACGTAAGGATACGTGCTTAGTCTATGGGGGTTGGTTATATTAAAGGAACAATAGGAAACACAAAGCATTGTCCTCGGACGTATTGGGGAAGTACGACTGTGTGTGTATAACCGAGGTTAGGCTATACGAGAGACGACTTGGGACAATGGGGGATTAGGGATAACAATGACACCGAGGACTTGGGCCGAGTCCTCGGGAGAATTTCGTGTACAAAGCTTATGGGAGCTGTTCGGAAAAAGTTAAAAGTACAAACAAATTTAAAAAGGAACAAAAAAGGGTTCCATTCGGGGGCCTCATAAGTATAGGAAAACGCACATGTATATGTGTGTATACACCACGCACACACACAAAGTGTCAAGTCAGTAGGCCGAAAGCATCGTGGAGTATGATTTGGTATCTGAATTGCTATTGTAAAACTAAACTGTTCAGAACTTTTCAGCGCCGTTTGTTATATCTCAATTACCCCGTATAAACGTTCATTTTAGATTGACCCCCCCCCCCCTCCCCCTCCAAAACAAAAGTTATTAATCCATCTAAAAAATCCTCCTAACCGTGAAGGTTGGCAAGTCTGCACCAAAAATTCCTTCCAAAAATTCTGTCAAATGGGGTTACTCGCCCCTAATATGTTTTGGTCTATTGTTAAATGGTCATCTCATTTGCATGTCGTAATTGTACGTTTGTGTATCCATGATATTACACTAAATTTATATCCTACCTTGAACTTCAGAAACACACAAAGGGTGGGGGGGGGGAATTCTGGTCTAAGCCTGGTGCCAATAATACCGCTTTTTCACACTGGCTATTCTATTGCCGAGTATGACATGTTTAAATGTTATAATTAGTCATCATACTCATTAAATGATATCTCTAGAAAGGTTTAAATCCCCTTACTTGCACCGTGCAGCTCTTCCTTGTTTTCTCCCGACACGCATTATTATAGTACTATTTTGACGGTGGAGACCGTGAGGGGCCCGGATACCGTGAAAACGGTGTATAACTCGGATAGCGGTCCCTAAACTTTGAAAGCAAATTGTATACCGCAGTGGATGTCGGACAACTTGACCGTGGCCCCTAAAGCAAATTGTATACCGCACCCGTACGGTATGCCCAAAACTAGTGGGACCGAAAGTAAAATTAAACACTTGCTTTCTGCCTTGGCGAAGTTTCCTGCCTTGTGAACAACGAAAGATGTTCCATTTGTTAGTTCATGACGTTTAAGAGCAATGGCAGTTTCGAGTTTGTAAACGTACCCAAAACTGGGACGCGGAATACTGACATCAAAATAGTCATTGATCGGCCGGGAGTCGCCATCTCCTCAAACTCGTAACTGTAACTGCATGCATGTTTCCCCTTCCTAGATCCTGCGGGTGTGATAAGGGACCCCTGCAGCCTTGCCACCAAAGTGGGCGCGCGCGCACGCACAAGATATTGCATAATTCATGTTCCAGTAATGACCTCTGCAGTAAAATACTGACGCATAAATTGTGATAAGTGTCATTCCTCCGGGTGTGATACTGGCGCTACCTTTATCCACAGTAAAAATACAAACAAATAAAAAGAAAACAGAAAAAACAAACCGATAAATACGTATGTACTCAGTTTTAAATATTTGCAGATATAATCCAGGCTTTTCTAAAACAATCTGTGTTATATTGTGTAATTAAACACAAACGGACACTAACCAAATCATTTTAAACCAAAATTGTTTGGACATGTACACCCAAAAAATTAAAGGAAACATGATTAGGATTTATATTGCATTATTCCTGCTTTAAACAATAAAGTATTATCTTGACAATGAATTTTGTGTCCAGAGACAATTATTTCCCAGATTAAATACGAAAAAAAATTCTTGAAAATGTTTGTCCAAGCTACTCTTCCCCCCGAGTGGGACCCTCATTAACATAGTGTGTGACGTAGATCGAGGCACATTACATATTCTGCTCGAGCCGGCCCCATTCATCACGCGTATGCATTGAGTGTACATTCTTCGTCCAAATACTAAGCAAAATAGTGTTTTTCGGCCATACCGACAAGGTGTGTGGCTGCTGGGTGCAGCAAAACAACGAAGGCTGGAGTTTAGCCTTCATTATATTTTCAACTGATCGGAGAATTTGGACGGCGAAAGTGAAGGTGACAAGAGCGTTATGTAGCGACCACTTTGAGCCGTCGTGTTTCGATACTGGTTATTTAAAATCATGGATGACCATTAAAAATATGCTCAAGTCTACTGCCATCCCAACAAAATTCCCAGATGTGAGGAGCCTTCGCTAAAAGGAGAAAATCGGGGTAAGTTCGATGTTAGTTGTTGCAACTTACGAAATTGAACATGTAGACCTAGTGTACGTGTGTATACGAATGTACTGCGTCATTTACCGGGTCCAGTCGATCCATGAATTTTCGGTGCCTCGGTCTACGTCACGAACAGCGCCCTCAATTTGAGTCTCAACAAATTCCAAAAAAGGGGGTCAATTTTGGGGGCGGCAAATAATCACACTAAATACTTCACTTTGAACCAGTTTGGCTTTTTAATTCACATTTAATACATATAAATGAATTTTATTCATGAAATAAAATGTGATCCGGCCAGTTTGAGAAGCATGTTTCCTTTAAGTAGTTTTTTTTGTTGCAACGTATTCAATTCTGACAAAAGCTCAAATTAAGGTTTGAGAAGGGTGACGGGTCATTCGGTCGTTTCAGAATGACAATTTTAGGTCTGAAGCTATATTTTTGTTTCGGGGGGGGGGGGGGGGGGGGGGGGGGGGGGGGGGGGGGGGGGGGGGGGGGGGGGGGGGGGGGGGCGTCCGTTGTAAACAGGTCAACAAAAAATACTTATAACAAAACACACTAAAAAGTCAACAAATAAAATAAAGCAATGATTTGATGTTTATGTTTTATGTTATACAGAAATATAGAAAAGGAAATAGAAAGCTAATTGAATGAATTTGACTATACAATACTTTTGACAATTTCAAACTTTAGATTAAAGCTTTTTTGCATTAAAGAAATATAAATATCGTCTGAGAAACCAGACCACTACCCCCCCCCCCCCCCCCAAAAAAAAGAAGAAGGCAAAATGGCCCAAGAAAAAAATACTAAAAAGATGAACTAACTTACACTTTGCGAATACCAGAGGACATTTCATTACATCATATTTGTATATCGACATAAAGTATAACTTACACTGTTCAGGTATGACAGGAAAGATTGTCCCAATATTGAATTTTCTTTCTGCTGACCAGATATTAGTCTTCAAAACCTTTCCCTGTACATAAAACCTCTAGTGTAAATTGGAATGCAAGGACACAAATTTCACTTTGGCCATATTTTTAAGCCTCCTGTAAGCAACACACAGATATCTTGATATTCAAGCAAAAGCTTGATATAAAAGCACAAACTTATCCTGCCCGTCAACGTAATTACACGCACACCTAGCATGTACATGTACATGTTTAGGTTTTTTTTATTCTATTATTAACAGACCTTTAATTATTCATCCAAGTAAACCTAGATCCTCCAACATCTCTGATTTCAAAGTTGCATGTAACCTGAATCCTCCAAAAACCTTATGGGGACCATTTTATGAATCCTTCCAAAATCTTCCAGTGGTTTTTGTAAACACCCAGTAACCTTAATCCTGCAATTATCATCAGCATCAGATTGGGCCTGGTGACCTGGATCCTCCAGAGGCAAAAAACCTCTCAATGCCACTCATGCCTCAATCCTGCAAATCCCCTCCGATGCTTCAACTTCCACAGACCCCTCAATCCTCCAAATTCCTCCATTTGGCAAAGAAGCTTCGAGGATTTGGAAGGTAAGAGTTAATAGTATCTTTCACTAGACAAAATCTCGGGGGTGGCCCAAGCGACGGGGGCGGGGGGGGGTGAGAATGTGCGACGTTTCACACTAGCCATTTTCGCGCTAGGGAAACCTCTGAGATTGGTTCGCCCCGGGGCGAACTCACCCCTGCCCCAGGCCAGGGGTGAAGATTTTTCAACCCGGGGCGAGACCAATCTCGGGGGTGGCTAATGTGAAACTAATGGCAATTAGTGGCTAATGTGAAACGTACTAATGGCTAATTAGTGGCTAATGTGAAACTAATGGGCTAATGTGAAACATCGCACAATCTACCCCCACGTGCAGGGTTTCCTACAACCCGGGTTGAAAAACAGGTGGTCCCATTGTTACAAAAGAATTCCAAAGGTCATGTCAAAGCGTGTGCTATTGTTAATTGTACAGCTTGGCCGAAAGCTCAGCGCACCGCGGATGATTTGTATAGTCGTACAGTCCAATAATCATGAAGACAATAGGGAAGAAAATAAAGCCGATTAGTGTGAAACGTTCATGCTCAACCCCGGGGATGAGGTAGGTTTGCGCAAAACGAGTGTGAAACGACGCACAGTTGAACTCGGGGGTGAAAAAGCCGGGGCGGCCCCAGGGCGAACTCGCCCCGCGAGTTAGCCCCAGGGCGAGGCGCTCTAGTGTGAAAAGGCTTATGATGTAGGGTATTATTTCTGTGTTACAATAAATTCCCAAGTCCCTTATCGTAACCGTGGGTTGTAAAACTGCAACATCATGGTTTTTATGTTATTGCAATATTCATATTCATAGCCACAGCATGATGTCATCAGAAGCTTAACCATAGTATCTTCATTCCACGTTTTAGTTGATTTCCGAATTAAAAAGCTCCATCTTCAACCCCTATCCCAATAAAGCGAATATGTCTTGTGGCCTGTTGATCAGGTTTTATTACTTTTTTATGTCTTTCTATCTGAACATCTTATTTCCAAACACCAGGGCTGTATGTAGTCAAGTCCATCACAAGTCCCTGCAAGTCCCTTCAAGTCCATCACAAGCACTCCAGTCCTAATTCCAATCACAAGCTATTCAAAAGAGCTTTGACAAAGGCATTCCTTTGTCATTGTTCATCCAGTTACTTGTGACCGGCTTTATAAAAGGACTTGTGACTGGACTTGCAAAAGGACTTGTGAAAGGACTTGCAGGGACTCGACTACAGTCCTGCCAAACACTGACAAATCCAGGGATGGAGTATTTCGTCTGCATTGACCCAACAGCAATGTGAACGATATACTGATTCTTATACTGATTCTCTATTACTGTTTTGGTCATCAAATTTGTGAGAAACAAAAAAAAAATTCCCAACCCCCTTTACCATTTTCTATGAGACCCAAATTTTACCCCCCTGGTTGACAGGTTCATACATTTTCCACCTCCAACAATCAATCAATCATAACGGCTCTAAGCACAAAGGACATACTTTGCCTGTGTTTACGCAGGAAGCTGTAAGAGACATCAATGAACCTCTAGTAGTTCTTGAAGGCCTTCTTTGAGCTGCGCTGGATGACCAATGGCCTGCCTCGCATAAATGGCTCAGGAAGTTCAACAGCCTTCCGAGCTTGGGGACCAGACTTGAGCCAGACAAATCCGTGCCTGTGACAATTCAACACAACAGAAAGTTACAGATCATTAATACAGAAGCTTGATCATTTGGATAAAACGTTAGAACACTGGACTGCAAGGTTTAACCCTAACCCCCTAGGCATTTTTACAAGGACGTGTCCTCAACCTGTCAAAATCCAACACTGTGCAGTACATGTATACCTATGGCACATTCTTTGGGGCATGTGAAGTAACTGTGGCTGGGTTCTGCGTACTGTCCTCACCGACAGTATATCTCGGCAAAATCCTCCAAAACCTCTAGTAGATTTTGAAAAATCTGGGAGAGCCGAGGTCACTGATACGGCCTTTATAGTCATTCTCTTCCCTGGGAGAACACATAATGGGTTATTTACCGCCGTGACTTCCCAGTCTTCTGGTTACGGACGATGACGACCTGTCCAGGTTTGATGCCATGGCCCTCTAGGTACTGGGTCAGCTCATCTTCCGTGATGCCCGGATGAAGATTCCCTACGTGAACTTTATGGTGAACTGTATGTAGAAACAAAAAGAAAGAGAGAAAAAGTATGTACACAAGCTTTTATGTACACAAGTTTTTATTGCACAGATTACAGCTACATGTAGCAAAGAATTTTCAGAGAGAAGGACACCATTAACCCTAGCCCCTTGTGATCGGCTCTAAGATGAGTATTCAACCTATCAAAATCCTTAGGCCCCCTAATAGGCGTTTGTTGCTTGTACACATAAGGCATTTTCACATTAGAGCCTCTTATAAACCTCTGTTGTAGTCAACCCAGAGTGAATCCCAGGGCAGCACTGGGTTGAATCTCAATTTTTCAATTGGGGTTGGCGCGGGGTTGGCGCGGGGTTGGCGTGGGGTTTGCGCGAGGTTGGTGCATCAACCCCGAAATTTGCCTAGTGTGCAAAGATTGGGTGATGAAACTTTACTACAGGGGGACCTAAATAAAGTGACGACTGAGCAATCTTACAATGGGCAGGTCTTGGTAGTTGTCTGACAATCTTGAGCTCTGTATCATAGTCTATGTTAGATGGTGACGGCATAGCGATTCCGTTGAGAGACGACATCTTCTTGGCCTCCTCCTCTGTTTTAACGATGACTGTAGCAAAGCTGGGTAAAGACAAATTACGGTTGAGTTTTTATTTTCAAATGCTGTAAAAAGACTATGTACATGTATTTCACATTCGTTTGATTTTTGAACTGGCTTGCAGAAGTCCAAGAATCTCAACGGTCAAAGTCCATTATTGTTCCGAGTTGTAATACGATGGTGGATGGTCGGATGCACATGTATACTACACCTTTAACCCTCCTATGCAAACATACATTCTGAGCCATGTTGTTGTATGGGTCAAAATCAGGTGATTGTTTTTGACCCTCCTGCCATAGTACAAAACCACATGTAATCTGATCATGTCTGTGTAAAAGTATAGCAGGGGAGGTGGAAGGAAATTTTGACTGATTTTGACCTTTTAAATGGTAGGAGGGTTAATGCATGCATACATGAATATCTGTACACCGTTGCATCTTGCTGCATTAATGCACTGATGTGGCAGGGCATAATTTTGACAAGAAAATTTGCATAGCAGTTTGCTATACATGCGTAGCAGTTTTGTCCGGAGTTGCACCTGTGCTTAATATAGAAAGAATTTTGTCTCACAGCCGTTTACTGGTTAAAGCTTTCAAGAGAGGGCGCTGTCCACCGTATGACTAGCCTTTAGTCAAGGCGCTCGTGGCAATTCTGGTTGATCACATGCATTATTATATAAAAAGGAAAAAACGTTTCTTCAGCGATTTTTATATTTTCGGGCTTTAAAATGGTGTTTGCGGAAATTTTTTCTTCTATAAACTGGCGTGGAGTTCTTGAATTCACAGCGCCCTCTGTTGGTAAGGTCCATTTTGCAGTACCCGGTTGAAGCATGCTCATGCTCACTCTCGCTCAAGCGCAAACCACATCGCGCACGCATTGAAACAACACAGCGACGCAATCCAGAAAAATGGGGCAGAGGTTGCTGCTTGTAGCGGGCATCTTTGATTAAGAGGTTTGGATTCTCGTTGTTGGCTGTGTACGTAACTTTAAATTCCAATGTAGCCTTTCAAACACGACTATTGCTAATTAATATCGTACCGGTAATTGCAGGCATCAGTTTCCCACTTCAGGGCAGAAGTTGCCAGCCGAAACTGCACATTTTGTAACAGAACATTCTTCTTGTTTTGGGCTACATTTTAAGATCTGACTACTTCATTAAAGCAAGTTTGATGTATCGCAGTTTAATGCGATCCATTTTGGAAAATGCATCGCAAACTGCGATGCGCTACCAGGAAAATTATGCCCTGTGTGGTAGTATTAACGTGCAGACCTTTACGAATGATATGAACAGCAATTTCCGAAATTGGATTTTTGTGATTAAGCTTTCTTTAACGGGTACACTGTAAAAAAATCCCGCAAAATCACAGGTTTTTCCCCCTGTAAAAAAAACCAGACTGTCACCGTATTTTAGTTTGAACAGGTTTTGAACGTAGAATCTCATGTTCTCCTACACGAATCTCATTACGCAGCAACTGACCAATCAGAACTGAGGAAATTTGTGTTCACACAAGTCATGTTATATTGCAGTGTTTCGTCCAAAAACACGATTTCTTGACTAAAATATTTAATTATTTAAGCAATTCCACATAGGAATTTAGACTTTTTGTAAACAGAGGTGAAGAATTGCATTACATCTTTCGTATTCAAATATTTAAATTTTTTATCGGAAACCGTGACTTCATGATGGCAGGATAAGGCTGAATATAAAGCTAAAGCGCGACATTATTTAGTGTGTAGTGTTCAGTAAATTACTGTAGCATTTGTACAATTGATATCTAGAGTAATGTACATGTATAATAAATCACGTCTATTTAGTCTGGTTCCCATTTCTGTAAATTCGTGATTACTTACACCAAGTTTCCAGTAACTGAGTGGAATTTGTTATACCCTGTATTTTTACAGGAATAGCAGGGTTATTTTAAGGGACAGCAACGTAAAATAACAGTGTTCATGAGTCGCAGCTTGCACCCGATTCCTGTACTACCGGTAAATGCTTACACCTAAGGGTGGAGTGGTTAATCTGTGGTCAGGCCAGGCCCTTGAAAAGCCTGGCCAAGCCCCTGGAATGCCCAAGCCTTTGAACTTCTATAATCCCCTGATTGTACACAATAAACTGCCCATTAATTCTGGAGTCCTATTGTTCACCCAGACTTGACTGACAGCTGAGGCATCTTTTGATCCAGCCATGAATGGGTACAGATTAGTGTGGGGGGCTACAACCAGGCCTGGCCTGGCAGAGGCTGGGCTTTATTGATTAGTTGATGCTCTATTGTTAGGTGATTTGTGGCTCACAATAGCAAGGGTAAAAGCTGGAAGGCCCGGGCATGGCTGGGCTTTCCAAAGGCCTGGCCCGACCACAGATTAACCACTCCTCCTTAAGGAGGTGAGTTGGTCTCATAAACGGTGCAAGTTACCCCGCCTGGGTCTATACATGTAGGTCTGAAAATTGCGATAATTTCTTTGGCATCTATTGAAGACTTATCCTCTATTTAGATCTGGACCCAGGAAAACCGTAAGGGTGGTAGGGCTGGCAACCTGAAATGTGGCCAACCCCACCACATCTGCTGTAGCCCTTTAATACCTCAAGTGGCTTTGAGCCTTATATTGGTGCGACTTCCATACAAAAACTTTGTATCTAAAACTCCGCTCCTAACTTGGTTCGATACATACGCCAATTTGGCTGCCTTCAACTGGTTCTTCTTGTAGAATTTCTGCTTGGGCGTCAACTTTGGGGCAGACTTGTCTTTTTCCTTCATACGTTTGAGAAAGACCCGTGGGTGGATACCATCCTCCTCAAGAAAGAAGCGGAGTGTCTCTGCAGTAATGCCGGGGGGAAGGTTTCCACAGTAGAAAAAGATGTCCCCTGTAACAGGACAAAGATGACCATTATTCAAAAGGCATACATATGGACATGGATGTCAAAGACAGGTACATGTATATTGCTAAAGGGTTCACAATGTTAAGGGCTCATGTACACAGTTCATATGGTACATATACACGTACATGTACAGACGGTCGTACTTTCCTAATACTTCCGAGGACAATGCTTTGTGTTTCCTATTCCTTTAATATAACCCAACCCCATAGACTAAGCACGTATTTTTACTTGCGAGGACCGATTTCAACAAAAGGCTGGACTTGCTAGGACTGAAAGGTTTCTTTGTATTTTCATTCTCCTCTTGTCCTCGGATGTACATGTATACATATACAGAACCTGTACATGTACATGTACATGTACGTTTATGTGGCTGTAATTACTGGAGTGGTAGAACTACAGTATTCTCCGAACCAGTGCTCGTCAGGTCTCCAATTTGTTCCTGACAGGGCATACGGCCCGAAAAAGTAGTACATGTATAAATAGAAGGCCTCAAATTTAAGATTTTCTAGGGCACTGCCATTTGTGACCCGCTCTGCAAAAAAGGCACTTATGTTGCAAAATTTAAGAATAGTGTTTTTTATATATAGCTGGAAAGGCCATTTCATAAGCTTTCATATGGTATATGTCTGAGGTCTCTAGCATTTTGCAATCACGCGATATTTGGAAATGTGCATGTTTGTTTTCAGGAATTTCTTGAAATGACTTAAGGAGAAACAAGCCATTTAAAAAAAAAAAAAAAGCGAAGCAATAGATGGAAGCACTTGACAAAAACACTATTTTTCCAACTTTATTCACTGAAATCAAAGATTTTGGTTATGAAATAGAATAATATAGGTATCAAAGATGCAAAAAATTCCCTCCCTTCAAAATCAATTGTTTGAAGAATTTTTTACCCTCTTCACATTGAACGGCCCATAAATCGTAAAAGCATACAGCGACTTATGTGCCCTTTTTGCAGAGCGGGTCACATTTTGCCTTCGATAATGACAAGTGTGGCAGGGCATGCACCAAGGCCAAAGCAAAGGGTACCAAGGCCAATGGCATTTTTTTTTAAAGGGCACGGAGGCCAGTCATTATTACTATTATTAGAAATATTCTGTGAAGCCGTGTAAAACTCCACAGATACATGTACATTTACATGAATGTTTGTCGCTTTAATCGATCTTTTTGTGGCATTTTTACAAACTTGATAGTTCAGGTTATTATAAGCAACACACAATACATCGGTCATACAATGAATGATGCCATGCGCCGCACGTACACAACTCCATGATGAAAGCGCGAGCCAACTTGACAACCAACTTGGTTGATTTTGCCTAGTAACCTATGCACAGAATATAACCTGGGTACCAGGCACTATCGACCAGTGGTTGGTAAATAGTCGCCGATTGAACTTGGCCGTACCGTACGTGCTTTAGATTAAATCTGACTTCTGCCCCCTGCATTTGGAATTAAAATGCTGATGGAGGGATCGAAACCAGTCTATATCAAGCTTTGTGTGGTATGCATGCTGCAGCAGCCGTACATACATGTACACACCAGGGGCAGTACCGGTCTGGCCCGTGTGCATCGTTGCCGTGCTGCGCTGACTACAGCCGGCCTGGCCCGGCCCGTGCGGCACGGCACGGTACGCGTGGGCCGGCAACGAGGGCACTACGGCCAGCTGGGAAAAGGGCATGGCAAGACTGGCCCGTGAAGAGTGCGATTTTGTGAAGGGCACCACGGCAAACTTAAGGGCATCGATGGCACTGGCCATATTGTGGCCGCCGTTAAATTTGAGGCCTGAAATAGAGGACACGTGGGCTAGAAAATTATCCCAGATAGTTATATGTCCACACCATTCTCTGAGGGACTTATAATATTTTTCACTGCATATGGTGGTTGGTAAAAGAAGAAGGAAAAAAGAGGTATTGATGACAAGCTTGGTACAACCGATGATGTTGCCTTGTGAAGGGTGATTTGCATAAAAAAAAAAAAATAACAATAATTACCTGATTTTTTCACCTTCTTGGATTGGATTACGTGTATATTTGTTTGGCGAGGTGCCTTTCTCTTCCTTGATTTCTGTTTGACCTTGGATTCCTCATCCTTCATCACCAGTTGTTTCTCTTCAGGCACCTCCTCTTCTGCGTTGTTTGTTTTCATAGCAGGAGCCCGTAATTCTGAATCACCCACTCTGATTGTCCCCTTGGAATCATCAATGGTTGCCATGGCTGCAGCATCTGCGTTATTCAGTTGATTGCCTCTTTTACGACTCCCTTTTAAAGTCCCCGTCGCTTGATTGGAAATTTGTAGCTCGTTCTTGGCAACTGTTGCTCCTCCGTCCTCCACGGGGCCAGTGCTTCCTGGTTCAGTTGCTTCACTCATCACCGTTTGGAGAGATTTCTTAACGCGTTTGGTCTTGAAGTTAAAAGAAATTTCATCGTCGTCATCACCTGCTGCCTGCTGTTTGTTAACTCTTTCATTTCTGCTGACTTTGACAGAGTCCGCCACGTCCATGTCTTCTGTTGGTGTTTGAGATCGGTTGGGCTCATCCTCTGATTGGCTTTCAAGGGATAGTTTCTTGGCCAACTGGTCTTCTGGACTCCCTTTAGACTTCCTGCCTCTTCTTCTTGTCATGGCGATTTGACAATGCAAGTGGTTTTTACAAGAAATCTTGAATCTCTCCAAATTGATCTGCAGGATGCCTACATGTACGTAAGAACAAAAAAGAATAATTTAAAGTTTCTTACAAATTAGACTTGGGAGACTGCATGTAGGAGTCGACTTTATTGGACTCCAACATCGGAATCACAATTCCATTTTCTTTTTTTTTGAGGAGTCCGCTCCTTAAGTACAAAAAATGTAGTCAAATTCTGCTTCCCTGCAGATGATTCCAGGTTGCACCAAACAAAAATATCTGGCTTTTCAAAAACAGGAACCTTACGGAAAGAGTTCGATATCCGACAAACTATTTTGGGGTAGGCCTATAGTGTAGTCTAGATAGTTGTTTAATACATGTGTGGTTATTTTCCCCCAAAATGTTTTGTTCTTGACCGATTTTTGTATTGAAGTAAACTCTTTCCAGTTTGTGAAATGCTTGGAGCATAATGTATATATTGCAAATATCGCCCAAGAAGTGATTTTGCACAATTGTCACTCAAAAGGCATTAAATAATAAACCTTTTCTACATTCTCAAAGCATCATGGGAACAGCATCAGCCCCTACTGGCATAAGAAGAGCAAGCACATTAGAACGGACATGATTGGTCGCATTGGTCACATGTTGGTTGTCATGGTTGCAAAATTCCTCCTCGGATTGGCTAATAATGTGACATTATTAGCTGTTCTAATTCCAGAGATTTCCCCAATTATTTCCTTATTTTTATTGCCATCTAAAATTGATTTTTCCGGTTATTATTTGCCTTATGTTCCATGCAAAGATATGTGAAAAGAGTATCTCTCAACTCATGACAGATATTTAGCATAAAATCAATTAATATTTGGACTGGTTCATAGTGCCATAGACTTGTGTATAAATTACATGGTTTGTTTGGCCTTTATACAAATTACAATGTATTGAGAATGTCGAAAATGTTTGTCATATGAGCTGTCAATGTCATGATTGTGGGGAGGAAAAGGGCCGAAACATTGCTCCCTTTTCCTTCGCACAATGCCTTTTAAGGATGCCCCTTTTGATCATTTTGCAAAAGCTCCCGGGCGTTATTGCAATATACCTCTGTACCATGGTCGAGTTGTCGCAAGTTCCTATTCTATCCTAGTCCGAGTAACTTGGACCCTTTATCGCCTTTTTAAACAATTTTGGACATGATCTGGCGATAGTAGGGTCCAAGGCAAAGTGTGCGATTTACTTGGAATTAATCCAAACTGTTTGAAGACCGAATAAAAACATCCGATTTCACCCTTAAAACGGCCACGAAAATACTAGATACGCCACATGAGAGACAAGTGGAGTTCCATGATTAAGTGGAGGTACTAGGTCCACTTACCATCCGGATAAAAAGTGAAATTTACCGTTCAATTCCGGAGAGCACCCGCGGGACATGTCATCTTGCATGGTGACTGTAGATTTAAATATCGTGACCCCTTGACCTGAGGTGATGTCAGTCCTGCGCGCGCACGCATAATGCATCGCCCAGCTTATCGTATGCCGGCGACCGTTTACTGAACGGTACAATAGTCGGTAGCAGTATACAGCCGGGCGTGTGCAGCCTCCAATCAGACCGACACATCCGTTGCACCTTTCATGAAACAGTCACCGGCATCCGGCTTGTCGCGCAGTGTGTGTGCGCCACGCCGGGGTGACGTTGTGTAAGGTCGAGGGGTCACGATTTGAACGCCAATGACACAAACAGCGAAAGGACATATCCTGCGGATGCTCTCCGGAATTGAACGGTAAATTTCACGTTTTACCTGGAGGGTGAGTGGACCTTAATACCTCCACTTAATCATGGAACTCCACCCGTCTCTCAGGTGGCGTATCTAGTATTTTCGTGGCCGTTTTAAGGGTGAAATCGGATGTTTTTATTGGGTCTTCAAACAGTTTGGATTAATTCCGAGCAGATCGCACACTTTGCCTTGGACCCTACTATCGCCAGATCATGTCCAAATGTTTAAAAAGGCGATAAAGGGTCCAAGTTACTCGGACTAATTCTATCCCTACCCCTAGAACTATATGGGGCTCCTACCAGAGCCCCATAGAAAGAAGCCCAATGTTCCCATAGGCTACTACAGCAAGAATAAGGGAAAGATTTTACTTTAAATTGTTAATACCCCCACCAAAATCGGTCAGGAATAGCAAATTTTGGAAAATAACCATCCGTGTTCAGAATTGTATAAACACTTGGCACCACCTTTAAATTTGAGAATTTATTTGGGAAATGTTTGTGTAATATAGGGGAAGAAAGTTTGTGTTTTCTGTGTTAGATATTCTTGGCACAGTGTATGGTCACTCAAAGTGTTCACATACATGTTAATTTCTGCCTCAATTTTACAGATTCTGCTGACATCAATCTTGAAATAACAGGTTGTGCCACACATTTAAATTATTTTCCAAAATTTGCTATTCCTGACCGATTTTGGTGGGGGTATTAAAGGGCGACTGAAATGAAATTGTACCAACAATTTAGTTTTGTGTTGTATAACTCTTTTACAATATAAGAAATGTGATTAAAATGCGTTTTCCGTGTTTCTGCCTATTTTTGGTGTTTAATTTTCCCGCAAGAAAGTTCCCCCCTTTCTCTATTGTTTCCGCGCCCCTAACTGCGTGACGTCATCTCGGGAACACGGAAACTCAGCGAGAGTAGTTTGATCACAGTGTGCGTGTGTACGTGTGGATGTATGCCGTTGTTGAGGGAACCAGCCACGCGCGATTAAATAGCTTTGTATGAAGGGACCAGGGAAACATTTCCCGTCGCGTTAAAATCTTCAAACAGAATCTTTTGGATCTGAATCTGACAATCAAGTGTCGATTTTAGACACTTCTTGGGGCGAGGAAGATGAAGATCTTGGAGCTCTTCCGTACATGTATGAGCCAGAAGGTGAGAGTAACAGCGAAACTACTGAAGACTCCGAATCGGACTCCCGATGCGGAACGCGGTGAAAGACTTGAAAACAACGATTGCTAGGCTAAATAACACTCTCTGATGAGTCCAAATACGACGGTATTTCGGTTCTACTGGAAAGAGGTGAAGACTGACACCATCCTTAGTGGTGTTGCTGAATCCAGCAGCAACACGACGACGCGGTATTATCAACGAAAAACATTCGCAAAACACTGAAAGTTCCCACGACACAACAAAAACACACGCGCATTGTCAAAAAGTTAAAAGTATTTTCAAAGAAAACGTTTAAATTTTGTCCCTCCTAAATTCGTGTTTCTTTATCAGATTTACACTTTCTTGTAGTTTTTAAGTCATTTTAAGGGAAAATAAGTGATAGCCGGATATGGAACTCTTTCCGAGCATGTGTAAGTACTGATCAGGAAAACGATAACAAATCTTCCCGTCAATGGACATGGAGTCTTTTATCGACCAATGTTTTTTCAAAGCAACAGAGCGTGGCGGTGTATACCGCCACGTTTAATTTGCGGGTCTAGGGGTATTCTACCCCCACAACAGACTGATCATCAGTCCGTTGAATAGCCCCACTAGTGTGGCTGGCGGATTTTGACATCGGGCTGATCCTTAGCCACACGTCCTGCCCATATGTTTGTGTGGTGAGAATTTCAAAAATTCGTGCGGTGGGGTAGCGCTATCTGGACCGCGTTTTTAACGGTCTGGCTGTGTTCTCTATCTTCTTAACTATTCTAAACTGCTAACGGCTAGTCGTCTTACTCACCATTTTCCGAAATATTGGACATTAAACTTGGACTTCATAGTCTTGCGTGCAAATGATTTCAACTGTTGTCAGCCATTCTAAAATGACGTCACTGGGTTCGAAACAGCTTGCCGACGGCTGTTTGGAGAAAGCACAGCTAGCTTATCACGATTTCAGTGGAACATCTCGCACGAATTTCGTGATAAGCTGTACTCTCATCGAACAGCCGTCGGCAACGAACCAGTGACGTCATATACTTGGGTCATGTGGTCATGTCAAAATGGCTACCACCGGTTGAAATCGTTTGCACGCAAGACTATGGATCTGGAGTCCAAGTTTAATGTCCAATATTTCGAAAAATGGTGAGTAAGAATAAGATGACTAGCCGTTAGCAGTTTATATAGTTAAGAAGATAGAGAACACAGCCAGACCGTTAAAAACGCGGTCCAGATAGCGCTACCCCACCGCACGAATTTTTGAAATTCTCACCACACAAACATAAGGGCAGGACGTGTGGCTAAGGATCAGCCCGATGTCAAAATCCGCCAGCCACAGTGGGTCTATCTGTTGAATAGTTTTAGAATAGGAACTTCAACTTGCGACAAAGTCTCTGACAATGTCTGATGCTGATGGCCATGATCGACACAATGACGACAGGCAGCAGTTTTATAGTACATTATTTTGTTTAATTCAATAATTACACAACACAATGGAGGCTGAGGGATTTGTATAAACTTCCTCCATGGTATGAACAAACGAGCCAATCACAAGGCATCAACAAGCCTAGTCCGAGTAACTTTTGGACATGATCTGGCGATAGTACTTTAGTAGGGTCCAAGGCAGCGTTTGACGATTTTCTATTCATTAATTCAATACGTCTAAAATCCAAAAAAAAAAAAAAAAAACAGAATTCAACCTTACAACGGCCACCAAAATACTTACTAGATACGCCACCATCTGAACAAGTGGAGTTCCATGATCAGATGAATGTACCAAGGTTTAACTTAACATCCAAATAAAAATTTACCGTTTAATTCCCAGAAACCCTCGCAGAACATGTCTTTTCGCTTTCTTGGAGTTCAAATAGTGACCCCTCGACCTTGCATGACGTCACCCTGATGCGCAGCGCCCGCATGCCCCGAGCGACAACCTGTTTATGCCGGTGACTGTTTCGTGAGTGGTACAACGGTCGTGTCGGTCCGATTTGAGGCTGCACGCGCGTGGGACTCGTTCTGTTGCGTTTTATTATTGGGGGCGGGTGTAATTTTGTTAAGGAAGATCAAACTGCTTGATCTTAATTTAATTACAAGTATCTGGTGTATCTGCCCATCTGCCTGAGATCTAACAAAATTAAAGCACATAAATCATTAAGAAAGGATCACACAAGAAAACAGTAACCCAAAAACAACAACATCAACAACAAAACAAAAGAAATCAAAACACAAAACCGAGTTCATGGAGGAAGCTCCCAGCCCCCCCAACCCCCTGACGCGCGCGTGCAACCTCGAATCAATATATCTACACACAAACACGTAACGTGACCATTGTACCACTCACGAAACAGTCGCCGGCATAAACAGGTTGTCGCGCGGTGCATGCGGGCGCTGCGCATCAGGGTGACATCATGCAAGGTCGAGGGGTCACTATTTGAACTCCAAGAAAGCGAAAAGACATGTTCTGCGGGGGTCTCTGGGAATTAAACGGTAAATTTCAGATGGTGGCGGCGCGTAGTATTACTAGTAATAATACTAGTAGTATTTTGGTGGCCGTTGTTAGTCCAAGTAACTTGGACCCTTTATCGCCTTTTTTAACATTTGGACATGATCTGGCGATAGTAGGGTCCAAGGCAAAGTTAGTCGCTGCTCTATTCAGTAATTCAATACGTCAAAAATCCACTCCAAAAAATCATAATTCAACCTTACAAAGGCCACCAAAATACTTGATACCCCACCATCTTAACAAGTGGAGTTCCATGACCAGTTGAATGTACCCAGGTTTACTTAACATCTAAAGAAAAAGTGAAATTTACCGTTTAATTTCCAGAGACACCCGCAGAACATGTCTTTTCGCTTAGTGACCGTACCCCTCGACCTTGCATGATGTCACCCTGATGCGCAGCGCCCGCATGCATCGCGCGACAACCTGTTTATGCCGGCGACTGTTTCGTGAGTGGTACAACGGGCGTGTCAAGTGTTTGTGTGTAGATATATTGATTCTAGGTTGCACACGCGTCAGGGGGTTTGGGGGTTTTGAACTTCCTCCATGAACTAGGTTTTTTGTTTTGATTTCTTTTGTTTTGTTGATGTTGTATTTTTTTAAATGTTTTTTGTGGGATCCTTTCTTAATGACGTGTAAAGAGCTTGATTTAAATTTCCTTTCACTTTCAGGTATCTTATAATGTGTCCCTAACCTCCATGATATATCTCAGTGATCTGCTCATGCGTGAAATTTGATATTAACCGGTGCAGTGGCCCGCGTTTGAAACGCGTTAGTTGGGAATGATCAATTTGCTTGGGCTCTATTGCTGTGTGAAGCTAGAACACTCTAAAAAGTTTTTTTCTCGGCTAAATGTTAGTGTTGATTGTGTTGTGTTTTGGTGTGTGTTTAGAGAGCATAGCGATCCCAAACACAGCAATAAAAAATGTAGCAATAGAAAAAAAAGAAAAAAAGGGGTTCGCTTTCGGAGTGCCTTCTCCATTTATCTTTTGAGCACCTCTTTTAGTCTTTATAAACAACATTGCTGAGCTGCTGGTCTGCTAAAGTGTGGCTAGACCAAGTGGCTAGACCATGTAGCAGCTTATAGGGGAAATCTGTGGGCTAAAATAAACAGGGGGACACACAACTCTGAGATACTGTGTCCATCAATTGGTCGTTGACTTATTTGCGTTCCCTCAGGTTGTAATTCATTCACGGTTTCATTATTTCACCACCCCCTCCAAAAATATATAAATATAAATTGTAAACACACCCCCCCACCCCCCCCACAACCCCTCCCCCCAAACAAATTAGATGTGTTTTAATTTTATGTTATATCTCAGGCAGATGGGCAGATACACCAGATACTTGTAATTAAATTAAGATCAAGCAGTTTGATCTTCCTTAACAAAATTAAACCCGCCCCCAATAATAAAACGCAACAGAACAATACAAAACAGAACGAGTCGCACGCGCGTGCAGCCTCCAATCGGATGGACACGACTGTTGTACCACCAGGAAACAGTCGCCGGCATAAACAGGTTGTCGCGCGATGCTTGCGGGCGCTGCGCATCAGGGTGACGTCATGCACGGTCGAGGGGTACGGTCACAATTCGAACTGCGTACTGCACTGACTGACTACAAGATAGCGAGAAGACATGTTCTGCGTGGGTCTCTGGGAATGAAACAGTAAAATTTCACTTTTTATTTGGATGTTAAGTAAACCTTGGTACATTCATCTGATCATGGAACTCCACTTGGTCAGGTGGTGGCGTATCTAGTATTTTGGTGGCCGTTGTAAGGTTGAATTCTGATGTTTTTTTGGGGGATTGAATTTTTGGCCATTCTCTATTGTGCAATCGACTTGGACCCTACTATCGCCAGATCATGTCCAAATGTTAAAAAAGGCGATATGAAGGGTCCAAGTTACTCGGACTAGGTGACGTCATGCACGGTCGAGGGGTACGGTCACTATTCGAACTACGTACAAGAAAGCGAAAAGACATGTTCTGCGGGTGTCTCTGGGAATTAAACGGTAAATTTCACTTTTTCTTTAGATGTTAAGTAAACCTGGGTACATTCAAATGGTCATGGAACTCCACTTGTTAAGATGGTGGGGTATCAAGTATTTTGGTGGCCTTTGTAAGGTTGAATTATGATTTTTTGGAGTGGATTTTTTACGTATTGAATTACTGAATAGAGCAGCGACTAACTTTGCCTTGGACCCTACTATCGCCAGATCATGTCCAAATGTTAAAAAAGGCGATAAGGGGTCCAAGTTACTCGGACTAACGTTAGGCCGTTGTATACTTGTAACTTAACTATAAATGTAAGGTTGGATTCTGATTATTTTTTTTTTGATTTTAGACGTATTGAAATAGTGAATAGAAAATCGTCAAACGCTGCCTTGGACCCTACTATCGCCAGATCATGTCCAAATGTTTAAAAAGGCGATAAAGGGTCCAAGTTACTCGGACGACAACAAGCCTAGGATTAGGAACATTCACCTACCGTATATCGTCGTGTACGCGTACAGGCCAAGCACATTCCACGAACATGTGGTTTTCAGCAGTGGTAATGGTATTCTTCGCCATTAGTGTGGAAACTATAGCATGCCCGCTGGGTACCAGCTACATTGACGAAACAGCGCCACCTCTCGTCGACAGTTATTAACAATGCGCATATTAATATTGTAGGCGTTATTTTGCCTACAAAATAAAAAGCTAATATACAAAACATCGATAGAGAAAATTAAGATACTAAAAAGGCCCAGACAAACACCCCAACATCCCAACAAAGAAACACACAGAAAGACCAAACAGACAGAGATCTTTTTGCCCAGTTAAAAGTTCTCTCAAAAATGCTCATCTTCGAGGTATATTGGCCTATACTGAGGGTGCACACGGTGTGCTCTCCTCCTACACCCGAGCTAGGCCCCTTCACTCCCCCCTCCCCCAGAGCAATAGATCATTTAATAATAAATTCAAATCCCTTGCACATAGATCCACCGATATTGCGCAGATGGATAGTCTGCACACCAGGGCCGAGCATCAGCCCCCCCCCCCCCCCCCCCCACTTTTTCCACTTGGGGAAATCCCCCAACCCCCTCTGATCTTTTAGCAGTTCCGCACAAGAAAAAACTTAGAAAAGGGCAGCAGCCAGTCGGCACCAGCGCTGCTCCCCCCCCCCCCCCCTCCCCCGCGACAAACACATTCAAAAGTGTTCCGGCGCACCTGCTTCTCATCATAGGCCTAGCGCCCGCCGCGCCGAACAAAGCCTACTGGCAATTTGGGAGACCGCCAATATAGTGCAAGATAGCTCAGTTGTAGAGCTGTCTGCACTGGTACGGTTTTTCGGTTCAGGTTGCAGGTTCAAATCCCGCTTTGAAAAAAAATGATTAGTTTCAATCTGTATCTGAAGGCCTCCAAAATGATGTGGTTTATTTCGATTTCAACACTTGCCCGCTCTCTTATTTATAGGACCACGTACGGTCTGTCCACGGACGTTTTTTTCCTCGATGCTCCATTGGAACTAGCTGCATTACAGCTTTTCATAATAGTTTCGAAGCGATAATTAGCTGCTCCGGCGCGCAGCGCTGCGGAGCAGCTATTGTTTTCGTTAAGATTTTTTTGTTTTTTTTTTGTTTTTTTAGCTGCTCCGGCGCGCAGCGCTGCGGAGCAGCTATTGTTTTCGTTAAGATTTTTTTTAGCTGCTCCGGCGCGAAGCGCTAGCGCTGCGGAGCAGCTATTGTTTTCGTTAAGATTTTTTTTTTTTTTTTTTTTTTCTTTCTTTTGCCCTTTTTGCCATAGGTTTTGTACACAACTCCCTTTTCCACCTGATTTCATACTATTAAAGCTCGTATTGTCCCCTTGAGTTGTCACAACAAAGACCATATAGCGTAGATGGTCCTAAAGCAATGACGTCATGATGACGTCGGTAGTTTTCAAATTGTGGCCTCATGAATATTTAATTTTCCACGCTTGCAGGCTCAATATCTGAAAAACCAATCGAGATGTGAAGTTTATATCTATTGCAAAGTATTAGTTGGGCGGCAAAGATGTTTCTGTTTGAGTAAAATGTTCGTGACGTCATCATGACGTCATCTGGAGGCCATTAACTTAAAGCACGATTTTGCGTGTTTAGCAACCTCCTATGACAGCAAGCATATAACAATTCATACATTGTATTTTGGTCGACCTTACTGCAAGCGGAAATGATCGTGGCTCATTCCAGTGTGAAATAAGGCCCATTTCAAAATTTAGCGAAAAGCAATAAGATAACATAAGAATTCTGGGAAGTAACCGTGGGTATTTTGTAGCGCGTTGTGAATTTATGTGTGGACTGATTTAGACTCGTTATCGGTCCTTCCTTTGTCCTTCGGACTTCTAAATACAGGATTAGGATATAACGTATGGTGCGGGAAGTAGTCTAATTCATCCCGCACGTTAGGGCATATCTACCAATGTGTTGAGGGCAGCAGACAACCTTAGCGGTTGCAGAATTTCCAAGAATGAGGTGGAATTTAGATATTCTGCTAAAGTGTCTGAGCTGGAAATGTGTATAGCGCCATCTCGTGACTATGATTTCAGACAATTCCAACGTGATTAATGGTGCATTTTTCTAAGGCCTAAATCTTTAGAACTACAGGTCCGATTGGGTTAAATCTCGGGATCTGCGCAGACCATCATGTGTTACACAGGAAAATTCAACTTACGTAATGACATCAGCGCGTGCCATATGACGTCACATTAAAGGTGCAATTTTCTAAGGCCTAAATCTTTAGAACTACAGGCCCGATTGGGTTAAATCTCGGGATGTGCCCAGACCATCATGTGTTACACAGGAAAATTAAACTAACGTAATGACATCAGTACGTGCCATATGACGTCACATTAAAGGTGCAATATTCTAAAGCCCACATCTAGAGAACTATACCGATTGGATTGAATTTCGGGATGCGCCTAGACCACCATGTGTGATAGATGAACATTGAACTGACGTAATGATGACGTCTTCCCGTGCCATACGACGTCACATTTAAAGTGCATTTTTCTAAGGCCTACATCTTTAGAACTACAGGTCCGATTAAGCTGAATCTCGGTATGTGCTCAGACCATCATGTGTGATAGATGGAAATTGAACTGACGAAATGATGACGTCATCACGTGTCATATGACGTCGCATTAAACTCGGATTTTTCTAAGGCCTAAATCTACAGACATACAGCTCCGATTGGGTTAAATATCGGGATGTGGCCACACTTTCACCTGAGCCATATTTACTTGTATGTGTGCTAGTATATATAGATTTATACGATGCACATCATAAACACCCTTGAGGAGCAGCTTTTTTCGTCATATTGACGAAAAACCTCTAGTTAATTTGGGGTTCATTTTGGTAATGATAATTTTTTTTATCATTTTCGATCTGAAAGCTTCATGTTTATAATTTAAAGATGATGATACTGCTCAGAAATAGTTCTGTCTGAAATTCCGTCATCTTCGAGAAAACGCCTTTATGGGATATTTGATTTCAGCAATCGCAAAAGGCCATTATGATAAACGTGCACAAAATCACTTTATCGTAAAACTGGTTTGTCACCATTATTTCGTAACTCGATTGAGCTCAAACTCAAAGTATGCACACTGCTTGCAACTGTTTGGCGGCAGTGGCGGCAGCGGCGGCAGCGGCGGCAGCGGCGGCGGTGGTTGTAGCGGAACAGTCAGTCCACGCCTTTGCTCTAGGTCACAACAAATCAAGACGGCGTTTTGCAAGGCACAACACACTTTAATTTCCATTTGACATTGCACTAATAATAATGTTCGTCAAACAAACTACAAGGAAAACTGGATATGTAAATTTGAATACATTTTCAAAGTGAATAAACAAAACTGGCAGGAGCGGGATTCGAACCTGCGACCTCCGGAATACCATACCGGCGCTATACCAACTGGGCTATCTTGCCCTATGTTGGCGGTCTCCCAACAAAGACCCTGACACGGGTTCGAATCCTGTTCCGGCCAGTTTTCTTTGTTCACTTCTGAAAATGCACACAGAGTATTGTAAATTGTAAACTTATTGTTTCCATGCGAGGTGAATAAGAAGCTCATTAGTTCACGTTGCTTTAAAGGTAATTTATCAGAATAGAAAAACGGTTTCAATTTCATCATATGCAATATAAATCGGAATCTGTTATTTCAGATCATCTTTGTACGACTAAAGCCCTTGTTCATACTTCATGCGAATGCGTACATGCGAAGCGAATTCGTTAGGGTAACGGAGATGAACGTCACAATGAAACTTCAATTGTTGACGTCATGAAATTCGCTTCGCATTCGCATTCGCATTCGCATTCGCATTCGCATGAAGTATGAACCGGGCTTAAGTCTGATTCTTGCCATGGCATTGTATTATTTCGTTTTTGTTATTCTATTCCAGTCCATTCTCTCATGACAGCATAGCTATTGACATGCTAGTAAAAGTATCCAACCATACAAACTGAAGACAATGCTGTATATGTAGGCTGTAGCTGATAAATGACAGGGCTACAATAATCCAGTTCAGTATCTCAAAGGTCAAAGGTTATTCGGAATAAAATTGCGGCCGTAAAGTCACGCGATGTTACGGGAACGCCCATTCTGATTGAATTTAACACGCGCGCGTTGTGCGACCACCTTTCGCGTTCACACGCGCGCGTGCAGTTGAAATACCGAACTGGCTTACAGCTCGGGATCGGGATAACCCCGCAATTATAGTAATTATGCGGCTACAGATCGAGACTTGAACTTCAAAGACCCTAGCTTTGTCAGGCTGAGCTGTATGCACACACAAAAATAATGTTAAACTTAGCTATTCTACACTATACTACCGGCACCTCCTAAAAGGTATCTTGTTTGTAATGTAATTTCTTCATAGTTTTGAATATTTCAGTATATTTCTTTTCAATTCAGTTTTATTTAGGCAAAAGGCAACGTAGGAGGGGCAAAAACTTAACAAAGGGCAAAAACTCTGCGATGTGAAACAATTTTTTTTAAATTAAAAAAAATAAACAGTAAGCATGGAAAGGCAACTAAAACCAAACAATTACACAAGGCACTCAGCCTGGCAAACTAAGCTACAAATGAACAGGAGAGGGCGCATTGACTAAATCAAAAGCGTTAAGGGCACTAATGCTGCGTTCCAATCACGTCGTGTTTTCCGTGTTCCCGAATTCACAAGTCTGGTAACTCGTATTCACCAGTGGTGAACTGGAAGCAAGATTTTCTTCTCGAGTTCACGACTTGCTTGACGACCTGTGCGCGTGCGCATTGGTGCAACCATCTCGTAAACACGAGAAACACGACGTGATTGGAATTGGAACGCAGCATAATCTCTATGGGCTCCGTGCACAACTACCCCCTCAGCGGAAAGAAAAGGCGAGTTGGGGTCAATATCGACGCCATCTTACCTGACTTCAATTAAAGGCCGAGTTCGGGCGAGCTGTTCTTGTTTGCTTAAGAACAACTCGTGTCTTCGTTCGTGTTCCGGCCGCTCGAACGCCAAATAACGTCTGATAGCCAAGAGCGCCATCTATCGCTGGTAACCACGCAAAATATAATGGCTGCACCCATAGTACGTTATTTAAGCATTCGTTTTAAAAACCTGAATTTCAGACGCAAAATAATTTAACGGAAGCACAATATTTAGACTAGTTTGTTCAGAAAAAAGCTATATATATTTTTCAAAACGTTTGGAAGGGAATTTTAGGCAACATTACGCCGACTTTCATGCTTCGTCAAATCATCCGCCATCTTTGGTCGTCTTCTACGTCGCGTCAAATTACGTCATGTTCTTGTAAACCCCGACTGGTTGGTGGTGCGTGATCTTGTTCGGAGTGCAATGTTCGCGGGTCGCGTTCCTGCCGTTCGGGCGCAATAACAGGGAACTCGTGTTAAGAACAGACCGCCCGAACTCAGCCTAAGTGTCTGGTTCCCGCTATGATATTCTTATTGAAAAAGCAATTATCGAGATCGAGTCGGCAAACAGACAAAGCAATCCCACTGGTATACGAGTATCAAATGAACGAGGAGCGCAGTGCGTAATACCAGCGACCGGACGTACTCCCCATGGAAGTGCGGTTGCTATGTGGACAGCGCCCTCTTTTGGTGCGCACGGAGCCCATAGACTAATCCGGCGACAAAAATTAGAAGCATTTACTGCAGTGGCACCACGCTCACGTGTGTGTTTTACGCACGCGCTCGACGCAGCTTCGACCAACAGGGTGTTTACAACTTGGCAAAATGCGCACGCGACTCAAATTAAAGAACGCGGGCAGCCTGCACGCGAGCGCGGCACCACTGTAAAAATGGCGTCGGCGAATTCCTGTAGGCCCTATATAAAAATCTGGATTGCGCTTTAGCCGTTCAAGTTGTAGACGCGTCCGCCACCTTACCACTCCATCCATAGCCGTATCCCTAAACGTAACGCGAACGTATGTAGGCCTACGTACGTATTCACATGCACACAGCTCAGGCAGGCGCGCGCTATGGCTAGGACTAGAGGCGTCACAATGTTTATTTTGGATGTTCCACACATATCATATGCGCAAGCGTGCACGCACGGTTATTTAAAATATCCAATCAACGTTGGAAATGGGGAGTGGTAATATGGCGGCTATATATATATTTGTCTTGTACTTGGACTCCAGTGGGATAATTCCTGGCGCCTCTTAAGTGGAGAACCAGCACATACCCCAGGGTGCCTAGGTTTACAAGACGTTCCAAGAACCGGATTTGCTTGTCCCAAGTGTGTCGTGAGATGGAGAAATCTAAGCCGACCTCACTGATGGTGGTAACCCTTGGATTGGCAAGGAGTTGTTGCAGTTGGTCCCACTGTTGGTCCCGTCACCTTCGGAACCTTCTTTGGATGGATCCCAACAGCAATCTTCCAATGTCGATCGGCAGACAGGAGAACTCTGTGATGGTTTTCAGGATCACAGTAATTGGTAACTCCTCCAGACAAGACCACAGGGTGATCCGGCCTTCTACCCGGAGTTTCTTGGATGCATTCCAAACCTTCCTTCCCAAGGGAGTCATCCAGTCTGTCCAAATGAAAGTGACTGTCAAAGCCATCCAATCTCGTGGATCTGGAATCTGGCCGTAGTTTGTAGGAAAATGTAGGAACTCTTTTTTGGGGGCCTCGTCTAATTCGTTGAAATGGAAACTCAGCGGACGCCAATTATGAATCAGCACCGCTTGTGAATTGATTGGACACAAAGTAAAGTTGGCCACATTAGGCCAGTGTTCTTAGGTTAATAATGATTCCATTTCCGCATCAATTTCTGCTGAAATCGTGCTATCGCAGGCTTGCCAGTATTGATTCACATAATGTACTAGATCCTAGACTGAGGCAGTCCTCCCCACAAGAGCTTTACTGAGGAAGATTAACCCATTGGCCCTCAATTTCCGAAATCTCTCTTGAAGTGTCTCTGTAGTCTTAGAAATTCTCCAGTAATCCGGCAGGTGGTAGTATACATGCCATTTTAATTTATTTGTTGAATGATTACATCCGTTAATTGGGCAAGATTGCTTTCTCTTCTTTGACACAGGAATGGCAGTTGCTGTGGCAGGTAAGTTCTTTCTCTTCCTGTCTACCCCTTTCCCAGTTGGATCAGTCTTCTTTCCTTTGGTAATAGGTGTGCTGGTGCACCCCCTTGAGGGTTGCTACACTATGTCCAGCAAGTACACCCAGTCGCCTTCCTGGTAGTCCCAATTCCGGACTTTATCATCTTAGTCCCGTAATACTTGGTTCCCTAACTTAATTTATATTGGTCCAGCGATGATTCCATGCATATTTATGTTTTTTCCTGCTGTATAGAGGATGGATCACCGGTTTGACCTTGGGTGGTTTGGGATTGAGAGAATTATAGATCTGGTCAGAGATTATGGTGACCTCCGCTGCCGTATCAACAATTGCCATGAGGGTGGTACTGTCCAAAGCCACACACACGCTAAACATAGAGTGCGAATGTAGTTGGCAGACTACCACTTCCTCCTTCCCCTCCTGAGAAGGAACATCTGTTTTCTCAACTTCTCCCTGCATTATTCAGTTTAGGACAATTACAATCCCTTTCATCACCATACCCCTCAAGTTGCTGTGGATAGGTATCTTCGCTGGTTGTTGAGGTACCCGGCAGGGTGGGTTCCCGGCGGGGTTCGATCCTCCTCAAACAATGGTTGCAAGGACTCAATGGGGACACATGAATCTTCCTTCTCGGAGAAAGAATCTAAGGGTGACGAGGTGATAGTGCCCGGCTTAGCCAGGGCACCAACACCAGACACTGCATTTATTGGTTAGGGTCGGCCAACACCTGCTCGGGTCAAAGGTTGGCCTCGCTCTCCGCCCCGCTGGAGTTTGGTGAATCTTCCTTCATGAAGAAGACTGTTTTCTCCGACTTTGTGCCGGGGCAATCTCTTTTGAAATGTCCAAGCTTGCCGCACTTGTAGCAGGGGTTCTTGGAAAGATCGGGTCCAGGTGACCAGGATCTGTCACGGGGGACATGACTTCCTAGGGCTTGAGTTAGTTGGTCTAACGAGCGCTGAATGGAGCAAAATTTGTCTTCCAAGGTAGACATTCGTTTCTCCAGAGTGGAGTAATTAATCACCGGTGTTGGGATTTGTGTGTTGGGTGGGTCTGTTGATACCTATACTGTACACAATTCTGCCTCCACCTCTGACATATCATCGTCGGCAAAAATCTGCTTCACTTCCCTCCTGGATCGACCGTAGATGGCTCTCTGGGTGTTTTGGAACCATTTGACTTGGTCTATTGCTGCTTCGACGGTCGCTGGCCTGGTGTTGATAGTATATTGGCCAGATTCACGATCGGAGCAACTTTGGCAGAATTTCAGCACCACCTGTTCTGCACATGTAATTCGGGTAGGTCAGGGAATGCAAGTGTAGCCAAGTACATAGGACTCGATCGGTCAGCCCAATCTATAATGTTTTCTTCTGCAGACTGCCTGGCATAGTAAAATTGCATTTGTGTGGCCTCAGGTAGATCACGTAATCCAAACCTCTTTTACATCTTCTGGATCACGTCGAAATATTCCAGGTTAGGCTCTCGCTCAACCAGCAGGGCATAAAACTCACTTGCCTTGGAGTCTAGACACCAACACAGATTATTCTTTCTTTGCTTGGCAGACCAGTTACATTCGTTGGCACAGGAAGTGAATTTGGCGAAAAACGCTTGCCAACTACTTTTGCCATCAGATGTAATTGTCTTTGGCAGAGTGGGATGCCTGGATATGGATGCGTTCTCCCGCCACTTAGTAAACGCTGGTCCACTCCGCCCAGCAGAGGTTGAGGTGTCCTGCCCGACTGAAGACGGATAAACATCCTCATACCCATACCGCATTGCACGAGGGTGCATCCAGTGAAGGTATAGGTTGACTGAGGTTCGAAGGTAGTTGACTGTGGTTGGAAGGGAGCTGACTGTGGTTGGGGTGGGTAGCTGTCAAAGGCTAGGTACGGTGACCTTGGGAACCTAGATGATGAAAAGTCCAACTTTGGAGTCTTACACTGAGGGGGACGAGGTACCTTCACACATGGTTGGACTTGGTGCATGGGACGTCCTTGTTAGCTCTGGCTTGGCTTGAGGTGACTTAGGCGATGCCATATCCATATATCTCGTCCTCCCAGAGTATGACACATACTGTCTGAAGTCAAAGACTTCCATCAGAGTAGACATGTTTGCTAAATGAGGAATGATTATGAGCAGTTCGGGCGTCACATTACCTTGAGCACTTCTCAAGTCAATGATTGTGTTGGCGAGAGCATTCCCAATGCCAGGAACAGCTGTCAGGTCCCGATATGAGCAATAATTGATGGGTACTTTCTCCATTTTGTTGCCTTTGTTTGCTTTCTATATCTCCCTCTCTTCTTCTTCTTCTTCTTCTTTTTTTCTTTCTTCTTCTTGGTCAAATCTCCCTTAATCTTTATTGTTTCACTCTGTATTCCTTGCTTTTTCACTACAAAATTCAAATAAGCACCCAAGCAAGAAAGGTAACAATAACAAGCTTTAAACAAACTCTTACTAAAATGGCAAAAAGGGGTTATATACAAAGATAAGTAACAACCTGTAACTTTTGTTCAAACAAAACACGCAAAAATATGCGCACGTACCACCAGTTCTGGTACACAAAGTCAATAATCCGGGTAAACAGCAATTATTTACGCCCGTGTGGTTCTGGTAAACAGAGCCTCCGATACTGGATGGAAATAGGCATACGCAGTTCTGAGAAACAGAGCCGGCACCTACCTACCCACATAAAGGATCCAGTAACTGAAAACTAGAGAGGAATGTGATCACACAAATCAAAATACAACCATCCGAATTATTACCGATTAATGTTAGAATCACAATCGTGAAAAACTATTCAAAGATTAAATAATACAGAATGACGTGATAGAAGCTAAATCACATCTCACAACATTCGCTAGGATCCAAAGAATAAAATCTGAAATCCGTTGATTAATGTTTAATATACCCCTGTTCCTTAGGCCTATAAATGTTGTTTTTTTCGTTATATATGTAGGGCCTAGGTCAGTCGAGGTCACAAGAAAAACACTAACCCATTCCCGCTGACGAGGTCACGTGATCTAAGACCAGTAACCCGTTCCTGCTGAACCCAATTACACTTACTAGGCCTAGCCTAATCAAACACAATATTTTTAAACTCCGGGACGCGTAACTCTCAAATACCCGCGTTCCCGACAAGGATTAAACTCGATAAATATTAAGAAATCAAAAAACAGTGTTGCCGAAGCCCCTATAAGGAAATTTCCCTTCCCCAACCTGGCTCGCAAAACCGCCAATAAATCGCGTGGTTTCCAAACGCGCCACAAAATATGGTCCGGTGTCGTATTTCTCATCCTGTCTACGACGCCAATGTAGTAATTCCCGGGGCTAAACCCACCCTATCTCCGGCTTGGACTCCTCCGACGGGTATTCAAGGGATCTAGTAAGTCTCAGAAAACCACCACGGAGAAGTTTCCGTACCTAAAAAAGAACTAAACTAAAAGACTCTTATATGAGTCTCAACTTTATGACAGTTTAAAGAAGTTCGTTTGACTCTGTTTGACATGTATGTTGGTAGTGCGTCCGCGCAAAGTAGGGGTCAGAGGGCATCAGGAGTCATGCACGGGACTGGGCCAGTGCATACCGTATAAGAAGGGGTTGGGTCACAAATCCGTCCTTACTACAACTCATTGGTAGGTCTATAAAGATCACACAATTAGGCTGCCTTTTGAGCCCTCTTTTCAGACGCCGTTTCATTACCAGATGCTGCATTTCTTTGCCGGGTTCATGTAGCTCCCAACGGGGCATTTGAACGCCGTGTTGAATTTCTCGTTGTTTTGCAGAGAGCCGATGACTCTGAGGGGAAAACGAGAATTAGTGAAGTTATTCTAATGTTATGCTCAGGGTATAAACGTTGTAGGAATCGTTCATAATTGACAATATTTTAATGATTCATGTTTTCCGTGTCAGCTAACTAAGATTCAAAGTTTGTACTTCAAGAATCACGAAAGAATCACAACAACAACAACAACCGATCTCGGAAGTCACATTCTGATCTCTATACCAAGGTGGGACAACAACAAAAATGTGACGTATCCGGACATTGTTGTGGATGCACACGGTTACAAATTACACCGTCCCCTAATATTGGAAATCCACCTCGTTTTCTTGTTTGTGTACCGCCGAGCCCGGTACATTTCTGGACGCCTGTTTTGGTCTTTTTTTTTTGGCATACCTGTAACGTCCAGGGCTGTGTTCATCATTGGCGATTTGATCATCTACTGCAGCCGGTGATTTAACATTGCACCAGACCTGGAGAAAAATGTAGAAATATACAAACCGGCATCTTCAAACTTGTCTTAGTAGCATCGTCGTTGTAATTTTTGACTCGCGAGGTTATTCTTCTCAAGTTTTAATTTGATAGTTGAACTTCTGGAAATGGGGTCAAGTCATTAACCTATTAAACTCCCCGGTTTGGGTGCCCAGAATTTGCTTCAACAAAAACGCATCGATCGGTGTTTGGAGGTTTTGGTTGGTTGTTTGTTTTGTGCTATTTTTGTTTAGTTTGATTGTTAGTGTTTTCGTGTTTGTTGGTGTATTGGGGTGTTTGTTTGATTGTTTGGGTGTTCGCTTCAATGTTGCTAAAACAATATAGTTCTGAAGACTTTCAAGACAGATGGATAGCTGAAAAGGAATTCATTTGGTACGTTTTTGTGTGTATTTTTTTAGGCATGTGCTAATTTAGAATCCTTTTAGGCTATATTCCAGATCATGTGAGAATCAGTTTAGGTTAAGAAAAATATATAAAACTAGATTTGACACCAAATGACTACGTAGTAAGTAATATATTTTCTACATTCTAAACTACGAATCGTTAACAAATCCGTATTGGTGTACCGGTAGTATATCAGGTGTTGTACAATCTGCTTCCAAATAATCAATTTACCTGTGCAAATGACAGGAAAAACAGTTGGTCATCAGTCATTTCCAGGCCAGGAAGAAGAGACTGTTTCGATTCACTGTCCTTGTACGCCTAAGAAAAAATTAATCTTGTTACTATTTAACTGTCAGCAGCCAAAAATAATTAGGCCTAAAATCCTCCCCACAGGGCCTTTTCCAAACTGGCAGTACTTTACCAGTAATAGAACTTAGACCTACAAATTGTATCTTGACCGGGTTGAATGTAATACTATGTTTTTAGGGATTGGATATGATGGAAATGCAGCAAACCTTTTACTTAGCATAGTTTGAAAATGAAATAGGCGTGTGAACCCGGTGTTGAATAATAAGCAATTATTGCTGATGGCATAGGGCGCCAATTCTCACTATAATTGTCCAGAGTGCTCTCAATGGTCTGTGAACCATTTAAGAATATTTAACAGATGGAAATATTACAAAACATCGTCAAAACAAAAATCATCAAAATCTTTAAATTTGAAGTGAGCGAACTTGGTATACAGTCGACTAGCATTTGTCGTGATAATATAATGGCAGGAGTAACGCTGCAGTTGGTGTTATTTCAAACGGAATTGAAAGTAAGTTGCTCCTTGTGTGTCTTCTTTTAACTGCAAGGTATGTCTTGCTGTCATACAGTTTTAACTAATAATATGCAGGGCCCCAATGGAAACCAGTTTTAAACTGTTTGGGCACACCCTGGGTAAAGAAATGTAATAAATAAATAAATACCTTGAACGCCTCCTTTAGACCGCCGTTATCAGCAATGTCTTCTGCTTCTGTTTTTGTCCCGTTCAGCTGCAAACAAGTAAAACACCATTTTAGTAAAAATGTAGTTGAATAACGGAAAAATTGGGCAAGGTGTTCCAACCCGTTCTATAAGAAGAAAAGACTATAGGATGCCCTAACCGGTAGGCCTACCATAGTCTTGCCCAATGCTGCCGTCACACGCAAGATAATTACCCGGTTGGAGCAGAATCCGTTTTAAAATAAATTTTAATGTTAGTTTTGAGGTAATTTTGAGTGATTGAATGTTTTGAGATCAATAATCGCTCCGATAAGTTTCATAAATCCAGCCCAGCCACACCCAGCCCAGCCACACCCAGCCCAGCCACACCCAGCCCAGCCACACCCAGCCCAGCCACACCCAGCCCAGCCACACCCAGCCCAGTTAGACCCAGCCTAGCCAGCCAGCCAGCCAGATCTCGTCCAGTCATATCCAGTCTAGCCAAATCCGGATCAATAACTAATTAATGTTTTGCTTGCTCTATGGTACAAGTTGCACTCGTTACTCCGTCAGGAAAAAGATGAGATTTGTCTTGAATTTCTGGACCAGATCTCTCCCCTTCGCGATTTTTACTGATTAACATTATTGCCGTTTTCAAGACCGACCTTCTTTGTTTTGTTTCACGCATGTGTGGACAATTCATAAATATTCATACATTCCACAAAGAAAGAAACATGTTTACATGTACCTTACTGTCGTTCTCGGGCATGGCGTAAGATGAGTATTGGTCCACGATGCACCGGGCCTTCTCCAGAAAATTGTCAATCGATTGTTGACTCCACCAGGGAACTTCGTTACCGTCTTTGTCAAACAATCTTCCTGAGGAACATGAAAGAAACTACAGATTGTATGTGGTTGTGCATGACAAGGCCGACGAATGCCAGTCACCGATATACCGCACCTTTTTCAATAAAACTCATATTTAATATCAAAATTAACCCCAAGGCCGTTGTTACTTGTGGCAAGCCATGTATAAAAATGGAGACCAGTACTCAGAAGAGCTGTGTTTAATACAAAACTCTGATACCCAGAAGAAGCAATACAAACAAGCCCTGTGCACAAGCTCTGTACGGGCGCAGGAAAACCTCCAAAGGAAGAATTAGCCAACACTTTCAGCCAAAGAAAAAGAATTGCTTTATAATTAGGCATTACCCTCACTATCGAAGCCGTGCGTTATCTCGTGACCGATGACCGTGCCGATTCCACCGTAATTCATATACCTGGAACAAATATCAAGACAGATTAAAGGAACCATGCATGTAACCATTTCTTAATGACTTCGGAATGCATGTACTCGTAAATTAGCTTTCTTTCCATGGTACTTTACATTACCTCCTAGGGAAATTAACATTGTTGTATTTTATGCTAAAAGTTTCCCTATTCAGGAGCCAAAGGCGAACATCGGTGTCTCCGTTGCTTTGTGTACAAATGTAATCAAACCTTTCTGCTTTTCCTTGAAAAGTTTCAATGTTTCGATTGATTTTCATGTTAAACAGCTTGCTTGGACTTTACGGGTAGAATTGTTTTCTTCAAAACCTTGTTAGCGGCTTATTGTAAAGGACTGATGTTTAGTGCTGTTCTGATGCTCTATATTAAGGTGACTGTGTATTACCGAGCAGAAAAACGCCGCCTTGCATAAACCGACAGATAATTTTCTTTTAGAATTATAGTAAACAATTAGCCTCATGTTGCGTGAAAATTTGCATGAAAACATGTTCAACTGGATTTGCATTCATCATGTTTCTTTGCGTTATATAATATTGCTCAAATTATGGCTTGTGGGATCTTGACGGCGGTAAGCATAAATGAAAGATATCGCTTACCATGGCCATTTCGCGTTGTACATGGGAGGTTGGAGGATTCCAGCCGGAATAACTGAAACATCAATTAAATTGAATGAAAACAAATTGAAACATACTCGCTCATAATGGACTTTCAATACTGGGCAGATTCTAGAATTCTAGGGTAATACAAAAATTCGGTGGGGCACATTGTGCTCCCAGTCCAGACAGATTTAAGAGGGAAAATTACAAGTACCAATCAGCTCGCAAGAAAGCAAGAAAACAAAAAATACTAATATTGTTTACAAATACTACATTACCAAGTAAAAACAAAATACATTTTGGTAAAATAGTATACAGATAAAAAAGATACTTACAGATGCCGTTTATCTGAATATCATAAAATGCATTGACTGTTGCAGGGCTGTATTCGTCCCATCTTAGAGATAAAATCGGAAGAGAAAACTCGACTGGAAAATGCAGATTGTTTAAAATTATTCCCGAATGTTTACTTGTGTTTCGTATGTTCAGTATACAGTTCTTTTCCGGCAAATACTTTGGTCTAATAATGTGTTTGCATAATAATCTTCATGAAGGAATGAAGCTTACCACTGTTCATGCCGAGAACAGCCCCGTAAGGAGGATTTAGAAGGGGCGTACCTAATATTTTTCGAACCACATTTTTTCGAAAAATGAATCACAAGTCCCCAGAGCTACTACTAACGGGCCCTTTAATTTGATTTAAACCTTGGATAGCAATATAGACAGTCACCGTCTCCAGGTATATAATGTTCATGTTCATCGGGGTGTAAAACTTAGGCCTATATATGTAAACATTAAGAACCATTTACGCTCTTTCTAATGCAAGACAATCACCAACAAATTATAAATTTAAACAACACAAACTGAGTTTTTGTAAAGGTGGCTCGATTCTTTTTTTCGTCAGGTGGAATATGGTGAGATAAAACACAGAGTTTGTTCCCCAACACAAAAGGAAAAACAAATTACTACCAGTTCCATCTGAGCAACAATAATCTGATCGCTGATGCAAGCAAAACAATGAAATAAGAAATTAACCCCAAAGTATTAATAATATGATCACATTTAAACTCCTTGAAATTCTGAAAGCGATCGGTCTAAAAGAGAGCGACCTATTCTATGCGCAAAAGGTACCTACAATCTGGTGCTTTAGATTGCCATTGCATATATCCTTCACAATAAACAACAGTGCTGGAGGACTCGAGTCCGGACTCGGACTCGAGTCCCGATTTTCAAGGACTCGGACTTGGACTCGGACTCGGACAGTCTGGACTCGGACTCGGACTCGGACTCGGACTCGGACTCGGACAATAAGGACTCGACCAGCTCGAGGACTCGGCCCGAGTCCGGCCCCAAAAAGCCGCAATTTTGTAACGAAGTCGGAGTGTTTTAGTTCACAAATCCCGTCAGTAGCCTGCACACACATGTACTTAGTTCGGTAGTACAGTACGCGTCAACCTCGTCCCCATGGTGTTCGAGCAATACGCTTTCAGAACGAGGATGAAAATAGACCCTGGGGGCGAGATTGAGTACACGTATACGAGCTTAGTACGTGAGGCATGGACGGTTTGCCTGACGAGACGTCGGTCCAACAGCGACGCGCGGAGACTGTACCGGATTAAACATGGCAGGAATTCGCCGTTTGCTCGCTCTACGTACGTGCGTGTGCGATCGAATGCGCTGCATGCATGCGCGAAGGCGCGGTGTCTGTGTCGTTGCCAGTCGAGCCGCAACGTCATGTGGCTGGTACTCGACACCCATTACTTGCGAATACGGAAGACGGAATACCGGTTGTAATGTAGTGCGCGGTACACGTTTTGATTGGCCGAAAGTGATTCATTCACAAAAATCTATTTCGCGCTAGTAGGCTTGTACTAGCAATACTTTCCAACTGATATTCATGACATCATTATTCTTTTACATTTCAACATTGTGAAGTACTTATTTAAAATTCTGCACCATAGAAACATTCTCATATTTTGTTTTGTCTGCTAAAATAGTTCGTGTATTACAATTTAAATAAAAAATCATTGCAACATTATGTTAAAGCTAAAGTTTGACCGACTACTTGTCATCAGACTCACATTGGGACTCGACTATAGCCCTGCTAAAGAGGAATGTTCCCCAAGACCAGTTTTTGAGTAATCAAACTAATCATTGGTTGAAGTAAAACAAATCTGGTTGAATACATTTTTGTATTTTTCAGTATAATTAAATCTCCAGGGGCAATTTTGGTTTGGAAAAAAGACAGATCAAGTTGAAAAAATCTACGTTTTTATGGTGACGTTAGAGGCACATGCATTGCGTGATTTTTGTTTAAAGCTTCTTTTTTTTAACATGTTGCAGTAGGTGTTATTTTTTTGACGTCATATTTTCAAATTGGAATAAGGTACTGGGATAATTCAGTATCATCACAAAGCCCATTAGTTTTTCTTTATAATCTCAAATAATAATGGCTGAAAGTAATTTCACAAGGTTGTGGTCACAGCAAGGTTCCTTTGAAGTTTCTCAAACTACTGTGCAAATCCAATTTGTTTCAGGGATTTTTCGCTTGAGTAAAGTACTAGACAATATTTGCAGGTGTTTATGTGCCCCAAATCACATACATATGTATGTCATGTATGGACTTTATTTATAGGTTATATTTAAATGTCATTCAATAATGCGCCTATCAATTGCTCCCCTACCCCTCCTCCGGGCTTTCTATGTCTTATGTGGGGGTTTGGTCACGTTTTTTAAGCCCCAGGGTGGGGATTTTGGTCACTCATTTTGCCATTGTGTCCCCATCATCAGTTAAAACCATGATGTGGGGGTGCCCCACCCATGTCGGGGATTGTTACTAAAATGTTGCCCCCGTGGTGGTGATTTGGTCACTTCTAAAGTGACAATCCCCACATCTTGGGTGGGGCAGCCCGGGGGGGGGGGGGAGGGAGGGGTGGGGGAAGCATTTGATAGGCGCATAAGTGTTAAAAGCCTTTCTAATTAGCCTCTTATTACCGTAAATACCCTTTTTGACCATGCTGTGTAGTATTTGTTTACTGTCTCGGTGTCAACGAGAACACTTTACATGTACTTGAGATTCACAAAAGGACTCGGACTCGGACTCGGACTCGGACTCGGACTCGGACTCGGACACTCGGACTTGGATTTGGACAATCGGATTTGGACTCGGACTCGGACTCGGACTCGGACTCGGACTCGGACTCGGACTCGGACTCGGTGGACTCGACTACAGCACTGATAAACCACAATAACGCGTGTTACTAGTTCGACGCGTTTTTGAAACCCCGTGATTCCGACAGGGATACTTACGGCGTTGCAGGATCGTTTTCTGGATATTCTCTGAGACGGGCTAGTAATTTCTGGACATTCCACTTCATGTAAACCAAAACATCGTTGAAAAACTCCTTTGGCTTGAATGTGAGCTGCAAACGATCATGAATTTCGTAATGTAAATTGTTTGGAATTGAAATAGTCAGCAACATTAACAACATGAGCTACAAAAAAGCAACATCTGCGGCAAATATACAATTGCAAAGAAAAATACAATTTTGGATTAACGTAATAGGGTCATTCTATAAATTTGGGGTCCAAAAGTGTGACATTTGCTTCCGGGTGTCCCTGTTACACCGCACATGCATAATTTCCCATCAAGTATTATTATAATTGACTATATTCACACTAATATTTACTTGTTTGGCAGGTACTTTGCTTTACATAATCACTCTTGGAGATAGAAGGCACATGCGCGTTCATATCTCTCAATTAACTCAAAGCTGCGGACGATAGACTTTTCGTCCGCTAGAATGAGGGTGGTATCGTCAGCATACATTAACACCCTGGCTTCGGTGCCCCCGGGTAATCTAACTCCCCTGATATTGGGATCGGTCCTAATCACACACCCGAGGGGCTCGAGGGCGAGGATGTAAAGTAACGGCGAAAGCGGACAGCCTTGTCGAGCCCCTCGGGATAGCGAGAAAGGCCGTGAAATATGTCCATTACAAATCACACTACTTTCAATGTCTTTGTACAAAATTTGCACCCATTTTCTGAAGTTTTTACAGAAGCCGAGGGTTCCGAGGATCTGCTGAAGATACCCCCAGTCAACTCTGTCAAATGCTTTTTGTTGGTCGAGCGATACGAACGCAGCACACATATTTTGTCTGATCTACGTAACTCTGAACGTTGCGGAGGAGGTGAGCATTGTCCGAAATGCTTCTCCCCGCCACCGAGTCTGATCTTCATGAACAATGCTAGGCAAAATTTTCCGCAATCTGGTGGCGAGGATTTTTGCTATGATTTTGTAATCGACGTTCAACAGTGATATGGGCCGCCAATTACCCAACTCTTGACGATCTTCTTTTCGTAAGTGTTGGTTTTTGTATACAAATCGGTATAAAAACTCCTACAAATGTTGGTCATTCTTTTTTGTTCAGTGTGAAGTTGACCGGAACCATCACGGAGGCCCTGCATGCGTTTTAAGTCAGAGTCATGTTTCTTAGGCCGGAAATTGCTATTTTCGGCAAGAAACACTGGGTCGGGAACAGAAAAATGGGAATTATTCATAGTGTTATACCGGGTTTTTAAGTCATGCAATTCGTCTACGCATGCAGGATCTCTGTAGTAAATTTTGTTCTGCAGGAGATTGATTTCTCTCAAGAGGTCCCTACGTTCAGAGCCACGTTTTCGTGCTTCACCAACAGAAAACACAATCACTGCACGCTTTAGTTAGATTTTCCCCCTGTCCCACCACTCGACTAAATTGCCAAAGTCCCCTTTTCGTGCAACCCAATTTTTCCATTCCGAACTAACAACGCGTTTAAAATCATCCCTCCCCAAAAAAGGAAGTGTTTAATTTCCCAAAAAACCCCGCCCAGCGTTTTGAAATTGGTCCGTGTAAACAACAGAAATTAAATCGTGGTCAGACAGCTAGGGGGCATGCAGTGATTGCGCTTAGTGCACCTTCAGACAATTCGCGTGACATGTATAGGCGGTAAATTTGAGAGGCGTTTGTGTTATCTTTCGAATGCCAAGTATATCTCCTTTCATCGGAGTTTTGAACCCGCCATACACCAAGGAGGCCGCTCCCCCTCATGGTTTTTTGTTTTTATGTCCTTACTACCCCGGGTACCAGTGGTGGATCTAGGGGGGGGGGGGGGGGGGGGGGGTTGGGGGTTTAAACCCCCCCCCCCCTTGGGCTGTACCGGTTTAATGCCCCGGACCCCCCTAGCAAGGCGTGCCTTCGGCACGCTGGGGTGTGTAGGCCAATCACCTCAGGTAAACCCCCCCCCCCCCCCTTAGTTAAAACCTAGATCCGTCCCTGGGTACTGTAATAAGCAACCCCCCTTTTCGAATCGAGAATTTTCAATGCAAATAAAGTCACCCCCAAAAATAACGTGTCTCATACCCCGTGTGTGGTGACGTAAATTCGCTTTCAAAGAAATTATCTCTGTCATGCGGATCATTCGGGCCATAAACGTTAACAATACGAATTTTTGTTTTTGTGTTGGGCATTGAAACCGCGAGAGAAAGCAGCCTACCTCTATTGTCACGCAAATAATCCGTAGGGCACCACGAGTGGCGTGAAGACAGCAAGATGGCCGTCCCACAACTCGAGGTTGTCCCAAAGGACCAATACCCAACGCCGCCGAAAACCCGGGCCCACGCCCTGGCCTCGGAAAAGCGAGAGACGTGAGTTTTCTGCAACAGCAGAATATCAATATTCTGACTGTTGCAAAAGCCAAAAATTTGACAGCGTTTCGCCCGATTCCTAAAACCATTTAAATTTAAGGATGCTACTTTAAAATCAACCATACAAAAAGCAAGCAAAAATAGGGCAATATACAAGCAGTCCATAAATTATAGAGGTCAAGAAAACTGCAAAACCAACAGTTCAGTCTATTTTCGTTTTTTTTCACCGGCTTTGACTCGTACTCTGTTGTACTCCTTGTCCGGGGAGTGCCTACTTCCAGAACTGTAAGGTTTTCACAAACCTTACAGAGAGACACATTGAACCTGCTGTGGACGATTTTCTTCCATAGTTTTGACCCTCAATAACTTTCTAGTCACGAAATTTTGTGCCCCAAGATTTCACATGCCTTCACTTGATATGGCCATGTACACATAGGCTAGGTTCACTTCCTTGAAATGTAACCCAAAAAGTGAAATTTTACGGAAATTTCGCTTACCAAGACTACATCAATCGCCAATCCGCAGTTTCGCATCCGTTTTTGTCGACTGAGGGCGCCTCAATGCTCTTGACCAACCACAGCGCGGCTTTCATATCAACGCGTGAGTCAAAAACACACAAAATTGGCGGATTGTTTTTGCAGGAAACAGCCGTATTTCCGCATGCCTCGCGTACGGTAACGCACCTGCTAGTATGCCGTACGAACCTAAAACAAATATTCATGACTGTTTCCTGCGAAAACAATTCATCAATTTTGTGTGTTTTTTGACTCGCGCGTTGATATGAAAGCCGCGCTGTGGTTGGTCAAGAGCATTGAAACGCCCTCAGTCGACAAAAACAGATGCGAAACTGCGGATTGGCGATTGATGTGGTCTTGGTTAGCGAAATTTCCGTAAAATTTCACTTTTTGGGTTACATTTCAAGGAAGTGAACCTAGCCTATGTGTACAAGGCCATATCAAATGAAGGCATGTGAAATCTTAGGGCACAAAATTTCGTGACTAGAAAATTATTGAGGGTCAAAACTATGGAAGAAAATCGTCCACAGCCGGTTCAATGTGTCTCTCTGTAAGGTTTGTGAAAACCTTACAGTTCTGGAAGTAGGGAGTGCCTGCGCCTCCGCTTGCTGCTCACGGCGCTGGCCACGCTGGCGACAGAGAAGATGGACGTGTCGGTGTCCGTGTACGAGTCCGAGTCGGGGTCCAGGGCCTCCGCTCCATCGCGGAAGACCTCGGCTGCTTCCCGGGCCAACTCGTCCTCCAGCCCGTCGAATGGGTTGGAGGTCGTTACCGACTGTGCCCATTCTAGTGTGCGCAGTTTAGCTGCTATTTGGGGGGTGAAAATCATTTTTTCCGGTAGTCCACTGCCGGGACGGCGGTTGCCGCGCTGTCTCCTAAGGGGGAAACTTGCTTTTCCTGCGGGGTCCCTTGTGCACGTGGCAGGGGTTGGCTTTGCTGGGGCTGGCTTTGCTGGGGCTGGCTTTGCTGGGGCTGGCTTTGCTGGGGCTGGCTTTGCTGGGGCTGGCTTTGCTGGGGCTGGCTTTGGCGTCCGTGCGGGGCGCTGCCTTGGTGGTTTGTCGGGGGACTACTTCGGTGTCTGGGCAGGGGGGCGTCTTCTTGTTTCTTCGGCTGTGCGACTTGGTGCTGTGGCTCTAAGCTGATTGCGCAGGGCGGGTGGGCGAGCGGCTCTTGCTACGGGGGGCCGTCTCGGCAGCCGGGCGGGCCACTGCCAGGGGAACTCGCCCGCTAATCACGGCCAGGTCCCAGAGACTAGGTGGTCTCTCAGTTGAATCGGCTGCAGGTGTCTTAATTCTCGGTTGTCTCTCGTGGCGGGGTCTCGGGAATGGCGTCGATGGCGTCTGGGATGTCGTCGCTGGGGCTGTGCACTCCCTCGGTTGGCGGCGGGAACCTCATGGTGGATGGGCGAGTGGGCTGAGCTTGTGCCTCAGTGGCCTCCTCCTCATTGTGCCGTGTCATGTTCCTCCATGAGCGTGGGCAGGAGCGGGCGAAGTGGCCCTGTTCCCCGCATATCTTGCAGAGCCGGGGCTCGGGGCAGTCGGCCACATGATGGCCGGGTCGTCCGCAGTTAAAACAAGGTACGTTTGGACAGTCCGCCGCAAAATGACCCTCCCCTCTGCAGGCTCGGCAGGTCTGGATCTGCCCCTCATAGCTCACTTGTACTTGATAGCCGCCAAATGTGTAGAAAACTGGGGATTGGTATTCTGAGCTCCATCCGGTAGTGGCGGGTGCCGTTCGTCCATTCTTGGACCGTTTGCCAGCGGCCCCGACGGCTTGAGATGACTCTGCCATAGTTGGACAGCTTCGCTGTTAAAACCCCGTCATCCATTTCGTCTGGCGCATTACGTACATTGACGAAGGAGAATGCTTCTCCCGCTGTTGTAATAGTCACCGGTTCTTTACTCACCTGTATCTCACTCCTCATAAATTTGCTGGCAGTTACGACGCTCGTAGTAGTCACCACCCACCTGGTGGGACTCAGCTGCTGCACGCATTTTACTTCATTACGTCCGACCACTTTTTGAATGGCCTCGAAGATCTGGTCGGGGGCTGTCCCCTCACAGAGGTGCAGGGTGATGGTTTTCTTCCGGTCCAGGCTCATTGGTTAATACCCTATTGTGGTGCCCCTTCAAAATGTGCCTGTTCGAAACGGACAAATAGCTTGTCTTTTGTTTTAAAAAAGCCACGGGTGTATGTTTCCATGCCACACGTGTATCACAGCTTTGGAAGTGAGTTTCTTGGGAAGAGCTGTTTTTTGTAACACTGATGCGCATGCCTCTAATTTGCATATAAGATCACGCCCCATTGCATGCGAGGCGGTCTATACCCGTGGCGCGGGCTTCGTGCACAACTACCCCCTCAGCAGAAATATCGACGCCTTCTTACCTGACTTCAATTTAAGTGTCTGGTTCCCGCTATGACATTCTTACTGAAAACGCAATTATCGAGAGTCAGCGAACAGACAAAGCAATCCCACTGGTATACGAGTATCAAATGAACGAGGAGCGCGGTGCGGATACCAGCGACGTATTGCCCATGGAAGTGCGGTTGCTATGTGGACAGCGCCCTCATTCGACGGCGCACGGAGCCCTACACCGGTTGAGCCCTATACACCGGTTGAGCCCTATACACCGGTGGCGGTCTATACACCGGTGGCGGTCTATACACCGGTGGCGGTCTATACACCGGTGGCGGTCTATACACCGGTGGCGGTCTATACACCGGTGGCGGTCTATACACCGGTGGCGGTCTATACACCGGTGGCGGTCTATACACCGGTGGCGGTCTATACACCGGTGGCGGTCTATACACCGGTGGCGGTCTATACACCGGTGGCGGTCTATACACCGGTGGCGGTCTATACACCGGTGGCGGTCTATACACCGGTGGTGGTCTATACACCGGTGGCGGTCTATACATGCACCCGTGGCGGTCTATACATGCACCCGTGGCGGTCTATACATGCACCCGTGGCGGTCTATACATGCACCCGTGGCGGTCTATACATGCACCCGTGGCGGTATATACATGCACCCGTGGCGGTCTATACATGCACCCGTGGCGGTCTATACATGCACCCGTGGCGGTCTATACATGCACCCGTGGCGGTCTATACATGCACCCGTGGCGGTCTATACACCTGTGGCGATCTATACACCTGTTGCGATCTATACACCCGTGGCGGTCTATACACCCGTGGCGGTCTATACACCCGTGGCGGTCTATACACCCGTGGCGGTCTATACACCCGTGGCGGTCTATACACCCGTGGCGGTCTATACACCCGTGGCGGTCTATACACCCGTGGCGGTCTATACACCCGTGGCGGTCTATACACCCGTGGCGGTCTATACACCCGTGGCGGTCAAAGTGCAGTGCAGTGCCCGTTCAAAATGTGCAGCAGTGCGTGGCGGTCTGTACTGCTACGTTTGCGGGTCTATGCCTTTGGTATTGCTGCTTTTTTGCAGCGTTTTTTGAGAACCGCTTATCTAAACAACTTCAAAATTGACACTGCACATTCGTGGGTCCTGATGAGCAATACACCTGCCGATTTTCAACTTCATACAGTGCCCGGTTCTGACACATAGGCCTACACACATACATTCCTGGAATGACACAATACTTACTCCTGCGTGATAGGCGTTGAATTTATCGTCATTCATGATCCAGTCAGGGTAGCCAACGCTAACCACCATCACGTCCGCCTTGAATGCGAAGAAAACAACAAAAAACACAAAGTGTAAATTCAAAGCGGCGATCATAAAAAAATGACATGACGTATATATAGCGTAGCAGTTGAGATCAAACGGACATGCATGCACCAATTTCGAAACAATATACTTAAAATTATCCCCAAACGCGCGAACTCCTGGTGACAAAGATATCTATTGACAATCATTGCATATACTAAGATTAGGGAATCATAAATGGGATTTTTGCCTCGACTTCTTAAACCCCCTCAGCCGATTTTAAACTTTCAACTGACCTTTGACCTTTATACTGACCTTTTCAGCCGCAGCTCCCTTATCTTCCTCCTGCAGCCAGTCATTGGTGGTCAGCATTGACTTGAAAGCCGTCTTAAAATTGACTGCCATTCTAACTGTCTGGAAATATACACGCTTTGTGTTAATCCTCAAAAAATAGGAAATGTATGAGAATAAGGTTAAAGGTTGTAACACATACGATAACAACAATCCATAATTGTTCGTAAAGGGAACAGGAAAAAATTTAAAAGCAAATTCTACCAATGTTGACCACATAAACATCACACAAACTTATTTCTAAAGCTAGAGTGCCAACTCACGTTACTGTTATAGGTATTGTTACTATTTCTCAAATTCCCGTACCTCTTTTTTTACGTCTTCTGGAAAGTATCCATTCACATAGATCCTACCAAAAGCATAAGGAAGTCTACTCTTTCCAGTGTAGAGGCACCACTGCGAACGAGGTGCAGTTATAACTGGTGAGGTACCTCGGATAACGGACAGGTATTTCCGGCGATAAAGTTGTAATTGCTCATCCGTAAAAGGCATTGTCGCACTCACGACTCGCCACAGCATGTAGTTTGCTATTACTCTGACAAAACCAGGCATTGCACATGAGTATGAAAGGGATCATCTCAAATATTAAAACTTTCAGACGTTTATTACGTTAGTATTCAACTTTATTCCGGAGCGGTTGGGAAAATATATTCCCCAATTTAAGCAGGGTAATAGTTCATGGGATCATTCCCCCTCCCCAGAATTTCCTATACAGTGAAACACATCAGAGCGTATCTTAAAAATAAAACATAATCTTAAAAATATCTTTTAAAATATCTTTAAAATAAAACTGTTGGAACTTAGGCTCCGTCTTGCGAGAGGGCGCTAGTGTGCTCAAGAGAGGGCGCTGTTCAGCGTGCTGCTGCTTGCGCGCCACTTGCTTCGGCTGCCATGTTTGTGGGATTCCCAAATAATATCCTAAAATTAATCCACATTTTTCTTAATCTTTATGGGGCCATCGTTGCCTCACTGGGTAAGTCCCTTATATTGTGACAATCATTTTAAATCATAGCAACCTTGGGGAAAAGAACAGATCCATGAAACTCATACTTTTGGGATATTAATTGTAAGTTTATTCATTGATGTGCTACATTATGCTTCTCTTATCGTTATGCGGTGGTTCACGCATTGGGGGCACCGTTATGGTGGATTTGTCATGTGTTTAACCATGTTTAAGTGTCACATGGTGCTGTAATGTGTCACATGATACTTCAATCAGAGAACCATTACTTTTGATAGTTTTCATCAGTTTAATATGGACTCATAATATCACAGTCAAGGGTGTAATTTTATGACTGAAATAGGTCACATGTCTCCAGCATTACCCACAACTATTTATAGGGTTGACATTATAACATGTTGTTATTGTTTATTTCAATAACAGCATAAGCGATGCGGACTACAGTGTGAGCTTATACACCTCCATCAACAATCGCCTGTAGATTACAGCCTTTGTTATCTGCTGTTCACTTCTATTGTGTCTGGAGAAGTTTCATCTGAACCCGGATATATCGTTAAGTGAACGCTGTCTGGTGTTGTGTTCCTGAATGTTGTCCCTCCTTATCAGCCGGCAGTAACACCCCCTAGTACACACCAACCTACTGTATGATCGCAAGTGCCTAACCGGACTTGTTGGAGAAAGTCAATACAAAATACGTCCCAACCATACGCCGGTAACATGTAATTGTTTGTTGTGCGAATTGTTTACAGTTGACTTGTGTGTTTCACAACACGTGCAACGAAATTTTTTTCAAAGAAAGTCGAATTTGATGGACCGAAAATATCACTTCCTTCGAACGAAATAAGAAATAGTAAAATCTTTACGGGTTCCGTTACAGTAGTTTCAGTGGAAACAACCCGCATTCCCCGTGGAGTATAACCAGCACGACCAAGGGGTACCTCCCTCTTTCCTCTATACCCTATACATAGTCCAGACTAAATACACATTCCTCGGATATCTGAAAGGAATTTATGAGATACTGGGAACAAAATGACCAACACAAAGGAAGGAGGGTTTCCTCTGCCCCACATCTTGAGTTTTGAATCCCCCACCCCTCCCCCCCCCCCCCCCCCCCGATTAACGGGGTGATTTTGAGGTTACTTGCCTTTTGTCTTGATCCTTGATCCAATTGCTGACTCCGTTAACATACTCTAGTGAATAGCTATATATGCTTTCATTCCTCGTAACAGGTGGGCTGACATCATCGGGAATAATCGAAGTGAAAAGCGTCACCCAGTCGACCTGTATTTAACGTATTTAAATAAATTGCCAAGCATAATTATACGCAATACCTGGGCAAGGCCCGTATCCAGCCAATTCAAAATGTCCAGCCAAAATTCCACTGAACCACGCCTGACCTCCCAGCATAGCAAGATGCCAGTTGTTAGAGAAGTTTGTAAGTACATTTTGGACGGATAACCCCTCCCTGGTAGCATTTACATACCCTTTCCTATACCCGGTACCTCGACCCGATAGAGTGGCATTAAATTCGTCCGGAAAGTCCAGTACGGTGGATAACTGAACATGTGATAATCACGTGCCCGGTTATCCAGTGAGTTCTTTCAGAAAACTGAGCACGCTGGATAACTGAGCACGCTGGATAACTGAGACAGTGACCGTGACAACTTTATGGAATCGGTGACAAAAATGAAACAAATTTTCACGCGGGTTTAAATGGAATATTCTTAAAGTACGGACCTCCTGCAACCTGCTAATAAGTGATGACATTTCTTACTTTACCATCATCTTGTAGTTTACCCAAAGTTGTAAATACGGGAGGCTGTTCGTCAGTGGAGAGCTGTGGGAGAAAGCAACCGATTGGTTATAAACACAATAAAATGACCCAGCGGGAGACCAAATTTGTTTACTTGTTGCCATGCGAACACCCCCTTATCAGGGCGGGGGGGGGGGGGGGGGTGTTAACAACAGCCCCGTCGCCAGCTCCGGGCAACGGGGGGGGGGGGGCACAGTGCCAGCTAGGGGGCCACATCACAAGAAGAAAAACATTCATATTGATGCTTTTCGTTTTTGCCAAATGGGGGGGGGGGGGGATTGGTGTTCGGAGGTGTTGAAAGCAATACTGCCGATATGTCAGCCAGAAATACCTAAATTTTTCATAGGCGGGGTGCGCCCTCTGATTATTTTTCGTCTTAAGCCTCGATAAATTATTACAGACTAAAGAGTATTATTGTTTCAGAATAATTGATGGCATTGTTCCTATTTAAATATGAAAACTTTAATAGGACTCGACTTCTGCAATAAATTACTTACACCCGCCATTGTTGTTTCGAATTCTATAACGGCCTCCATTTCGCTTTCTGCTTCGGTTGAGTTCACACCAAGGTCAGCTAGAATGTCCAACATATACTGCAGGTATGCTTGTTTTTCCTTCACAAGGACAACATAATTTTAAATGAAAAAAAAACATTTCTATTTAGGTGCACTGTAAGCAATGCGTGCAGTGCGGCAGGCCTATCGACTGCATGGCGCTGCAATATAGTATAGACACCAACAGCTGAAAAGTTGAAAGATGAACTCAAATCGTATTGCCAACCTATTTCGATTGAGTGAAATATACCGAGGGGTTAAATACTATTTTTGCCACAATAAACATAGAACTATCAAGCTGCACTAACTTCTTAACGGACAAATGACGTGTTTTACTACAATGCTGAGGACAATGCTTTGTGTTTCCTATTTTAATTAGCAAAAGACCGACTCCCGAGGACAAGAAAGATTCCTTTGTATTTTCTTTCTCCTCTCGTACTCGAACGTAATACAGTACATTTACAAGATGACATACTGTTACAAACCTTTGCGAAGTTTTTGTCCAAGAGTATCTTCCGTCCAAAATCACGAGGCACGTCGTCATCAACAGGTTCGGCGATCTAGAATCAGAAAATATACGGTGTATATTATACATTTAGCCTAATATTTACTGTACATCGTCAAGAGTAGATGTTGTAGGAAAGCAACACATATGATGCTGATGATCCAATTAAACACGTTCATTTTAGCTATTATTATTCAGGCATTTCTTCTCTTGGTTCTACGCAGAATTTTTTTTTTAAAGCCACAGGGGAAAAGTTCGTTGGTGTTGAAATTCTTCGTAGGATTATCTTGGCGTTTTTACAAAGATATGCCATAATGTATACATGCAAATGAGAGTGCTTAATTACCATACTTATCTAGTGAATATATATATTTTTTTGATCGCTGCAAAAACTGTGCTGTTGACAACACACGGTTTGGTATCTACGTGTACCGAACAGACGGAGTTGTCTTGTAGATCTGTCGTCATTCATTAACTTCAACCTCTTAGGGTGCATGCAAAATCATATTAACCTTTGAGGAATTGAGACTGTTAGGGTTAATGTAGAGGCGAGATATTGCACAAATACGGGCACAGTTAGCGTTGGGTGTAAAGTAAAAATACCTTGACATTTGTTCGCTTACCAAGGATTTGACTCCTTCGATTTTAGCTTTCATCATATTCAGTTGGCTTCCGCCAAATGTAGGATTGTTAACCTGCATGGACGAAAAACATGTCAGCGGTTTATCAGATCGAAAAAGAGAGTAAAAATTACAGTGATTGAACATATAAAAAGATAATGGTAGTTCTGGTTTTGTATGCTACATTTTTACAAGGTTTGATTTTCAAACTGCTGTTTTCGTTTTGTTTTCTGAACAAAGTAGACGCAAAACCAGAAAAGATGGTCTGCATAATCGCAAGATGGAAGAAGGAAAAACGTGCTTTCCACCATTCAAAACTGACAGGTACTTGGGATGTTTGGGCAATCATATCTAAATAGAAAACCAAAGAAATCTAAATTGTTTATCAAAAATACATAAAACATAATTCCTAACATTTGATATTAGGAACCAATGTATAACCCTGTAATGTATTGACGACAATGCGTGTCTCACAAACGCACCACTAAACCGAAAGATACTATAGGTTTTCCCAGCGTTTTTAAAACATTTATCGCTCAAATTCATATTTAGTGAACTTCAAATTCGTCCCAAAAATCTGGTTCGTGCATTTGTTATTTTCAATTTCGTATTTGGTCAAACATATTAAAACTTTGGTCAAGTAATTTAATACTTAGTTGCTGATTTTCGCTTTAAATATTGTTCAATTTCGTCTCGACCTGCATTAGCCTTTTAGAGGTATGACGGACACAATAGGAGAGGGCGCTATTTGATTTGGGTATACCTTTTGTGAAACCACAGGAAATTTCAAAGGTGAAGATTAGGCATGATCTATGGATTGTACTATGGATTGTACATTAACTCAAAACAATATCTGATTCTGACTTTCACTGGAATTTGTGGTTTCACAAAATGTTACCCAAATCAAATAGCGCCCTCCTATTGTGTCCGCCATACCTCTAAAAGGCTAATACAGTGGTCAATCGGTCGAATAAATTCGTCTTTGCCCAAGTAAATTCGCATAATTTCCATTTAAATAATCTAATGGATATATAGGCCTATTTCATATTGGTTTGCTCCTTTTACTGTTAGTCGTTTTTGTTCGATTGTTATATATATTTGTAATAATATTTAATATTTTGTATTGTTTATTTCTTTCTTAGTTTATCTCTTTCTTTGTTCTTTATTTCTTTGTTTTCTTTAATTCACTTTCTTTTGTAAACACTAAAGTGGATAGGCCTAAAACAACGTCAGGGCATTTTGTCTTCAGACGAAATTTATATTACGACCTGTTTGCTTGACCAGTGGCGAAATGTAAACGGGCCGACAGACCGATGCAAGCGTTTTATATAAGGCAGCACACGTTAAAATCACCCGACGAATTTGTTTTACAATAGCATTAAACGATTTGATCAAAGACGAATTTGATTTCTAAATAAGGCCATTGAAGGCATTGAAAAACAGGTGGGACTAAACTTGATGTGCACTGGACAAAATAGAGTGATCAAATGATTAAATCGAACAATCAAAGTTTGAATTTAAATGGTCACTGACGAAATTGAAAATAAAAAATGCACAAACTGGACTTTTGGGACGAATTTGAAAATCACTAAAGATGAATTTGAGCGATAAATGTTTTTAGAAATAGCTGGGAAAACCTATATTACTATTCTTTATACTACTATTTTCGTTCTACATCTACTTATAGCTAATGTGTTGGTGAGGGCAAACGGAAAGCCGAGTTTCAGGCTCAAACATCCTAGCAAGAGTAACCAAGTCAGGATGAGCACGATAAGAGTTCTCATTTACTGTGAGAGTTTCTGTACAATAAACTGACATCAACAGATCGACCGTGTGAAAGTAATTGTAAGTTTACCGTGGTGTAATCGTTTTCTGTGACTTTCATCGAAACTACCTACTGTCAGTGTATATCCTCTGGTACGGACATAATTTACAGCGATGTTGACGATCATATTCACACCGTACTGGCCGAAGATATCGGCCCACAGCGTCTCAAGGTGGAAGTTGTTGGCGTTCCAGTTTCCGCCCGGGTTTGTCCCAAGCACCGGCCATCCACCGAGGGACTCCAACAGGTTGGTCAACGGCTTCTTCCCCAACGCGTTTATGGTATCTGAGGAATGTTTCATTGGGAATAAATAAGTTCACCTGTTGTTCAGGAGCGTTTTATACGCAGATTTTGCGGGGGCGTGAGTGGGGGGGGGGGGGGGGGGGATCCACACCCGAAATATTTTCGCACAGAAAACACCCAACACGCGGATTAAAAATCAAATCAAACCAGAATTACGTAATTTATGTTAAATTATAATGCCTGCACATACAAATTGTATGAGCAGATTGCATACAATACCGAGTAAAGTTTGACTCTATAGAATGAAACAACTCGGATACGGTTGTAAACTTCGCGGTCTGTGTCACTCTGCAGTCAAACATACATGTCCTCGGAATTGGTACGTATGTTGCTTATTAATCGGACACAGGCAATTTCAATTTTAATCTTTAAGTTTAGAAACGAAGCTAAAAGAATATTCAGAATGTTAAATAACTGAAGAATAGAGTAAAAGTCATTCCATAATCATTTACACGAAGTCAAAAGAAGGGAAACATTTTGCAAGTTCTTTTATGACCTGGACCGAAATTGAATTTATTGCAATAAAACGCAAATTTCAATAAAACGCAAATTTCCCCCCGATACGAAACTGCAGACACTAAGACGACTTTGAATACTACATTTGTAAATTGAAATATGTTTGTGAAACTTTTAAATTAGAATAAACAACTAAGCTAAATGAACTCTAACTGGAAATGTATCTGTACATCGAATTTGTATACACATGTTACATGAACCCGCAAAGCCTGCAGAAATATATATATCTTACCTGTGTCAATGCATGAATTGTAGAATTTTCTCATTTCATTGAATGTTACGGGTTCAGTTGGATCAGGATCTTGTCTGAGAAGTCCTGTGAACACATAGAAATATGGTATTTATCACTTGCGTATTACATTTTGTGACATGTTCTTCCGAAATCAGACGGCACTAGACATAAGCTGTGACCAAGAAAGTTGCAAGTATCCCAGTATCAATATTAATACACAATTTTCCCTCATATTCCAAATTCATAAAACTGCCCAATTACAATAAACTACCCAATTACAATACAATAAACGGAATTGTAAAGATCGTACCGGTATTGTACCGGTATTCTTTAGAATCAACCAATAACTCATATTCGACCCATGGCTAGTTCCGTCTGATTTCACAAGAACACGTCACCTTGCCAATTCGAGATGGCTGCCTTTGGGGGAAATACACAGCCTAATATGCAATACAAACACGATTTGCTATGCTGCATGGTATGGGGAACATGAAAATACGCGGAGATCATGTTTAATAAATGATAAGTTATCATAGTGCACAGTGGCGTATCCAGCCGGGGGGGGGGGGGGGGGGGGGGGGGGAGTTGTCCCCCGGCGGCATTGAGGCGTCAAACAAACAAAAGGAAATGGTGTTTTTGCGACGGTTTTTGCGACGGTTCAGACGTTGTTTGCCCTCCGTGACACAAAAAGCTGGATACGCTACTAGTGCACTGAGCACCCCCCCCCCCCCCCCCCCCCCCCACGTTAGCAGCATTTGCCAAATAACTTTGCATCCACGATTAAAAGTGTATTTTTTTGGAAGAAACTTCCTTACCGCCATATCAACAGCTCTACTCGACGACTGAACCTGTGAAGTGTTTGCTGACTGTACTGGATAGGCTACCTGAATTGCCAACCAGTCGTACGTTGTTCCATTGTCTATTTCAGCGAGCCAAACCACGTCCGCGAAGAACTATTTGCCCATATTCCCCACAAAAAGGCGCCAATTTTATCTGCGTGTTAGTGTTCATAATACAGCCGAGAGTATCTGAATCTGTCATTGCAAGTCGTCATTTCATGAGTTATAATTTTGACTTTTGGGCAAAGGTTTTGTTCGGTGGAGGGGTTCCGAAAACTTCTGGACGCTACATTATGAAAGGGTATTGTGTCTCTCATTGCTAAATCTCATGTGCAGAGTAACCACGATAAATGATGGAGAAGTTCAGGATGATGAAGATGAATTGGTGGAGATGAGGGAATTGCAGATGACATCATTACCATCAAGATTGCTCGTCATAATCTCGTCTAATTTCCCTAATACATCAATAGCGTCCACGCCCTCGGGAAGCGGGTTCTGTTTGATCCAGCCTCCGCATGCGTAGTCGAAGAAATTGTCGCAGGGGTCGCGGTCCCGATCTAGATAGTTTAACATCCGGACCGCTTTGGGAATGGAGGAAAACAATTTGTTATAATACTGCATACATAATATATAATCCAGTTGCAATATAGGACCATCCTATTTGGACAGGTAGTGTACACAAAAATGTATAATACATATCTGTGGTTGAGCAACAGACTGTACTAATTTTGAGTATATTTTACTCGAGAGTGACAAAATTAAAACTTCGACGTTTCCAACTTTACGCATTGATGTGGCATTCTGGAGTCGGACTCGGAATTTAGTGCATCTGTATGGGGACATCACAGCTTCTTGCCATAGCTTATTGTGTAGTAATTGCAGGGTGTAATTAAAACATTTAGGTTTTATGCTATTAATTTCAATATTCATGAGACAAAGCATGACGTCATCAAAGACAACATCTATCCATAGCTTTGTGTACAAATAGGCCCTATGTATTAAACTTGTATACATGTTCCTGAATTCGGTTCCAAGCTTATACAGCTCGAATGGACTCAATTAGTAGCCAATTTATCTTGGTATTTTGTTATACAGGGCAAAAAAGAGGAGATATACATTTCGTGTTTACTTTATGTTTAAACAAAATAGCAGTACATGCAGGCACTTACACATAAGCATAATTTCCCCTTGTATGTATTTGGTAGTTAGTTTTTCATTAATTTAAAGGACCAACAATTTTAATAATAAAGACCATTTTTTAAATATATTTGTAACATGCCCGTCATTTTTCTGAAATGACTGTTTACCTGACAGTTTACCTGACACAAATTCAGTACGTAAAAACTATTCAGGAGAGAAAACTATATTTAGTTTGGGCTTCAAGCAACTTTGGTACCGTACCTATTGTTGGACACCGAATGATTTCAGCAGTCATGTCTTATTACGAACTGAGATGGTCATAGAGCAAACGTAAACTCAGATTCCATATAGAATTCAGAATGAAATCTAGGAACCTCCGAAAAAATGGGGCAATGCTGATTGCAGCATTTGTATTCTATTTACATCAAACATAGACCGAATGAGCATTATTTACATTTTGGAACAAACTCATTTCCATTGGGGCCCTGCATACATTTTTAAATACAATGAATATGTAAACATATACACAATATTACCACAAATACAAGGATATTTACAGAAATAATTCTATGCACGGTTAAATGTACAGCTTTCCAGTGTTGCTTTTCAGTGTTTTCTATGTACATTTCATGGTGCCAAGCATTACCGGTACAATGTTCAAAGTTCCCAATTTCTGGAAAGAATTATTTCCTTTTTTAAACCGGAATAGGAAACTTTTGAGACCCACTATTCTCACAATCGTGTGTATGTTCAGAATACTACGCGCGCATGCTCAGAACTCACAAAAAGGACCGGTATATCTGCTGCCGCCAACGTCTCAAAAGTCTCCCATTGGTTGGGGATTGTACTTTCCTTGATGAAAAAATCTACATTTTTAAGCAAGTCAACGTTTTCAAAGACTACAGTGGGATATCATCAAAAATCCTAATTTGGGAACTCAAATTTCATCCTGAGCAAGGCTAAAAGCGACTTGAGGTACGGAGCTAAAAAAAGAAGAAAAAAATCAAAGATGCAAGAGGTAGGAATTAGAGGTAGTGTAATAATAATAATAATATAATAATAATAATATAATATTAAAAGCACATTTATAACGCACCGGTATCCGCCAGAATGACGCTCAGGGCGCAATACAACAATATAAATATAAATGAATAAAAAAAATCATCTAACCAAACATACTGCTATCATGGAATAAGTGGGTCTTAAGAGCAATTTTGAAGTCAGAGACGGATGAAATAGTGCGAATATGGAGAGGTAGTCCATTCCAGAGATAGGGGCCCACCCCCCCCCCCCCCAAGAATTATGAGTTTGAGGGACAACAAGCAAAGAAGCATTGGAAGATCTTAAGCGCCTAGAGGGATTGTAATGAGTCAGTAAGCTAATGTTGTATTGGGGAGCAGAACCATGAAGGGCATGAAAAACAAGAAGTAATATTTTGTACACGATTGGTAATCCTCCAATTTTGTTTTTACAAAATTATTACGAAATACCTTACTAGACTGTAAGTTAATAGTAGTCTCAATCATCCTGTGAAGTGATGGCACCACGTGTGCTGTCGTTGTCAAGAAAAGTGGAAATTTATATCGGTTTCCAACGATTTCCAGTTGGAAATCGTAGGAAAACTGCCCTGTAGCCTTTAGTCAAGGCGCGCGTCGCTACCCGGGACGAGTGGCGCGCCCCGGACATGCTGGCATTCGGGGCGTCCAGGTAGCCACGCGCGCCTTGACTAAAGGCTATCATCCGCCCGACGGTTGAAAACGAGCGCCGTTTTTCTCTCGTTTGTTTCGCCATCCAACAACGCAAAACTTTGAACAGGTCAGTGGAACGATATTTCCTATAAAATACTAACCCCTAAATCCGCCCATTTCTGAAAATTGCAACAATGACAATCATGTACACTACATTTAAGATCCATCTTCAAGTTTAACTATGCCATGAAACAAAATCTTACCATTGTTGAGGCATTCTTCCGTCACACATAAATCGGACGAAGAGGTTGGTGGTGTGTCCTTCAGTTTCTCGAGCTCGTCGGCAATTTCATTTTTCTGCACCACGAACACGACTGAGTAATAATGAAAGATTTACCTTAACATTCCGAGTACAAGGCGAGGTACAATACAGCAGAAGCTAATCAGCAAACAGAACTCGACACACGTCAAAAACTACCGTGTAAGATCTTAAAAAAACAGATTTGTTTCAATCTTTTGGGTATTGAGATTGGTGTTAAAATAAACAAAGAACTAGATTTACAATCGGAAGGATGAGTCCATTAAAAGGGTTTTTAGAGTCTGTACAGTGTAAATGAAACACCAACCTTGGTGTAATTTTGTTATTCCAATTTTAGTATTGAGCAAAACAAATATCCTTGCCAAAATTGAAACACCACAGCAGAATTCAATGACAACATTTCTCAAGGAGAAAACAAATATAAAACAATAAATAAATAGAATATTTATTAAATAATATTATTGTTAATTTAACATGGGCGTCCGGGATGTCAATGGTGGTGGGGTGGGCAAAAAGAATGATTTTTGGATTTTTGAGTTTTCTTAGAAATGTTTGTTATGAAATGTTAATTAATGAACACCCACGTTCTTGCTCAAAAGATTTAAATGTGACACCGACGATTCTTACGCTCCAACGACACAGTTTTGAAGTACATCGACCTGGGACAACACAAAAACTAACCAGACATCCAAAGACCGATTTTGTTTCCCCTCACCTGTGGTGGCCAAGAGCACGATTGTTCCTAATGCAAAAAGCACCGTCAAGATAAGGAGAACTTTACTTGGTTTCTTCCATGTAGTCATGTCATTTTCCAGAGTCAGGTTGACTTTTGAGGCGATGCGATGGTCGTCGTCCATGTTTGCACTATTAAAAAATCTTTTTCAGTTCGTTTCTTTTGAAAGTAAACCACGAAGTAGGGCTTACCCGGACCCAATAAATTCAGAAACGATATTTCAATGTATAAAGGTCCGTGGTTTGCAGTGACTGTAAATCAAGTTGGTCGTTACTACCATTAAACGCTCAACTTTGCTGTACTTGAACTTTGTATATATGACAGCTTGTTTAGTTTCCTGTTTAAATAGAAGCTGGTGATATTTGTTTTTCATGTTTTATTTTAAGCAACCTTCCTTTGTTAACCTCAAGTGTTTTTCCCGCCACGACGTTACTCCCCTTTTGTCAACAGGGGCCAATTTCACGGCGTTGCTATAAGCACAAACATTTCCCTGACGTCTATATCTTAGTTCAGATAGTACCCACGGCTTAGAATAGATCACGACGAACAGTGTTAGTCCGAGTGACGTCAGTGGCATCATTCAAATTTGATATTCTTGTAAAATCCGGTTGGCAAAATACTGCAATATGGCATTGACTTTTCAGTTTTTGTGTAATAATTGAGAATTCAAATTCCAGGATCTGTAACGGGCCTGACAGACATTTTGTTATTGCGAACATTAATGTGAACAGCCGAATGTTACCGGTACCGAAAACAAGCTCGGAAAACTTCGGAAGTTTTCGAAAACGGGCAGAATTCTGCCCGTTTTCGTCACGTGACATTGGCGGCTACCGGACCTAATATTCCACGCTTTCCTCTATATAACCCACCCATATGAAGCACGATATGGGGGAAAATGGACCCCCCCCCCCCTCTTTTGTGTTGGTCATTGTGTTCCCGGAATCTCAGGAATTCTATTCAGAAATCTAGGGGGATGTGTTAGATAACAATAATCTTGAGTGTGCTTAGGGTATAGGGATAAAAGGGGGGGGGGGGGGGGGCTACCCTTTTCCCCCATATCGTGCAGGGTATCAACCCACACCTCGAGTGGCCTTTGGCCTTGTGATGGGCGATTTGCATAACAAAAAATAGACAGAATATTTTGGTCTTGGAACCAGACTACCTGAAAATCTAACATGTTGGTTATACTGCGCATGCTCATTGCTCAGTAGGCCCTCGTACGCCCAAACAATCCACCGCGTTCGATTACTTACCCCGCGCTTAGTCGTGCAAGCGCAAGCCCGTCGATTTAGCTATCACGTGACTTCTCGCGCTTACTCGGGCCTGGCTCTACTAACCCAAAAATGTTATAGCGCATGCGCAAATAAGGGCCGATCAAAAGCACCCCATGCGACCTATCGCAAGAGAAGCGCGCTTCCCATAATGCTTGGGAGGAGAACCAGACTAACCAGTATGAGCTAGCTATGAGCTGTCCTAATTGGATAATCGTCAGATCAGCCGCTACCATCGCGTGGCCGCGAGGCGGCGGTCACATGGAACTGGTGCATTGTTTGGCAATCGATTTTGACAGTTATAGGGACCATGGTCAGTGCAGATGTTGTTCTCTTTGTTGTGTGATGACTGAACAAAGTCTGTACAAAAATCTGACATAGACATTATTTCGAGGATAGTATAAAATTATAAACTATCAATTACATTTAAAGATGGGGCGTGCGTAGCCCTAGACGGACGCCATGATATGGCGTTCTATAGCACATGAAACTGCATGAGAGGACTATGCTAGAAATTGTGGTTTTCCCGATCAAATTTCCCCATTTATCAAAATATCAATGCCCGTATCCTCAATTTGACAAATTTTAGCCTCGAAGAACAACCTGCAGGTCACCATTTAGAAATCACTGTAAAACTTGCAGATCAGACGAAAACAAAGCCAAGGTTTCGGGTAGGCCTACATTGCAAAACCGGGATGTTGTCTAATAACATTTGTATCTACAGAGAACTAGTTTGTTCCAAAAAGATTCACATTGTGTTCATTTAACACCACTGTTTTGTAGTGTTTAGCCATACGGCGATTGTCTGGAATTGAGTCTAAAGAACGAAAAGTAAAGTGTCATGAAACCTAAAGAAATGAGAAAATGTGTAAACAGTCTTTGAAAAAGGAAGAGAGTACTACATTTGTAATTTTTTTAAATGGGAGGCTTTTGATACGCTGGTGGCAGCAGACATACCGGTTCTGAGCATGCGCATGACCGGTGAGAAAATAAGAAAAGGACCGGCATGTCAGCTGCCACCATGTGTCTTAAAAGTCCCCAATTATGATAAAATCACTTAGTCGTTTTTCCTGTTTGTTGGGTTGTTGGGGTCTTTGTTTGTTTGTTTGTTTGTTTGTTTGTTGGGTTGGAAGTTAAGCGACATTAGTTGAACCGTGGACTTTACGCTATACCGTAAATAGCAACAGAATATTCACACTTGATTCAGGTATTGTTATGTTTTCCTCAACACAGATCGCAATCAATAATTCTGGTCCATTATCGCAATGCTAGGAAACAGGTCAGTGTTTGAAATAGAACAGATTAGTCTGTGTGACTGTTCATACATACAGGGCCGTGTAGATTTTATAATAAATGCACGTTTTGTTCCTGTCAAAAGGCACCATTGTATTGCTTTTCAAATGAAAAAATTAATATGAAAACCACATCTAATCGTTTATCAGGTGTCAGATAATTTCGATAACCTCATTCTGAACTCCAATTTGTGAATGGAAAACTACGTCGTACTTCGAATGGTGAGTGATTTGATTGCAATTTATTTCTTCGTTTGTCTATTTGATTCAATTTGTTATGTATTTGAAGTTGTATTTATTTTCTTATCTATAATTATGTTGTTATATATAATTATATTTTGAGTCGAATTTTATCTTGCTTGTATCACTCGCAGGGGGTCGATGACAATTTTTACTTTTGTATTTCCATGACATCCCTTGTTTATTTCATTTATTTATATATTTCTATTTTACATCTTTAGACATTCAAATGATTGTTGATCAACCTCTTTTTTGTCAAATTCACCTCTTTTTAAAAACATCTGTATAGTGTCTCTCTAATTTTAAAACTGAATTGCCGGCGTACGTTTTTGTTATTTTTGTCCAGGGAAGGGGGTGGGGGAGATTGTGGGTTCAGACATCATGTATACATGTACTTTTTATGTTTTAAATTCAGTTTATTGAATCCTTTTATTTTGTATTTTGTTGAGTGGTTTTTCATTTTGTTTTCAATGCAATTTTCGTACGTAATTATCTTGCCACCACATTTTCTATTGGAAGGACTGGGGGTGATTTACATTGAAGTCACTTGGATCATATATTATTTGAATTGGGGTGAGGTTTCTTTTTGAAGGGTCATGTTTTAATAATTGTATATCTTTTTAGCCAAGCTCCTATATCCACAGGAATGGTACAGGGTGGGGGGCATTTCAGGTTAAATGTACAATAAAAATGACCGCGTTCTCCGTTGATTTCGTATACTTTGCATACAGAAACACCACCTCCGTAGCTCCCGAGTGCAGATCCTGATGGCGAGCATTCTCATCATCGTGTTGTTTCCAGTGCTGTGCGGTGTGGCATTCGGCAACCATTATCACTATCCCGGCTGCAGAAACACCGTTACATGTGAGCGCCTCTGAGACTGCAGCATGGAGTGGCTATATTTAAGGGCTGTGATGTCATCGTTGACCTTTTAGCATAAAAAACTAGCAGAGATTTCATGTTAATGTTTTACACCTGTTATGTCTGTGCTACGACTAAAAGGAATCAATTCCATAGATACTATAAAGAAAATAAATACGAAAGACAACTGTCTCTTTTTGAACGAAAAAGAGCACTTACTATACACTCTGCACTCTATTGGTCTTCGCATAGTACAAATGTATATCATTTCATCACGTGATACGCGCGAGGATTGCTTTATACATTAGCACCGTAAACATCCATCAATTTCAATTCTCTTTTAGTTAAAGTACATTTTATGTCCATACTTTCAGCTCTAGATACTGACGAAGGCATTAATGTACATTAATAATTGGAAATAAGGAAAAAGGATTAAATTATACAGAACAGCTCAGAATAGAGAGTATGGAGGCATTTTCAAGAAACCGAAGCTTATATAGAAATGCCCAACAAATACAGAGACAGAATTCGCATACGAAAGACGATACGAAAACAACGAGAACATACGTGTCAGGACAAACACGAAAGAAGAATCAAATTAGGTGCGTCTCGCTGCTACACTGCAAAAACCGTGGTGTTAAATTAGCACCACGTGGTGTTTATATTGGGCGAATGGTTCAATATAAACACCACATGGTGTTAACTTAACACGGCAGTTTTTGCAGTGTAGTTATAAATTTAAAACTTACTACAGCTTTCACTGTGTATCACGGGCCGATTATTAATGTCTCATTGGAAAGCTCATATTTTAACCAAAATTGGCAGTTCAATTTAAAAATGAAAATTTGTAGCTGAGCACTGCTTGTTGGTCTCCCTCTTCAGCCGTTCCAAGCATGGGGGAGAACTGCTCGGCTATCCTATGTTCGCACCGCTACCGGCCGGTCTGCGGCAGCGATGGGGAGGAGTACATGAACGACTGCATTCTCTGCAAGGCCTCGTGCAGCAACAAGGCTTTGTACAAGGAATGCGACGGGTTCTGTCCGTGCGGACGGAGGGAGCTGGTGCCCGCGCCTAGCCCCGGCCAGAACATCGTACCCGGTGGATTCTGCCTCGGAAAAGGTAAGACTGGGGAAAGAAAAGTTCATACAGGGTGTCTCCAAGTTGTGCATCATCGTTAAATTTCTCACAAATTATTAAGTATTTTATCTTGATGGATCATATTAATTAAACTTTGTGATGACTTTCCTGATACTTATTGTTCTCGTTTTATTTTAAACATTCCAGGTTCCTGTCCCTGATGACAGTAGTAAGTAAAGAGCTCCATGATACAACAGTAGGCGCTGTGTTCTCAGAATTGATGGAGCCGAAAAGTCACGTCAAACCGTAGTTTAGATTTCATTTGTCAAAAGCATAAAAACATAGGTGTCAAGATCTACCCCTACAAAAACACTCCCATCTGTCGTATTGCAACATTTTGTAGTAGTAATAATCTCGTTGTAAACTATATACGGGCGCACAAACTTTTTTTTTTCTCAAAAGTATGGGATGATCAACCACCAAGGTTTTACAGGCGTTTCGTTCAAATGTTCCACAGAAAGATGACCCATAACCGCTATTCGTATACTTTCCTGATTTAACATTTGTAAACTGGCTCGTTTAAAAGCATGGATGGCCATTATACGGAACCATTCTCTCACTGAATCACAAACGGTGTTTTGAGCAAAATCAACACTGATACAAGTCGAAAACCAATGGGTCTGAAACTGTTTTTTTTCACCTCGGCCAGGTAAATCTTAGTGTTGCCGTTAAAAAATAAACCCGGCAATAATTTGATACGGAATATTTGAAGCTAGCCCTATTTTATAGAGTGGTGAAAATTTCAACCTGTGAACACAACCTATATCCACTGTGTGGATTTTGTATATTGTATATTATAAGTTTGATGCTGTCATGGTTTAATCTTATCTGAATTAAAATAAACATGAGCACCAACCAGTCCGAATGAATCAGAGCATAATCATTCACAGTTCATGGAGAATTGTTGACTTGTTCGAACAGTCTAACCGTACACACACGCAGCTCTGTTTCACATACGCAGTGTGGACATTCCTTTGTATTCGTGTTGTTAAGAATTCTCGGCCAAAATCCTCATTTTTTCTTACATCCAGAAAAAAATTTCAACCCCAATTTTTGAAAGTGGCCTTCTGAAGTAATTATCTTTATTCTCCTACGGATAACCCTCACCCCATTTTGCATCTGAAGCCCTTTTCCAGAGAGAGCGAAACACTATGTGGACCTGACCCAGGTCCACATAGTGTCTCTCATTTATTGTTCACGCCGAAATCTTGTATTCACAGGTCCACAAAGTGTATGCACCGATAACACACACAAGTGTATAAACGGGTGCAATCGGGGACCTCCTATTGTCCCTCTTTTGTTTGTACTTTAACTTTTTCGGAAGGGCTCCCATTGGCTTTGTACACGATTTTCAAACGGGGACCTTTCTCAATCGGGGACCCTATTGTCCTCTTTTGTTAAAGGTCCCCTATTGAATGCGAAAACAAACTCACATACACACGAAAGCACTCTCCCGCCCCAAATATATTTTATTCCACAGCTCCCACAGTCGTCTAATTTATTTTATCGAAATTATTGGTTACTAAATATTGACTATTCTTCAGTCAATGCGATTTCAATACTGTTTGTAACCCTCTGAATGACGTCTCTGTTACTTCCTTATTCGCTAAAAGATGTGGCCTATTAAAATCATTCCGGGCGGTTAAATATGGAGAACTCGCTGATTTCTATGTAAACTAGATAACGCATCTATTGTTAGAGTTGTAGCCGCCTTCCGCCCTATTGAGGCCCCCAATACAATAGGTTTGACAACCTTGTACATTAAATCAATCCGCTAAACGAACCCATCAACAAAAAAGATATATCTATAAATATAATATATAATTCCAAATTAATGGAGATATGGAAATCCACTAAAGCATGGAACCTCTTCTAAATGATAACATCATGGAATACATTTGCAATTGTTCCTTAGAATTGCAACAAAAGAATTGGAAATTATTGCATTCCTAAATATATTCATGTCAAAAAACAGCTACTGCATAGCCTCTTTAATAACATTTCTTGTTGAAAGCCGAATAGGGAGAGGGGACTCGAGGCGGAGGGTTAAACCCAGTGCCGGCATGCCTTCAAAGCCACGAATTATGCGTTGCATTCGCTGAGCTACGAAGCCCGGGAAGGGACAGTGAGAAATATTTTTTTTCCAGCTGCTAAATCGTTCAAACGATTTAATAAATCGTTCAAACGATTTAATAAATCGTTCAAACGAACTGTCCCTTCTCGGGCTTCGTACTGAGCGGTACGAGGCTTCCAACATATTTGTTACACACCAAGAATCTTTCCTCGTAATCACACAAAGCTTCCAACAAGCTCCATGCATAATTATTAACATCACTTCATCATGACTATTGTGTTTTATTGATGATTTACTTGTGAGGACAAAAAAACGAGGGTAAAACAAAGGGAACAATTCTGTCCTCACGAGTACTTCTTTTGTCCAAGAACTGTCCTCACACGTAAAAACCGGGAAAAATGCGTACTTAGTCTGCGGGAGTGTGTAAAAGTAAAGGAATAATAGAGAACATTCAGCCCGGTCCTCACGAGTACGCTGGGGAGAGTACTGCTGTATTTTCTCTATGACCAATTTATCATGTCTGTCTTCCAATTGCACATGTGATCTACAACGATACACTTTGGGAATGGAAACACCTTTTGATAGTTCACGCTATACACAGGCAGTCAGGAGCAGCTGTTTACTGCCGAACAGCCAATCACAGACAACCACATAATACCGTTTCTTTCCCTGTTTTCGTGAGCGCGTCTTTATCGATTTGCTTCCAACTCAATAAATCGAATTTTAAAGCGAATTTCGTGGTTTCGTGAAACTTCAACGTGGTTACTCTTAGCCGTATGATATATGGGACTTCAATAAATTTCAACAAATTAATTTTTTTTTAAAGTGCAAGGACCTCTGTATGCTACTTTTGCACTATAAAATCCTTGAATCAACCGTTGATTTTGCATGTTTCATTTAAAATTCTTTGCGGCATAACGGTTTTCACGAAATGTTTCAACGAATATTTTGTAGTTGTCTTTCGAAGACAATAATGACACTGCTATAACAAATTGCTCTTGCTCGGTAAAGTTAAGACCTTTATTCTCGCCGAGATATGTTGAGCCGTCTCGGCCCTATTTTCCAAACGACTGAATTCTCTTTTAATCCAACCCACAGCTGGAGCGGGGTTCATGTACATTTTAATCAGACCCCTCGCCCTATGACCATGCTACACGTTAGCATTATGGTAATTAGCAGACACGTGGGCAAAAATCAAAACGCAGAGGACAGCGTTTAAATTTATGGAATAAGTTGCAAGTCATAACTGCGGATGTTTGCTGAATTGTGCATCGCAGAGATTTCAAATCCAGTTTGTGCGCTGGCAGATAAATACCGATAATTTCTAAAGGTGAGTGTGTGGTCAGCTTATATTAATTAAGAACAATGTATTTAATATTATTTTCATTCAAAGGAATTTAGAGGCTGGAAAGATGGAAGTAGATTGTTTAGGTTGTAAATAATGCCTTGTTGTTGAGAGCACTACGAAAAACGTTAACTTAGAAACGGTGAACGAAGCCAACAAATTGGACGTTTCGAGCATTATGCTCCAGTCGTCTTCTTGAGAGATAGATTCTAAAACACGAACAAAGCACACTGGATTGCATTTTAAGTCAAACGGTTCTTCCCAGAACCTAAACAATGGCGTATCTAGGTTTTAGGTCAGGCACTGACAAAATTGCTTATTATTTTCGCCGTAATGCTTTTTTTTTTTTAAAGAGAACCTCAACGGAAATATATTTAAAAGCGGAAGGGGAAAGTACCCGTTGTGAAGTCGTGGCGCTTTCAATCCCCCCCCCCCCAAAAAAAAAATAAGAACAGGTAGATGAAGGTGACGTTGAATGACCTGTGAAATATTAAGATATGACTGCTGTGGGCTTATTGAAATGTCAGTTTGTATTTACACTTATCATTTCAAAATGTATATTTAAATTATTGTTTACATACATTTCTTTATCCCCAATTGTGCAAGTTGAAATACTAGTTGTCATTTCAAATCAATCACACTATCATTAACGGATTGGGCCTTTTGGGGGGAAGAGGACCTGGTGTTTTTGGTGTTTATTGACCCTCTTCATTGGTCACCCATCCAGGACACTTTAAGGAAAGTTCCCCGCACTGGAATTGCTACAGCCGAAATGGAAGACTCAAGACTGTGTTTGCTGTCCAGAAGAACCATCGCCACATCCCACTGCGTCTTCTTCATCCTTGTAACGTTGAGGGCGGTAACGGCAACCGACACTCCGTATTTCTCCACATGCAAAGAAAACGCCGGAGCGACAGGTACGCAGGTTTTCAGACGCTTGAACTTTTAAGCTTGCAGCTGTGAACAGATGTGCGAGTTATGACTAATGTCAAAGGCAAATACATTGAGAAAGACGGTCGGTATCGGACGTTATAAGCGGGCCTAACCTGCAGATGGTACGCATCACACATCTGCTACGGCCTCAAATTTTCATGGTAAAAGTTCTTGTATGTCCAACTTATCAAGTTAGGGTGTTTGAGCGCGACACTTGGCTTTCCGCTTTTCCTCACCGATACATGTATACTGTAGCTGGATCTTCACGGAATCCTTTGCCTGGTGCAGGCTTTCCTTCATCCGACGGAGGGGGACACGTCCCCCCTATATTTTGTGTGGAGGGGACGGCTATGGCAGTGTCCCCCCCCCCATATTTTGCCATGGGTCATTTACTTTTACATGCACCAGTGTGCACCAAAACACAAACATCAGCACACATTTTCAAAAATTTTCCAGGAGACACAAGAGACACCAAATACAAAATGTCCGATTACATGATCTCTCTAATCACAGTTGAACTGAATGTGCGTTCTTCCGAAAAAAATATTGGTCAGGGATGGATATGTAATCTCCAATATTTGTTGTTTGTATTTCAAGAGGTAATTATAAAGTTTACCTATTTTTAGCATTCCTTTAGTACTTCGTACGTGGTTGATAACAATAAAACAATGTATACATTCAAATACAATAAGGGTGACGTCGTTGCACAACTAGCGCGTCAGTTGTTATTGGTTGTGCGTTTTTTGTCTCTGTCCCCCAACCTTGACGAGAAATCGCCGCCGCTGGGAGGGATTTGGGCTTTTCTGACGTTGCTGTCTCCATTTCATTGCCATATTTTGGACATGCATGTACAAGTTGCGACTGGCGAAAAAAAGTCACAACCTCTGGGAAGGGGACTAAAGCCCGCGATTTCCCCACCCCGGGGTGCGCCACTAGTCTAATTCATTTCATAAAGGTCCAATTCTGAGTCGTGAGTTGTACGTGTATATCACAATAGATAAAATGTCTCTCTCTCCCTACTAGATATTGAAGGTCTGATTGAGAAAGACCCATGCATGTTCAGATGCCCACCGCAAGTGAAAATGGTTTGCGCCAATGACGGCATGAGCCACTTGAACGACTGTTTCCTGTGTAAGAGTGCGTGTCAAAGTCAACACAGACCCATCTTTAAAGTGTGCGACGGACGCTGCCCTTGTAAAGGAAAGCCACACGACGAAGACATCATGGAAACAGCCGAAGGCTGCGTGGATGGTAGGAAAATTCTTTCATTTGTAGGAAATGTGACCATGCTGCCGCGGCTGTAAGAACCACCTCAATCGCAACTGTAATCACCAGCAAACCTTATCACAACGTTCAACATCATTACAAAGAAAACCAGAGGAACTGGTTTTCCTTCTCCAACCACAGCCGCAACCACAACCACAATCACCATATTAATAGTAACCACAACTACAACGGTACCACAACCACAACGACCACAACAGCAGAAACCACATTTACCACAAAACATCTACGAGGACCCAATCATATACCACAACTAGAACACACAGTACAAATTGCTGTGTTAAATTAACCCATAATTATGGTATACATCCGACAGCCGACAGCCGACAGCCGACAGCCGACAGCCGACAGCCGACAGCCGACAGCCGACAGCCGACAGCCGACAGCCGACAGCCGACAGCCGACAGCCGACAGCCGACAGCCGACAGCCGACAGCCGACAGCCGACAGCCGACAGCCGACAGCCGACAGCCGACAGCCGACAGCCGACAGCCGACAGCCGACAGCCGACAGCCGACAGCCGACAGCCGACAGCCGACAGCCGACAGCCGACAGCCGACAGCCGACAGCCGACAGCCGACAGCCGACAGCCGACAGCCGACAGCCGACAGCCGACAGCCGACAGCCTGTCCAATGTAATCCTCTAAAATCAATGTTTGATTTCCCCGCCCATCTTTGAATGTAGGAAATTGTGCGACGGATGCGAAGGACCACTACACCGAAGACTACGGGTACGATGTGGAGGATCCCGTGGAAAAATACACCTCCCCGAACAAGATGGAGGACAATGCGTACGTCCTGCACGAGTCTAAAGGATTCACTCCTGCCGAGGATGGCGAAGAGGATGATGATGAAGACGATGGTGAGATGGACGAGGACGAGGATGGGGAGATGGATGAGTTTGAAGACGGGGAGGAAGATGAAGAAGACGAGGACCAGGAAGACATCGTTATCGTTGGAAACGGCGACGACTTTTAATGACTGGAGGACATTCTTTGTGTTGCTTCTTTTTGTACGTGTTGATTTCATAAGTCTCGGTCTTTCCCTATAAATGTGACGACCCACGCACCAGGCTGTACCCGGTAAGGGCTCCTTTAAAGCTCTTGAACTTAATGAAGGGCCAAAACAAGCAAACAAATTTAGATTGTTGGCAGAAAGTGCCTGGTTTGGCATGGGGTGTCACATAATTGCGAACGTAGACCGCCAAAAATGCAAATTTTGCAATGTTAGTAAAATAACGTTTGTCAGAAATCGCAAAACGCAAGGGACGGATGCAGACAAGGCCCAGTCAACGATTTGTTTGTGTTTAATTGTTTTCCTTTTACAAGTAAAAACAAACAAACAAACAAACAAACACGCACCCCAACAAACAAACAAACACCCAACAAACTAACATGTCGGATGATGCACCCTTACAACGATTCCTGGATCCTCTCGATATGTATCCAACTTTGGTGTTAAATTAACACCATGCGGAATCTGCATTGGACCATCTGTTCAATATAGATACTGCATGGTGTTAATCTAATACGGTAACCACAGTTTTTGCAGTAGAAGCATAGGTGCAGTCTGTATTATTCTGTAAGTATTCATCGGGGGCTGTTTTGCATGCTCAACCACGCTCGAAGACATTTACTGATTAGGTTCATCTTTAATATTATATCTCATTGCCCAGTGGCATGTTATTATGTAATAGACGCTTTGTCCAAACAGTAAGCAAAATAAACTGCATTTTGAAACAATCTTGTCCTTGATCAACCCAAATAAACGATTTTCTCGGAAGAAAAGGTCCATGAGGTTATTATTGTTGTTGTTGTTAATTAAATAACCCACATTTTCTTTAAATATCCGTTAATTTGGTAAAACGAAATTCAGGTCACCCCATACATGGAAGCTTGAATTCTTCTCAACCGGCCGGAGCATCTGTCTGCTCATCGCAACAGAACAAACTCTGCGACAAACACCTTCAAATAGGCTCCCTTTCTCATGATTTTTGTACCGCTTTGCTTTTTTGACAAAAAGTTATGTGCAAACAAAATAGCGCCCTCTTGCGTGACTAATTTTGAAAGATTTTTTTAAAGAATTGGAAACCGCCACCTTTCGTCTACATTATATGAAAGCAAACATTCAGGTCATGTTCGTATTGGTATGACAAGGTTGTGTAAAATAAGTGGTAGTTACACTCTACCTTTATTGCATGGTTCCCCAAAATTGTCAAAGGAAATTTCTATGCTCATCCCCTAACACAGAAACAAAATTTATTCATTCAGTCTGCCTGTTTCCGGCTCACTCACTCGGGGCAGGTTTTCTGTCTGTACTTATTTTATCGCGCCTTCGTTGAAAGTGCAATCTGTGTTCCTGCAAACATACGCAGTTAGGCATGAAAATCAGACCTCATGCAATACAGACTCCTTGGGTTATTGCGCATGTTGTACCATAGAGGAACAAGACTGAATAAGAAAGCAACGAGGAAACATAGGGTAAGGGTTATAGTCGACGACAGGGTTAGAAATAGGCTTTACTAAAATAAGGGTTCGAGAGGTTTAGGGTAGTAACGTATCCAGGTTTAGGAATCGTGAGGGGGAAATGGAACCTTTTACTTATAAATAAATGGGCATGATTTCTCTTTTTTCCCTTTTTTTTTGCTCAAAAGCTTGCGGGGGCGTAATTTACTGGCTGTTAAGTGGTGGCACACTCATGTGTGTTTTCCTATACTACTGAGGACCATGAATGGAACCCTTCTTTTGTTCCCTTTGTTTGTACTTTTTCCGAACAGCTCCCATAAGGTTTGTACAAGTCCTCGGTGTCATTGTTATCCCTAATCCCCCATTGTCCCAAGTCCTCTCTCGTATAGCCTAACCCACTCACACATTTTGGTTGCAAGGCATCATGGGTTTGTCAGTCGATCCGTATATTATCGTGGCCATGAAGGGGCATGCACACATCGCACATTTCTGCGCAAATTTCTGCGATGTCGCACATTTTATTGCAGATTTCTGCGCAGATTTCTGCGATGTAGCACATTTTATCGCATATTTTATTACACATTTCTGCGCACATTTCTGCGATGTCGTACAATAATATTACAGATTTCTACTCAGATTTCTGCGATATCGTACATTTTATTGCACATTTTATTGCACATTTTATTGCACATTTTATCGCAGATTTCTGCGCAGATATTTGCGATGTCGCACATTTTATCGCACACTTCTTTGCAAATTTCGGCCGTGGATTCAGCCGCAGACTCAGAATCTCAAACGCATCAAGTAAAAGGTGGTGAAAAGGGTGGTTTAATCAACAAAATGTGTAAGGTTTTAGCAAAATGACACGTTTTTTAAGCATACTCTAAACAACGAATTTCTACATGCTCAAAATTTAGAGAAGACCGTTTACGTTCACAAAATAGCTTCTAATCAAAAGTCCAGGTTTGGGACCATAACGAAAATCCCGTTTGGACCCCGGATATGGCGGTTTTTTTGGTACACCCGCCGCCCGTGCACATTACATATACGTATGGGGAATAGCGAGCTAGAAAATTGGCCATTTCGCGGGTCCACACTGAGCGCGCACATTGTGCACATACATATGGTGTGCGCGAATGTAGAAAAATAATTATTTGGTTTGTCCACACTGAAGTTTTCTGCAGTTTTCTGCACTTTTGAATGAAAAGTTCTTATTAGCCCTTTAATTAGAAGCTAACCTAATCGGTCTTCTATAAATTTTGAGCATGCAGAATGTATTCGTTATTAACGTGTAATTTTGCTAAAACCTTAAACATTTTGTTGATTAAACCCAAACAAACTTGTACAAAAAAGCACACTTTGTTGACCACCTTTTATTTGATGCGTTTGAGATTTTGAATCTGCGGCTGAACCATTAGCATTTTAGAGGTATGGCGGACACAATAGGAGGGCACTATTTTATTTGGGGCCTCAATAGGGAGCCCAATAGGGAGCGGGAACCAATCTCAGACAATTCACGTCAATGTACAGACTACAAAAATTATGTTTAAATATCCTATTCCATACTAGAAAGTACACAATGTAAGTTGACACTTTATAACCACCATGAAACTGATACAAACTTAGCTGATGTTTAGCTTCTGAGATAGCAAAAGACTAGGTGAAACAAAATTCCTCAGCAGTCTGTCAATACGCGCTAAGTTGACCTTACATACCGAGGAACAGCACGGGGGCGGGTGGTGTAGCTAGCTATATACCCACCCAGCAGGTATATAGTGCAACAGCAACAACGTAATGGCCATTACTATTCTTGTAAGACGAATTCATGCAGAACCTCGAAAAATTGGAGGCGTGGCTTAAACAAACAGGCGGCAACACGTTTTTTTTAACCAAAATGTTCTATTTGTTAGTAAATGCAACCTTAAAGGTGTTACAGAAGAGATCTCAGCATTTAGGAAAGTTTCTGATAGGGTCGACGCGTCAGTCTATCCTGGTGTTAAAAAAAAGTTTGGTTTTCTTTTCTTGGGGAAGGGCTAGTCGACATTTTCGTTCATGGATATTTTACATTTTTCTGCCCACCCCAACCCATCCAAAACGACCCCGCTCCGATCTATAAAAGCCTGGAAACGCTACACTGGTAAAAATGGTGGTTACCGTAATTAAATCCTTTTTTGGTAGGATTTTCAGTCGTTTTAATCCCCCCAAAAAAATAACTCCCAAAAAAAAAAAAAAAACAACACCAACAACAATAACACAAAAAAACAACAAAACAAATCAAAAAACAAACACAAGAAAATGGAAGAATAAATAACATTAAACGTGCTATGACAAAAAATAATTAATTAACCGACCAGGCGCACAGAGCCAAGGGCGCGCCACAAGAGGTTGATGGTCATCACCTGACCACAACAACGCTGGATTTTTACCAATGAGGTATGGCGGACACAATAGGAGGGCGCTATTTGATTTGGGTATACCTGTTGTGCCATACAAAAGGTTTACCCAAATCAAATAGCGCCCTCCTATTGTGTCCGCCATACCGCTAAAAGGCTAATTACAGTCGATTTTTGATAAGGGCCCCGATCTCACTACTTCGTATGCCTGCGCGATGTGGAAATAATTTGAGCAAATTCGTAATTTGCCCAGGCCTGATGAGCAAAGTGCACTACTGCGCGGCAAACGGCAGAAGGAGTTTATAATGCTAACCATCAGCAACATTCCTACATTGCGCTGCAGCTCACGTGCGCAAAGTGGAATTTATTGGTGAATACCAATTATTTACCGGACTAGAAACGCGTGAAGGGAATTTCCTGAAGTAATCATCGGTTACATGCTGGCATTGCGTTTCTGTATCACTTGCAAAGTTGGAGGCATTGGTGAATTTTAAATATAAACCTATACATGGGCGTAGCAATGTCATTTTTATTGGGGGGGGGGGGGGTAAACGTGAAAAAGGGCACCTGATATATCCACGCTGAGAGGTAGACAGGGATTTTTTACAGATCAAAAAGGGAGCAGGGACATCATTTTCCTGCTGTTTAAAGTGGACATTTTACGGGAAATAGTGCAAACAGATATGCTTCACAATTATTAAATAAAAGTAGAAATATCATTTCATTTTTTTCGAATTATGCTGCAACCCTGGTAGGGGCATTTTTTAGACACTCTGTATAAGATCTGAATGGCCCATTGGCTGTGAGAAGCGAAAAAACATTGGCTATATAACCACTTCTTGATCAATAGATTTGTTTTGAAAGAGATGCAATTTAATTCAAAATTTAAATAAAATATAATTGCTGTCATTAACATTAAATAGCAACAAAATAAACTTAATTTCTGTTACAAAACAACTCATGTACTTTTTAGTAACTCTATTTAATTAATTTTATTTAATTCAACATCCAACAACGCAATTACAGGCTGTGTGATGAGGGCACGAGAAGCACGGGGGCAAACCCTACTCTGTCACGACAGGTTCTCTGGGTTCTTTGGGTTCTTTTACGTGCACTGATCCTATAGAGCACACCGGCTTAACGTCCCATCCGAAGGACGTGACCTTTTGAGATGAATAAGGGCCTGTCGTGCCCCAGAACAATTAATGCACTATTTCCAAGCCAGCAAGCCCTGTGGGGCCTATGATTGGGTCTCAAATGGGCAAGCCCAAACCTGTCCAAAAGAGTCATACAATAGTTACCAGGCACGCTACATTGTGTGGTTTCCCATCCAAGTACTGCCTGCAATTAACGTTGTTTAACTTCAGTAATGCGCCACTTGCTCTTCCACTGAGCCAACAAATTATATTATTTTGAACAACGAGAGTGTTTGAATCCAGCTTCCTCCGCACATTCGACCGGAGTGCATTGGAAAGGGCATATATTCATATTGTTTGTACAGCTTAGAATGGCCAGCTACGTACTCTTAACAATTTTCAAAATAGGGAAAATTGTGCAGTGATGTTGCCAAGGATTTTCATTGGGGACACATTAATTATTAGTGGGGGGTCCATACATGGCAACAGCATTTTAAGTGAGGGCCCGGGGCACCAGCATTTGCAACTGCCTGTGGCAAGGAGGGCACCAGCATTTTTAGTAAGAGCACAGGGGAACTAATATTTTTCAGTGAGAGCACAGGGGAACTAACATTTTTCAGTGGGGGCACAGGGGGCACTTTAATTTCCAGTGACGGCACACTAAGGCCAGCAGCACGAAGGAAATTATTTTATTGTTGCGGCGATTGTGTACTTATACGGGCCCCGTTCATAGGCATAGCAAGGTCATTTTTATTTGGGGGGGGGGGGGGGGGGAGACGTGAAAAAGGGCACTCGATATATCGGGGCCACAGGGGCACTAACATTTTTAGGCCACAGGGGGCACTAACAATTTTCAGTGGGGGGGCACAGGGGTCACTATAATTTCCAGTAAGGGCACACTATGGCCAGCAGCATGAAGGAAATTATTTTAATGTTGCGTCAATTGTGTACCTACGGGCTCCGTTCCTATAGCTTGCGAAATTAAACACAGGTATGTCGTAGATACATGTAAAGGGCAGGGTTTTGATTTTTTGTGGGACGGACATTTTGGGGTACAAAAAGGAAAAAAAAGGAAAAAGAAAGGAAAAAAAGAGCACTCTGAAAATATTGGGGGGGGGGGGGGGGGGGGTAAATACCCCCTTACTCCCCCCCCCCCCCCCCCCGCTGGCTACGCCTATGCAGTATGGGGGGGGGGGGGGGGGGGGCTACATAACGCCATTCCCACTTTGGCGCAGTCAAACAGGAAGACGAGAATTGCCCTTTAAACGGCGGTGACACAGATTTGGGGCCTCGAGCTGAGGTGCAATACCTGGTCGCGCACGTGTGGTATATCTAAAACTCAACGGGACTGCTATGTGAGTCACAACTGCTTGGGCTTTTGCCAGCAGGAACAACAACCTACGGTAGCCATGAAGAAATATAGAAAGTCCTTCATATTTAATCAAATACTTACGATATCGTGACTTTTGTCGCATTTTTGCGGAGACATGTGCAACATCGTGAACTGTTGTGGCAAATAATTACGCAAGTATTTCTGACGTTTCGAATTTTGTTAGAAATGTTGGCGCGAACAATTACGATTTCGGATGTCCCTTCAGGGCCACCATACGAACGGCACTAAGGCATTCTCCAAACGCAAAGATTCCATGGTTGGGGATGATAAACATTTCCTGATACTGAAGGGCTACGAACGGTGACGTTTATACATATTTGAGCCAAGGTTATCGCAACAGTCTGTTCTGTCAGCTTCCAAGAAGCTCGTTTATCGGTCCAACTATAGAGAAAGGACAACAGAAGGTTATCTTGGTAAGTTACCATCGTGGGAGAGGATCGGTACATCATATCTGCGGTACATTCTGATTATATAGCTGTGTTTCCGTGAGCAGAAACAAAAGCGAGGGCTTCGTGACGGTAAGTCGGTGTTGGGAGGATTTTAAATCTTTTGAATGTTGGTTGATATATTGAATCTGTGATCTGAGGCTTGCATGGTGGTGAGTACAAGTAGAGGGAACATTTGCGGACACTGCACACAACTTAAAATTCAAAGGGAACAAGGAAACCTGGCAGGAGCGGGATTATTATTTGGAGAATATAGAGCACCGAAGTGATGACGTCAATGCAATGTTTGGAACCAGAATACTTTTGTTATGTGTTTGCATGACTGGCTGTTAACAAAGGAACAGTCGAAATTTACATTTGTTTGGAACCAGTTGTCATGCCAACTGACGTCAGACTTCGGTACTCTATATTGGACGTTCTTGGGATCTTTAATTATGTGTACCGTTAACCCGGCCAACCTGCAGGGAGATATTCTCCCTATCCCCTGAGATTTACGCCAGATACTTCAGTTTTTGCAGGGCGAATGTTTTTTGTGCAGTGGAGGCGAAGGAAACCAGACTATAAACCTGTTTACAGGAGGGTTATACCATTGTAGACCCCCCCCCCCCCATTGTCTGCATTGTTGCTTGACATTATGAACTGTAAAAAGCGATGCCAGTGTAATATATTAACACGTTCATGTTTAACTGTTGATTTTCATGTTTGCCTTTTTTAAGATATATAAGATCAAAATGTGGCTACTTTTCCGTAAAAATGAAAAGTCTTGGCTAAAAATCGATATCAGGCAATGTAGCCTCAAATTTGGCCCCAAATATGACATGCATGCAAAACCGCGAGTAACCTAACAATGGAAAAGTATTTATGAAAAACGACAGTTAAATATAAACGTGGTAATATATGTACAGACTCTATCAACATATACTGACAGATTGCCAGCTGTTCCGTCAGATGTTTTTTCATTAAAATTCGGCGTTCATTAAAAATTCCCACCCAAGCAAAACGCAATTTAAAATTGAAAGGGACTTTCCGTATACTTTGTGCGTGACCGTGTTCATATTGTGTGAAGGTCATCCCCCACTGGATACGTAGGATTTGGAAGAAGTTGGCAGGATCGGGTGTTATTGGACTACGGGAAAAAATAGTTTTATCATCTGTGGTCTGATTTGAAATGAAGCAGCATCATCTTTTTTTATCGAGTTCTTTTCGAAGGATTCTTTTCCTGAAAGGTAAGATAAGGCTTTGGTAATAACCCCCACTAGTTTTAACCTGAAAGCTTGAAATGATGGTTTCAGTACCAATCCTCTTGAGAAATATGTCCGTCTGAAATGCTGTCAATGTCGAGAAAATTGCATCTGATGAAGACTTTAAAAACCACCGTGGCCGATTTCGATGATGAACGAGGATGACGTATACCCCGGGGACAAGGTTGTCAATCATATTATATTGGGAGTACTAATATGGCGGACGGCGCGTTCAACTCGAACAGCCGGGCGCCATCCAGTTGTTTTTTATAGAAATCAGCGGCTTTTAAAATCCATCTGTAGCAAATACGTTGAGGCCCATTCCACAACAGCTAGCACCGATGCTACGGTACCACGTTTATTATCCATTGAATTAAGAGGGAGAGAACCATTCGCCGTGAGCACCTTCCTGTGACATTTCCGGGATGTTGGCGAGTGATGGAACCAAAGTTAGACCCATTTTTACTCAACCCTGGCCCTCTGTGGTCCGAGCAATGAATCGACAATCCTTGCATGCTGTTAAGCAGCTGTAGATGCAATGGTTTTGATATAATTTGCAGCTTTGCCAGGTCGTTCACATTCTGATAAATGACGTCATCGGATAATCTTTCAATTCTCATATCGTCGAAATCAGGGTAGGAATTGTGTTTGTTTTTGAAGTTGTTTTATCCAGTCATTAAAGATTCTCTTCATTCTTAAAATCAGTGAGAGAAAAATGTACAGGATTTAGGGGTAAATTGAGTATGTAATTAATAACAACTATTGTTTTCTATCAATGTAGCGAACGTTAAAGGAAACATGCTTCTCAAACTGGCCGGATCACATTCTATTTCATGAATAAATGCATTTATATGTATTAAATGTGAATTAAAAGCCAAACTGGTTCAAGTGAAGTTTTAGTGTGATTATTTGCCGCCCAAAAATTTACCCCCCCCCCCTTTTTGGGAATTTGTTGAGACTCAAATTGAGGGCGCTGTTCGTGACGTAGACCGAGGCACCGAAATTCATGGATCGACTGGACCCGGTAAATGATGCATGTACATCGTATACACACGTACACTAGGTCTACACGTGCAATTTCGTAAGTTGCAACAACTAACATCGAACTTACCGTGATTTTCTCCCTTTTAGCGAAGGTTCCTCGGGGAATGGGCCGTTTAACTGCTTTCGCCTGTACCTTACTCACATCTGGGAACTTTGTTGGGATGGCAGTGGACTTGAGCATATTTTTAATGGTCATCCCATGATTTGAAAATACCAGTATCGAAACACGACGGCTCAAAGTGGTCGCTACATAACGCTCTTGTCACCTTCACTTTCGCCGTCCAAATTCTCCGATATTTCGCATCAGTTGGAAATAAATGAAGGTTTATTCCAGCCTTCGTTGTTTTGCTGCACCCAGCAGCCACACACCTAATTGTCGGCATGGCCGAAAAACACTATATTTTGCTTAGATTTTGGACGAAGAATGTACACTCAATGCATACGCGTGATGAATGGGGCCGGCTCGAGCAGAATATGTAATGTGCCTCGGTCTACGTCACACACTTATGTTAATGAGGGTCCCACTCAGGGGGGGGGGGGGGGAGTAGCTTGGACAAACATTTTCAAGAATTCTTTTCTCATATTTAATCTGGGAAAAAATTGTCTCTGGACACAAAATATCATTGTCAAGATAATACTTTATTGTTTTAAACAGGAATAATGCAATATAAATCCTAAATCATGTTTCCTTACAGCCAGATTATTAATAAATCTGTTAAAACGACCATTTCTGGTTCAGAACTTCGCCAGGCGCCTTTGTTTTCTCTATCGATTGCTGCTTTGATGTGCTTTTATAGTAATTAACATCAGGAAAAAATATATTGCGAGAGATGTTTACTGGCCGTTTTGTGCCCACACACAGTGATGTGGTCTTCATTCTTTTTTCAACGTCAATACGTCATTCCATGTACAATAATTCATTGTGGGGACCGTTTATGTCACAACAGTAATAATTTAAATCTCGGAACCCGAAGACTTACAAACTACCAAAACCACACATTTTTTCTTTAAAGGGTGGCTGCAATGAAATTGTACCAAAAAATTTAATTTTGTGTTGTATAACTCTTTTACAATATAAGAAATGTGATTAAAATTAGTTTTCCGTGTTTCTGCCCATTTTTTGTGTTCAATTTTCCCGGAATAAAGTTCCCCCCTTTCTCTATTGTTTCCACGCCCCTAATTGCGTGACGTCATCTCGGGAACACGGAAACTCAGCGAGAGTAGTTTGATCACAGTTCAATCGTGGACCTAGGACAAAAGAATTCGAGCGTAGACAAAGGGTCCACGTTTGACCTAACGTCCACAATTGAAAATCGTGTACAAAACCAATGGGAGGCCTTCCGAAAAAGTTAGAGTATAAACAAAAGAGGAACAATGGGAGGTCCACGATTGCACCCGTTTACATGACTGCGTACGTGTGGATATATGCCGTTGTTGAGGGAACCAGCCACGCGCGATTAAATAACTTTGGATGAAGGGACCAGGGAAACATTTCTCGTTGCGTTAAAATCTTCAAACAGAATCTTTCGGATCTGAATCTGACAGTCAAGTGTCGATTTTAGACTTGTTGATTCAGACACTTCTTTGGAACATTATTGGGGCGAGGAAGATGAGGATCTTGGAGCTTTTCCGTACATGTATGAACCAGAAGGTGAGAGTAAAGCCCGGTTCATACTTAATGCGAATGCGAATGCGAATGCGAAGCGAATTTCAAATGACGTCAACAATTGAAGTTCCATTGTGACGCACACCGTTACCATAACGAATTCGCTTCGCATACGTATTCGCATGAAGTATGAACCGGGCTTAACAGCGAAACTACTGAAGATTCCGAATCGGACTCCCGATGCGGAACGCGGTGAAAGACTTGAAAACAACGATTGCTAGCACTATCGAGTCCAAATACGACGGTATTTCGGTTCTACTGGAAAGAGGTGAGGACTGACACCATCCTTAGTGGTGTTGCTGAATCCAGGAGCAACACAACGACACGGTATTAACGACGAAAAACATTCGCAAAACACTGAAAGCTTTCCACGACACAGCGAAAACACAATGCAACACACGCTCGGTGTACTGTACTACATGTACGTACATGTCGCGTCGAGTCATGGCCGACCATCCACCAGCCAGCCGGGTTCCCGGGATGACGTCACATCGGCGTTACCACTTGATGGGCGGGGCTTACCCCCTCCCGCCTTAAAAAAAGATTCTTTTTAAATGCTTCCGCGAAATAAAAAACATACAAACAACACACAGTTGTGTTTCAAAAACTTGATTTCATCGATATACACAATAAAAATTCCATTGCAGCCACCCTTTAAGGATTTCCATATGTCGTGATAACGCACGCTCTGTTTGTAAACATTTCTCGCTCCGTCGTGCACTTTCAAGCTTTCAAAACAAACTTCGATTCTGTAGTTTTACCTTCCCACGGTTTTCAAGTTTACCTTAAAGGTACTATGCAATAAATAGTATTAAAATCAGCTTTTTCGGACACAGAATCATGCCTTTATATAACAATGTTAGCCTGATCTTATGCCTATTTTCATTTAAAGGTCACATGAAATGGAATTTTTAATGCTTAAAGGTGTTTAATTCGAAAGTTCTTTTGACAGATTTCATTTTGCAGTGAGTTCGTCTCTATTAAGACAATATCTGTGTAGATAACAGGAAAGACTGACGTCATCAAAACGTCACCACAGTCATTTCAATTATGCCCTGGTAATGTCTCTCATTTCAGAACTGTTAGTACCATGAAGGCTGCCGCTTCGCTTACAATCTTGCTGGCCACCTTCAGCGTGACGTCATCGGCAGACAATAACTACCATGTGACCTGCTTAACAGACCCCGGAGTGGGCGTGATCGGCATGCGATCAGGTATACAATTATAAATGGGGAGGGAAATGAACGGAGTGTTTAATGATATTTGAAGGTTTGCATGGCGAAAGGGGCAATAGATTAGAATAACTGGTTTGCGGTAGCACCATGTAATCAATCTCTTTTGTGAGTTTGTGTGGTTCTGAAAACGGAGAGTTTATAGCGACATACCGGTCCTTTTCCATTGTTCTCACCAGTCGTGCGCAGACTCAGACATATACGCGCGCAGTGGCGTAGCTAAGGGGATGGCAAGGGGGGGGGGGGAAACTGCTCCCCCCCCCCCCTGTGGGAACTCTCCCCCTCCCCCCTCTTGCCCCCCCCCCCCCCTCTGGAAAATTGGGATATGCGTTACTATAGCGAATTTGCGTTACTATATGCGTTAGTATAGCGAATTTTCCCCCTTGAAAATAGCCATGCCCCCCGTTTGCCCCCCCCCCCCCTCTAGGAAGAGCCTGGCTATGCCACTGTACGCGCGCATGCTCAGAACTAGCAAAAAAAAAAAAACCTGTGTGCCTACTGCATGCAACCCAGTGTCTCAAAACTCTGCCAATATGTTGGTTTGCTCATTCCCAGCAAACCATTTAACGTTATTTAAAAACGTCCTTTTAAGACGAAGACGTATGGTAAGTGACCTAGTAGAACCTAACCAAAACGTTTTTTGAACGCTTTGTGTTTGCTGGGTTGCCCCTGTCAGGAAAGGTTAAAGGTCACTTGGCCTCGGCATCATCCAGGAGGCATCATTGCCTGATCGCCTGTACGAGGGAGTTCAACCCCGTCTGCGGCAGCGACGGCACGACGCACGGCAACGAGTGCGCCCTGTGCGCGGCGGCCTGCCGGGACCACTCGCTGTACCTGGCCTGCCGGGGCGAGTGCCCCTGCCCAGTGACCGCTGAGCTAAGCCGTGGGGACCCCGGGGTGGTTGGGGATGATGCCCGTACTACCGATGGTCGTGGTGGTGGTGTATTGGCCCTATTGCCGCAAAGTATCGAGCAACAACCACAGCAGGAGATGGCCCATGTAGCTGTACAAAACGGTGAACCCAAGACTAAGGGATCAAAGAAGCTGAAAAAGAATCCCAACCCAGGTAATAATAATAGTTCTCTTTTTTCTAACACTTAAGCCTAGTTTCCATAGGCGCAATGAGCACCAACAGCACGCAAGACAATTCGCAACTTGAGTAGTAAGGGAGATGCCGATTCTGCGACAAATCCTATTTTTTCACCTTCTTCTCCAATTTTGCTGTGGGTACATACATCAAATTTTTTAAAAACCAAATAGTCTAAAAATCGCCCAAAAATAATTCTAAATTTTGCTGGGTACCTATACACCAAAATTAGCACAAAATCAATAAAATAAACACTGTTTTCCATATCCCACAATCGTACTAAATCTCCCGGGCGCCTGGCGAAAAAGGCAAAAAAATGATTTGTCATAAGCCAAAAAAAAATATTATATCGCCATTATAAAAGATGGAAATTAAACCTTTGATTCAGGCACATCCACTTTTAGAGAAAATTCTTTCTGCATTTAAAACTACTCAATGTATAACGCACGATTGCGAAAGTTGCTTTTATACGAGAGATACGGGTCGCGAATATTATATTCACGTAGATTCAAAATCGTTATTAGAACTGGTCTACCTATGCTACGAGAGAGGTACGTTTCTTAATCTATTAAAGTGTTACGACGATGTAGTCGAAAGAGAAAGGATAAAAGAAAACGATAATTTATCTTTTTGTATTCACTGCGAAGATGTGAGTCTAGACATTACGGAAGATGACGATCTCATAGATTATCTTTATTATACCAACCAAGATGAGGAAGACAGAGATTTTCTTAATTATACTACGTTAGAACTCGAATACGACGATAGCTTTATTATCAACCTAAAAGATTTAGTCTCGATAGATTATCGCGAATGGCTAACTCTCGCGAATGGCTAGACGGTCAACTCTCGGAACCAAAAAAAAATAACCCTCATCTCTACTAGAGAGGTGAGGGTTTTTTTTGCGTTACATAAATCTACTTCGTTACTAACTACAACTACTCTTTGCAAGGAGCGCTAGGCCTAGTCTCTAAACTCTCTCGAGCACTTGCGTAGCTAGGAGGTTTATCTATACTCACGTTAGAATCACGCTCATATTCTTTAGCTACGACTAATTTAAAGTTGTAAGTTTTGCGATAAGATCTTTTTTTTCTTTCGCTAGAAGCTCGACCACTTTCTTTTCAACCTCATCGTCTATTTCTTTTTGGTTTCTATCGGACTCTTCTCTCGCTTTAGTTTGTGTCCTAATAGCTTCTTTCATTCCATTAAACTTGTTTAATTCATCGTTAATCAAAGTAAATTCTTCGTGACTTACATCACCATCATCTACAGCCTGAGACACCAATTCATTTATCGTATTTAATTTTGTTTCTGCTACTACTCTAATCTCATCGTGTTTCTTAGCTTTACCTCTAAACTTTTTACTAAATCGTTTTAATACCAAACTTACACCCACGCATCCTATAGCTACTCCTTCTAACACCACGCCTACGGGTATACTAATGACACCAACAACGCTGACTATGCCTATTGTGCCGGATAAAGCACCTAAACATTCCATAACGGTCTCTGCGTTAGATAAACAGGTAATAATTTTATTATACTTTTTGTGCAACCGTTCTCTCTTATCTCGCTCGTTGGCTATCTCTTTTTGCACTCGTTCGATTTTATTTAACCTAAAGACTGAAGACTCGTTCGTTTCAACGGGCAATTTAGGGTAAACGGATTCTGCGGTCATTTTATAAAGTCGTTTATTATTTTAAATTTTTTGCACGTATACTAGTATCAAAGTACCAACACCTACAAATAACGCCCACACGTGGTCCGCCAACCAACCTACCGACTTACTCAATAGATTAAACAACCAACTCGCGATAGCACCCAAAATACCCGGTAAAGCGGCTAATAACTTACCCCCGAGCTTTTTTAGCAAATTAGCCAAGTTTTTTAAATGATTACTTATCCAATCTTTCACGTTACCTCCAGGCTTGGGCATGGGAGTAACGGGTGTAGGCGGAACCGGCGTCGGAGTAGGAACTGCCGCTGCAGCGCCGCCAGCAAAAGCCGATGTTATAGAAAGAACGATCGTACTTATAATAAAAGAAAACGCGGTCAATATACTTACGACCGTCACACCCTGTTCTCGAAACAGAATTCTAATTTTTTCTCTTAGCGAGAAATCACCATATAGTATTTTATCTATAGTTTCTGTGATTCTAGCGAATTGATCATTCATGTTTAGTTTATGTTCGTGCTTGAGATCTAATCTGATCTCTATTTCATTTTCAATATCGGCTTTTTCTTTAATTAAGTCTTGCCTCTCATCATTGGTTTCTACTACTTTGAGGGCTGTTTTTAGCTCCTTGAGTTTATCGTATAGTTTACTCAGTTTGGCTAAATTTAATTCGGCATCACCTCTCATAGTTTGTAGTGTTTTGTCTAAAGCTTCAAGTTCTCTATAATTTAACCTCTCAGTTTGCGGTTGATCATCTACTTCTATCGGTTGATCATCTACTTCTATCGGTTGATCATCTACTTCTATCGGTTGATCATCTACTTCTATCGGTTGATCATCTACTTCTATCGGTTGATCATCTACTTCTATCGGTTGATCATCTACTTCTATCGGTAGATCATCTACTTCTATCGGTTGATGGTTAGGAATTATACTTTCAAAGCGCTCGTGCATTTCGTAAGCAATCTCAATTTGTCGTTTTGGAGTGGCGTTGTTAGCATCAGCTATATGGTCTTTTACTGCTTTTATTTTACTTTCTCTTTCTGATAATAAACCCAAACTTTCTTTAAAAAATAAATGAAAGTTTCCGGATGGATACTCCTCAAAAAAGTTTTTTCTTAACGTATCATATTTTATAAATATACGGCTACGGGGACTACGTTTATCAGTCAATCTAACACCGTCAAAGTATATACCATTGTCATCATAAGTAAAAAGTTCGTACCTAATGCGGTTTGGTCTAACGTAATCTAAACTTATTCTATTCCAATGATTATAAAAATCATTAACTAAACCTTCTTTATACACATCACGATATTTATCTGTAGTATTACCAGCTTCGACGGGTTGTGGTTCAGCCGGTCTGTCTAATTCAAAATCATGGTCGGGGCCTATTCCTAAACCATCGTCGTCATCGGCATCTTCAAAAACATCATCAGCATCATCAGCAGCATCGGCTTGTTTGTCTTTTCGACCGAGGTCGTCCATTTCTAAATCTTCTCCACCTTCAGCCATTTTATAAAGTCGCATATTTTATTTTTTTTGCACGTATACTAGTATCAAAGTACCAACACCCACCAATAACGTCCACACGTGGTCCGCCAACCAACCGACCGATTTACTTAACAACGTGAACAACCAACTCGCGATAGCACCCAAAATACCAGGTAAAGCGGCTAATAACTTACCCCCGAGCTTTTTTAGCAAATTAGCCAAGTTTTTTAAATGATTACTTATCCAATCTTTCACGTTACCTCCGGTAGGCGGAGTAGGCGTCGGAGCAGGAATAACCGCCGCACCACCCCCACCAAAAGCCAACACCAAAGATTCAACGATAAAACCTATAGCTAAAGCAAACGCGGTTAATATACTTGCAACCGTCACACCCTCTTCTTGAAACAGAATTCTAATCTTTTCTCTTAGCGAGATATCACTATCTAGCATTTTATTAAACATTTCTTTGATTCTAACGAGTTGACTTTTGATTCCTCGTTCATTTTCGATCGCCGCTGTCAATCTAGCGGATCTTTCATCCTTTAGATCTTTTAATCGATTGGCTATTTCTCGTCTCTCTTCTTCGCTCGTTGCTTCAGAGTATTCAGCTTCGGTTTGATTAATTTCATCATCTAGCCTTCCTAATCGAGCTAAATTTAATTTTAAATTACCTTTGAGAGTTTGTAACGCTTTGTTTACACCAGAAATTTCTCTCAAGTTGTTTACTCCCGTAATTTTTTTAATTACTATTTCTCGTTCATCTAATGCTTTTTCTAGTTTATCCGATACACTTTCTCGTTCATCTAATGCTGTTCTTCGTTTATCTATTACTCCCCTCGATCTATCTAATGTTTCTACTCGTTCATCTAATGTTTTCGCTAATTTATTTAATTCGTTTACTCGTTCATCTAACTCTTTTTTTTGTTTATCTAATCCTCTTTTGTAGTCACCTAATAATTTACTTGGTTCTTTTATTTCTCCTCGTGAATCTACTTCTATTAATATATCCTCTATTATTTCTTCTACGATTCTTCCAACTTCATCGGCCGTTTTTGGAAGTTCACTAGTCTCAATATTTTCGGGGTGTAGCTGGCTTATTTCTTGTTGTGCTCGCATAGATACTCTTGTAGGGCGTAATTGCGCCGTTCCAGTTTTTACCAAACCAAACTCGTCTCGCAAAAAAGGAGCCGGTTTATATCCAGCTTTGGAAATTCTTGGTTTTAACGTACTTAATTGTACAAACCTTGTAGGATCATTATCATACGTTAACTTTATGTTTTTGTAGTAAATACCATTGTCTTCTTTACGAAAATTTTCATATCTTATATTCGCTGGTCTTTCGTAACCTTGACCTTCATAAAAATCATAAAACGATTCTGCGTAACCGACTAATTGGCGATGTAAATGTGGAAGTAACCTACCAATCGCTTCATGCGTCGTTTGTGGGGGTGGAATCGAAAAATCAGTCTCGGCATCAGCATCTTGAAAAATATCATCGACATCAGCATCTTCAAAAACATCATCAGCATCATCGGCATCAGCATTAGCTTGTTTGTCTTTTCGACCACGGTCGCCCATTTCGAAACCTTCTCCACCTTCAGCCATTTTATAAAGTCGTATATTTTATATTTTACGTAGTATTCACCACATTCTGAGGAATTATTCCTTGACTCACCAACCAAGTCTGAGTAGCTAGAGCGCTACCTACCGTAGCGGTGATTTTAACCGTATCTTCTACGTCTAGCTTTCCTAAATCGGCGGGCTTAATTTTCAAAAGTTTTTTACTCAACATAGTATAACCTACGGTCAACAAACTCAACACAGCGCCGTGATAAAGAGTATTTGCAACGTTCTTCGTATCCATTTTACTTGTACAAATATTTTATTTTTTTTATTTATTCCATTTCTAATAGTTCTTCGACTTTAGGGGTTACGCTCGCGGTCTGTACCACCTCTCGCTGGGGTTTACTCTTTTTAAACGCGAGATATCCTAACGATAAAACAACCAAACCAACTATCGCGTATCCCCAGCTCGGAATGTCTCTCATCGTTAGCGCTGGCGTTTGCTCTTCTTCTACCCTTTGCATTGTTTGTATTTGTTCTTTCATCTTTCTGTTTCTTTCGGCCAGTTTTTTACCTTGCTCTACTCTTTTAGGGTCTTTTGCTCTTTTTTTTGTGACTCGCGATAGAGCCGGCTGAGTCGGAGCCGGGGGAGGCGGAGCCGGGGGAGACTCTTGGGGAGGCTGTGGGGTCCGAGCCGGCTCTTGGGCTACTTGATCCGTCGTTGTCGTTTCTAGGCTCATCTTTTATAATAATACTACTATTATTTGTTGTTATATTACTATTACTACTATCTACCTGTAAATGTTTAGTCGTGATCAACATAGCAACCAAAGGAGACAAATAAACCCCATAATTGTAATGCACTTCACAAAGTAAACTAGACAAGCTGCTAGAAATAACGGGATCTTTTTCTAGGTCGTTGATAAGGGCTTCTTCAGAATCTAAACAAAGTTTATAACCGAATGGTGAAGCCAGCGGCAAAGTCACGCCTAAAGCTTTTGCGTAAACGGTCAACACGCAACTCCCCAAACTGACTATCATTTCTTTACCGAGCTTGGCTTCGTATCTTTTATGTAGCTTTTCTTGTTTTTCAGCGGTCAAGCTCTCTATTTCATTGATAGAGTATTCTTTACCGAAATATTTTTTAGAATCACCGGAAGCAACTACGCCCAAAAGTCTATTTTTAGGCGCAGTTGCTTCTGGGATCGTGGGTGCAGCAGCTACGGGTTCTTGAGATAACGTGCTTAGAGATTCTATCGACTTGATCATTTAAAATAGAACTATATTTTTTAATCTTATTTCTACAAGAAATATAATCGTAAGAAAATAAAGACAAGTTGATGGCTATTACTAGTTTTAATAATAGGTCTAGATATTCTATCATATTTTATATATGACTAGATAATCTATAGATCATCTATCAGTTATCTATCAGTTATCTAATAGGTACCTATCAGTTATCTAATAGGTACCTATCAGTTATCTATAAATCATCTAATAGATGATCTATAGATCAACTATAGATCAACTGCCAACAGACTGGAGGATCAGTTTTTACCACTAATTTACTAAAAGGCACGTCTCTTAAAATCTGTTTAATTCTCGATCTTTCTTCTAAAGGAATCGCATCATTTTCATCGAGGCATGAATCGAAACTATTTTTATCTTTGCAATAGAACAATACGACAAATGCAGTTTGAGCTCTAAAATCTGTCATTACGCAATTATACTTTTGAGTCATTAACCAACAGTAGTGATTGTCGTGCCTACCGCTAAACGCCAATTTCGTTAAAACGCAAGTGTTTTTTCCGAACGCCGCCTTACGATATTTTATGTCTTGTTCCGAGCTACAATCGTCTATCAAAAATAGAACGTGCGATCCTTTAAATCGAGCTCTATAAAATGCTAAAGCTTCGTTGAGAGTCACCTTTTCTACCTCTAAATCGCATGGGTATATCTCGGGATCTAACCACAACCAACGTCTCTCGCGATAAGTCTTGTTGTTACTCAACGTAGGACAAATAACTACGATCTTTTCAAAGTGATCTTTATACTCAGTTTCTAATAGATCTAAAATATATTTGGTTTTACCCGAATTAGTCCTACCGCATACTATCGCGCAGTGTGGTGTTTTTGGAAACGTTTTATGCATTGCTTATTTATAGTAAAAACTATTTTAAGAGTAACTACCGCTAAATCTTCCATCTTCTAGCACCAACTGACCATCCATCACCAAGAAAACGTAACACGTTAGAGAACCAGCTGTCTCAGCCTCTCTTTCTAAATGGAGAGAAATACCTCCACCTACGTCTCCTATTTTCCTGCCAGAACCGTGACTTTTGTTGTCGTCGGTTACCCTCGTATCTAGCCAAAGACCGTAACTAGTGCTTAAATAGGAGCCTATAGTCATATCGTGCAATTCCAAGTCTTTGGACACCCTGGCACCAAATTCTGTATTAGAGTCGCCGAAAAACTTGGTAATCTCGTCCCAGTGTTGATAACGCTTCATGCCCTGACTATACAATTGATTCGGCTTACCCTCTATCGTAACGTCTACTTTTTCGATCTTTGGATTATAAAAAATTCGAGGATCTTTTTCGCCCGATTCTTTAAATAAAAGAAGTATACCTTTGAGACTTCTAATGGCTTGATTGAGATTAATGTTCCAAGTAGTATCGGACTTGTTTAGCGTTAAAACCGTATATCTTTGAACTTTTTCGTATAGAAAATGAGTTTTACCTCGATATTTTTGTCTGATATTATCGGCCAATGTTTTATTGGTCACCGTTTCAAACTCGAGATCTAACCCAGAAATTTTATACTTTGCGTTGTTATCGGTAGATTTTACTACGCTATCGTGATCGTTAAATGTAAATTCGTAAGTTAGTCTATCTTTGAGCGTCGATGGACTAAAAGGCTGATGATCCGTAAGCATTTCAAAATCTAGAGGAATGTAATATCGGTTACCGTAAGCGTTGGCAATCGCTTTGTCTTTTCCACCATTCGCGCTAGCAACCCCATCGCTAGCGCCGATTCTGAGTTTCGTGATGTTGCTATCTTCGAGTCCTCGATACGCATCGTTCGCGCTGGCTGGTCGCCACATGTCTTTATACGCGTTATATACATCGGCATCCGTAAACGCTACGAAATCTTTACCTTCTAGTTTGATTCTTACGCCACTAATTAAATTTCGTGCGACGTTATAATATAGAGTTCTTGCATCATCTTCGCCAGTGCCTTCAGATTCTAAGTCTATATTAAAAGCTAATCGTACTGTACCCGGTACTACTACATCGTCTTGACTCAACATAGGAAATTCAACGATCAACAGACTGCCAGCCGATGCGGTACTAGGATTATGAGTAATAACCATCGATTGCCTCAATCCCTTCAACGCTCTAGGATTTTTTAAACTTCTGTGTGGATTCAGTTTGCTTCCATAAATTGCGTTCATTTTACTTAACGAAACAAAAAAATAAAAAGCTTTTTTTACTTAACGAAACAAACTTAAACTTTTATACAAACTTATAAACTAAGTAACCTAAAACAGCAGTGCCTCCTAAGATAAATACAATTTCACCATCTTTTTGACCTTCGCTAGGTGCGTAAAAGTCCGACAATACAGGTTCGCGAGGTAATCTTATATCTTCGTTGGTTACTTCGTTATATTCTCTCAACGCCTCATCTACATTTTGAAAATCTTTTTGAGCCCTGGCTTCTTTATGTAGTCGATCGTTTAGATAATCTAGATACTTGGTTCTTTGTTCTACCCACTCTTGTTTAGCTCGAGTTAATTGTTCTAAAGCGAGGTCGTGTCGTTTACGTTCTTCAGCCGACGACCCACCCATACTCGAAAATAGAAAGTTCGATCCGCTAAACGCTAAAGCGTTTACAATAGCTCCACCAATCATCATTAATGCACTCGCCATTTTTAATAAGTCGTTAAAATTTTACAAGTATAAAATAAAATGGAAACAAAACTAAGTAAAATATTTTACAGTCCTAAAGGATATTGGAAAGGTGCAGGCGCTATAAAAAAATTATCGTTAAAAGCTAACGTACCCGAGCCAGACGTTAGAAATTGGTTGAGAAAACAAGCCATGTGGCAAATATATTTGCCAGCCCCAAGTTTTATACCGAGACCTACGAGTCTCAATAAGGTTATAGGGCGACCTAATGAAATGCATCAAGCGGATCTGTTGTATCTACCTCACGATGTAGTTAAACGCAAAAGATATAAATACGCGTTGACGATCGTCGATGTGGCCACTCGATATAAAGAAGCTGAACCCTTGACGAATAAAACGAGTACTCAAGTTGTAGAGGCGATAAAAAAGATTTACAAAAGATCGCCCTTGTCTTGGCCTCTCACGATAAAAGTAGACCCCGGTACAGAATTTATGGCTGAATTTAATACTTTGATGCGTACTCGCAACGTCGTAGTACAGAAAGGCGAGGTTGGTAATCATAGAGCTCAAGGTATAGTAGAAAGATTTAATCGTACTTTAGCCGAAAGATTATTCGGTCATCAATACGCTCAAGAAATGTTAGAGCCTACCGAGCGTAGCCGCGAGTGGGTAAAAAGATTACCCGAGGTCGTAGCGTCGTTAAACGACGAAGAAACTAGATTGATATCGACTATGAAAGGTAAACCGTTAACTCCTCGAGCGGCTATGTCTCAGTTAGAAATAAAGCAATTGAGTTCCTCGGGGCTCAAGAGCCCCGAAGATCTTTTAAGCGTAAATGACGATATCGTTAGATATCTTTACGCTCCTGGAGAGCTCGAAAAAGACGTTAGAAGAAGAGCTACCGATCCTATTTGGAGCTTAGAAATGTATACGATTAGAAGGAGAACGACAAATCCCGGACAGCCCGCGTTATACTGGCTGAATAACGGTCCCAAGAGATCGTTCGTTAAGAAAGAATTAATGGTCGTTCCATCAGATACTGAGTTACCGCCTTCTTCAGCGACGTAGAATATCGTAAGCTAGATACCCAACTCCAGCAGCGGCCATTAAACCAACGACTAAAGCCGTTTTTTCTTGTTCGTGCGAGTCTGGCGGTGGCGTAGCTGCTCGCGTAGCTACGCTCGTAGGGTGTATGATCTCAGGTAGCGGAGGTGTAGGGGTTGGTGACTCTAAATCGTCTAAATCGTCTAAATCGTCTAAATTCTGCTGGGTTACTACCTTACTCTCTTTTACGGGAGAGGGCGGGGTTGGTGGCGACGTCGCCAGGTCGTCTAAATCGTCTAAATCGTCTAAGTTCTGCTGGGTTACTGCACTACTCTCTTTTATGGGGGTTGGTGGCGTTACGACGTCTGAGTTCAAGTTGATGTTTAATCCTATCGATGCGTCGGGTGTAGCTATCTGTATATTATTATTATAACCTCGGTGAATACCGACTAAAAGCTCCATATTTGATGGAATTAAGTACAATCCAGGGCCAATCACAAAGTTTAACGAGCTTCTAGCGTACTGTAAAGAATCTTGAAATCTGGTTATAGAAGATTCCAAGTCCGTATGGCTGTTGATTATGTCTTCTACTATATTTTCAAATTGTCTTTGCGAATCTAATCCGGTACCCGCAGTTAGTATACTCGTTTTTGTTTGGGCTTGCGCACCGAGTATGGCGTACACATACGTTCTAATGCTTTCGTTTATTTTTTCTATACCGACGTCGGTAAACGAGCTCTTCTGAAGTATAAACTTTCTAAAACCGAGTCGTACAACGTCCGCGGATTGTCTGATATACGCGAGCGTTATTTTACTAAAATGTTTCGCATCGCCAGACTCTACAAATCCCATGTAGGTGGCGCCGGGGTTCATAGCTTCATAATCGTATTCCCACAATTTATTAGCCGTTACATAGTCACCCGTACTAGGGTCATATTCAGCCGAAACCTTGTAAAGCTTAATAGGGGTATAATTTTTACCGGGTACGGGTAAAGGTATATCTGGCGAGTACTTGTTTATTTTAAACAGGTAAGAATAAGCGGTACCTAATCCTCCAGAAGTTAAGTCTACGGTCTGTTTAAAACTCAAGTTTGGATCGACATTAAAATGTCGACAAATATCGTCATAAGCGCCTTTATCGATGCCATTGTTTAGATCGTCGAATGTATCGTCTTCTGGAACTGGGCATTTTAGAAAGTAAAGTATCTTTCTGATCGTGAAATATACGTGAAACTTGAATAAAGCCGATATTACGGGGTTTTTATGTAGCAACGATTCTAGTCCTACGCCGCAACCCGACGTCGCGCACCAAAATGCGAAGTTGAGTTGATTTTGATAAAACGTCATGGGGTCCGATGCGTAACGTTTGACCACTTCGTCGTGTTTTACGTCGGACATTTTATAAGCGCTAAATATATCCGTTAAATTAGAGATAAAACTCGCGTTCGTGTTGGCGTTTACGATGATGTTAGGTTGACTCAAATGCATGTTCAATGGGGTGCTCTCCAGGGTTAAATTCATTTTATTTTATAATAAACCAAATATTTTTTTTGTTCTTTTAAAATGGAATCGCACGTTTTTGAAATGTTTGGTAACGAACGAACGTTTAGACTGTCAAAACCTATAGATAACTCCAAGGGAGATTACAGTATGAGTTTAACCAGCGCGATAGTAACCGCGGGCTTCTACAACATGGCTAGCAATAGCGAAATTCTCTATTTTATACATCAAATCGATCCAAACACTGGTAAAGAAACGGGTAGAACGGATGGTAAAATTGATATTCCTGCTGGATATTACGATATAGATTGGATCGAAGGCCGACTAAGTAAATTAGTTTGGTTAGAAGTCTCCGTAGATAAACTTAATAAAAAAATATCTTTAAATGTAACGGAAGAAAATAACGTTCTACGCTTTGATAAAAACATTAAACAATTGTTGGGGATAACGGTTAAAAACTTAGTTTTTGGCGTAGATTATGTAGGGCATTATAATACAATGCCCGTCGATGCAATGTTTTTACATTGCGATCAGTTATCTACGTCTAATAATTTCTATAACGGAAAGAGCACGCACTTGCTAGACGTTATACCGATAACGAAAAGAGACGATACGCTCGTAGAGCGTGCAAGATTAACCGCTCGTAGACTCGTGGGTGATAAGATAAACCAACTTAGCTTTAGTATCAGAGACCGAGACGGCGATTTAATAAATAATCGAGGAAAAAAGATTAGTTTTAACTTGACGATAGGCTATTTTTGAAGATTTTTTAAAGAAGATTTGGGTTTATTAAAAATGGAATCGCACGTTTTTAAAATGGATGGTAACGAACAAACGTTTAGTCTGTCAAAACCTATAGATAACTCTGAGGGAAATTACTGCATGAGTTTAAACAACGCGATATTTACCGTCGGTTTTTATAATATAACTCGACGTATGACTATAAGTTGGTCATTAATTAAAAACCGTGGTACAACTCGCGGTGAAATGGTAATTCCATCTGGAAATTATGGTATCGATGAGTTAGTAGTCGAACTTAATAAATTAATCATCATCAGAGTTTACGCAGACAAGATTAATAAAAAAATTGTTTTTAATGCCGGTAGTATTAGTACGGATACTACTGAGATTATCATTAGATTTGATATACATACTCAAAAAGTGTTGGGTGTATCCCCTGTTTGGTTACCCATAACTGATGGTGAACTTGTAGGGAATTATAGTATAAATTACGTGAATACAATTTTTTTACATTGCGATCAGTTATCTACGTCTAACAATTTCTATAACGGAGGGGGAACGCACTTGTTAGACGTTATACCGATAACGAAAAGCTCCGATTCGGATGTAATAGAGACTGTCCAGAATAAAAGAAAAACTGTCATATCGCTAATTAGGAGTAAAATACCCGAACTGAGTTTTTCTTTCAGAGACCGCGATGGCGAGTTAATCGAGAATAACCGCAAGATATTTATTTTTCGAGTAGATATTTATCGATCGTCTTGTTCTGGATAGACTAAAGGTTAGAACGATGACCGTAAGCCAGAGTGTCTATACCATTAGGTAAAATATATCTCTTCGTATCTAAAGGATTTAACGATTGCTTGACTTGAGCCTCTGTGTATATCATGTGACGCTCAGTTCCAAAACGAATCATCTTGTTTGAATAGCATTCGTTCGATAAAACGCATCGCTTGTACTTTTCGTAAGATAGATCGTTGTTTATAACCACTCGGTTTACGCCTTTGGCCTTCTTTAGTACGACGTCTCCGTATAAAATCGAGTACATCTTCGATCTGATGCAAGTAGCTTCGCTTATGACTTTTCCTCCGCATTCGTCTTTAAATTTACCGATGACTTTCTTGTTTGTATCGTCGTATAAAAAGTGGTCTTTCTCGTAGTTGCTAAAATCGTACAAGTCGGACTGTTTTTCTAGATCCCGATAAACGTCTTTCGTATAGATAATCAAAAGCAGCGAGTCCGTGTCTGTATACATCAATCTTACTTTATCACAATACGTCTTTTTTAATTGGTTGTAATAAAAGTCATACATTAGAGTCTTTGATAGGTCTAAGATACTAACGCCGCAATAGATGGGCTTATTTAAATACGTTTTCTTTTTGTACGATTCCACGAATGAGAGACCGCATTCTTTAAACGCCGTAGTAGACTTGTAACAAGGTTTAGAAATCATCTCTTTGTATTCTTTTACTTGATCGTTTCTCAGTAGCGCACCATCTATTCTATTTCTGACATTTTCCATCGTTTTTCCGAATACGGAATTATTCATTAATTTGAAAAAGTCTTTTTCGAAATCCGACTTTGCTTTCGTTCTGAGTTGCGTGTTTTTATCGATGTACGATTTCATCCAAGGTTTTTGTTTAAATTGTAACGCCCGATGTACTTTATTTAGTTTTAGGCCCAATGTCAAACACTGTTTCAAATTGACGTAGTGCAATACATATTTTTCTTTGCGATATAGCGTACCGGTTAATTTTTTTACCTTAACTCCATTTCCTATCTCACTCGCCAACTCTCGTTGATACTTCGATAACCATTCTTCAGGTATGGTTATATTATCTGCGGCTAAAGGATAATCGTTGTGTAGATCGTGTAGTTCGGCTGGATATTCCAGGTCAACTTCTAACATATATCCCGTTTTAGCCTTATCTTTTAACGCCATGATGCGATCGTGGGTAAATTGACTCGTACTGACCCATTTAAATCCTCCGTAAGGTATAGCTCGACTCATGGCCCATCCGTAGAGGTTGTTAGCGTCTAGATAGAGAATATACGAATCGGGTTTATCTCGATCGTGAGATTCTAGGTACTTATTGTTGGCCTTGGCATAGCGACATGAGCCGACGCTCGATATTCCTCCCCTTTTTGCTTTTTCAAAAAATAGATGTTTATCTATATCGGTTAATAATTCTAATTCTATTTTAGTGTACCTCAGCAACGCGTCCCAACTTAATCCCGGTGCTGTGAAGTAGTTGGCTGGATCTAACTTGTAATTCGTTCTACACATTTCTCTAAAATTCTCGAATACGCCGGCTAGTAATAGAGTATCCGCGGTTACGTATAAGTCGTGATACTCGCCCATGTTTTTTATGTTAAAGGTCCGCCATACTCGTTGCGCGCGTGAGTATTCTTCGTCCGTTATATGTTTATCCTTTAGAGCGCTAAAAAAATGGTGTTTAGCTGGAAGTTCAGTTTCGCTAAATCGTTCAAAGCTGTCCATATACTCGTACGGATATACACCCTTTTGTAATAAGAGATCCGCGTTTTCTTCGCCATAACGTTTCAGGAGTAGCCTAAAAGCGTCTCTCGGGCAAGACGTTACCAATTTGTCGAGACCGCTAGACATAAAATGAAACGAGTCGATAAATCTATATTGACCGATCGAAAATGAAATGTATTTTTCTGAATTTTTGGGTATACACCAGATATCTCGTTGGTACTTTGAAATACCCTGCATGATCAAGTGCGCGTCATAGTTTTCTAAGTTGTGAAAGATGACCGGTATTTTCGTTTCGTTGGGTTTTACTCGTAATTTAAGATTACAGTAAGCGTGCGCGGCTCCTCTGTACTTGCCGGTAGTGTGACAATGATCTCTTACTTTTCGAAATTTGTTAATTTTCTTTTGGCAGAACGTACATGTTTTCTCGACGTATCCCTTTTCGTTTTCGTACGTGTATTCTTCAAGTTCTTCTTTGCTTTTGGGTTCTACAGGCTCGCAGCACAGGCAATTACACGAGTAATTTGGATAAATCGCTCTCTCGCAAATCCAGCACTCGTTAGAGTTTAGGTGAATTTTTTCTTCTTTTAGCGTATATATTATCGGTTTAATGCGAGCTAGTAAGTCATTAATCTTAGGTTCGAGTTCTTGCAACGAGGTTATAAAATTGTCTATAGCGCGTTCACCTCTATAAGTCTTTCGCTTGATCCGCTTACCATCGCATCTCACTACAACGTACGAATAACCGCAGGCTCTGTGCGTTGCGATTTTACCCTCTGTCTCTCTTTCTGGTGCTTCTGTAGCTACACTCGCAGAGGGTACCAAGATAGATTCAAAATCCGCGTATATGACATAGGGTGCATCTTGTAAATTATTAAAGTTTTTAAACTTGAGAATGCTTTTGTCCAAGTATTTATTCGCATTTTCATGCGGCATTTTAACGGTAGATAAAGCAGAGTCTATTCCTTCACAATCTTTTACGTGTATGCCCAGCTTCTCTTTCGAACAAAAATGCGTTAAACATCTCAAGCAAAACAGTTTGCGATGCTGACTATTGGTAACGCCAGATAAGAATCTAGGTAAGTCACTTATCCAACAATAATGACCGTCATATAATAGCAAACTGATAGTTTCTACATCGTATGGTCTTTTAGATAAATATAGCGGATATATCAAGCCCCTTTTATCTTGCGGATAGGTTTTATTTTTGCAGTCTGCGTCGTATCCTAACACGTTTATACTTATATCGTTTTGTCTTTCTATTCTCGCTATCTGATTTATGGGTGTGGGGAAGTCTATGTTGGTGAAGTTTAATCCATCATCAGTTTTATAATTAGAAGCTCTGTTTTTTTGCCAAGTATACAGCGGGTTGGTTTCTATTTGGTTTTTAACTTTATCGGTATATATACCTAGGGCGGCTCTTAAACACCATCTTATACACTCTTGATCTTCGTTTTTGATGTTGACGGTTGCGTGTTTGTTAGTTATATACTCGGGTAGTTTTACGTAAGAAGCGCCTACCAGAGGGTTCACTCTGTTTATGTTTATGTAAAACGCGACTATTTTATCTATAGTCCAACCACTTCCTTCATTCGTATATTTATCTATCTGAGATAATATCGTTTCGTATTGTTTCCTGATAGCTACAGCTATCTCGCTCTTGTTTAAGACTCGAGTTTGATAACTAAAATGAGTAGCGGTTGATTTTGTAGTCTCAACGCCCGATTTTTTTACATACTTTATTTTCATGGCGATCTGTAGTTTCATCGTTTTTATTTGTATTAATTCAGCGACGATTTTGTTTTTTATCATCGACGTATGGGTGTTGTAAAATTGCTCCGGATCGTCGGTAAACAGACTCGGAATCAGTTCCAAATTTCGATAACTGTTTTCAAATCTTCTAGTCTCTCGAAAGTCTGCTTCTCGAAAAGTATTTTTCTCCTTAAATCTTAGTATAGCTTCGACGTAATCCTTTTTTATCGCTCGACCATTTCTGCCCGTTGATACGACTCGTAAATTTTTATCGCGCGCGAGTCTCGCTAACGAAGCTTTAGATCGTATTCTCAAATTTTTAAATTTTTCTTCTTCTCTTTTTATAGCTCGAATATAATCTCGCCTGATATACGTATTACGGCGTCCTGTTGGTGTTCCTAAAGTTAAGTCATAGTTATCGGTATATCTTTTTAAAGATTTTTTGTTCCATTTATTGTATCCTCTAATCGTGGGTTGTGTCTCCATCTTTTATAATGGCAATATAATATTTTTTTTTAAATAAAAATTTATTTAATTTTTTTTGGCTTACGACAAATAATTTTTTTTTGCCTTTTTCGCCGGGCGCCCGGGTGTTTTAGTACGATTGTGGGATATGGAAAACAGTGTTTATTTTATTGATTTTGTGCTAATTTTGGTGTATAGGTACCCAGCAAAATTTAGAATTATTTTTGGGCGATTTTTAGACTATTTGGTTTTTAAAAAATTTGATGTATGTACCCACAGCAAAATTGGAGAAGAAGGTGAAAAAATAGGATTTGTCGCAGAATCGGCATCTCCCTTACTACTACTTGTATGGTCTATTGGTCTGAAAAGTGGGATAATTTCTTTGTTATCTATTGAAGATTTATCTTCTATGGACCCAGGAAAACCATAAGGGTGTAGCCCTTTACTTTTAGCTTTAAGCCTTGTATGTGGCGACTTCCATAAAATAGAAAAAGACTCTCTGGGCTTAGACGGTGCGTCAATGGCGTTTAAAAAGTAAATTGCGTTTCTTGTAGTTATAACTTCTATGAAAGCTAAACTTGTACCTCATTTCGATAGATTTCAATTTAAGTAATTTTACTTACAATTATTTTCAAATTTCCCTATCAATAGGCCTATCATAAAATGGGTCAAAATCGTGATTCTCAAGCGGGGAGTAGGCCTACATCGTTAAAAGCACGGCATGCCGCGCCAGCAGGTGTATTTGAATATGCCCACTCTCACAAATAATCGCAAAGTTGAACTTTGCCCATCTTTGACGACCCTCGCAAAATTCTATCTTCAGAGAATTGTATTTATTTGGGGGATAGCAATAAACCTCCTTGATTCACCAGGAGATAGTTTGCATCCATGTCTTTACTTCAACAGTTGTCATCGTTACAAACATCGACCTGAGCTTAGCGCCGGGCGTCATCACAGCCGACGCCCTCAACCACGTGACCCTTGACCTGCACGCGGAAATGGCCCCAGAGAGCAACCCAGTCACCCAGACGTCCCTCTGGGTAGTAGAGCTATACCACAAGGGAAAGGGCAGGTCACCTAAGCAGGGGTTTGTCCACCAAGCCCTCAGCCCCGCCCAGTCTGGAGCCTCGCTGGAGGTGGGCCAGCACCTGGACATCCGGGCTATCGAGTACGAGCTGGACCTGCGCGGCAAGACATGCGCAGACGCCGCCAAGATCTGCGCCCACCTTAGGCACCAGCGGATCGGAAAGAGGAGGGCAAAGGTCATCGGCAAGCCAACGGCAAAAGTCCTGCGCCGCTGTGCTAAAGTGAAGTGCCAGGCCGCTGGCCCATCCCATTGAGCTTCTGTTTACACCAAGGGACTTTGTAAAATTATTGTTACTTTCAGTAACATTTTACCCACGCACCCAAGTGTGTAACCGCCAGAAATCGGGGACCTTCTATTGTCCTATTGTCCTTGGTTTTGTACACGATTTTCAAACGGGGACCCTATTGTCCTCTATTGTTAAAGGTCTCCTATTGAATGCAAAAACAAACTTTAACAATACACCGTAGTCTTACAATCAATTTCCAAAATTCATCTCTGTAAACCAAATCCAAAATTAATGATTAAACATGCATGAAGAATTAAGGACTTTTAAAGCATGACTTTATTGATATACTAGGCCTACAGATCGTTTTTGTTTGTTTGCGAATTCTCCGGTGGGCAAACTGGCCGGCACAAGAAAACACGGCGGAACGACCAAACCGCGCGTGCGTCTTTCTAAGCGTTAATTGTCCACGTCAGATTTTTGCGTCAGGATTTGCCAAACGCGCGCGGAGTCGGGCCAACCGTGTTTTGTTTTAAAAGAAAGGTCTGTAGAAAAATGTAATACCTGATTGAAAGAAGGGCCCCAAGTCCACCATTTTTGGCCAAACTGAGTTAAGGCTAGGCCGGTTCATACTAGCGGTCTTCAGTGCGCAAATGAACACGCAGTGCGTAAACAAAGTTCGTACGTGTACGTGCACTTTTTAAAAGATTTTGAAAGTGCGTACACACTAATTGTACGCGTAGTCGGATATTTAACATTACATGTATGCGTATGTATGCGCACACGCATAAAATCGAGTTCATACTTTGGCCAAGTATGAACGCCCCATCCAACAATCAATGTGTGGATGCGCACACGCAGTCGCAGCGACTATGAATCGGCCTTTAGACACAGGAAGTTACTGCTATTGCTATCATGTGTGTGACTTATTACAATTTTCTCAAAATCTCTTTAAGTGGACTTGGGCCTTTCTATCAATACGGTATTCAATGGTAAGAAACAAAACAGTTCCAGGCATAAATTCCAAGTTTCGACCGTAACTGTACGTCTAAACTATCAAGGTATATCACCATCACATACCTTATTACTGGGCGTCTCCCGTCAGTGGTAGAAAAAGTTAACACCACAAAAAAATTCCCATTCGGATTTTCTCTGTATTTATTTATGTTTTTTGTTGGGGAGGGGGGGGGGGGGGGTAACTAGTGGCACAGTATAAACTCTCCTGATGAAGAAATTCTATGTTGAATTTTAGCCGTCATTCTTTCGACTTTATTATTTCAAAAGCGTCATAAGAGGCCAGCATGTTTTGAATAATTATATTTGCGCTTTTACAATAGACTTGGTTTAAATGAAACAGATATTGAATATTACGACGTTTTGGGGCGTTACTTTGTTTTGTTAAAGGAAAGAACCTTCAACAAACCTATTTCTTTGGCTAGTAAATAAAAATAATAAGATAGAATAATGCATGAAAAACACGTCTTTTGTAAGTTTCCGTAAGTGTAAATAGAATATTTTTTTCGAGTTAAATCTTGTGTGAAAATTTAGCAATGTATACTCGAACGCTTTAAAAATGTTTCATTGTTATCCCCAATATAAACGGAATAAATGCAATCGAGTCAATACTCATGGAATTATTCAGTGAAAATCTGGTATTTTTTACTCTCATAAATTGTGTTTTCTTTCTTTAGTTTTTCTATAAAATTCTATATACAGTATCTTCTTTATCTGTTCGATTGCTTGTTGACGTAAGTTTGACCAGCTACAAATAGAGTTTAGTGACAATCCTCAAACTACTGACCAGTTAAACAATGTAAATGCCTGTTATACTAACTGAAGCATTTTGCTTCATGTTCATTGGGCACAGATTTCACTAAACGCAACTAGGTTTGTGTCAATTTACGCATGGGTTTACAAGGAAGACTGTTTACCGAAATTATTTGTTTACCATTTTGTTCGTTTTAATCTGTGTATTCTGTGCAAACTGTGTATTCTGCGGATTACAGTATTAACGTATCATAATTTATTGTGGATTGTTTGATGTATCATAATTTCTGTTAACCAGTCTATTTCATTCCCGCTTGAGATTGAGCAAGTTCAGTCAAGGATTGTTGCCAGTTACTGGGCTAACTTGTCCCGAACGCAAGCTAGTCGACCACGTCTATAGTTGACTATCTGCTACCAACCTACAGGGCGTAGTCGCACCGCTGGTTAACAATAGCAACTTTTCTCGTACTCAACTGTGACAAGAGAAGAGAGGACCAGTTCAACTATCTTTACGCACTTGGTTGTAGTTGCGCAGATGTAAAGAGCGTCACGAATTAGCAACTGGTAGAATCGATTTTCCGTGACTGATCTTGCTCATGAGTTATTTGAGCAGGAATTATACAGGTTCGTCTAGGCGAGCAGAGCGGTGAGAATGAGCACGTTGATACCGATCACCGCCGCGAGAGGACGGGTTACCAACTCGCCCCCATCGGTAACATCCGGAGCCGCCGTGGTCTGGCCCGACTCGTGACCCTCCCACTTGTCGAGCGCCGGGTCCCAGTTGTTGGGACTGGGTAGGGCCAGGTGCTGCATCCCCATGGGCTCGTTACACGAGTCCTGGGATCGACCCTCGCCTGAGAAACAACAATAGAAGCACTCCTCACCGGCCGGGATGTTGTCGTGGCCAAACACGGAGAAGCGATTGCATTTGGCCCCGACGATGGGGTCAAATATGCCTTCGTAAAACTTGTCGTAGCACTCATCCTGTTGGCACAAGAAAAAACAACAGATCGGTATATTGGTGGAGACTGGTCGATGTTTATAAACTTGCTATTCATCAAATAATGTATCAATCAACACAATAAGGTCAACAAATGGAGTTGCTAAAATTGTCACAAAATTGTCATAAAACTACATTCCGCTTTGATGGTTAGTCGTTCGAAGATGGTTATCTGGTATCTTGGTTGTGTGCTGTCTGCTGTCGTTGTCGTTGTCTATATCTTAAAATTGACTTACATAGTCCATGCACCCTTTCTGAGTTGTGTAGCCGTCACCGACTGCATTCATCTTGACGATTGAGAAACAGTTGGACCGCTCGGTGGTACACTTAGTCAGAGTACCGTTTTCACCAAGCTGAAAGAAAAATGCAAAAGTAATTATTTCAAAGCAGTGCAGTGTGTCGCTTTGATTGTGGACAAGAACCAGTTAGGCTTCTAATAATTGACCTATCGTCGTTTGTGATTTAGCCACGCCCCTTAGACAACTTTACACACGTGCATACGTGGATGCGATGCGCAGTAGCGTATTACGGTGAATCATTGCATACACGCTCTGATCGACCGGATACAGGAGTTGTCTCAGATTTCTGAGACAACTTTGCCCATGTGTGCATGCAGACTTTCGTGCGACCACTTATTGCAAAAAGTGGGAAAATAGCTTTTCCCAATTTCCAGCCGCTCGTTATAACGCGTATCATCTGAATAATGCAGACTCCCCGGACCCCACTCATATTTTCACTGTCCGGGGCGGCGAGAATCGGAAAAACGTAAGAAATATAAACAGAACAAACTACGCTAAACGGGCTTGGTCAATGTGCTGCAAACAAAATAAGTATACAGGAATTCGCCGACGCCATTTTTGCAGTGATGCCGCGCTCGCGTGCAGGATGCGCGCGTTCTTTAATTTCAGTCGCGCGCGCATTTTGGCAAGTTGTAAACACCCTGTTGGTCGAAGCTGCATCGAGCGCGTGCGTAAAATACGCACGTGAGCGTGATGCCACCGCAGTAAATGCTTCTAATTTTGGTCGCCGGATTCGTCTATAGCGTGATGGGCCGGTTGAGCGTTTGCGTTAAATTTAAATAGTCGCGTACTGCGTTTCAACGAACAGGGCGCACATAAATGCGCGTCTTTGGAATGTTTTTTGTCTGTCCAAGATTTGTAATATCATGTGATGTTCAACGGATAATGGTCATGCACGGCGATAGGTCAATTGCAAAGTTCCCCACTAATTTCCAATCTGGAATTCAGCTAGGACGAGCTTTGTGTATTATATCAAACACTTCAAAATTTTCTTTTAGTAGTATATCGTCTCAACGTTCATTATATCAATGACACAGTTTCTTTGATGCGATTATTCAGTCAAACTACCAGTGGGTTATCCATTTTAAAGGCCTACTGTAAAGTGTTTCTTGTATCACCAAACAGAAATAGCGCCCTCTTGCATACGCTGAAAAAAATATTTTCTAAGAATTGAAAAGCCAACACCTTCTTTTCACCTCCAATGAAAAGAAGCATTGAAATAATATCTTTTTCCATTTTTGTAATATCCATGAAAACATGTTGAAATGGATATCTATTGCAGGTTTCCAATTAATTGGAAACGAGAACCAAAACCACTTACATTTACGCCATTACACTCGTCATTATCTTGCACGTTATCGCAGGTGTAGCACCTGACATCTGTGTTTCCAACGCCGATGATATTGTCATCCACTGGTACGCCGCCACCACCCGGGGCTAAAGTGAAACATAAAATGTAATCGAAGAAAGCGAATAGTCATTTATAGCACATATAACGGACTGTTATTACAATCAAATGTATAGATGTGTCAGCAGACCCGGAATAATAGAGGCTCTTAACGTCTGGTGTTCAAACCGCCAAAATTATTCTATAGAGTACCGAAGTGATGACGTCAATCAATGCAATGTTTGGAACCAGAATACATTTTGGCACCCGCCACTAATTTGGTGAGCACTATTTATTATTTTTTCGGTTCATCTTACATTCTAAACTGCATGTGTTTGGAACCATTGCCGCGGCAACTGACGTCAGACTTCGGTACTCTATTGAAGTCTACATCGAGTTAAGTTAAGTTATGTTGAGTCTCGTGTCAATCTGCAAGTTTAATTTAGTTGAGAGTTTTGCTGGCCAAGTCTCGTGTAGAGTCTTAAAGGCAGTGTACACGATTGGTAATCCTCCAAATTTGTCTTACTGAATTATTACGAAATACCTTACTAGACTGTAAGTAAAATAGTAGTCTCAAGCATCCTGTGAAATCATGCAACCTGGTGTGCTGTCGTTTTCAAGAAAAGTGGAAATGTATATCGTTTTCCAACAATTGTCGGCCGACAATCGTTGGAAATAGTCTAGTTCCCTGACCTGATAATTCCCTGATGCTCCGTTTTGTCTAAAGTATGGTCAGGGAACCAGACTAATAGCACAGATTACGCAGACTACAGTTTTCCCAGTATATATGCACACACAACTTTAAACGGGCCAGTGTTTCAGTATTTGCTAGCACCCTATAAACTACTAGTAGCCCCCAAATCCATTTAATTCTGGAAATTACAGCAAAAGCAAATGGTGTACGCTCCACCACTCAGTCACAGTGTGGTCCCAAAAGTAAGTTCCAGATATACAGACACAGTTTTCAGTTCCTTAAAGGTACCTTCAAACCCTACTCTCGTCTTGCAGCATCATAAACGACGAGGGACCCTGTGCTTTTATCTCCCGCCATGGGAAAGTTTCCAAGTGTTTTTGTTTTCCAAATGACAGGAAGCTACCTTTCAAAACCCCAAATGGCTTGCTCTCTGCACGCAGTACAAGAGGCGGAGAACGGGTAACTTGTGTTGGCATAAATCAGACTCCGGCTCAATTTGACATGAAGCATGAGTTGGCTTTAAAAGATACGTACCATCTGTCTGTCCGGTTGCTGTGCATAAATGAAAACAGGAGATTGAAGATAACATTAGTTAGGCATAAAGATATTATATTGAACATTAAAGGTATAATATATTTAATTTTACGGTAATGCGGGAGGAAATAAGGTTGTAGTGATTCATATTTTTAGTTTCGTTATTCTAAAATTTGTTTCGATAGGCGCTTAGGCTAATGGAAGAATAAAAACACGGTATATTTCACTGTTAAATAAACGAAGAAAATTTAAAGTAGAATAACATATTTCAAAAATCGGGGGTGGAGAACGGGTAATTTGTGTTGGCATAAATGGGAGTTCGGCTCAATTTGACATGAATCATGAATGTATTTTAAAAGATACGTACCACCTGTCTGTCCCGATCCTGCGGAATAAAGAAGATTAAAGATAACATCAGTTAGGCATAAAGATATTCCATTGAACATTAAAGGTTATAATATATTGCATTTCAAGGTAATGCAGGAGGAAATAAGGTTTTGATGCTTCATGTTTTCATTTTCGTTATTCTTATATTCTTTCGTGGGGTATGCGCCTAATGGAAGAATAAAAACACGGTTAATTTAACTCTGAAATAAACGAAGAATAGTTAAAATATAATAATATATTTCCAAAATGGGGGCGGAGAACGGGTAAAGCCCGGTTCGTACGTCACAATGAAACTTCAATTATTGACGTCATGAAATTCGCTTCGCATTCGCATGAAGTATGAACCGGGCTTAACTTGTGTTGGTATAAATCGGAGTCCGGCTTAATTTGACATGAATCATGGATTGATTTTAACAGATACGTACCAGTTGTCTGTCCCGATACTGTGGATAAAAGAAAAACAGTTTGAAGATAACAAAGTAGTTAGGCATGAAGATATTCCATTGAACATTAAAGGTTATGATATATTTAATTTCACGGTTGAGGAGGAAATAAGGTTATGAGGATTCATATTTTTATTTGTCGCTATTCTCATTTCTTTTCGAGCGGTATAGGCGATTGATGGAAGAATACAAATACGGTTTATTTTAACTCCTAAATAAACGAAGAAAAGTTAAACTAGAATAAAATATTTCAAAATTAGGGGGCGGAGAACAGGTTACTTGTGTTAGCATAAAACGAAGTCCGGCTGAATTTCACGTAGACAAAATATTTTTTTTTTTAAAATAATACACCTTTATCCCACCCCATCTCTCTACCTCCATCCACCCTAAAATTCCTGTTTTAAGACAACCCCCATTCAACGGAGAAGGATACCATATTCCCTCTTTAACATTCCTTCTGTGTAATATCAGTTCAGAATCTTTCTATACTTGAAGACACACTTACCGATTGGGGTCAGCACGGCAAACGTGGAAACTGTTGGTAAAAACAAGAACGGAAAATAGGAAAGTGATAACATTTGCGAGGTACAGAAAGGTAGGTATGATCTATTATTTTCAGTCATAGACCAACACAAACGTTTAGCGAAAACTGCCCCACAATGCAGTGCAACATACCCTTCACTACACACTATATCGGGTAAAAAGTATCCACTAAACAAATTCTTAAAAAAAATACTCTGAAATCGGGCTTCGGAGAAGTTGGATTCCACACTTTTTATCAAGCCTGCATTTTCCGCCGGTCCCTATACCCTTCGGCCGGCCTACGTTAGTATCGTGGCCCTGAAGAGACATCACGCATCGCAGATTTCTGCGCAGATTTCTGCGATGTCGCACATTTTATGGTACATTTCTTTGCATACGTGTACCGGGTTATTTTTTGACAAAGATATATGGGGTCTCAGACATGTTGGAGTTCCAGCCTTCATCCCATTAATATATTATGCATAGGCATGAGAATAGTCGGGTCCTTTTATATAAATATTATAAGTCGTCAAACAATCCACAAGAGAAACTGACTAGGTAAATCTGAACACATTTTCAACGTGAACAAAGAAAACTGGCAGGAGCGGGATTCGAACCTGCGACTTCTGAAATACCGTACCAGCGCTCTACCAACTGAGCTATCTTGCCCTATGTTGGCGGTCTCCCAAATTGTCAGTATCTTTTTTTCGGCTGGGCGCTAGTCAGAAGTCATAAACCAAGAATGCCGTAGGCCTATAGCCAGGGATCACACCCGATTTTTACGATACAACCTGGGAAGCGACATTTTGGGGATCACTCAATGAGGATACGACATTTTAACTTACAATTCGTCAAACAATCCACAAGCCTGACAAGGGAAACTGACTAGGTAAATTTGAATACATTTTCAACGTGAACAAAGAAAACTGGCAGGAGCGGGATTCGAACCTGCGACTTCTGAAATACCGTACCGGCGCTCTACCAACTGAGCTATCTTGCCCTATGTTGGCGGTCTCCCAAATTGTCAGTATCTTTGTTCGAGTGGGCGCTAGTCAGAAGTCATAAACCCAGAATGCCGTGTAGCCAGGGATCACACCCGATTTGTACGATACAACCTGGGAAGCGACATTGTGGGGATCACTCAATGAGGATACGACTTTTTAACAACACACTTCTACCTTTTTGCCAAGATAAAATCAGGATAGGCCTAAAAACAGGATGAAAACCCACGATTTTTTTCCCAATCTTACCAGAGAGGACAACACAAAGCAACATCTTCTGTTGAAGCGACTCCATTTTGGCAGCTCTCTCCTTCTTCCAAAGTGAGAATGTTGCCCCAACTTCCTTCGGCTTCCGTTCCTTGCTGGGGTGGATTTGCAAATTTATATTTTTTTGCAGGTTAATATGATGTGATTCGAACTTGCGCTCGTCAGAACGGAGAGACACGGTACGCTGCGCGTCACGAGACCACACTGTTTGAAATACGCACTTGTGTGCTGAAGAGTTTGGGGGAGCGCGCGTATCATGTGCGTAGGACTGACGCGCAGGGCGCACGCGTAAGACATAGTCCCATGTAGACTTGTTCCCAATATCGTTTTAATCAATTTTTGATGGCTGGAACAGAGGCGAAATCGAAGCTGATGTGCCGTGCATACATGTCACTACCATTGCAGTGTTACAAGCGCACTGATTAACGGGACGTTCTATTGTCATCACTAGTGTTTACAAAACCTAACTTTCATGGACTATGATTACGCAAAGCCTCAAAATGCCTCTTAATTAGGGAATTTCGAATATCTGTTTTAAGCATACGACAAATGCAACAGTCGTCGTGTGCCCGGCAGAAGGGCGTAAGCGCGCTTTGACGCGTAATTACACTTTCCGAGAGAAATCGACTTTAAAGTTTTTGTGTTAGCATTTCTAAATTAAGAATCGCATAATGTTAATTTTTGTCAGATGCAAATGTATTAATATTTCCAATAATGCTGTGCATTTTTAAACAAAATTATTACTTAATTTTACAGTTATTTGCATATTTATGCTAACGCCCTTTTGCCGGGAAGTCCTTCTGCCTTAAACGTGCGCGTAAGCAGCATGTGAAACGCTTACGCCCTTTTGCCGGGAACAAACTTTGCTCCAAGCGCGCTTACGCCCCGTTGAAGTGGAGAGGTGAACAAACTTTTATCATGTTTTGTAACGCCCTTTTGCCGGGAACAAAAAATGCAAAAACCCCTTACGCCCTTTTCATTATGTTAATTACGTCAGAATTACGTAACCCCTTGAGACGAAATGTGTATCAAAATAAAGATATTTCAATACTCTATCGATTACCCCCAAAACCCCAATTTGACCTTTTGACCCATTTTTCGTCCTCAACGCCCTTCTGCCGGGCATACGTTACTATCCCCATTAATTGTCGTTTCAAATGTTCCTTCTATATTAATGTGCATCAAAAGAGTGATTAGAGAGCTTTGATAAGGCCAACAAAATGTGTTGCCCTCGGACAGGTAAAATTGGAAAAGAGGGTCGGTCAGTCGGTCGCAATTTATAGAGTCGGGGAATTATCAGGTCGGGGAACTAGACTTTTCAACGATTGTCCGCCGACAATCGTTGGAAAACGATATAAATTTCCACTTTTTCTTGAAAACGACCTCACACCAGGTGCCATGATTTCACAGGATGCTTGAGATTCATATTTACTTACAGTCTAGTACGGTATTTCGTAATAATTGAGTATCTTTTTTTTTATGTTTTCAAATGTATACCAGCTTTAATTATTGAAGGTATGATATAGCTTTGGTAATAATACAAATCCAAATTGATTAGTTTCGAACGTATATTACTCTTTTTTTATGAGAATGTACCAGTACCAATCCAGAAAAATGTGTCTAATGCTACCATCTTCAGGAAATTTTTTTCAGAACACGCATGGTAGGCATCCCCTATATACTGGTGGCTACAACTGTTGAGTTGGGCAAACCTTATATACCACCTGAGAGGATCCTGAGACGGATCCTATATAGCGTAGCCAATCAGGAAACGGGCACTGTTGCCGCCAATTGTGACCAATAGTATTTACAGAAAAGTGTCCAATTGGGGGACAGGATACTTACAACCAAACAGGAAGTAGTTTTCATGTGCTTGCATCACGCTGGGAGCGCGAGTATTTATTTGTGGTCAGTTTATGTCACAGCTTTGGATTTACAACATGGTATAGCAAATTGAGAACCTAAAATCATATTGAATTGGTCTTCACGGCTAAGAAGGGTAAACAGTTCATGTTGGACATTTAGAGACAAATTACACCAGACAGAACCATGAAAAAGTCCTAATTATGGTGAAATATTGAGATGCTTGGGTAAGTGAACCTATATGCCGAGTTTAAGGCTGAATGATTTCCATTTAAAAAACCAAACAAATCGCCAACTTTTTGCACGCAGCGCAGTATGGCCGAGAGCGTGAGTCTACTCATGCGGCGGGGCATAGTATAGAGCTACACCCGGGGTAGCATCTAGCCTTGCGAATGGGATTCCTGGGGGGTATTTCCCCAGCAATCCAATATCGACCCCTGCTGAAACATCTTGCGCAGTTTATACTGGGGTTCCGGCAACATCAGTTGCGGTTCAGCCTGCAATAATGTCAAATGGGTTTTCTCTCCAGCCACGGCCGATCCCACTGGTTGATTCGTCTTATTTGGTCGTGGGTCAAATCCGTCAAGCATTGAAAGAAAAAATATGGAATAGTAAATACATTGATCTGTCGCTGTTGTTTACTGATAGCGCATCGGCAGTCCTCGCGAGGTCGAGTGGAAAAGCTTCGGAAGTCGCGTTAGTAGTGCTTGACGGTGATAAGATGGTTTTGCGTCCACATGCCGCGGCTACAAGCCGTCATAACAAACTCGATACTTGGGACAAGTGGGTTTCGGCTTTCCATACATTTATGGCGGTATTTATTGCCAAATACCCCTTCCGCGCCACAGAGCTCCTTAGGTACACAGAAATTGTGCGCATGGCGGCTATCCAATTTCATGGATTTGGTTGGCGTGCTTATGACGAGCAGTTTATACTCTGGCAAGAAATACAGCCAAACCGTTCATGGGCCGAGTTGGATGTGGAACTGTGGCTGACAGTAGCCGCATCCTCGGTAGTTGCCAATCAAAATGTTGGCCACGCACATCTCCATTACAAGTAAGACCGTGCGCTCTACTTCTCAGGTATGCTTTGCTTTCAACGGCCCAAATGGCTGCGCATTTTTAAGCTGTAAGTATGCACATCAGTGCGCAAAATGCACACGTTCAGGACATGGGGCACACATTGCAGATCAGATAGCAATTCCGGGAGATTTTTTCAGCGGGTGCGCACACCCATGGGAAAGAGAGGGGGACATTATCAGGCTGCGCCCGAGCACAAGCTTCATCGTCCCAAAGTAATGTGCCCATGACTGCTGGCATTACAGCTAGGGGCTGCGAAAAAAGGGAATTTTCGTGCTCCCCACACCAATTAGGTTGTCGGTATTGACCACATGGTTATAGACACGTATTCCAATTTGGTGGATGCAGAAATTTTAAGACAAGGTTTTACAGTGGGGTTTTCACTAGGGTATACAGTTCCGCGGGTGAGTCGGGATTCGGATTGCCTCGGTTCAGCCTTAGCTATGCCTCATTATTGTTAGAGAAAAGCTAAACAAAGAAGCTCATGCGGGGCGCATTGCTATGCTGGACCTTTCGCTTCCCGCCCCATCCCGTCTCTCCAGTGCTCTCCTATCGGTCTGGTGCCAAAAACGGAACCGGGTTCATACCGATTAATTCATCATCTGTCCTTCCCACATGGCAATAGTATCAATGATTTTATCGACAGAGAGCAGTGCAAAGTGAATTATGCAACTTTTGATTTCGCAATAGAATTGGTCATGCAAGCAGGTTCAAATGCATGGCTGGCTAAGTCAGATATTAAGTCAGCCTTCCGCCTTTTTTCCAATGTCACCTAAGGACTATGATCTGTTGGGGGTTTTCTTTTGAAGGTCATTTTTATTTTGATAAATGCCTACCTATGGGGTGCTCGATTTCGTGTTCGCTTTTCGAGAAGTTTAGCACTTTTCTTGAGTGCAGGGTGAAGCAAATGGCTGAAGGGGGTTATATTACACATTACCTGGATGATTTCCTCTTTGTTGGTTCGACAAAGGCTTTGTGTCAAGAACTTTTAAGCAACTTTGACAGCGCATGCGCAGAACTAGGGGTCCCCATAGCAACGGAGAAGACCGAAGGTCCGGTTAATGTCCTTACATATTTAGGCCTAGATATTGACACGGTTACTAGCCAAGTTCGGGTTCCTATAAATAAAGTCCAAACGGTCTCAAGACAAATTCAAATGATGCTGGAGAAGTCTAACTAAAGCTACTTTGCGGCGAATTCAATCTTTGCTGGGATCACTACATTTTCTTTGCCGGGCTATCGCCCCCGGGCGTGCCTTTACGAGACGAATAATTGCGCTCACGCAGGTTCTTAAGCACCCACAGCACAGAGTTCGTCTCACACAGGGGGCTAAGCTTGATTTGATTATGTGGCTTATACATTCCTCAGGGACTATAATGGTGTCACACCGTTTCTTGGGAAAGATTGGGAATCAAATGACACTCTTGAGCTGTTCACAGATGCTGCTGCCTCAATCGGTTACGGAGCATTTTTCAGGGGAAAAATGGGTGCAAGGTCGTTGGCCTGGGGAAGTGCTCTCATGCCCGCCATCCATTGCTTTTCTCGAACTGTACCCCATAGTTGTGGCGCTGCTATGCTGGGCTCCCTTGTTAGCCAATCGTAAAGTCAAGTTTAGATCCGATAATGCAGCAGTGGTACACATGGTCAATAAGCAGAGTTCACATTGTCCAAAAACCATGCACTTACTGCGCTTACTGGTATTGGAATGCTTAAAAATTTAATGTGGTTTTTAAGGCAGTTCACATCCCAGGCATAAACAAATTACCTGGCTGATGCCCTTTCTCGTTTTCAGATGCAGCGTTTCCATACATTGGCTCCCCTGGCCGAAACACGCACGACCCCCTTACCGCAGCTGCACCAGGTATGGTAGAGGGGGAGATGGGTCGTTTACTTTCCTTGGCGTTTGCTCATAACACACACCAGGTGTATACCTCGGGTGGAATGCTTATTGTCGCTTTGCACAAAGCCAGCCCTAGGCCAGCGCGCCCGTGTCCCCTCATACTAGCATTTGTAAATGTGTTGCATGGTTGTCGCTGCAGTGGTATTCCCCGGCCACAATAACTACATACGTAGCCGGAGTGGGTTGTCAGTGTGAGCTCCGAGGGTGGGCGGACCTGACTGATAATTATATTGTTGCTAAAGTTGTTTAGGGTTGCAGGCGCGATGGTACCAGGCTGGACAGACGGGCGCCAATTTCCCTTCCTTTGCTGTCGTTGATCATTCAAGTTCTACCACACGTTTGTTCTTCGCAATACGAGAGTACATTGTTCCGTGCTGTCATGTTATCAGCATTTTGGGGGTTCCTGAGAATAGGGGAATTTACAGCTAATTCCAACAAGGGGGTTCAGGAGTCCGTGTTGCAGTTCGCCGATATCAGTTTTTTTGTGGGGACAATAAGGAAAATCCGTCTGTCCTCTTCGCATTCAGATTAACACAAACTAACCAGCATATGGCCCACCGCAAGTTCTGCGTATCGCTCAGTCAGTCAATTTTGCTCTCTGCCCGGTGAGGGCATTACAGAATTATTTACTGATCAGGCCTCACATTTCGGGTCCCCTGTTCTGCCATTTTTGGTGGTCAGCCACTCGCCCGTTACCAGTTTAACAAAGTGCTTAAGTCAACCCTTGCGCTTTGTGGTATTGGGGACAATCATTACCGGTCACACTCTTTCCGCATGGGGGCAGCATCCACCGCATTCGCTGTGGGTGTTCCCTACGAGGAAATGGGACGCTGGCGTTCCGACGCGATTTGCAGTTACATTTGTCCCAACGGTTAATCTGCCCGGAGAGTAAACTGTTTATAGTTCTATACTTCCCCGAGTTACTCGATTACTAGTTTACTTTTGCATAATCCATACAGATCCCTTGTGCGTTTGGGTTGTGGGCGATTCTATTGTGCGATGGGCTAGCCAAGAGATGGGTATCCCCATACCAGTACAATGGAATGGTAAAAGTGGTGCCCACATCATTGACATTCCGAGTTTGTTGAGCCACAAGCGGGGACATAATCCATTATTGGTTATTTTACACATAGGCACTAATGACTTAGTGTCCCTGGATTTGTTTGCCCTCCGGCATCAAATTGCGCTCATGCTCCAAACATGTCGGCAACAGTTCCCAAATGCAATTGTAGTATGGTCAAACATCCTTCCCCGGATGTTTTACTATGGCGCTCGCTCTCAAAAATCAGCAGAGCGAGTCAGGCGTGCAGCCAATCGTTGAGCAAAATCACAGTGTGGTAGGTTTGGGGCACGGGTGCTACAGCATCCCCAGTTCACTTGGTCCGACGCTAGCCTTTACCGCTTTGATGGGGTGCACCTGTCCTCGAGGGGGGGGGGGGGGGGGGGGCGTCTTTTTTCCGGGCCAACCTCTGCATTTTGGCTCTACTTGGAGGAGCACAGCGCCCTCCTTGCCAGTGGGTTGCTGATTTTCTTCTCCCTTGTGGCGCGCTTCTCGCGTACGGCATGTTTGGTTGGGGATAAGAAATCAACTAACCCAATATTTTGTAGAGCGGTGGTAGAAAATGTTTAATCAAAGGGGTCATTACGTTAATCTCTGTAAAGTCAAATTAATCCGGATGTTAGTTAATATAAAGAAGTGTTGATAGTGCCGTGATGTTCCACACGGGCTATTCCCGACGTATGTTCCAACGGTGGGAGTTTTTAACACTTCATTATAATTATACACTGATTAATAGTGGGCTCTGATTCATACAAACTCATTCGTTATCTCATGTATACATATATGTAAATAGCGCCGTGACGTTCCACACGGGCTATACCCGACCGCATGTACCAGCGGTGGAAAACGTTTGCCATTTTACACTATTGTTGATTGTCGGGGTTAACAGGGTCTTGGGTATTCTGTCTTGGTTTTATACCCCAGTCAGAAGTGTGTGTAAGCTCCCATAGAGATTTTCCCTATTGACTTTGTGCACATCATCACTTATTCATGATCATTGTCACGTGTTGATAACCCAGTAGATCCTATGCTCCCATTAGATAAGACCCTGACACACCCCCGCTCACACCCCTCTCTATGAACCTGGTATTAATGCTAGCCATGTATACGTAGCTAAGCATGCACCGACAGTATAGACATGCTAGGTCAACAGCACTGTTGTCCTTACAGTTAGTTGTGACATAAAAGACTCGTCGGTGACCCGTAGGCCATAAAAGTTCGTTGTAATGGCAGAAAGCCAAGAAATTGAAAACCGGAACCACACGCGTGGTAGATTTCGCAATAGCAAAGGTGTACATGTACATATCATGGGTAAAAGAAACTAAATGCATTCAGTTTGAAAGTGGAAGCAAGCTCTTTCTGAATGATGAATTAATAAACACTTGTTCTACTTCAAACAGATATCTTGGTAAACAATAAAGTTTGGCTATGAACGGCTTTGAATTATGATAACCATGCAGTAAATGTATGGGTTTTCCCCGGCCAATTCCCGGCTAGCTCATTCAGTTTCATTTGAAGATTAATGCTCCTTTACATCAGCATTCAGTCGTCTAAAGATTCATTTGATTCCATTCAGACTACGAGGGAAAAAGCATTGACCCAACATCCACGAAGGGAATGACTAACTCTTCTCATTTTCTCCCAATGCCATGTGTTCAGTGGCGTATCCAAGGGGGGGGGGGGGGGGGGGGGGGTGGGGGTTAGGGGGCGTCGTCACTTTTTAACCGAAAAATTCACAAATTGGATAAGCCTGCATACGCATCCCCCACCGAAAATAATACTGTTATGCAATGACAAACACACAATTAATCGTTTTATATAAACACCTTTTCCTCATAAAAACACATAAACCAGAGATTGTTTTTAGAAATAATGCAACCTGGCTTATATTTTTTTATTAAAACTAACGAAAGGACGAGACTAAACGTATGCTTAATGTTACTAACTTGTAAAATGGATAGTTCATGAACAGTCCACATAATTACATCACTAAAGATTATCTTTAAAGATATATTACCCGTGATCTTCTTTTAAAAAAAATGTATATATTAATTGTTATGTTTTCCATCAATACAAAAGTTATCACTTATGAATGACAAATGGAATGCAATAAACCCATCGAATAAGCAAAGATTGTGACTTGCACAGAAAATCACGTTATTTGTCTCCCATCACTGCTTGGGAAATCGTTGATCCTTGTTCGTCAAGGGATGCTTTTGGTTTTATTATTTTGTTTGCATGTTTAAGAACAGAAACATTTATAAGAAATGTTTTACTGGTATCCGTGGGGAAATCTATCGCTTTCCCCATGCAATGTTTACAATAATATAATCTCTACTAAGTTTATTGTTAGACTTTTCTCTTGAGTATACTTGCTTCATATAGGCTGTATTTTTCTAAAAGGGTGTGACAATCACAATATTCAGCAAACTGAAAGCAACTACAGTCGTTTATTATTACAGTTTCTGTGATTATAGTCTTGTTCGAGTCATTTATAAATTTAACTCTGCTTTCCCAATGATTATAATAGTGGTGCTGTAAGCCTTCAAGTTATAAGTCAGCTTCGACCAACAGGGTATTTACAACTTGCCAAAATGCGCACGCGAATCAAATTAAAGAACGCGGGCAGCCTGCACGCGAGCGCGGCACCACCGTAAAAATGGCTTCTAATTTTGTTCGGCGAATTCCCGTATAGGAATTGCAAATACGACTGTGCAGCACATAATTCAGTTTATGATACTTTTGATGTACGGTGCACCTGTGCGGCAATGCGGAAACTGTAACCAAACTGGAACCTTTCACGGAATGTCCCCAAATAAGGCCAAATAACAAATATACATGTTTAGCGTCAGGTTTTGTGGGTTTTTTTAAAGAAAGGAGAGGGGTTTTATATTTTATATTTTCTACTTTTAAATTGGCCGCCATTCTTTTATAAATTTCCGACAACCGTAGGTTTTCAGCTGTTCAAAGATATACAAAAATGAAAGAGAAAAGATAATTGAACATGTTTACAATGGTTTTAATAGTTTTAGTAAGCTTCTATTCTATTTTTCGGTGGATTGGTTGACTGGATATTTGTACCTTATTTTCCTCTGGTAAAAAATAAAGAAAAAATATCCAGGCGGACCCCAAAAAGGAAGCGGGTGGGGCCGCTAAACATGTTGGTTTATTTTAATTCGCCTAAAGCAAAGACAATTTTACGGATCATTATTTAAACGTTAAAACAGGGCTGTGTTCACAAAAGTATGAGTTTCCCCCAGATTGTGAGACGGAAGTTTTCTTCAATAGATTTCACTGGTACTTCATCGCGACGGGTACCCGTGAAATCGATTGGAAAAAAATCTGACGTCTCAAACTGAACCGTCAAGGGAAAAACTCATTAATATTTTTACCCGATAACAGCTCTGTCTCTGTGGTTTACTGATCCGTAATTATTATTATTTTTTATTTTGGGGGTAAAATGCGTGAAAGAGTGAAAAGTTCGAATTGGTTACCAACTTCCCATTGACTTGTGCACAAAATTGAGCCGTGTTATCCCAAAGTGGCCTTATTGTGTACACGTACCGTACTGTCGTATTTGCAATTCCGATTGGGCTTATAAATAAGCTCAAGCATACGGACCTACTTTAACCCGGCATTTTAGCATCTGGTTTAATATAGGTTTTTCCAGCCAATTTCGTAAAGTGTTCATTCACTTCTGAAAATCGGTCATTTATTTTCGTCTGAATTTGAATGCACGTCTTTAATCCCGTTTAAATTTAATGAAAGTTCAGTCGTTTTCATTGTCCGTGCATTCGGTTTTGAGAAACGGGAGGCCAATTGCGTTACCTGTGCATTCATTTACGCAAGCATGCCTTTTCCAGCCGAGTTCTGGTTTACGATTTCGTGAAATAAAAGGGAAATAAAAAGAACAAGAAAAAGCTTGATAATTTCGATCTTAATTTGACGTTACTCCATCAACTACAGAGATTTCTTTTTATAACCAATAATGCATGATGCAGCTTTGAATTTCATTGTAAATTGATTTCACGTATGGCTAATTTGATTGACGGTTAATAGAAAAAGAAACCCTAAATTGGATTTGGTGCAGATAGCATAACACTAAAAGTGAAATAGAATGGGCAATGTTTAATGTTCGCCCTCTAAAAGAAATAGAAAAGTCGTGTAATCCGATTGGACATAAACGAAAGGTTCTGCACAAACACCTAATTGATTGAACTGAAATGGAATCGAACGCTCTGGTAGCGAAAATGAAACCCGTGTTCAGAGCGATTCTCAAAATCACGGCGGAATTGAATTAACTTTGTATCAACATGAATAAACCGTCATTTTGCAAAATTGGCCGGGAAACGAGAAATTACTAATGTGTATGTTGGTTAATTGTGAGGTTTTATCCAATGGGAGTACAAAGGTCACTCCCATTTGTTAAAATTGTAATTCACGGCTTGTTAACTATTTCTAGTCTATTAAATCATTCTCAAAAGTTATAGAACGTATTATTTATGTACGAATGACTTATGTTCTCAATAAGCATAATAATAATTTCATCTGATTCCCAATTCGATTTCGGGAAAACACTCGACTACTTATTGCAATATTTACTCCTTGGGTAATTCACTAGTATTATCAATGCCATTCTTATACGATTGCCATATTCCTGCACCAGTAGCGTATCCAGCTTGTTGGTGTCGGGGAGGGCAAACAACGTCTAAACCGTCTTAAAACCGTCGCACAAACACTATTTCGTTTTTTTTGTATGACGCCTCAAATGCCGCCAGAGGTCCCCCCCCCCCTGCCCCCACTGGATACGCCACTGTCCTGCACCTCTTCGTTAGACACAGTCAATCCCGATATTCTTAATGTATTTACATGTACATGTCATGGTATCGCATTACACGTGAGGACAGAAAAGAGGGTATAACAAATGGAACAATACTGTCCTCACATTTATTTCTTTGTTCGGGAAAAAGTTAGGACAGGCAAACTAGAGCTTAGTCTATGGGGATGGGCTATATTAAAGGGAACAATTGAAAGTCTTCACGTGTATAGCGAAACAAAAATGTACGTATACGTGTTGGTATGAATTTAGTTAAATTGAGTGCATAGTGTAGCATGTTTTGTTCAAAAATACACTGCTAATTCGTTAGTAAGTAGAAAACACGACGGTGTCTATAATGATGTCATCTCTTGGGGAACCAAGTAACTATATTATCATGCCAACCAAGCAACACATACTTTTTTATCTCAGTCTTGGCTCAACGTGTGATACATGGGATCTTCGCAAGCAGGATAACTCTCTCCTGGCTTGCTGATCGCACCCTCTTCAGCGGTCCCTGGCCCGGTGTTAGAGGATGGGTTGGTGAAGCGTTTAGCGCTTGCTGGGAAATAAGGGTTCAGCTTTGTGTCTAAAAGAAAGTGATATTTTTTCAAAAAATTGTTAGCCATGTGTTGGACAATTATTGGACATGTCTGTAAATCCTTGCCCGTAAAACAACCAACCAACCAACCAATCAACCAGCCAATAAAAAAAAACGACAAATAAGTAAATAAACATGTAACATCAAACTATAAAACTGACTTGGGGTTTTCTGTAAAGGCGTGTCTTACACGCTGAAAAAAAATCATGGGGTCTAAATTTACCCAATTGTGGGTGAAAACTGCAGCTACCCAAAATTTGGATAAGTCTATCTGAACACAACCGGATGAGAGTAGGCTTACCCAAATTTTGGGTAGTTGCAGTTTTCACCCACAATTGCGTAAATTGCAGTTTTTCTCAATCGTTTTAACACGGTTACCGCAACCTCATACATGTTCATCAAAACAAATAACCCGATTCCTAAAACATTTCGTATGAAATTACAAATACTGATGCCAGAATGAAATATTGTATTCAAATATCAAAAAACTTATCACCGTCATACCACCGTCAAATCGCGCAGATTGTCAACAGATCGCTTACGTCTATTGAAGAACATAGTGAAACAGAATTTTGTTGACAACATCACATTTCAAAATTATGTGTTCTCTTTATTTTAATTTAATATCTGCATTCAACCTCGTCCCCCCCCCCCCCCCCCCGCAAAAAACCCGGCAAATGATGGAAACAAAAAGTTTCATTTTTTAAGACAAATGCGTCCAAAAATGGAAAGTAACAGTTTCCATCAATGTTTTTATGCATGATCAATGCAATCATTTCCGTCAGGTCACATCTGCTCGTCAACATCGCAGTTCTTTATACCCTACCCCATATTACTTTTGATGAATGATTTATTTCTTAAGTCCTTTGCATTGGTGCGTGTGCTATGGGAATGATTCCAGTAGACCGTTGCTTTCTTTCAATTTGAACACAATATGCCCTTAGTTGAGAGAAAAATGCATTCAGATGAAAACCGTGTGAAATGTACATTGCTATTCGTTTAATGAGATGCAACAATTTGCTAGTGTATCGAAATTTGTGCGAATACAACAAAAGAAACTTTAAGATTCGCACCAGACACGCAAAGTTTTGAATGGTGCGATTTCACTTCTGATTATCGTCAATTTAGTTGCAGTTGCCGGCTTAAAGCGATTGAAAAAAACTGTAAAACCCCCATGATTTTTCAGTAAACGCGTTGTATTTTGGGTTTTCTCGCCAAACACTTTTGTTTGTGTTTTGTTTACTGTTAGTTATACAGGGTGTCCCACAAAAAAGGAAACCCACCTTTTCAGGTAAATTACCCAACAACCAAATTATTCCCCATAATGGTATGTGCAGGTGAAAGATCATCTTGTCTTCTTCCATATGATATGAAATTATGATGGTAGCATCATGCATGACTGATCAGAGACAATTTGAAGTTGCTATTTCAGATTTGGTTTTGTTCGGGATAAGTGGGGCATTTATGTACACATCATGACTCAAGGAATAAGGAGGTCTGTGACGAAAATCAATAATTGTTTTTTACATTTCTCTTATTCTATTTCTTACATGGGAATAAATTTCTCCGGAAACGTAGTTGTCCAAAGTTCAATGTCCTTCAACATGCCCACCATCCCTGTCCACATAAGCCTGTGCCCTGGTTCTCATTGCCCTCACTGCACGTCGGATCACGTCCCTTCGATGCCGCACTAGCCTCAACCTCTGTATGATTCTGTCACGCAGGTCATGATTTTCTCAAGGCGGAGAGGTGTAGACCTTACTTTTGAGATAACCCCACAAGAAGAAATCGCACGGAGTGAGGTCTGGGTGGCCACTCGTCACATACCTCCTTATTCCTTGAGTCATGATGTGTACATAAATGCCCCATGCACTTATCCCGAACAAAACCAAATCTGAAATAGCAACTTCAAATTGTCTCTGATCAGTCATGCATGATGCTACCATCATAATTTCACATCATATGAAAGAAGACAATATGATCTTTCACCTGAACATACCATTTTGGGGAATACAATTTTTGGTTGTTGGGTAATTTACCTGAACAAATGAGTTTCCTTTTGTGTGGGACACCCTGTTTAATGCGGAGAAATAAGTGTAAAAAACAAGTTTGCCGCAAGCAGAAAGATAAAGTATAACACAAAACACTGCCTGACCTCTGGTTGGTTTTTGAAGCTGTCCATCTCCCAGTTCGCTGTAGGCATTCTCGTCAGTCGCCAACGAGAATTTCGGTAAAGGCAGCTCATCCGTATTATTTCTACGGGTGGTGCCAGCAGCCCGGGCCGTCACTAAAGCTGATGTGGTCTCGCTTTCCTCTTCGTCTCCTGCCTCTTCTTGGCTTCTTATGTTGGGTGCACGGAGAGCTGTCTGTTCTGTTGAGCTGCCCTCAGACAGGGGGTCATTCGCTGGGTCTGCAATACATAAGAACCACGCGAAGCCACTGAAGTAAATACACAATTCCTCATTTTGCAAAATAATCAGCTCCTGTCAGTTTTCTTTGTTCACTCTAAAAATCCATTCAAATTACCCAGACAGTTTCCCTTGTGGCCTATTTGACGATGCTTGAGATATAAGTTATTGGGGCCTACGATGAAACCTCATCTGCAAGGGATTGCACGCTGTTACTTCTCCGTAGCAAAAACCCATTGATGAGCTTGATATTCAGGATTTTGCGCAGATTTCAGCTTTCAGCATTTCAGCATTTCAGCTTTCTTTCATCTCAAGTATAGTATTTTTTTCGAAGGGAAAATACTGCATTATAAAGACCCACTACCAGCAAGGAACACTTAGTAGTTTTAACATTGGCTGAATGACTAGTTGCCGTTATTCGGTGGCGCAAATAAACCAAGCCCGTGGGATGGGGGAGGGGGTTTGGGGGAGTTTTGTTCTCAGCCATGGGCAAAATCAGACCTGTATTTGCAAGGCGTAGGCCCCTACAAGCAAAAGAAAAGAAAAAGAAAATAAACGAGCAACGAGCAACGAGCAGGGGGGTGGTTTCGACCCCCTCCCCCCCCCCCCCCCCCCCCCGCGCCCCAGTCTCGGAGGCAGGCAACGGGCCTGGACACGCAGATTTGAAACAAAATTGAAACAATATGCATAATGTGCAATATTTGTTTTGTCCTGTAATGAAATCGTCTCTTTTATAGTTGAAATAGGTGCACAAACAAGGGAAATTCAGATTTTGTGAATTGTTGAGCCGTACGAGTTTCTGTGGGTTCACGAAAGACGATGGACTGGCCATGGGTGGTGTGGTGTTGCAAGTTGAGGATACAGTGGGGTCGTATAAAGATAGGTAAAAGAAAGCCCAGGATTATGAAACAAAAACAAAATATCAACATGAACTTCAGTACAACCAATCATACTCGTGAAGTTTGAAACTTGTAATGCTTGTTCAAAGGTGTTATGTATTTTTTACATGATGTGGTTTTCGAAGGATTGTGCCATCACTACCTTGGCCTAATTGCTCACATTCCATGTCGCCGTTACGAACCTTCCCCTGTAAGCTGGTGAAAATAAAACAAGCAGAATTTAAATAATTCTTAGTAGTATATAACGTTCATCAGGATTAAAAGGGAGATTTTTTGCCTATTCCCGACGTAGTGTATAAAGCACTGTATACTCGGTGCTTTCCGAGAGGCTGTAGGAAAAAGAATCACAGGCTTACCTCAGGAATATGATGCACGATATGGGGCAGAGGGAACCCCCCCCCCCCCCCCCCTCTCTTCTGTGTTGGTCATTGTGTTCCCGGAATCTCAGGAATTCTTTTCAGATGTATAGGGATGTGTTAGGTAACAATAGTCTGGAGAGTGTATAGGGTATAGGGACAAAAGGGGGGTACCCCTCTGCCCCATATCGTGCTGGGTATAACCTCGGGCGGGACTTGAACCCACGACCTCCTGCTTACTGGTGTAGACGTCTTAATCACCCGACTGCCGAATTTACCAGTGATTCTTACACTAAGTCGGGAAAGGGCAAACAAATCCTCGTTCTAATTCACCTCATCCCCGAAGAAAATTGTACACACTGTTTATGATTCTTTCTTTTTTATTACTTTCTCTTTTTTGGCAAGATGTGTCTTTTTTTTACTCTTGATTGCCTGTGGAAAACAACTTCATGAATAGGCTTAACTCGCCAAGACTCAAACCCACATTCTCCTGCTAACCAGTCTTTGCCACTCGACCATTGAGCTTTGCGGGATCATGTGGCCTATTGAATCTAGTACATATATATCATCGGTAGAATTTGCTCCAATTAGTAAAGGAGGGTAACATTCACAAAGAACGTTGAAACTTTATAAAATATGTATATCTTCAAACAACGGAAAACTTGTATAGTCTACTTTATAATTCGACCAAATATTCTCCCAGGACTCGAGTCTTATTAGCCTTCGCTCGAGTCGAGTCGAGTCGAGTCATTTCCCCGTCGAGTACTCTCCCATTCGGTATAAGCAGACTGCGATAGGCTTTTATCGATCTTTCTCTAATCCTAAATTTTTTGTCAACTTCACTGAATAAAGAGGTGTCCCCCAAACTTCCTGGTCCCCTTCACCAGGTTATTGCAATCTTTCCGAAATTCAACAATTGATATACCGATGTGTTTTGTTTTATTTTACGCTAACAGTCGTGTAGGCTACGACTGAAATCAGGCATGGATCTTAACGGCTAATAATGTATGTATTTATTGGTATATTAAAATGCAGAAAAAGCCTCAAAATACGTACTTTGTGAAGCGTTTGCCAGCAACAGTCATGGTGACTATAATGAAGACCGCCAACACAAGAGTAACGATAATATACACCGGACGGTAATCTTCTAAAAAGAAACACATCCATCGAATTATTTACACTGTAATCATGGTTATGAAGGCCACCATATTCTTGGATGTTTGTTGTAAAGAAATAATGTCGATTTTAGAACGAAACAAATAACGAACTTTATGCTTTTAGCAGTGAAAATTATTTCTTTCTAAATGTGATGAATGTTTGTACGAGGCTGACATGAACTGAAATATTTGAAATTGTACACGTGTACTAAACTGCACTATACCCTCAGAGCGCCTGGGCGAAATCCGCACCCCGTAGAATGTTTTCCGCGATAGTGTCGTAAAGCATTTTTTCGTGGTACTAAGCTTGTTATCATTTCCTTGGCTAGGGAATGTCTAAGGCACATTTTTGATGCCAAATTTCTACTAAATTGGACGTACTTTTCTGTCTCAAGGCAACGGTTTCCGATGACTTAATGACCTTGAACATAGAAACTGTGCATCCGCGTACCATAGTGCGGCGTGTATGATAAAATTGCAGTCACGCAACGCATGGGATTAATTGGAATGCAAGTTGACGCATTTGATAAACATTGGGTATCTTCATTTAAATTTTACATTTTATAGCAATCTGTCCCTGTTTAGCCACAATAGGCCTATGTGGTGGCGGACACCCCTTCACCGGCGTTGTTATAGGGGAAACAAAACCCGGCTCTTTTTTTGCTAAAGAAGGGGGCATATTTTCATCTAGCCGAAAAGGATTCTTGCACCTATCGATTGTTTCCCCCACCTCTCCCCATGTTGAACGGAAAATGATCTTCCTCGTTCTGTCCATAAACAGGTATAGTCAGACTTAAAGGTAGTATGCACCATTTGCTTTCGGTGTAATTTACATGGATTTGGCGCTTAGTATTTTATAGCATGCTAGCAAATATTGTAATAGACGCTGGAAAAACAGAGAGAACGAAAATTCTGTTTTAGTTGTCTAGTTCCCTGACCATGATATTTTGGGCAAAACAGTGAACTTTATAGATGTCAGGGAATTATCAGGTCTGGGAACTGGACGATTTCCAACGATTCTTGGTCGACAGTCGTTGGAAAACGACTTTCCACTTTTCTTGAAAACGACAGCACAATCAGGTGCCATGATTTGTCTAGTACGGTATTTCGTAATTTTGCTTTTTGATGTTTTCAAATGCTGTATACTACCTTTAAAACCTTCGGTGTAATGCAGCGGTGGGCCTACAGTAAAATGTGATGGGAAAAATAAAATGCGTTACCTTCTAGCTGGGAGTTATTCATATCCGGAGTTACACTGACTGACTGACTACAAGTGGGGCATGTCAAGCCGTTGGAAGAGGAACAGCGTCCGGTCACATGATTACATGATTCGCCCTTGTTGCAAACACACTTCTCAGCACAGTCGGCACCAAAGTGGCCATCTTGGCACTCCTCCTTGCAGTCAGGACCAATCCAACCAGGAGTGCAGGAACAAGACCCGTTAACCGGATCACAGACTGCTCCATTCAGACAGGTGCATTTCTTACTGCAGCCATAGCTGTATGATCCAAGGTCACACGGGATGCTGCAGTTTGGCGGTTTCGAGCCTGGATGACAGGAACAGCCCCCAACAGGATCACAGTAGGTGCTTTTTGAAGTGCAGTCACAGGTCTGGTTGCAGCCGCGTCCAAATGTGTTTGCGTGGCAACCTTAATTAAAGGAGAAATGGAATTATAATGACTGATGCTAAATTGACCCGTGTTTACAATTTTAACAAGTCGCTGATCCCATTTTGAATTGGTTGTATAGCATTTGAAGAAATACTGTCCGTATATACAACCCGAAAAAAACATGCATGTTTTTTAATTGCTATTTTATAACAATTCAAAAGTTAGCTTTTGATAAGAACTTGCTTAAGTTTCTTTCAGAAAGAACTTGCTTAAGTTCGTAACATTAGGCTAGCTGATTTGTTGTATTTGTATATTTCAGGTTTGCAGCAATTTAATTCATTTTCAATACAAAAGTTAGGTATTCTGTTTTGAATGAAACATCGAATGATAAAATCAGGTCACGTGTAGCTACTTCTTAAAATGTCGAATTTGCGGCTTAACAATAATTCGGTCAATGCAGGGGGTATATTTTATGCGTTAGGCCCCGTTCTCACCCCGTTCTCACGATTTTCTACGCGAATGCCGTGCGACTACCAAATCGCACAGGGCGTACGGGAGTCGCACGGCAGTCTGTTGATGATTCGTACAGGTTGTAGGGGTGTCGTGTGTAATACGGCTGTCGCACGGTTCGCATAGTTCGCATTGGTCGCATGGGGGTCGCACAGCAGTCGCACGGCGGTCTGATAGGTCGTACGGGAGTCTGAAGAGAGTCGCACGGCTCGGCCGTGCGACTCCCAGCAGACCCCGTGCGACTCCCGTGCGACATCCATCAGACTGCCGTGCAACTGCCGTGCAACCTGTGCGAATCTCATGAGAGCCCGGTGCGACTGCCATCAGACTGCTGTTTTTAGCTGTAGGAATCTCATGCAAATGCAAGTGCGGTGCGGTGCGGTGCGACCCCATGCCGTCCAACCCAGGCTGGGCAGATCTCACCAACAAACATATAAAAAAGCGGCCTCAGTAGCCTGAAAATCATTCGCCACCTGATGTTCAAGCTGTCCACATCAAGATGTAAGACAACCAGAGAAGACTGAGAAACAGGAAAATTCGTACGGAAATCGCACGGCTGTACGATGTTTTAGTCGCACCGCAGTTGTACAAAAAATCGTTCAAGTGAGAACGGGGCCTTAGCAGCGCGAAAGCAACCAAAGAAAGGGCCCTTTTTCAGAGAGATACAGAATCCCAAAGTAAAATGTTTTGGCAAGATTTGCAGCATTTGAGACCTCCCAATGCATTTTGGGTATGTCAAAATATACACTTATTAGCATAAACCTGGATAAAATTTGTACTACCTGCCACCGGTCTCCATATCGAGGCAGAACTATCGTCAACCGAATATTCGAATATCTTTTTGCCGGTTCGAATATTCGAAAAGAAATATATATATATATATGCACGTAGAGATATATAACGCCCTTTTCCAGCATAGGGCGACCGGTCTATGGGCATTCTGCATTAAAATATATGTAACCTAACCCTATCTCTTCCTATTGCTTTTACCTTAAGGCGACCGGTAATCGGTCGCCCCAAGCCGGTCGGTCGCCCCATGCCCATAGAAATACGGTGACCGGTCGCCCTATGCTGGAAAACGTCAGTATACGACTACGATGCTATTTTAATAGAAAATTACGGCGCTTGGCTATGCTAAATGCCGCATTTTTGCCGATGGTAACAAAACAGAAAATATACAAAACAATGTATGACAAAAAATACCGATAGGCGCATATGAACAAAGAAAACACAAATAGGTTTGAATAAAAGTAGAGATTCTCGTACAAATTCATATATTATTTTGTTTGTATTTTTCTCGTACTTGTTTGAATTCACACTTTGCAAAATTGATTGCATGTTTACGAAAATGAAAATCGCATTTTTGTGAAAATATCCAGTCGAATCAACTCTGCTTAATTGTAAAAATAGTAGCGCTAGTGACCGTGGGGTAGGTTATTGTGAGTAGAATGCGAACAAAGTAAAAATTTACGAAGCGCAAGATGATTCATTTGAGCTCGGAATGTCCATCGTTGCACTACCAAAAGTCAAAAATACTTGCGTTCAGAACAGGCGTTAGCAGTCTGCATCCAGCCTATGCAGCATCGTCTGATGGATTTGTACTCCACGTATGGTTCAACTACGATCCTTTGTTATGAATATTCAGTAATAAATGACTGAATAAAAATGATACCTTCATACTGTGCAGAAATGAATCAGCCATGAAAGAGAACTTCATAATGCAAATTGAAAATAGAGAACTTTGAGATGAAAACCATTTCCGTTGTATAATATATATACTTTTTAAATATGGAAGTCGCCAAAACAAGGCTAAAAGCCACTCTATATAAAGGGTTACTAACATCGGAGGTGGTGTGGTTGGCCACATTTTAGGTTGCCAGCGCTACCACCCTTACGCTTTACCTGGGCCCAGATCTAAATAGAGGATAAATCTTCAACAGATTCCAGAGAAATTATCCCAATTGAGACCAACGTTGTGTGACGCGGTGTGTATTAAGCCATGTGTGTTGCGAATTAATAGATAAAGTATACGCACCTGGTCTTTTCACACTGCTTCTGTTCCCCATCACAGTTATATGAGACGTAGCTCTCGGTTATGTTCCTCGTTTTGTGAACAACAACACTTCGATAGAAAAACATGGTAAACGCGATCATAAGGTAATTATACGGCAAGGAAATCAAAATCCTGTAATTAATTGTTTTAGGATGTGGACTTTTGTATCCTAACAGGCCCGTAGGTTGGGGGAGTTCGGTGACGAGTTCCGGTCAGAAACAAACAAATCAAAACAAAAATTGGTAAGTCGCTATAACTCAGGCTAGCCTACTACAAATTGTACCTGAATGTTCCACTTTAATACGGTAAATACAACTTGTACGACGCTTAAGCACTTTCGTGGTACGTATATTATTTTATGCATGTGTTCACAATGTTGTGCAAATAGGCCTATGCCAAAAGTTCCACTTTGGGCTTTAACAAACACCCCCCCCCCCCCCCCCCCCCCACCACCACCACCAAGTCTCGGGCAGGCAACGGGCCTGCCTAAGGATGTCGTCATCCCATGATTAATTATCTCTGGATGTCATCATCTTGCCTGTAATATGTCGTCTTCCTGAGATAAAATGTCACGATTTCAACAAGTCGGATGGCACTTCTAGAGCTCCGTACAATCCATTGAACAGCCCATAAACAAAGTAAACCGTGACAAAAACATTTGTATTCATAAAACGTTACCTTTCAGTACAGACGTGTGGTCCAGTCAGCTCTTGACACATCGTCTGTCTCATCAAGAGAATCAACAGAACAACATGTGTACTGGTGGCCGGGCGAAAACTTAGCATTCTCTTTATGTTATGATAGATCGGAATACCGTGAATTGAGATTAGGTTTTACCTCTGGCAACTTCGTGTCGAAATGCAAGCGTATTAAGGGGCGGTCACACACAGGCCACGATAACAAGTACCAATTGCAAGTGGTACAGCCCACGGCGGGTATACGCGTAAACTTTCACGGGCAAAAATGGAGAGAATGAAGGCTATTGATTGGAGGAATTGTCGCGTCTGTAATACGCGCGCGCACCATCAACCAATAGAGAGACATTTCTATTATTTGTGAACATTGAGCGCCATTTTGTATGGGCTGCCAAAGGACATGAAATTGAAGCCGTGGTTGGCAACATATTTTTTTCCAAGAAAATTCCGGACTGCTAACAACCTCATTACATAAGAAAAAGGCATGTTTAGGAAGTATTTTGTAGTATTTGTTGATAATTTTGTATTTTCAACAATCAGATAATATTTTTGTATAAATCATTAATAACTATTCTTCCTTTTTGCTACACAAAAGGGTAGCAGCAGTGAATTGATCTGGAGATCCAAGTGATATTCGAAAAATGCATAATTCAATAGCTTAATCACATCGATACAATCACTGTAGAAATATGCCAATAATTGATGTCGACTTTGTAATGTTTCATAGAGATCAGTGAAAATTACTTTTAAAACAGTTGCTTTGCTGATTTTATGGTGTTTGTTTTGGGAAATTTCTGAGGTACATAATTATGAAGGAAAACTCATGTAAGAAATCATTTGAATGGTTGGTGTTGTCATAGCGTTTGTACCGTATATGTTGGCAACACGGCTAGTGGCATCCCGATGTTAGACTATTGTATTGAAGTCACGTGCATTGTTATTAATGGCTATATACGGCTCTTTACCGTAGCCCGAAAATGGAAAAATTCGAAGCCGTAGCCACAAGAGACCCGATCCGGACATGGCTTATACTGCGCGAATGCAGCATGAACATCTGTAAGTAAACTAAACTGATACACCTTCAGTATTCTGTGAACATACGTGTCCAAAAAGGCCGCCCACTTCCGCTGACACTGAAGTCTGTCAATCGATTCAAAAGACCATTGGACAATAAACATGATTTTGTTTCAATTCGCTCAACATGCTCGCGGCGTTCTGAGCAGGCGCACGACTGATGGGGAGAACAAAGTAAATGGACCGTACCGGATGATGCATGTGCACTGATGCATCATCCGCCATGTTTGGTCCAACATTTGGGACCCCCTCATGTTGCCACTCTCTGTCTACGGCAGTGGCAATATGACGATGAGAGCGCCCTCACTATACAAAGAGCAGGTAGCGTTAAAACGGTTTTCGGTATTGCTGCTCAGTCAGCACCAATTGTCGGTTTGATGGCCCTTTCAATTCTTCAAAGAAGGTTGCCAATCCGCCCATGTTGAACATTGACGCAGTCATGATTGCTGTTTATTAGGTTTGTTTTGTTCTTTCAAAGAGTAGGGATTTTATTTCCCCTATGTATGTGAGTGAGGGCTGAGGTACAATGTATTGGATCAGTCTGAAGGCTTGACATTCTAGGATTTTGGGAGGCTTTTATTTTCAAAGTCTCTAAAACAAGACAAAAATGAGAACGTCATAGTTTTCCTACTAAGTTTGACTTTGGGACCCTCCACCATCGTTGTTTTTGCTTTCGGCGAAGACAGAGTCAAGGAGAACTACTAAATGAAGGACACGATGCCGCTAGAGCTGTTTTACGAGGGCGCTGTGTCATATTTGGTGTCTTTCTAATGATTAATGTTCACGAATATACTGAATTCCTAAAGGACAGGCACGAATTCTACATTGTGTTCAAATTGATTTTCTCAGAGATACATTCTCGTTACATGGAAACCAAAAATAAACAAACGGTCATCTCGACATAAAAATACTGCGTTCTCTGAAAAATAAAGAATTATTTGTTCCCTCGAAATTGATTTCGTTTCTGGAGATAATATTTGAAATGTCATTTCCAATTAGCGCTTTACTTTCTAAATTCTAGTTCTAAATTCACTTTCTAAATTTCTAATAGTCACGCAAACCTTTGGGCGGAGGAAGTGATGGGTTGGGCGTAATTAGAATAGGGGCGTAATAGATCCCTATACTGATTACGTCACGGTTTGTTGACATTGTGGCATCTGTGGAATATAGCAATCTACTTCCAACTGAGTTGGAATGTGTAACAACAGCAATTTCAATTCTTGCAAAATAACACGTACTGTTTATACAAACGTGCATCCATACATTTTGTAGTGCGAACATGGATGGCCTCTCCGTGACAAACTGTTGGTGGCGCACTTTCTTGCAAGTGCTGTGGCCGTGCCCGAAATGGGCAGCTTCTCCTACGCTACGTCACGCGTAGTTGTAATGGACAAACGCTAGAAGACTGTTCATACTAGACAAAATCTCGGGGGCGGCCCGGGGTTTCGTACGACCCGGGTTGAGAAACAGGTGGTCTCGACAAAAGAATTTCAAAGGTCCTGTCAAAGCGCGCGCTATTGTTAATTGTATACAGCTTGGCCGAAAGCGCAGCGCCATTATTCTGAAGCACAATATGTGGCAGAGGGGACCCCCGCCCCCCCCCCCCCCCCCCCCCCCCCCTCTTATGTGTTGGTCATTGTGTTCCCAGAATCTCAAGAATTAGGAATTTACTGGCCACCTGGGGGTCAATGAAATACAAACTAGTTTGAAACGCTCATGCCCAACCCCGGGGCGAGCTCGCCTTGGGGTTGGCTGAGGTAGGTTTGCGCGAAACGAGTGTGAAACGACGCGGGGTTGAACTCGGGGGTGAAAACGCCGGGGCGGCCCCGGGTTCGCCCCGGTGTTCGGCGCTCTGATGTGAAATTGCCTCTAGACATTTAGCCCCAGACAAGAGATTCGGACACGTCAGACTTCAGACTTCGGTACTCTATTGGAACAAGCGCGAGGTTATGCAAAATAAATACTCGTTACCATGTAGGCTAGGTTGCTAATGCTATTACGTAAGAATCGATTCAATAAATCGGAATTTATGAATGAACTAGTCTATGATTAGACCAGCAACCAATTTTATAGAGCTGCTTAAGCAAAAAATAATTGCTTAAGCACCCAAAAAGTATTGCTTAATAAAATCAAGTAACCAGATAAAACTCCATGCGACTGTAGTTGTCAAGCTAAATACCGGTAACAATATAAATACTGGTCACAAGCAATATACATCACATGGAGTTTTGGCCGGTAAGCTGGTTCTACTTACCAATATTGTTGTGCTTTAGCAATTTGTTTGCTCATTCCAAGTTCTTGGGTATTTTTCCAACTGCTGGTCATGAATGATTGTATATAATTATCATGGTGGACACGTCGGGCTTCCAGTTTGGATGCGCGTGCTGTAGTCTGGCACTCCGCCAGCATTTGGGTTGTGTGGGGCTTCGGAGTAAGTGACCCGGGCAGGAAGTTAGGATAACGGTGGGGTCAGAGGTCAGGTTGGAGAGTCTAGGGGCATTTCTCAAACCCTGGCTTGGACTCGGGCTTCGGCTTCGCGTAATATTATGTCCCCAGATTTGGCAAGATCTTGGATACTGTTTTTGCTACATGTATATCAAAGTCTGATGTTTTAATCCGGAGCCTGATTCTGTTCATATATTTAGGTATTCAAGGCTTCAGATTGGCAATGGGACTGGGGAACAGCTGGAGCCGAAGCCCAAGCCAAACCCAAGCCAGGGTTTGAGAAACCCCCTAGGTTGGGAAATGACTTGAACGCAGGTTATGGCTCGGGGTATAGCACGGAAATCCGGAATGGGAACTGTATCCCAGAGTACAGCAGTACGAGCACTATGGTTTCTAAGTTAGGCAGCTTGTGGAGTCCGGGAATCAATAGATGACCAAAAAAAGATAAGGTCGCCACAAGGAAATCCTATAGAGAAGGATGTCTCCACAAGGAAATGTATGCACCGTACAAAGTCTATTGGGGAATGCCATTAAGTATATAGAAACAAAGTATCCGCAAGGATACAAATTTAAGAATGTGGGTGGGAATATTGTGATATGTGGGGTTGGGATAGGGGATAGGATGGGATTTAGGGTGGGGTGGGAATGGCAGTGGGGTTGTGCGAGTGTTGAAGTTGCTGAGTTGGTTTATGGTACATAGGGGTTATGGGTTGGTTGCAGTGGTTGGGTTGGGAAGGACGAGGGATATGTTGTGGGAATTCTTTTGGGGCCCTAATTCTAACATCCCAAACCCACGCCTGTGGCATATAGCCATGGGGGTGTCATTCAAATTCATTCAAATTACCTACAGTTCTGGTTTGTCATAATCTAAAACGTATCCTCATTGGATTGTTAATTAAAAAAGGATCTTTTACAATTCGCGTAGCCAACTATGAGCCATTTAGTCAGAGTTCACTGAACAAGAAATTCCATCCAAACCTGCTTACCGACAATCCCATATGTTGTGAACTGACGGAGCAGTGCTGAGCTGTATAAGGCTGGTTCCAGTGTGGCTGGTGACATGCTGTATTGCTGCGATCAACCATTCGCTCCCTGCCTTTCTCTAGGGCCATGATTGACGGTATGCTCTATGTTTTGACCAATATACACACCGAAGCTTGGAGTTGGGATGAAGGGTCTTCCACAGCAAACTAATCCGGCATATTGTTCTTTTTCGGTTATGCCAGTGAGTTTTCTGACAGCGATTGCAATAGCAGATTATTTTTTTTTATTTTCAACTTTCTGTCCTTTCTGGGTTTTTGTTTAATATGGGAAGACAAGAGTGATCTATGGCCCACCCCCAGTCAAAAGGGGTGGGGAAATACCCTCCCCACCCGGAATACACGTCCTTGCGTGCAGAAGGCTCAGTCTCGTCCACGAAGACGGAACTTTGTAAATGTTTATTGTTAACTCTTCAGATATTCTAAACTGACGTACCCGGTAGTTTATTAAAGAGAAAACAAAACCAGATTGTAGAAAAAAAATTACTTAAATCAACAGGGAAAGGCATGGCTCGTTATTTCCCTAGGCCTAAAGCTTGAGTGTATTACATATGCACACAGTACTCTAATGACACAAATAACCATTTTGTTTATATTATAACTTCCACATGTTTCCTGATACATATTTCCTGCATCTCTCTCTATTTTTGGCAAGCTTGAGAAAACAAGGCAATGCCCATGTACTTTTCGGTGATATTTTAAAGAGTTGCCCTAACAACTCTCCTAAGTAATATTTGTAGGGAAGGACTTAGATCTGACGTTTTTTTTTTTACATTTCACTGGGAACGTTTTTTGACAGACCTATCTATACGCTAGACTCTAAAACAAACCCCCCCCCCAAAAAAAAAAATAGACAAGCTGACAACCTCCGGGTGATGGGCACGGAGTACCTCATTCCCACACCCTGCTTTTGGTATTAGCCAGGCTTCGTAGGACGCAAGAAAACACAAAATGAAGCCCCGTTAAACACCATAAAAACTGAAGAGTGTGCCAAACAATTTACTTGAACGCCATCATGCGGAAATATCGGGCAAAAAGAATCATAAAACTAATCTGTGTATTGTGTGCGTGTTGGATTACTTCTACCGTTGGTATGCTCTCGCGTCCAATTATATGCATAGATTATACATGTATAGTAATGAATTATCTACTATTCTTGAGGTTTCTATGTTGGCCGACTCGAATGGTTCTCATAAATCTTGAATGTGAGTAACATGCAAATTTTCATTTGGTCTGCTTTAGTTTTTTCAATGCTGAAAAAGCTATTAATAAACAAATAAAAACAACAACAATAACAAGCGGATTCAACTGAAATTGTACCGGTTCTAATCTGTGGTCCGCAACGCGGCAACACCGGGCATGCTGTCTATATTGGCTTATCTTCCCCCACCTTTCAGTCAAGCATAAACCACCCAAGCAGAACAAAACATCCGACTGCTTGCTGAATAGTTGTATTTCAACCACACATTTTACCCTCAAGAATGGATTGAAAAGGAAAATGTGTGTTTGAAGTTTGTTCAATAACAAAATCACTGTTCAAAAATGAAAGCGAAATGGTGTCAAAATGAAAGTCATAACTGCTAAAATAGCAAAAGTTGTAGTTGTATTTCTCTTTTTTTCTCCACTTTATCAATCAGGAAACTTGTTTTTAACGTGAACAAAATAATGGCACTCCATACAAACAAATGTTAGCTGTTTTCTTAATAGTTTTCTTGAAATATTGTAATGCTGACACGTACATTTGATTGCAGCATTAGAAAGATCTGAAAAACTCTTTGATGGAATCGGGTGATGTATGGACAGCGAAAGGCACAAGTACTACAGTTTGTTGAAATAATGTTATTTGGATGTTCTTGAGATTGAAAAAGGGAGGGTTTTAAGCGTATTATTATTTCCTATAGAACAGCTACTTTCACAAAACATGAAATATCACTACACGATAATCTGTACTTTCTTCAGATATAGAACTTATTTATCTACAGTACACGTTCATTTTTGATGTCAATGCTCATGTTTGCCTTTATTACAGATATTAAGCGTATACAGTGTGGCTACTTTAAGTAGGCCTACAAATGTAAAAGAAATATTGGCTGAACATCGATTACCCGACAATGCCCCCAATTTCCCCCAAGTAAGACGTGCGTGCAAAACCGTGCTTGAAATTTCAATAGAAAGTGTCTTGCAAACGAAAGTTAAAAAACGACCTTGTTACATTGCACTAATTAAGCCAACATTGTAATACATGTCTCGGCAAAATCTAAATTACTTCCGTGTAAAGAGTCTTATACTAGATTCAACCTGGTGCCCGTCTCTCTATATTGTTTGGACAATCTGGATTGTATAAAATAGGGGCATTACTCCAGTAATAATCAAAAGTATTGGATAAGCACATCGCAATAGGATTTCTTTGCACTTGTTTCATCCCACACAGACCGACTAACCTCAGCTGTCTCCAGTGAGAGGATTTTCCAAATGAATAAATTGTTGACTCTTTTTACCTCGGAGTTCCTACGCCTACATTATAGTATATATACGTGGGCATACAAGCTTGAATCTACTAAATTACAAGTTGTATACTAGAATAAGATGGTTTGGCAAATAGTATCATTCCTGATGTGTTACATTGCGTTATAAAATGCATCTAAGTCCAAGTGAACTTGAATTTGTAACATTTCTTTGTTTAATGTTTCTACAAACTTTATATTTTGGTATGTCTATATAGCTGCATATTTTTGCCATTTACATAAGGTTTTAGATTTCTTGTTCACTTTCTTTGCAGTAAACATTAATATTACTGAAACCTAAACTGGGATCAACCTAACAGAAACTGTTCGTGTAAAGACATGTGCTTTTTTTGTAAAATAAATACAGTATAGGCCTACCAAAACTGCCTTTTGTTGTCTAAAAATAATGTGTAATACATTTCATGCAACGTGATATACTGATATAATACTGACTGACTTAAATTACTGATAGATTTCTATGTCTGATTATATTGGTGGTTAAGTGCCTATTCGGAGTGGTTGTATATCTACCAATCCCAGCTATATATTGTGTATCCATTTACAATATATACAGTTTGTATCGCTTATCTCTATAGATATTTCCCAATATGAAACCGAACCGAGTTTGTTTCGTACACTTTGGCTAAATTCTAGAAAAAAAAAAACCACGCTCGAATTGGTAAATCATCAAATGTACATGCAAAGAGGAAGCTTTTGATACAATTTATAAAAAAAACAAATAGAAAAGAACAATTGGGTTCAAGTATTCCGCCCAATCCAATTTCCAATCATGTGGTTTCAATTGCAAAGTAAACAGTGATGTAATTAGCGTCGCAGTGGAATTTTCCAATATTGTTAAAAAGAAAGGTTATATTTGTTATTTCTTTTAAAGTTAAGAGTGTGTTATTATACAGCTCGTGTCAGTAGCGTATCCAGCTTTTTTGTGCCAGGGAGGGCAAACAACGTCTAAACCGTCTTATGGGGGTATTACACGATTGGTAATCCTCCATTTTTGTATACTGAATTATTACGAAATACCTTACTAGACTTGCAAGTTAATAGTAGTCTCAATCATCCTGTGAAATAATGGCACCAGGTGTGCTGTCGTTGTCAAGAAAAGTGGAAATTTATATCGTTTTCCAACGATTTCCAGCTGGAAATCGTTGGAAAACTGCCCTGTAGCCTTTAGTCAAGGCGCGCGTGGCTACCCGGACGAGTGGCGCGCCCCAGATATGCTGGCATTCGGGGCGCGTCACGCGTCCAGGAAGCCACGCGCGTCTTGACTAAAGGCTATCATCCGCCCGACGGTTGAAAACGAGCGCCGTTTTTATCTTGTTTGTTTCGCCATCCAACAACGCAAAACTTTGAACAGGTCAGTGGAACGATATTTCCTATAAAATATTAACCCCCAAATCCGCCCATATTTAAAAATTGCAACACTGACCAATCATGTTCACTACATTTAAAATCGTCTTAAAAACACTATTTCTTTTTGTTTTTTTATGACGCCTCAAATGCCGCCGGGGGGAGTTCCCCCCTCCCCTTCTTGAGAAACCATACTCAGTGTTTCTGGGATTACGTTCCTTATATCTGGCATAACAGTTCTTCATATACTGCCTTAAACTTTTTCTACAGAAACTTTTTTTCAAAAACGCAAAGATCCTAAACAAAACAAAAAAACTCCTATAACGCAGGCTTACATACACAAAACAATAATGAAAAGCAGCTCATGCAACGTTTTGAGTTGGTTTAAATTATTGCTATGCGAAACCTAGCTTTATACATTGTTTATTTTCTGCGAACATAGATGACTATACATCATTTAGTTGTTTGCGTGCATAGGTACCGGTACTTTTTAAACCATCAATTAGTCATGTCTTTCGCTTTTGCTTACCATAATATAATAACATTAGTGCATTGCAGTTTTGGGTTAATAATTCTTAACGCTGTCATCGATTACTCTTGTTAATTTATGTATTTATTATTCTTAAGATAAAGCGGGAAATACATTTTACGTGGAATCGTTCACGTTTTGTTTTACCTTAAAATAGTTTTAAAATTGCTGGCCCTTTTCAAAAAACTTGTGTGGCATAGTGCTCTGCTTTAAAGGGACACATTGCTTTGGATTTTGCGATTTGGGCTATAAAACTGAAATGGATATGGTTGGGAAGCTTTTTTAAAAGTAGAATAAAGATTCACATAACTATCCCTTCAAATTGCGTGGTTTGTGTTTAATTTCGTGACAAATAACGGTCCGCCATTTAGTAGAACCAAATTTTTGACTCCACAAAATGGCGGACTATGTTCACCAGTCGTATTTCCAGTCGCAGCTGGTTGAAGTACATTCTGTTGATCCATTTTGATGTACTGTGGCACGGCGCGCAGCACTGGCGATATGTGTCGCGAGGTAGAGAATGGTACCTGGCGATCATCTGATAGGTTTACAAGGCCACTGGCTGCGGCGCCAGCCTAAAGACTCTTACAGCGTATTTTGCGCATTATTTAGACGGTGGTATTTACTACTGGAAATAAGTCTATGTTTCGCGGGTTAGATGTCAGGAGTCAGAGGCCAATTTTTTGTTTTATAATCACTACTGACTAATTACAACACATTATAAGTGTTTTTTTGCATGAACAACTCTTATAAAAGATAAGGAACAATTTTAAACAGAAAAATTTCATGACATTTGAAGGCAATGTGTCCCTTTAAGGAGGAAGTTAGAAATGTTTCTTTACAAGTTGTCCTTGTTATTATTAGCCCTTGTAAATGTTTTTTTCTGTTGATTTCGTGAAGGAAGCGACTCAATGAGGATACGGCTTTTTCACTTATTCTTCGTCAAACAATCCACAAGGGAAACTGACTGGGTAAATTTGAATGCCGGTACATTTTCAAAGTGAACAAAGAAAACTGACAGGAGCGGGATTCGAACATGCGAACCTGTTGTATCCTCATTTAGTGATCCCCGCAATGTCGCTTCCCAGGTTGTAACGTAAAATTGGGCGTGATCCCTGGCTGCACGGCATTATCATTTATGACTTCTGACTAGCACCCGTCGAACAAAGATACTGACAATTTGGGAGACCGCCAACATAGGGCAAGATAGCTCATTGGTAGAGCGCCGGTACGGTATTCCGGAGGTCGCAGGTTCGAATCCCGCTCCTGTCAGTTTCTTTTTTGTTCAGGAGAAAATGTATTCAAATTTACATATTCAGTTTCCCTTGTGGATTGTTTGACGAAACAACTGTTTTATTAACAAGACAAATTCATAAAAACGGCCATCTTGCCATGCTAAAGGTAAACATCCATTTAATTAATTTAACCCTTGGACAAAATGGAGTTTCTGCTACTTTGGCTGCAGTAAGAATTTGGCGACTTTTCTCGCGATGTTTGCTTCATTATAATGGTCCATTCTTAAGTACGGAAAATAGTTTTAATATTTTGGAAAGCATGTTCGTTAAGTATGTCTAATGTAAATCTGATGTGGGTTTCCATTATTCGGGACCAGCCTATACATCAACACCGATTATTCATCTTTAGGTGTGTCTGGGTTCAAGACGAAATAGATGGGATCTCCCCCACCTGATGCGCCCTGCTTGCAAAGAGCGCCATTGTGAGCTTTGGCTTGACCGCTGTTCGGTGAAGGCTTGATGAAGCGTTTGATCTTCACTGGTAAAGTCTTCGACCTGGTTCCTGAATTAAAAGTGCGATATAATACAGAAAAGGTTTCAGGTTGGACCCATAAGACCCAGTCGCTTCAATTCCCTCTATGAGGCTATGATGTAGGTATGATGTAGCTTTGTAGTGGTAAAAAAATCTACCAAAATAATTCCTTATATACCGTGAAGGGAAGGGGGGTTGCGCTGCAGACGAAAAAGTATTTGTTTTTCACAGGAACGTGAAATTTAGAGATACTGCCTTACCTGTTGCTGGTTTTTCCTGCTGACTTATTCTTAGCTCGCAGTAGGCATTCTCGTCATCGGCCCACGAGCACTTATTGGAAGACAGAGTAGGAGGCAGGGCATCCCTCTTGTTCCTCCGGGTGGTGCTTGCCCGGACCGGCACTGCTGCTGCCGCTGCGTTGTCACCGTGCGGTGGGAGTACGATCGGGAGGATCGACTCTGCGTAGGCAGGTATTGGGTCATCCACCGTTTTTTCTCTTTGGATTTTCAAGCCAGACTTCGGGGCAGCTGTGGTACGAGTAATTGACTGAGCGTAAGCAGGTACTGAATCGTCAACCGCCTCCTTTCCTTCTTGGGTGCTCGGGTCAGGCTCAGAGGTACCTTGCATGGAAATGATGGACTCGGGGTATGCAGGTAACTGGGCGCTCTTCGTCACTTTCTCGTCCTGTGTGCTCGGACCGAGCTTTGGGTTAGCTGCGGTGAGAGTAATGGACTGAGCTTCGTTATCCGCTACGTTTTCGTCTTGTTGGGTGCTTGAGTCATGAGTTAGTTCGGCTAAGGAGAGAGTGTTGGACTCGTGGTAGGGAGGAGGTGGGTCATCATCTACCGCTATGTCATCTTCCTGGGTGATTATGGCAGGTTGTAAATCAGCCATCTGTAGTGATGAGTCCACGGAGTATTGGTCTTTATATACAAGACCTATAATGAGCAAAGAAATATAGTACTAATGAAGTCTCTTTTTCAGCATTTGCTAGCAGATAAAAGGCTTCTTGCAAAATCAGCATCAGGTACAGACTAATCCGAGGACAGACATTTTCGTGGGTGGCACCAGGCTCGCACGAGACACGCTCACGTAGTACGCACGCGCCCCGAGCTCCTTGGACCAATAGACTAATCCGGCGACCAAAATTAGAAGCATTTACTGCGGTGGCAGGGCGCTCGCGTGCGTATTTTACGCACGCGCTCGATGCAGCTTCGACCAATAGGGTGTTTACAACTTGCAAAATGCGCACGCGACTAAAAGAACGCGTGCAACCTGCACGCGAGCGTGGCACCCGGAGCAAAAATGGCTTCCGGCGAATTCCCGTATAGACTAATCCGGCGACCAAAATTAGAAGCATTTACCACAGTGGCACCACGCTCGCGTGTGTGTTTTACGCACGCGCTCGACGCAGCTTCGACCAACAGGGTGTTTACAACTTGCCAAAATGCGCACGCGACTCAAATTAAAGAAAACACCCTGTTGGTCGAAGCTGCGTCGAGCGCGTGCTTAAAACACACACGCGAGCGCGGTGCCACCGCAGTAAATGCTTCTAATTTTGGTCGCCGGATAGTCTGTGTGTTCATCAAATATACTATTTTGTCAGTGTTGTCCCGAGGGTGGAAATACCAAAAACCCAATTTTATGCAGGTATTTTTGTTACCTTTTACTAGCGTCTCACTACGAACTTTATTTCCATTGATCCTCCTGGTTCTGTAAATGCAATAAGATGTTAGTCTGCATCAGGCAACCTAGAATGGGGCAAATATGTATAAGGGGCAATATATGCAAGGGGAGTAAGGAAGATGGCACATAAACATGGAATCATTGATCAAGTGGACAATCAGGCTGCATGGATACACAAAAGCAAACAAGATTAAAGGAACACAAAGCCTGTTTGGCTACAAACCAAGAGTTCGCTCTAAAACTGCTATACATGTAGTTAGAAAAATACAATATAATAATCCTACACGACTATCTCTTGAGAATGCGTCGTTTGCCCGAAAATCATTGACGAAAATCATTCCGGAGACGCCAGCTTGGTTCGGAAAAGTCGGACCGTTGGAAACCTGAAGCATGTGTTTTTCATCAAGGATTTTTAGACCAACGGCGCTTTTCAAGGGATGGTCGTGTTCATTGTATGATTGATCTTTCCAACCATAGCCATATTTGGACGAATGACTTTTCCGCGCTCTAAGGTCACGTGTTCCTATAATACAAACTAAGGACATGGACGTGAATAAAACATCTGACCGACGAGCTTCTGCTTTTCCCGACAGTCAAGTGTCAACTTACTTGTGTCTCTATGATTCAAGCTCTCGAGATATGTGACCCGATTTCAACTAGACTATAGGACCTTTAGGGTTTATACCTCGCATTGCGCCCAGACGGCCGACTAAAGTAACACACGATGCCTCCAATGATGATGATGAGAATGGTAACGCCACCAATAAGAGAAGTGATGATAACGGTGAGACGAAGATCTGAAATGGAGTACGGTGCACAATTGATGAAAATGAACTTTCCACGGCAACTGCACATGTTGACATTCAACATGATAACTAAGGGAAATTAACATCAATTGTTTTCTTCGTGCTTTATCTGAGTTCTCTTGTGAAACAGGAAAAGTGTTGATTTGCATCAGTGGAATAAAATTACAAAACAAAGGTTGGGTTTTGAGTTTATCGTAAAATGGTACATTCTCGGGCAAAAACAAATGTCCTTGGAATATTTACCAGACTTGCATATCGTATGTTCTGATCATTAAATATAAGTCAAACAAGTCGTCTATAAGATATCATGAGCTCTATTTTGTCATTTAAGTAACACTTATTAATATGTTCCCATGATAAAAAGTTGAAATGCACAATAGTAAGTAGAGTAAATATCTGAAAAGAGCATGGAAATGAAAATAATGAAAATGCAATATTATGCTGGATAAAGAAAGAAATACATGTACGTGGCATATTTAAAACGTCGAAGCTAGGGCGAAAATGCCATAAGTTTGCGGACAATCGGGAAAAATAGCAAAACAGCAACGACACAAATTCATAGCCGGCGACAAAAACCCACGGGGAAAGAGCAGTGGTGAAAAGAAAACACAAACAAACAAACAAACAAACAAACAAACAAGCTAAAAGCATGGAAACTAATGCAAAACGACAGAAAAAAGCCCGATTTCCACAGTCACAATGAACTCCGACAGCACACATCAAGAGATCAAATCGCAGAGAGTCGGAGAAGAAAAGGTCCGTGACGTCATTTGACCAACAAAAGAGTGCAATCTGGCGCAGAACCGTTACGAATTAAAATAGATTACACTTCACTTTGATTTTGCTAGTCAAACATGGCAACATTTTGTGATGCTCATCAAGCGGTGGAATATTTGCATTACATATCTGAATGCGCAAAGGTAGTCGTCGGCAAAGTTCAACTTGGTGCAGCATTTGTTAAATACGGATACCGCATGGTGTCCGCATGAAACTTTTGCGTAAGACTGCGTTGCCGTCGGGAACTCTTTATAACGTCAACAACGCAAACCACTTCTAATTGAAATTGCTGGCTAATGGTAAACTGCGAATGGAACTCAGTCGCTGAGTCTTGGCGTGTCCACTAACAGCTCTAATTGAGGATGACTACATGTAGTTGAAGAACGGCCCAAGAAACAAACTGAATAGTATGATCTCGCTGAATATGGTACAAGAAGTTGGGCGAAAAGGAAGAACAGATTGGAGAAACCACAGTAGGTCTCAGTGTAGTTGAACACATGCATAGATTAGGGTATAATATCGAGCTACGTGATACAAACAGTTTGATGATGTAAGTCAAATGATGCTTTTCATCAATGGTTGCAAGTGGTTAAAAATGTGCATTCACGTGCACTCTACATGATGTATGAAAATGTATTATTAAGTATCACCTAAGTGCATGCTAGGTTTACCCAGAACAGTAGGCAGATTAGCATCAATGGGGTCGACCAACACACTTGTAAACTCTGCAACTGAACAAATCAAGTTAAAACTCAAACATTGCAAACTACTGAAAAAATGGCAAGCTGTTAGCCATGTGTGGCTGTAAGCTTTCACCAACACAAATAAAGTATCACTTTGTACCAAATGCAATTTTTTGAAATGTCTATGGTGACCAGGGTAAGCAAATTAAAAATGGTAAACATGCGTTGCGGTTGGCAAGCCCTAAAAGTATTAAACTTGAGCAATTAAAATAAAATGCCCTCGCAACAGATATTCTCTTCATGTTGCTGCTCTTCATAAACAAAATTAAAACAAATCAAGTCAACCTCAAAAACAATTTATCCTACGTTCATTTTAACTCAACATTAATTTTTGTCTGTTAAATATATCAGAGCACAACCTGGCTGCTTTGTATTAAGAGTTAAAGACCAACAACCAACAATTTATCCCCCAAATTGGCCCCCAATGAGATATTCGTGCAAAAAACAATGAGTAGCTTTCCAAAGGAAACTGGGACATTAAAATAAGGCAGCTTAACTGCAACGATTTTGCCAATTTCTTTCCATTTTTGGTTTTGAAAGCAGTTCGCAAATAAATGAGTTTGTTTAAAAAGACCTCTTGTACTGAGCCAGCTAGTTGTTATTAGTCAGAAGTCTGAGAATACTTAATGCTTAATTTCATTTCTATATTTGTAAAGCTGAATAGGTCCTACCTTGTGTGGTGGCATTTGGATCCTCTGGAACAGAAGTAGTGCTGAGTGTACAGTTTCCAGATACATGGTCGCACACAAATCCAACGTCACACGAACAACTACCAGAACAGTTAGGACCGAAGTGGCCGTTGGGGCAAGTCGTGTTGCAGTTCAGGTCCATCCATCCCGGAGGGCAGAAACAGTTTCCACTCACGTGGTCACATGTAGCGCCAATGTCACAAGAACAATTTCCAGCACAGTTAGCACCAAAGTGACCCTCGGGACAACTTGTACCACAGTTCTGACCAATCCAACCAGGAGTACAGGAACAAGACCCGTCAGTTGAATCGCAGGCTGCTCCATTTAGACAGGTGCAATTCTGGATGCAGTTGTACCCATGTGAACCAGGATCACATGGTATGCTGCAGTTAGGCGTTTTCCAGCCGGGCTGACACAAACACCCAAAGGAAGGGTTACATTGGGTGTTGGGACCAGTGCAGTTGCAGGTATTGTTGCAATCTTCTCCGTAGGTGTTTGATGGGCAAGCTTTGGGGAAAAAATCAAGCACTCATCTGAACTGAATTGAGAAAATACATCGTAGAATCTACTCACCTATGGTATTTTTTGTATCAAACCATGTCTGATGTTATAATTTTTACTAACTTTGTTTTGAAAGAAGCAGAAGCGAATGTTATAAAATTTGTATAGAAAACTGAAAAAAGATCGGAGATTTATTTTAACTTTTAAAAGGCTTTCGAAAAACGTACGTTTAGAACAGTTGTTGCCGGTTCGAATCCACCCCTTACAGCATCTCCTCACAACCTCTTCCTTCTCCTCGTATTGAATTTCATACCTTATAGATGATAATGAGCAAGGGTTATAATAGAAACTGTACTCCAATAAGCTGTTCCGTTATTATAAAGCGGCACATTGCCTTAGAGGAGACCAATTGCACAAAGCGTTCGTCCTAACATTTCTATGGTTGGAAAGATTATTGAAAAGTAGAATACAATAATGTCTTGAAAATGTGGCGTTTGTCTGAAAATCGGCGACCAAAATCATTTTTGGGACGCCAATTTGGTTCGGAAAAGTCGGGCCGTTGGAATTCAGACTGGTGCCCTTGGTCCATAGCGCTTTGGTTGCGTACAGGCTGCACCATGTGTGGCGCCAGTTTGAATGTTTGTGTGTCAATGCTTCGGGTTTTTTCCTCATTTCTCCGTGAATATTACACATTATGGTAGACTTTTTCCTTGGAAATAGGTTAAGTAACTAACATAAGAGATTAAATTTGGGGGATTTCAGGGCAATGTGTGCCTTCAAATTCACGACCGCACTCATGACTTGAAATATGGCGTTCGATGTAAACGGCACCCTTAATCCACAGTACTTTTACCGAGACATAAAGTGAAACGTGATGAAATTGTATAATGCTTTTAGCACCCCCCCCCCCCCCCCCCCAATACATCCTCACTGGTATAGCATTGAGTTTTGTACCACTGGGATAATTTCTTGCAGATTGAAAACTACACACAAAGTCAACATCAAAAACTCTGCCAAAAGATCATTTCGTGTTTAAACGAACGCATCTTTATTATCGTTACTAAACAACAGATGACAATAATTAAAGTACAGCCATGTGTATAGCATTATAAATCACGTACCTTTGTCTTTCACAAGGCGGTGGACTCGAACCGCAGTTCTGAGTTTCTGTGTAAGTAACTAATACTCTTTTTGACACAGTCCGATAAACACTGCAATGGAGAAAAGTTAACCAGAAGGAATCGTCGTTATATATTTATATATATATATTCAATGTCATTTTGAAAAAAACCAATCAGACGGCCGTACCGTTTTATTCGAACATGTACCACTGGTTTGATTTCAGCGAGGTATCAAAAGAAAGATTACGATCAAGAACGGATCCTTGATGTGTTTTGTTGAAATCTTACATGCAATATATAGGCCTTTGACATCGGAGGAAAGACAATTAATTCACAAAAAAAAGAATGAAACGAGCATACTGCGCCACTGAATCTTCAACATCGAAACGTTACAAGATACTTACGTGTCGCTGCAAACGTTTATCCCGTATGGATCGAGTTGACACTGCACGAGTTTTACTAACAGCACGAAGTGCAGCAGGCGTGTATAAGTAGCCATTTGACTGCCTTACGGTCTTACATTATCCCATCGAAGAACAACATGAATTCTGATAATACAAGAGATTTAAAACATTGAACGATAAGGAAATGAACCCTGTACTAGACACAATGGTCTGAATTCAGCGTAGCCTGGGTCCCGCATCCATTGTATACAATATATGGGGCCCATGGATGTGGCGCTTTTGATTGGCCCTCGTGTGCGCAAGCGCCGTAACAAAAATACCATTTTAAGGAAATGGATGCTGTTTTCATGTTCGTATATTTTGTTTGATAAAACTTTAAATCGGGGAAAAATTTGTTTTTTTTGAAGGAACGTGTAATTTTACAGCAGTTTATAGCATCGCAATTATTTATGCGTATGGCAATATAAAAAATTATTGGTAATAAATATTATTTACCTACACATGCCCCATATTGAATGTCGGAACGATAATGGAGGAATCGGGAATTAGTCTAAATGCAACGAACACAGCGGTGAACAATAACCATCCTGTGTGTACACTGAAAACAAGGAAACTGAAACGCGAACTGTTTTCAAGGCGAAAACACATGGCTATTTCTTTCTAGCGAGTTTTCCAAGTTACTTAATTTGCTGCACACGCAAATCAATTCCCAATAGATTCTGGATCGAATATTTTCGGTTCTCCCTTAAGAGCGTTTCTATAAGACCTACTTCTTTTAGAGGGACAAGACTGAATAATTACCCCGTGTGTAAATCAAGAGCCGACGCACACGCGCACTATACACGTATATACTCACTTATCGACGAAAATGAAAACAGAATTTACAATACTGAAGTTAAAACAACAAGATAGTTTGAGAAAACAGCCCTATATTAGTTATTTTGGGCCACGGTGTGCACGTTAATCACGATATGATGGGAGTAGTAATGCCGCTACGTGACTTCGGCAGTGATACGGAAACGATCCCACACGGTTGGAGTGCTGGCTTCATTTTTTTGTACAGCGCGCAATGGCGAATGAGCTGTCCAGTTTATAACGATTAACAGACAGTCTGAAGTCATTGTGATTGTACCCAAAGGGTGTAGCGAGCGGGTGGGATGTGAAACCCAACAAAAAAAGACAAAAGGAGGGAACCGAGAGGGAGGGGAACCGATGAATGAAGTCAGTGAACTATCTAGTGGTAAATTTTATATCGCGTTACCTATCGATACTTGCTAATAATAAATATAGTATGATACACGTTGGGGAAACGGTTAAGCGAAATGGCGCCACCAACGTCGTAAAGGCACCCCCACCCTCGCCACTGGAAGCAATTCGTTGGGGGAGGCATACATAATACGAAGGGATAATGGGGAAACTGAAAGGGATGCATAAGGTTAAGTTGGATGAGGAAAGAATTCAGAAAAGGGATCAAACGAATAAATAAATAAATAAAACCACTGCAACGCGTGTAGGTGGAACTTCAGATCTGAACTTCAGATGAACAAGGTAGTTGACTTATTCAAAGTTTTGGGGATTTTTGTAATCCTTAATGAAATTAAGGGCCCTCAAATATCCAACATTTCATCCCTGAGTGAGGTCTGAGTGTAAACATTCTACGGAGAAAAGAGTAAATCTGAAGCATTGACATCCGGACATTTAAACTAGCACCGTGCATAGTGCAGCCCGTATACGACAATCAAAGCGCAATACATCAAGGGCGCTTCGCAGAATTTTCCATATTTCCAACCAAAATGGCGTCCCCGTTACGGTAGTATTTCCGTCAATGATTTTCAGACAAAAGGCGCATTTTTTCGGGATGGTGGTATACATTACTATTGTACTTTAATTTAAATGATCTTTCCTACCATAGCAATTTCAGGATGAATTGGCCGCCTCTTAAGCAATGTATCCTATTTTATGTGTTGTAATTATTTATTTGCCATCTATTTTAAAGTAAAGCAAATTGTTTTAGAGTGTGACTGTTTTATGTGGCATAGTTTCTTTAGTTAAATAAGCCAACAACGAAAATGAAAACGATAACATCGAAAGTCTGGTTGGTTGATCATGTAACTACCCCTTGATATACCACTGCCCGAACTGTCGACTTGGTAAAAATAAATGAAAAGATGACAGTGACCGAGTGACCTACTGACCGACTAACCGACCAACCTCTTGCCCGAGCGATTGCCAAACGGATCGACTAACTTGTAAGAATAAGTTGGCCAGCATCTAATATATCGATAAAAACAGCCGACCAGAAATAATATTCCCAAAGCATAACATACACATTCTATTCTAATAGAAGATATACATGTACTTTCACAAAATCAGAAAATGCAACATCTGCCACTACATTCAAACAACCGTTGTAGTCTTAACAGGCATATAACTGGCATTAACTACAAGTAAATTTAAAGCATTTACTACAGGTCAGGTAAATTTAAAGCATTTTTGAAATACATGTATTCTGGACATTAATTCCATCAGCATTAACTAACACATTTTCGGCTTACAGAATGACATTTTTACTAGTAAACTTTCTATTTACCACGTATTTAATATTAAGGAGAGGTTTTCTCAAAGGCTAAAGCCCAGTTCATACTTCATGCGAATGCCAATGCGAATGTGAAGCGATTTTGGCGTCATGAAACATTCGCAGCGAAGCTTTGCACAAGTTGAAATGTGTTCAACTTTTGCAAATTCGCAGCACGAATATTTGGCGTTGACGTGATAAATTCGCTTCGCATTCGCATTCGCATGAAGTATGAACCGGGCTTAAAAGTTATTTTTAATATTTGATTTCACATAATTCAACCTAGCCTGCTACAGAATCCCGACATACTGTCTGTAGGCACACTGTCACGGATGCGAGTACAATACACCATTAAAATGATCAATAATTATTGTATATTGTCTTTGATAATTGTATATTTAGAAGTAAGGTGCATAACTTTGGCTATCCAAATCCTTTAATAGACTTTCAATGGTTTTTAACCTATAAATGACTTTTTTAAAAGGCACTCTATGTAAAGGGCTACAACATAATGGTGGTGTCGCCAACCCTACTACCCATAATATTGAAGGATACATTTTTAATCGTATCATTAATTGGCTACAAACTCCATATGTACTGTTTTGATTAAACCACTAACGATGCATATGCTTCATTATAGACGCGGTACGTTACGGTGTTTGGGTCGATTTAAAAGACATGCTTTAAAATCTGAGTATTGTGTGATATTCTTTGTATGACTATAATTGCATGATTAAAACAAAATGCCGGGTTTTCACATTTAAAAGTGTCAAAAGGCGTTTAATGATATCGGTTGTAATGGGAGATTTTTGAGACGCTTGTGGCAGACATACTTGTCATAAACACGTAGTTCTGAGCATGCGCACGACTAGTGAGAACAATGGCAAAGGGTCGGTATGTCGGCTGCCACCAAGCGTCTTAAAAGTCTCCCATTAGCTTTTGTCAATATTTGTTAGCGTCTTCTAAGTCGGTGACGTAAAGATTAATCCCTTGAAAAGTAGGTGTGTTCAATCTGCCCCGATGATGAAGTTGGTCCAGGACTCTTGGTAGACCCTTGATACAAAATAGACCAAAAAATGCTGATTAAATCTCAAAGTTTCAGCTATTATTTAAACACACCTCTAAAAAGCAAGAAAAATATGCACATTCCTATTTCAAACAGCATTTTAAGTAAAACAAACCGCAAAGCTCAATAAACAACCCTAGATCGATATAAGATATACCCACTGAAATGACCAAATGAGATGACCGCAGACAACAAAACAATTGTGACTACATCTTCGAAACGCAAATCATATCTTTAAGCTGGTAGATAATCCACTCTACTGCGTGTCTTGTTCATGTTTCATAAAAGATTGTCATGATTTCTGCTGCTTATTTAGTTTTCCTTCAAGAGAAGGATTGAAGATTGAATAACAAATGTCCTATACCTTTCATTCTGTTTATCATCTGAGTGTCGATGTCACAGTAAAACGGTGACTTCTCCTCTGTCAAGGAGCTCTCTAGAGGTCGTACTGGGTTGCTTGCTCCTGAAAGTCCTAGTGCCGTACTGTGCCTCTCCCCTGCCGTATAAGACGTGATGCTTGTTTCGTACGTTGGAGGTGTATCGTCAGACGTTGGGCTAGCTTCTTGTTCAGTTGTGTGTACAGATGAATGCACAGCGAGCAGGGTACCAGATTGAGGATCTACGGGATTCTCTAAGAAACAATTAATGATAAATTTACTTGTTTTTATAAGAAAATTGCATTGTCAAACATAAAGCCTGTTACAACATAAAACTAATTACACTTAAAATTTAACTTCCTTTTCCAAGACCTTGACAAATTGCAATTGCGCTTTACCTGGCGATTGATATGTAACTTCTTTTTCACCTTTCAGTTTCAATCTGTTAAAAGATAAAATGGTGACTCATTTTAAAACTTGATATCATGGTGTTATCAACATGATTCATAAACTCCTAGTTAAACACTTAGCTGGAATCAGTTAAAGGTGTACATGCTTTATAGGATTTAGTATTATTTACGTTTATCTGCACTGAACAAATTACAAATGCAAATTACTTGGCTTGACCAACATATTTGTCAGAAAGGACGCCACAAACGTAATGAGGATTACATTTTTGACATTATCCCCAGCAAAAAAAGTCTACTGTGAATTTTCTAAATGCGACAGTGAATACTCACGAAGTAATCAGCTGTTTTTGTCGTTTGATGATGCAACACAGAACGCTGACGATTACGAGTGTAACAATGGTCATACAGACCAACGGAACGATGATTTGTACCAGACATTTATCTGAAATGGTTTGGAAAACAAGACATGTAGAGAATTCCAACAGAACCCTGATACATAGGTACATTCAACCACCTAATAAAACTGCAGTTGATTGGCAAATTTGAATTTCAGGAGCAATTACCAAAGCGTAAATGTCACAACACAAATCCTGTTTAAATGCAGAATGTGAGGGCGTTACTGATATGATGCAATCAAGATATCCACTATACAGATTAGCCATTTACGGTACAAAAAAAAGAACTCAAATTTTACTTTTTGGCAGCAGATTGCACGTTAAATTTGCTTACAGACTCGCCACCAATTACTAAGCAGAAATATACATTACAAAAGCTGACCTTTGGAAGAGGAAACAAAAAAGAAGTTATGATACTAAAGCTTCCCTCTTGAGTGGCATTACTCCTGTGCTCATGAATATGATTCACATACTATTAGCATAAAATCCGAGATTGTAAAAATGGACCTGAACGCCTTCCGAATGGCAAACCAAAGTGATGGTAACTTCGATGTACGGGTTCAAGACAGGGACGTTGTTGAGACCATCACAAGACCATGCACAAGACCAGCATGTTACAGGTACAAGTAACAGGCATAAACCATGACAAAGGAATGCTTTTATTACAGTTCATTTGAATAGCTTGAGACTTGAATTAAGACACTCACTGAAGGTCTTGTGCTGGTCTTTCGCTGGTCTTGACTACATCACTGGTTCAAAATGTGGTTATAAGTTCCATTTCGTGGAACTTTTAAATCAGGTCGAAGACAACTGGGAATCACTGGCTAATGGTAAGTTGGTGATGGAATCTTTGCTTCAGAAGATGGAATTTGCGTCGGGGATGATGTAAATTGGTACAGAGATTTTTTCTATTTTGTTTATCCCGACGTAATGTATGAAACACTGTATGCCCAGTGCTTTCCGAGAGCCTGTGTGAAAAAGAATTCACAGGCTTACTCGGGCGGGATTCGAACCCACGACTCCCTGCTTACTATAGACGTCAAAACCACTCATCCACCGAGCATGCAGGGGTCGAATGACCGATTCGAATCCAATGTAGCAGCGGGTAAGCCTGTGAATTATTTTTCACACAGGCTTTTGGAAAGCACTCAACATACAGTAGTTCTTGCATTACGTCGGGAAAGGGAAAAAGAGAAAAATCTCTGTTCTAAGAATCTTAGTGTAGGGGTATGACTTTTTGTTGTTAATATTGTACATCCCATTTCGAGTCACAAGAGGGCGCTACTACACTATAGCCACATACATTGCTTTGGTGGTAAACTAAATATAGCAACTGTATCTGGGGCGCTGGAAGCGCGTGACCCCGGGTCAAACCAAATTGATACATTTTGAGACAGCGAGTGTGCGTCTCAGATTGGGGCGTGTAGAAAAGTTGTCGTTTTGGGGGACATGCATTAAGAAAGGCAGGAGACTTTGTGTGAGATGTTTCTGAGGATTACACAAGGGACGAGCTCAAGCAGCATGGCGTCCGAGTAGTGTGCCTGTGGGATGTACACCTAGCCCGGAATGATTGGGGGGTAATCTTCTAATCACAACGATGCCTGACTAATCGGAATCTAATCTTGTTCAATCGTACTCCAATCAGCATAAATTGTTAATCTGTCTGTCTTCGAATAAAACATTGATCAGAATCAAAACAGTGGATGCATCAGCTGTGTCTTCTTCCAGAGACCCCAGGAACCCTAATTCGCAAGAATTAAACTAATTATACTACAGTTTTATGGTAACACGGATGGGGTGGATGCTGTTCAGACACCGGTGTTGCTGATTTGGCGACGGAGATCCAGGCTGAGTGAAAGTTTTGAGGCTGCCGAGCGGTGAGCGTGTGCGGAGCCAAGCGGCCGTGGGTTGCAGACGGCGTGGTGCTGCATGAGAGTCGGTGTTCGTGGAGTGGACCAGCGTAACCTGAGCCAGCCGGTCGGGGACGGGTGCCGGGCGACTGGTGGGCGAGGGAGGAGTCCATGGCGGACGGGCCGAAGAACCGCTGACGGATCCGTGGTGTGCAGCGACGTAGCGAGTGTGTGGGTCGAGGATCTCAGCCGTCGGGGAATACTGTCCAAGAATCAAGTGAACTGGACCGAATAATTTATGATCGTGTGAGCTGTAGTTGCTTTTTGTTACCGGTAGTTGTAACATGCGTCTGTTTACAGTTTACATGCATACATACGAGAAATTAGAATTCCAGTCAGTGCAGGTAAAAGTTTCGATTTTCTTTCGATTGTGATTAGAATTTTGAGTGAATTGTGTTGATTTTCCAGTAATTGAGTTTCAGGCTAGTGTGAAGTTTTATACTGGGCGATTCTTTGTATTGTGCTTGAGGAAATGGCAACCTCGGAGTCTGTTCTGGTCGAGCAGTTGGTAAAAGGGCTTACGGATGCCTTGAGGCAGAGCCGACCCACTGTTCAGAGGCCAATTAAATTGACATGCTTTGCTGGTAGACCCGTAAAACCAGGGGACCCCACAGTAAAAGAATGGTTGGAAGAAGTGGAAATATATTGTCAACAGTGTAAAATATCTGAATCTGAAAAGGCTCAGGTTGTGCTCAACCATTTGAAGGGGACAGCACGTGATGAGATAAAGTGTCATGGAGAAACAGGGTTGGAATTCCAGGCACTTGCAAAACTTCTTCATAGGCATTTTGGGGGTTGGGAGACTGTACAGTCTCTTCACAAGGCATTGTATGAACGAACGCAGCAAGAGGACGAGTCCTTGATGGACTTTTCTAGAGCTCTGATGAGGTTGTATGATCGGATATTAGAAGTGGCCTCTGAAAGTGAGAAAGCTTCGTTGCAAGGTCTCCGTGATAAAGTTCTTAGTGGGCAGTTTGTGGCTGGGGCGCGCAGCCAGGGTGTTAGGTTAGAGCTAAGGAGGTTAGAGCTAGCAAAGCCTTCGCAGACATTTCCTGAATTGCGCGATGCAGCACTCGAGATTTTTAGAGATCTCGAGAGGGCTCCCAAGGCAAAGCGTGCACAGGCTAGACAGGTCGTCGCAGATTGCGATAGGGAAACAGACGAATATGTATCTGATGTTTTTGTGGGAGGCACGATGAGAAATAAGAATCCTGAACCCAGTCCAGAGTTGCAACAAGTGTTGCAACAGCAAACACAGATTCTGAAGTGTCTGCAAGAGCAGCAGACGCAGCTGCAGAAGCAACAAGAGCAAGTTGCTGTGCTTATGAAGCGCTTGCTTCTTAGTGAGGTACCTAGGGTTGCAAATAGTGACAAGGTTTCGAAACCTTGGGTTAAGAGACAACTTGTATGTTTCTCTTGTAAGCAACCAGGTCATTTTAAGAGTGATTGTCCGAACAGAAACAGAGATAACAAGCAGACTCTGAATGCTAAAAACCCAGTTAGTGTTCAGTCAGGGGATTCGCAACCACAAAGTGGGGGAGGGTTAAACTACCCCCCCTCGCCACTGTAGGCCAAGTGGTTGAGGGAAGTAAGAAAGAGGCCTCGCCCAAGAATAAAACCGATAAGGGGTTGAGTTCTAGAGTTCTGTCAACTAATGATGTTCTTGATAAACTGGTACATGCCAGCCCAAGGGCTCAGGTAGAGTTGGCAGGGGTCCCTGTCAATGTTGTTCTTGACACAGGGGCAGAAACCTCCCTTATAAGCGCAGCATTTTATAGGAATAAATTGGCCGTGCATGTGACCGGGGTGGAACCAGTGGGTACTTATTTACGCGTGTTTGGCGTAGGATCTTGGGAAGTACCGGTTGAAGGATATGTCCAGATTCCCTTGCGGGTTTTTAACCAAACGGTTGAGGCACATTTCCTTGTTGTTAAAGACACCCCCGGGGACGGTTTGGGAAATGGGCGTGGCCCCGTTCTGTTGGGTTGCAATGTTTTGCACCAGTTAAAGGATATAGCAGTAGATCCCTCACATAAAGATGCTGAAGCATGGAATGTAACCCTACATTGGTACAATTTGACTAAAAAGGAACCGGGTAAGGTTCCGGCCAAACAAAAGGGGCCTGTGGCTGTTCGCACAGGGCGTTGTATGACATTTATTCCCCCAAGAGAAGTGCGGTCCATGACATGTAACGTGCGCGCACCTCCAGATGTGTGGGAAGGGAAAACTGTGGTGCTACAGGGAAATCCAAATGTAATTTCGGTAGGGGAAGCGACTTCACATTCAAGTGATCCAGGGTTAAGCAGTGGCTTAAGGGTCTATGATTCATGTGAGGTTGTGAAAGGGAACAGGGTAAATGTTCTTGTAGCCAACATGGGGGCACAAGCTGTGTCCATTCCCCCACATACTCAAGTAGCATCACTCACTGAAGTTTTCCCCACCCTGCAGCTGGATTGCGATTTAGAGGGTAGTGAGCTAAAAGTTTCTGTAAATAGGATATTAGCCCAGTCGGCTGATAGTTACTATGACATACATGTAGGTCCAGATGAGCAGGACTCTAAGGCGTCTGATTCTGTGTTGGGAATAGATGAACCTCAGGGATCTAGGAAACATGTATTTGCAGATGGAAGTTCATATCAGCTACCACCAGGGGTAAATTTAGATTCATGTGATTTGAGTAATGACGAGTTTGATCGTGTTGTGCATTTGATTCAGAAGCATGACAGTGTTTTCTCTAAGGGTCCACTTGATTTGGGTACATGTGACAAAGTTCCACACAAGATACATACGACTGATGATGCACCAGTAAGTCAGCCATATCGTAGAATTCCCCCTCAGAATGTGGCAGAGGTAAAAGAGTTGCTTCAAAAGTTCCTGGAGCAAGGAATCATCCAAAAGAGTGGAAGTCCGTACGCAAGTCCCATTGTTCTGGTCAAGAAGCGGGATGGGACAATCCGAATATGTGTTGATTATCGGAAACTGAATGCAAAAACAGTGTGTGATGCATTTCCGCTGCCGCGTATTGATGAATCGTTAGAGGCTCTGCGTGGCGCGCGCTACTTTACTGCGCTTGATCTTGCGCACGGGTATCATCAGGTTATGATGGATTCTGAGTCTATTCCAAAGACCGCTTTTAGGGTGCCTTTTGGATTATTTAAGTATACGCGGATGCCTTTCGGGCTTGTAAACGCGCCGGGCACTTTTCAGCGCACAATGGAGATGTGTTTAGGGGATATGAATCTCACCGAACTTCTAATCTATTTGGATGATATCCTTGTTTTCTCAGAAGATACTGAAGAACACATTAGTAGGCTGGATAAGGTGTTTACTAGGATTGCTGACTTCGGATTGAAAGTGAAAGGGGAGAAATGCCAGTTCTTCCGGAAACGGTTATTGTACTTGGGTCATGTTGTGAGCTCTGATGGTGTTTCTGTCGATGCAGACAAGGTTCAGAGGGTTAGAGACTGGCCAATTCCGACCAAGCCTGGAGACTTGAGGTCCTTTCTTGGTCTAGCAGGGTACTATAGGCGTTTTATCCCCGGGTTCTCGAAGATTGCAGCACCTTTGCATGAGTTGTTACCTCCATTGGGTAAAGGAAGGCCTGGAGCTAATCAGAGGAGCTTTGAGTGGACAGCGGAAGCTGAAAATGCATTCGACAGGTTGAAACAGGCGCTCACGGAGGCTCCGGTGTTGTGTTATCCAGATTTCACTAAGCCATTTATACTGGAAGTAGATGCCTCATTGAAGGGGTTAGGGGCATGTCTTGCACAGGAAGATGAGCAAGGAAAGCGGCATCCAGTATCTTATGCCAGTAGGGGGCTTAGGGGTGCTGAACGAAACTATCCGGATTACAGTTCATTTAAATTAGAGCTTCTGGCGTTAAAGTGGGCGGTCGTTGATAAATTTCGTGATTATCTTGTAGGGCTTCCGTTCACAGTTTTCACGGATCATAACCCACTTGCACACTTAGAGACAGCTAAGCTAGGGGCATGTGAAATGAGATGGGTGGCCCAGTTAGCTGCATTTAACTTTGATGTTAGGTTTAGGTCAGGGGTTAGCAACAAGTGTGCTGACGCTCTTAGCCGGTATCCTGGTCATTGTTATTGTTCATCCAGTGAGGTTGAACGAGTATTCCAGTCGATGGTTCATTCCAGTGTAGTTCCAATTCGGGCAGATGTCTCACGGACTACCGTTCGTGAATCCATTCCAGGGGAGCACTCTGTTGGCGCAAACCAGCCTAGTGTGTTTCCATCGTGGTCCAGGGACCAGTTGCTAGCAATGCAAAAGGAGGACCCGGAGTTGGGGATTGTCTGGAAGCGTTGGGAGGCTGGATGGCGTCCAGGGGAACCAGTAACAAATTCAGATAGTGGGTCACCAGAGCTGAAAGCATGGGTGTGGCAGTGGCCGCGTTTTGTGGAGCGGAATGGAGTACTCTGCCGCCAGGTCAATGATCCATTGCATGGAGAGTTGTTTCAGATTTTACTGCCAAAGTGTCTCATTCTTCGGGTGATGCAAAGTTGTCATGATGGATGGGGGCACCAGGGTGTTACCAGAACTTGTGCGCTCTTAAGGAGGCGAGTATATTGGCCCAACATGGCCACCATGGTACGCCGTTATATTGGTCAGTGTAGGCAGTGTCTAACCGCTAAGGCCGCGCAACCTAAACCCAGGACGCCTATGCGTCACTTGCTCGCGTTCAGACCACTAGAAGTAGTTGCGATTGATTTTGTGAAAGTTGACAAAGGGAAAGGTGGCTTTGAAGATGTTCTTGTTATCACAGATGTGTATACAAAATTTGTACAGGCAGTGCCCTGTAGAGATCAACTTGCTGTCACTGTAGCAAAAGCCCTTATGCAACATTGGTTCACTCGGTTTGGGATCCCAAGTAGAATACATAGTGATCAAGGTAGGAATTTCGAGGGTGAGGTTATCAGGGAACTCTGTGCTTTGTACGGCATAACTAAATCCAGAACAACCCCTTACCATCCTGAGGGAAACTCACAGGCAGAGCGATTTAATAGGACATTGTTCGGTTTAATCAAATCTCTTAGTGAACGAGATAGACGCAAGTGGCCCGACTTGTTGGCTCACTTGGTGTTTGTGTACAATGCCACGCCGCACTGTGTAACTGGGGTTGCACCCTTTACTCTCATGTTTGGGAGAGAGCCATTAATTCCAATAGATCAAATGCTGGGGAAAACAGATAGTGATTGGGGGAAAGACTTTGTGAAAGAGCAATCAGAGTTGGTTGATAGGGCTAAGGAACTAGTGAGTGATAGAGTGGCTAAGACATGTAGCCGCAACAAAGCCGCTTATGATGCAAAAGCAAATGCTGAACCAATTAGCATTGGTTCACAAGTTTTGCTTAGGAAGTGTGCATTTCGAGGTCGACACAAATTAGCGAATGCATATGAGAGCAATACCTACGTAGTTGTTGGTGTCAATGACCATGGGGATGTTTATCGCATCCGACCATTGTTGGGAGGGGACCAAAAGACCGTTCACAGGAAATTGTTGAGGGTTTGTCCTCCAGAATTTGGGGAGTCTAGCATACATAGTGGATCTGAGTCAGATGACTCTGATTGGGGTTTTATTGAGACCCACGATAATGCTGCAGAGCAGACTCCGGGGTTGGTTTCCAGACCGGTTGACCAACATAAAGTAGGGGAGACTGCTATGGGGGTCACGGGGCCTGGTAGAAATGTAAAACCCACTTGGAAATCCAAGAGAAGTACCCGTGGCAGACATAGCAATCTATTTCATTTGCCCAGGTCAGCGGTGCGCTGAGAATGCCTAGGGTTGGTTTTGAGCGCCCCGTGGTTGGCCGAAGGTTGGTGTAGCTGACTGTTTGGAAGGTCTGGGGTATCCAGCTTCCCTACAGCAGCCCCAGCTAGATAGCACCACAGCGTCTCAAACCACCACCAGACAGAATTCTAGTTTAATTAATGGGTATAATCATGGGCAATGTGGTGTACTCCACTGTTATATGTAAGAGTTTCTTATGCATTTTGTATTGTTTGGACACAGTTATGTCAAACGTTTGAAGAACAAGCATGGTTCGTTTGTAAATATAGATTTAGGAAGTAGTACCATTCCAATTAAGTGTTTGGGAGAAGGAGGTCTCACCTTTTCAAGACTTCAGGCAAAACCTGAGCGATACTTTCATTTGTTAAGAGAGGCTAAGCCCTCAGTTCTGATACTGGATATGGGTACCAATGATTTGTGCTCCAGAGAAATGACTCCGAGTAAGTTGTATTCGGTTTACAATGGTTGGGTACACGGGTTATCAACATGGGATATTAATCCCGAGGTAATTGTGTCTCTGCCGGTCTTACCTAGAACAGGTAACATGAGGAAAGGTCAGGTTTCCTTAGAGGAGTTTAATAGCAGAGCAGAGGAATTCAACAACTTATTAATGGAGGGTACATTCCTTGAAGATTCATGGTGGGTCTGGGAGCATCGGGGGCTTAAACATAATAAGTATAGCTTAGATGGAGTTCATCTGAACGAGCTGGGAACTGTTAAATATGAGAGAACCTTGAAACAGCTTGTTAAGTTTTACGATTATAGATTCTGGTGTTAAGAATTACACATTATTCCATGTACACGTTAATGATTTATTGAAACCAACTTTGCTGTGAATTTATTGATTGTAATAGTTGGACTGTTATCAGTGTAAAACCCTGTAATTATAAGTGTACAGTTATTTCTGCGATCTTCAGGTGCAGATCGTTTAAGTAGGGGAGGATGTAGGGGTATGACTTTTTGTTGTTAATATTGTACATCCCATTTCGAGTCACAAGAGGGCGCTACTACACTATAGCCACATACATTGCTTTGGTGGTAAACTAAATATAGCAACTGTATCTGGGGCGCTGGAAGCGCGTGACCCCGGGTCAAACCAAATTGATACATTTTGAGACAGCGAGTGTGCGTCTCAGATTGGGGCGTGTAGAAAAGTTGTCGTTTTGGGGGACATGCATTAAGAAAGGCAGGAGACTTTGTGTGAGATGTTTCTGAGGATTACACAAGGGACGAGCTCAAGCAGCATGGCGTCCGAGTAGTGTGCCTGTGGGATGTACACCTAGCCCGGAATGATTGGGGGGTAATCTTCTAATCACAACGATGCCTGACTAATCGGAATCTAATCTTGTTCAATCGTACTCCAATCAGCATAAATTGTTAATCTGTCTGTCTTCGAATAAAACATTGATCAGAATCAAAACAGTGGATGCATCAGCTGTGTCTTCTTCCAGAGACCCCAGGAACCCTAATTCGCAAGAATTAAACTAATTATACTACATTAGCTTGTCCAGTAACAGTTTCAATTGAACATGAATAGTTGAAGAACAGCACACAACATTTGAATAGTATGATCTCGCTGAATATCGCAAAAGCAGTTGAAGACAAGCAGAAAAGGCTGAAGAAAGATTAGCACATGCATAGATTTAGGTAGCATAATATCTAACTACACGATACACACAATTTTTATGCATGTTTTGATGCTTTCCATCAACTCCTTCCTTTGTATAACTTGCTAATGATGACAAGTGGGAAAAATATACATTCACGTTCACTAGACATGCACTGTTTTTGATGCATGAAAATGTAGAAGCACCTAAGTGCTAGATTTACCCGGTACAGTATGCAGATTAACATCAGTGGGGCCAACCAATACACTTGTATACTCTGCAACTGAAAAAAATAAAATTAAAACTGAAACCTTGCAACCTATTGACAGAAATGGCAAGCTGTTAGTCTTCTGTGACTTAAAATCTTCCCCCCAACTTTTGCACCGAGTGCAATTTTGTTTGAATTTCCATGGTTACCATGGTAAGCGATAAACAAAATTCAAACAAATAAAGTCAACGTCAAAAACAATTTTATCCTACACACGTTAATTTTAACTCTAAATTTAACATTATGAGAGTACCACGTGGCTGAAAGCCTGAAGACCAATAACCCACAAAATAGCCCCCAAATTGTTCCCAAATGAGACATTCGTGGAAAACGGTGGATAACTTTCTGATGAAAACTGACGGTTTTTTGTAAACAAATCATTTTGTTTAAGAAGAGGCCTCTTGTATTGAGCTATAAAGTTGTTAATGGTCAGAAGTCCGAGAATACTTAATGCTTAATTCGATATGTAAAGCTGAATTGGTCCTACCTTGTGGGGTACAATCTGGATCCTCTGGTATAGAATTAGTGCTGAGTGTACAGTTTCCAGTTACATGGTCGCACGCAAATCCAACGTCACCCGAACAGTTAGGACCAAAGTAGCCGTTGGGGCAAGTCGAGTTGCAGTTCAGGCCCTTCCATCCCGGAGGGCAGAAACAGTTTCCACTCACGTGGTCACATGTAGCGCCATTGTCACAAGAACAATTCCCAGCACAGTTCGCACCAAAGTAACCCTCGGGACAACTTGTACCACAGTTCTGACCAATCCAACCAGGAGTACAGGAACAAGACCCGTCAGTTGGATCGCAGGCTGCTCCATTTAGGCAGGTGCAAATCTGCATGCAGTTGTACCCATGTGAACCAGGATCACATGGGATGCTGCAGTTAGGCGTTTTCCAGCCGGACTGACACAAACACCCAAAGGAAGGGTTACATCGGGTGTTGGGAGTGCAGTTGCAGGTTTTGTTGCAATCTTCTCCGTAGGTGTTTGATGGGCAAGCTTTGGGGGGAAAAAATCAAGCACTTAGCTGAACTGAATTGAGAAAATAAATCGTAGAATCTACTCACCTATGTTATTTTGTTTATCTAAACCATGTCTGATGCTATAATTTTTACTAACTTTGTTTTGAAAGAAGCAGAAGCGAATGATTTAAAATTTGTATAGAAAACTGAAAACACAATCGGAGATTTATTTAAAATTTTAAGAGGCTTTCGAAAAACTTACTTTCAGAACAGTTGTTGCCGGTTTGAATCCACCCCTTACAGCATCTCCTCACAACAACTTCCTTCTCCTCGTATTGAATTTCATACCTTATAGATAATAATGAGTAAGGGTTATAATAGAAACTGTAGTCCAATTAGCTGTTCCGTTATTATAAAGCGGCACATTGCCTTGGAGGAGACCAATTGCACAAAGCGTTGGACCTAAAATTTCTATGGTTGGAAAGATCATTGAAAAGTAGAATACAATAATGTCTAGAAAATGTGGCGTTTGTCTGAAAATCGGTGACCAAAATAATTGTTAGGACTCCAATTTGGTTCGGAAAAGTCGGGCCGTTGGATTCAGACTGGTGCCCTTGGTCCATAGCGCTTTGGTTGCTTACAGGCTGCACCATGTACGGCGCCAGTCTGAATGTTCGTGTGTCAATGCTTCGGTTTTGTTCCTCATTTCTCCGTGAATATTACACATTATGGTAGACTTTTCCTTGGAAATAGGAAAGTAACTAACCACAGAGATTAAATTTGGGGGATTTCAGGGCAATGTGTGCCTTCAAATTCACGATCGCAATCATGACTTGAAATATGGCGTTCGATTTATAACGGCACCCTTGATCGACAGTACTTTTACCGAGACATAAAGTGAAACGTGATGAAATAATTGTATAATGCTTTTAGCACCAGCACCCCCCCCCCCCCCCCCCAATACATCCTCACTGGCATAGCATTGAGTTTTGTACTAAACACAATGTCAACATCACAAACTCTGCCAAAAGATCATTTCGTGTTTAAACGAACGCATCTTTATTATCGTTACTAAACAACAGATGACAATAATTAAAGTATAGCCATGTGTATAGCATTATAAATCACGTACCTTTGTCTTTCACACGGCGGTGGACTTGGATCACAATTATGATTTTCCGTGTAAGTAACTTTTACGTTTTTTGACACAGTCCGATAAACACTGCAATAGAAAAAAGTTAACCCAAATGAAATCGTCGTTATATAATTATATATATTCAATGTCAATTTTAGAAAACCAAATCAGACGGCGGTACCGTTTTTTTCGAACATGTACCACTGGTTCGATTTCAGCGAGGTATCAAAAGAAAGTTTACGATCAAGAACAGATCCTTGATGTGTTTTGTTGAAATCTTACATGCAATATTTAGGCCTATGACATCGGAGGAAAGACAATTAATTCACACAAAAAGAATGAAACGAGCATACTGCGCCACTGAATCTTCAACATCGAAACGTTACAAGATGCTTACGTGTCGCTGCAAACGTTTATCCCGTATGGATCGAGTTGACACTGCACGAGTTTTACTAACAGCACGAAGTGCAGCAGGTGTGTATAAGTAGCCATTTGACTGCCTTACGTGCTTACATTATCCCATCGAAGAACAATATGAATTCTGAAAATACAAGAGCAAACCTTGACAGTACTCGACACCAACGGGAAGTAAACCATTTATCCTTATATGACTTACATGGTCTGAATAGCCTGGGTCCCGCATCCATTGTATAATATATCGGGCCCATGGATTTGGCGCTTTTGATTGGCCCTCGTGTGCGCAAGCGCCGTAACAAAAATCCCAATTTTAAGAAGTGGATGCTGTTTTCATGTTCGTATTATTTTGTTTGATAAAACTTTGAATCAGGGAGAAATGTTTTTTGTTGAATGAACGCGTAATTTTACAAGTTTTAGAACATCGCAATTATTTATGCGTATGCCAATATAAAACATTAATGGTACACAATAAAAAAATATTTACCCACACAGGCCCCATATTGAATGTCGGAACGATAAAGGAGGAATCGGGAATTAGTCTAAATGCAACGAACACAGCGGTGAACAATAAGCACCCTGTGTGTATACTGAAAACAAGGAAACTGAAACGCGAACTGTTTTCAAGGCGAAAAAAATTGATATTTCTTTCTAGCGAGTTTTCCAGGTTACTTAATTTGCTGCACACACAAATCAATTCCCAATAGATTCTGGATCGAATATTTTCGGTTCTCCCTTAAGAGCGTTTCTATAAGACCTACTTCTTTTAGAGGGACAAGACTGAATAAGTATCCTGTGTGTAAATCAAGAGCCGACGCACACGCGCACTATACACGTATATACTCACTGATCGACGAAAATGAAAGCGGAATTTAAAATACTAAAGTTAAAACAACAAGATAGTGTGAGAAAACAGCCCTAAATTAGTTATTTTTGGCCATGGTGTGCACGTTAATCACGATATGATGGGAGTAGTAATGCCGCTACGTGACTTCGGCAGTGATACGGAAACGATCCGACACGGTTGGGGTGCTGGCTTCATTTTTTTTGTACAGCGCGCAATGGCGAATGAGCTGTCCAGTTTATAACGATTAACAGACAGTCTGAAGTCATTGTGATTGTACCCAAAGGGTGTAGCGAGCGGGTGGGATGTGAAACCCAACAAAAAAGACAAAAGGAGGGAACCGAGAGGGAGGGGAAACGATGAATGAAGTCAGTGAACTATCTATAGTGGTACATTTTATATCGCGTTACCTATCGATACTTGCTAATAATAACTATAGTATGATACACGTTGGGGAAACGGCCAAGCGAAATGGCGCCACCAACGTCGTAAAGGCACCCCCACCCCTCGCCACTGGAGGCAATTCGTTGGGGGAGGCATATACATTATGCACGAAGGGATAATGGGGGAAACTGAAAGGGGAAGCATAAGGTTAAGTTGGATGAGGAAAGAATTCAGAAAAGGGATCAAACGAATAAATAGATACAACCACTGCAACGCGTGTAGATGGAACTTCAGATCTGAACTTCAGATGAACAAGGTATAGTTGACTTATTCAAAGTTTTAGGGATTTTTGTAATCCTTAATGGAAATTAAGGGCCCTCAAATATCCAACATTTTATCCCTGAGTGAGAGGTCCGAGTGTAAAAATTCTACGGAGAAAAGAGTAAATCTGAAGCATTACATCCAGACCTTTAAACCAGCACCGTGCATAGTGCAGCCCGTATACGGCAATCAAAGCGCTATATACATTAAGGGCACCACGCTGAATTTTCCATATTTCCAACCAAAATGGCGTCCCCGGTACGGTAGTATTTCCGTCAATGATTTTCAGACAAAAGGCGTATTTTTCTGGATGGTGGTATACATTACTATTGTACTTTAATTTGAATGATCTTTCCTACCATAGCAATTTCAGGATGAATTGGCCGCCTCTTAAGCAATGTATCCCTTTGTATGTGTTGTAATTATTTATTTGCCATCTATTTTAAAGTAAAGCAAATTGTTTTAGAGTGTGACCTTTTTATGTGGCATAGTTTCTTTAGTTAAATAAGCCAACAACGAAAATGAAAACGATAACATCGAAAGTCCGATTGGTTAATCTTGTAACTACCCCTTGATATACCACTGCCCGACTTGATCAAAATAAATGAAAAGATGACAGTGACCGAGTGACCTACTGACCGACTAACCGACCAACCTCTTGCCCGAGCGATTGACAAACGGATCGACTAACTTGTAAGAATAAGTTGGCCAGCATCTAATATATCGATAAAAAACAGCCGACCAGAAATAATATGTGTTAGCTGTTTTCTTAATAGTTTTCTTGAAATATTGTAATGCTGACACGTACATTTGATAGCAGCATTAGAAAGATCTGGAAAAAAAGCTCATTAATGGAATCGGGCTGATGTATGGACAGCGAAAGGCACAAGTGCTACAGTTTATTGAAATAATGCTATTTGGATGTTCTTGAGATTGAAAAGGGAGGGTTTTATACGTATATTTCCTATAGAACCGCTACTTTCACAAAACATGAAATATCACTACACGATAATCTGTACTTTCTTCAGATATAGAATTTATTTCTCTACAGTACACGTTCATTTTTTATGTCAATGCTCATGTTTGCCTTTATTACAGATATTAAGCGTATACAATGTGGCTACTTTTAGTAGGCCTACAAATGTAACAAAATATTGGCTGAACATCGATTACCCGACAGTGCCCCCAATTTCCCCCAAGTAAGACGTGCGTGCAAAACCTTGCGTGGAATTTCAATAGAAAGTGACTGGCAAACGAAAGTTAAAAAACGACCTTGTAACATGCACTAATTAAGCCAACATTATAATGTCTCAGCAAAATCTAAATTACTTCCGTGTAAAGAGTCTTATACTAGATTCAGCCTGATGCATGTCTCTCTATATTTTGGACAATCTGGATTATATAAAATAGGGGCATTACTCCAGTAATAATCAGTAGTATTGGATAAGCACATCGCAATAGGATTTCTTTGCACTTGTTTCATCCCACATAGACCGACTAACCTCAGTTGTCTCCAGTGAGAGGATTTTCCAACTGAATAAATTGTTGACTCTTTTTACCCCGGAGTTCCTACGCCTACATTATGGTACGGGGGCATACAAGCTTGAATCTACTCAATTACAATTGTTATACTAGGACAAGATCGTTTGGCAAATAGTATCATTTCTGTGTTACATTGCGCTATAAAATGCATCTAGGTCCAAGAGAACTTGAATTTGTAACATTTCTTGGTTGAATGCTCCTACAAACTCTGTATTTCGGTATGTCTATATAATAGCTGCGTATTTTTTTCCATTTACATAAGGTTTTAGATTTCTTGTTCACTTTCTTTGCAGTTAACATTAATATTACTGAAACTTAAACTGGGATCAACCTAACAGAAACTGTTCGTGTAAAGACATGTGTTTTTTTTTTTTTTAAATATATACAGTATATAGGTCTACCAAAACTGCCTTTTGTTGTCTAAAAATAATGTGTAATACATTTCATGCAACGTGATATACTCGGATATAATACTGACTGACTTAAATTACTGATACATTTCTATGTCTGATTACATTGGTGGTTATTCGGAGTGGTTGTATATCTACCAATCCCAGCAATATATTGTGTATCCATTTACAAATCGCTTATCTCCAGGGGGCCTATAGATATTTTCCAATATGAAACCAAACCGAGTTTGTTTCTTACACTTTGGCTAAATTCTAGAAAGAAAAAAAAAACACGCTCGAATTTATTGGCAAAACATCCAATGTACATGCAAAGAGAAGCTTTTAATACAATTTATAAAAAACAAATAAAAAGAACAGTTGGGTTCAAGTATTTCGCCCAATCCAATTTCCAATCATGTGGTTTCAATTGGAAAGGAAACAGTGATGTAACTAGCGTCGCTGTGGAATTTTCCAATAATGTTAAAAAAGAAAGGTTTTAAAAGCATGTGAGACTGCTTTTGTAAGTAAGTTAAGAGTGTGTTATTATACAGCTCGTGTCAGTAGCGTATCCAGCTTTTTGTGCCAGGGAGGGCAAACAACGTCTGAACCGTCTTAAAATAGTCTTTAAAACACTATTTCTTTTTGTTTTTATGTCGCCTCAAATGCCCCCCTCCCCCGCTGGATACGCCACTGACCGCTTCTTGAGAAACCATAATCCATGTTTCTGGGATTACTTTCCTTATATCTGGCAATCCCAGCAATAAAGACATGCTTCAGTTCTTCATATACTGCCTTAAACTTTTTCTGGAGAAACCTTTTTTCAAAAACGCACAAATCCTACAAAAAATAAGAAGCTCCCGTAACGCAGGCTTATAATGAAAAGCAACTCATGCAACGTTCTGAGTTGGTTTAAATTATTGCTATGCGAAACCTAGCTTTATACATTGTTTAATTTCTGCGAACATAGATGACTACATCATTCAGTTATTTGCGTGCACAGGTACTTTTTAAACCATAAATTAGTCATAGGGTCTGTCTTTCGCTTTTGCTTACCATATAATAACATCAGTGCATTGCAGTTTTTTGTTAATAATTCTTAACGCTGTCATCGATTACTTTTGTTCATTTATTTATTATTCTAAAGATAAAGCGGGAAATACATTTTACGTGGAATCGTTCACATTTTGTTAAACCTTAAAATAATTTTTAAATTGCTGACCTTTTTCCCAAAAAGTTGTGTGGCATATAGGTTATCGAATACTCTGCTTTAAGGAGGAAGTTTAATCGAAATGTTTCTTTACAAGTTATCCTTGTTATTAAGCCCTTGTAAATGTTTTGTTCCTTCAAAACGAAGGTTTTTACATGTAGATTTCGTTTTATTATTATTAATAATAAGACGATATAAAATAGGAAGCGACATTGTGGGGTTCACTCAATGAGGATATGAACTTTTCACCTATACTTCGTCAAACAATCCGCAAGGGAAACTGACTAGGTAAATACCTGTTCAAAAGTGAACAAAGAAAACCTGCAGGAGCGGGATTCGAACCTGCAAACCTGTCGTATCCTCATTGAGTGATTCCCGCAATGTCGCTTTCCAGGTTGTATCGTAAAATTTGGCGTGATCCCTGCAGTGATGGCTACGGCTTTCTGGGTTTATGACTTCTGACTAGCACTCGCCGAACAAAGATACTTTGGGAGACCGCCAACATAGGGCAAGATAGCTCATTGGTAGAGCGCCGGTACGGTATTCCGGTAGTCGCATGTTCGAGTCCCGCTCCTGCCAGTTTTCTTTGTTTAGGAGCAAATGTATTCAAATTTACCTATTCAGTTTCCCTTGTGGATTGTTTGACGAAACAACTGTTTTATTAACAAGACAAATTCATAAAAAACGCCCATCTTACCATACTAAATTCCCGGAAGGTTTTGCGATTTTGAAAAGACAAAACCCAAGGTTAACATCCATTTAATTAATTTAACCCGTGGACAAAATGGAGTTTCTGCTACTTTGGCTGCAGTAAGAATTTGGCGACTTTTCTCGCGAAGTTTGCTTCATTATAATGGCCCATTCTTAAGTACGGAAAAGAGTTTTAATATTTTGGAAAGCATGTTCGATAAGTATGTCTAATGTAAATCTGAATTCGGTACCAGCCTATAACCAACATGGATTATTTATCTTCAGGTGTGTCTGGGTTCAAGACGAAATAGATGGGATCTCCCCCACCTGATGCTCCCTTCTTGCAAAGAGCGCCATTATGAGCTTTGGCTTGACCGCTGTTCGGTGAAGGCTTGATGAAGCGTTTGATCCTCACTGGTAAAGTCTTCGACCTTGTTCCTGAATTAAAAGTGTGATATAATACAGAAAAGGTTTCAATGTTGATCCATAAGCCCCAGCCGCTTCCCTCTATGAGGCTATGATGTAGGTATGATGTAGCTTTGTAGTGGTAAAAAAATCTACCAAAATAATTACTTCTATACCGTAAAGGGAAGGGGGGTTGCGCTGCAGACGAAAAGGAATTAGTTTTTCACAGGAACGGGAAATTTAGGAAACTGCCTTACCTGTTGCTGGTTTTTCCTGCTGACTTATTTTTAGCTCGCAGTAGGCATTCTCGTCATCGGCCCACGAGCACTTATTGGAAGACAGAGTAGGAGGCAGGACATCCCTCTTGTTCCTCCGGGTGGTGCTTGCCCGGACCGGCACTTCTGCTGCCGCTGCGTTGTCACCGTGCGGTGGGAGTACGATCGGGAGGATCGACTCTGCGTAGGCAGGTATTGGGTCATCCACGGTTTTTTCTCTTTGGATTTTCAAGCCAGACTTCGGGGCAGCTGTGGTACGAGTAAATGACTGAGCGTAAGCAGGTACCAAATCGTCAACCGCCTCCTTTCCTTCTTGGGTGTTCGGGTCAGGATCAGAGGAACCTTGCATGGAAATGATGGACTCGGGGTATGCAGGTAACTGGAAGCCCTTCGCAATTTGCTCGTCCTGTGTGCTCGGACCGAGCTTCGGGTTAGCTGCGGTGAGAGTAATGGACTGAGCTTCGTTATCCGCTACGTTTTCGTCTTGTTGGGTGTTTGAGTCATGAGTTAGTTCGGCTAAGGAGAGAGTGTTAGACTCGTGGTAGGGAGGAGGTGGGTCATCATCTACCGCTTTGTCATCTTCTTGGGTGCTTGAGGCAGGTTGTAAATCAGCCATCTGTAGTGATGAGTCCACGGAGTATTGTTCTTGATATACAAGACCTATAATGAGCAAAGAAATAATGTACTAATAAAGTCCTTTTTTGTTTAGCATTTGCTAGCGGATAAAAGGCTTCTTGCAAAATCAGCATCAGGTACAGACTAATCCGAGGACAGGCATTTCCTTAGGTGGCTACAGGCTCGCGCGCGACACGCTCAGGTAGTACGCACGCGCTCCGAGCTCCTTGGACCAATAGACTAATTAAATAATCCGGCGACCAACATTAAAAGCATTTACAGCTGTGGCAGAGCGTGATGCCACCACTGTAAAAATGGCGTCGGCAAATTCCTGTATACAGGAATTCGCCGACGCCATTTTTACATTGGTGCCGCGCTCGCGTGCAGGCTTCCCGCGTTCTTTAATTTGAGTCGCGTGCGCATTTTTGCAAGTTGTAAACACCCTGTTGGTCGAAGCTGCGTGGAGCGCGTGCGTAAAACACACACGCGAGCGCGGTGCCACAGCAGTAAATGCTTCTAATTTTGGTCGCCGGATTAGTCTATACGGGAATTCGCCGAACAAAATTAGAAGCCATTTTTACGATGGTGCCGCGCTCGCGTGCAGGCTGCCGGCCCGCGTTCTTCAATTTGAGCCGCGTGCGCATTTTTGCAAGTTGTAAACACCCTGTTGGTCGAAGCTGCGTGGAGCGTGTGCGTAAAACACACACGCGAGCGCGGTGCCACAGCAGTAAATGCTTCTAATTTTGGTCGCCGGATTAGTCTATAGGGTCACCAAATGCGCGCGTGTCTCTTCTTTGAGAGGTGTACGCGGATAGTGATGCCTCCCAAAAACTGCTCCTAATTTTGTTCGCCGGATAGTCTGTGTGTTCATCAAATATACTATTTTGTCAGTGTCAGTGTTGTCCCGAGGGTGGAAATAATTGAAACCTAATTTCATGCAGGTAATTGTTTACCTTTTGCTTGCGTCTCACTACGAACTTTATTTCCACTGATCCTCCCGGTTCTGTAAATGCAATAAGATGTTAGTCTGCATCAGGCTACCTTGGATGGGGCAAATAAGTATAAGGGGCAAGATATGCAAGGGGAGTAAGGAAGATGGCACATAAACATGGAATCATTGATCAAGTGGACAATCAGGCTGCATGGATACACACAAGCAAACAGGATTAAAGGAACACAAAGCCTGTTTGGCTACAAACCAAGGTTTCGCTCTAAAACTACTATAGTTGGAAAGATACAATATAATGCGTCGTTTGCCCGAAAATCATTGACGAAAATCATTCCGGAGACGCCAGCTTGGTTCGGAAAAGTCGGACCGTTGGAAACCCAAAGGATGTGTTTTTCATCAAGGATTGTTAGACCAACGGCGCTTTTCAATGGATTGTCGTGTTCATTGTATGATTGATCTTTCCAACCATAGCTATATTTGGACGAATGCCTTTTCCGCACTCTAAGGTCACGTGTTCCTATAATATAAACTAAGGACACGGACGTGAATAAAACATCTGACCGACGAGCTTCTGCTTTTCCCGACAGTCAAGTGTCAACTTACTTGTGTCTCTATGATTCATGCTCTCGAGATACGTGACCCGATTTCAACTAGCCTATAAGACCTTTAGGGTCTATACCTCGCATTGCGCCTAGACTGCCGACTAAAGTAACACACGATGCCTCCAATGATGATGATGAGAATGGTAACGCCACCAATAAGAGAAGTGATGATAACGGTGAGACGATGATCTGAAATGGAGTGAGGTGCACAATCGATGAAAATAGAAACGAACCCCAATATACGAAACGTTCAAAAACTCATACTTTTTAAACATCCCAAATTCATCCCCAGGCTGTGAAGCAAATCCAATTGATTGTGCATGCATGAGGAATGGCTTTGAAGCATAATTTGTATTGACATACTAATAATATTTGCAGTAGAAAAACTACAACAAACAATTATCCAGGAAAATTTCGTCACAGTTTTCACGAACAGACGAATTTTGCCTCTCCGCACTAAACTAAAGTTACAAGAAAATCAGGTTTTAAGCTGCTCACTTTTTATATTGAAGATATTACCTGCATTCATACTACATATTGATTCAGTGTTGACACTATGTTAAAGTTCAGTTCTCGGTCTTTCACAAGTAATTCGCCCCTAAGCAATAAGTCAATTAATTACAGAGTTATTAATTAATTAATAAATTTGTCTCCTCGTGAAAACTCAGAAGCGAGAAATGTCCCGTTTTGCCCAACAGAGTGTCAATTGTCTCTTCGTGAAAACCCAAAATCCATTTTCTGGCAATTTTGCCCTTTACAGCCACACTGTATTAACACGGAGTTCAAATTCGTCTCTTCGTGAAAACTCAAAATCCATTTTCTGGCAATTTCCCCCCTCACAGCCCTATTGTATTAACACGGAGTTCCGAATTGGCTCTTCGTGAAAACCCAAAATCCATTATCTGGCAATTTTGTCCTTCACAGCCCGATTGTAACACGGAGTTCCGAATTGGCTCTTCGTGAAAACCCAAAATCCATTTTCTTCAATTTTGCCCTTCTCGGCCATATAGGCCTATACGCTATGGCTGAGAAGGGCAAAATTGCCAGAAAATGGATTTTGGGTTTTCACGAAGAGACAATTGACACTCTGTGGGGCAAAACGGGCCATTTCTCGCTTCTGAGTTTTTACGAGGAGACAAATTTATTAATTAATTAATAACTCTGTAATTAATTGACTTATGGCTTAGGGGTCAATTACTTGTTAAAGACCGAGAACTGAACTTTAACATAGTGTCAACACTGAATCAACATGTGGTATGAACGCAGGTAATATCTTCAATTTAAAAAGTGAGCAGCTTAAAACCTGATTTTCTTGTAACTTTAGTTTAGTGCGGACAGGCAAAATTCGTCTGTTCGTGAAAACTTTGAAGATTTGAAGAACGATTTTTTGGTCTGAAAACAATTCTCTTCAAGTGTGTGTAAACTTTCCACGGCAACTGCACATGTTGACATTCAACATGATAACTAAGGGAAAAGAACATCAATTGTTTTCTTCGTGCTTTATCTGAGTTCTCTTGTGAAACAGGAAAAGTTTTGATTTGCATCAGTGGAATAACATTACAAAACAAAGGTTGGGTTTTGAGTTTATCGTAAAATGGTACATTCTCGGGCAAAAAGAAATGTCCTTGAAATATTTAGCAGATTTCCATATCATATGTTCTGATCATTAAATATAAGTCAAACAAGTCGTCTATAAGATATCATAAGCTCTGTTTCGTCATTTAACTAACACTTATTAATATGTTCCCATGATAAAAAGATGAAATGCACAATAGTAAGTAGAGTAAATATCTAATAAAAAAGGGAATGAAAATGAAAATAATGAAAATGCAATATTATGCTGGATAAAGAAAGAAATACATGTACGTGGCATATTTAAAAAGTCGAAGCTAGGGCGAAAATGCCTTAAGTTTGCGGACAATCGGGAAAAACAACAAAACAGCAACGACACAAATTCATGGCCGGCGACATAGCCGGGGAAAGAGCATTGGTGAAAAGAAAACACAAACAAACAAACAAGCTAAAAGCATGCAAAATATTAGTCTAGGTTCCAAGACGTTCTTAGCGGTGCGACGTATGGCGGCCGACAGCGCTCTCTCGCTACACACACACACGCCAAGGCCAAATCGCTAAGACCGTCTAGGGAATTTCGCAAGTTCTGCTCGCGAAATCGCGAGCAGAACTGTGTGACATTTGCATGCGCGTGTGACGTAGCTGTATTATCACATGTAAATAGCCAACACTCACTAGTCTAGTTTCTGTACTCACGTCGGGTTTACGTGTACGTACGTATACGTGCAGCGCAGTACCAGGCCATTCGTTGTTTGTTGGGAAAAATGTCTGACCGCGTGGACCATACCAAGCGATCGATTTTACAGCAAACAAACTGGGCTTTGGAAAGCTGAAAAGTTATACGATCAGTGCCATTCATCAATTTGTACGTGGCCATGATTTGTTTGTTATTTTACCAACGGGATTTGGCAAGAGTGAAATTTTTCAAGCTGCTCCATTGGTCTTAGATTTCTTGAACGAAGCATGGAGGTGTTTCCTACCTCTTCTTCTTCTTTCGTATGATCCCTAAGGGATCTGGTTGCTGAGATTGGCCGACCTACTAAGTCGTTGCCCTGTAGCCACCCGGGAGGTTCTTCAGCACGGCCACGGAGTGCGAGAGGAAAGGAAGAAATTCTCAGTTTTTAGAGGTGGGAGGAAAACCCCAACGTATATGAGGAAAACCCACGGGGTCAAGCAGGGACTGAGAACCCAATCCACATACTGACCCGGACAGGATTCGAACCTGGGCCACAGAGGTGGAAGGCGAGGAAAGAGCCACTACGCCAACCTGACTCCCCGTTTCCTACCTCCATGAACGAAGTAACCGAATGCAAACAGGAGAAAGCGCTGATTATTGTCGTCGTGCCATTGAAAGCTCTGGTCTGGACGTTGATCAGTTACATCGTGCTGAACATCTGGGACTGAAATTGGCATAGATAACTTCTAATATTCCAGATCACATTTTGGGAACAATCCGAAAATTTCTCAATCCTGAATCACTCTGCTCAGAACGTTAACTGACTAGTAAGTTATTACTTAAAGGGACACATTGCATTGGATTTTGCGATTTGGGCTATAAAACTGAAATGGATATGGTTGGGAAGTTTTTTTTTAAGTAGAATATTAAGATTCACATAACTATCCCTTCAAATTGCGTGGTTTTTGTTTAATTCCGTGACAAATAACGGTCCGCCATTTTGTAGAACCAAATTTTTGACTCCACAAAATGGCGGACCATGTTCACCAGTCGTATTTCCAGTCGCATGTGGTTGAAGTAGCACGGCGCGCAGCACTGGCGATATGTCGCAAGGTAGAGAATTGTACCTGGCGATCATCTGATAGGTTCACATGGCCACTGGCTGCGGCGCCAGCCTAAAGACTCTTACAGCGTATTTTGCGCAATATTTAGACGGTGGTATTTACTACTGAAAATAAGTCTATGTTTCGCGGGTCAGATGTCAGGGGTCAGCGGCTATTTTTTTGTTTTGTAATCACTACTCACTAATTACAACACATTGTACGTGTTTTTTTACATGAACAACTCTTATAAAAGATAAGGAACATTTCCAAACAGCAAAATTTCATGACATTTGAAGGCAATGTGTCCCTTTAAACATGAGTTTCCTCCAGTGCGCGAGCGCGATTATTCGTTTGACCCGCCTGTTAAATTATGCATAAGCAGGTCGCGCGCGCTCCCTTGCGAAATTCCTAAGACGTTCTTAGCGATTTGGCCTTGGTGTCTGTTTGTGTGTAGCTAGAGGGCGCTGCCGTGCGCGCTGTACGTCGCACCGCGCTAAGGACGTCTTGGAACCAAGACTAGCAAAATAGACACAAAATAGAAAAACCGGAAAATGTCATACTGGAAGTTTTGTTGACATTGACTGCAAATTGGCAGGCTACTAGGGTGTAACTGGTACAACGTTGTCGTAGCGTACGCTTGCTGCGATATCCTACGCAAATTCTCCATATTGAATGTCATGTTTTAGCTTTATATTCAGCATATCCCACCATAAAAAAGTCTTTGCTTCTCATGGACAATTCCAATGCTTGAATACGATGGGAGATGTAATGAAATTATCCATATTATGTTCGTAAACAAAAATCGTAATTCTATTGTGGAATTGTTTAAATAAAATATTATAGTCACGTCAGGAAAGTGTATTTTTGGACTAAAAACTGCAATTTAACCTAACTTTTGTAAACACAAATTTCCTCATTTCTGATTGGTCATGCAGTTGCTACGTAATTTTACACTGAAGATACAGTCAAGGAACCTTATTTTCAACTCGCTATTTTGCACATTTGCCTCTAGAGTGTGCAATAACCGGTAAATCTGAAAAATATCGCGGTTGCGTACTTTGTACCTTCAGATTTAAGGCCGTTATAAAATCAAACACGGCGATTTACCTGCTATCCTTGTAATAGTACTCACGACGTGAGTATTAAAACAAAATTATAGCTGTTAATTTGTCAGATTTTGTCGTGACATTTGCAAATTAATTCAGATTTCCTGTACATAGTGGACGCCACTATGGATTGTTTAATCTTATTATAAATGTTCGAACAGTTTTCCACCCTTTTGGGGGCTCTAGGAAAGCAACTATTTTTAATATGTATATTTTCATGTCTTTGCCCTGAAAACTATTGCAACCTCTCGCTAAAACGGGAACGCTCAATTACTAGTGTTGCTAATTTCTTGTTCAAACTTTGTATTTGAAATGGACTTTCCCACTTTCCAAGAATATTGGTTTTGTTTATAGCACACGCTCAGAAAATTCTTCGATAGCTACTAGTATATTACATTATTTTTAAAAATTGCATTATTTGTAAAGGTTACATTTTTATATTCGAACACTGCGTTATAGACGCTATGCCGTTGCGGAAGCAGGAATAATATTCTATTTCTTGCATTATTAACTGTTACAGTGACTAACGATCCTTAGGAAATTGGCAACACAGTAAAACGTTTTCCTTTACTGATTGAGATGTTTCTAGTTCAACATATTCTTTTTTCCAGTTAATAAGAAATGTTCATTCGAAATTAGTTTAAATCAGTTTCTGGGACAATATAGTGTTCTAGTGGCCAACATTTTTGACTGCCGTTCTTTAGAAACGTTCTTAAATAACCATACTATCTTTGGCTATTCGCCACAAGCCACCGTTATACACATAGACTTCATTTAGAAGTCGACCATATTTTGTGTATATATATTTAGCTTATTGTAAATAAAACTATTTGTATACAGACAAACAAAAATTCGTGCTTCCACACCCGATTCAATTTTTTAGTAGTGGTAACCGCCCGGTTGTGCGGAGAGTGTTCGGTCATTAATTGTTGTCATCCTTCTCCCTTCCACTCTCCCCGGTTACATGCGAATGGAACTCAGTCGCTGAGTCTTGGCGTGTCCACTAACAGCTCTAATAGAGGATGACTAGATGTAGTTGAGAAACGGCCCAAGAAAAAAACTGAATAGTATGATCTCGCTGAATATCGTACCAGAAGTTGGGCGAAAAAGAAGAAAAGATTGGAGAAAGCACAGTAGGTCTCAGTGTAGTTGAACACATGCATAGATTAGGGTATAATATCGAGCTACATGATACAAACAGTTTGATGATGTAAGTCAAATGATGCTTTTCATCAATGGTGGCAAGTGGTTAAACGTGCATTCAAGTGCACTCTACATGATGTATGAAAATGTATTATTAAGTATCACCTAAGTGCATGCTAGGTTTACCCAGAATAGTAGGCATATGCAGATTAACATCAATAAGGCCGACCAACACACTTGTAAACTCTGCAACTGAACAAATAAAGTTAAAACTCAAACATTGCAAACTACTAAAAAAAATGGCAAGCTGTTAGCCATGTGTGGCTGTAAGCTTTCACCAACATAAATTGAGAATCACTTTGTACCAAATGCAATTTTTTGAAATTTCTATGGTTACCAGGGTGAGCAAATTAAAAATGGTAAACATGTGTTGCGGCTGGCAAGCCCTAAAGGTATTAAACTTAAGCAAATAAAACAAAATGCCCTCGCAACAGATATATTATCTTCGTGTTGCTACTCTTCATAAACAAAATTAAAACAAATCAAGTCAACCTCAAAAACACTTTATCCTAATTACGTTAATTTTAACTCAACATTAATTTGTGTCTGTTAAATAATTATATCAGAGCACAACCTGGCTGCTTTTTATTAAGAGTTAAAGGTCTCGGCTGAAAGCCGGAAAACCAACAACCAACAATTTATCCCAAAAAATTGCCCCAAATGAGATATTCGTGCAAAAAAACAATGAGTAGCTTTCCAAAGGAAACTGGGACATTAAAGGCAGTGTACATGATTGGTCATTGTTGCAAGTTTCAGAAATGGGCGGATTTGGGGGTTAGTATTTTATAGAAAATATCGTTCCACTGACCTGCTCAAAGTTTTGCGTTGTTGGATGGCAAAAAAAAAAAAAAAAAACGGCGCTCGTTTCCAACCGTCGGGCGGATGATAGCCTTTAGTCAAGGCGCGCGTGGATACCTGGACGCGTGACGCGCCCCGAATGCCAGCATGTAGGAACGCGCCACTTGTCCGGGTAGCGACGCGCGCCTTGACTAAAGGCTACGGGTCAGTTTTCCAACGATTTCCAGCTGGAAATCGTTGGAAAACGATATAAATTTCACCTGGTGCCATCATTTCACAGGATGATTGAGAATAGTATTAACTTACAGTCTAGTAAGGTATTTCGTAATAATTCAGTAAAATAAAATGGGGGATTACCAATCGTGTACACTACATTTAAAAATAGGGCACCAAACTAACTGCAACGATTTTGCCAATTTCTTTTCCTTTTCGGTTTTGAAAGCATTTGTTCGCAAATAAATCATTTTGTTTAAAAAAGACCTCTTGTACTGAGCCAGCTAATTGTTATTGGTCAGAAGTCATACGTTATGCTTAATTCCATTTCTATTTTTGTAAAGCTGAATAGGTCCTACCTTGTGTAGTGCTGAGTGTACAGTTTCCGGTTACATGGTCGCACGCAAATCCAACGTCACACGAACAACTACCCGAACAGTTACGACCGAAGTGGCCGTTGGGGCAAGTCGTGTTGCAGTTCAGGCCCTTCCATCCCGGAGGGCAGAAACAGTTTCCAGTTACGTGGTCACATGTAGCGCCAATGTCACAAGAACAATTCCCAGCACAGTTAGCACCAAAGTGACCCTCGGGACAACTCGTACTGCAGTTCTGACCAATCCAACCAGGAGTACAGGAACAAGACCCATCAGTTGAATCACAGGCTGCTCCATTTAGACAGGTGCAAATCCCGCTGCAGTTGTACCCATATGAACCAGGATCACATGGGGTGCTGCAGTTAGGCGTTTTCCAGCCGGACTGACACAAACACCCAAAGGAAGGGTTACATTGGGTGTTGGGACCAGTGCAGTTGCACGTTTTGTTGCAATCTTCTCCGTAGGTGTTTGATGGGCAAGCTTTGGGGGGGGGGGGGGAAATCAAGCACTCATCTGAACTGAATTGAGAAAATAAATCGTAGAATCTACTCACTATGTTATTTTTTTTTATCTAAACCATGTCTGATGTTATAATTTTTACTAACTTTGTTTTGAAAGAAGCAGACGCGGATAGAAAACTGACACAAAACGGAGACTTATTTTAAACTTTAAGAGGTTTCCGAAAAACTTACGCTCAGAACAGTTGTTGCCGGTTCGAATCCACCCCTTACAGCATCTCCTAACAACCTCTTCCTTCTCCTCGTATTGAATTTCATACCTTATAGATGATAATGAGTAAGGGTTATAATAGAAACTGTATCTTCCAATAAGCTGTTCCGTTATTAAAAAGCTGCAAGTTTGAGGCGCCCATTGGGCGACAAAAAGCGTTCGTCCTAAAATTTCTATGGTTGGAAAGATCATTGAAAAGTAGAATACAATAATGTCTTGAAAATACGCCGTTTGTCTGAAAATCGGTGACCAAAATAATTTTTGGGACGCCAATTTGGTTTCGGAAAAGTCGGGCCGTTACCCTTGGTCCATAGCGCTTTGGTTGTGTATAATTATACAGGCTGCACCATGTGTGGCGCCCGTCTGAATGTCCGTGTGTCAATGCTTCGTTTTTTTCCTTATTTCTCCGTGAATATTACACATTATGGTAGACTTTTTCCTTTGAAATAGTTAAGTAACTAACCACAGAGATTAAATTTGGGGGATTTCAGGGCAATGTGTGCCTTTCAATTCACGAACGCACTCATGACTTGAAATATGGCGTTCGATTTATAACGGCACCCTTGATCGACAGTACTTTTACCGAGACATAAAGTGAAACGTGATGAAATTGTATAATACTTTTAGCACCCCCACCCCCCCCCCCCCCCCCCCCCCCCCCAATACATCCTCACTGGCATAGCATTGAGTTTTGTACCACTGAGATAATTTCTTGCAGATTGAAAACTACACACAAAGTCAACATCAAAAACTCTGCCAAAAGATCATTTCGTGTTTAAACGAACGCATCTCTATTATCGTTACTAAACAACAGATGACAATAATTAAAGTACAGCCATGTGTATAGCATTGTATATCACGTACCTTTGTCTTTCACAAGGCGGTGGACTTGAACCACAGTTCTGAGTTTCTGTGTAAGTAACCAATACTCTTTTTGACACAGTCCGATAAACACTGCAATGGAGAAAAGTTAACCAAAAGGAATCGTCATTATATAATTATATATTCAATGTCAATTTGAGAAAACCAATCAGACGACCGTACCGTTTTATTCGAACATGTACCACTGGTTTGATTTCAGCGAGGTATCAAAAGAAAGTTTACGATCAAGAACGGATCCTTGATGTGTTTTATTGAAATCTTCCATGCAATAGGCCTATGACATCGGAGGAAAGACAATTAATTCACAAAAAGAGAATGAAACGAGCATACTGCGCAACTGAATCTTCAACATCGAAACGTTACAAGATACTTACGTGTCGCTGCAAACGTGTATCCCGTATGGATCGAGTTGACACTGCACGAGTTTTACTAACAGCACGAAGTGCAGCAGGCGTGTATAAGTAGCCATTTGACTGCCTTACGTGCTTACATTATCCCATCGAAGAACAAAATGAATTCTGATAATACAGGAGATTTAAAACATTGAACGATAAGGAAATGAACCCTGTACCAGACATAATGGTCTGAATTCAGCGTAGCTTGTGTCCCGCATCCATTGTGCAATATATCGGGCCCATTGATGTGGCGCTTTTGATTGGCCCTCGTGTGCACAAGCGCCGTTACAAAAATCAAATTTGTAAGAAATAGATGCTGTTTTCATTTTCGTATATTTTGTTTTATAACACTTTGAATCAGGGAGAAATGCGTTTTGTTGAATGAACGTGTAATTTTACAGCAGTTTTATTAGAACATCGCAATTATTTATGCGTATGCCAATATAGAAAATGTATGGTAATTAATATTATTTACCCACACAGGACCTATATTGAATGTCGGAACGATAATGGAGGAATCGGGAATTAGTCTAAATGCAACGAACACAGCGGTGAACAATAAGCACCCTGTGTGTACACTGAAAACAAGGAAACTGAAACGCGAACTGTTTTCAAGGCGAATTATCCGCGCTTCCCAGAAAAACATGGCTTTTTGCAAACACAAATCAATTTCCAATAGATTCTGGATCGAATATGTTTGGTTCTCCCTTAAGAGCGTTTCTATAAGACCTACTTCTTTTACAGGGACAAGAATGAATATTCATCCTGTGTGTAAATCAAGAGCCGACGCACACGCCTTGTACCCAAAGGGTGTAGCGAGCGGGTGGGATGTGAAACCCAACAAAAAAGACAAAAGGAGGGAACCGAGAGGGAGGGGAAACGATGAATGAAGTCAGTGAACTATCTGGTGGTGAATTTTATATCGCGTTACCTATCGATACTTGCTAATAATAACTATAATATGACACACGTTGGGGAAACGGCCGAACGAAATGGCGCCACCAACGTCGTAAAGGCACCCCCACTCCTCGCCACTGGAGGCAATTCGTTGGGGGAGGCATATACATATGTACGAAGGGATAATGGGGGAAACTGAAAGGGATGCATAAGGTTAAGTTGGATGAAGAAAGAATTCAGAAAAGGGATCAAACGAATAAATAAATAAATAGAACCACTGCAACGCGTGTAGATGGAACTTCAGATCTGAACTTCAGATGAACAAGGTAGTTGACTTATTCAAAGTTTTAAGGATTTTTGTAATCCTTAATGAAATTAATGGCCCTCAAATATCCAACATTTCATCCCCGAGTGAGGTCTGAGTGTAAAAATTCTACGGAGAAAAGAGTAAATCTGAAGCATTGACATCCGGACATTTAAACTAGCACCGTGCATAGTGCAGTCCGTACGGCAATCAAAGCGCTATACATCAAGGGCACCACGCTGAATTGTCCATATTTCAAACCAAAATGGCGTCCCCGGTACGGTAGTATTTTCGTCAATGATTTTCAGACAAAAGGCGCATTTTTCAGGATGGTGGTATACATTATTATTGTACTTTAATTTGAATGATCTTTCCTACCATAGCAATTTCAGGATGAATTGGGCGCCTCTTAAGCAATGTATCCCTGTTATGTGTTGTAATTATGTATTTGCCATCTATTTTAAAGTAAAGCAAATTGTTTTAGAGTGTGACTTCTTTATGTGGCATAGTTTCTTTAGTTAAATAAGCCAAAAACGAACATGAAAACGATAACATCGAAAGTCCGATTGGTTAATCTTGTAACTACCCCTTGATATACCACTGCCCGAACTGTCGACTTGGTAAAACTAAATGAAAATATGACAGTGACCGAGTGACCTACTGACCGACTAACCGACCAACCGACCAACCTCTTGCCCGAGCGATTGACAAACGGATAGATTAACTATCGATAAAAAACAGCCGACCAGAAATAATATTCCCAAAGTATAGCATACACATTCTATTCTAATATAAGATATTCATGTACTTTCAGATAATCGGAAAACGCAACATCTGCCACTACCTTCAAACAACCGTTGTAGTCTTAACAGGCATATAAATGGCATTAACTACAAGTAAATTTAAAGCATTTACTACAGGTAAGCATTTTGGAAATACATGTATTCTGGACATTAATTCCATCAGCATTAACTAACACATGTTCGGCTTACAGAATAAAAAATGTACTAGTAAACTGTCTGTACACACAATATTCTTTTTATATTTACCACGTATTTAATATTAAGGAGAACCTTTCTCAATGGCTAAAGCCCGGTTCATACTTCATGCGAATGCCAATGCAAATGCGAAGCGATTTTGGCGTCATGAAACATTCGCAGCGAAGCTTTGCACAAGTTGAAATGTGTTCAACTTTTGCGAATTCGCAGCGCGAATATTTGGCGTTGACGTGATAAATTCGCTTCGCATTTGCATTCGCATGAAGTATGAACCGGGCTTAAAAGTTATTTTTAATATTTGATTTCACATAATTCAACCTAGCCTGCTACAGAATCCAGACACACTGTCTGTGGGCACACTGTCACGGATGCGAGTACAATACACCATTACAATGATCAATAATTATTGTATATTGTCTTGGATAATTGTATATTTAGAAGTAAGGTGCATAACTTTGGCTATCCAAATCCTTTAATAGACTTTCAATGGTTTTTAACCTATAAATGACTTTTTTAAAAGGCACTCTATGTAAAGGGCTACAACATAATGGTGGTGTCGCCAACCCTACTACCCATAATATTGAAGGATACATTTTTAATAGTATCATTAATTGGCTACAAACTCCATATGTACTGTTTTGATTAAACCACTAACGATGCATATGCTTTATTATAGACGCGGTACGTTACGGTGTTTGGGTCGATTTAAAAGACATGCTTTAAAATCTGAGTATTATGTGATATTCTTTGTATGACTATAATTGCATGATTAAAACAAAATGCCGGGTTTTCACATTTAAAAGTGTCAAAAGGCGCTTAATGATATCGGTTGTAATGGGAGATTTTTGAGACGCTTGTGGCAGACATACTTGTCATAAACACGTAGTTCTGAGCATGCGCACGACTAGTGAGAACAATGGCAAAGGGTCGGTATGTCGGCTGCCACCAAGCGTCTTAAAAGTCTCCCATTAGCTTTTGTCAATATTTGTTAGCGTCTTCTACACGGCCCGCGTTTGTATTTCGCGCTGCCAAATGTTACTGACTGTGCAAACCAACAGAGGGCGCCCTTTTATTTGTTGTTTACATGCACCGACTCGGATTTCAAAAAAATACATACCGAAATTCATGAATGGATAACTCCTCACGGGGAACACCCTACATCCGGGAAATTTATGCAATGCATATGCATAAGTTCCGAACTCTACCCTTCAAATATAGTGAAAATCGGCCTTCAGATAATAGAATTATAAATTACGAAAATTACTTATTAAAAATAAAATATTGGGCATGCAAAAATTCCCCCTTTTTCACCAAAACTACCGAAATAGCTCTATACTCAACATTCCCTCTCTTGTACGTGACCTTTCAACCTTCGTCTATCGCGCCATTATGAAGAAAACAGCTGGCGTGGGTGGCCACTAAAAGATAATTTTCGTCGCAGAAATTGCATCTGCTGACTTTCTTTCGGCTAAGTGATGACGTCATCGATATTTACCCTTCCCCAAAATGTCTTGAATGGACCAGATCCAAGGATTTTTGGGGCCAAAATCTATTTTTTGTATGTGGAGGAACTCTTCGTCAACAACCCCGAAGTGATTCGGCTTATTACTCCGCGTCCCCTGGTCACACGACACCATTGTTTATGCCAAGGTCAAATATGCATGACTCAGCCCCTGGGTTTTCCCGAGATGTAGAACAGCTGTCGTGCAACAAATCTCTTCTTTCTCGACAAACGGCTTCTATACTCACTTCAATTCTACCTGTAAGACTTAGGTGAACTTCTAAACTCTGCATAAAACTTTTGCCAAGTCCATCTCTGGCTGGCCACTATTTTTAAAAGACAGATTTTTCCACTGAATCCTGGTGATTTCTGTGCGTCGTCGCACGTGCTGACGGTCAGTGGGTATTTAAAAATGGCTGACGTGGCAACATTGTGCGTGCGGGAAATCAGCGTTGATTCCGCGAGTGTTTTTGAAGTGAAAATTGAATCTATGCACAGATTTGTCGTGTTTGTGGTTAAAAGGACGGAAAGTGGATTTATTTCAGCGTTCATGAAGACACTGATGGGTGATAAAATGAGCATAATTTCGACATTGTAAGTAGGCTTGGTGGGGGCAAGAGCATGCAGAATAGTGTATAACGTATTGAGCCTGCATAGCGAATGTATGTACTAATAATGCACGATGAATTCTACACGTATTTTGTAATAAACACTAAACGGAAAGATTTTACTTCACTACACTCTACCAAAATCGGTCAGGAAAAGCAAATTTTGGAAAATAATCATCCATCTGGCTGTGTTCAGAATTGTATTAAACACTTGGCACAACCTTTTTTAACTTCGAGTTTGGAATTTTGTGTGCAATAAATGTGTACTATAGGGAAATACATTTTTTATTTGTGCTACATGTAGATGTTCTTCAACTTCAAGTTGGGCAGTGTATGGTCACTCAAAGTGCTCACATACATGTTAATTTCTGCCTCATTTTTACAGATTTTGCTGACATAAATATTAAAAAAACAGGGAGAGCCACATATTTTCCAAGATTTTGCTGTGGGGCTATATAATTAAAGTCAGTAAAATCTTTCCGTTTAAATATCACTGTGGATTGTTTGATAAATATCACTGGGGCAGATCCGACATTAAGGGGGGGGGGGGGGGTAAGCTGTGTGGCTATGGAAGAGGGCATGCAGGGGGCAGACATGCTACTTTTTCTGCATCAATTACCTATTTGATAGAACTCAAGGAAGCAGGTTAAATATTATGCAGACAAAAGTGGTGTGTATATTGTTAAGTCCCCACCCCCGAGTTTTCTCCCCTTTTCAGCTCTAACTAGATCCCTGGATTAATGGATCCCTTCGCCCACCCATAGATCCTGATTACGTAGACTTCCACAATATATGCATAGTACCTGAAATCCAAGTAAGAAGAAAACTTTCATTTTTGTTTTTGAAATAATTAATAAATGACCCCCCAATTCTGATTTCTTTACTATTCCTGTTCACTGTTGAAAAAATGAAGCAGACTGCACAGCTTGCCATCAAAGAGAAGTAGTACTCTTTTCTGATTAAACAGCGGTGATCACCATCAAACAGTGCCGAAGAAAGGCTTCTGGTCCTAAGTCGTCTCGTTACCATCAGCGTAGCCAGGGCTCTCTCCATGGTGGGGAGGGGGGGGGGGGGGGGGGGGCGGATGTTACATTAGCAGTTGCTCAGTTATTTTTCTTCATTAAATGCTATTATTTTATGCATTTGCAAAATTTTGAGGGGGGGGGGGGGGGTGGGAGATGATTTATTTTTTGTATGGGGGAGGGTGTGTGCTTGATGTTTTTTTCAAAAGTCATCATACTCATATGCCGTCTGATTACTTGATGAAGAATTGGCACTCGACAAAAAAATGCGGCTAATGTTAGAAGTACAATATGCACTTCATACAGTGGCGTAACTTAATGGGCATGCATGGGGTACATGTGCCTCTTTAATACTCTCCCCCGTTTAAACTCGTAAATAAAAAAACAATTACATCATTGGCTTCAGTCCCCCTCTGAAATTGTTTTACCCAGTTATTGTCACACCTCCCCCAGTTATTGTCACACCTCCCCCCCCCCCCCATGTTCAACCCAAGTTATGCCACTGTTTTCATCTTGCAGTGGTTTTGACGTGGACTCAGATACAATGTATTGATCTCTGGGTAGATGCTATCATGGATCCTCTTATCACAACCATGTCTTTAAACACAGAAAATGACTCGAAGATCTGACCCACCCATGAGAAGAGATCCTTGTAAATCATCATGTATCCACTTGACCAGACTGCAATACCATTGCCTTTCATAACTCGATTACCCAACAGGCGCGGATCCAGAGGGGTTTTGGGGGGTCGAAACCCACCCCCCCCCCCCTTGTTCGTTGCCATTTTTTTTTCTGCTTGTAGGAATCTATGCCTTGCAAATACAGGTCTTATTTTGCCTATGGGTGTGAAGAAAATAAGGTTAAATGACACCAACGGTGAGAAAGTTTATCAGCCCCCCCCCCCCCCCCCCGTACATGTTTTCGCAGACAGAACCTTTTGGGAATCACTTTATTGGGCAAATTTCATAACCCCCCCCCCCCCCCTCCCCTTAGGTTGATGAACCTTTCATTTTTCAAGAAAGTACAATTTTCAATTTCAAGTTTGATGTGTGAAAAAATTTAACAAGTTCACCCACAATTTGTTTGGGTAAATGACAAATTATTAGAGAAACTAATTATTTCACCTGTTCAAAGCCCACACAAATAGTGATGATCTGATTTTGTAATGAACCTTGAATTAAAAAAAAATAATGTCCATGCAACCTGTTAGTATTTACTTATTTTAAGTTTACAGTTTGCTGAAGAAAATGTTGGATTTGAACGGCCTACATGTTTGCAATTATGGCAGTGGCGGTCTTGTCCCACTCGCGACGTAGGCAGCTACCAATAACTGCAAACTAAAGTAATTCTGCATGTAATCAAATAAATCAACAAACCCTATCCCTGCTAAATCCAACAAATTCAATGCTATACTACTCGAAATAATTAAAAGAACAGACTGATGTATTAGTATTTTTAACCCTGCAGTCAACTGAACTTTAAAATACATGACAAAGCAATTGCATCATCTCACATTTTATTTTGCATAACTAAACAATTGCAGCAGTGTACAATAAGTAAAATCAATGAGGTACACATCTGGCTGAAAACTTTCAAATGCAAATGTCTGTTCCTTTAATTTATTTTAGTAGTATATTTTGCATGCACCCTAGAGGTTAGAGCTAAATCATCCTTGCAATAACATGTAGTTACAAAAAATACTAATTTGGATTACTTTATTGGGTGTTTAATGACAACTGGATACCGCAAGACTTGTCATGAACCCAATTCAGTGCTCTGGACCAATTGTCACTACAAACATTATTAATCTAAGCTAAATCACCCTTACCATTAGTTACAAAAAAACATTAATTTGGAAACAGTTGGTTTAGATTACTTCATTTGGTGTTTAATGACAACTGGATACCCCAAGACTTGTCATGAACCCAATTCAGTGCTCTAGACCAACTGTCACCATAAACAATCCGGCTTATGCTTACATTGAATCCTGAAACTAAAAATCCTACCTAAGACTGAATGTTAAGATCCTGCTAATATTTATTTATAATTGAAATCTGGCCTGCACTGGAATTTTAAAGTAAAACCCTTCCTAAACTTGAAAGTCAAGATCCTGTTCTTAGTTCTACAGTTTGAGATGTCGCAACTGAGGGGAGCTGTACATGGCATGTTGTCTAAGCACAAGTTTTTGTCGCTTAGCAGGCTCGCGCACACTGACGAACATACGCTCTAATTTATTCGCATATGCATGAATGCTCTCTGTGGCCTGCTCAGACATCATGCCAACAGTTCCTAATATCCTAGCCTGCCTTGGGACTTCAACTGTGAGAAGATGGAATTTTCGTTTGAGGTTTTCTGTTGGAAAGTTGATTGGGAACCAGCAACCAAACTCGGAACACCGCAAGGCCAGCAACTCGACTTCATGCTTACACAGCAATCTATGTACAGTGTACAAGTCATAACATGATTTGAATTTGTCAAACATTGCACTAATTTTCTCAGACAATTCTTTGGACCCAAATGTTTGGAGCCCAGTAGGTGTGTTGAGACTGAAAGGAAGAAAAATTTCAGAAAACTGCTTGTAGTTGGTATCTTTCAACATCTTGTGTACATCCCCCCCAATTAATGATCCGCCATGATAAGACTGTCTCCTAATGCCTAATCCTTCTATGGCTGTGCTAAACCTATTCATCAATGGCCCTGGAACCCTCTGAATTTCATCTCTAACCTCAGCCTGTACCTTTTCATTGCTACTAATCTCTTTGTCAGTGCCTCGAATTGTTTTTGCAGTTCCCTTGATTTGACTATTCAGCTGCTGAACCTGCTTTCTAGAATTCCTAGCTAGTAGACTGTTGTCGTTAAATTTCTGATCCGTTTTGGAAAAATGATTTGGATTATCCGACTTTACCTGAGCAACCTGCTCATGCTTAGCGCCAAGGTCATCTTCAAGTTCTCTCTTGGAATTGCGCAACTCGTTTTGTTCCTTAGCCAAATCTGCAACGCGCGCATACAAATCATCTACAGCATTATGCATCCATTATTTATGAGGATTTGCTTGTCTAATTGTTGTGCATTTTTCTCGACAATCTCAAACATCTGCAACCCCAGCCCTAAACCTATATGCAGGGGACTGACTGACACATGCTCAATGACCCGATCCTTGGTGCCTATAAGTGGATGTTGAATGCAGTTGTCAAAATGCTTAGCCTGTTCCTTTTTTGCACCTCTTGCAATGAAATCTTGGGCCTTCGCATGACAGGTTGCCAGGTCTCTTTGCTGACTGTATGCAGGTACACCAACATCTTCATCCTCATTTTTGTATTCCTCAATGACATGTAAGGCATGAGGCTTACCGCGTTGAAGGTCATTTAGTGTGGCAAGACAGTGGGGGCAAAAATGAAAACCATTAGGACCTGTCAACCCAAGTACTTTTGCTATCCATTCCCAGTCACCACCCCATGTCAGCTTACACTTTGTGTAAATTTTAGGGCCTTCCAATTTGGAAGTAGACTGATCTTGCTCTACCAAAAATGAAGATGAAGCTTGCTGGCAGTAACTGCAATCAGGGCTGATGAACTTGTTACTGTGATCAATTTTTTCCAGAGGAGTGAAATCTAATTTCTCATCCACCCCTGCCTGAACCATTTCATCTGTGAACAGGTTGTCATGAATTTCTGGTTTTGGGAGCTGTAGCTTTGAAATGTCCCCAGTGATCTCCAGAATTTCCTCAAAAACGGGCGTGAATGCTGCTTCAATGTTGATCCTATCGTCCTTTCCACCTTCGAATATTCCCAACAAGTTGAGCGATTTGACCGAGTGACTATCCTTGACATTCAGAATTTGTATGACAAATTTTGTACTTTTACCACCCTTGTCCCCGGAAACATGCAACCATAATGTATCATCAAAGCTTTTTACCATCAGGTTTGTTTCAACAGACTCTGTGACAACGCGTTTTATCATATTTCCAAGATCCGTAACTCGGCTGAAGTGAACAGTGCTCCCCCCACTCCCTTTGAAAGAACCAAACTCATACTTGTCAGGAATTTCTGTTGAAGATCTCATTGCTTGTCGTGTTCCCAACAACTTTTGCCCCGTTTCTTTTTCTAGGGTTTTTTTAAGAAAAACCCACATGGTCTCTGGCATGAGGCTACGCAACCCATTTATTGTTTCCCTTGAGAACTGAGTGCAAACTTTTAAGCCTGCTGCTTGGGATGCTGCTGCATACTCCTCTTTGTTTTGCTTTATATTCCAAGCGCGCTGAGCAGCAACATCATCCAAAGGAGCTTGCGCTGGGGTTGAGGGACGTGTTCCTGTAGCTGAGGGAGTAGTCCTACCAGAGCTTGACAGTGAACTAGCGCTCGCAGTTGAAGTTGAAGGAAACAGACTACCAGATATAATTTTTTCTACCTTTTCAATTAATTGACTCCTTATACGGAGACTCTCTCTTGTACAAGTAGAACTTCCCACCTCAGCGACAGGAACCCTAACAAAAACCTTTGGACGCCCATGTTTGCCCTGAACTTTTAAGATATCTTTATCTCCCGTCCCTGAGGTAGCTGCAATATGCTGTAGTGCAGAAGTCTTAAGTTGATGTGCTTTACATGTCCTATCAACTCCTAGATATTGTTTTACATTTTCCTCGAATTCTCTGAGTTTCTTGTTTTCTGCTTCAAGAGTTTTTATTTTCCCTTTAAATTCTTCAACTTCACTTGAGGGTGCTTCCTCTGGTGTTTTTTCCACTTGCTCTTTTAGTTTTCTTTCACGTTTCCCCCCGATTTTACTTTTATGAATTACACCAAACTGAGCCTTGCTATCCACGCGATGCGCGAAAGTTACTGATTTATCTGCCCGAAACTGAACAATGCAAGTTTTACACGATGTGCACAGAGCACCTTCACGCTCATCTTGAAGCAAAAAACAAGGTTTGATATCGTCCTTATAAACACTAGATGGATAAAATCTACAACTTACTCCTGTTCTGCAAACACAACAGTGTTTTCTAACTTCACGAGGCATTCTTAATCTAGCAAAATTTCCACTAAAAAGGTTAATATTCTCTGGAGTTTGAGGAACAATATACTTCGTGCGTTACACGTGCATGAGCAGTTAAACAACAAGTCGCGTCCCCTAATCGCCAACGTTGTAGTTAACCTGTTTTTTTATACACAGGGCACCATGCTACTCACTGTCCCTAGGGAACCGACAGAGTGCGCTCTTTTAGTTTTGGCCAGCCTGCGGTCCGTGTCTAAGTCGGTGACGTGAAGATTAATCCCTTAAAAAGTAGGTGTGTTCAATCTGCCCCGATGATGAAGTTGGTCCAGGACTCTTGGTAGACCCTTGATACAAAATAGACCAAAAAATGCCGATTAAATCTTAAAGTTTCAGCTATTATTTAAACACACCTTTTAAAAAGCAAGAAAAAAATGCACACTCCTATTTCAAACAGCATTTTAAGTAAAACAAACCGCAAAGCTCAATAAACAACCCTAGATCGATATAAGATATACCCACTGAAATGACCAAATGAGATGACCGTCGACAACAAAACAATTGTGACTACATCTTCGAAACGCCAATCATATCTTTAAGCTGCACTCTAAAAACACCCGGGTCAGATTTGACCCGGAAAGGATCAGATCTGACCCGGATTCCGGGTCCCAGGGGGCCTGACCCATTCCGGGTTGGCATGACCCGGAGTTCCGGGTCAGAAATTCCTGACCCGGAAAAGGGTCGCTTTTGAACGACCCGGAAAAATGGTTTCCGGGTCAAATAATACTGACCCGGGATTCCGGGTCAAAAGTTTTATGACCCGGAATCTGGGTTTCCGGGTCAATAATTTCTGACCCGGGACCCGGGTTATGCACACATTGACCCGGAAGGTAGGTTGAATTCATGAGATCCGGGTCAAAGATTTGTCACCTTGAATTATCCGGGTCAAAAATCAGCCATTCCGGGTCAGATTTAACCCATTCCGGGTTGAAACTGACCCGGAATCTGGGTCCCAGGGAGCCTGACCCGGCTCGGGGTTGGATAGACCCGGAGTGCCGGGTTGGATTGACCCGGAGTGCCGGGTTGGATTGACCCGGAGAGTATTGACCCGGAGTGCCGGGTTGGATTGACCCGGAGAGCTGGATTGTATTTAGATCATTATGACTAACTCTTAGGTTCCAGGCTTGTCACACTGGTATGGACCCGACTTAAATCGTGGTAACATTACCGACTCGCAAGTTGGAGAGCCTTGTTAACAAGGTAAGAAGAGAAACTAGAAAATAAAAAAGAAAGAAACATTTGATATTTGCCAGTTAAACATCTCATTTTAATCATCTAGGTCAAACGTCTTTGGATTTGAGGCTTTAATTACATTGTACACGTAGTAAAGTTTTATAGTAAGAAATTATCTGGTAAAGTTTGCAGAAAACCTTGTGAAACTAGTGCTCAACATGCAGTAGTAATCAACTGATTGAGAACTAGTTTCACGTGGTGCTATTGCAAGCCTTTGCAGATTTAAAGGTATATTCCTTGTTCTCTTACCTAAATTTCACAAAATGTTGCTGAACTGCTATTTTGGAGCATTGCAAAAGTTATTAGATTTCAGATGAGCCATCAGAGAAAAAAATCTGTCAATGAATGTATTGTGGGACACCATAAATTTCCCACTGCAGATGGATGGACCATTTACGCTCATGCAGCTTATGTAGACTCATAGTTTGAGATGCTCAAAATACCAAAAAGTTTATGTATTTGTTAAAGAACACTTTTAGAAAATTCGTTCAAAGATTTATTTTTGGAAGAGCAGAAATAGTATATCTTTAAACAGTATGGCACAATATAAAAAAGACATAAAATATTAACCCCAAAACAAGATAAAAAATTACAGCATTCACTAAATGCACGAATTAAAATATGAGAATAAAAGCTGCACTATAAAATGTATTTGGGCTTACCCACATTCATGGGGTATATTTACATGCGAGTGAAAAAAATTATATTTTGGCAAACCGAGAAACGGCAATTTAAAATGTGACTGAAATCAAGAGTGAAATATATCTTTTGATTCGATCTGGATATTTCTGCGGTAATGCGGGTCTGAACCAATTGGCAAGAGTTCAAAAATAATGAAAATATTAATATTGAAGAAAAAAAATTAGGTAAACACTGTTTAATAGGCAAGTTGTCAAATAAACTTACTCATATTGCCCCAATATCAATGGAGTGTACATGTTATTTGTACATGAACATGTACTCCTAATTACTTCTCTATCATGAGCTCTAATCAAGCGGCATATCCAGCATGTTAATGAAATTTAACCTGAACTTTTGACACTGGGAATAGATCATCACCGACATGCTTGTGGTATTTTATAGGCTACAAATCATTTGCCGCAAAATCTCTCAAGTTTTACCTTACATGTTTGGGTTGATGTGCCACTCACATCATTGGTGTAATGAAGACATTTTTGTACAACATCCAAAACAAATTATGGCTCTCATAGGCAATTGTCTCCACATTTTTGAATCTCAGATGTGGTCAAGATTTGCCAAAATTTAATGACAATGTTTATATATTTTATCGTCCTTTTAATTAAACATGAAATTGAATGCACATCCATAGACAGAGTTCACTGATGACATTGCAATGTTTGTAAGTGATTGAAAATCGGTGATTATCAACCAGAGAGGGCCATTCTGCGGGAAGTGTTGGGTGAATCCTCTTAGCCCCTCCCCTACCTCTAGGTACTTGATATAATCACTGATATAATCACTGGTTTTCACGTTTTTGGGAGCTAAAAAATGTTCTGAGTGACCGAACACACGCAGAGATCGATTTGTCTCCCTTTCCCCTCTCCAAGACCATACACAGCTTTCTGAATGGCTGCCAAGGGGAGGAGATATCCAGTACATAAAAAAGCATTTCAACATACATCTAGTGCCTTGATCATCATCCATATGTGGGAGATTGCATGTTGCTCTACGATGATAAGCGTCTGTTCTGGCTCAAGTCGCTTCCCAAGGACAAGTATAAAGGGCTGTTTCAATGTCGGAGTATCCAGGTACTCGGGGATGTTTCTACCAATCTATAGTCAGAGTACAAACAAAGAAAGATAACAATTGTTATGTAGACCTGTACGCATAAAAAAAGCACACAATTGAACACAATCTTCATCTTTCCTGAGCCATAAACTTTTCTATTTCATATTATTAATTTCATCTTGCAAAAGTCATCTTTAGATCTTTAAAGAGCAACTCCAACGGTTTTTAAAATAGAATTAAATGTTAGTGTTCAATATATAATAAATTACTTATTCAATACAAAATCATGTTTGTTTTGCGTCTCAATTTTGTGTTATTTTGAGAGAAATTGTTACCATTTTCTGGTGGCGCAGTTGAGAAATGAAAAAAACATGTGGTACCGTAGAAAGCCGCACGCGATGTTATTGTTATTTTGCATGTGTACGTGTCGCATTGTTGCATGCTCACTGGTAATACGTCAGAAATGCATATTAATTAGATGTAAATGAGCTTTGACGTCACACTCCTTTTCACGAAACTGGGATAGACTCGCGTAAAGAAAGGCAACAAAAAATTTTTTAAAACAAAAACCGGCATCAAAAATAAGAACATTCACAAGTATCTGTTTCATATCGAAACCTAAGAGAAGTTGGAAATCGTTGGAGTTGCTCTTTAAACATGTTAAATCTATATGGCAGGCCAACTAACACTAGGCGGTTCAAAATGTGAAACGTTAGATAGGATGGCATTAATTTAATTACATATATTGAAGGTGTCTTTAGTATGCCAGGGACCATAGGAGAACTGCATGGCAAGTACATGTACATGTAGCACGGTGAAACAGTCCATCACAACTAAGGTCTTTTCCCCCTTTTCTATTATTCAATGACAACAGCGGCGGAACCGGGGTCCGAGGGGAAAATTTGCACCCCCCCCCCCCCTTCTGGGCAGTTCCGTATAAATAAAAACAGAAAATAGTAGCAGCCAGCCGGCACCGGCGCTAATTTTGACCCCCCTCAAGTTTGAAAAGTGTTTTGGCGCCGTTGTTCAATGAGCACAGGCATGCAACTTGGAATTTAAAAAAACCCAGGAAATTCCAATCTTTACAAGACTTTATACAGTGTTTTTCAATTTGCAATGGCATAAGTGTGACGTGAAAAACAAGGAAATCAGCTGATCCGAGGAAAAGTTGCATGCCTGATGAGCACTGTACATTCGGTTTGTCTAAACGTTTGTGAATAACACATGCGGTTGGTATTTTAGATCATACCTACTTGATTTTTAGTGCAGATGCTTAACCATCTGGTGTTCTATACTTACCGGTAATACATAAATATTTCTATGTGCAGCTATCAATGAAAAGTTAAAGATTCTTACCAGTTGACGGTCTATAAATGACTTGATGGCGTCATCCCCATTACTCCTGGTGTTCTTCCCTTTCACATCAGTTGGCAATATGCAGGGCAAAACAAACACTGCCAGGTTTTTGCGATCACCCTCTGCAAAAGAATTAGGAAACTAATGTTAGTGCTACTTTTCATGTGTTTGTACATTCCATATGCAACAAATGCAACTCAACCTTCATTACATGGCATGCATGAGTATTGAATTTTTCAGTGCCATATGAGCCAATTGTGGATAAAACAATACTTCCAATGAACTTGATTTTACATGAAGCACAAAGATTCTGTATTACACTCCAAAATTACCAATGACATCAGCTTTGAGCATTGTTTAAAAAATATTGAGAGCGATTAGATGCACGATACATTTTTGTACCATAATTATCACAAAGAGACTATGTTTAGCCTAGAAAAAAAAACGTTTGAGTGAAAAATACATGTACAAATGCAAATTTGTTATATAAAAATAACTCCAGCTTGGCGAGGATGTTGTGCAATACTGGTTTTATATTGCAGGATTTGCTGGCCAATTCTGCTGGTTGATTAAATTACATGTACACACCGATCAAAAAAGACGACATTACCTCCTGTTACAACCTGTTGGAATGTTCAAATACTGTTGCCAGTTAATGTTTACCAGCATAAAAGATTCAAATCCACAAAGTCAAATAAATAGGAAAGGTACACCATTACATGTACCTCATCTTCTTTGAAAGTCTTCAGGCTGGAAACATCACAAGGGGACCTACATGTGGTATCAGCTCTAAGCGACTCTAGTCTGCACACAGATCAAGAAGCATGAATGAATCCTTGTCCTCCATATTTTCTGTAGAAATAAGACAAATTTCAACAAATTCAGAAGGTTTTACATTGACAATAATGTTGAACTTGAAATGTTCAAGTTTTTTATAATTATAGCACAGAATTTATAAACGTTAAAATGTTGGCGTTGTGATACTAACGTTACAATCCTAAATGACTTCACTTCAACTATACTGTCCACAGAATGTTAAAAAAACAGGGAAGAAAACCGATAAAAATACAGCCAAACGTGAGCGAAAACTGCATCACACACGTTTTGGGGACTGTAAATGGTACCTAGACCACCCGTAACTGATAAACATTACACACAAAATTCGGGGCCAGGCTATTTGCAGATTTCGTTGCTTCCCATAAACTCCTTTTCTCTTTACGCAGTCAAAGCAGGGAACCAGTGCATGCTACACATTTGCAGGTTTTTTGTGTCATGATAATCGGGCTGTCAGTGTCACACACAAAACAAATGACAAATCGTGCACCATTATGTATTACGTTTAGCCCTCATGCACCCTTTGTAAGTTATACTTATAAAATGTATTCGAGTGGAGAATGTTTATACCTTCATACATCACAGTTAAGACTTTGGCATGACTGTACTGTAGTCAGTGTAGAGATCACAGCGAGTTTAGTACGCCGCGGCATGGTCATGAAAATGGTTGATTTAAAACAGCTTCATCGTATGTAAAGTATCAAAAGTGATATGTTTGACAAAACTAACATACTGACGCTATCTTACCTTCAACTTTTTCCAAGTAGCGTTCAAAGAATTCGGACATCATCGGGTGATCCTTTGACGGTTCTTGCCAGCATCGAAGTTTCAAAGTCAAATGTTGGTACAAAAGTCGCGCGCACGATACGAAACGTAAAACGTGGCATACCGGCACTGCACAGTGAGGTCACATGATCAACCTCGTCCAATCATTCAAGTTACATGCTGCAAGCTTCACTGGTACCCTTCCATGTTATTTCATGACTACTAACCCGCTGCATGGGGACCAGTTATGTATCCCCATCCCCAGTACCGCTTCCAAGATGCATACTGCTCGACGTAATGGGATACGAGGTTGTATCGCAAGTAGATTGAGTGCGGAATGGTACATGGTACCTGCGTTATTAAATAACTTAGTATAAAAAAATAATTGTATACAAGTTTTTTTTTTAAGACTGCCGGCACTATGCATGATACCATCAAGCTATATTAATTTAAGAGTAGGGAAAGATTTTACTTTAATACCCCCCACCAAAATCGGTTAGAAACAGCAAATCTTGGAAAATAACCATCCATTTGTGTTCATAATTGTATAAACACTTGGCACAACCTTTAATTTTGAGAATTTTGTTGGGACATTTTAGTGCACTATAGGGGAAGAAAGTTTGTGTTTTCTGTGTTAGAAGTTCTTGGCAGTTGGCACCATGTATAGTCACTCCAAAGTGTGCACATACATGTTGATTTCTTCCTCATTTTTTACAGATTTTGCTGTAATAAATCTTGAAATAACAGGTTGTGCCACATGTTTAGACAAGATTTTGCTGTTCTTGACCGATTTTGGTTGAGGGTATTAAAGTAAAATCTTTCCATTGCGACTGCTAACACGGTACCCTAGGCTAATTTTGACATAATGTACAGTTTACAAAATTTGACCAGGCAAACATCATCTTGGTGTGATCCGGCATAACCCGGAACTTGACGGGTTAATGATGCCTATAACCTGGCATATCCGGGTCAATTTATCCGGATGACCTGGCATGAAATGACCCAAGCAGCACCTCCTGTTCAAAATTAACCTGAAAACAGGTTAACTATGATTGACCCAGTATCTCAATCCGGGTCAAATTTAACCCGGAAACAGGTTAACGACGACTGGGCATAAAATGACTCGGCTCCTCCGGGTCAAAATTAACCCGGAAACGGGTTAACTATGGTTGACCCGGCATCTCCGGGTCAAATTTAACCCGGAAAAGGGTTAACGAAGTCTGACCCGGCACCGGGTCAAACACGATGACCCTTTTCCGGGTTGTGTTGACCCGGAATGGGTCAAAAAAATCTGACCCGGAGACCGGGTCAAAATTCTGACCCGGGACTTTTTAGAGTGTGGTAGATAATCCACTCTACTGCGTGTCTTGTTCATGTTTCATAAAAGATTGTCATGATTTCTGCTGCTTATTTAGTTTTCCTTCAAGAGAAGGATTGAAGATTGAATAACAAATGTCCTATACCTTTCATTCTGTTTATCATCTGAGTGTCGATGTCACAGTAAAACGGTGACTTCTTCTCTGTCAAGGAGCTCTCTAGAGGTCGTACTGGGTTGCTTGCTCCTGAAAGTCCTAATGCCGTACTGTGCCTCTCCCCTGCCGTTTAAGACGTGATGCTTGTTTCGTACGTTGGAGGTGTATCGTCGACGTTGGGCCAGCTTCCAGTTCAGTTGTGTGTACAGACGAATGCACAGCGAGCAGGGTACCAGATTGAGGATCTACGGGATTCTCTAAGAAACAATTGATGATAAATTTACTTGTTTTTATAAGAAAATTGCATTGTCAAACATAAAGCCTGTTACAACATAAAACTAATCACACTTGAAATTTAGCTTCCTTTTCTAAGACCTTGACAAATTGCAATTGCGCTTTATCTGGCGATTGATATGTAACTTCTTTTTCACCTTTCAGTTTCAATCTGTTAAAAGATAAAAGGGTGACTCATTTTATAACTTGATATCATGGTGTTATCAACATGATTCATAAACTCCTAGTTAAACACTTAACTGGAATCAGTTAAAGGTGATGTACATGATTTATAGGATTTAGTATTATTTACGTTTATCTGCACTGAACAAATTACAAATGCAAATTACTTGGCTTGACCCAACTGATTTGTCAGAAAGACGCCACAAACGTAATGAGGATTTCATTTTTGACATTATCCCCAGCAAAAAACGTCTACTGTGAATTTTTGAAATGCGACAGTAAATACTCACGAAGTAATCAGCTGTTTTTGTCGTTTGATGATGTAACACAGAACGCTGACGATGACGAGTGTAACAATGGTCATAAAGACCAGCAACGGAACGATGATTTGTACCAGACGATTATCTGAAATGGTTTGGAAAACAAGACATGTAGAGAATTCCAACAGAACCCTGATACATAGGTACATTCAACCACCTAATAAAACTGCAGTTGATTGGCAAATTTGAATTTCAGGAGCAATTACCAAAGCGTAAATGTCACAACACAAATCCTGTTTAAATGCAGAATGTGAGGGCGTTACTGATATGATGCAATCAAGATATCCACTATACAGATTAGCCATTTACGGTACAAAAAAAAGAACTCAAATTTGACTTTTTTGCAGCAAATTGCACGTTAAATTTGCTTACAGACTCCCCACCAATCACTAAGCAGAAATACACATTAAAAAAGCTGACCTTTGGAAGAGGAAACAAAAAAGAAGTTATGATACTAAAGCTTCCCTCTTGTGTGGCATTACTCCTGTGTGCTCATGAATATGATTCACATATTAGCATAAAATCCGAGATTGTGAAAATGGACCTGAACGCCTTCCGAATGGCAAACCAAAGTGATGGTAACTTAGATGTACGGGTTCAAGACAGGGACGTTGTTGAGACCATCACAAGATCATGCACAAGACCAGCTTGTTACAGGTACAAGTAACAGGCATAAACCATGACAAAGGAATGCATTTATTACAGTTCATTTGAATAGCTTGAGACTTGAATTAAGACACTAACTGAAGGTCTTGTGCTGGTCTTTCGCTGGTCTCGACTACATCACTGGTTCAAAATGTGGTTATGCGTTCCATTTCGTGGAACTTCTAAATCCGGTCGAAGACGACTGGGAATCACTGGCTAATGGTAAGTTGGTGATGGAATCTTAGCTTCAGAAGATGTAATTTGCGTCGGGGATGATGTAAATTAGTACAGAGATTTTTTCTATTTTGTTTATCCAGACGTAATGTATGAAACACTGTATGCCCAGTGCTTTCCGAGGGCCTGTGTGAAAATAATTCACAGGCTTACTCGGGCGGGATTCGAACCCACGACTCCCTGCTTACTATAGACGTGAAAACCACTCAACCACTGAGCTTGCAGGGGTCGACTGGCCGATTCGAATCCAATGTAGCAGCGGGTAAGCCTCTGAATTTTTTCACACAGGCTTTTGGAAAGCACTCAGCATACAGTAGTTCTTGCATTACGTCGGGAAAGGGCAAAAGAGAAAAATCTCTGTTCTAAGAATCTTAGCTTGTCCAGTAACAGTTTTAATTGAAAACTAGACGGACGGTGTTTGTGGACAAACACAGGGCTGTTTCGTTTTTGTTTTTTTTTAGTTTGGATGTGAAATGTGAATACAATAATTAAACTTTGTCAAACAATCGCGCTCCTGCCAGTTTTCTTTGTTAGACTTTGAAAATAATTTAAGTTGTTTGTATTAGTCACTTGTGATGACGTCATCATAACGTAATGTAAATTTACATCTGTAAACTTGCTGACCTACCTAGATATTACATTTAAAATAATCGAACTTGTACTTTTGTAGATATACAATGTATGGCTTTAAAAACTGCCCCTTTAAGATAACGTCACGTGACATGTGATGACGTCATCATAACGTCACGTCAATTTTCATCTATAAACCTGCTTGCCTACCCGACTATATATTACATTTCAAATAAATCGGACCTGTACTTTTGTAGATTTATGGCTTCGAAAAATGCCCCTTTAAGATAATGACACGAAACAAGTGATGACGTAATCATGACATCATCAATTGTTTTACTTAAAATACCTACTGGGCTACCTAGATATTACTTTTGAACTTAATCGGACTTGTACTTTTGTTTATATATGGCTTCAAAAACTGCACCTTTAAGATGACGTCATGTGACATGTGATGACATCATAATAATGTCATGTCAATTTTCATCTATAAACCTATTGGGCTACCTAGATATTACTTTTCAACTTAATCGGACTTGTACTTTTGTTTATGGCTTCAAAAACTGCCCCTTTAAGATGACGTCACGTGACGTGTGATGACATCATCATCATAATGTCATGTCAATTTTCGTCCATAAACCTGCAGACCTACCTGGATATTACATTTCAACTTAATCGAACTTGTACTTTTGTTTATATATGGCTTTAAAAAACTGCCCCTTTAAGATGACGTCACGTGACATGTGATGACGTCATCATAACATCATGTCAATGTTCATCTATAACACCCGTTGGCATACCTAGATATTACGTTTCAACTTAATCGGACTTGTACTTTTGTAGATATATGGCTTCGAAAAAATGCCCCTTTAAGATGACGTCACGTGACATGTGATGACGTCATCATGACGTAAAAGTTCGGCAAACATTGTGAGCAGTTGGTGTAAGTGTCTGCCAAGTTTAAAAGTAGCCAAAGTGGCCGGTAAGAAAGAAAACGTTTACAAATGCTATGTGCAATATTCTAGCGACTTGAAAAAAGAATTTTTTTTATGACGTCATCATGACGTCACACAATTTTCGCTTTTTATGGCATATCTTTGAGACATACCAAAGCTATAACAAAAAGAATTTTGAAAATATCTTGTTTTGTTCGCTAGATATATTGAAAAGAATGTTACAATTCTAAAACTTAAAAAATTCAGCGACTTGAAAAAAGACTACAAATCAACCCTTTTTATAAACAGCAAGCACATTTAAGCCATGGTTATCAGCCCTTCCCAGAATTCCTTTGTGTTATATTGAATTTGGTCTAAATTTTGAAATGGCTCCTATTTCTTACTTGAGTGAGCCACGATCATGAAATTTTGGAATTAGGTACAGGAAAATTCAATATATACATTTTTCTAATCGGATTGACCCTTACATGCGTTAAAAAAAAAAGATATTGTTGATGACGTCATCATGACGTCACACAATTTGCGCTTTTTATGGCATATCTTTGAGACATACCAAAGCTATAACAAAAAGAATTTTGAAAATATCTTGTTTTGTTCGCTAGATATATTGAAAAGACTGTTACGATTCTAAAACTTCAAAAATTTAGCGACTTGAAAAAAGACTAGAAATCAACCCCTTTTATAAACAGCAAGCACATAATACCCATGGTTATCAGCCCTTCCCAGAATTCCTTTGTGTTATATTGAATTTGGTCTAAATTTTGAAATGGCTCCTATTTCATACTTGAGTGAGCCACGATCATGAAATTTTGGAATTAGGTACAGGAAAATTCAACGAATACATTTTTGTAATCGGATTGACCCTTACATGCGTTTAAAAAAAAAGATTTGTTAATGACGTCATCATGACGTCACACAATTTTCGCTTTTTAGGGCATATCTTTGAGACATACCAAAGCTGTAACAAAAATAATTTTGAAAATATCTTGTTTTGTTCGCTAGATATATTGAAAAGAATGTTACGATTTTAGAACTTCAATAATTTAGCGACTTGAAAAAAGACTAGAAATCAACCCCTTTTATAAACAACAAGCACAAAATACCCATGGTTATCAGCCCTTCCCAGAATTCCTTTGTGTTATATTGAATTTGGTCTAAATTTTGAAATGGCTGTCATTTCTTACTTGAGTGAGCCACGATCATGAAATTTTGGAATTGGGTACAGCAAAATTCAATATATACATTTTTGTAATCAGATTGACCCTTACATGCGTTAAAAAAAAAAAGCATTTTTGATGACGTCATCATGACGTCACACAATTTTCGCTTTTTAGGGCATATCTTTGAGACATACCAAAGCTATAACAAAAAGAATTTTGAAAATATCTTGTTTTGTTCGCTAGATATAATTTAATGAATGTTACGATTTTCAAAATTCAAAAATTCATAAAAAATCACGTGATGACGTCATCATGACGTAAAAGTTCGGCATGCATTCTGAGCAGTTGGTCTGAGTGTCTGTTAAGTTTAAAGGCAATCGGCTGCATAAAAGTAGCCAAAGTGCCTGGCAGAAAGAAATCGTGTACAAACGCTATGGGCAAAAAGTCTGAAAAAGAAAAAAAAAAAGAAACTAGAGCTTTGGTGTTTGTGGACAAACACAGGGCTGTTTCGTTTGGGGGGTTTTTGGTAGTTTGATTCTTAATTTTTGAGATTTCAATGGTGGATCAAAAAATCTCGTTTTACATTCATGGTCGTCTACGACAGGTCATGCAATCACGTAGGCTTATTCATAATCGTTTTGGAAATGTGAGCATACAAGGAGTTGATGACCATGATTACGTCATCAGACGTCACACATTTTTCACATTTATATTTAAGTGTGTATGACCTAAAAATATATTACAAGAATTATCAAAAATTGTTTAAAATTCATGTTAGATACCACGTTTCAACTTAATCGAACTTGTACTTTTGTAGATAGATGGCTTCAAAAACTGCCCCTTTAAGATGACGTCACGTGACATGTGATGAAGTCATCATAATGTCATGTCAATTTTCATCTATGAACCTGCAGATCTGCCTGGATATTACATTTCAACTTAATCGAACTTGTACTTTTGTTTATATGTGGCTTCAAAAACTGCCCCTTTAAGATGACGTCAGGTGACATGTGATGAAGTCATCATAACGTCATGTCAATTTTCATCTATAAACCTGCTGGCCTACTTAGAAATTACATTTCAACTTAATCGAGCTTGTACTTTTGTAGATATGGCTTCAAAAACTGCCCCTTTAAGATGACGTCACGTGACATGTGATGACATCATGATAATGTCATGTCAATTTTCAGCTATAAACCTACTGGGCTACCTAGATATTACTTTTCAACTTAATCGAACTTGTAATTTTGTTTATATATGGCTTCAAAAACTGCCCCTTTAAGATGACGTCACGTGACATGTGATGACGTCATCATAACGTCAATTCAATTTTTATCTATAAACCTACTGGGCTAGCTAGATATTACTTTTGAACTTAATCGGACTTGTGCTTTTGTAGACATATGGCTTCAAAAACTGCCCCTTTAAGATGACGTCACGTGACATGTGATGACATAAATTATGATAATGTCATGTCAATTTTCAGCTATAAACCTACTGGGCTACATAGATATTACTTTTCAACTTAATCGAATTTGTACTTTTGTAGATATATGGCTTCAAAAACTGCCCCTTTAAGATGACGTCACGTGGCATGTCATGACGTCATCAAGAGGTAAAAGTTCGGCACACATTGTGAGCAGTTAGTCTAAGTGTCTGCCAAGTTTAAAAGTACCCAAAGTGCCGGTAAGAAAGAAAACGTGTACAAATGCTATAGGCAATAATCTAGCGAGTGCCCCTTTAAGATGACACCACGTGACATGTTATGACTTGATCATAACGTCATGTCAATTTTCATCTATAACACCAGGTGGCATACCTTACGTTCCAACTGAATCGGACTTGTACTTTTGTAGATATATGGCTTCGAAAAATGCCCCTTTAAGATGACGTCACGTGACATGTGATGACGTCATCAGGACGTAAAAGTTCGGCACACATTGTGAGCAGTTGGGGTAAGTGTCTGCCAAGTTTAAAAGTAGCCAATGTGGCCGGTAAGAAAGTAAACGTTTACAAATGCTATGGGCAATATTCTATCGACTTGAAAAAAGAATTTTTTTATGACGTCATCATGACGTCACACAATTTTCGCTTTTTAGGGCATATCTTTGAGACATACCAAAGCTATAACAAAAAGAATTTTGAAAATATCTTGTTTTGTTCGCTAGATATAGTGAAAAGAATGTTACGATTATAAAACTTCAAGAATTCAGCGACTTGAAAAAAGACTACAAATCAACCCTTTTTATAAACAGCATGCACATTTAAGCCATGGTTATCAGCCCTTCCCAGAATTCCTTTGTGTTATATTGAATTTGGTCTACATTTTGAAATGGCTCCTATTTCTTACTTGAGTGAGCCACGATCACGAAATTTTGGAATTAGGTACAGGAAAATTCAATGTATACATTTTTGTAATCAGATTGACCCTTACATGCGTTTAAAAAAAAAAATATTGTTGATGACGTCATCATGACGTCACACAATTTTCGCCATTTAGGGCATATCTTTGAGACATACCAAAGCTGTAACAAAAATAATTTTGAAAATATCTTGTTTTGTTCGCTAGATATACTGAAAAGAATGTTACGATTTTAAAACTTCAAAAATTCAGCGACTTGAAAAAAGACTAGAAATCAACCCCTTTTATAAACAGCAAGCTCATAATAGCCATGGTTATCAGCCCGTCCCAGAATTCCTTTGTGTTATATTGAATTTGGTCTAAATTTTGAAATGGCTGTCATTTCTTACTTGAGTGAGCCACGATCATGAAATTTTGGAATTGGGTACAGAAAAATACAATGTATACATTTTTGTAATCAGATTGACCCTTAGATGCGTTTAAAAAAAAAAATATTGTTGATGACGTCATCATGACGTCACACAATTTTCGCCATTTAGGGCATATCTTTGAGACATACCAAAGCTGTAACAAAAATAATTTTGAAAATATCTTTTTTTGTTCGCTAGATATATTGAAAAGAATGTTACGATTTTAAAACTTCAAAAATTCAGCGACTTGAAAAAAGACTAGAAATCAACCCCTTTTATAAACAGCAAGCTCATAATAGCCATGGTTATCAGTCCGTCCCAGAATTCCTTTGTGTTATATTGAATTTGGTCTAAATTTTGAAATGGCTGTCATTTCTTACTTGAGTGAGCCACGATCATGAAATTTTGGAATTGGGTACAGCAAAATTCAATATATACATTTTTGTAATCAGATTGACCCTTACATGCGTTAAAAAAAAAAAGCATTTTTGATGACGTCATCATGACGTCACACAATTTTCGCTTTTTAAGGCATATCTTTGAGACATACCAAAGCTATAAGAAAAAGAATTTTGAAAATATCTTGTTTTGTTCGCTAGATATAATTTAATGAATGTTACGATTTTCAAAATTCAAAAATTCATAAAAAATCACGTGATGACGTCATCAAGACATAAAAGTTCGGCATACATTCTGAGCAGTTGGTCTAAGTGTCTGTTAAGTTTAAAGGCAATCGGCTGCATAAAAGTAGCCAAAGTGCCTGGCAGAAAGAAATCGTGTACAAACGCTATGGGCAAAAGTCTGAAAAAGAAAAAAAAAAAAAAAAAACTAGAGGCAAGTGTTTGTGGACAAACACAGGGCTGTTTCTAATTTTTTTATTGTTAGTTTGGATGTCAAATGTGTATGCAATATTTAAAGTTGTTTGTTAGTTAACAATGACGGAGGGATGAAGATGTTGTTATTGGATGTGTGAAGGATTGGTTTAAAAAAGGAATCGTGTACAAATGCTATGGGAAATAGCCTAGCGAATGCCCCTTTAAGATGACATCACATAACATGTAATGACTTCATCATAACGTCATGTCAATTTTCATCTATGACACCGGGTGGCATACCTAAATAGTGTGTTTCAACTGAATCGGACTTGTACATTTGTAGATATATGGCTTCGAAAAATGCCCCTTTAAGATGACGTCACGTGACATGTAATGACGTCATCATGACGTAAAAGTTAGGCACACATTCTGAGCAGTTGGGGTAAGTGTCTGCCAAGTTTAAAAGTAGCCAAACTGGCCGGTAAGAAAGAAAACGTTTACAAATGCTATGGGCAATAATCTAGCGAATGCCCCTTTAAGATGACACCACGTGACATGTTATGACTTGATCATAATGTCATGTCAATGTTCATCTATAACACCCGGTGGCATACCTAGATATTACGTTCCAACTTAATCGGAATTGTACTTTTGTAGATATATGGCTTCGAAAAATGCCCCTTTAAGATGACGTCACGTGACATGTGATGACGTCTCATGACGTAAAAGTTCGGCACACATTGTGAGCAGTTGGTGTAAGTGTCTGCCAAGTTTAAAAGTAGCCAAAGTGGCCGGTAAGAAAGAAAACGTTTACAAATGCTATGTGCAATATTCTAGCGACTTGAAAAAAAGAATTTTTTTCATGACGTCATCATGACGTCACACAATTTGCGCTTTTTAGGGCATATCTTTGAGACATACCAAAGCTATAACAAAAAGAATTTTGAAAATATCTTGTTTTGTTCGCTAGATATATTGAAAAGAATGTTACGATTCTAAAACTTCAAAAATTCAGCGACTTGAAAAAAGACTAGAAATCAACCCCTTTTATAAACAGCAAGCACATAATACCCATGGTTATCTGCCCGTCCCAGAATTCCTTTGTGTTATATTGAATTTGGTCTAAATTTTGAAATGGCTGTTATTTCTTACTTGAGTGAGCCACGATCATGAAATTTTGGAATTAGGTACAGAAAAATTCAATGTATACATTTTTGTAATCGGATTGACACTTACATGCGTTAACAAAAAAACACATTTTTGATGAAGTCATCATGACGTCACACAATTTTCGCTTTTTAGGGCATATCTTTGAGACATACCAAAGCCATAACAAAAAGAATTTTGAAAATATCTTGTTTTGTTCGCTAGATATATTGAAAAGAATGTTACGATTTTCAAAATTCAAAAAATCATAAAAAATCACGTGATGACGTCATTATGACGTCACTCTTCGGCATACAATTTCAGGTATGGGTCTATGTTTGTGTTAAGTTTAATTAAGATCTGAGATTGTTTAGTGACCAAAGTGGCTGTCATAAAATTCGTGTACAAAGTCTATGGGATTTAGGATAGAACTAAAGTAAGAAGAAGAAGAAGAAGAAACTAGAGCCAATAGTGTTTGTGGACAAACACAGGGCTGTTTCGGTGTTTTTGTGTAAAATTTGGTGATTAAAATGAAATTTCAAAATTTTTAATAAAATTAAAAAAATTAACAAATTATAGAAAATTAGCCGATGAGGTCTCATGACGTCACTTCGGCTTCTGCATGCGGGTGGCACTATCTACATACCCACCAATTTTTATGACGATCGGACCTACCCTTATATGTGTTTCAAAAAAGCATATTTTTGATGACGTCATGATGACGTCACACATTTTCCCATTTATGTGAAAGAATATAGGAGCTAACAAAGCTATTACAAAAAGAATTTTGAATTTAGCATGTTCTGTTAAAGAGATATGGGTTTAAGAAACTTTAAGGTTAAAAAACTTTACAATTACTATAAAATCGTATGATGAGGTCATCATGACGTCACCTCAATTTTCATCTATAACACGTACTTGTCTACCACCATAGCAGGTTTGAATGCAATCGGACCTACGGTTCTCTAGATATGTGCCCTTGAAAAATGCACCTTTAAGATGACGTCACATGACAAGTGATGACGTCATCATGACGTCACTCTTCGGCATAAATTTTCAGCTTAGGGTCTCTGTTTGAGTTAAACCTGATAAAGATCTGAGGTTGTTTAGTGACCAAAGTGGCTCTTACAAAATTCGTGTACAAAGTCTATGGGATTTGGGATAGAACAAAAAATTCATAGAAAATCAGCCGATGACGTCATCATGACGTCACTTTGGATTTTACATGCTAGTGGCACTATCTACCTACCCACCAATTTTCATGACGATCGGACCTATCCTTATATGTGTTTTAAAAAAGCACATTTTTGATGACGTCATCATGACGTCACACATTTTCTCCCTTTTAGGGGATATCTTTGAGACATACCAAAGCTATACCAAAAAGAATTTTGAAAATATCTTGTTTCGTTCGCCAGATATATTGAAAAGAATGTTACGATTTTAAAATTTCAAAAATTCATAAAAAATCACGTGATGACGTCATCATGACGTAAATGTTCGGCATACATTCTGAGTAGTTAGTCTAAGTGTCTGCCAAGTTTAAAGCCAATCGGCACCATAAAAGTAGCCAAAGTGCCGGTAAGAAAGAAAACGTGTACAAATGCTATGGGCATTTGGCTGAAAAAGAAAAAAAAAAAAAAAAAGAAAAAAAAAAAAAAAAGAAAAAAAAAAAAATCTTAACGAAAACAAGGGCTGTTTCGGAAAAGTTTCCGAAACAGCCAATAAAAAAAAAAAAATCAGAACAAAAACAAAGCCTTTTCCGACGGATTGTCGGAAAAGCCAAAAAAGAAAAAAAAAAAAATCTTAACGAAAACAAGGGCTGTTTCGAAAAACTTTCGAAACAGCCAAAAAAAAAAAAAAAGAAAAAAAAACTAGACATCTGGTACAGTGTTTGTGGACAAACACAGGGCTGTTTTGTTTTTTTGTGTAAAATTTTGTGATTAAAATGAAATTTCAAAAATTTCAAAAATCATAAAAAAATTGACGATGACGTCATCATGACATCATTTCAGATTTTGCATGCTAGTGACAGTATCTACCTACCCACCAATTTTCATGACGATTGGACCTATCCTTATATGTGTTTTAAATAAGCACATTTTGGATGACGTCATCATGACGTCACACATTTGTTTCCCTTTTAGGGCATATCTTTGAGACCTACCCAAGCTATAACAAAAAGAATTTTGAAACTATCTTGTTTTGTTTGCGAGATATATTTAAAAGAATGTTACGATTTCAAAATTTCAAAAATTCATAACAAATCACGTGATGACGTCATCATGACGTCACTTTGGATTTTGCATCCTAGTGCCAGTATCTACCTACCCACCAATTTTCATGACGATCGGACCTATCCTTATATGTGTTTTAAAAAAGCACATTTTTGATGATGTCATCATGACGTCACACATTTTTTTCCTTTTTAGGGCATATCTTTGAGACCTACCAAAGCTATAACAAAAAGAATTTTGAAAATATCTTGTTTTGTTTGCCAGATATATTTAAAAGAATGTTACGATTTTCAAAATTTCAAAAAATCATAAACAATCACGTGATGACGTCATCATAACGTCACTTTGGAATTTGCATCCTAGTGCCAGTATCTACGTACCCACCAATTTTCATGACGATCGGACCTATCCTTATATGTGTTTTAAAAAAGCACATTTTTGATGATGTCATCATGACGTCACACATTTTCTCCCTTTTAGGGCATATCTTTGAGACATACCAAAGCTATAACAAAAAGAATTTTGAAAATATCTTGTTTTGTTCGCTAGATATATTGAAAAGAATTTTACGATTTTCAAATTTCAAAAATTCATAAAAAATCACGTGATGACGTCATCATGACGTAAATGTTCGGCATACATTCTGAGCAGTTAGTCTAAGTGTCTGCCAAGTTTAAAGCCAATCGGCAGCATAAAAGTAGCCAAAGTGCCGGTAAGAAAGAAAACGTGTACAAATGTATAGGCATTTGGCTGAAAAAGAAAAAAAAAAAAAAAAAAAAAAAGAAAAACTAGACATGCTATGTGTTTGTCACGTTATGACAAACACAGGGCTGTTTCGGGGTTGTTTTGTTATTTTGGATGTGTAATATGCTTATAATAGTAAAAGGTGTTTGTTAGTTAAAGACGGAGGGGTTAGGATGTTGTTGTTGGGAGGAACATAAAATTTACAAAATAAAAAAAATCATAGAAAATTTGCCGATGACGTCATCATGACGTCACTTCGGCTGCCGCATGCTTGTGGTACACTATCTACATACCCACCAATTTTTATGACGATTGGACCTACCCTTATATGTGTTTTTTTTTAAATATATTTTTGATGTCGTCATGATGACGTCACACATTTTCTCATTTATGTGAAAGAATATAGAAGCTAACAAAGCTATTACAAAAAGAATTTTGAATTTAGCATGTTCTGGTGATGAGATATGGGTTTAAGAAACTTTAAGGTTAAAAAACTTAAAAATTACTATAAAATCGTATGATGACGTCATGATGACGTCATGATGACGTCACCTCAATTTTCATCTATAACACGTACTTGTCTACCACCATAGCAGGTTTGAATGCAATCGGACCTACGGTTCTCTAGATATGTGCCCTTGAAAAATGCACCTTTAAGATGACGTCACATGACAAGTGATGACGTCATCATGACGTCACTCTTCGGCATACATTCTTAGCTTAGGGTCTCTGTTTGAGTTAAACCTGATTAAGATCTGAGGTTGTTTAGTGACCAAAGTGGCTCTTACAAAATTCGTGTACAAAGTCTATGGGATTTGGGATAAAACTAAAAAGTCATAGAAAATCAGCTGATGACGTCATCATGACGTCACTTTGGATTTTACATGCTAGTGGCACTATCTACCTACCCACCAATTTTCATGACGATCGGACATATCCTTATATGTGTTTTAAAAAAGCACATTTTTGATGATGTCATCATGACGTCACACATTTTCTCCCTTTCAGGGCATATCTTTGAGACATACCAAAGCTATAACAAAAATAATTTTGAAAATATCTTGTTCTGTTTGCTAGATATATTGAAAAGAATGTTACGATTTTAAAATTTTGACAAATTCATAACAAATCATGTGATGACGTCATCATGACGTCACTTTGGATTCAGCATCCTAGTGACAGTATCTACCTACCCACCAATTTTCATGACGATCGGACCTATCCTTATATGTGTTTTAAAAAAGCACATTTTTGATGATGTCATCATGACGTCACACATTTTCTCCCTTTCAGGGCATATCTTTGAGACATACCAAAGCTATAACAAAAAGAATTTTGAAAATATCTTGTTTTGTTCGCTAGATATATTGAAAAGAATTTTACGATTTTGAAATTTCAAAAATTCATAAAAAATCACGTGATGACGTCATCATGACGTAAATGTTCGGCATACATTCTGAGCAGTTGGTCTAAGTGCCTGCCAAGTTTAAAGCCAATCGGCACCATAAAAGTAGCCAAAGTGCCAGTAAGAAAGAAAACGTGTACAAATGCAATGGGCATTTGGCTGAAAAAGAAGAAAAAAAAAAAGAAAAAAAAAAGAAAAAAAAAAAAATCTTAACGAAAACAAGGGCTGTTTCGGAAAAGTTTCCGAAACAGCCAAAAAAAAAAAAAGACTAGAGATCTATGTCTGTTACAAGAACAGAACATAGGGCTTTTCCGCATTTCTTTATTACATCACTTCGAATTTTGCATACGTTGTTCACATTTATATTTAAGTATATGTGACCAAACACACGTTTTAAAAAAGGAATTTCGACATTTGCATGTTTCGTTAAAGAGATATGGCTTAAAGTTGGAAAAATTAAACAAAGCTATAAAATAGTATGATCATGTCATCGTGACGTCACATCAATTTGTATCTGTAATCCTAGTTGGCCTACCAGCATACCAAGAATGGATGCAATCTTAAGTACAGTTCTCTAGATATAGGAGCTTAAAATATGCACCTTTAAGATGATGTCATGTGACCCATGATGACGTCATCACGACGGCACTTGTCAAAGACAATATATTTGCAACGTGGCCTATGTCAAGGTTGAAGTCAATCTGATCAACGACAGTATACAATTTATATAGCACAATGAAATTTGAAACATTTAAAAATTCATAGAAAATTAACCAATGATGTTATCATGACGTCACCTGGGATTTTACATGCTAGTGGCAATGTCTACCTACCCACCAATTTTTATGACGATCGGACTTACCCTTATATGTGTTTCTATAAAGCACATTTTTGATGACGTCATGATGACGTCATACACTTTTCATATTTATGTGAAAGAATATCGGAGCTAACAAAGCTATTACAAACAGAATTTTGAATTTAGCATGTTCTGTTGAGATATGGCTTCAAGAAACTTTAAGATTCAAAAACTTAAACATTACTATAAAATCGTATGATGACGTCATCATGACGTCACCTTAATTTTCATCTATAACACGTGGTGGCCCACCAACATACCAGGTTTTACGGCAATCGGACCTACGGTTCTCTAGATATGGGCCCTTGAAAAATGCACCTTTATGATGACGTCACGTGACACGTGATGACGTCATCATGACGTCACTCTTCGGCATACATTTTCAGCTAAGGGTCTTTGTGTTAAGTCTCATTAAGATCTGATGTTGTTTAGTGACCAAAGTGCCACTTACAAAATTCGTGTACAAAGTCTAAGGGATTTGGGATAGAACAACAAAATTCATATAAAATCAGCCGATGACGTCATCATGACCTCACTTTCGATTTGACATGCTAGTAGTATTATCTACCCACCCACCAATTTTTATGACGATCGGAGGTACCCTTATATGTGTTTCAAAAAAGTACATTTTTGATGACGTCATGATGACGTCACAATTTTTTTCCATTGATGTGAAAGAATATAGGAGCTAACAAATCTATTCCAAAAAGAATTTTGAATTTAGCATGTTCTGTTGATGAGATATGACTTTAAGAAACTTTAAGGTTCAAAAACTTTAAAATTACTATAAAATCGTATGGTGACGTCATCATGACGTCACCTCAATTTTCATCTATAACACGTGGTGGCCCACCAACATACCAGGTTTAAAGGCAATCCGAACTACGGTTCTCTAGATATGGGCCCTTGAAAAATCACCTTTAAGATGACGTCACGTGACATGTGATGAAGTCATCATAACGTCATGTCAATTTGTATCTATAACACCCGGTGGCATACCTAGATATTACGTTTCAACTTAATCGAACTTGTACTTTTGTAGATATATGGCTTCAAAAACTGCCCCTTTAAGATGACGTCACGTGACATGTGTTGACGTCATCATGACGTAAAAGTTTGGCACACATTGTGAGCAGTTGGGGTAAGTGTTTGCCTAGTTTAAAAGTAGCCAAAGTGGACGGTAAGAAAGAAAACGTGTACAAATGCTATGGGCAACAGTCTAGCGACTTGAAAAAAGACTAGAAATCAACCCTTTTTATAAACAGCATGCACATTTAAGCCATGGTTATCCGCCCTTCCCAGAATTCCTTTGTGTTATATTGAATTTGGTCTAAATTTTGAAATTGCTGTTATTTCTTACTTGAGTGAGCCACGATCATGAAATTTTGGAATTGGGTACAGATAAATTCAATGTATACATTTTTGTAATCGGATTGACCCTTACAAGCGTTTAAGAAAAAACACATTTTTGATGACGTCATCATGACGTCACACAATTTTCGCTTTTTAGGGCATATCTTTGAGACATACCAAAGCCATAACAAAAAGAATTTTGAAAATATCTTGTTTTGTTCGCTAGATATATTGAAAAGAATGTTACGATTTTAAAACTTCAAAAATTCAGCGACTTGAAAAAAGACTAGAAATCAACCCCTTTTATAAACAGCAAGCACATAATACCCATGGTTATCTGCCCGTCCCAGAATTCCTTTGTGTTATATTGAATTTGGTCTAAATTTTGAAATGGCTGTTATTTCTTACTTGAGTGAGCCACGATCATGAAATTTTGGAATTACGTACAGAAAAATTCATTGTATACATTTGTGTAATCGGATTGACACTTACATGCGTTTAAAAAAAAACAAATTTTTGATGACGTCATCATGACGTCACACAATTTTCGCTTTTTAGGGCATATCTTTGAGACATACCAAAGCTATAACAAAAAGAATTTTGAAATTATCTTGTTTTGTTCGCTAGATATATTGAAAAGAATGTTACGATTTTAAGAATTCAAAAAATCATAAAAAATCACGTGATGACGTCATCATGACGTCACTCTTCGGCATACAATTTCAGGTTAGGGTCTATGTTTGTATTAAGTTTGATTAAGATCTGAGATTGTTTAGTGACCAAAATGCCACCTATAAAATTCGTGTACAAAGTCTATGGGATTTGGGATGGAACTAAAGTAAGAAGAAGAAGAAAAAGAAACTAGAGGTTTGTGTCTGTTTGAAACAGAACACAAGGCTTTTCCTCTTTTTTTGTTTTCCACCCTAAAACTTCAAGTTACGTTCTATGTTTGTGTTAAGTTTGATTAAGATCTGATGTTTATAGTGAGTAAAGTGGTTTGTACAAAATTCGTGTACAAAGTCTATGGGATTTTGGATAGAACTGAAACATTCATAGACAATTAGCCGATGACGTCATCATGACTTCACTTCGGACGTTACATTCTACTGGCACTATCTACCTTCCCACAATTTTTTTATGATACTCAGACCTATTCTTATATATGTTATTAAAAAAAAACATTTTGATGACGTGATGATGACGTCACACATTTTCACATTTACGTGAAAGAATATAGGAGCTAACAAAGCTATTCCAAAAAGAATTTTGAATTTAGCATGTTCTGTTGATGAGATATGGCTTTAAGAAACTTTGACGGTTCAAAAACTTTAAAATTACTATAAAATCGTATGGTGACGTCATGATGACGTCACCTCAATTTTCATCTATAACACGTGGTGGCCCACCAACATACCAGGTTTAAAGGCAATCGGACATACGGTTCTCTAGATATGGGCCCTTGAAAAATGCACGTTTAGGATGACGTCACGTGACACGTGATGACGTCATCATGACGTCACGTTTCGGCATACATTTTCAGCTTAGGGTCTTTGTTTGTGTTAAGCCTGATTAACATCTGTGGTTGTTTAGTGACCAAAGTGCCACTTACAAAATTCGTCTACAAAGTCTATGGGATTTGGGATAGAACTAAAAATTTCATAGAAAATCAGCCGATGACGTCATCATGACGTCACTTTGGATTTTACATGCTAGTAGCATTATCTACCTACCCAGCAATTTTTATGACGATCGAACGTACCCTTATATGTGTTTCAAAAAAGAACATTTTTGATGACGTCATGATGACGTCACACATTTTCCCATTTATGTGAAAGAATATAGGAGCTAACAAAGCTATTCCAAAAAGAATTTTGGATTTAGCATGTTCTGTTCATGAGATATGGCTTTAAGAAACTTTAATGTTCAAAAACTTTAAAATTACTATAAAATCGTATGATGACGTCATCATGACGTCACGTAAATTTTCATCTATAACACGTGGTGGTCTACCAACATACCGGGTTTAAAGGCAATCGGACCTACGGCTCTCTAGATATGGGCCCTTGAAAAATCATCTTTAAGATGACGTCACGTGACATGTGATGACGTCATCATGACGTAAAAGGTCGGCACACACTGTGAGCAGTTGGGGTAAGTGTCTGCCAAGTTTAAAAGTAGCCAAAGTGGCCGGTAAGAAAGAAAACGTTTACAATGCTATGGGCACTATTCAAGCGACTTGAAAACAGATTTATTTTATTACGTCATCATGACGTCACACAATTTTCGCTTTTTAGAGCATATCTTTGAAACATACCAAAGCTATAACAAAAAGAATTTTGAAAATATCTTGTTTTGTTCGCTAGATATATTGAAAAGAATGTTACGATTTTAAAACTTCAAAAATTCAGCGACTTGAAAAAAGACTAGAAATCAACCCCTTTTATAAACAGCAAGCACATAATACCCATGGTTATCTGCCCGTCCCAGAATTCCTTTGTGTTATATTGAATTTGGTCTAAATTTTGAAATGGCTGTTATTTCTTACTTGAGTGAGCCACGATCATGAAATTTTGGAATTAGGTACAGAAAAATTCAATGTATACATTTTTGTAATCGGATTGACACTTACATGCGTTAACAAAAAAACACATTTTTGATGAAGTCATCATGACGTCACACAATTTTCGCTTTTTAGGGCATATCTTTGAGACATACCAAAGCCATAACAAAAAGAATTTTGAAAATATCTTGTTTTGTTCGCTAGATATATTGAAAAGAATGTTACGATTTTCAAAATTCAAAAAATCATAAAAAATCACGTGATGACGTCATTATGACGTCACTCTTCGGCATACAATTTCAGGTATGGGTCTATGTTTGTGTTAAGTTTAATTAAGATCTGAGATTGTTTAGTGACCAAAGTGGCTGTCATAAAATTCGTGTACAAAGTCTATGGGATTTAGGATAGAACTAAAGTAAGAAGAAGAAGAAGAAGAAATAAAAACTAGAGGTTTGTGTCTGTTTGAAACAGAACACAAGGCTTTTCCTCTTTTTTTGTTTTCCACCCTAAAACTTCAAGTTACGTTCTATGTTTGTGTTAAGTTTGATTAAGATCTGATGTTTATAGTGAGTAAAGTGGTTTGTACAAAATTCGTGTACAAAGTCTATGGGATTTTGGATAGAACTGAAACATTCATAGACAATTAGCCGATGACGTCATCATGACTTCACTTCGGATGTTACATTCTACTGGCACTATCTACCTTCCCACAATTTTTTTATGATACTCAGACCTATTCTTATATATGTTATTAAAAAAAAACATTTTGATGACGTGATGATGACGTCACACATTTTCACATTTACGTGAAAGAATATAGGAGCTAACAAAGCTATTCCAAAAAGAATTTTGAATTTAGCATGTTCTGTTGATGAGATATGGCTTTAAGAAACTTTGACGGTTCAAAAACTTTAAAATTACAATAAAATCGTATGGTGACGTCATCATGACGTCACCTCAATTTTCATCTATAACACGTGGTGGCCCACCAACATACCAGGTTTAAAGGCAATCGGACATACGGTTCTCTAGATATGGGCCCTTGAAAAATGCACGTTTAGGATGACGTCACGTGACACGTGATGACGTCATCATGACGTCACGTTTCGGCATACATTTTCAGCTTAGGGTCTTTGTTTGTGTTAAGCCTGATTAACATCTGTGGTTGTTTAGTGACCAAAGTGCCACTTACAAAATTCGTCTACAAAGTCTATGGGATTTGGGATAGAACTAAAAATTTCATAGAAAATCAGCCGATGACGTCATCATGACGTCACTTTGGATTTTACATGCTAGTAGCATTATCTACCTACCCAGCAATTTTTATGACGATCGAACGTACCCTTATATGTGTTTCAAAAAAGAACATTTTTGATGACGTCATGATGACGTCACACATTTTCCCATTTATGTGAAAGAATATAGGAGCTAACAAAGCTATTCCAAAAAGAATTTTGGATTTAGCATGTTCTGTTCATGAGATATGGCTTTAAGAAACTTTAATGTTCAAAAACTTTAAAATTACTATAAAATCGTATGATGACGTCATCATGACGTCACGTAAATTTTCATCTATAACACGTGGTGGTCTACCAACATACCGGGTTTAAAGGCAATCGGACCTACGGCTCTCTAGATATGGGCCCTTGAAAAATCATCTTTAAGATGACGTCACGTGACATGTGATGACGTCATCATGACGTAAAAGGTCGGCACACACTGTGAGCAGTTGGGGTAAGTGTCTGCCAAGTTTAAAAGTAGCCAAAGTGGCCGGTAAGAAAGAACACGTTTACAATGCTATGGGCACTATTCAAGCGACTTGAAAACAGATTTATTTTATTACGTCATCATGACGTCACACAATTTTCGCTTTTTAGAGCATATCTTTGAAACATACCAAAGCTATAACAAAAAGAATTTTGAAAATATCTTGTTTTGTTCGCTAGATATATTGAAAAGAATGTTACGATTTTAAAACTTCAAAAATTCAGCGACTTGAAAAAAGACTAGAAATCAACCCCTTTTATAAACAGCAAGCACATAATACCCATGGTTATCTGCCCGTCCCAGAATTCCTTTGTGTTATATTGAATTTGGTCTAAATTTTGAAATGGCTGTTATTTCTTACTTGAGTGAGCCACGATCATGAAATTTTGGAATTAGGTACAGAAAAATTCAATGTATACATTTTTGTAATCGGATTGACACTTACATGCGTTAACAAAAAAACACATTTTTGATGAAGTCATCATGACGTCACACAATTTTCGCTTTTTAGGGCATATCTTTGAGACATACCAAAGCCATAACAAAAAGAATTTTGAAAATATCTTGTTTTGTTCGCTAGATATATTGAAAAGAATGTTACGATTTTCAAAATTCAAAAAATCATAAAAAATCACGTGATGACGTCATTATGACGTCACTCTTCGGCATACAATTTCAGGTATGGGTCTATGTTTGTGTTAAGTTTAATTAAGATCTGAGATTGTTTAGTGACCAAAGTGGCTGTCATAAAATTCGTGTACAAAGTCTATGGGATTTAGGATAGAACTAAAGTAAGAAGAAGAAGAAGAAGAAATAAACTAGAGGTTTGTGTCTGTTTGAAACAGAACACAAGGCTTTTCCTCTTTTTTTGTTTTCCACCCTAAAACTTCAGCTTACGTTCTATGTTTGTGTTAAGTTTGATTAAGATCTGATGTTTATAGTGAGTAAAGTGGCTTGTACAAAATTCGTGTACAAAGTCTATGGGATTTTGGATAGAACTAAAACATTCATAGACAATTAGCCGATGACGTCATCATGACTTCACTTCGGATGTTACATTCTACTGGCACTATCTACCTTCCCACAAATTTTTATGATACTCAGACCTATTCTTATATATGTTATTAAAAAATCACATTTTGATGACGTCATGATGACGTCACACATTTTCACATTTACGTGAAAGAATATAGGAGCTAACAAAGCTATTCCAAAAAGAATTTTGAATTTAGCATGTTCTGTTGATGAGATATGGCTTTAAGAAACTTTTACGGTTCAAAAACTTTAAAATTACTATACAATCGTATGGTGACGTCATCATGACGTCACCTCAATTTTCATCTATAACACGTGGTGGCCCACCAACATACCAGGTTTAAAGGCAATCGGACATACGGTTCTCTAGATATGGGCCCTTGAAAAATGCACGTTTAGGATGACGTCACGTGACGACGTCATCATGACGTCACGTTTCGGCATACATTTTCAGCTTAGGGTCTTTGTTTGTGTTAAGCCTGATTAAGATCTGAGGTTGTTTAGTGACCAAAGTGCCACTTACAAAATTCGTCTACAAAGTCTATGGGATTTGGGATAGAACTAAAAATTTCATAGAAAATCAGCCGATGACGTCATCATGACGTCACTTTGGATTTTACATGCTAGTAACATTATCTACCTACCCAGCAATTTTTATGACGATCGAACGTACCCTTATATGTGTTTCAAAAAAGAACATTTTTGATGACGTCATGATGACGTCACACATTTTCCCATTTATGTGAAAGAATATAGGAGCTAACAAAGCTATTCCAAAAAGAATTTTTGATTTAGCATGTTCTGTTCATGAGATATGGCTTTAAGAAACTTTAATGTTCAAAAACATTAAAATTACTATAAAATCGTATGATGACGTCATCATGACGTCACGTAAATTTTCATCTATAACACGTGGTGGTCTACCAACATACCGGGTTTAAAGGCAATCGGACCTACGGCTCTCTAGATATGGGCCCTTGAAAAATCATCTTTAAGATGACGTCACGTGACATGTGATGACGTCATCATGACGTAAAAGGTCGGCACACATTGTGAGCAGTTGGGGTAAGTGTCTGCCAAGTTTAAAAGTAGCCAAAGTGGCCGGTAAGAAAGAAAACGTTTACAATGCTATGGGCACTATTCTAGCGACTTGAAAACAGATTTATTTTATTACGTCATCATGACGTCACACAATTTTCGCTTTTTAGGGCATATCTTTGAAACATACCAAAGCTATAACAAAAAGAATTTTGAAAATATCTTGTTTTGTTCGCTAGATATATTGAAAAGAATGTTACGATTTAAACAATTTAGAAATTCAGCGACTTGAAAAAAGACTACAAATCAATTCTTTTTATAAACAGCATGCACTTTTAAGCCATGGTTATCTGCCCTTCCCAGAATTCCTTTGTGTTATATTGAATTTGGTCTAAATTTTGAAATGGCTGCTATTTCTTACTTGGGTTAGCCACGATCATGAAATTTTGGAATTAGGTACAGAAAAATTCAATGTATACATTTTTGTAATCGAATTGACACTTACATGCGTTTAAAAAAAAACTAATTTTTGATGACGTCATCATGACGTCACACAATTTTCGCTTTTTAGGGCATATCTTTGAGACATACCAAAGCTATAACAAAAAGAATTTTGAAAATATCTTGTTTTGTTCGCTAGATATATTGAAAAGAATGTTACGATTTTCAAAATTCAAAAAATCATAAAAAATCACGTGATGACGTCATCATGACGTCACTCTTCGGCATACAATTTCAGGTTCGGGTCTATGTTTGTGTTAAGTTTAATTAAGATCTGAGATTGTTTAGTGACCAAAGTGGCTGTCATAAAATTCGTGTACAAAGTCTATGGGATTTAGGATAGAACTAAAGTAAGAAGAAGAAGAAGAAGAAACTAGAGGTTTGTGTCTGTTTGAAACAGAACACAAGGCTTTTCCTCTTTTTTTGTTTTCCACCCTAAAACTTCAAGTTACGTTCTATGTTTGTGTTAAGTTTGATTAAGATCTGATGTTTATAGTGAGTAAAGTGGCTTGTACAAAATTCGTGTACAAAGTCTATGGGATTTTGGATAGAACTGAAACATTCATAGACAATTAGCCGATGACGTCATCATGACTTCACTTCGGATGTTACATTCTACTGGCACTATCTACCTTCCCACAATTTTTTTATGATACTCAGACCTATTCTTATATATGTTATTAAAAAAAAACATTTTGATGACGTCATGATGACGTCACACATTTTCACATTTACGTGAAAGAATATAGGAGCTAACAAAGCTATTCCAAAAAGAATTTGGAATTTAGCATGTTCTGTTGATGAGATATGGCTTTAAGAAACTTTTACGGTTCAAAAACTTTAAAATTACAATAAAATCGTATGGTGACGTCATCATGACGTCACCTCAATTTTCATCTATAACACGTGGTGGCCCACCAACATACCAGGTTTAAAGGCAATCGGACATACGGTTCTCTAGATATGGGCCCTTGAAAAATGCACGTTTAGGATGACGTCACGTGACACGTGATGACGTCATCATGACGTCACGTTTCGGCATACATTTTCAGCTTAGGGTCTTTGTTTGTGTTAAGCCTGATTAACATCTGTGGTTGTTTAGTGACCAAAGTGCCACTTACAAAATTCGTCTACAAAGTCTATGGGATTTGAGATAGAACTAAAAATTTCATAGAAAATCAGCCGATGACGTCATCATGACGTCACTTTGGATTTTACATGCTAGTAGCATTATCTACCTACCCAGCAATTTTTATGACGATCGAACGTACCCTTATATGTGTTTCAAAAAAGAACATTTTTGATGACGTCATGATGACGTCACACATTTTCCCATTTATGTGAAAGAATATAGGAGCTAACAAAGCTATTCCAAAAAGAATTTTGGATTTAGCATGTTCTGTTCATGAGATATGGCTTTAAGAAACTTTAATGTTCAAAAACTTTAAAATTACTATAAAATCGTATCATGACGTCATCATGACGTCACGTAAATGTTCATCTATAACACGTGGTGGTCTACCAACATACCGGGTTTAAAGGCAATCGGACCTACGGCTCTCTAGATATGGGCCCTTGAAAAATCATCTTTAAGATGACGTCACGTGACATGTGATGACGTCATCATGACGTAAAAGGTCGGCACACATTGTGAGCAGTTGGGGTAAGTGTCTGCCAAGTTTAAAAGTAGCCAAAGTGGCCGGTAAGAAAGAAAACGTTTACAATGCTATGGGCACTATTATAGCGACTTGAAAACAGATTTATTTTATGACGTCATCATGACGTCACACAATTTTCGCTTTTTAGGGCATATCTTTGAAACATACCAAAGCTATAACAAAAAGAATTTTGAAAATATCTTGTTTTGTTCGCTAGATATATTGAAAAGAATGTTACGATTTAAACAATTTAGAAATTCAGCGACTTGAAAAAAGACTACAAATCAATTCTTTTTATAAACAGCATGCACTTTTAAGCCATGGCTATCTGCCCTTCCCAGAATTCCTTTGTGTTATATTGAATTTGGTCTAAATTTTGAAATGGCTGCTATTTCTTACTTGGGTTAGCCACGATCATGAAATTTTGGAATTAGGTACAGAAAAATTCAATGTATACATTTTTGTAATCGAATTGACACTTACATTCGTTTAAAAAAAAAATGTTTGGATGACGTCATCATGACGTCACACAATTTTCGCTTTTTAGGGCATATCTTTGAGACATACCAAAGCTATAACAAAAAGAATTTTGAAAATATCTAGTTTTGTTCGCTAGATATATTGAAAAGAATGTTACGATTTTAAAACTTCAAAAATTCAGCGACTTGAAAAAAGACTAGAAATCAACCCCTTTTATAAACAGCAAGCACATAATACCCATGGTTATCTGCCCTTCCCAGAATTCCTTTGTGTTATATTGAATTTGGTCTAAATTTTGAAATGGCTGTTATTTCTTACTTGAGTGAGCCAAGATCATGAAATTTTGGAATTAGGTACAGAAAAATTCAATGTATACATTTTTGTAATCGAATTGACACTTACATGCGTTAAAAAAAAAACTAATATTTGATGACGTCATCATGACGTCACACAATTTTCGCTTTTTAGGGCATATCTTTGAGACATACCAAAGCTATAACAAAAAGAATTTTGAAAATATCTTGTTTTGTTCGCTAGATATATTGAAAAGAATGTTACGATTTTCAAAATTCAAAAAATCATAAAAAATCACGTGATGACGTCATCATGACGTCACTCTTCGGCATACAATTTCAGGTTAGGGTCTTTGTTTGTGTTAAGTTTGATTAAGATCTGAGATTGTTTAGTGACCAAAGTGCCACCTATAAAATTCGTGTACAAAGTCTATGGGATTTGGGATAGAACTAAAGTAAGAAGAAGAAGAAGAAGAAATAAAAACTAGAGGTTTGTGTCTGTTTGAAACAGAACACAAGGCTTTTCCTCTTTTTTTGTTTTCCACCCTAAAACTTCAAGTTACGTTCTATGTTTGTGTTAAGTTTGATTAAGATCTGATGTTTATAGTGAGTAAAGTGGTTTGTACAAAATTCGTGTACAAAGTCTATGGGATTTTGGATAGAACTGAAACATTCATAGACAATTAGCCGATGACGTCATCATGACTTCACTTCGGACGTTACATTCTACTGGCACTATCTACCTTCCCACAATTTTTTTATGATACTCAGACCTATTCTTATATATGTTATTAAAAAAAAACATTTTGATGACGTGATGATGACGTCACACATTTTCACATTTACGTGAAAGAATATAGGAGCTAACAAAGCTATTCCAAAAAGAATTTTGAATTTAGCATGTTCTGTTGATGAGATATGGCTTTAAGAAACTTTGACGGTTCAAAAACTTTAAAATTACTATAAAATCGTATGGTGACGTCATGATGACGTCACCTCAATTTTCATCTATAACACGTGGTGGCCCACCAACATACCAGGTTTAAAGGCAATCGGACATACGGTTCTCTAGATATGGGCCCTTGAAAAATGCACGTTTAGGATGACGTCACGTGACACGTGATGACGTCATCATGACGTCACGTTTCGGCATACATTTTCAGCTTAGGGTCTTTGTTTGTGTTAAGCCTGATTAACATCTGTGGTTGTTTAGTGACCAAAGTGCCACTTACAAAATTCGTCTACAAAGTCTATGGGATTTGGGATAGAACTAAAAATTTCATAGAAAATCAGCCGATGACGTCATCATGACGTCACTTTGGATTTTACATGCTAGTAGCATTATCTACCTACCCAGCAATTTTTATGACGATCGAACGTACCCTTATATGTGTTTCAAAAAAGAACATTTTTGATGACGTCATGATGACGTCACACATTTTCCCATTTATGTGAAAGAATATAGGAGCTAACAAAGCTATTCCAAAAAGAATTTTGGATTTAGCATGTTCTGTTCATGAGATATGGCTTTAAGAAACTTTAATGTTCAAAAACTTTAAAATTACTATAAAATCGTATGATGACGTCATCATGACGTCACGTAAATTTTCATCTATAACACGTGGTGGTCTACCAACATACCGGGTTTAAAGGCAATCGGACCTACGGCTCTCTAGATATGGGCCCTTGAAAAATCATCTTTAAGATGACGTCACGTGACATGTGATGACGTCATCATGACGTAAAAGGTCGGCACACACTGTGAGCAGTTGGGGTAAGTGTCTGCCAAGTTTAAAAGTAGCCAAAGTGGCCGGTAAGAAAGAAAACGTTTACAATGCTATGGGCACTATTCAAGCGACTTGAAAACAGATTTATTTTATTACGTCATCATGACGTCACACAATTTTCGCTTTTTAGAGCATATCTTTGAAACATACCAAAGCTATAACAAAAAGAATTTTGAAAATATCTTGTTTTGTTCGCTAGATATATTGAAAAGAATGTTACGATTTTAAAACTTCAAAAATTCAGCGACTTGAAAAAAGACTAGAAATCAACCCCTTTTATAAACAGCAAGCACATAATACCCATGGTTATCTGCCCGTCCCAGAATTCCTTTGTGTTATATTGAATTTGGTCTAAATTTTGAAATGGCTGTTATTTCTTACTTGAGTGAGCCACGATCATGAAATTTTGGAATTAGGTACAGAAAAATTCAATGTATACATTTTTGTAATCGGATTGACACTTACATGCGTTAACAAAAAAACACATTTTTGATGAAGTCATCATGACGTCACACAATTTTCGCTTTTTAGGGCATATCTTTGAGACATACCAAAGCCATAACAAAAAGAATTTTGAAAATATCTTGTTTTGTTCGCTAGATATATTGAAAAGAATGTTACGATTTTCAAAATTCAAAAAATCATAAAAAATCACGTGATGACGTCATTATGACGTCACTCTTCGGCATACAATTTCAGGTATGGGTCTATGTTTGTGTTAAGTTTAATTAAGATCTGAGATTGTTTAGTGACCAAAGTGGCTGTCATAAAATTCGTGTACAAAGTCTATGGGATTTAGGATAGAACTAAAGTAAGAAGAAGAAGAAGAAGAAATAAAAACTAAAACTTCAAGTTACGTTCTATGTTTGTGTTAAGTTTGATTAAGATCTGATGTTTATAGTGAGTAAAGTGGTTTGTACAAAATTCGTGTACAAAGTCTATGGGATTTTGGATAGAACTGAAACATTCATAGACAATTAGCCGATGACGTCATCATGACTTCACTTCGGATGTTACATTCTACTGGCACTATCTACCTTCCCACAATTTTTTTATGATACTCAGACCTATTCTTATATATGTTATTAAAAAAAAACATTTTGATGACGTGATGACGACGTCACACATTTTCACATTTACGTGAAAGAATATAGGAGCTAACAAAGCTATTCCAAAAAGAATTTTGAATTTAGCATGTTCTGTTGATGAGATATGGCTTTAAGAAACTTTGACGGTTCAAAAACTTTAAAATTACTATAAAATCGTATGGTGACGTCATCATGACGTCACCTCAATTTTCATCTATAACACGTGGTGGCCCACCAACATACCAGGTTTAAAGGCAATCGGACATACGGTTCTCTAGATATGGGCCCTTGAAAAATGCACGTTTAGGATGACGTCACGTGACACGTGATGACGTCATCATGACGTCACGTTTCGGCATACATTTTCAGCTTAGGGTCTTTGTTTGTGTTAAGCCTGATTAACATCTGTGGTTGTTTAGTGACCAAAGTGCCACTTACAAAATTCGTCTACAAAGTCTATGGGATTTGGGATAGAACTAAAAATTTCATAGAAAATCAGCCGATGACGTCATCATGACGTCACTTTGGATTTTACATGCTAGTAGCATTATCTACCTACCCAGCAATTTTTATGACGATCGAACGTACCCTTATATGTGTTTCAAAAAAGAACATTTTTGATGACGTCATGATGACGTAACACATTTTCCCATTTATGTGAAAGAATATAGGAGCTAACAAAGCTATTCCAAAAAGAATTTTGGATTTAGCATGTTCTGTTCATGAGATATGGCTTTAAGAAACTTTAATGTTCAAAAACTTTAAAATTACTATAAAATCGTATGATGACGTCATCATGACGTCACGTAAATTTTCATCTATAACACGTGGTGGTCTACCAACATACCGGGTTTAAAGGCAATCGGACCTACGGCTCTCTAGATATGGGCCCTTGAAAAATCATCTTTAAGATGACGTCACGTGACATGTGATGACGTCATCATGACGTAAAAGGTCGGCACACACTGTGAGCAGTTGGGGTAAGTGTCTGCCAAGTTTAAAAGTAGCCAAAGTGGCCGGTAAGAAAGAAAACGTTTACAATGCTATGGGCACTATTCAAGCGACTTGAAAACAGATTTATTTTATTACGTCATCATGACGTCACACAATTTTCGCTTTTTAGAGCATATCTTTGAAACATACCAAAGCTATAACAAAAAGAATTTTGAAAATATCTTGTTTTGTTCGCTAGATATATTGAAAAGAATGTTACGATTTAAACAATTTAGAAATTCAGCGACTTGAAAAAAGACTACAAATCAATTCTTTTTATAAACAGCATGCACTTTTAAGCCATGGTTATCTGCCCTTCCCAGAATTCCTTTGTGTTATATTGAATTTGGTCTAAATTTTGAAATGGCTGCTATTTCTTACTTGGGTTAGCCACGATCATGAAATTTTGGAATTAGGTAGAGAAAAATTCAATGTATACATTTTTGTAATCGAATTGACACTTACATTGGTTGAAAAAAAAAAAAAATTTGGATGACGTCATCATGACGTCACACAATTTTCGCTTTTTAGGGCATATCTTTGAGACATACCAAAGCTATAACAAAAAGAATTTTGAAAATATCTTGTTTTGTTCGCTAGATATATTGAAAAGAATGTTACGATTTTAAAACTTCAAAAATTCAGCGACTTGAAAAAAGACTAGAAATCAACCCCTTTTATAAACAGCAAGCACATAATACCCATGGTTATCTGCCCGTCCCAGAATTCCTTTGTGTTATATTGAATTTGGTCTAAATTTTGAAATGGCTGTTATTTCTTACTTGAGTGAGCCACGATCATGAAATTTTGGAATTAGGTACAGAAAAATTCAATGTATACATTTTTGTAATCGGATTGACACTTACATGCGTTAACAAAAAAACACATTTTTGATGAAGTCATCATGACGTCACACAATTTTCGCTTTTTAGGGCATATCTTTGAGACATACCAAAGCCATAACAAAAAGAATTTTGAAAATATCTTGTTTTGTTCGCTAGATATATTGAAAAGAATGTTACGATTTTCAAAATTCAAAAAATCATAAAAAATCACGTGATGACGTCATTATGACGTCACTCTTCGGCATACAATTTCAGGTATGGGTCTATGTTTGTGTTAAGTTTAATTAAGATCTGAGATTGTTTAGTGACCAAAGTGGCTGTCATAAAATTCGTGTACAAAGTCTATGGGATTTAGGATAGAACTAAAGTAAGAAGAAGAAGAAGAAGAAGAAGAAATAAAAAAAAAAAAATCAGAACAAAAACAAAGCCTTTTCCGACGGATTGTCGGAAAAGCCAAAAAAAAAAAATCAGAACAAAAACAAAGCCTTTTCCGACGGATTGTCGGAAAAGCCAATAAAAAAAAAAAAATCAGAACAAAAACAAAGCCTTTTCCGACGGATTGTCGGAAAAGCCAAAAAAAAAAAATCAGAACAAAAACAAAGCCTTTTCCGACGGATTGTCGGAAAAGCCAAAAAAAAAATCAGAACAAAAACAAAGCCTTTTCCGACGGATTGTCGGAAAAGCCAATAAAAAAAAAAAAATCAGAACAAAAACAATGCCTTTTCCGAAGGTTTTCGGAAAAGCCAAAAAAAAAAAAAATCTTAACGAAAACAAGGGCTGTTTTGGAAAAGTTTCCAAAACAGCCAAAAAATCTTAACGAAAACAAGGGCTGTTTCGGAAAACTTCCGAAACAGCCAAAAAAAAAAAGAAAAAAAAAAAAATCTTAACGAAAACAAGGGCTGTTTCGAAAAACTTTCGAAACAGCCAATGAATAGTTTAAGAACGGTACACAAAATTTGAATAGTATAATCTCCCTGAATATCGCACAAGCAGTTGAATACAAGCAGAAAAGGCTGAAGAAAGATTAGCACATGCATAGATTAGGGTAGCATAATATCTAGCTACACGATACACAAAATTTTGATGCAAGTCAAATGATGCTTTCCATCAACTCCTTTCTTTGTATAACTTGCTAATGATGACAAGTGGGAAAAATATACATTCACGTTCACTATAGACATGCACTGTTTTTGATGCATGAAAATGTAGAAATACCTAAGTGCTAGATTTACCCGGTACGGTATGCCGATTAACATCAGTAGGGCCAACCAATACACTTATATATCTCTGCAACTGAACAAAATCAAATTAAGACTGAGTGCAATTGTATTTTTATTTCCATGGTTACCATGGTAAGCGATAAACAAAATTCAAACAAATAAGGTCAACGTCAAAAACAATTTTATCCTACACACGTTCATTTTAACTCTAAATTTAACATTATCAGAGTACAACGTGGCTGAAAGCCTGAAGACCAATAACCCACAAAATAGCCCCCAAATTGTTCCCAAATGAGACATTCGTGGAAAACGGTGGATAACTTTCCGATGAATACTGACGGTTTTGAAAGCACTTTTTTTGTAAATAAATCATTTTGTTTAAAAAGTGGTCTCTTGTATTGAGCAATAGTTGGTAATGGTCAGAAGTCCGAGAATACTTAATGCTTAATTCGATATGTAAAGCTGAATAGGTCCTACCTTGTGGGGTACCATCTGGATCATCTGGTATAGAAGTGGTGCCGAGTGTACAGTTTCCAGTTACATGGTCGCACACAAATCCAACGTCACAAGAACAATTCCCAGCACAGTTAGCACCAAAGTAACCCTCGGGACAACTTGTACCACAGTTCTGACCAATCCAACCAGGAGTACAGGAACAAGACCCGCCAGTTGGATCGCAGGCTGCTCCATTTAGACAGGTGCAATTATGGATGCAGTGGTATCCATATGAACCACGATCACATGGTATGCTGCAGTTAGGCGTTTTCCAGCCGAGCTGACACAAACACCCAAAGGAAGGGTTACATTGGGTGTTGGGACCAGTGCAGTTGCAGGTATTGTTGCAATCTTCACCGTAGGTGTTTGAAGGGCAAGCTTTGGGGGGAAAAAATAAAGCACTCATCTGAACTGAATTGAGAAAATATATCGTAGAATCTACTCACCTATGTTATTTTTTTTATCTAAACCCTGTCTGATTTAATAATTTTTACTAACTTTGTTTTAATAAAAGCAAACGCGGATAATTTAAAATGTGTACAGAAAACTGAAAAACAATCGGAGATTTAAACTAATTGTTAAGAGGCTTTCGAAAAACTTACGCTCAGAACAGTTGTTGTCGGTTCGAATCCACCCCTTACAGCATACCCTCACAACCTCTTCCTTCTCCTCCTATTGAATTTCATACCTTATAGATGATAATGAGTAAGGGTTATAATAGAAACTGTACTCCAATAAGATGTTCCGTTATTATAAAGCGGCACATTGCATTAGAGGAGACCAATTGCACAAAGCGTGCGTCCTAAAATTTCTATGGTTGGAAAGATCATTGAAAAATAGAATACAATAATGTCTTGAAAATGCGGCGTCTGTCTGAAAATCGGTGACCAAATTATTTTTGGAACGCCAATTTGGTTCGGAAAAGTCGGGCCGATGGAATTCAGACTGGTGCCTTTGGTCCATAGCGCTTTGGTTGCTTACAGGCTGCACCACGTGTGGCGGCGCCAGTCTGAATGTTCGTGGTCAATGCTTCTGGTTTTTTCTCATTTCTCCATGAATATTACACATTATGGTACACTTTTCCCTTGGAAATAGGTTAAGTAACTAACCAAAGAGATTAAATTTGGGGAATTTCAGGGAAATGTGTGCCTTTAAATTCACGACCGCACTAATGACTTGAAATATGGCGTTCGATTTATAACGGCAACCTTGATCCACAGTACGTTTACCGAGACATAAAGTGAAACGTGATGAAATTGTATAATGCTTTTAGCACCCCCTCCCCTCTCCCCAATACATCCTCACTGGCATAGCATTGAGTTTTGTACCACTGAGAAATTTTCTTGTAAATTGAAATCTAAACACAAAGTCAACATCACAAACTCTGCCAAAAGATCATTTCGTGTTTAAACGAACGCATCTTATTATCGTTACTAAACAACAGATTACAATAATTAAAGTACAGCCATGTGTATAGCATTATAAATCACGTACCTTTGTCTTTCACAAGGCGGTGGACTTGGATCACAATTATGATTTTCCGTGTAAGTAACCGATACATTTTTTGACACAGTCCGATAAACACTGCAATGGAGAAAAGTTAACCCAAAGGAATCGTCGTTATATAATTATATGTATTCAATGTCAATTTGAGAAAACCAATCAGACGGCCGTACCGTTTTTTTCGAACATGTACCACTGGTTTGATTTCAGCGAGGTATCAAAAGAAAGTTTACGATCAAGAACGGATCCTTGATGCGTTTTGTTGAAATCTTACATGCAATATATAGGCCTATGACATCGGAGGAAAGACAATTAATTCACACAAAAAAAGAATGAAACGAGCATACTGCGCCACTGAATCTTCAACATCGAAACGTTACAAGATACTTACGTGTCGCTGCAAACGTTTATCCCGTCTGGATCGAGTTGACACTGCACGAGTTTTACTAACAGCACGAAGTGCAGCAGGCGTGTATGAGTAGCCATTTGACTGCCTTACGTGCTTACATTATCCCATCGAAGAACAAAATGAATTCTGATAATACAGGAGATTTAAAAAATAAGGAAATTACCCCTGTACCAGACACAATGGTCTGAATTCAGCGTAGCCTGGGTCCTGCATCCATTGTATACAATATATCGGGCCCATGGATGTGGCGCTTTTGATTGGCCCTCGTGTGCGCAAGCGCCGTAACAAAAATCTAATTTTTAAGAAATGGATGCTTTTTTCATGTTCGTATATTTTGTTTGATAAAACTTTGAATCAGGGAGAAATGTGTTTTATTGAATGAACGCGTAATTTTACAGCAGTTTAGAACATCGCAATTATTTATGCGTATGCCAATATAAAAAATTAATGGTACATGTAATTAATATTATTTACCCACACAGGTCCCATATTGAATGTCGGAACGATAATGGGTAATCGGGAATTAGTCTAAATGCAACGAACACAGCGGTGAACAATAAGCACCCTGAGTGTACACTGAAAACAAGGAAACTAAAACGCGAACTGTGTTCAAGGCGAAAAAAATTGATATTGCTTTCTAGCGAGTTTTCCAGGTTACTTAATTTGCTGCACACACAAATCAATTCTCAATAGATTCTGGATCGAATATTTTCGGTTTTCCCTTAAGAGCGTTTCTATAAGACCTACTTCTTTTAGAGGGACAAGACTGAATAATTATCCCGTGTGTAAATCACGAACCGACGCACACGCGCACTATACACGTATATACATGTACTCACTGATAGACGAAAATGAAAGCGGAATTTAAAATACTGAAGTTAAAACAACAAGATAGTGTAAGAAAAAACAGCCCTAAATTAGCAAAATTGTTGCCATGGAGTGCACGTTAATCACGATATGATGGGGGTAGTAATGCCGCTACGTGACTTCGGCAGTGATACGGAAACGATCCCACACGGTTGGAGTGCTGGCTTCATTTTTTTGTACAGCGCGCAATGGCGAATGAGCTGTCCAGTATAACCCTTTCAATACCAAGGCATATTTTGTGACTGTGCTCTGGATACCACACTCATGTACATGACATGTCCAGTTCTTTACCAGACACTTTTGGCCAAGTTTTAGTGTATAGCGCCCTCACAAGGCAATGTAATGAAAGGCTATTCTTTTTTTAAGTGTTGTGGAATCCTGAGGTTCATTGAGAAACAGCACCCCAACCTAACTAATTGAATGAGAACTAAAATATTGCTCATTGAAAGGAGATTTATTTTGAGGGGTGGTTCATAAATCCCCAACTCTCAAGGATTGTTGTGATAATTGCACAAACTTGAACAAATTAGAAACGTTTGGATGCAGTTAAGAGGGCATTTCTCAAACCCTGGCTTGGGCTCGGGCTTCGCGTAATTTTGTCGCCAGATTAGGCAAGATCTTGAATAGTTTTGGCTACATGTACATGTACAAATGTATATAAACGTTTGATGTTTTTAATGCAAGCAACAAACAACACAGTTGCGCTTTTTGCCAGCAACATTTTTCCCAGGATAGTGATTTTTTGGAAAGCGGCTGGAACCACATGTCACTTGACTGGCATGCTGAGCTGGGTTGTGCTTCCAGGTGGAAAGAAGTCCTTCTATCACCTTGACCCTGAAATCCAAAGTGGTCAAGTGCTGGTTTGTAGGGATGTTGTTGTATACAATGGTAGCATTCAACAAACAGATGTCAAGAATGGTCACGAAAACTCTTTTCCACCATTTCATCGATTTGTGAGGGACAGGGGTGCGAGTAGTACTGACACATTTGTGCTGCGAGATCACTTCCTCCCATGTATTTATTATAATCATTGACGACAGCAGGTTTTTTGATTGTACGAAGTCCACTCAAACTGTTTTTGCTCCGAATGTCTTTCGTGTCGATATCGCAGTTTCCAAAATTGGTAAGAAGAGTTACACATTTGGCATCTTGCCAAAGCACGCACAGTTGCCCGGCTTTGGTGTAAAACTGGGGGTCCCCAGCTAACAATTTTACGTTGTGACAACGTTGCCACATGGTCACGTTTTCGTTGCGGCAACGTTAGGAAATTGACGTTGCAGCAACGGAAAAATGTCGACTCCCATACGCGTTGCCACAACGTTATGACGCAACGTTAAGAGGACGTTGCTGCAACGTAATAGAAACGTTTACTGGTACTTGATTACAACCTTGACGGCACGTTAATACGACCTAATCGGCACCTAACAGCAACGTATATGCACGTTTCTACAACCTTATGGAGACGTGATTACAACTTGATTATCACGTTACAGCAACCTTATTAATAAGGGACGTTTCTACAACCATTTACAAACGTTATTGCAACCTTGTAGGCACATCTCTGCAACTTTGTTGGAACCTAAAAGCAACTTTATGGGACGTAATTGCAACTTTATTGGGAGCGTCACTGCAACCTAATTGGCACGTCACTGCAACTTTTTGGGCACGTCACAGCAACTTTATGGGACGTAATTGCAACTTTATTGGGGACGTAATTGCAACTTTATTGGGGACGTCACTGCAACCTAATTGGCACGTCACTGCAACTTTTTGGGCACGTCACTGCAACTTTGTTGGAACGTAATAGCAACTTTATGGGACGCAATTGCAATTTTATTGGGCACGTCACTGCAACATAATAATTGGCACATCAATGCAACTTTATGGCACACTATGCAACTCTGTGGACACGTTCCTGTAACATAATAGGGATATTTAAAGTTAATTTCTGCAAACGTTAACAAATCAAATACATGTACATGTAAACGGAATTAATGTCATTCTAATTGTATTACAAAGAATGTTGGAAATGATACAAACAAGTCAACTTTTCTTGAAAATGACAGCAGGCAAGATGTCATGATTTCTCAGGATGCTTGATACTATTATTCACTTACAATCAAGAAACATATTTCATAAAATTTGGGAGTTTTAATGTTGATGTTTGAAAATGTATATTGCATTCAAGAAAAGAAGTAAGTTCGTATTTCGTAATATGACCTGACCTAAAGGCCATGCAGGTCATACCCCAGGCTGCAAGAGCAAAAACAAACGAATTAGATATCGGAAATATTCGCTTCAAAATTCACCGGAGTTATTTTCTCCCTTTTCGTAGCGCATGCGGGAATAATTTCCGTGACATAAAAAAAATTGCGTTCACTTTGGCTTTCTTGCAATAATATGAACTTGTCTTTAACTGAACGAATAATAGTGTGATGGAGTGTGTATAGTGTTGACAAAATATGTTACGGGTCTAGCCAAAGGCAATTGCGACGGGCCCCTTACCGGTTGTTAACATCTATGAAAGTCCCCCATCACACCATTATCCTCATAATAAATACCTTTTTGATAAAAAGATAAAAAGTCGACAAGTTGAAAAAAGTTGAACCATTTCGTTCTTTCAAATCAAATTAATTCAAGTGACATATACAATGGTAAAAATTACATTGAAGCAAAATTATACAGTAGTGTCAGTTTGAACGTCGACAGGCTATATAGGGAGGTGAGTTTTAAATCTAACAAACAAAATGACAACGTAAATAAGGTACACATTATTTTGAGGCCGTCCTCTGCCACTGACAATCTATATAAAACGTTTTTACATGATCGTTTTATGTTGCTACAGGGTTTATGAAACTTGTACATGTAATTTCTTTTCGTAGAGGTATACATCGGTTTTCAGTAAATTGCGAAAATTAAAGTTAAATCAGACGCATTTTAAAATTGGAAACCACAAAATGGCGTCTCGTAACTTTCATAAATTTAATGTAAAAAACTCACTCTCCAAAAGAGTGAATCCCTTCTCAAACCACTCCAAAAGCGTAAATATCTTATAAAAACCACTCGAAAAGAGTGAAATTTCAAATCTTTCGTGGAGCCATATAAGGGACTACTCTTTTTAGAGTTGTCCCTTATATGGCTTCTCGAAAAAGTGGAAATTTCACTCTCTTGGAGTGGTTTTCACTCTTTTGGAGTGGTTTGAGAAGGGATTCACTCTTTTGGAGAGTGAGTTTTGCACTCTTTTACATTAAGAGATTATTCAATGTGTTTTAAGAGTTAGGCTATTTTCACAGACCGTTTAATAAGAAATTCCAAAACATCCAGAGAAGTGCAGGTTCATTCATCGGCAAGGTTGTAAACATGGCACGTCCCTCATTATGACGCGATTCTGACAAACAAATAACAGGGAAAAAATGTATCAGATTATTATGCCTGGCGGATAGTGCACTAATTCTCTAAACTCTTTTTAGAGGTGTCCCTTATATGGCTCCTCGAAAAAGTGAAAATTTCACTCTTTTCGAGTGGTTTTCACTCTTTTCGAGTGGTTTTTACAAGAGATAAATTCACTCTTTTCGAGTGGTTTGAGAAGGGACTCACTCTTTTGGAGAGTGAGTTTTTCACTCTTTTACATAAAGAGATTATTCAATGTGTTATAAGAGTTAGGCTCTTTTCACAGACCGTTTAATAAGAAATTCCAATACATCCAGATTTAGAAGTGCAGGTCCATTCATCGGCAAGGTTGTAAACATGGCACGTCCCTCATCATGACGCGATTCTGATAAACAAATAACAGGAAAAAAATGTATCAGATAATTATTATGCCTGACCGATGGTGCACTAATTCTCTAAACTATTCCAAAACCAAGCCCTTCTCAGAGGCTGACAAAAGCAAAAAATCGGTAAAAGGTTTTTTGTCGATAAAACAAAATATACCGGTACCAATTGAAAATTTGTAGGGCAAAATAGTGTTTTTTTGAGAGCATGGTCAAGCATCTTTATTCAACACACGACTGGAAAAAGAACACTTAATCACTTTACTCATTCCAAAAACCGTGTGCCTTTTACACTTTTTAAAAGTTATTTTCATCCTCTTAACAGGAATACAGATGTGATCGAAAAGTCAACTCTGTATGTACTTACGGAGAAAAACAAGAGATGATTCAAAAGCATCCCGAAAACGCCGTATGAAGTAGACAAGCAGTTTAAACATGTCACAGGCTGCCACCCATTGTACTCAGATGAAGCATAACTGCAGTGTGGGGACGAATTACAAAACATTATGAGCAATTTTAAGATTAATATACCAATAGAAAATGAAAACAACGGAACACGGTTTGTTGTTGTCCACATGGTCTTGAAGGAAACATTCTAAAAGCACTTTACAAAAGGCTGTTACAAAAAGTTAGGGCAATTCTTCTTTCATCTCTTAGCAACGCTGACCTAGCCACGAACCTTACCCAATCACACAGTTCTAATATTTAATGCGGTCACTACAGATCACGCCAAACACTTGAGCTATAACCGGAACGTCCAATTTCCGTGTACTTAGACATTCCAGCGAAATCTAGAGGACCGTGTTTACGCTGGAATGATTTGGTGTCTGAACTTTTGGCCAGGCCCTGTGACTCAATGGTACGCACGTAGCCATGACAACGACCTCGTTAATGTACAAACCATATGGTGCAGGCTTTATTTGGGGGGGGGGGGGGATATCTTAACGGTTAACTGTATTATTTTGCAGTTAAATTTGCAGTAGGGCTACTTTCCTTTGATAAATCAAATTACAACATACCGGCACGTACCCCAGCTAACTCTTTCATGTTGTCAAAGCTAGTGTGGTTTGACAATTGCTTAATTGGAATCAAAATGGTACTAGTCTACACTACAAAGGTATTCTCGGTTTTTAAACACTGTCAGACATTTTTCCATTTTGCTAATAAATCATATAAGATTCTTCCATGCACAGCTATAAAAACTAGCCAACAGTTGTTTTGTTAAAACCCTATAGCAGTCCCAATCCTCCAATTGTAATAGGATTTTACATGCACACTATAGGGGGTTAGCTATGTCATTATAATGCCTGCGAATCTGCCAGCATAGATCCGTATCATACTCAGTTTCCTTTGGGCATGTTGGGAAAAATACGACTTTTTCCAACTAAACAAGACTTAGAACGTTAGGGCCTACATGAACCTAATTTGTATTGTTTCCTCTATAAATGCTCAAAATTACAAACTAGCCCACCCACCTAATTGATTTGTACTCTTCACAAATCTGAATCGACGGAACATTTTCAGTATCAACTAAAAACAAAGACTGTCCTTTCGTAAATTACGTTCGGAAAGTTGCCAGTATATTTAGTGATTTGCTTGAAAAAGGTTTTACATGTATACGTAAGAATACTGAAAAATCGTATTCCCGAAATTACACGAGAGAATGTCACTGATAATTTTAAGATTTATAGAAAATATACAATTCCTACCTTCTGAAGAAATGCTGCTCTGAAAAGCTACCGTATACTATTAGTACGTGTGGAGCCTGACTTAGCCGGGCATCAACTGGAGGGCGACCGTTAATAGTGGCTGCTTGCTCCCGCTCGCTCGGTAACTGAGCACCGCGATTCAAATGATGCGGAATTCGGTGCCGCGCATGCGCCGTGGTATTAGTTTTCTCTGAGAACGGGCAAATTTATGTTAGTTGGTACGCTCCATACATGCAGTGCCGGAACACGATGCATGGATGCAGGTACAAGGATGGGCGGAAAAGATATGTCTAAGAATCGCAACATAACAGCAACTTTTTGAAAATACCATACCACACTTTCAAAACGTGATTTGCGAGTTAACAACAACGTTAAGATAAAACCTTCGTACAACGTCATCACTACGTCATGTATTGCAACATCAATACAACGTTGTGCAAATACCGAAATACAATGTTACCACAACGTCATTATAACAACATCAGAGCAATGTTGTGAAAATACTTAAGTATAACGCCGTAACAACGTGATTATTACAACTTAATTGCAACATTTATTAAATATCCTACATACGACTTAAGTACAACGTTAGTTAATACAACCACACCGCAACGTTGTGTACATATTTAACTACAACGTCATGGCAACGTGAAATTAACAGCATAAACACAACTTTATAAAAATACCGAGATACAACGTTACTGCAACGTCATGATAACAACATTGTACCAACTTTGTGAAAATACTTAACTGCAACATTATTACAACGTTATTATCACAACTTAATTACAACGTTTATGAAATAACCTCCATACAACTTTATCACAACGTCATAATTACAACCACAGAGTAACGTCGTGAATATACTTAACTACAACGTCAAGACAACGTGATAATGACAATGTAATGACAACGTTATGAAAAAACCTTCATACAACGTTAATGCAACGTGATATGTAACTTTTATACGACGTTGTCAAAATAACCAATATACAACATTTTTACAACCAATAAATGAACGGTCAAATGTTGTAGCAAAGTTGCTTTAACGTCCTCGTGAAACGTTACCAAATGACAACCTTTTCACAACTTTGCAAAACGTTGTGGCAACGTTATGTGTTAGCTGGGTCAGCACCTCTTCTCATGGGGAACTTTTTGGGGTTTGCACAATCTGGAATCCCTTGTGAGGTGTAGCGTACAGTTCCACGAGCTCCGAACTTTAACTGTGACAACTTGCAGACGAGAGCCGGGCTCGTGTACCAATTGTCCATGAAAATGAAATGTCCCTTATGTTCGAGTCCTTTAATAAGGTCGAGGACTACATGCCCAGCAGATGAAAGATTAGGTGGGTGGTGTGTTGAAGCATAACCAACGGAGGATTGACTAGATTCTTTTGATGTGGGCTGAGAGCCGGTGAACACCTTCCAGGCACATGTATAACCGGTTTCTGACTCGTTCAATGAAAAACATTTCAATCCCCATTTGGCGGACTTTCGTGGCATGTACTGTTTGAAACCAAGTCGGCCTTTGAACTTGATCATTGTCTCATCCGGTGAGAGGTTTCGGCCTGGCTTGTAAATGCGAGGAAAGGATGGCAATACAATGTCGAGCAGCGGGCGAACCTTGGACAGTTTGTCAGGGGGAGCATCACCTGGTTGAGCTCTGTTGTTGGCAAGGTTGAAAAATCGAAGGATCGCAGTGAATGATTGCGAGACATGGTCGCCGAATACAGGGGACTTCGCAGAACTTCGGACCTGGACCAGTGCATGCTGTAGCGAGGCCTTTTGTTGATACCCATGCACAGAAGCAAGGCCATGAATGCCATCATTTCAGGAACAGTAGTTGGAGTCCAGGCAGGCTGATGATTGGCTGCATCTGCACACATTGTTTGGTCGGCATAGCGATTGGTCTCCTCCACCATCAACTCCCACACTGCTTGGCAGAAGAAGAGCTGAAAGATCTGCATGGGTGACAGGTGACTGAAATCTCCGTACAGCCAGTCTCTTCACTGAAGTTCATCGGTGGGCGCTTGCTGTAGGAGGTGTTTGCTTTATTCCATCCACACCGGAAATAGGAACATTCAGAAAGGTAATGGGACGCTATTCATTTCAAGGCACATTTTCTTTAAGGTAGTATACAACATTAGCTTTTGTTTTTTGGGTCAAACGGATTGATCCGGGGTTTAGTATTTGTTTGGACGACGGTTGGCCAACCATCTTTGGAAATTGCTACAAAATGTCAGTTTGGTTAAACAGAACAGCACACCAGGTGCCCTGATTTCACAGGATGCTCGAGACTATTCTTGACTGTCAAGTACGGTCATTCATAATAATGAGGTAGTTTTTTTTTCTTGTCTGTGTGGGGTGGGGGGGGGGGGGGGGGGGTGGGTGGTCGCAAATGTTGTATTACCTTTAATGACAAACTGTCCATACAATGCTGTTTTTGGATGCTCATATCTAGTGTTCCCACTGAAATAAGTGCAGCCATGATTTAATTGCTGTAGGCCTTTTATCCCTAAATTCACATCAGACACAGATTGTAGTTAATATTTCTAGTATCTTACTTATCAATCTTATTCTTAGCGAACAAGTAAAAATACGGACATTCAGAAACATGTACGAGGCTGCTGTTTATTTGTAGACCAATGTTCTTATAGGAAATTGTGATTAATATTTTGATTTCGGGGGTACATGTACATTAATTAATATAAATTGTAGTTTTTAATTACATTCAAATCTCCTCCTTTTTATAGATTATTATTGCCGCCAGTCTTTTTTTTAGTAATTGAATAAGGGCCAATTCAGTGGAATTGAAATGTTTTTTTTTTCAGCATTGCATTTGCTGTCCTATCTCAACTTTGATTTGGATGCAAAATCATCACACTTGACTTTGCATACTTCAGGTACAAATTCAATATTTTCATCAATTTCTAATTGGATTTCCATCGTATTATGCAATGCAAACTAAACGTTCAGTGCTTTTTATGATTTTCCCCGCGAAAGAACATTAAAAAGCAAAGGTTACATTACAGTAGCCCAGTAATATTTTTATAGACATGAATGACGGATGCGAAACATTTCGAGACTAGCCAAGTTGAACCTTTTATTAGTTTTATGAACCTCCCTACCTGAAGTTTGGCTTTCCCGACGAAGTTGACGAAGTTTGCATAGCTTCGCCATCACTGTCGTCAGATGTCGCTAGAGAAGATTCATCATCGGACATATCTGAACCGCTATCTGCGAAGATTTCCTCCAAAATCTTGGAAGCGTTTTCTGCCATGATAGCGGCTATAAAGTGGCGTGGGGATGCAAACTGCCTTTCGCGCGCGTGCCTTTTCAAGTGTATAAAACCAACTGCACAGCGCTGCCCAAAGTGAGGGCGCTGTTCACATTTCAGTTGCAAACAATAGTAGCTCGTGCCAACAGAGAACGCTGGTCGTGTAAAGCTTATAAATTCCTGCGACAAACAAGCACGATGGTTGCGAACGTCCATGCAACATTGAGCCCAGGTGGCGCGCGCGGTATTGATAGGGTTATAACGATTAACAGACAGTCTGAAGTCATTGTGATTGTACCCAAAGGGTGTAGCGAGCGGGTGGGATGTGAAACCAAACAAAAAAAGACAAAAGGAGGGAACCGAGAGGGAGGGGAAACGATAAATGAAGTCAGTGAACTATCTAGTGGTGAATTTTATATCGCGTTACCTATCGATACTTGCTAATAATAACTATAGTATGATACACTTTGGGGAAACGGCCAAGCGAAATGGCGCCACCAACGTCGTAAAGGCACCTCCACCCCTCGCCACTGGAGGCAATTCGTTGGGGGAGGCATATACATTATGTACGAAGGGATAATGGGGGAAACTGAAAGGGGATGCATAAGGTTAAGTTGGATGAGGAAAGAATTCAGAAAAGGGATCAAACGAATAAATAAATAAAATCACTGCAACGCGTGTAGATGGAACTTCAGATCTGAACTTCAGATGAACAAGGTAGTTGACTTATTCAAAGTTTTAAGGATTTTTGTAATCCTTAATGAAAATTAAGGGCCCTCAAATATTCAACATTTCATCCCTGAGTGAGGTCTAAGTGTAAAAATTCTACGGAGAAAAGAGTAAATCTGAAGCATTGACATCCGGACATTTAAACTAGCACCGTGCATAGTGCAGTCCGTACGGCAATCAAAGCACTATACATTAATGGCACCATGCTGAATTTTCCATATTTCCAACCAAAATGGCGTCCCCAGTACGGTAGTATTTCCGTCAATGATTTTCAGACAAATAGTGCATTCTTCGGGATGGTGGTATACATTATTATCCTACTTTAATTTGAATGATCTTTCCTACCATATCAATTTTCATGATGATTTGGGCGCCTCTTAAGCAATGTGTCCCTTATATAATTATGTTGTAATTATTTGCCATCTATTTTAAAGTAAAGCAAATTGTTTTAGCGTGTGACTTTTTGATGTGGCATAGTTTCTTTAGTTAAATAAGCCAAAAACGAAAATGAAAACGATAACATCCAAACTCTGATTGGTTATCATGTAACTACCCCTTGATATACCACTGCCCGAACTGTCGACTCTGTGAAAATAAATGAAAAGATGACAGTGACCGAGTGACCTACTGACCGACTAACCGACCAACCTCTTGCCAGAGCGATTGACAAACGGATCGACTAACTTGTAAGAATAAGTTGGCCATCATCTAATATATCGATAAAAACAGCCGACCAGAAATAATATGTGTTAGCTGTTTTCCTAATAGTTTTCTTGAAATATTGTAATACTGACACGTACATTTGATAGCAGGATTAGAAAGATCTGAAACAAAAACTCTTTGATGGAATCGGGCTGATGTATGGACAGCGAAAGGCACAAGTACTACAGTTTATTGAAATAATGTTATTTGGATGTTCTTGAGATTGAAAAGGGAGGGTTTTATACGTATATTTCCTATAGAACCGCTACTTTCACAAAACATGAAATATCACTACACGATAATCTGTACTTTCTTCAGATATATAATTTATTTCTCTACAGTTACACGTTCATGTTTGATGTCAATGCTCATGTTTGCCTTTATTACTCATATTAAGCGTATACAGTGTGGCTACTTTTAGTAGGCCTACAAATGTAAAAAAAATATTGGCTGAACATCGATTACCCGACAATGCCCCCAATTTCCCCCAAGTAAGACGTGCGTTCAAAACCGTGTGTGAAATTTCAATAGAAAGTGACTGCCAAACGAAAGTTAAAAAACGACCTTGTTACATGCACTAATTAAGCCAACATTGTAATACATGTCTCAGCAAAATCTAAATTACTTCCGTGTAAAGAGTCTTATACTAGATTCAGCCTGATGCATGTCTCTCTATTTTTTGGACAATCTGGATTGTATAAAATAGGGGCATTACTCCAGTAATAATCAGTAGTATTGGATAAGCACATCGCAATAGGATTTCTTTGCACTTGTTTCATCCCACACAGACCGACTAACCTCAGCTGTCTCCAGTAAGAGGATTTTCCGACTGAATAAATTGTTGACTCTTTTTACCCCGGAGTTCAACGCCTACATTATTGTACGTCGCTGTGGAATTTTCCAATATTGTTTAAAAGGAAAGGTTTTATTTGTTTTGTTTGTTTAAGTTAAGAGTGTGTTATTATACAGCTCGTGTCAGTAGCGTATCCAGCTGTTTTGTGCCAGGAAGGGCAAACAACGTCTGAACCGTCTTATGGGAGGTATTACACGATTGGTAATCCTCCATTTTTTTTTTACTGAATTATTACGAACTACCTGACTAGACTTGCAAGTTAATAGTAGTCTCAATCATCCTGTGAAATAATGGCACCAGGTGTGCTGTCGTTGTCAAGAAAAGTGGAAATTTATATCGTTTTCCAACGATTTCCAGCTGGAAATCGTTGGAAAACTGCCCTGTAGCCTTTAGTCAAGGCGCGCGTGGCTACCCGGACGAGTGGCGCGCCCCAGATATGCTGGCATTCGGGGCGCGTCACGCGTCCAGGTAGCCACGCGCGTCTTGACTAAAGGCTATCATCCGCCCGACGTTTGAAAACGAGCGCCGTTTTTATCTTGTTTGTATAGCCATCCAACAACGCAGAACTTTAAACAGGTCAGTGGAACGATATTTCCTATAAAATATTAACCCCCAAATCCGCCCATATTTAAAAATTGCAACACTGACCAATCATGTTCACTACATTTAAAATCGTCTTAAAAACACTATTTCTTTTTGTTTTTTTATGACGCCTCAAATGCCGCCGGGGGGAGTTCCCCCCTCCCCTTCTTGAGAAACCATACTCAGTGTTTCTGGGATTACGTTCCTTATATCTGGCATAACATTTCTTCATATACTGCCTTAAACGTTTTCTACAGAAACTTTTTTTCAAAAACGCAAAGATCGTAAAAAAAATTTAAAAAAATTCTATAACGCAGGCTTACATACACAAAACAATAATGAAAAGCAGCTCATGCAACGTTTTGAGTTGGTTTAAATTATTGCTATGCGAAACCTAGCTTTATACATTGTTTATTTTCTGCGAACATAGATGACTATACATCATTTAGTTGTTTGCGTGCATAGGTACCGGTACTTTATAAACCATCAATTAGTCATGTCTTTCGCTTTTGCTTACCATATAATAACATTAGTGCATTGCAGTTTTGGGTTAATAATTCTTAACGCTGTCATCGATTACTCTTGTTAATTTATGTATTTATTATTCTTAAGATAAAGCGGGAAATACATTTCACGTGGAATCGTTCACATTTTGTTTTACCTTAAAATAGTTTTAAAATTGCTGGCCCTTTTCAAAAAACTTGTGTGGCATAGTGCTCTGCTTTAAGGAGGAAGTTAGAAATGTTTCTTTACAAGTTGTCCTTGTTATTATTAGCCCTTGTAAATGTTTTTTTCTGTTGATTTCGTGAAGGAAGCGACATTGTGGGGATCACTCAATGAGGATACGACTTTTTCACTTATACTTCGTCAAACAATCCACAAGGGAAACTGACTAGGTAAATTTGAATGCCGGTACATTTTCAAAGTGAACAAAGAAAACTGACAGGAGCGGGATTCGAACATGCGAACCTGTTGTATCCTCATTTAGTGATCCCCGCAATGTCGCTTCCCAGGTTGTAACGTAAAATTGGGCGTGATCCCTGGCTGCACGGCATTATAGGTTTATGACTTCTGACTAGCACCCGTCGAACAAAGATACTGACAATTTGGGAGACCGCCAACATAGGGCAAGATAGCTCATTGGTAGAGCGCCGGTACGGTATTCCGGAGGTCGCAGGTTCGAATCCCGCTCCTGTCAGTATTTTTTTGTTCAGAAGAAAATGTATTCAAATTTACATATTCAGTTTCCCTTGTGGATTGTTTGACGAAACAAATGTTTTATTAACAAGACAAATTCATAAAAACGGCCATCTTGCCATGCTAAAGGTAAACATCCATTTAATTAATTTAACCCTTGGACAAAATGGAGTTTCTGCTACTTTGGCTGCAGTAAGAATTTGGCGACTTTTCTCGCGATGTTTGCTTCATTATAATGATCCATTCTTAAGTACGGAAAATAGTTTTAATATTTTGGAAAGCATGTTCGTTAAGTATGTCTAATGTAAATCTGATGTGGGTTTCCATTATTCGGTACCAGCCTATACATCAACACCGATTATTCATCTTTAGGTGTGTCTGGGTTCAAGACGAAATAGATGGGATCTCCCCCACCTGATGCGCCCTGCTTGCAAAGAGCGCCATTGTGAGCTTTGGCTTGACCGCTGTTCGGTGAAGGCTTGATGAAGCGTTTGATCTTCACTGGTAAAGTCTTCGACCTGGTTCCTGAATTAAAAGTGCGATATAATACAGAAAAGGTTTCAGGTTGGACCCATAAGACCCAGTCGCTTCCCTCTATGAGGCTATGATGTAGGTATGATGTAGCTTTGTAGTGGTAAAAAAATCTACCAAAATAATTCCTTATATACCGTGAAGGGAAGGGGTGTGCGCTGCAGACAAAAAAGTATTTGTTTTTCACAGGAACGTGAAATTTAGAGATACTGCCTTACCTGTTGCTGGTTTTTCCTGCTGACTTATTCTTAGCTCGCAGTAGGCATTCTCGTCATCGGCCCACGAGCACTTATTGGAAGACAGAGTAGGAGGCAGGGCATCCGTCTTGTTCCTCCGGGTGGTGCTTGCCCGGACCGGCACTGCTGCTGCCGCTGCGTTGTCACCGTGCGGTGGGAGTACGATCGGGAGGATCGACTCTGCGTAGGCAGGTATTGGGTCATCCACCGTTTTTTCTCTTTGGATTTTCAAGCCAGACTTCGGGGCAGCTGTGGTACGAGTAATTGACTGAGCGTAAGCAGGTACTGAATCGTCAACCGCCTCCTTTCCTTCTTGGGTGCTCGGGTCAGGCTCAGAGGTACCTTGCATGGAAATGATGGACTCGGGGTATGCAGGTAACTGGGCGCTCTTCGTCACTTTCTCGTCCTGTGTGCTCGGACCGAGCTTTGGGTTAGCTGCGGTGAGAGTAATGGACTGAGCTTCGTTATCCGCTACGTTTTCGTCTTGTTGGGTGCTTGAGTCATGAGTTAGTTCGGCTAAGGAGAGAGTGTTGGACTCGTGGTAGGGAGGAGGTGGGTCATCATCTACCGCTTTGTCATCTTCCTGGGTGATTATGGCAGGTTGTAAATCAGCCATCTGTAGTGATGAGTCCACGGAGTATTGGTCTTTATATACAAGACCTATAATGAGCAAAGAAATATAGTACTAATGAAGTCTCTTTTTCAGCATTTGATAGCAGATAAAAGGCTTCTTGCAAAATCAGCATCAGGTACAGACTAATCCGAGGACAGACATTTTCGTGGGTGGCACCAGGCTCGCACGAGACACGCTCACGTAGTACGCACGCGCCCCGAGCTCCTTGGACCAATAGACTAATCCGGCGACCAAAATTAGAAGCATTTACTGCGGTGGCAGGGCGCTCGCGTGCGTATTTTACGCACGCGCTCGATGCAGCTTCGACCAATAGGGTGTTTACAACTTGCAAAATGCGCACGCGACTAAAAGAACGCGTGCAACCTGCACGCGAGCGTGGCACCCGGAGCAAAAATGGCTTCCGGCGAATTCCCGTATAGACTAATCCAGCGACCAAAATTAGAAGCATTTACCACAGTGGCACCACGCTCGCGTGTGTGTTTTACGCACGCGCTCGACGCAGCTTCGACCAACAGGGTGTTTACAACTTGCCAAAATGCGCACGCGACTCAAATTAAAGAAAACACCCTGTTGGTCGAAGCAGTAAATGCTTCAAATTTTGGTCGCCGGATAGTCTGTGTGTTCATCAAATATACTATTTTGTCAGTGTTGTCCCGAGGGTGGAAATACCAAAAACCCAATTTTATGCAGGTATTTTTGTTACCTTTTACTAGCGCCTCACTACGAACATTATTTCCACTGATCCTCCCGGTTCTGTAAATGCAATAAGATGTTAGTCTGCATCAGGCAACCTAGAATGGGGCAAATATGTATAAGGGGCAATATATGCAAGGGGAGTAAGGAAGATGGCACATAAACATGGAATCATTGATCAAGTGGACAATCAGGCTGCATGGATACACACAAGCAAACAAGATTAAAGGAACACAAAGCCTGTTTGGCTGCAAACCAAGAGTTCGCTCTAAAACTGCTATACATGTAGTTAGAAAAATACAATATAATAATCCTACACGACTATCTCTTGAGAATGCGTCGTTTGCCCGAAAATCATTGACGAAAATCATTCCGGAGACGCCAGCTTGGTTCGGAAAAGTCGGACCGTTGGAAACCCGAAGCATGTGTTTTTCATCAAGGATTTTTAGACCAACGGCGCTTTTCAAGGGATGGTCGTGTTCATTGTATGATTGATCTTTCCAACCATAGCCATATTTGGACGAATGCCTTTTCCGCACTCTAAGGTCACGTGTTCCTATAATACAAACTAAGGACATGGACGTGAATAAAACATCTGACCGACGAGCTTCTGCTTTTCCCGACAGTCAAGTGTCAACTTACTTGTGTCTCTATGATTCAAGCTCTCGAGATATGTGACCCGATTTCAACTAGACTATAGGACCTTTAGGGTTTTTACCTCGCATTGCGCCTAGACGGCCGACTAAAGTAACACACGATGCCTCCAATGATGATGATGAGAATGGTAACGCCACCAATAAGAGAAGTGATGATAACGGTGAGACGAAGATCTGAAATGGAGTACGGTGCACAATTGATGAAAATGAACTTTCCACGGCAACTGCACATGTTGACATTCAACATGATAACTAAGGGAAATTAACATCAATTGTTTTCTTCGTGCTTTATCTGAGTTCTTTTGTGAAACAGGAAAAGTGTTGATTTGCATCAGTGGAATAAAATTACAAAACAAAGGTTGGGTTTTGAGTTTATCGTAAAATGGTACATTCTCGGGCAAAAACAAATGTCCTTGGAATATTTACCAGACTTGCATATCGTATGTTCTGATCATTAAATATAAGTCAAACAAGTCGTCTATAAGATATCATGAGCTCTATTTTGTCATTTAAGTAACACTTATTAATATGTTCCCATGATAAAAAGTTGAAATGCACAATAGTAAGTAGAGTAAATATCTGAAAAGAGCATGGAAATGAAAATAATGAAAATGCAATATTATGCTGGATAAAGAAAGAAATACATGTACGTGGCATATTTAAAACGTCGAAGCTAGGGCGAAAATGCCATAAGTTTTCGGACAATCGGGAAAAATAGCAAAACAGCAACGACACAAATTCATAGCCGGCGACAAAAACCCACGGGGAAAGAGCAGTGGTGAAAAGAAAACACAAACAAACAAACAAGCTAAAAGCATGGAAACTAATGCAAAACGACAGAAAAAAGCCCGATTTCCACAGTCACAATGAACTCCGACAGCACACATCAAGAGATCAAATCGCAGAGAGTCGGAGAAGAAAAGGTCCGTGACGTCATTTGACCAACAAAAGAGTGCAATCTGGCGCAGAACCGTTACGAATTAAAATAGATTACACTTCACTTTGATTTTGCTAGTCAAACATGGCAAAATTTTGTGATGCTCATCAAGCGGTGGAATATTTGCATTACATATCTGAATGGGCAAAGGTAGTCGTCGGCAAAGTTCAACTTGGTGCAGCATTTGTTAAATACGGATACCGCATGGTGTCCGCATGAAACTTTTGCGTAAGACTGCGTTGACGTCGGGAACTCTTTATAACGTCAACAACGCAAACCACTTCTAATTGAAATTGCTGGCTAATGGTAAACTGCGAATGGAACGCAGTCGCTGAGTCTTGGCGTGTCCACTAACAGCTCTAATTGAGGATGACTACATGTAGTTGAAGAACGGCCCAAGAAACAAACTGAATAGTATGATCTCGCTGAATATGGTACAAGAAGTTGGGCGAAAAGGAAGAACAGATTGGAGAAACCACAGTAGGTCTCAGTGTAGTTGAACACATGCATAGATTAGGGTATAATATCGAGCTACATGATACAAACAGTTTGATGATGTAAGTCAAATGATGCTTTTCATCAATGGTTGCAAGTGGTTAAAAATGTGCATTCACGTGCACTCTACATGATGTATGAAAATGTATTATTAAGTATCACCTAAGTGCATGCTAGGTTTACCCAGAACAGTAGGCAGATTAGCATCAATGGGGTCGACCAACACACTTGTAAACTCTGCAACTGAACAAATCAAGTTAAAACTCAAACATTGCAAACTACTGAAAAAATGGCAAGCTGTTAGCCATGTGTGGCTGTAAGCTTTCACCAACACAAATAAAGGATCACTTTGTACCAAATTCAATTTTTTGAAATGTCTATGGTGACCAGGGTAAGCAAATTAAAAATGGTAAACATGCGTTGCGGTTGGCAAGCCCTAAAAGTATTAAACTTGAGCAATTAAAATAAAATGCCCTCGCAACAGATATTCTCTTCATGTTGCTACTCTTCATAAACAAAATTAAAACAAATCAAGTCAACCTCAAAAACAATTTATCCTACGTTCATTTTAACTCAACATTAATTTTTGTCTGTTAAATATATCAGAGCACAACCTGGCTGCTTTGTATTAAGAGTTAAAGACCAACAACCAACAATTTATCCCCCAAATTGGCCCCCAATGAGATATTCGTGCAAAAAACAATGAGTAGCTTTCCAAAGGAAACTGGGACATTAAAATAAGGCAGCTTAACTGCAACGATTTTGCCAATTTCTTTCCATTTTTGGTTTTGAAAGCATTTAACACGTTTACATTTAACTGTCGTTTTTCATAAATACTTTTTTATTGTTAGGTTACTCGTGGTTTTGCATGCATGTCATATTTGGGGCCAAATTTGAGGCTACATTGCCTGATATCGATGTTTAGCCAAGACTTTAAATTTTTACGGAAAAGTAGCCACATTTTGATCTTATATCTTTAAAAAGACAAAAATGGAAATCAACAGTTAAATATGAACGTGTTTGTTCGCAAATAAATGATTTTGTTTAAAAAGACCTCTTGTACTGAGCCAGCTAGTTGTTATTGGTCAGAAGTCTGAGAATACTTAATGCTTAATTTCATTTCTATATTTGTAAAGCTGACAGGTCCTACCTTGTGTGGTGCCATCTGGATCCTCTGGCACAGAAGTAGTGCTGAGTGTACAGTTTCCAGTTACATGGTCGCACACAGATCCAACGTCACACGAACAACTACCTGAACAGTTAGGACCGAAGTGGCCGTTGGGGCAAGTCGTGTTGCAGTTCAGGCCCATCCATCCCGGAGGGCAGAAACAGTTTCCACTCACGTGGTCACATGTAGCGCCAATGTCACAAGAACAATTCCCAGCACAGTTAGCACCAAAGTGACCGTTGGGACAAATCGTGTTGCAGTTCAGGCCCTTCCATCCCGGAGGGCAGAAACAGTTTCCAGTTACGTGGTCACATGTAGCGCCAATGTCACAAGAACAATTCCCAGCACAGTTCGCACCAAAGTAACCCTCGGGACAACTTGTACCACAGTTCTGACCAATCCAACCAGGAGTACAGGAACAAGACCCGTCAGTTGAATCGCAGGCTGCTCCATTTAGACAGGTGCAAATCCGCATGCAGTTGTACCCATGTGAACCAGGATCACATGGGATGCTGCAGTTAGGCGTTTTCCAGCCGCGCTGACACAAACACCCATAGGAAGGGTTACATTGGGTGTTGGGACCAGTGCAGTTGCAGGTTTTGTTGCAATCTTTTCCGTAGGTGTTTGATGGGCAAGCTTTGGGGGAAAAAAAAAAGCACTCATCTGAACTGAATTGAGAAAATATATCGTAGAATCTACTCACTATGTTATTTTTTTTTATCTAAACCATGTCTGATGTTATAATTTTTACTAACTTTGTTTTGAAAGAAGCAGACGCGGATGATTTAAAATTTGTATAGAAAATTGAAAAAAGATCGGAGATATATTCTAAATGTTAAGAGGCTTTCGAAAAACTTACGTTCAGAACAGTTGTTGCCGGTTCGAATCCACCCCTTACAGCATCTCCTCACAACCTCTTCCTTCTCCTCGTATTGAATTTCATACCTTATAGATAATAATGAGTAAGGGTTATAATAGAAACTGTAGTCCAATTAGCTGTTCCGTTATTATAGGGGTTTTCGTATTAAAAAACGGCACATTGCCTTGGAGGAGACCAATTTCACAAGCGTTGGTCCTAACATTTCTATGGTTGGAAAGATCATTGAAAAGTAGAATACAATAATGTCTAGAAAATGTGACGTTTGTCTGAAAATCGGTGACCAAAATCATTTTTGGGACTTTCGGTTTTTGTCCTCATTTCTCCGTGAATATTACACATTATGGTAAACTTTTTCTTTGGAAATAGGTAAGTAACTAACCACAGAGATCAAATTTGGGGGATTTCAGGGCAATGTGTGCCTTCAAATTCACGATCGCAATCATGACTTGAAATATGGCGTTCGATTTATAACGGCACCCTTGATCGACAGTACTTTTACCGAGACATAAAGTGAACCGTGATGAAATTGTATAATGCTTTTAGCACCCCCCCCCCCCCCCCCCCCACCCCAATACATCCTCAATGGCATACCATTGAGTTTTGTACCACTGAGATAATTTCTTGCAGATTAAAAACTACACACAAAGTCAACATCACAAACTCTGCCAAAAGATAATTTCGTGTTTAAACGAACGCATCCTTATTATCGTTACTAAACAACAGATGACAATAATTAAAGTACAGCCATGTGTATAGCATTATAAATCACGTACCTTTGTTTTTCACACGGTGGACTTGAAGGACAGTTATAAGTTTCTGTGTAAGTAACCAATACTCTTTTTGACACAGTCCAATAAACACTGAAATAGAGAAAAGTTAACCAAAAGGAATCGTCGTTATATAATTATATTCAATGTCAATTTGAGAAAAGCAATCAGACGGCCGTACCGTTTTATTCGAACATGTACCACTGGTTTGATTTCAGCGAGGTATCAAAAGAAGGTTTACGATCAAGAACGGATCCTTGATGTGTTTTGTTGAAATCTTACATGCAATATATAGGCCTATGACATCGGAGGAAAGACAATTAATTCACACACAAAAGAATGAAACGAGCATACTGCGCCACTGAATCTTCAACATCGAAACGTTACAAGATACTTACGTGTCGCTGCAAACGTTTATCGCGTCTGGATCGAGTTGACACTGCACGAGTTTTACTAACAGCACGAAGTGCAGCAGGCGTGTATAAGTAGCCATTTGACTGCCTTACGTGCTTACATTATCCCATCGAAGAACAAAATGAATTCTGAAAATACATGAGATTTAAAGCATTGAACGATAAGGAAATGAACCCTGTACCAGACACAATGGTCTGAATTCAGCGTAGCCTGGGTCCCGCATCCATTGTATACAATATATCAGGCCCATGGATGTGGCGCTTTTGATTGGCCCTCGTGTGCGCAAGCGCCGTAACAAAAATCCAATTTTTAAGAAATGGATGCTGTTTTCAATTTCGTATATTTTGTTTGATAACACTTTGAATCAGGGAGAAATGTGTTTTGTTGAATGAACGTGTAATTTTACAGCAGTTTAAAACATCGCAATTATTTTTTCGTATGCCAATATAGAAAAATTAATGGTAATTAATATTATTTACCCACACAGGTCCAATATTAAATGTCGGAACAATAATGGAGGAATCGGGAATTAGTCTAAATGCAACGAACACAGCGGTGAACCCTGACAGTACTCGACACCAACGGGAAGTAAACCATTTATCCTTATATGACTTACATGGTCTGAATAGCCTGGGTCCCGCATCCATTGTATACAATATATCCGGCCCATGGATTTTGGCGCTTTTGATTGGCCCTCGTGTGCGCAAGCGCCGTAACAAAAATCCAAATTTTAAGAAGTAGATGCATGTTCGTATATTTTGTTTGATAAAACTTTGAATCGGGGAGAAATGTGTTTTGTTGAATGAACGCGTAATTTTACAAGTTTTAGAACTTCGCAATTATTTATGCGTATGCCAATATAAAACATGAATGGTACATAATAATATTATTTACCCACACATGCCCCATATTGAATGTCGGAACGATAATGGAGGAATCGGGGATTAGTCTAAATGCAACGAACACAGCTGTTCCGTTATTATAAAGCGGCACATTGCCTTGGAGGAGACCAATTGCACAAAGCGTTCGTCCTAAATTTTCTATGGTTGGAAAGATCATTGAAAAATAGAATACAATAATGTCTTGAAAATGCGGCGTTTGTCTGAAAATCGGTGACCAAAATTATTTTTGGAAGGCCAATTTGGTTCGGAAAAGTCGGGCCGATGGAATTCAGACTGGTGCCTTTGGTCCATAGCGCTTTGGTTGCTTACAGGCTGCACCATGTGTGGCGGCGCCAGTCTGAATGTTCGTGGTCAATGCTTCGGGTTTTTTCTCATTTCTCCGTGAATATTACACATTATGGTACAATTTTCCCTTGGAAATAGGTTAAGTAACTAACCAAAGAGATTCAATTTGGGGAATTTCAGGGCAATGTGTGCCTTTAAATTCACGTCCGCACTAATGACTTGAAATATGGCGTTCGATTTATAACGGCAACCTTGATCCACAGTACGTTTACCGAGACATAAAGTGAAACGTAATGAAATTGTATAATGCTTTTAGCACCCCCTCCCCTCTCCCCAATACATCCTCACTGGCATAGCATTGAGTTGTGTACCACTGAGATAATTTCTTGCAGATTGAAAACTACACACAAAGTCAACATCACAAACTCTGCCAAAAGATCATTTCGTGTTTAAACGAACGCATCTTATTATCGTTACTAAACAACAGATGGCAATAATTAAAGTACAGCCATGTGTATAGCATTATAAATCACGTACCTTTGTCTTTCACAAGGCGGTGGACTTGAACCACAATTCTGATTTTCCGTGTAAGTAACCGATACATTTTTTGACACAGTCCGATAAACACTGCAATAGAGAAAAGTTAACTCAAAGGAATCGTCGTTATATAATTATATGTATTCAATGTTAATTTGAGAAAACCAATCAGACGGCGGTACCGTTTTTTTCGAACATGTACCACTGGTTCGATTTCAGCGAGGTATCAAAAGAAGGTTTACGATCAAGAACGGATCCTTGATGTGTTTTGTTGAAATCTTACATGCAATACATAGGCCTATGACATCGGAGGAAAGACAATTAATTCACAAAAAAAGGAATGAAACGAGCATACTGCGCCACTGAATCTTCAACATCGAAACGTTACAAAATACTTACGTGTCGCTGCAAACGTTTATCCCGTATGGATCGAGTTGACACTGCACTAGTTTTACTAACAGCACGAAGTGCAGCAGGCGTGTATAAGTAGCCATTTGACTTCCTTACGTGCTTACATTATCCCATCGAAGAACAAAATGAATTCTGATAATACAGGAGATTTAAAAAATATGGAAATGAACCCTGTACCAGACACAATGGTCTGAATTCAGCGTAGCCTGGGTCCTGCATCCATTGTATACAATATATCGGGCCCATGGATGTGGCGCTTTTGATTGGCCCTCGTGTGCGCAAGCGCCGTAACAAAAATCTAATTTTTAAGAAATAGATGCTGTTTTCATGTGCGTATATTTTGTTTGATAAAATTTTGCATCAGGGAGAAATGTGTTTTATTGAATGAACGTGCAATTTTACAGCAGTGTAGAACATCGCAATTATTTATGCGTATGCCAATATAAAAAATTAATGGTACATGTAATTAATATTATTTACCCACACAGGTCCCATATTAATTATCGGAATGATAATGGAGGAATCGGGAATTATTCTAAATGCAACGAACACAGCGGTGAACAGTAAGCACCCTGAGTGTAAACTGAAAACAAGGAAACTAAAACGCTAACTGTGTTCAAGGCGAAAAAAATTGATATTTCTTTCTAGCGAGTTTTCCAGGTTACTTAATTTGCTGCACACACAAATCAATTCCCAATAGATTCTGGATCGAATATTTTCGGTTTTCCCTTAAGAGCGTTTCTATAAGACCTACTTCTTTTAGAGGGACAAGACTGAATAATTATCCCGTGTGTAAATCACGAACCGACGCACACGCGCACATTACACGTATATACTCACTGATAGACGAAAATGAAAGCGGAATTTAAAATACTGAATTTAAAACAAAAAGATAGTGTAAGAAAAAACAGCCCTAAATTAGCAAATTTTTGGCCACAGAGTGCACGTTAATCACGATATGATGGGAGTAGTAATGCCGCTACGTGACTACGTGACTTCGGCTGTGATTCGCAATGGCGAATGAGCTGTCCAGTTTACAACGATTAACAGACAGTCTGAAGTCATTGTGATTGTACCTTAAGGGTGTAGCGAGCGGGTGGGATGTGAAACCCCAAAAAAAAGACAAAAGGAGGGAACCGAGAGGGAGGGGAAACGATGAATGAAGTCAGTGAACTATCTAGTGGTGAATTATATATCGCGTTACCTATCGATACTTGCTAATAATAAATATAGTATGATACACGTTGGGGAAACGGTTAAGCGAAATGGCGCCACCAACGTCGTAGAGGCACCCCCACCCCTCGCCACTGGAGGCCATTCGTTGGGGGAGGCATATACATAATACGAAGGGATAATGGGAGAAACTGAAAGGGGATGCATAAGGTTAAGTTGGATGAGGAAAGAATTCAGAAAAGGGATCAAACGAATAAATATATACAATCACTGCAACGCGTGTAGATGGAACTTCAGATCTAAACTTCAGATGAACAAGGTATAGTTGACTTATTCAAAGTTTTAGTGATTTTTTAAATCCTTAATGAAAATTAAGGGCCTTCAAATATCCAACATTTCATCCCTGAGTGAGGTCCGAGTGTAAAAATTCTACGGAGAAAAGAGTAAATCTGAAGCATTACATCCTGACATTTAAACTAGCACCGTGCATAGTGCAGTCCGTATACGGCAATCAAAGCGCTATACATCAAGGGCACCACGCTGAATTTTCCATATTTCCAACCAAAATGGCGTCCCCGGTACGGTAGTATTTCCGTCAATGATTTTCAGACAAAAGGCGCATTCTTCGGGATGGTGGTATACATTATTATTGTACTTCAATTTGAATGATCTTTCCTACCGTAGCAATTTCATGATGAATTGGGCGCCTCTTAAGCAATGTGTCCCTTTTATATGTTGTAATTATTGATTTGCCATCTATTTTAAAGTAAAGCAAATTGTTTCAGCGAGTGACTTTTTTATGTGGCATAGTTTCTTTATTTAAATAAGCCAAAAACGAAAATGAAAACGATAACATCGAAAGTCCGATTAGTTAATCTTGTAACTACCCCTTGATATACCCCTGCCCGAACTGTCGACTTGGTAAAAATTAATGAAAAGATGACAGTGACCGAGTGATCTACTGACCGACTAACCGACCAACCTCTTGCCCGAGCGATTGACAAACGGATCGATTAACTTGTAAGAATAAGTTGGCCAGTATCTAATATATCGATAAAAAACAGCCGACCAGAAATAATATTCCCAAAGTATAGCATAAACACATTCTATTCTAATAGAAGATATACATGTATACTTTCAGATAATCGGAAACGCAACATCTGCCATTACCTGGCATATAACTGGCATTATAACTGGCATTAACTACAAGTAAATTTAAAGCATTTACTACAGGTAAATTTAAAGCATTTTTGAAATACATGTATTCTGGACACTAATTCCATCAGCATTAACTAACACATTTTCGGCTTACAGAATGAAATTTTTACTAGTAAACTGTCTGTACACACAAGATTCTGGTTTTGTTTACCCCGTATTTAATATTAAGGAGAACCTTTCTCAAAGGCTAAAGCCAGTTCATACTTCATGCGAATGCGAATGCGGAGTGATGTTGGCGTCATGAAACATTCGCGGCGAAGCTTTGCACAAGTTGAAATGTGTTCAACTTTTCCGAATTCGCAGCGCGAATATTTGGCGTTGACGTCATAAATTCGCTTCGCATTCGCATTCGCATGAAGTATGAACCGGGCTTAAAAGTTATTTTTAATATTTGATTTCACATACTTCAACCTAGCCTGCTACAGAATCCCGACTTACTGTCTATGGGCACACTGTCACGGATGCGAGTACAATACACCATTAAAATGATCAATAATTATTTTATATTGTCTTGGATAATTGTATATTTAGAAGTAAGGTGCATAACTTTGGCTATCCAAATCCTTTAATAGACTTTCAATGGTTTTTAACCTATAAATGACTTTTTTAAAAGCCACTCTATGTAAAGGGCTACAACATAATGGTGGTGTCGCCAACCCTACTACCCATAATATTGAAGGATACATTTTTAATCGTATCATTAATTGGCTACAAACTCCATATGTACTGTTTTGATTAAACCACTAACGATGCATATGCTTCATTATAGACGCGGTACGTTACGGTGTTTGGGTCGATTTAAAAGACATGCTTTAAAATCTGAGTGTTATGTGATATTCTTTGTATACCTATAATTGCATGATTAAAACAAAATGCCGGGTTTTTACATTTAACAGTGTCAAAAGGCGTTTAATGATATCGGTTCTGATGGGAGATTTTTGAGACGCTTGTGGCAGACATACTTGTCATAAACACGTAGTTCTGAGCATGCGCACGACTAGTGAGAACAATGCCAAAGGGTCGGTATGTCGGCTGCCACCAAGCGTCTCAAAAGTCTCCCATTAGCTTTTGTCCATATTTGTTAGCATCTTCTAAATCGGTGACGTGAAGATTAATCCCTTGAAAAGTAGGTGTGTCCAATCTGCCCCGAGGATGAAGTTGGTCCAGGACTCTCGGTAGACCCTTGATACAAAATAGACCAACAAAATGCTGATTAAATCTTAAAGTTTCAGCTATTATTTAAACACACCTTTTAAAAATGTATGCACACTTCTATTTCAAACAGCATTGTAAGTAAAACAAACCGCAAAGCTTAATGAACAACCCTAGATCGATATTAGATATACCCACTGAAATGACCAAATGAGATGACCGTCGACAAAAAAACAATTGTAACTACATCTTCGAAAGGCCAATCATATCTTTAAGCTGGTAGATAATCCACTCTACTGCGTGTCTTGTTCAATGTTTCATAAAAAATGTCATGATTTCTGCTGCTTATTTAGTTTTCCTTCAAGAGAAGGATTGAAGATTGAATAACAAATGTCCTACCTTTCATTCTGTTTATCATCTGATTGTCGATGTCACAGTAAAACGGTGACTTCTCCTCTGTCAAGGAGCTCTCTAGAGGTCGTACTGGGTTGCTTCCTGCTGAAGGTCCTAGTGCCGTACTATACTGTGTCTCTCCCCTGCCGTGTACGGCGTGATGCTTGTTTCGTACGTTGGAGGTGCATCGTCAGACGTTGGGCCAGCTTCCTGTTCAGTTGTGTGTGCAGACGAATGCACAGCGAGCAGGGTACCAGATTGAGGATCTACGGGATTCTCTAAGAAACAATTGATGATAAATTTACTTGTTTTTATAAGAAAATTGCATTGTCAAACATAAAGCCTGTTACAACATAAAACCAATTACATGTACACTTGAAATTTAACTTCCTTTTCCAAGACCTTGACAAATTGCAATTGCGCTTTACCTGGCGATTGATATGTAACTTCTTTTTCACCTTTCAGTTTCAATCTGTTAAAAGATAAAAGGGTGACTCATTTTAAAACTTGATATCATGGTGTTATCAACATGATTCATAAACTCCTAGTTAAACACTTAGCTGGAATCAGTTAAAGGTGTACATGCTTTATAGGATTTAGTATTATTTACGTTTATCTGCACTGAAAAAAAGTACAAATGCAAATTACTTGGCTTGACCCAACTGATTTGTCAGAAAGGACGCCACAAACGTAATTTCGGTATTTCGTTTTTGACATTATATCCAGCAACAAAAGTCTACTGTGAATTTTTGAAATGCGACAGTGAATACTCACGAAGTAATCAGTTGTTTTTGTCGTTTGATGATGTAACACAGAACGCTGACGATGACAAGTGTAACAATGGTCATACAGACCAGCAACGAAACGATGATTTGTACCAGACGATTATCTGAAATGATTTAGAAAAACAAGACATGTAGAGAATTCCAACAGAACCCTGATATATAGGTAAATTCAACCACCTAATAGAACTGCAGTTGATTGGCAAATTTGAATTTCAGGAGCAATTACCAAACTGCGTAAATGTCACAACACAAATCCTATTTAAATGCAGAATGTGAGGGCGTTACTGATATGATGCAATCAAGATATCTACTATACAGATTAGCCATTTACGGTACAAACAAGAACTCAAATTTGACTTTTTGGCAGCAAATTGCACGTTAAATTTGCTTACAGACTCGCCACAAGCAGTAATAAACATTAAAAAAGCTAACCTTTGGAAGAGGAAACAAAAAAGAAGTTATGATACTAAAGCTTCCCTCTTGTGTGGCATTACTCATGTGCTCATGAATATGATTCACATATTAGCATAAAATCCGAGATTGTAAAAATGGACCTGAACGCCTTCCGAATGGCAAACCAAAGTGATGGTAACTTAGATGTACGGGTTCAAGACAGGGACGTTGTTGAGACCATCACAAGACCATGCACAATACCAGCTTGTTACAGGTACAAGTAACAGGCATAAACCATGACAAAGGAATGTTTTTATTACAGTTCATTTGAATAGCTTGAGACTTGAATTAAGACACTCACTGAAGGTCTTGTGCCGGTCTTTCGCTGGTCTTGACTACATCACTGGTTCAAAATGTGGTTATGAGTTCCATTTCGTTGAACTTTTAAATCAGGTCGAAGACGACTGGGAATTACTGGCTAATGGTAAGTTGGTGATGGAATCTTAGCTTCAGAAGATATAATTTGCGTCGGGGATGATGTAAATTAGTACAGAGATTTTTTATATTTTGTTTATCCAGACGTAATGTATGAAACACTGTATGCCCAGTGCTTTCCGAGAGCCTGTGTGAAAATAATTCACAGGCTTACTCGGGCGGGATTCGAACCCACGACTCCCTGCTTACTATAGACGTCAACACCACTCAACCACCGAGCTCGCAGGGGTCGACTGGCCGATTCGAATCCAATGTAGCAGCGGGTAAGCCTGTGAATTTTTTCATACAGGATTTTGGAAAGCACTCACCAAGTAGTTCTTGCATTACATTGGGAAAGGGCAAAAGAGGAAAATCTCTGTTCTAAGAATCTTAGCTTGTCCAGTAACAGTTTTAATTGAAAATGAATAGTTTAAGAACGGCACACAAAATTTGAATAGTATGCTCTCGCTGAATATCGCAAAAGCAGTTGAAGACAAGCAGAAAAGGCTGAAGAAAGATTAGCACATGCATAGATTAGGGTAGCATAATATCTAACTACACGATACACACAATTTTGATGCAAGTTAATGATGCTTTCCATCAACTCCTTCCTTTGTATAACTTGCTAATGATGACAAGTGGGTAAAATATATATTCACGTTCAATAGACATGCACTGTTTTTGATGCATGAAAATGTAGAAATACCTAAGTGCTAGATTTACCCGGTACAGTATACCGATTAACATCAGTAGGGCCAACCAATACACTTATATATCTCTGCAACTGAACAAAATCAAATTAAGACTGAGTGCAATTGTATTTTTATTTCCATGGTTACCATGGTAAGCGATAAACAAAATTGAAACAAATAAAGTCAACGTCAAAAACAATTTTATCCTACACACGTTCATTTTAACTCTAAATTTAACATTATCAGAGTACAACGTGGCTGAAAGCCTGAAGACCAATAACCCACAAAATAGCCCCCAAATTTTTCCAAATGAGACATTCGTGGAAAACGGTGGATAACTTTCCGATGAATACTGACGGTTTTGAATGCACTTTTTTTGTAAATAAATCATTTTGTTTAAAAAGAGGTCTCTTGTATTGAGCAATAGTTGTTCATGGTCAGAAGTCCGAGAATACTTAATGCTTAATTCGATATGTAAAGCTGAATAGGTCCTACCTTGTGGGTACCATCTGGATCATCTGGTATAGAAGTGGTGCTGAGTGTACAGTTTCCAGTTACATGGTCGCACACAAATCCAACGTCACAAGAACAATTTCCAGCACAGTTAGCACCAAAGTAACCCTCGGGACAACTTGTGCTGCAGTTCTGACCAATCCAACCAGGAGTACAGGAACAAGACCCGTCAGTTGGATCGCAGGCTGCTCCATTTGGACAGGTGCAATTATGGATGCAGTGGTATCCATATGAACCAGGATCACATGGGATGCTGCAGTCAGGCGTTTTCCAGCCGCGCTGACACAAACACCCAAAGGAATGATTACATTGGGTGTTGGGACCAGTGCAGTTGCAGGTATTGTTGCAATCTTCTCCGTAGGTGTTTGATGGGCAAGCTTTGGGGAAAAAATCAAGCACTCATCTGAACTGAATTGAGAAAATATATCGTAGAATCTACTCACCTATGTTTTTTTTCTTTATCTAAACCATGTCTGATGTAATAATTTTTACTAACTTTGTTTTGAAAGGAGCAAACGCGGATGATTTAAAATGTGTACAGAAAACTAAAACAATATCGGAGATTTATTCTAATTGTTAAGAGGCTTTCGAAAAACTTACGCTCAGAACAGTTGTTGCCGGTTCGAATCCACCCCTTACAGCATATCCTCACAACCTGTTCCTTCTCCTCGTATTGAATTTCATACCTTATAGATGATAATGAGTAAGGGTTATAATAGAAACTGTACTCCAATATGTTCCGTTATTATAAAGCGGCACATTGCCTTGGAGGAGACCATTTGCACAAGCGTTTGCCCTGACATTTCTATGGTTGGAAAGATCATTGAAAAGTAGAATACAATAATGTCTTGAAAATGCGGCGTTTGTCTGAAAATCGGTGACCAAAAAAATGTTTGGGACGCCAATTTGGTTCGGAAAAGTCGGGCCGTTGGAATTCAGACTGGTGCCCTTGGTCCATAGCGCTTTGGTTGCGTACAGGCTGCACCATGTACGGCGCCAGTCTGAATGTCCGTGTGTCAATGCTTCGATTTTTGTCCTCATTTCCATGTAAATATTACACATTATGGTAGACTTTTTCCTTGGAAATAGGTAAGTAACTAACCAAAGAGATTAAATTTGAGGGATTTCAGGGCAATGTGTGCCTTTAAATTCACGACTTGAAATATGGCGTTCGATTTATCACGGCACCCTTGATCGACAGTACTTTTACCGAGACATAAAGTGAAACATGATGAAATTGTATAATGCTTTTAGCACCCCCCCCCCCCCCCCCCCTAGTACATCCTCACTGGCATAGCATTGAGTTTTGTACCACTGAGATAATTTCTACACACAAAGTCAACATCACAAACTCTGCCAAAAGATCATTTTGTGTTTAAACGACAGATGACAATAATTAAAGTACAGCCATGTGTATAGCATTGTATATCACGTACCTTTGTTTTTCACACGGCGGTGGTCTTGAACCACAGTTCTGAGTTTCTGTGTCAGTAACCAATACTCTTTTTGACAAAGTCCGATAAACACTGCAATAGAGAAAAGTTAACCAAAAGGAATCGTCGTTATATAACTATATATATTCAATGTCCATTTGAGAAAAGCAATCAGACGGCCGTACCGTTCTATTCGAACATGTACCACTGGTTTGATTTCAGCGAGGTATCAAAAGAAAGTTTACGATCAAGAACGGATCCTTGATGTGTTTTGTTGAAATCTTCCATGCAATAGGCCTACGACATCGGAGAAAAGACAATTAATTTACAAAAAAAAGGAATGAAACGAGCATACTGCGCCACTGAATCTTCAACATCGAAACGTTACAAGATACTTACGTGTAGCTGCAAACGTTTATCGCGTCTGGATCGAGTTGACACTGCACAAGTCTAACTAACAGCACGAAGTGCAGCAGGTGTGTATAAGTAGCCATTTGACTGCCTTACGTGCTTACATTATCCCATCGAAGAACAAAATGAATTCTGAAAATACAAGAGCAAACCCTGACAGTACTCGACACCAACGGGAAGTAAACAATTTATCCTTATACGACTTACATGGTCTGAATAGCCTGGGTCCCGCATCCATTGTATAATATATCGGGCCCATGGATTTTGCACTTTTGATTGGCCCTCGTGTGCGCAAGCGCCGTAACAAAAATCCCAATTTTAAGAAATGGATGCTGTTTTCATGTTCGTATATTTTGTTTGATAAAACTTTGAATCAGGGAGAAATGTGTTTTGTTGAAAGAACGCGTAATTTTACAAGTTTTAGAACTTCGCAATTATTTATGCGTAGGCCCTATGCCAATATAAAACATTAATGGTACGTGTAATTAATATTACTTACCCACACAGGCCCCATATTGAATGTCGGAACGATAATGGAGGAATCGGGAATTAGTCTAAATGCAACGAACACAGCGGAAACTGAAACGCGAACTGTTTTCAAGGCGAAATAAATTGCTATTTCTTTCTAGCGAGTTTTCCAGGTTACTTAATTTGCTGCAAACACAAATCAATTCCCAATAGATTCTGGATCGAACATTTTCGGTTCTCCCTTATGAGCGTTTCTATAAGACCTACTTCTTTTAGAGGGACAAGACTGAATAATCATCCCGTGTGTAAATCAAGAGCCGACGCACACGCGCACTATACACTGAAGTTAAAACAACAAGATAGTGTGAGAAAACAGCCCTAAATTTGTTATTTTTTGCCACGGAGTGCACGTTAATCACGATATGATGGGAGTAGTAATGCCGCTACGTGACTTCGGCAGTGATCCCACACGGTTGGAGTGCTGGCTTCATGTTTTTGTACAGTGAGCAATGGCGAATGAGCTGTCCAGTTTATAACGATTAACAGACAGTCTGAAGTCATTGTGATTGTACCCAAAGGGTGTAGCGAGCGGGTGGGATGTGAAACCCAACAAAAAAAGACAAAAGGAGGGAACCGAGAGGGAGGGGAAACGATGAATGAAGTCAGTGAACTATCTAGTGATAAATTTTATATCGCGTTACCTATCGATACTTGCTAATAATAAATATAGTATGATACACATTGGGGAAACGGCCAAGCGAAATGGCGCCACCAACGTCGTAAAGGCACCCCCACCCCTCGCCACTGGAGGCAATTCGTTGGGGGAGGCATATACATTATGTACGAAGGGATAATGGGGGAAACTGAAAGGGGATGCATAAGGTTAAGTTGGATGAGGAAAGAATTCAGAAAAGGGATCAAACGAATAAATATATAAAACCACTGCAACGCGTGTAGATGGAACTTCAGATCTGAACTTCAGATGAACAAGGTATAGTTGACTTATTCAAAGTTTTAGGGATTTTTGTAATCCTTAATGAAAATTAGGGGCCTTGAAATATCTAACATTTCATCCCTGAGTGAGGTCTGAGTGTAAAAATTCTACGGAGAAAAGAGTAAATCTGAAGCATTGACATCCGGACATTTAAACTAGCACCGTGCATAGTGCAGCCCGTACGGCAATCAAAGCGCTATACATCAAGGGCACCACGCTGAATTTTCCATATTTCCAACCAAAATGGCGTCCCCGGTACGGTAGTATTTCCGTCAATGATTTTCAGACAAATAGCGCATTCTTCGGGATGGTGGTATACATTATTATCCTACTTTAATTTGAATGATCTTTCCTACCATATCAATTTTCATGATGATTATGTTGTAATTATTTGCCATCTATTTTAAAGTAAATCAAATTGTTTTAGCGTGTGACTTTTTGATGTGGCATAGTTTCTTTAGTTAAATAAGCCAAAAACGAAAATGAAAACGATAACATCCAAACTCTGATTGGTTATCATGTAACTACCCCTTGATATACCACTGCCCGAACTGTCGACTTGGTAAAAATAAATGAAAAGATGACAGTGACCGAGTGACCTACTGACCGACTAACCGACCAACCTCTTGCCAGAGCGATTGACAAACGGATAGACTAACTTGTAAGAATAAGTTGGCCAGCATCTAATATATCGATAAAAAACAGCCGACCAGAAATAATATGTGTTAGCTGTTTTCCTAATAGTTTTCTTGAAATATTGTAATACTGACACGTACATTTGATAGCAGCATTAGAAAGATCTGAAACAAAAACTCTTTGATGGAATCGGGCTGATGTATGGACAGCGAAAGGCACAAGTACTACAGTTTATTGAAATAATGTTATTTGGATGTTCTTGAGATTGAAAAGGGAGGGTTTTATACGTATATTTCCTATAGAACCGCTACTTTCACAAAACATGAAATATCACTACACGATAATCTGTACTTTCTTCAGATATAGAATTTATTTCTCTACAGTACACGTTTATTTTTGATGTCAATGCTCATGTTTGCCTTTATTACAGATATTAAGCGTATATAATGTGGCTACTTTTAGTAGGCCTACAAATGTAACAAAATATTGGCTGAACATCGATTACCCGACAGTGCCCCCAATTTCCCCCAAGTAAGACGTGCGTGCAAAACAGTGCGTGAAATTTCAATAGAAAGTGACTGCCAAACGAAAGTTAAAAAACGACCTTGTTACATTGCACTAATTAAGCCAACATTGTAATACATGCCTCAGCAAAATCTAAATTACTAATCCGTGTAAAGAGTCTTGTACTAGATTCAGCCTGGTGCCCGTCTCTCTATATTTTTTTGACAATCTGGATTGTATAAAATAGGAGCATTACTCCAGTAATAATCAATAGTATTGGATAAGCACATCGCAATAGGATTTCTTTGCACTTGTTTCATCCCACACAGACCGACTAACCTCAGCTGTCTTCAGTGAGAGGATTTTCCGACTAAATAAATTGTTGACTCTTTTTACCCCGGAGTTCCTACGCCTAAATTATGGTACGGGGGCATACAAGCTTGAATCTACTAAATTACAATGTTTATACTAGAACAAGATGGTTTGGCAAAGGGTATCATTCCGGTGTTACATTGCGTTATAAAATGCATCTGGGTCCAAGGGAACTTGAATTTGTAACATTTCTTGGTTGAATGTTCCTACAAACTTTATATTTTGGTACGTCTATATAGCTGCATATATTTTTTCCATTTACATAAGGTTTTAGATTTCTTGTTCACTTTCTTTGCAGTTAACATTAATATTACTGAAACCTAAACTGGGATCAACCTAACAGAAACTGTTCGTGTAAAGACATGTGGTTTTTTTGTAAAATAAATACAGTATATAGGCTTACCAAAACTGCCTTTTGTTGTCAAAAAATAATGTGTAATACATTTCATGCAACGTGATATACTGATATAATACTGACTGACTTAAATTACTGATATATTTCTATGTCTGATTATATTGGTGGTTAAGTGCCTGTTCGGAGTGGTTGTATAATTATCTACCAATCCCAGCAATATATTGTGTAGCCATTTACAATTATACAGTTTGTATCGCTTATCTCTATAGATGATTCCCAATATGAAACCCAACCGAGTTTCTTTTTTACACTTTGGCTAAATTCTAGAAAAAAACAAACCACGCTCGAATTTATTGGTAAAACATCCAATGTACATGCAAAGAGGAAGCTTTTAATACAATTTATAAAACAAATAAAAAAGAACAATTGGGTTCAAGTATTTCGCCCAATCCAATTTCCAATCATGTGGTTTCAATTGGAAAGGAAACAGTGATGTAAGTAGCGTCGCTGTGGAATTTTCCAATATTGTTAAAAAAAGAAAGGTTTTAAAAGCACTTGAGACGGCTTTTGTAAGTTGGTTGTGATTTTGTTTTAAGTTAAGAGTGTGTTATTATACAGCTCGTGTCAGTAGCGTATCTAGCTTTTTGTGCCAGGGAGGGCAAACAACGTCTGAACCGTCTTAAAATCGTCTTAAAAACACTATTTCTTTTTGTTTTTTATGTCGCCTCAAATGCCGCCGGGGGGGGGGGGGGGGGGGGGGGTGGCAGTTTCCCCCTGCCCCCCCCCCCCCCCCCCCCCCCCCCCCCCCTCCGCGCTGGATACACCACTGACCGCTTCTTGAGAAACCATAATCCATGTTTCTGGGATTACGTTCCTTCATATACTGCCTTTTTTCTGGAGAAACCTTTTTCAAAAACGCACAAATCCTACAAAAAATAAGAAGCTCCCACAACGCAGGCTTATAATGAAAAGCAACTCATGCAACGTTCTGAGTTTGTTAAAAGTATTGCTATGCGCCTAGCTTTACACATTGTTTAATTTCTGCGAACATAGATGACTACATCATTCAGTTGTTTGCGTGCACAGGTACCGGTACTTTTTAAACCATAAATTAGTCATAGGGTCTGTCTTTCGCTTTTGCTTACCATTATAATAGCATAAGTGCATTGTAGTTTTTCGATTACTTTCGTTAATGTATTTATTATTCTAAAGATAAAGCGGGAAATACATTTTACGTAGAATCGTTCACATTTGTTTAACCTTAAATACATTTTACAATTGCTGCCCTTTTTCCAAAAGCTTGTGTGGCATATAGGTTATTAAATATTCTGCTTTAAGGAGGAAGTTAGAATTGTTTCTTTACAAGTTGTCCTTGTTATATTTTTAGCCCTTGTAAATGTTTTTCTCTTTCAAAACGAAGGTTTTTACATGTAGATTTAGTTTTGTTATTTTTAATAATAAGACGATACAACATAGGAAGCGACATTGTGGGGATCACTCAATGAGGATACGACTTTTTCACTTATTCTTCGTCATACAATCCACAAGGGAAACTGACTAGGTAAATTTGAATGCCGGTACATTTTCAAAGTGAACAAAGAAAACTGACAGGAGCGGGATTCGAACATGCGAACCTGTTGTATCCTCATTTAGTGATCCCCGCAATGTCGCTGCCCAGGTTGTATCGTAAAATTGGGCGTGATCCCCGGCTGCACGGCATTATAGGTTCATGACTTCTGACTAGCACCCGCCGAACAAAAATACTGACAATTTGAGATACCGCCAACATAGGGCAAGATAGCTCATTGGTAGAGCGCCGGTACGGTATTCCGGAGGTCGCAGGTTCGAATCCCGCTCCTGCCAGTTTTCTTTGTTCATGAGAAAATGTATTCAAATTTACCCATTCAGTTTCCCTTGTGGATTGTTTGACGGAATAACTCTTTATTAACAAGACAAATTCATAACAAACGCCCATCTTGCCATGCTAAATTCCCGCAAGGTTTTGCGATTTTGCAAAGACAAAACCCGAGGTTAACATCCATTTAATTAATTTAACCCTTGGACAAAATGGAGTTTCTGCTACTTTGGTTGCAGTAAGAATTTGGCGACTTTTCTTGCGAAGTTTGCTTTATTATAATGGCCCATTCTTAAGTGCGGAAAAGAGTTTTAATATTTTGGAAAGCATGTTCGTTAAGTATGTCTAATGTAAATCTGAATTCGGTACCAGCCTATAACCAACATGGATTATTCATCTTCAGGTGTGTCTGGGTTCAAGACGAAATAGATGGGATCTCCCCCACCTGATGCGACCTGCTTGCAAAGAGCGCCATGAGCTTTGGCTTGACCGCTGTTTGGTGAAGGCTTGATGAAGCGTTTGATCTTCACTGGTAAAGTCTTCGACCTGGTTCCTGAATTAAAAGGGTGATATAATACAGAAAAGGTTTCAGGTTGGATCCATAAGACCCAGCCGCTTCCCTCTATGAGGCTATGATGTAGGTATGATGTAGCTTTGTACTGGTAAAAAAATCTACCAAAATAATTCCTTCTATACCGTGAATGGAAGGGGGGTTGCGCTGCAGACGAAAAGGAATTAGTTTTTCACAGGAACGGGAAATTTAAGGATACTGCCTTACCTGTTGCTGGTTTTTCCTGTTGACTTATTCTTAGCTCGCAGTAGGCATTCTCGTCATCGGCCCACGAGCACTTATTGGAAGACAGAGTAGGAGGCAGGACATCCCTCTTGTTCCTCCGGGTGGTGCTTGCCCGGACCGGCACTTCTGCTGCCGCTGCGTTGTCACCGTGCGGTGGGAGTACGATCGGGAGGATCGACTCTGCGTAGGCAGGTATTGGGTCATCCACCGTTTTTTCTCTTTGGATTTTCAAACCAGACTTCGGGGCAGCTGTGGTACGAGTAATTGACTGAGCGTAAGCAGGTACTGAATCGTCAACCGCCTCCTTTCCTTCTTGGGTGTTCGGGTCAGGCTCAGAGGTACCTTGCATGGAAATGATGGACTCGGGGTATGCAGGTAACTGGGAGCCCTTCGCAATTTGCTCGTCATGGGTGCTCGGACCGAGCTTCGGGTTAGCTGCGGTGAGAGTAATGGACTGAGCTTCGTTATCCGCTACGTTTTCGTCTTGTTGGGTGCTTGAGTCATGAGTTAGTTCGGCTAAGGAGAGAGTGTTGGACTCGTGGTAGGGAGGAGGTGGGTCATCATCTACCGCTCTGTCATCTTCTTGGGTGCTTGAGGCAGGTTGTAAATCAGCCATCTGTAGTGATGAGTCCACGGAGTATTGTTCTTGATATAGAAGACCTATAATGAGCAAAGAAATAAAGTACTAATGAAGTCCTTTTTTTTAGCATTTGCTAGCGGATAAAAGGCTTCTTGCAAAATCAGCATCAGGTACAGACTAATCCGAGGACAGGCATTTCCTTAGGTGGCAACAGGCTCGCGCGCGACACGCTCAGGTAGTACGCACGCGCTCCGAGCTCCTTGGACCAATAGACTAATCCGGCGACCAAAATTAGAAGCATTTACTGCGGTGGCAGGGCGCTCGCGTGCGTATTTTACGGACGCGCTCGACGCAGCTTCGACCAATAGGGTGTTTACAACTTGCGACGACATTTGAGAGACCTATACGGGAATTCGCCGAACACAATTGGAAGCCATTTTTACGATGGTGCCGCGCTCGCGTGCAGGCTGCCGGCCCGCGTTCTTCAATTTGAGCCGCGTGCGCATTTTTGCAAGTTGTAAACACCCTGTTGGTCGAAGCTGCGTCGAGCGTGTGCGTAAAACACACACGCGAGCGCGGTGCCACAGCAGTAAATGCTTCTAATTTTGGTCGCCGGATTAGTCTATAGGGTCACCAAATGCGCGCGTGTCTCTTCTTTGAGAGGTGTACGCGGATAGTGATGCCTCCCAAAAACTGCTCCTAATTTTGTTCGCCGGATAGTCTGTGTGTTCATCAAATATACTATTTTGTCAGTGTCAGTGTTGTCCCGAGGGTGGAAATAATTGAAACCTAATTTCATGCAGGTAATTGTTTACCTTTTACTAGCGTCTCACTACGAACTCTATTTTCACTGATCCTCCCGGTTCTGTAAATGCAATAAGATGTTAGTCTGCATCAGGCTACCTTGGATGGGGCAAATAAGTATAAGGGGCAAGATATGCAAGGGGAGTAAGGAAGATGGCACATAAACATGGAATCATTGATCAAGTGGACAATCAGGCAGCCAGGATACACACAAGCAAACAGGATTAAAGGAACACAAAGCCTGTTTGGCTACAAACCAAGGGTTCGCTCTAAAACTACTATAGTTGGAAAGATACAATATAATGCGTCGTTTGCCCGAAAATCATTGACGAAAATCATTCCGGAGACGCCAGCTTGGTTCGGAAAAGTCGGACCGTTGGAAACCTGAAGCATGTGTTTTTCATCAAGGATTGTTAGACCAACGGCGCCTTTCAAGGGATGGTCGTGTTCATTGTATGATTGATCTTTCCAACCATAGCCATTTTTGGACGAATGCCTTTTCCGCGCTCTAAGGTCACGTGTTCCTATAATATAAACTAAGGACATGGACGTGAATAAAACATCTGACCAACGAGCTTCTGCTTTTCCCGACAGTCAAGTGTCAACTTACTTGTGTCTCTATGTTTCATGCTCTCGAGATATGTGACCCGATTTCAACTAGCCTATAGGACCTTTAGGGTTTATACCTCGCATTGCGCCTAGACGGCCGACTAAAGTAACACACGATGCCTCCAATGATGATGATGAGAATGGTAACGCCACCAATAAGAGAAGTGATGATAACGGTGAGACGATGATCTGAAATGGAGTACGGTGCACAATTGATGAAAATGAAAACGAACCCCAATAGACGGAACGTTCAAAATTCATACTTTTTTAACATCCCATTGGCAAATTCATCCCCAGGCTCTGAAGCAAATCCAACTGATTGTGCATGCATGAGGAATGACTTTGAAGCATATTTTTATCGACATACTGATAATTTACTGTAGAAAAACTACAACAAACAGTTATCCAGGAAGATTTGAAGAACGATTATTTTCTTAGTCTGAAAAAAAATATCTCCAAGTGTGTGTAAACTCTCCACGGGAACTGCACATGTTGACATTCAACATGATAACTAAGGAAAATGAACATCAATTGTTTTCTTCGTGCTTTATCTGAGTTCTCTTGTGAAACAAGAAAAGTTTTGATTTGCATCAGTGGAATAAAATTACAAAACAAAGGTTGGGTTTTGAGTTTATCGTAAAATGGTACATTCTCGGGCAAAAACAAATGTCCTTGGAAAATTTACCAGACTTCCATATCGTATGTTCTGATCATTAAATATAAGTCAAACAAGTCGTCTATAAGATATCATGAGCTCTATTTTGTCATTTAAGTAACAATTACCAATATGTTCCCATGATAAAAAGTTGAAATGCACAATAGTAAGTAGAGTAAATATCTTAAAAGAGCATGAAAATGAAAATAATGGATATGCTGGATAAAGAAAGAAATACATGTACGTGGCATATTTAAAAGTCGAAGCTAGGGCGAAGATGCCTTACGTTTGCGGACAATCGGGAAAAACAACAAAACAGCAACGACACAAATTCATAGCCGGCGACAAAAACCCACGGGGAAAGAGCATTGGTGAAAAGAAAACACAAACAAACAAACAAGCTAAAAGCATGCAAAATAGACACAAAATAGAAAAAACCGGAAAATGTCATACTGGAAGTTTTGTTGACATTGACTGCAAATTGGCAGGCGACTAGGGTGTAACTGGTACAATTTTGTAGTAGCGTACGCTTGCTGCGATAGCCTACGCAAATTCTCCATATTGAATGTCATGTTTTAGCTTTATATTCAGCATATCCCACTATAAAAAAGTCATTGCTTCTCATGGACAATTCCAATGTTTGAATACGATGGGAGATGTAATGAAATTATTCATAATTATTCGTAATTCTATTGTGGAATTGTTTGAATAAAATATTATAGTCACGTCAGGAAAGTGTATTTTTGAACTAAAAACTGCAATTTAACCTGACTTTTGTAAACACAAATTTCATCATTTCTGATTGGTCATGCAATTGCTACGTAATTTTACACTGAAGGTACAGTCAAGGAACCTTATTTTCAACTCAGTATTTAGCACTTTTGCCACTATAGAGTGTGCAATAACCGGTAAATCTGAAAAATATCGCGGTTGCGTACTGTGTACCTTCAGATTTAAGGCCGTTATAAAATCAAACACGGCGATTTACCTGTTATCCTCGTAATAGTACTCACGACGTGAGTATTAAAACAAAATTATAGCTGTTAATTTGTCAGATTTTGTCGTGACATTTGCAAATTAATTCAGATTTCCTGATCATAGTGGACGCCACTATGGATTGTTTAATCTTAGTATAAATGTTCGAACAGTTTTCCACCCTTTGGCGGCTCTGGGAAAACAACTATTTTTAATATGTATATTTTCATGTCTTTGCCCTTAAAACTATTGCAACCTCTTGCTAAAACGGGAACGCTCAATTACTAGTGTTGCTAATTTCTTGTTCAAACTTAGTATTTGAAATGGACTTTCCCACTTTCCAAGAATATTGGTTTTGTTTATAGCACACGCTCAGAAAATTCTTGGATAGCTACTAGTATATTACATTATTTGTAAAAATTACATTATTTGTAAAGGTTACATTTCTATATTCGAACACTGCGTTATAGACGCTATGCCGTTGCGGAAGCAGGAATAATATTATATTTCTGCATTATTATTAACTGTTGCAGTGACAAACGATCCTTAGGAAATTGGCAACACAGTAAAACGTTTTCCCTTAATGATTGAGATGTTTCTAGTTCAACATATTCCTTTTTCCAGTTAATAAGAAATGTTCATTCGAAATTAGTTTAAATCAGTTTCTGGGACAATATAGTGTTCTATGTGGCCAACATCTATTTGGCCCAGATACTTGGCTCAAAATATTATTTCACAATTAATTGGACATCTTATTATATTTCAACATAAATGTAGGATCACTTTGTACCAAATGCAATTTTTTGAAATTTCTATGGTTACCAGGGTGAGCAAATTAAAAATGGTAAACATGTGTTGCGGCTGGCAAGCACTAAAGGTATTAAAGTTGAGCAATTATAATATAATGCCCTAGCAACAGATATTCTCTTCGTGTTGCTACTCTTCATAAACAAAATTGAAACAAATCAAGTCAACCTCAAAAACACTTTATCCTAATTACGTTCATTTTAACTCAACATTAATTTGTGTCTGTTAAATATATCAGAGCACAACCTGGCTGCTTTTTATTAAGAGTTAAAGGTCTCGGCTGAAAGCCGGAAGACCAACAACCAACAATTTACCAAAAAATTTGCCTCAAATGAGATATTTGTGCAAAAAGAAATGAGTAGCTTTCCATAGGAAACTGGGACATTAAAGGCAGTGTACATGATTGGTCATTGTTGCAATTTTCAGAAATGGGCGGATTTGGGGGTTAGTATTTTATAGAAAATATCGTTCCACTGACCTGCTCAAAGTTTTGCGTTGTTGGATGGCGAAAAAAACGAGAGAAAAACGGCGCTCGTTTCCAACCGTCGGGCGGATGATAGCCTTTAGTCAAGGCGCGCGTGGATACCTGGACGCGTGACGCGCCCCGAATGCCAGCATGTCGGGGCGCGCCACTCGTCCAGGTAGCTACGCGCGCCTTTGACTAAAGGCTAAAGGGCAGTTTTCCAACGATTTCCAGTTGGAAATCGTTGGACAACGATATAAATTTCCACTTTTCTTCACAACGACAGCACACCTGGTGCCATCATTTCACAGGATGATTGAGACTAGTATTAACTTACAGTCTAGTAAGGTATTTCGTAATAATTCTGTAAAAAAATGGGAGGATTACCAATCGTGTACACTATATTTAAAAATAGGGCAGCTAGCTAACTGCAACGATTTTGCCAATTTCTTTCCCTTCTCGGTTTGGAAAGCATTTGTTCGCAAATAAATCATTTTGTTAAAAAGACCTGTTGTACTGAGCCAGCTAGTTGTTATTGGTCAGAAGTCATACTTAATGCTTAATTCCATTTCTATATTTGTAAAGCTGAATAGGTCCTACCTTGTGTAGTGCTGAGTGTACAGTTTCCAGTTACATGGTCGCACGCAAATCCAACGTCACACGAACAACTACCCGAACAATTAGGACCGAAGTGGCCGTTGGGGCAAGTCGTGTTGCAGTTCAGGCCCTTCCATCCCGGAGGGCAGAAACAGTTTCCAGTCACGTGGTCACATGTAGCGCCAATGTCACAAGAACAATTCCCAGCACAGTTAGCACCAAAGTAACCCTCGGGACAACTTGTACTGCAGTTCTGACCAATCCACCCAGGAGTACAGGAACAAGACCCGTCAGTTGGATCGCAGGCTGCTCCATTTAGACAGGTGCAATTCTGGATGCAGTTGTACCCATGTGAACCAGGATCACATAGGATGCTGCAGTTAGGCATTTTCCAGCCGAGCTTACACAAACACCCTAAGAAAGGGTTACATCGTGTGTTGGTACCAATGCAGTTGCATGTACTGTTGCAATCTTCTCCGTAGGTATTTGATGGGCAAGCTTTGGGAAAGAGGAAAAAATCAAGCACTCATGTAAACTTTAATGAGCGGGAAAATCATAGAATGTACTTACCTATGCTCATTTTCTATAATCTAAACCATGTCTGGTGTTTTGCTAACGTCGTTATTGAAAGAAACAGGCGCGGATTGAAAATATTTAAAATTTTATAGGCAATGGAACACAAATTATTCAAGACTTTATAGGCTTTCGTGAATAAAAAAACTTACGTTCAGAACAGTTGTTACCGGTTCGAATCCATCCCCTGCAGCATCTCGGTACAACCACTTCCTTCTCCTCGTATTGAATTTCATACCTTATAGATGATAATGAGTAAAAAAAGCTGCTCCATTAATGAAGGAACACATTGCTTTGATGCCGCCCAATTGGGCTACAAAAGCGTTCGTCCTAAAATTGCTATGATTGAAAAGATCATTCAAAAGTAGAATACAGCAATGTCACGACCATACTTTAAAAATGCGCCGTTTGTTTGAAAATCAGTCACGAAAATAATTCTGGGTACGCCAGTTTGGTTCGGAAAAGTCGGACCGTTGGAATTCACACTAGTGCCCTTATTCTATGACGCTTTGGTTGCGTACAGGCTGCACTATGTGCGGCGCCAGTCTAAACATCCGGGTGTCAATGCTTCGCTTCTTTCCTCATTTCTCCGTAAATATTACACATTATAGTAGAACTTTTTGACTCAGACCTTAGACATTAAATTTAAAGAGATTAAATTTGGGGGATTTCAGGGCAATGTGTGCCTTCAAATTCACGAACGCACTCATGACTTGATATATAGCGTTCAACCACCTATTTGTCGACACCACTTTTCCTGAGAAATAAAGTTGAACTTGATGAAATTGTATAATGCTTGTAGCACCTCCCCAATACATCCTCACTGGCATAGCATTGAGTTTTGTACCACTGAGATAATTTCTTGTAAATTGAAAACTACACACAAACTCTGACAAAGGATCATTTCGTATTTAAACCAACGCACCTTTGACTTTATTATCATTACTAAACAACAGATGACAATAATTAAAGTACAGCCATGTGTATATAGCATTATAAATCACGTACCTTTGTCTTTCACACGGCGGTGGACTTGAACCACAGTTCAGAGTTTCTGTGTAAGTAACCAATACTCTTTTTGACACAGTCCGATAAACACTGCAATGGAGAAAAGTTAACCCAAAGGAATCGTCATTATATAATAGGATATCTTATAGGATTCTCTATCCCCACAAAATGTTCAATGAAGTGAAACAAAGTGAGAATTTCTGCAAAACAAAATAATGAGTTAATCTGATTGGTTTTTAACTAGGGGTCATGTCACACGAGGCAAGCTTTACCGGGCAATATCCAAGAAGAAAATCATTCAAATTTCAATTTTCTAATCATTTTCTTGGTATGCTCGTACACTGTCAGAACAAATGTCTTTGTGCTATCCAAGCATTCATTTAGCCTAGAGTGATGTTGGTTTCCACCACGTTGCTTGTAAAAATTGCCTCGCGTGACGAGGTCTTATTACTCACTTTCCATGAGTTGCCACAAATACATGTACATGCATTTCGTTTGCTGCGTATACTTTTCGAGGTTAAACAGGTATACACGTAAATTACATATGGTCTACTATTTGAACAGCGCTAAATCTCATGATCCTATACCACCCCCTCCCCACAATTACTCCTCCCTACCCCAGCCATCATCATTCCCCACGTATTCTGGTTTCAGCTGCAGTGATTATTAACGGGAAGGCGGTTTTCACTTAAAGCAATATATTATGAGTTTGAAAACAAAGAAAATAAGGTAAAATAAAACAAATAACAAATATACAAAAATTAGCATTGCTAAAAATATGTAGAGCTGGTCACTTTTTACGAGTTTAAAATGTTGGTCCCGAAAATCTGGATACGAAACGATCGCGACCCCCACGCACCCTCCTCCCACACTGCGCCACTAAACATTGAAACGTTACAAGATACTTACGTGTCGCTGCAAACGTTTATCCCGTATTGATCGAGTTGACATTGTACGAGTTTTACTAACAGCACGAAGTGCAGCAGGCGTGTATAAGTAGCCATTTGACTGCCTTACGTGCTTACATTATCCCATCGAAGGACAAAATGAATTCTGATCATACAGGAGATTTAAAACATTGAACGATAAGGAAATGAACCCTGTACCAGACACAATGGTCTGAATTCAGCGTAGCCTGGGTCCCGCATCCATTGTATACAATATATCGGGCCCGTGGATGTGGCGCTTTTGATTGGCCCTCGTGTGCGCAAGCGCCGTAACAAAAATCAAATTTGTAAGAAATGGATGCTGTTTTAATGTTCGTATATTTTGTTTGATAACACTTTGAATCAGGGAGAAATGTGTTTTGTTGAATGAACGAGTAATTTTACAGCAGTTTATAGAACATCGCAATTATTTATGCGTATGCCAATATAAACAATTCATGGTAATTAATATTATTTACCCACACAGGCCCCATATTGAATGTCGGAACGATAATGGAGGAATCGGGAATTAGTCTAAATGCAACGAACACAGCGGTGAACAATAAGCACCCTGAGTGTACACTGAAAACAAGGAAACTGAAACGCGAACTGTTTTCAAGGCGAATTATCCGCGCTTCCCAGAAAAACATGGCTATTTCTTTATGGCGAGTTTTCCGGGTTACTTAATTTGCTGCAAACACAGATAAATTTCCAATAGATTCTGGATCGAATATTTTCAGTTCTCCCTTAAGAGGCGCCCAATTCATCCTGAAATTGCTATGGTAGGAAAGATCATTGAAATTAAAGTACAATAATAATGTATACCACCATCCCGAAAAATGCGCCTTTTGTCTGAAAATCATTGATGGAAATACTACCGTAACGGGGACGCCATTTAGGTTGGAAATATGGAAAATTCAGCGTGGTGCCCTTGATGTATAGCGCTTTGATTGCCGTACGGGCTGCACTATGCACGGTGCTAGTTTAAATGTCTGGATGGCAATGCTTCAGATTTACTCTCCATAGAATTGTTACACTCAGACCTCACTCGGGGATGAAATGTTGGATATTTGAGGGCCCTTAATTTTCAAAAAACCGAATTTTCATTAAGGATTACAAAAATCCCTAAACTTTGATTAAGTCAACTACGTTGTTCATCTGAAGTGGTTTTATTGATTTTTTCGTTTGATTTCTTTTCTGAATTCTTTCCTCATCCAACTTAACCCCTTGCGTACGGTTGACACAAATACGTGCAGATTAAAAATTGTCACCAGGCCGGTTGACTTCTATTTGCGTCAATCTCTGCACTTTCAATCCATTATTGGGGTATTGTTTACGTTATGCTTGGCTGCACAAGCCTCTTGTTTCCGTTTTGCTTGGCTGCATAACCCGACCTGGTGCCCCGGCGCCTCCCATCTAAAACCCGGGGTCAAGGGGTTAAAGGCCAACTAAAACGCCAAATTTGTTTTTGACCTTTTGGACTTTCCTGGTGTGGAATGTGTTGTAGCCAATTGCACGACTGGCTCGAGCTCTAGGTCTAACTCGGGTCGATAGCCTGTGTTGTATGTGAGGGGGAGCAAACGGCGAGCGAGTCTACACGATAACACCGTGTAGTACAGTTCCTACAAAATCTTCCCAAACTTTGAGGTGGATTTTGAATGCAATATGGCTGCCGGTACACTCTAAAACAACTTAGTTAAAATATTGACTAGATTTCCTAGTTATTGAAAACTGACTAGGAATTCAGTCAAGCATCCGACGTTTCAGGTTGACCGATAGTTGCTTTGACTAGATTCCTATTTACTTCGTCGAGGTTCGAGGATTCTAGTCACTGCGTATTTTACGTCACGCGGCGGACGGGTTATTTCCAACATTTCTCAAAGGGGCGAGATCGCATCGCGCATGTCGCGATCGCGCGTTGACTTCTGAGAATAGGCTATATGTCGTTTTTGTTTGCTTTAAATTAATAGAATTCTATAAGTGATTGGTTTTAAACAAACATTTTCTAGTGCTCTGTTTTTTTACATTTTGAAAAGCAGAAGTTATGCTGCTCATTTCAGAAAATTTGTCATGTATGAATGGTGTTTATGAAGACCATTTAAAATAACAACTATGACTCAAAAGTAACATGAAAATAGATGCTGGAGGAAAATATACTGCTGTTTGATGTTGTGATATCTGGCCTTATATGCACGTTTCCTTATTGGTGTATTTGGCTGATGGATCATGCTATTGGAAAGGGTGGTCAAATTTATACCAATTGATAGACAATGCCATGGTTCGCATTGCTTTGAGTATTAAAGGGTGAATTAAAAATAGTCGTGCCAATGTCTTGTATGTTTGTTTGTTTCAAGGTTTATAAAAAATAACAACGCATTTTGTCATACAAACTGGAAAAAGTAGTAGAATTTGACTCAAATTCTGGTTGACTGAAAATGAACAAAATCACAACGGATTTAGTCATACAAACTAGGAAAAGTAGTAGGATTTAACCCGAATTCTAGTTATTTATGTGACTATTTTTTTTAGTCAAAAATATTGACTGGAAAAATCTAGTCAGATTGACTGATTTTCAGTTGCACCCAGCTGACCCTGAATATCTAGTCAAATTTAACTGGTTTCTAGTCAAATCTGACTAATGCTTTTTTAGAGTGTACAAGCGGAATTATTTTCGCTATCTGCATTGTTAGCCTGAGTTACTGGCAGTGGTCATCTTTTCCAGTCGTCAGCTGTAGGCCTACACTACTGCAGAATGTGAGCCGATTTCATTGCTGAGATGCTTGGGTTAAATGTACTCAGCGAGCTCCATTCCATACGCCATGGAACTGCTGCACGTAAATATATGAGAGGTAGAGGTATGCGATTACTAGAGGTAGATGCTAGTATACAAATAATGAATGTTTATGAGTGCGATGGTAAGAATAATTTCATGAGGTGACAGATTGAATGTTCCATTCCACGAGGCGAAGCCGAGTGGAATGGGACATTCCATCTGTCACCGAATGAAATTATTCTTACCATTGCACGAATGTGAAACATTCACTATTTATTTTATACAACGCCTGAATAAATCCGACAGATTGCATGCATGGATTTCTTGGTGTAACGTTACAACGTGCCGTTTACCTTCTCAGTCCCGCATAAAACCGCGACAAAAAATTGTCGAGTTCCGAATAAGTTAAAGCTTCAATTGTTGTTCCTGCGTGTCTTGCAAATTCATCTAATCGTTTCACAGCATATCTGATTTGTCTCTTTGTATTTGGAGCGTCAGCATCGCCTACGAGTTCCAATATTTCGTCGTCTGTTAAAAAGTCCCGTCAGACTGGACGGCGACCATCCGCGACCTTACGGCGACCAGAAAATGTACAAGGTCGCCGGCAAACGTTAACACAATGCAAGAAAAAGTTACAAAAAATTAGAAACTTTACCGCGACCTGTGCGACCATACTGCGTTCTCACGACGCGCTCGCCACGACCTCTCTGCGCTTATGGCGTTTCTAGTGAGATCTATGGCGATCACCGGCGATCCCGCGGCGCTCTCACCACGCTCATGGGGTTCTTACCACGCGTCTTCTACGTGTATCGCGACTGCACGGCGACCTCAGGGCGTTTCTACCACGTTCTCACGTCGACCAAGTTCTGGATATCTTCTGCCATGATGATTAACACGCCATACAGCGATGAAGACGACAGACACACTGATGTATGAACTTTGAAACGCCAGTTTTTATAGCAGGTCGCACATGAAAAGCATGGTCGCCATAGGAGCGTAGTGCAAGCTTGGTAAACCACGCCATGGTCGTATTAAGAACTCCATAAACGCAGTGGGAACCCCATAAGAACGCCATAGGCGCACTGGGAGCCCCATTAGGACGTGGTGCAATTGCGCAACAGTGGTGAAATCATCGTAACATCGCCTTGACAACGCCATAAGGACTCCGAACGCGTGGTGGGATCGTGGCAGACACGCGAGGGTCGTGGTGAGGACGCCATGAAGTCGCTGTTGCAAATGTTACCATTTTCGCAGCGTCTTTGCCACGCGTGTACTGCGCGTGTACTACGTTCATGGAGATGTTACGACGCTTGTCTCACGACCTTCGCGACCCAACCGCGTTCTCACCGCGTTCCAGGTCAAATCGCAGAACCTTGGCGTTTGTTTTGAACATGCTCAAAACAAACGCCGTGACTCGGCGATCATTGGCGACCATGGCGACCACAGCACGATGTCTGGCGTTTCCACCACGCTTATACCACGCTTATGGCGACCTTGACGCGGTCTGGGCCCATTTTCCGTCGCCGTAGCAGCGCAGTGAGGACGCCACCCCGGTCTGACGGGCTTATTAGGAGAACAAACCGCGGCAGTTCGGGAAACTCGGCCGCCTTGTTGTGTGAATGACAGCCCTGTTGTATATAGCGCCACCATAATGACCGTGAAATTAGGGAAGTTCTTTTAGTTCTATCAATGCGCGCGCACCGTTTGATAGAACCATGTGATAGAACGTTTTGGGCGGTGCGGGTTCGCGTCGTGTGATAGGTCGAATAATTCAATGCAGGTGATCGACGATCCACCAATCGGATGGCTGGGATTTATTCAGGTGTTGTATAAAATGTTTTACCTCATCCTGTCATTACTTCTTGCTGGTGACATTCCGCTTAATCCTTGTCCAATATTCAACCCAGCTAATGCATCAAAAGCTAACCAGGCTGACTGCTACTGGGGCGTGGCTAGTGACAATAGAGGTGGCCCAGAGGAATTGTTTGAATTTTTTGAATATCCAGACCAGAGGTTTGAGGCTCGCCCACCTGAACATTTGTAGTCTACTTGGCAAGATAGATCACCCCAAAGTAAAGCTGGACAACAACCACACCAAGTTTGATGTTTTGACATTCTCTGAAACCCATCTGGACCAGACGGTTCTTGACGGCGAGTTAGAGTTGGATGGCTATACTCTCTTACGTCGGGATCGGAACAGAAAGGTTGGAGGAGTAGCTGTCTATATGTCAAACTCCCTCACTTTTCGTCGGAGCATGACATGGAAAACAAGGACTATAGAGATCATCTGGATTGAGCTCTGTCTACCCAAGTCAAGACCAATACTGATTGGAACTGTCTATCGCCCTCCAAATGTCAACGAGGAGTATCTTGATAATCTTGAGCAGTCAATTGAAAATGCTTCGTCTTTACGACATGAGACAATATTATGGGTGACATGAACTTGAACGTGTACCTAAACGGTGACAATTAGAAGGTTAAAAAAATGTGTAGTCAATTTAATATGACTCAGATAAATACCGAACCAACTAGAATTACGGCTGCAAGTAGGACTCTGATTGATTTGATATTTACTAATAAACCTGAATATGTTGTTAGTAAAGGGGTAGTGTCACATGGCCTCAGTGATCATAGGCTGATATATGTTGTGAGATGCTTTGAAAGACCAAAAGCTGCACCTCGCATCAACAAAGGAAGATCTTACAAAATATTAGACCCAGATCTTTTTTGAAGGACCTCAAGACAGTTAACTGGAATGCCTGTGTTGTTTTGAAGTCCATTGATGAATCTTGGCGATCATGGAAATTTAATTTCCTTGAAGTATGTGACAAAAATTGTACATTATGTCAACATTAGATGCAGGGGGATTAAAACACCCTGGGTTACGGATGAGTTTGTGGTCATCTCAGATGAAAGGGACACGTTAAAAGAAACTGCCGACAAATCTGGTGACCCTAAAGATTTGAATCTTTTTCGAGACTACAGGAACTATGTCAACAATTTAAGGAGCACTTTAAAAAAGGATTATTTTCGGAAACAAATTATGGACAACAAACAAAATTCTTCTGGTCTTTGGTCCATCTTAAAGAAGGCCATGCCGGTTAAATTGCACAAGGTTCCTGGCAGTCTCAGAGTAAATGGTTCTATTTACGACAAACCTAAGCAAATAGCTAAGGCCTTCAACGCATGTTTTTGTGTCGATTGGAGCAAATCTGTCACATAAGTTTCAGTCCAGTAATATTTTAAAACCTTGTTTTGACAACTTACCTGAACCAGAGAATAACTTGTCATTTTGTGACATTGATCTTGGTTTTGTTACAAAACAACTCAACAATCTCAAACTTACCAAAGCGACAGGCATTGATGGAATAAGTGCTAGATTACTGAAGATTGCTGCACCGGTAATTTCAGAATCCCTCTGTAAACTATTTAATAGATCTCTGGCGGAGGCGGACATACCAGATGAGTGTAAACAGGCTAAAGTCACACCTATTTACAAAGACGGTAACCTTGACGACACAAACAATTATCGGCCTATCTCAGTTATCCCAATGTTATGAAAGTCTTTGAAAAAGCAATTCATTCGCAGGTTTATGATTTCTTATATGAAAATGGTGTGATTTGTACCCAACAGTCAGGGTTCAGACCCGGGTACTCAACCTGTACCTCGTTGACGTATGTTACAAACTATTTGTACAGTCAAAGGATCAAGGTAAACTTACAGGTATGGTTTTTCTTGATCTCAAGAAAGCCTTCGATACAGTTGACCACGAACTGCTTCCATGTAAGTTACAAGCCTATGGTATTAGGGGTGGTGAACTAGCTTGGTTTAAATCCTATATGACCAACCGTAAACAAGCTACTATTTGTATGGGTGAGTCTTCGGATTTGGAATTTATCGAAGTTGGAGTACCCCAGGGATCAATATTGGGGCCTCTTCTGTTCATGATGTATATTAATGATTTACCTCAAGCTGTCTCTAAGGCCTCGGTCATTTTATATGCAGATGATACGGTGGTTATGTACAGTGGTAGTAATATTTCTGACATTGAATCTGTTTTGAACACAGAACTGGATCTTATAAATGATTGGCTTAAATTAAACAAACTTACCTTGAATGTATCAAAGTCACAATGTATGACAGTTGGAACAAACCGGAAACTTGTTAGCGTGGATAGTATGCAGTTACATATTGACCAGATACCTCTAGACAAAGTAAATGTATTTAAGTATCTTGGGATTTGGATAGATGAAAACCTAAATTGGCAACAACATGTACATAAAACTGTCGGTAAAATTTCTTGTAGACTAGCTCTGCTTAGACGGCTTAAAGTGTATCTGGATCCTAACTCGATTAAATTGTTATGTAATTCTCTAGTGTTGCCGCATTTTGAATACTGTTGCCCTGCCTGAATTAGTGGATGCACGGGTCGAGTTAAGGATATTCTAATTAGACAACACAAACAGATGGCTCGAATAGCTTTGAATGTTAATTACACAACTCCTTCCGTTGAAATGTATGCACGTTTGAAATGGGTCCCCATAACAGACCGATGGAACTATCACATGAGCACTCTCATGTACAAAATTGTAAACAACAGCGCTCCCAATTACCTCTCTGACGATTGTTTACTTGCCGCCGAGGTTCATTCATACAGGACAAGAAATGCTATGAGAAAAAAATACATTTCCCCCGAGACCCCGCACCAGAGCTGGCAAACAATATTTTCGATATGCTGGGACACAGGTTTGGAATCTTTTGGCACCTGACGCAAAATTAGCAATTGTTATTAAGGCTTTTAATACACTGTACTGGGCGAATAAAGGGATCTATTAATGAACTTTGGTTTTTAAGCAATGTATCCCTTTTATGTGTTGTAATTATCAGTGTTGTAGTCGAGACCATTTCAAGACCATGCACAAGACCATTCACAAGACCAGCTTGTAACAGGCACAAGTAACAGGCATAAACCATGACAAAGGAATGCTTTTGTTACAGTTCATTTGAATAGCTTAAGACTTAAGCTTAATAGATTAAGACTGCTGGTCTTGTGCTGTCTTGTGCTGGTCTTGCAGGGTCTTGTGTGGTCTTGTGATGGTCTTGACTACAACATTGGTAATTATCTATTTGCCATCTATTTTAAAGTAAAGCAAATTGTTTCAGCGTGTGACTTTTTTATGTGGCATAGTTTCTTTATATAAATAAGCTAAAAACGAAAATGAAAACGATAACATCGAAAGTCCGATTGGTTAATCTTGTAACTACCCCTTGATATACCACTGCCCGAACTGTCGACTTGGTAAAAATAAATGAAAAGATGACAGTGACCGAGTGACCTACTGACCGACTAACCGACCAACCTCTTGCCCGAGCGATTGACAAACGGATCGACTAACTTGTTAGAATAAGTTGGTCAGCATCTAATATATCGATAAAAAACAGCAGACCAGAAATATATTCCTAAAGTATAGCATACACATTCTATTCTAATAGAAGATATACATGTACTTTCAGATAATCGGAAAACGCAACATCTGCCACTACCTTCAAACAACCGTTGTAGTCTTAACAGGCATATAACTGGCATTAACTACAAGTAAATTTAAACCATTTACTACAGGTAAGCATTTTTTAAATAAATCTATTCTGGACATTAATTCCATCAGCATTAACTAACACATTTTCGGCTTACAGAATGACATTTTTACTAGTAAACTGTCTGTACACACAAGATTCTGTTTTTGTTTACCCCGTATTTAATATTAAGGAGAACCTTTCTCAAAGGCTAAAGCCAGTTCATACTTCATGCGAATGCGAATGCGGAGTGATGTTGGCGTCATGAAACATTCGCGGCGAAGCTTTGCACAAGTTGAAATGTTTTCAACTTTTGCGAATTCGCAGCGCGAATATTTGGCGTTGACGTCATAAATTCGCTTCGCATTCGCATTCGCATGAAGTATGAACCGGGCTTAAAAGTTATTTTTAATATTTGATTTCACATACTTCAACCTAGCCTGCTACAGAATCCCGACTTACTGTCTATGGGCACACTGTCACGGATGCGAGTACAATACACCATTAAAATGATCAATAACTATTTTATATTGTCTTGGATAATTGTATATTTAGAAGTAAGGTGCATAACTTTGGCTATCCAAATCCTTTAATAGACTTTCAATGGTTTTTATCATTAAATGACTTTTTTAAAAGGCACTCTAGGTAAAGGGCTACAACATAATGGTGGTGTCGCCAACCCTACTACCCATAATATTGAAGGATACATTTTTTAATAGTATCATTAATTGGCTACAAACTCCATATGTACTGTTTTGATTAAACCACTAACGATGCATATGCTTCATTATAGACGCGGTACGTTACGGTGTTTGGGTCGATTTAAAAGACATGCTTTAAAATCTGAGTATTGTGTGATATTCTTTGTATGACTATAATTGCATGATTAAAACAAAATGCCGGGTTTTCACATTTAAAAGTGTCAAAAGGCGTTTAATGATATCGGTTGTAATGGGAGATTTTTGAGACGCTTGTGGCAGACATACTTGTCATAAACACGTAGTTCTGAGCATGCGCACGACTAGTGAGAACAATGGCAAAGGGTCGGTATGTCGGCTGCCACCAAGCGTCTTAAAAGTCTCCCATTAGCTTTTGTCAATATTTGTTAGCGTCTTCTAAGTCGGTGACGTAAAGATTAATCCCTTGAAAAGTAGGTGTGTTCAATCTGCCCCGATGATGAAGTTGGTCCAGGACTCTTGGTAGACCCTTGATACAAAATAGACCAAAAAATGCTGATTAAATCTCAAAGTTTCAGCTATTATTTAAACACACCTCTAAAAAGCAAGAAAAATATGCACATTCCTATTTCAAACAGCATTTTAAGTAAAACAAACCGCAAAGCTCAATAAACAACCCTAGATCGATATAAGATATACCCACTGAAATGACCAAATGAGATGACCGCAGACAACAAAACAATTGTGACTACATCTTCGAAACGCAAATCATATCTTTAAGCTGGTAGATAATCCACTCTACTGCGTGTCTTGTTCATGTTTCATAAAAGATTGTCATGATTTCTGCTGCTTATTTAGTTTTCCTTCAAGAGAAGGATTGAAGATTGAATAACAAATGTCCTATACCTTTCATTCTGTTTATCATCTGAGTGTCGATGTCACAGTAAAACGGTGACTTCTCCTCTGTCAAGGAGCTCTCTAGAGGTCGTACTGGGTTGCTTGCTCCTGAAAGTCCTAGTGCCGTACTGTGCCTCTCCCCTGCCGTATAAGACGTGATGCTTGTTTCGTACGTTGGAGGTGTATCGTCAGACGTTGGGCTAGCTTCTTGTTCAGTTGTGTGTACAGATGAATGCACAGCGAGCAGGGTACCAGATTGAGGATCTACGGGATTCTCTAAGAAACAATTAATGATAAATTTACTTGTTTTTATAAGAAAATTGCATTGTCAAACATAAAGCCTGTTACAACATAAAACTAATTACACTTAAAATTTAACTTCCTTTTCCAAGACCTTGACAAATTGCAATTGCGCTTTACCTGGCGATTGATATGTAACTTCTTTTTCACCTTTCAGTTTCAATCTGTTAAAAGATAAAATGGTGACTCATTTTAAAACTTGATATCATGGTGTTATCAACATGATTCATAAACTCCTAGTTAAACACTTAGCTGGAATCAGTTAAAGGTGTACATGCTTTATAGGATTTAGTATTATTTACGTTTATCTGCACTGAACAAATTACAAATGCAAATTACTTGGCTTGACCAACATATTTGTCAGAAAGGACGCCACAAACGTAATGAGGATTACATTTTTGACATTATCCCCAGCAAAAAAAGTCTACTGTGAATTTTCTAAATGCGACAGTGAATACTCACGAAGTAATCAGCTGTTTTTGTCGTTTGATGATGCAACACAGAACGCTGACGATTACGAGTGTAACAATGGTCATACAGACCAACGGAACGATGATTTGTACCAGACATTTATCTGAAATGGTTTGGAAAACAAGACATGTAGAGAATTCCAACAGAACCCTGATACATAGGTACATTCAACCACCTAATAAAACTGCAGTTGATTGGCAAATTTGAATTTCAGGAGCAATTACCAAAGCGTAAATGTCACAACACAAATCCTGTTTAAATGCAGAATGTGAGGGCGTTACTGATATGATGCAATCAAGATATCCACTATACAGATTAGCCATTTACGGTACAAAAAAAAGAACTCAAATTTTACTTTTTGGCAGCAGATTGCACGTTAAATTTGCTTACAGACTCGCCACCAATTACTAAGCAGAAATATACATTACAAAAGCTGACCTTTGGAAGAGGAAACAAAAAAGAAGTTATGATACTAAAGCTTCCCTCTTGAGTGGCATTACTCCTGTGCTCATGAATATGATTCACATACTATTAGCATAAAATCCGAGATTGTAAAAATGGACCTGAACGCCTTCCGAATGGCAAACCAAAGTGATGGTAACTTCGATGTACGGGTTCAAGACAGGGACGTTGTTGAGACCATCACAAGACCATGCACAAGACCAGCATGTTACAGGTACAAGTAACAGGCATAAACCATGACAAAGGAATGCTTTTATTACAGTTCATTTGAATAGCTTGAGACTTGAATTAAGACACTCACTGAAGGTCTTGTGCTGGTCTTTCGCTGGTCTTGACTACATCACTGGTTCAAAATGTGGTTATAAGTTCCATTTCGTGGAACTTTTAAATCAGGTCGAAGACAACTGGGAATCACTGGCTAATGGTAAGTTGGTGATGGAATCTTTGCTTCAGAAGATGGAATTTGCGTCGGGGATGATGTAAATTGGTACAGAGATTTTTTCTATTTTGTTTATCCCGACGTAATGTATGAAACACTGTATGCCCAGTGCTTTCCGAGAGCCTGTGTGAAAAAGAATTCACAGGCTTACTCGGGCGGGATTCGAACCCACGACTCCCTGCTTACTATAGACGTCAAAACCACTCATCCACCGAGCTTGCAGGGGTCGAATGACCGATTCGAATCCAATGTAGCAGCGGGTAAGCCTGTGAATTATTTTTCACACAGGCTTTTGGAAAGCACTCAACATACAGTAGTTCTTGCATTACGTCGGGAAAGGGAAAAAGAGAAAAATCTCTGTTCTAAGAATCTTAGTGTAGGGGTATGACTTTTTGTTGTTAATATTGTACATCCCATTTCGAGTCACAAGAGGGCGCTACTACACTATAGCCACATACATTGCTTTGGTGGTAAACTAAATATAGCAACTGTATCTGGGGCGCTGGAAGCGCGTGACCCCGGGTCAAACCAAATTGATACATTTTGAGACAGCGAGTGTGCGTCTCAGATTGGGGCGTGTAGAAAAGTTGTCGTTTTGGGGGACATGCATTAAGAAAGGCAGGAGACTTTGTGTGAGATGTTTCTGAGGATTACACAAGGGACGAGCTCAAGCAGCATGGCGTCCGAGTAGTGTGCCTGTGGGATGTACACCTAGCCCGGAATGATTGGGGGGTAATCTTCTAATCACAACGATGCCTGACTAATCGGAATCTAATCTTGTTCAATCGTACTCCAATCAGCATAAATTGTTAATCTGTCTGTCTTCGAATAAAACATTGATCAGAATCAAAACAGTGGATGCATCAGCTGTGTCTTCTTCCAGAGACCCCAGGAACCCTAATTCGCAAGAATTAAACTAATTATACTACAGTTTTATGGTAACACGGATGGGGTGGATGCTGTTCAGACACCGGTGTTGCTGATTTGGCGACGGAGATCCAGGCTGAGTGAAAGTTTTGAGGCTGCCGAGCGGTGAGCGTGTGCGGAGCCAAGCGGCCGTGGGTTGCAGACGGCGTGGTGCTGCATGAGAGTCGGTGTTCGTGGAGTGGACCAGCGTAACCTGAGCCAGCCGGTCGGGGACGGGTGCCGGGCGACTGGTGGGCGAGGGAGGAGTCCATGGCGGACGGGCCGAAGAACCGCTGACGGATCCGTGGTGTGCAGCGACGTAGCGAGTGTGTGGGTCGAGGATCTCAGCCGTCGGGGAATACTGTCCAAGAATCAAGTGAACTGGACCGAATAATTTATGATCGTGTGAGCTGTAGTTGCTTTTTGTTACCGGTAGTTGTAACATGCGTCTGTTTACAGTTTACATGCATACATACGAGAAATTAGAATTCCAGTCAGTGCAGGTAAAAGTTTCGATTTTCTTTCGATTGTGATTAGAATTTTGAGTGAATTGTGTTGATTTTCCAGTAATTGAGTTTCAGGCTAGTGTGAAGTTTTATACTGGGCGATTCTTTGTATTGTGCTTGAGGAAATGGCAACCTCGGAGTCTGTTCTGGTCGAGCAGTTGGTAAAAGGGCTTACGGATGCCTTGAGGCAGAGCCGACCCACTGTTCAGAGGCCAATTAAATTGACATGCTTTGCTGGTAGACCCGTAAAACCAGGGGACCCCACAGTAAAAGAATGGTTGGAAGAAGTGGAAATATATTGTCAACAGTGTAAAATATCTGAATCTGAAAAGGCTCAGGTTGTGCTCAACCATTTGAAGGGGACAGCACGTGATGAGATAAAGTGTCATGGAGAAACAGGGTTGGAATTCCAGGCACTTGCAAAACTTCTTCATAGGCATTTTGGGGGTTGGGAGACTGTACAGTCTCTTCACAAGGCATTGTATGAACGAACGCAGCAAGAGGACGAGTCCTTGATGGACTTTTCTAGAGCTCTGATGAGGTTGTATGATCGGATATTAGAAGTGGCCTCTGAAAGTGAGAAAGCTTCGTTGCAAGGTCTCCGTGATAAAGTTCTTAGTGGGCAGTTTGTGGCTGGGGCGCGCAGCCAGGGTGTTAGGTTAGAGCTAAGGAGGTTAGAGCTAGCAAAGCCTTCGCAGACATTTCCTGAATTGCGCGATGCAGCACTCGAGATTTTTAGAGATCTCGAGAGGGCTCCCAAGGCAAAGCGTGCACAGGCTAGACAGGTCGTCGCAGATTGCGATAGGGAAACAGACGAATATGTATCTGATGTTTTTGTGGGAGGCACGATGAGAAATAAGAATCCTGAACCCAGTCCAGAGTTGCAACAAGTGTTGCAACAGCAAACACAGATTCTGAAGTGTCTGCAAGAGCAGCAGACGCAGCTGCAGAAGCAACAAGAGCAAGTTGCTGTGCTTATGAAGCGCTTGCTTCTTAGTGAGGTACCTAGGGTTGCAAATAGTGACAAGGTTTCGAAACCTTGGGTTAAGAGACAACTTGTATGTTTCTCTTGTAAGCAACCAGGTCATTTTAAGAGTGATTGTCCGAACAGAAACAGAGATAACAAGCAGACTCTGAATGCTAAAAACCCAGTTAGTGTTCAGTCAGGGGATTCGCAACCACAAAGTGGGGGAGGGTTAAACTACCCCCCCTCGCCACTGTAGGCCAAGTGGTTGAGGGAAGTAAGAAAGAGGCCTCGCCCAAGAATAAAACCGATAAGGGGTTGAGTTCTAGAGTTCTGTCAACTAATGATGTTCTTGATAAACTGGTACATGCCAGCCCAAGGGCTCAGGTAGAGTTGGCAGGGGTCCCTGTCAATGTTGTTCTTGACACAGGGGCAGAAACCTCCCTTATAAGCGCAGCATTTTATAGGAATAAATTGGCCGTGCATGTGACCGGGGTGGAACCAGTGGGTACTTATTTACGCGTGTTTGGCGTAGGATCTTGGGAAGTACCGGTTGAAGGATATGTCCAGATTCCCTTGCGGGTTTTTAACCAAACGGTTGAGGCACATTTCCTTGTTGTTAAAGACACCCCCGGGGACGGTTTGGGAAATGGGCGTGGCCCCGTTCTGTTGGGTTGCAATGTTTTGCACCAGTTAAAGGATATAGCAGTAGATCCCTCACATAAAGATGCTGAAGCATGGAATGTAACCCTACATTGGTACAATTTGACTAAAAAGGAACCGGGTAAGGTTCCGGCCAAACAAAAGGGGCCTGTGGCTGTTCGCACAGGGCGTTGTATGACATTTATTCCCCCAAGAGAAGTGCGGTCCATGACATGTAACGTGCGCGCACCTCCAGATGTGTGGGAAGGGAAAACTGTGGTGCTACAGGGAAATCCAAATGTAATTTCGGTAGGGGAAGCGACTTCACATTCAAGTGATCCAGGGTTAAGCAGTGGCTTAAGGGTCTATGATTCATGTGAGGTTGTGAAAGGGAACAGGGTAAATGTTCTTGTAGCCAACATGGGGGCACAAGCTGTGTCCATTCCCCCACATACTCAAGTAGCATCACTCACTGAAGTTTTCCCCACCCTGCAGCTGGATTGCGATTTAGAGGGTAGTGAGCTAAAAGTTTCTGTAAATAGGATATTAGCCCAGTCGGCTGATAGTTACTATGACATACATGTAGGTCCAGATGAGCAGGACTCTAAGGCGTCTGATTCTGTGTTGGGAATAGATGAACCTCAGGGATCTAGGAAACATGTATTTGCAGATGGAAGTTCATATCAGCTACCACCAGGGGTAAATTTAGATTCATGTGATTTGAGTAATGACGAGTTTGATCGTGTTGTGCATTTGATTCAGAAGCATGACAGTGTTTTCTCTAAGGGTCCACTTGATTTGGGTACATGTGACAAAGTTCCACACAAGATACATACGACTGATGATGCACCAGTAAGTCAGCCATATCGTAGAATTCCCCCTCAGAATGTGGCAGAGGTAAAAGAGTTGCTTCAAAAGTTCCTGGAGCAAGGAATCATCCAAAAGAGTGGAAGTCCGTACGCAAGTCCCATTGTTCTGGTCAAGAAGCGGGATGGGACAATCCGAATATGTGTTGATTATCGGAAACTGAATGCAAAAACAGTGCGTGATGCATTTCCGCTGCCGCGTATTGATGAATCGTTAGAGGCTCTGCGTGGCGCGCGCTACTTTACTGCGCTTGATCTTGCGCACGGGTATCATCAGGTTATGATGGATTCTGAGTCTATTCCAAAGACCGCTTTTAGGGTGCCTTTTGGATTATTTAAGTATACGCGGATGCCTTTCGGGCTTGTAAACGCGCCGGGCACTTTTCAGCGCACAATGGAGATGTGTTTAGGGGATATGAATCTCACCGAACTTCTAATCTATTTGGATGATATCCTTGTTTTCTCAGAAGATACTGAAGAACACATTAGTAGGCTGGATAAGGTGTTTACTAGGATTGCTGACTTCGGATTGAAAGTGAAAGGGGAGAAATGCCAGTTCTTCCGGAAACGGTTATTGTACTTGGGTCATGTTGTGAGCTCTGATGGTGTTTCTGTCGATGCAGACAAGGTTCAGAGGGTTAGAGACTGGCCAATTCCGACCAAGCCTGGAGACTTGAGGTCCTTTCTTGGTCTAGCAGGGTACTATAGGCGTTTTATCCCCGGGTTCTCGAAGATTGCAGCACCTTTGCATGAGTTGTTACCTCCATTGGGTAAAGGAAGGCCTGGAGCTAATCAGAGGAGCTTTGAGTGGACAGCGGAAGCTGAAAATGCATTCGACAGGTTGAAACAGGCGCTCACGGAGGCTCCGGTGTTGTGTTATCCAGATTTCACTAAGCCATTTATACTGGAAGTAGATGCCTCATTGAAGGGGTTAGGGGCATGTCTTGCACAGGAAGATGAGCAAGGAAAGCGGCATCCAGTATCTTATGCCAGTAGGGGGCTTAGGGGTGCTGAACGAAACTATCCGGATTACAGTTCATTTAAATTAGAGCTTCTGGCGTTAAAGTGGGCGGTCGTTGATAAATTTCGTGATTATCTTGTAGGGCTTCCGTTCACAGTTTTCACGGATCATAACCCACTTGCACACTTAGAGACAGCTAAGCTAGGGGCATGTGAAATGAGATGGGTGGCCCAGTTAGCTGCATTTAACTTTGATGTTAGGTTTAGGTCAGGGGTTAGCAACAAGTGTGCTGACGCTCTTAGCCGGTATCCTGGTCATTGTTATTGTTCATCCAGTGAGGTTGAACGAGTATTCCAGTCGATGGTTCATTCCAGTGTAGTTCCAATTCGGGCAGATGTCTCACGGACTACCGTTCGTGAATCCATTCCAGGGGAGCACTCTGTTGGCGCAAACCAGCCTAGTGTGTTTCCATCGTGGTCCAGGGACCAGTTGCTAGCAATGCAAAAGGAGGACCCGGAGTTGGGGATTGTCTGGAAGCGTTGGGAGGCTGGATGGCGTCCAGGGGAACCAGTAACAAATTCAGATAGTGGGTCACCAGAGCTGAAAGCATGGGTGTGGCAGTGGCCGCGTTTTGTGGAGCGGAATGGAGTACTCTGCCGCCAGGTCAATGATCCATTGCATGGAGAGTTGTTTCAGATTTTACTGCCAAAGTGTCTCATTCTTCGGGTGATGCAAAGTTGTCATGATGGATGGGGGCACCAGGGTGTTACCAGAACTTGTGCGCTCTTAAGGAGGCGAGTATATTGGCCCAACATGGCCACCATGGTACGCCGTTATATTGGTCAGTGTAGGCAGTGTCTAACCGCTAAGGCCGCGCAACCTAAACCCAGGACGCCTATGCGTCACTTGCTCGCGTTCAGACCACTAGAAGTAGTTGCGATTGATTTTGTGAAAGTTGACAAAGGGAAAGGTGGCTTTGAAGATGTTCTTGTTATCACAGATGTGTATACAAAATTTGTACAGGCAGTGCCCTGTAGAGATCAACTTGCTGTCACTGTAGCAAAAGCCCTTATGCAACATTGGTTCACTCGGTTTGGGATCCCAAGTAGAATACATAGTGATCAAGGTAGGAATTTCGAGGGTGAGGTTATCAGGGAACTCTGTGCTTTGTACGGCATAACTAAATCCAGAACAACCCCTTACCATCCTGAGGGAAACTCACAGGCAGAGCGATTTAATAGGACATTGTTCGGTTTAATCAAATCTCTTAGTGAACGAGATAGACGCAAGTGGCCCGACTTGTTGGCTCACTTGGTGTTTGTGTACAATGCCACGCCGCACTGTGTAACTGGGGTTGCACCCTTTACTCTCATGTTTGGGAGAGAGCCATTAATTCCAATAGATCAAATGCTGGGGAAAACAGATAGTGATTGGGGGAAAGACTTTGTGAAAGAGCAATCAGAGTTGGTTGATAGGGCTAAGGAACTAGTGAGTGATAGAGTGGCTAAGACATGTAGCCGCAACAAAGCCGCTTATGATGCAAAAGCAAATGCTGAACCAATTAGCATTGGTTCACAAGTTTTGCTTAGGAAGTGTGCATTTCGAGGTCGACACAAATTAGCGAATGCATATGAGAGCAATACCTACGTAGTTGTTGGTGTCAATGACCATGGGGATGTTTATCGCATCCGACCATTGTTGGGAGGGGACCAAAAGACCGTTCACAGGAAATTGTTGAGGGTTTGTCCTCCAGAATTTGGGGAGTCTAGCATACATAGTGGATCTGAGTCAGATGACTCTGATTGGGGTTTTATTGAGACCCACGATAATGCTGCAGAGCAGACTCCGGGGTTGGTTTCCAGACCGGTTGACCAACATAAAGTAGGGGAGACTGCTATGGGGGTCACGGGGCCTGGTAGAAATGTAAAACCCACTTGGAAATCCAAGAGAAGTACCCGTGGCAGACATAGCAATCTATTTCATTTGCCCAGGTCAGCGGTGCGCTGAGAATGCCTAGGGTTGGTTTTGAGCGCCCCGTGGTTGGCCGAAGGTTGGTGTAGCTGACTGTTTGGAAGGTCTGGGGTATCCAGCTTCCCTACAGCAGCCCCAGCTAGATAGCACCACAGCGTCTCAAACCACCACCAGACAGAATTCTAGTTTAATTAATGGGTATAATCATGGGCAATGTGGTGTACTCCACTGTTATATGTAAGAGTTTCTTATGCATTTTGTATTGTTTGGACACAGTTATGTCAAACGTTTGAAGAACAAGCATGGTTCGTTTGTAAATATAGATTTAGGAAGTAGTACCATTCCAATTAAGTGTTTGGGAGAAGGAGGTCTCACCTTTTCAAGACTTCAGGCAAAACCTGAGCGATACTTTCATTTGTTAAGAGAGGCTAAGCCCTCAGTTCTGATACTGGATATGGGTACCAATGATTTGTGCTCCAGAGAAATGACTCCAAGTAAGTTGTATTCGGTTTACAATGGTTGGGTACACGGGTTATCAACATGGGATATTAATCCCGAGGTAATTGTGTCTCTGCCGGTCTTACCTAGAACAGGTAACATGAGGAAAGGTCAGGTTTCCTTAGAGGAGTTTAATAGCAGAGCAGAGGAATTCAACAACTTATTAATGGAGGGTACATTCCTTGAAGATTCATGGTGGGTCTGGGAGCATCGGGGGCTTAAACATAATAAGTATAGCTTAGATGGAGTTCATCTGAACGAGCTGGGAACTGTTAAATATGAGAGAACCTTGAAACAGCTTGTTAAGTTTTACGATTATAGATTCTGGTGTTAAGAATTACACATTATTCCATGTACACGTTAATGATTTATTGAAACCAACTTTGCTGTGAATTTATTGATTGTAATAGTTGGACTGTTATCAGTGTAAAACCCTGTAATTATAAGTGTACAGTTATTTCTGCGATCTTCAGGTGCAGATCGTTTAAGTAGGGGAGGATGTAGGGGTATGACTTTTTGTTGTTAATATTGTACATCCCATTTCGAGTCACAAGAGGGCGCTACTACACTATAGCCACATACATTGCTTTGGTGGTAAACTAAATATAGCAACTGTATCTGGGGCGCTGGAAGCGCGTGACCCCGGGTCAAACCAAATTGATACATTTTGAGACAGCGAGTGTGCGTCTCAGATTGGGGCGTGTAGAAAAGTTGTCGTTTTGGGGGACATGCATTAAGAAAGGCAGGAGACTTTGTGTGAGATGTTTCTGAGGATTACACAAGGGACGAGCTCAAGCAGCATGGCGTCCGAGTAGTGTGCCTGTGGGATGTACACCTAGCCCGGAATGATTGGGGGGTAATCTTCTAATCACAACGATGCCTGACTAATCGGAATCTAATCTTGTTCAATCGTACTCCAATCAGCATAAATTGTTAATCTGTCTGTCTTCGAATAAAACATTGATCAGAATCAAAACAGTGGATGCATCAGCTGTGTCTTCTTCCAGAGACCCCAGGAACCCTAATTCGCAAGAATTAAACTAATTATACTACATTAGCTTGTCCAGTAACAGTTTCAATTGAACATGAATAGTTGAAGAACAGCACACAACATTTGAATAGTATGATCTCGCTGAATATCGCAAAAGCAGTTGAAGACAAGCAGAAAAGGCTGAAGAAAGATTAGCACATGCATAGATTTAGGTAGCATAATATCTAACTACACGATACACACAATTTTTATGCATGTTTTGATGCTTTCCATCAACTCCTTCCTTTGTATAACTTGCTAATGATGACAAGTGGGAAAAATATACATTCACGTTCACTAGACATGCACTGTTTTTGATGCATGAAAATGTAGAAGCACCTAAGTGCTAGATTTACCCGGTACAGTATGCAGATTAACATCAGTGGGGCCAACCAATACACTTGTATACTCTGCAACTGAAAAAAATAAAATTAAAACTGAAACCTTGCAACCTATTGACAGAAATGGCAAGCTGTTAGTCTTCTGTGACTTAAAATCTTCCCCCCAACTTTTGCACCGAGTGCAATTTTGTTTGAATTTCCATGGTTACCATGGTAAGCGATAAACAAAATTCAAACAAATAAAGTCAACGTCAAAAACAATTTTATCCTACACACGTTAATTTTAACTCTAAATTTAACATTATGAGAGTACCACGTGGCTGAAAGCCTGAAGACCAATAACCCACAAAATAGCCCCCAAATTGTTCCCAAATGAGACATTCGTGGAAAACGGTGGATAACTTTCTGATGAAAACTGACGGTTTTTTGTAAACAAATCATTTTGTTTAAGAAGAGGCCTCTTGTATTGAGCTATAAAGTTGTTAATGGTCAGAAGTCCGAGAATACTTAATGCTTAATTCGATATGTAAAGCTGAATTGGTCCTACCTTGTGGGGTACAATCTGGATCCTCTGGTATAGAATTAGTGCTGAGTGTACAGTTTCCAGTTACATGGTCGCACGCAAATCCAACGTCACCCGAACAGTTAGGACCAAAGTAGCCGTTGGGGCAAGTCGAGTTGCAGTTCAGGCCCTTCCATCCCGGAGGGCAGAAACAGTTTCCACTCACGTGGTCACATGTAGCGCCATTGTCACAAGAACAATTCCCAGCACAGTTCGCACCAAAGTAACCCTCGGGACAACTTGTACCACAGTTCTGACCAATCCAACCAGGAGTACAGGAACAAGACCCGTCAGTTGGATCGCAGGCTGCTCCATTTAGGCAGGTGCAAATCTGCATGCAGTTGTACCCATGTGAACCAGGATCACATGGGATGCTGCAGTTAGGCGTTTTCCAGCCGGACTGACACAAACACCCAAAGGAAGGGTTACATCGGGTGTTGGGAGTGCAGTTGCAGGTTTTGTTGCAATCTTCTCCGTAGGTGTTTGATGGGCAAGCTTTGGGGGGAAAAAATCAAGCACTTAGCTGAACTGAATTGAGAAAATAAATCGTAGAATCTACTCACCTATGTTATTTTGTTTATCTAAACCATGTCTGATGCTATAATTTTTACTAACTTTGTTTTGAAAGAAGCAGAAGCGAATGATTTAAAATTTGTATAGAAAACTGAAAACACAATCGGAGATTTATTTAAAATTTTAAGAGGCTTTCGAAAAACTTACTTTCAGAACAGTTGTTGCCGGTTTGAATCCACCCCTTACAGCATCTCCTCACAACAACTTCCTTCTCCTCGTATTGAATTTCATACCTTATAGATAATAATGAGTAAGGGTTATAATAGAAACTGTAGTCCAATTAGCTGTTCCGTTATTATAAAGCGGCACATTGCCTTGGAGGAGACCAATTGCACAAAGCGTTGGACCTAAAATTTCTATGGTTGGAAAGATCATTGAAAAGTAGAATACAATAATGTCTAGAAAATGTGGCGTTTGTCTGAAAATCGGTGACCAAAATAATTGTTAGGACTCCAATTTGGTTCGGAAAAGTCGGGCCGTTGGATTCAGACTGGTGCCCTTGGTCCATAGCGCTTTGGTTGCTTACAGGCTGCACCATGTACGGCGCCAGTCTGAATGTTCGTGTGTCAATGCTTCGGTTTTGTTCCTCATTTCTCCGTGAATATTACACATTATGGTAGACTTTTCCTTGGAAATAGGAAAGTAACTAACCACAGAGATTAAATTTGGGGGATTTCAGGGCAATGTGTGCCTTCAAATTCACGATCGCAATCATGACTTGAAATATGGCGTTCGATTTATAACGGCACCCTTGATCGACAGTACTTTTACCGAGACATAAAGTGAAACGTGATGAAATAATTGTATAATGCTTTTAGCACCAGCACCCCCCCCCCCCCCCCCCCCAATACATCCTCACTGGCATAGCATTGAGTTTTGTACTAAACACAATGTCAACATCACAAACTCTGCCAAAAGATCATTTCGTGTTTAAACGAACGCATCTTTATTATCGTTACTAAACAACAGATGACAATAATTAAAGTATAGCCATGTGTATAGCATTATAAATCACGTACCTTTGTCTTTCACACGGCGGTGGACTTGGATCACAATTATGATTTTCCGTGTAAGTAACTTTTACGTTTTTTGACACAGTCCGATAAACACTGCAATAGAAAAAAGTTAACCCAAATGAAATCGTCGTTATATAATTATATATATTCAATGTCAATTTTAGAAAACCAAATCAGACGGCGGTACCGTTTTTTTCGAACATGTACCACTGGTTCGATTTCAGCGAGGTATCAAAAGAAAGTTTACGATCAAGAACAGATCCTTGATGTGTTTTGTTGAAATCTTACATGCAATATTTAGGCCTATGATATCGGAGGAAAGACAATTAATTCACACAAAAAGAATGAAACGAGCATACTGCGCCACTGAATCTTCAACATCGAAACGTTACAAGATGCTTACGTGTCGCTGCAAACGTTTATCCCGTATGGATCGAGTTGACACTGCACGAGTTTTACTAACAGCACGAAGTGCAGCAGGTGTGTATAAGTAGCCATTTGACTGCCTTACGTGCTTACATTATCCCATCGAAGAACAATATGAATTCTGAAAATACAAGAGCAAACCTTGACAGTACTCGACACCAACGGGAAGTAAACCATTTATCCTTATATGACTTACATGGTCTGAATAGCCTGGGTCCCGCATCCATTGTATAATATATCGGGCCCATGGATTTGGCGCTTTTGATTGGCCCTCGTGTGCGCAAGCGCCGTAACAAAAATCCCAATTTTAAGAAGTGGATGCTGTTTTCATGTTCGTATTATTTTGTTTGATAAAACTTTGAATCAGGGAGAAATGTTTTTTGTTGAATGAACGCGTAATTTTACAAGTTTTAGAACATCGCAATTATTTATGCGTATGCCAATATAAAACATTAATGGTACACAATAAAAAAATATTTACCCACACAGGCCCCATATTGAATGTCGGAACGATAAAGGAGGAATCGGGAATTAGTCTAAATGCAACGAACACAGCGGTGAACAATAAGCACCCTGTGTGTATACTGAAAACAAGGAAACTGAAACGCGAACTGTTTTCAAGGCGAAAAAAATTGATATTTCTTTCTAGCGAGTTTTCCAGGTTACTTAATTTGCTGCACACACAAATCAATTCCCAATAGATTCTGGATCGAATATTTTCGGTTCTCCCTTAAGAGCGTTTCTATAAGACCTACTTCTTTTAGAGGGACAAGACTGAATAAGTATCCTGTGTGTAAATCAAGAGCCGACGCACACGCGCACTATACACGTATATACTCACTGATCGACGAAAATGAAAGCGGAATTTAAAATACTAAAGTTAAAACAACAAGATAGTGTGAGAAAACAGCCCTAAATTAGTTATTTTTGGCCATGGTGTGCACGTTAATCACGATATGATGGGAGTAGTAATGCCGCTACGTGACTTCGGCAGTGATACGGAAACGATCCGACACGGTTGGGGTGCTGGCTTCATTTTTTTTGTACAGCGCGCAATGGCGAATGAGCTGTCCAGTTTATAACGATTAACAGACAGTCTGAAGTCATTGTGATTGTACCCAAAGGGTGTAGCGAGCGGGTGGGATGTGAAACCCAACAAAAAAGACAAAAGGAGGGAACCGAGAGGGAGGGGAAACGATGAATGAAGTCAGTGAACTATCTATAGTGGTACATTTTATATCGCGTTACCTATCGATACTTGCTAATAATAACTATAGTATGATACACGTTGGGGAAACGGCCAAGCGAAATGGCGCCACCAACGTCGTAAAGGCACCCCCACCCCTCGCCACTGGAGGCAATTCGTTGGGGGAGGCATATACATTATGCACGAAGGGATAATGGGGGAAACTGAAAGGGGAAGCATAAGGTTAAGTTGGATGAGGAAAGAATTCAGAAAAGGGATCAAACGAATAAATAGATACAACCACTGCAACGCGTGTAGATGGAACTTCAGATCTGAACTTCAGATGAACAAGGTATAGTTGACTTATTCAAAGTTTTAGGGATTTTTGTAATCCTTAATGGAAATTAAGGGCCCTCAAATATCCAACATTTTATCCCTGAGTGAGAGGTCCGAGTGTAAAAATTCTACGGAGAAAAGAGTAAATCTGAAGCATTACATCCAGACCTTTAAACCAGCACCGTGCATAGTGCAGCCCGTATACGGCAATCAAAGCGCTATATACATTAAGGGCACCACGCTGAATTTTCCATATTTCCAACCAAAATGGCGTCCCCGGTACGGTAGTATTTCCGTCAATGATTTTCAGACAAAAGGCGTATTTTTCTGGATGGTGGTATACATTACTATTGTACTTTAATTTGAATGATCTTTCCTACCATAGCAATTTCAGGATGAATTGGCCGCCTCTTAAGCAATGTATCCCTTTGTATGTGTTGTAATTATTTATTTGCCATCTATTTTAAAGTAAAGCAAATTGTTTTAGAGTGTGACCTTTTTATGTGGCATAGTTTCTTTAGTTAAATAAGCCAACAACGAAAATGAAAACGATAACATCGAAAGTCCGATTGGTTAATCTTGTAACTACCCCTTGATATACCACTGCCCGACTTGATCAAAATAAATGAAAAGATGACAGTGACCGAGTGACCTACTGACCGACTAACCGACCAACCTCTTGCCCGAGCGATTGACAAACGGATCGACTAACTTGTAAGAATAAGTTGGCCAGCATCTAATATATCGATAAAAAACAGCCGACCAGAAATAATATGTGTTAGCTGTTTTCTTAATAGTTTTCTTGAAATATTGTAATGCTGACACGTACATTTGATAGCAGCATTAGAAAGATCTGGAAAAAAAGCTCATTAATGGAATCGGGCTGATGTATGGACAGCGAAAGGCACAAGTGCTACAGTTTATTGAAATAATGCTATTTGGATGTTCTTGAGATTGAAAAGGGAGGGTTTTATACGTATATTTCCTATAGAACCGCTACTTTCACAAAACATGAAATATCACTACACGATAATCTGTACTTTCTTCAGATATAGAATTTATTTCTCTACAGTACACGTTCATTTTTTATGTCAATGCTCATGTTTGCCTTTATTACAGATATTAAGCGTATACAATGTGGCTACTTTTAGTAGGCCTACAAATGTAACAAAATATTGGCTGAACATCGATTACCCGACAGTGCCCCCAATTTCCCCCAAGTAAGACGTGCGTGCAAAACCTTGCGTGGAATTTCAATAGAAAGTGACTGGCAAACGAAAGTTAAAAAACGACCTTGTAACATGCACTAATTAAGCCAACATTATAATGTCTCAGCAAAATCTAAATTACTTCCGTGTAAAGAGTCTTATACTAGATTCAGCCTGATGCATGTCTCTCTATATTTTGGACAATCTGGATTATATAAAATAGGGGCATTACTCCAGTAATAATCAGTAGTATTGGATAAGCACATCGCAATAGGATTTCTTTGCACTTGTTTCATCCCACATAGACCGACTAACCTCAGTTGTCTCCAGTGAGAGGATTTTCCAACTGAATAAATTGTTGACTCTTTTTACCCCGGAGTTCCTACGCCTACATTATGGTACGGGGGCATACAAGCTTGAATCTACTCAATTACAATTGTTATACTAGGACAAGATCGTTTGGCAAATAGTATCATTTCTGTGTTACATTGCGCTATAAAATGCATCTAGGTCCAAGAGAACTTGAATTTGTAACATTTCTTGGTTGAATGCTCCTACAAACTCTGTATTTCGGTATGTCTATATAATAGCTGCGTATTTTTTTCCATTTACATAAGGTTTTAGATTTCTTGTTCACTTTCTTTGCAGTTAACATTAATATTACTGAAACTTAAACTGGGATCAACCTAACAGAAACTGTTCGTGTAAAGACATGTGTTTTTTTTTTTTTTAAATATATACAGTATATAGGTCTACCAAAACTGCCTTTTGTTGTCTAAAAATAATGTGTAATACATTTCATGCAACGTGATATACTCGGATATAATACTGACTGACTTAAATTACTGATACATTTCTATGTCTGATTACATTGGTGGTTATTCGGAGTGGTTGTATATCTACCAATCCCAGCAATATATTGTGTATCCATTTACAAATCGCTTATCTCCAGGGGGCCTATAGATATTTTCCAATATGAAACCAAACCGAGTTTGTTTCTTACACTTTGGCTAAATTCTAGAAAGAAAAAAAAAACCCGCTCGAATTTATTGGCAAAACATCCAATGTACATGCAAAGAGAAGCTTTTAATACAATTTATAAAAAACAAATAAAAAGAACAGTTGGGTTCAAGTATTTCGCCCAATCCAATTTCCAATCATGTGGTTTCAATTGGAAAGGAAACAGTGATGTAACTAGCGTCGCTGTGGAATTTTCCAATAATGTTAAAAAAGAAAGGTTTTAAAAGCATGTGAGACTGCTTTTGTAAGTAAGTTAAGAGTGTGTTATTATACAGCTCGTGTCAGTAGCGTATCCAGCTTTTTGTGCCAGGGAGGGCAAACAACGTCTGAACCGTCTTAAAATAGTCTTTAAAACACTATTTCTTTTTGTTTTTATGTCGCCTCAAATGCCCCCCTCCCCCGCTGGATACGCCACTGACCGCTTCTTGAGAAACCATAATCCATGTTTCTGGGATTACTTTCCTTATATCTGGCAATCCCAGCAATAAAGACATGCTTCAGTTCTTCATATACTGCCTTAAACTTTTTCTGGAGAAACCTTTTTTCAAAAACGCACAAATCCTACAAAAAATAAGAAGCTCCCGTAACGCAGGCTTATAATGAAAAGCAACTCATGCAACGTTCTGAGTTGGTTTAAATTATTGCTATGCGAAACCTAGCTTTATACATTGTTTAATTTCTGCGAACATAGATGACTACATCATTCAGTTATTTGCGTGCACAGGTACTTTTTAAACCATAAATTAGTCATAGGGTCTGTCTTTCGCTTTTGCTTACCATATAATAACATCAGTGCATTGCAGTTTTTTGTTAATAATTCTTAACGCTGTCATCGATTACTTTTGTTCATTTATTTATTATTCTAAAGATAAAGCGGGAAATACATTTTACGTGGAATCGTTCACATTTTGTTAAACCTTAAAATAATTTTTAAATTGCTGACCTTTTTCCCAAAAAGTTGTGTGGCATATAGGTTATCGAATACTCTGCTTTAAGGAGGAAGTTTAATCGAAATGTTTCTTTACAAGTTATCCTTGTTATTAAGCCCTTGTAAATGTTTTGTTCCTTCAAAACGAAGGTTTTTACATGTAGATTTCGTTTTATTATTATTAATAATAAGACGATATAAAATAGGAAGCGACATTGTGGGGTTCACTCAATGAGGATATGAACTTTTCACCTATACTTCGTCAAACAATCCGCAAGGGAAACTGACTAGGTAAATACCTGTTCAAAAGTGAACAAAGAAAACCTGCAGGAGCGGGATTCGAACCTGCAAACCTGTCGTATCCTCATTGAGTGATTCCCGCAATGTCGCTTTCCAGGTTGTATCGTAAAATTTGGCGTGATCCCTGCAGTGATGGCTACGGCTTTCTGGGTTTATGACTTCTGACTAGCACTCGCCGAACAAAGATACTTTGGGAGACCGCCAACATAGGGCAAGATAGCTCATTGGTAGAGCGCCGGTACGGTATTCCGGTAGTCGCATGTTCGAGTCCCGCTCCTGCCAGTTTTCTTTGTTTAGGAGCAAATGTATTCAAATTTACCTATTCAGTTTCCCTTGTGGATTGTTTGACGAAACAACTGTTTTATTAACAAGACAAATTCATAAAAAACGCCCATCTTACCATACTAAATTCCCGGAAGGTTTTGCGATTTTGAAAAGACAAAACCCAAGGTTAACATCCATTTAATTAATTTAACCCGTGGACAAAATGGAGTTTCTGCTACTTTGGCTGCAGTAAGAATTTGGCGACTTTTCTCGCGAAGTTTGCTTCATTATAATGGCCCATTCTTAAGTACGGAAAAGAGTTTTAATATTTTGGAAAGCATGTTCGATAAGTATGTCTAATGTAAATCTGAATTCGGTACCAGCCTATAACCAACATGGATTATTTATCTTCAGGTGTGTCTGGGTTCAAGACGAAATAGATGGGATCTCCCCCACCTGATGCTCCCTTCTTGCAAAGAGCGCCATTATGAGCTTTGGCTTGACCGCTGTTCGGTGAAGGCTTGATGAAGCGTTTGATCCTCACTGGTAAAGTCTTCGACCTTGTTCCTGAATTAAAAGTGTGATATAATACAGAAAAGGTTTCAATGTTGATCCATAAGCCCCAGCCGCTTCCCTCTATGAGGCTATGATGTAGGTATGATGTAGCTTTGTAGTGGTAAAAAAATCTACCAAAATAATTACTTCTATACCGTAAAGGGAAGGGGGGTTGCGCTGCAGACGAAAAGGAATTAGTTTTTCACAGGAACGGGAAATTTAGGAAACTGCCTTACCTGTTGCTGGTTTTTCCTGCTGACTTATTTTTAGCTCGCAGTAGGCATTCTCGTCATCGGCCCACGAGCACTTATTGGAAGACAGAGTAGGAGGCAGGACATCCCTCTTGTTCCTCCGGGTGGTGCTTGCCCGGACCGGCACTTCTGCTGCCGCTGCGTTGTCACCGTGCGGTGGGAGTACGATCGGGAGGATCGACTCTGCGTAGGCAGGTATTGGGTCATCCACGGTTTTTTCTCTTTGGATTTTCAAGCCAGACTTCGGGGCAGCTGTGGTACGAGTAAATGACTGAGCGTAAGCAGGTACCAAATCGTCAACCGCCTCCTTTCCTTCTTGGGTGTTCGGGTCAGGATCAGAGGAACCTTGCATGGAAATGATGGACTCGGGGTATGCAGGTAACTGGAAGCCCTTCGCAATTTGCTCGTCCTGTGTGCTCGGACCGAGCTTCGGGTTAGCTGCGGTGAGAGTAATGGACTGAGCTTCGTTATCCGCTACGTTTTCGTCTTGTTGGGTGTTTGAGTCATGAGTTAGTTCGGCTAAGGAGAGAGTGTTAGACTCGTGGTAGGGAGGAGGTGGGTCATCATCTACCGCTTTGTCATCTTCTTGGGTGCTTGAGGCAGGTTGTAAATCAGCCATCTGTAGTGATGAGTCCACGGAGTATTGTTCTTGATATACAAGACCTATAATGAGCAAAGAAATAATGTACTAATAAAGTCCTTTTTTGTTTAGCATTTGCTAGCGGATAAAAGGCTTCTTGCAAAATCAGCATCAGGTACAGACTAATCCGAGGACAGGCATTTCCTTAGGTGGCTACAGGCTCGCGCGCGACACGCTCAGGTAGTACGCACGCGCTCCGAGCTCCTTGGACCAATAGACTAATTAAATAATCCGGCGACCAACATTAAAAGCATTTACAGCTGTGGCAGAGCGTGATGCCACCACTGTAAAAATGGCGTCGGCAAATTCCTGTATACAGGAATTCGCCGACGCCATTTTTACATTGGTGCCGCGCTCGCGTGCAGGCTTCCCGCGTTCTTTAATTTGAGTCGCGTGCGCATTTTTGCAAGTTGTAAACACCCTGTTGGTCGAAGCTGCGTGGAGCGCGTGCGTAAAACACACACGCGAGCGCGGTGCCACAGCAGTAAATGCTTCTAATTTTGGTCGCCGGATTAGTCTATACGGGAATTCGCCGAACAAAATTAGAAGCCATTTTTACGATGGTGCCGCGCTCGCGTGCAGGCTGCCGGCCCGCGTTCTTCAATTTGAGCCGCGTGCGCATTTTTGCAAGTTGTAAACACCCTGTTGGTCGAAGCTGCGTGGAGCGTGTGCGTAAAACACACACGCGAGCGCGGTGCCACAGCAGTAAATGCTTCTAATTTTGGTCGCCGGATTAGTCTATAGGGTCACCAAATGCGCGCGTGTCTCTTCTTTGAGAGGTGTACGCGGATAGTGATGCCTCCCAAAAACTGCTCCTAATTTTGTTCGCCGGATAGTCTGTGTGTTCATCAAATATACTATTTTGTCAGTGTCAGTGTTGTCCCGAGGGTGGAAATAATTGAAACCTAATTTCATGCAGGTAATTGTTTACCTTTTGCTTGCGTCTCACTACGAACTTTATTTCCACTGATCCTCCCGGTTCTGTAAATGCAATAAGATGTTAGTCTGCATCAGGCTACCTTGGATGGGGCAAATAAGTATAAGGGGCAAGATATGCAAGGGGAGTAAGGAAGATGGCACATAAACATGGAATCATTGATCAAGTGGACAATCAGGCTGCATGGATACACACAAGCAAACAGGATTAAAGGAACACAAAGCCTGTTTGGCTACAAACCAAGGTTTCGCTCTAAAACTACTATAGTTGGAAAGATACAATATAATGCGTCGTTTGCCCGAAAATCATTGACGAAAATCATTCCGGAGACGCCAGCTTGGTTCGGAAAAGTCGGACCGTTGGAAACCCAAAGGATGTGTTTTTCATCAAGGATTGTTAGACCAACGGCGCTTTTCAATGGATTGTCGTGTTCATTGTATGATTGATCTTTCCAACCATAGCTATATTTGGACGAATGCCTTTTCCGCACTCTAAGGTCACGTGTTCCTATAATATAAACTAAGGACACGGACGTGAATAAAACATCTGACCGACGAGCTTCTGCTTTTCCCGACAGTCAAGTGTCAACTTACTTGTGTCTCTATGATTCATGCTCTCGAGATACGTGACCCGATTTCAACTAGCCTATAAGACCTTTAGGGTCTATACCTCGCATTGCGCCTAGACTGCCGACTAAAGTAACACACGATGCCTCCAATGATGATGATGAGAATGGTAACGCCACCAATAAGAGAAGTGATGATAACGGTGAGACGATGATCTGAAATGGAGTGAGGTGCACAATCGATGAAAATAGAAACGAACCCCAATATACGAAACGTTCAAAAACTCATACTTTTTAAACATCCCAAATTCATCCCCAGGCTGTGAAGCAAATCCAATTGATTGTGCATGCATGAGGAATGGCTTTGAAGCATAATTTGTATTGACATACTAATAATATTTGCAGTAGAAAAACTACAACAAACAATTATCCAGGAAAATTTCGTCACAGTTTTCACGAACAGACGAATTTTGCCTCTCCGCACTAAACTAAAGTTACAAGAAAATCAGGTTTTAAGCTGCTCACTTTTTATATTGAAGATATTACCTGCATTCATACTACATATTGATTCAGTGTTGACACTATGTTAAAGTTCAGTTCTCGGTCTTTCACAAGTAATTCGCCCCTAAGCAATAAGTCAATTAATTACAGAGTTATTAATTAATTAATAAATTTGTCTCCTCGTGAAAACTCAGAAGCGAGAAATGTCCCGTTTTGCCCAACAGAGTGTCAATTGTCTCTTCGTGAAAACCCAAAATCCATTTTCTGGCAATTTTGCCCTTTACAGCCACACTGTATTAACACGGAGTTCAAATTCGTCTCTTCGTGAAAACTCAAAATCCATTTTCTGGCAATTTCCCCCCTCACAGCCCTATTGTATTAACACGGAGTTCCGAATTGGCTCTTCGTGAAAACCCAAAATCCATTATCTGGCAATTTTGTCCTTCACAGCCCGATTGTAACACGGAGTTCCGAATTGGCTCTTCGTGAAAACCCAAAATCCATTTTCTTCAATTTTGCCCTTCTCGGCCATATAGGCCTATACGCTATGGCTGAGAAGGGCAAAATTGCCAGAAAATGGATTTTGGGTTTTCACGAAGAGACAATTGACACTCTGTGGGGCAAAACGGGCCATTTCTCGCTTCTGAGTTTTTACGAGGAGACAAATTTATTAATTAATTAATAACTCTGTAATTAATTGACTTATGGCTTAGGGGTCAATTACTTGTTAAAGACCGAGAACTGAACTTTAACATAGTGTCAACACTGAATCAACATGTGGTATGAACGCAGGTAATATCTTCAATTTAAAAAGTGAGCAGCTTAAAACCTGATTTTCTTGTAACTTTAGTTTAGTGCGGACAGGCAAAATTCGTCTGTTCGTGAAAACTTTGAAGATTTGAAGAACGATTTTTTGGTCTGAAAACAATTCTCTTCAAGTGTGTGTAAACTTTCCACGGCAACTGCACATGTTGACATTCAACATGATAACTAAGGGAAAAGAACATCAATTGTTTTCTTCGTGCTTTATCTGAGTTCTCTTGTGAAACAGGAAAAGTTTTGATTTGCATCAGTGGAATAACATTACAAAACAAAGGTTGGGTTTTGAGTTTATCGTAAAATGGTACATTCTCGGGCAAAAAGAAATGTCCTTGAAATATTTAGCAGATTTCCATATCATATGTTCTGATCATTAAATATAAGTCAAACAAGTCGTCTATAAGATATCATAAGCTCTGTTTCGTCATTTAACTAACACTTATTAATATGTTCCCATGATAAAAAGATGAAATGCACAATAGTAAGTAGAGTAAATATCTAATAAAAAAGGGAATGAAAATGAAAATAATGAAAATGCAATATTATGCTGGATAAAGAAAGAAATACATGTACGTGGCATATTTAAAAAGTCGAAGCTAGGGCGAAAATGCCTTAAGTTTGCGGACAATCGGGAAAAACAACAAAACAGCAACGACACAAATTCATGGCCGGCGACATAGCCGGGGAAAGAGCATTGGTGAAAAGAAAACACAAACAAACAAACAAGCTAAAAGCATGCAAAATATTAGTCTAGGTTCCAAGACGTTCTTAGCGGTGCGACGTATGGCGGCCGACAGCGCTCTCTCGCTACACACACACACGCCAAGGCCAAATCGCTAAGACCGTCTAGGGAATTTCGCAAGTTCTGCTCGCGAAATCGCGAGCAGAACTGTGTGACATTTGCATGCGCGTGTGACGTAGCTGTATTATCACATGTAAATAGCCAACACTCACTAGTCTAGTTTCTGTACTCACGTCGGGTTTACGTGTACGTACGTATACGTGCAGCGCAGTACCAGGCCATTCGTTGTTTGTTGGGAAAAATGTCTGACCGCGTGGACCATACCAAGCGATCGATTTTACAGCAAACAAACTGGGCTTTGGAAAGCTGAAAAGTTATACGATCAGTGCCATTCATCAATTTGTACGTGGCCATGATTTGTTTGTTATTTTACCAACGGGATTTGGCAAGAGTGAAATTTTTCAAGCTGCTCCATTGGTCTTAGATTTCTTGAACGAAGCATGGAGGTGTTTCCTACCTCTTCTTCTTCTTTCGTATGATCCCTAAGGGATCTGGTTGCTGAGATTGGCCGACCTACTAAGTCGTTGCCCTGTAGCCACCCGGGAGGTTCTTCAGCACGGCCACGGAGTGCGAGAGGAAAGGAAGAAATTCTCAGTTTTTAGAGGTGGGAGGAAAACCCCAACGTATATGAGGAAAACCCACGGGGTCAAGCAGGGACTGAGAACCCAATCCACATACTGACCCGGACAGGATTCGAACCTGGGCCACAGAGGTGGAAGGCGAGGAAAGAGCCACTACGCCAACCTGACTCCCCGTTTCCTACCTCCATGAACGAAGTAACCGAATGCAAACAGGAGAAAGCGCTGATTATTGTCGTCGTGCCATTGAAAGCTCTGGTCTGGACGTTGATCAGTTACATCGTGCTGAACATCTGGGACTGAAATTGGCATAGATAACTTCTAATATTCCAGATCACATTTTGGGAACAATCCGAAAATTTCTCAATCCTGAATCACTCTGCTCAGAACGTTAACTGACTAGTAAGTTATTACTTAAAGGGACACATTGCATTGGATTTTGCGATTTGGGCTATAAAACTGAAATGGATATGGTTGGGAAGTTTTTTTTTAAGTAGAATATTAAGATTCACATAACTATCCCTTCAAATTGCGTGGTTTTTGTTTAATTCCGTGACAAATAACGGTCCGCCATTTTGTAGAACCAAATTTTTGACTCCACAAAATGGCGGACCATGTTCACCAGTCGTATTTCCAGTCGCATGTGGTTGAAGTAGCACGGCGCGCAGCACTGGCGATATGTCGCAAGGTAGAGAATTGTACCTGGCGATCATCTGATAGGTTCACATGGCCACTGGCTGCGGCGCCAGCCTAAAGACTCTTACAGCGTATTTTGCGCAATATTTAGACGGTGGTATTTACTACTGAAAATAAGTCTATGTTTCGCGGGTCAGATGTCAGGGGTCAGCGGCTATTTTTTTGTTTTGTAATCACTACTCACTAATTACAACACATTGTACGTGTTTTTTTACATGAACAACTCTTATAAAAGATAAGGAACATTTCCAAACAGCAAAATTTCATGACATTTGAAGGCAATGTGTCCCTTTAAACATGAGTTTCCTCCAGTGCGCGAGCGCGATTATTCGTTTGACCCGCCTGTTAAATTATGCATAAGCAGGTCGCGCGCGCTCCCTTGCGAAATTCCTAAGACGTTCTTAGCGATTTGGCCTTGGTGTCTGTTTGTGTGTAGCTAGAGGGCGCTGCCGTGCGCGCTGTACGTCGCACCGCGCTAAGGACGTCTTGGAACCAAGACTAGCAAAATAGACACAAAATAGAAAAACCGGAAAATGTCATACTGGAAGTTTTGTTGACATTGACTGCAAATTGGCAGGCTACTAGGGTGTAACTGGTACAACGTTGTCGTAGCGTACGCTTGCTGCGATATCCTACGCAAATTCTCCATATTGAATGTCATGTTTTAGCTTTATATTCAGCATATCCCACCATAAAAAAGTCTTTGCTTCTCATGGACAATTCCAATGCTTGAATACGATGGGAGATGTAATGAAATTATCCATATTATGTTCGTAAACAAAAATCGTAATTCTATTGTGGAATTGTTTAAATAAAATATTATAGTCACGTCAGGAAAGTGTATTTTTGGACTAAAAACTGCAATTTAACCTAACTTTTGTAAACACAAATTTCCTCATTTCTGATTGGTCATGCAGTTGCTACGTAATTTTACACTGAAGATACAGTCAAGGAACCTTATTTTCAACTCGCTATTTTGCACATTTGCCTCTAGAGTGTGCAATAACCGGTAAATCTGAAAAATATCGCGGTTGCGTACTTTGTACCTTCAGATTTAAGGCCGTTATAAAATCAAACACGGCGATTTACCTGCTATCCTTGTAATAGTACTCACGACGTGAGTATTAAAACAAAATTATAGCTGTTAATTTGTCAGATTTTGTCGTGACATTTGCAAATTAATTCAGATTTCCTGTACATAGTGGACGCCACTATGGATTGTTTAATCTTATTATAAATGTTCGAACAGTTTTCCACCCTTTTGGGGGCTCTAGGAAAGCAACTATTTTTAATATGTATATTTTCATGTCTTTGCCCTGAAAACTATTGCAACCTCTCGCTAAAACGGGAACGCTCAATTACTAGTGTTGCTAATTTCTTGTTCAAACTTTGTATTTGAAATGGACTTTCCCACTTTCCAAGAATATTGGTTTTGTTTATAGCACACGCTCAGAAAATTCTTCGATAGCTACTAGTATATTACATTATTTTTAAAAATTGCATTATTTGTAAAGGTTACATTTTTATATTCGAACACTGCGTTATAGACGCTATGCCGTTGCGGAAGCAGGAATAATATTCTATTTCTTGCATTATTAACTGTTACAGTGACTAACGATCCTTAGGAAATTGGCAACACAGTAAAACGTTTTCCTTTACTGATTGAGATGTTTCTAGTTCAACATATTCTTTTTTCCAGTTAATAAGAAATGTTCATTCGAAATTAGTTTAAATCAGTTTCTGGGACAATATAGTGTTCTAGTGGCCAACATTTTTGACTGCCGTTCTTTAGAAACGTTCTTAAATAACCATACTATCTTTGGCTATTCGCCACAAGCCACCGTTATACACATAGACTTCATTTAGAAGTCGACCATATTTTGTGTATATATATTTAGCTTATTGTAAATAAAACTATTTGTATACAGACAAACAAAAATTCGTGCTTCCACACCCGATTCAATTTTTTAGTAGTGGTAACCGCCCGGTTGTGCGGAGAGTGTTCGGTCATTAATTGTTGTCATCCTTCTCCCTTCCACTCTCCCCGGTTACATGCGAATGGAACTCAGTCGCTGAGTCTTGGCGTGTCCACTAACAGCTCTAATAGAGGATGACTAGATGTAGTTGAGAAACGGCCCAAGAAAAAAACTGAATAGTATGATCTCGCTGAATATCGTACCAGAAGTTGGGCGAAAAAGAAGAAAAGATTGGAGAAAGCACAGTAGGTCTCAGTGTAGTTGAACACATGCATAGATTAGGGTATAATATCGAGCTACATGATACAAACAGTTTGATGATGTAAGTCAAATGATGCTTTTCATCAATGGTGGCAAGTGGTTAAACGTGCATTCAAGTGCACTCTACATGATGTATGAAAATGTATTATTAAGTATCACCTAAGTGCATGCTAGGTTTACCCAGAATAGTAGGCATATGCAGATTAACATCAATAAGGCCGACCAACACACTTGTAAACTCTGCAACTGAACAAATAAAGTTAAAACTCAAACATTGCAAACTACTAAAAAAAATGGCAAGCTGTTAGCCATGTGTGGCTGTAAGCTTTCACCAACATAAATTGAGAATCACTTTGTACCAAATGCAATTTTTTGAAATTTCTATGGTTACCAGGGTGAGCAAATTAAAAATGGTAAACATGTGTTGCGGCTGGCAAGCCCTAAAGGTATTAAACTTAAGCAAATAAAACAAAATGCCCTCGCAACAGATATATTATCTTCGTGTTGCTACTCTTCATAAACAAAATTAAAACAAATCAAGTCAACCTCAAAAACACTTTATCCTAATTACGTTAATTTTAACTCAACATTAATTTGTGTCTGTTAAATAATTATATCAGAGCACAACCTGGCTGCTTTTTATTAAGAGTTAAAGGTCTCGGCTGAAAGCCGGAAAACCAACAACCAACAATTTATCCCAAAAAATTGCCCCAAATGAGATATTCGTGCAAAAAAACAATGAGTAGCTTTCCAAAGGAAACTGGGACATTAAAGGCAGTGTACATGATTGGTCATTGTTGCAAGTTTCAGAAATGGGCGGATTTGGGGGTTAGTATTTTATAGAAAATATCGTTCCACTGACCTGCTCAAAGTTTTGCGTTGTTGGATGGCAAAAAAAAAAAAAAAAAACGGCGCTCGTTTCCAACCGTCGGGCGGATGATAGCCTTTAGTCAAGGCGCGCGTGGATACCTGGACGCGTGACGCGCCCCGAATGCCAGCATGTAGGAACGCGCCACTTGTCCGGGTAGCGACGCGCGCCTTGACTAAAGGCTACGGGTCAGTTTTCCAACGATTTCCAGCTGGAAATCGTTGGAAAACGATATAAATTTCACCTGGTGCCATCATTTCACAGGATGATTGAGAATAGTATTAACTTACAGTCTAGTAAGGTATTTCGTAATAATTCAGTAAAATAAAATGGGGGATTACCAATCGTGTACACTACATTTAAAAATAGGGCACCAAACTAACTGCAACGATTTTGCCAATTTCTTTTCCTTTTCGGTTTTGAAAGCATTTGTTCGCAAATAAATCATTTTGTTTAAAAAAGACCTCTTGTACTGAGCCAGCTAATTGTTATTGGTCAGAAGTCATACGTTATGCTTAATTCCATTTCTAGTTTTGTAAAGCTGAATAGGTCCTACCTTGTGTAGTGCTGAGTGTACAGTTTCCGGTTACATGGTCGCACGCAAATCCAACGTCACACGAACAACTACCCGAACAGTTACGACCGAAGTGGCCGTTGGGGCAAGTCGTGTTGCAGTTCAGGCCCTTCCATCCCGGAGGGCAGAAACAGTTTCCAGTTACGTGGTCACATGTAGCGCCAATGTCACAAGAACAATTCCCAGCACAGTTAGCACCAAAGTGACCCTCGGGACAACTCGTACTGCAGTTCTGACCAATCCAACCAGGAGTACAGGAACAAGACCCATCAGTTGAATCACAGGCTGCTCCATTTAGACAGGTGCAAATCCCGCTGCAGTTGTACCCATATGAACCAGGATCACATGGGGTGCTGCAGTTAGGCGTTTTCCAGCCGGACTGACACAAACACCCAAAGGAAGGGTTACATTGGGTGTTGGGACCAGTGCAGTTGCACGTTTTGTTGCAATCTTCTCCGTAGGTGTTTGATGGGCAAGCTTTGGGGGGGGGGGGGGGGGGGAATCAAGCACTCATCTGAACTGAATTGAGAAAATAAATCGTAGAATCTACTCACTATGTTATTTTTTTTTATCTAAACCATGTCTGATGTTATAATTTTTACTAACTTTGTTTTGAAAGAAGCAGACGCGGATAGAAAACTGACACAAAACGGAGACTTATTTTAAACTTTAAGAGGTTTCCGAAAAACTTACGCTCAGAACAGTTGTTGCCGGTTCGAATCCACCCCTTACAGCATCTCCTAACAACCTCTTCCTTCTCCTCGTATTGAATTTCATACCTTATAGATGATAATGAGTAAGGGTTATAATAGAAACTGTATCTTCCAATAAGCTGTTCCGTTATTAAAAAGCTGCAAGTTTGAGGCGCCCATTGGGCGACAAAAAGCGTTCGTCCTAAAATTTCTATGGTTGGAAAGATCATTGAAAAGTAGAATACAATAATGTCTTGAAAATACGCCGTTTGTCTGAAAATCGGTGACCAAAATAATTTTTGGGACGCCAATTTGGTTTCGGAAAAGTCGGGCCGTTACCCTTGGTCCATAGCGCTTTGGTTGTGTATAATTATACAGGCTGCACCATGTGTGGCGCCCGTCTGAATGTCCGTGTGTCAATGCTTCGTTTTTTTCCTTATTTCTCCGTGAATATTACACATTATGGTAGACTTTTTCCTTTGAAATAGTTAAGTAACTAACCACAGAGATTAAATTTGGGGGATTTCAGGGCAATGTGTGCCTTTCAATTCACGAACGCACTCATGACTTGAAATATGGCGTTCGATTTATAACGGCACCCTTGATCGACAGTACTTTTACCGAGACATAAAGTGAAACGTGATGAAATTGTATAATACTTTTAGCACCCCCACCCCCCCCCCCCCCCCCCAATACATCCTCACTGGCATAGCATTGAGTTTTGTACCACTGAGATAATTTCTTGCAGATTGAAAACTACACACAAAGTCAACATCAAAAACTCTGCCAAAAGATCATTTCGTGTTTAAACGAACGCATCTCTATTATCGTTACTAAACAACAGATGACAATAATTAAAGTACAGCCATGTGTATAGCATTGTATATCACGTACCTTTGTCTTTCACAAGGCGGTGGACTTGAACCACAGTTCTGAGTTTCTGTGTAAGTAACCAATACTCTTTTTGACACAGTCCGATAAACACTGCAATGGAGAAAAGTTAACCAAAAGGAATCGTCGTTATATAATTATATATTCAATGTCAATTTGAGAAAACCAATCAGACGACCGTACCGTTTTATTCGAACATGTACCACTGGTTTGATTTCAGCGAGGTATCAAAAGAAAGTTTACGATCAAGAACGGATCCTTGATGTGTTTTATTGAAATCTTCCATGCAATAGGCCTATGACATCGGAGGAAAGACAATTAATTCACAAAAAGAGAATGAAACGAGCATACTGCGCAACTGAATCTTCAACATCGAAACGTTACAAGATACTTACGTGTCGCTGCAAACGTGTATCCCGTATGGATCGAGTTGACACTGCACGAGTTTTACTAACAGCACGAAGTGCAGCAGGCGTGTATAAGTAGCCATTTGACTGCCTTACGTGCTTACATTATCCCATCGAAGAACAAAATGAATTCTGATAATACAGGAGATTTAAAACATTGAACGATAAGGAAATGAACCCTGTACCAGACATAATGGTCTGAATTCAGCGTAGCTTGTGTCCCGCATCCATTGTGCAATATATCGGGCCCATTGATGTGGCGCTTTTGATTGGCCCTCGTGTGCACAAGCGCCGTTACAAAAATCAAATTTGTAAGAAATAGATGCTGTTTTCATTTTCGTATATTTTGTTTTATAACACTTTGAATCAGGGAGAAATGCGTTTTGTTGAATGAACGTGTAATTTTACAGCAGTTTTATTAGAACATCGCAATTATTTATGCGTATGCCAATATAGAAAATGTATGGTAATTAATATTATTTACCCACACAGGACCTATATTGAATGTCGGAACGATAATGGAGGAATCGGGAATTAGTCTAAATGCAACGAACACAGCGGTGAACAATAAGCACCCTGTGTGTACACTGAAAACAAGGAAACTGAAACGCGAACTGTTTTCAAGGCGAATTATCCGCGCTTCCCAGAAAAACATGGCTTTTTGCAAACACAAATCAATTTCCAATAGATTCTGGATCGAATATGTTTGGTTCTCCCTTAAGAGCGTTTCTATAAGACCTACTTCTTTTACAGGGACAAGAATGAATATTCATCCTGTGTGTAAATCAAGAGCCGACGCACACGCCTTGTACCCAAAGGGTGTAGCGAGCGGGTGGGATGTGAAACCCAACAAAAAAGACAAAAGGAGGGAACCGAGAGGGAGGGGAAACGATGAATGAAGTCAGTGAACTATCTGGTGGTGAATTTTATATCGCGTTACCTATCGATACTTGCTAATAATAACTATAATATGACACACGTTGGGGAAACGGCCGAACGAAATGGCGCCACCAACGTCGTAAAGGCACCCCCACTCCTCGCCACTGGAGGCAATTCGTTGGGGGAGGCATATACATATGTACGAAGGGATAATGGGGGAAACTGAAAGGGATGCATAAGGTTAAGTTGGATGAAGAAAGAATTCAGAAAAGGGATCAAACGAATAAATAAATAAATAGAACCACTGCAACGCGTGTAGATGGAACTTCAGATCTGAACTTCAGATGAACAAGGTAGTTGACTTATTCAAAGTTTTAAGGATTTTTGTAATCCTTAATGAAATTAATGGCCCTCAAATATCCAACATTTCATCCCCGAGTGAGGTCTGAGTGTAAAAATTCTACGGAGAAAAGAGTAAATCTGAAGCATTGACATCCGGACATTTAAACTAGCACCGTGCATAGTGCAGCCCGTACGGCAATCAAAGCGCTATACATCAAGGGCACCACGCTGAATTGTCCATATTTCAAACCAAAATGGCGTCCCCGGTACGGTAGTATTTCCGTCAATGATTTTCAGACAAAAGGCGCATTTTTCAGGATGGTGGTATACATTATTATTGTACTTTAATTTGAATGATCTTTCCTACCATAGCAATTTCAGGATGAATTGGGCGCCTCTTAAGCAATGTATCCCTGTTATGTGTTGTAATTATGTATTTGCCATCTATTTTAAAGTAAAGCAAATTGTTTTAGAGTGTGACTTCTTTATGTGGCATAGTTTCTTTAGTTAAATAAGCCAAAAACGAACATGAAAACGATAACATCGAAAGTCCGATTGGTTAATCTTGTAACTACCCCTTGATATACCACTGCCCGAACTGTCGACTTGGTAAAACTAAATGAAAATATGACAGTGACCGAGTGACCTACTGACCGACTAACCGACCAACCGACCAACCTCTTGCCCGAGCGATTGACAAACGGATAGATTAACTATCGATAAAAAACAGCCGACCAGAAATAATATTCCCAAAGTATAGCATACACATTCTATTCTAATATAAGATATTCATGTACTTTCAGATAATCGGAAAACGCAACATCTGCCACTACCTTCAAACAACCGTTGTAGTCTTAACAGGCATATAAATGGCATTAACTACAAGTAAATTTAAAGCATTTACTACAGGTAAGCATTTTGGAAATACATGTATTCTGGACATTAATTCCATCAGCATTAACTAACACATGTTCGGCTTACAGAATAAAAAATGTACTAGTAAACTGTCTGTACACACAATATTCTTTTTATATTTACCACGTATTTAATATTAAGGAGAACCTTTCTCAATGGCTAAAGCCCGGTTCATACTTCATGCGAATGCCAATGCAAATGCGAAGCGATTTTGGCGTCATGAAACATTCGCAGCGAAGCTTTGCACAAGTTGAAATGTGTTCAACTTTTGCGAATTCGCAGCGCGAATATTTGGCGTTGACGTGATAAATTCGCTTCGCATTTGCATTCGCATGAAGTATGAACCGGGCTTAAAAGTTATTTTTAATATTTGATTTCACATAATTCAACCTAGCCTGCTACAGAATCCCGACTTACTGTCTGTGGGCACACTGTCATGGATACACCATTAATATGATCAATAATTATTGTATATTGTCTTTGATAATTGTATATTTAGAAGTAAGGTGCATAACTTTGGCTATCCAAATCCTTTAATAGACTTTCAATGGTTTTTAACCTATAAATGACTTTTTTAAAAGCCACTCTATGTAAAGGGCTACAACATAATGGTGGTGTCGCCAACCCTACTACCCATAATATTGAAGGATACATTTTTAATAGTATCATTAATTGGCTACAAACTCCATATGTACTGTTTTGATTAAACCACTAACGATGCATATGCTTCATTATAGACGCGGTACGTTACGGTGTTTGGGTCGATTTAAAAGACATGCTTTAAAATCTGAGTATTATGTGATATTCTTTGTATGACTATAATTGCATGATTAAAACAAAATGCCGGGTTTTCACATTTAAAAGTGTCAAAAGGCGCTTAATGATATCGGTTGTAATGGGAGATTTTTGAGACGCTTGTGGCAGACATACTTGTCATAAACACGTAGTTCTGAGCATGCGCACGACTAGTGAGAACAATGGCAAAGGGTCGGTATGTCGGCTGCCACCAAGCGTCCCAAAAGTCTCCCATTAGCTTTTGTCAATATTTGTTAGCGTCTTCTAAATCGGTGACGTGAAGATTAATCCCTTAAAAAGTAGGTGTGTTCAATCTGCCCCAAGGATGAAGTTGGTCCAGGACTCTCAGTAGACCCCCTTGCTACAAAATAAACCAAAAAATGCTGATTAAATCTTAAAGTTTCAGCTATTATTTAAACACACCTTTTAAAAAGCAAGAAAAGCACACTTTTATTTCAAATAGCATTTTAAGTAAAACAAACCGCAAAGATCAATGAACAACCCTAGATCGATATTAGATATACCCACTAAAATGACCAAATGAGATGACCGTCGACAAAAATACAATTGTAACTACATCTTCGAAAGGCCAATCATATCTTCAAGCTGGTAGATAATCCACTCTACTGCGTGTCTTGTTCATGTTTCATAAGTATGTCATGATTTCTGCTGCGTATTTAGTTTTCCTTCAAGAGAAGGATTGAAGATTGAATAACAAATGTCCTACCTTTCATTCTGTTTATCATCTGATTGTCGATGTCACAGTAAAACGGTGACTTCTCCTCTATCAAGGAGCTCTCTAAAGGTCGTACTGGGTTGCTTGCTGCTGAAGGTCCTAGTGCCGTACTGTGTCTCTCCCCTGTCGTATACGGCGTGATGCTTGTTTCGTACGTTGGCGGTACAGCGTCAGACGTTGGGCCAGCTATAATGAGCGAAGAAATACAGTACTAATGAAGTCCATTTTTTCAGCATTTGCTAGCGGATAAAAGGCAAAATCAGCATCAGTTATACAGACTAATCCGAGGACAGGCATTTTCTTGGGTGGCACCAGGCTCGCGCGAGACACGCTCACGTAGTACGCACGCGCTCCGAGCTCCTTGGACCAATAGACTAATCCGGCGACCAAAATAGAAGCATTTACTGCGGTGGCACCGCGCTCGCGTGTGTGTTTTACGCACGCGCTCCACGCAGCTTCGACCAACAGGGTGCTTACAACTTGCCAAAATCCGCACGCAACTCAAATTAAAGAACGCGGGCAGCCTCAAGCCATTTTTACGGTGGTGCCGCGCCCGCGTGCAGGCTGTCCGCGTTCTTTAATTTGAATAGCGTGCGGATTTTGGCAAGTTGTAAGCACCCTGTTGGTCGAAGCTGCGTGGAGCGCGTGCGTAAAACACACACGCGAGCGCGGTGCCACCGCAGTAAATGCTTCTAATTTTGGTCGCCGGATTAGTCTATGAGCTCCGTGCACAACTACCACCTCAGCGGAAAGAAAAGGCGAGTTGGGGGGTCAATATCGACGCCATCTTACCTGACTTCAATATAAGTGTCTGGTTCCCGCTGTGATATTCCTATTGAAAACTCAATTATCGAGAGTCGGCAAACAGACAAAGCAATCCCACTGGTATACGAGTATCAAATGAACGAGGAGCGCAGTGCGTAATACCAGCGACGTACTCCCCCCACGGAAGTGCGGTTGCTATGTGGACAGCGCCCTCTTTTGTTGGCGCACGGAGCCCATAGGGTCACCAAATGCGCGCGTGTCTCTTCTTTGAGAGGTGTGCGCGGCTGGTGATGCCTCCTAAAAATGGCTCCTAATTTTGTTCGCCGGATAGTCTGTGTATATACTATTTTGTCAGTATTGTCCCGAGGGTGGAAATAATAAAAACCCAATTTCATGCAGGTATTTTTTTTACCTTTTACTAGCGTCTCACTACGAACTCTATTTCCACTGATCCTTCCGGTTCTGTAAATGCAATAACATGTTAGTCTGCATCAGGCTACCTTGGATGGGCAAATAGGTATAAGGGGCAAGATATGCAAGGGAAGTAAGGAAGATGGCACATAAACATGGAATCATTGATCAAGTGGACAATCAGGCAGCCAGGATACACACAGGCAAACAGGATTAAAGGAACACAAAACCTGTTTGGCTACAAACAAAGAGTTCTTTCTAAAACTGCTATAGTTGGAAAGATACAATATAATAAACCTACACGACCATCTCTTGAGAATGCGTCGTTTGCCCGCAAATCATTGACGAAAATCATTTCGGAGACGCCAGTTTGGTTCGGAAAAGTCGGACCGTTGGAAACCCGAAGCATGTGTTTTTCATCTAGGATTTTTAGACCAACGGCGCTTTTCAAGGGATGGTCGTGTTCATTGTATGATTGATCTTTCCAACCATAGCCATATTTGGACGAATGCCTTTCCCGCGCTCTAAGGTCACGTGTTTCTATAATATAAACTAAGGACATGGACGTGAATAAAACATCTGACCGACGAGCTTCTGCTTTTCCCGACAGTCAAGTGTCAACTTACTTGTGTCTCTATGATTCATGCTCTCGAGATATGTGACCCGATTTCAACTAGCCTATAGGACCTTTAGGGTTTATACCTCGCATTGCGCCTAGACGGCCGACTAAAGTAACACACGATGCCTCCAATGATGATGATGAGAATGGTAATGCCTCCAAAAAGAGAAGTGATGATAACGGTGAGACGATGATCTGAAATGGAGTACGGTGCACAATCGATGAAAATGAAAACGAACTCTAACAGACGGAACGTTCAAAAATTCATACTTTTTAAACATCCCAAATTCATCCCCAGGCTGTGAAGCAAATCCAATTGATTGTGCATGCATGAGGAATGACTTTGAAGCATATTTTTATCGACATACTGATAATTTACAGTAGAAAAACTACAACAAACATTTATCCAGGAAGATTTGAAGAACGATTTCTTGTTCTGAAAAGAATGACCTCCAAGTGTGTGTAAACTTTCCACGGCAACTGCACATGTTGACATTCAACATGATAACTAAGAGAAAATGAACATCAATAGTTTTCTTCGTGCTTTATCTGAGTTCTTTTGTGAAACAGGAAAAGTGTTGATTTGCATCAGTGGAATAAAATTACAAAACAAAGGTTGGGTTTTGAGTTTATCGTAAAATGGTACATTCTCGGGCAAAAACAAATGTCCTTGGAATATTTACCAGACTTCCATATCGTATGTTCTAATCATTAAATATAAGTCAAACAAGTCGTCTATAAGATATCATGAGCTCTATTTTGTCATTTAAGTAACACTTATTAATATGTTCCCATGATAAAAAGTTGAAATGCACAATAGTAAGTAGAGTAAATATCTGAAAAGAGCATGAAAGTGAAAATAATGAAAATGCAATATTATGCTGGATAAAGAAAGAAATACATGTACGTGGCATATTTAAAAAGTCGAAGCTTGGGCGAAAATGCCTTAAGTTTGCGGACAATCGGGAAAAACAACAAAACAGCAACGACACAAATTCATAGCCGGCGACAAAAACCCACGGGGAAAGAGCATTGGTGAAAAGAAAACACAAACAAACAAACAAACAAACAAACAAACAAACAAACAAGCTAAAAGCATGCAAACTAATGCAAAACGACAGAAAAATCCGATTTCCACAGTCACAATGAACTCCGACAGCACACATCAAGAGATCAAATCGCAGAGAGTCGGAGAAGAAAAGCTCCGAGACGTCATTTGACCAAAAAGGAGAGAGCAAACTGGCGCAGAACCGTTACGAATTCTTTAAAAATGACACTTCACTTTGATTTTGCTAGTCAAACATGTCAACATTTTGTGGTGCTCATCAAGCGGTGGAATATTTGCATAACATATCTGAATGGGCACAGGTAGTCGTCGGCAAAGTTCAACTTGGTGCAGCATTTTCCGACTCGTGGTGTTAAATTGACACCATGCAGTATCTCAGTATCTAAATTGACCCATTTGTTAAATATGGATACCGCATGGTGTCCGCATAAAACTGTTGCGTAAGACTGCGTTGACGTCGGGAACTCTTCATAACGTCAAAAACGCAAACCACTCTTGATTGAAATTGCTGGCTAATGGTAAACTGCGAATGGAACTCAGTCGCTGAGTCTTGGCGTGTCCACTAACAGCTCTAATAGAGGATGACTACATGTAGTTGAAGAACGGCCCAAGAAACAAACTGATTAGTATGATCTCGCTGAATATTGTACAAGAAGTTGGGCGAAAAAAAGAAAAGATTGGAGAAAGCACAGTAGGTCTCAGTGTAGTTGAACACATGCATAGATTAGGGTATAATATCGAGCTACATGATACAAACAGTTTGATGATATAAGTCAAATGATGCTTTTCATCAATGGTTGCAAGTGGTTAAAAATGTGCATTCACGTGCACTCTACATGATGTATGAAAATGTATTATTAAGTATCACCTAAGTGCATGCTAGGTTTACCCAGAACAGAAGGCATATGCAGATTAACATCAGTAAGGCCGACCAACACACTTGTAAACTCTGCAACTGAACAAATCAAGTTAAAACTCAAACATTGCAAACTACTGAAAAAGATGGCAAGCTGTTAGCCATGTGTGGCTGTGAGCTTTCACTAACATAAATGGAGGATCACTTTGTACCAAATGCAATTTTTTGAAATTGCCATGGTTACCAGGGTCAGCAAATTAAAAATGGTAAACATGCGTTGCGGCTGGCAAGCCCTAAAGGTATTAACCCTTTCGCTACCAGGAGAAATAATGCACTCATTACCTCAATACCAGTCCCCTTTGTAAAAATTTCATTGTATAGCGCCCTCGTAATTCAGCGAGGAGAAAGGCCGATAAGATCTAACACATTATGTGAACAGGATGGACCCGCCAATCTCCACCCCCCCCCCCCCCCCCCCCCCGTTCAAGGTTGTGTGAAATTGGGTGTGCAGGCAAACCGAATAATTATTCCCACCCCTATCAACATTGCATTGGGGGGGGGGGGGGGGGGGGGAGGGGGAGGAGGTGGAGAAACAATTATTTATATTCACATAATTCTGTGATCTGGAATGTTTCAAACTACGCGGTGCACGCAGATGCGAGATCGACTTTTTGTCGATAGGGGGTGCTTTTCACATTTTCGCCAAATACAACATGAGCTTGGTGCCAAAAGGAGCCACGGTAAGGAAGTGGCGTGGAACTTTGGTGCCAAGCGGAGCCCATGGTAGTGAAAGGGATTAAACTTAAGCAATTGAAATAGAATGCCCTCGCAACAGATATTCTCTTCGTGTTGCTACTCTTCATAAACAAAACTAAAACAAATCAAGTCAACCTCAAAAACACTTTATCCTGCGATTATTTTAACTCAACATTCATTTTTGTCTGTTAAATATATCAGAGCACAACCTGGCTGCTTTGTATTAAGAGTTAAAGGTCTCGGCTAAAAGCCTGGAGACCAACAACCAACAATTTATCCCCCAAATTGGCCCCAAATGAGATATTCGTGCAAAAAAACAATGAGTAGCTTTCCAAAGGAAACTGTGACATTAAGATATGGCAACCTAACTGCAACGATTTTGCCAATTTCTTTCCCTTTTGGGTTTTGAAAGCATTTGTTCGCAAATATATAATTTTGTCTAAAAAGACCTCTTGTACTGAGCCAGCTAGTTGTTATTGGTCAGAAGTCTGAGAATACTTAATGCTTAATTTCATTTCTATATTTGTAAATCTGAATAGGTCCTACCTTGTGTGGTGCCATCTGGATCCTCTGGCACAGAAGTAGTGCTGAGTGTACAGTTTCCAGTTACATGGTCGCACACAAATCCAACGTCACACGAACAATTACCCGAACAGTTAGGACCGAAGTGGCCGTTGGGGCAAGTCGTGTTGCAGTTCAGGCCCTTCCATCCCGGAGGGCAGAAACAGTTTCCAGTTACGTGGTCACATGTAGCGCCAATGTCACAAGAACAATTCCCAGCACAGTTCGCACCAAAGTAACCCTCGGGACAACTTGTACTGCAGTTCTGACCAATCCAACCAGGAGTACAGGAACAAGACCCATCAGTTGAATCGCAGGCTGCTCCATTTAGACAGGTACAATTCTTGATGCAGTTGTACCCATGTGAACCAGGATCACATGGGATGCTGCAGTTAGGCGTTTTCCAGCCGAGCTTACACAAACACCCTAAGAAAGGGTTACATTGGGTGTTGGTACCAGTGCAGTTGCATGTACTGTTGCAATCTTCTCCGTAGGTATTTGATGGGCAAGCTTTGGGAAAGAGAGAAAAAATGAGGGGGAATTCGTAGAATGTACTTACCTATGTTCATTTGTTATAATCTAAACCATGTCTGATGTTTTGCTAACGTCGTTATTGAAAGAAACAGGCGCGGATTAAAAATATTTAAAAATGTGTATAGGCAATGGAAAACAAAATTATCCAAGATTTCATGGGCTTTCGTGAATAAAAAAGACACTTACGTTCAGAACAGTTGACCGGTTCCAATCCATCCCTTGCAGCATCTCGGTACAACCACTTCATTCTCCTCATATTGAATTTCATACCTTATAGATGATAATGAGTAATAAAAAGCTGTTCCATTATTGAAGGAACACATTGCTTTGATGACGCCCAATTGGGCTACAAAAAGCGTTCGCCCTAAAATTGCTATGATTGGAAAGATCATTCAAAAGTAGAATACAGCAATGTCACGACCATACTTTAAGAATGCGTCATTTGTTTGAAAATCAGTCACGAAAATAATTATGGGTACGCCAGTTTGGTTAGGAAAAGTCGGACCGTTGGAATTCACACTAGTGCCCTTAGTCTATGACGCTTTGGTTACGTACAGGCTGCACTATGTGCGGCGCCAGTCTAAACATCCGGGTGTCAATGCTTCGCTTCTTTCCTCATTTCTCCGTAAATATTACACATTATAGTAGAACTTTTTGACTCAGACCTTAGAAATTAAATTTAAAGATATTAAATTTGGGGGATTTCAGGGCAATGTGTGCCTTCAAATTCACGAACGCACTCATGACTTGATATATAGCGTTCGACCACCTATTTGTCGACACCCCGAGAAAAAAAGTGAAACTTGATGAAATTGTATAATACTTGTAGCACCTCCCCAATACATCCTCACTGGCATAGCATTGAGTTTTGTACCACTGAGATAATTTCTTGAAGATTGAAAACTACACACAAAGTCAACATCACAAACTCTGACAAAAGATAATTTTGTATTTAAACCAACGCACCTTTGACTTTATTGTCGTTACTAAACAACAAATAACACTAATTAAAGTACAACCATGACATAGCATTATAAATCTATACCTTTGTCTTTCACAAGGCGGTGGACTTGAACCACAGTTCTGAGTTTCTGTGTAAGTAACCAATACTCTTTTTGACACAGTCCGATAAACACTGCAATGGAGAAAAGTTAACCCAAAGGAATCGTCATTATATAATAGGATATTTTATAGGATTCTCTATCCACACAAAATGTTCAATGAAGTGAAACAAAGTGAGAATTTCTGCAAAACAAATAAGGGGTTAATCTGATTGGGGTCATGTTACACGAGGCAAGCTTTTCCGGGCAACATCAAAGAAGAAAATCATTCAAATTTCAATTTTCTAATCATTTTCTTGGTATGCTCGTATACACTGTCAGAACAAATGTCTTTGTGCTATCCAAGCATTCCTTTATCCTAGAGTGATGTTGGTTTCCACCACGTTGCTTGTAAAAATTGCCTCGCGTGACGAGGTCTTATTACTCAAGTTCCCACAAATACATGCACATGTATTTCGTTTGCTGCGTATACTGTTCGAGGTTGAACAGGTATACACGTAAATTACATATGGTCTACTATTTAAACAGCGCTAAATCTCATGATCCTATACCACTCCCTCCCCACAACTACTCCTCCCTACCCCAGCCATCATCATTCCCCACGTATTCTGGTTTCAGCTGCAGTGATTATTAACGGAAGGCGGTTTTCACTTAAAGCAATATATTATGAGTTTGAAAACAAAGAAAATAAGGTAAAATAAAACAAATAACAAATACAAAAAATTAGCATTGCTAAAAAATGTAGAGCTGGTCACTTTTTACGAGTTAAAAATTTTGGTCCCGAAAATCTGGATACGAAACGATCGCGACCCCCACGCACCCTCCCACACTGCGCCAGGAATCATTGAAACGTTACAAGATACTTACGTGTCGCTGCAAACGTTTATCCCGTATTGATCGAGTTGACACTGCACGAGTTTTACTAACAGCACGAAGTGCAGCAGGCGTGTATAAGTAGCCATTTGACTGCCTTACGTGCTTACATTATCCCATCGAGGAACAAAATGAATTCTGATCATACAGGAGATTTAAAACATTGAACGATAAGGAAATGAACCCTGTACCAGACGCAATGGTCTGAATTCAGCGTAGCCTGGGTCCCGCATCCATTGTATACAATATATCGGGCCCGTGGATGTGGCGCTTTTGATTGGCCCTCGTGTGCGCAAGCGCCGTAACAAAAATCAAATTTGTAAGAAATGGATGCTGTTTTAATGTTCGTATATTTTGTTTGATAAAACTTTGAATCGGGGAGAAATGTGTTTTGTTGAATGAACGAGTAATTTTACAGCAGTTTATAGAACTTCGCAATTATTTATGCGTATGCCAATATAAAAAATTCATGGTAATATATATTATTTACCCACACAGGCCCCATATTGAATGTCGGAACGATAATGGAGGAATCGGGAATTAGTCTAAATGCAACGAACACAGCGGTGAACAATAAGCACCCTGAGTGTACACTGAAAACAAGGAAACTGAAATGCGAACTGTTTTCAAGGCGAAAAAATTGCTATTTCTTTCTAGCGAGTTTTCCAGGTTACTTAATTTGCTGCACACACAAATCAATTCCAAATAGATTCTGGAATATTTTCGATTCTCCCTTAAGAGCGTTTCTATAAGACCTACTTCTTTTAGAGGGACAAGACTGAATGATCATCCTGTGTGTAAATCAAGAGCCGACACACACGCGCACTATACACGAATATACTAACTGATCGACGAAAATGAAAGCGGAACTTAAAATACTGAAGTTAAAACAACAAGATAGTGTGAGAAAACAGCCCTAAATTAGTTATTTTTGGAGTATAGTAATGCCGCTACTTAAAGGAACCATGCTTCTCAAATTTGCCGGATAGCATTTTATTTCATAAATACATTCATTTATATGTATTAAATGTGAATTAAAAGCCAAACTGGTTCAAGTGAAATTTTAGTGTGATTATTTGCCGCCCAAAAATTGCCCCCCCCTTTTTGGAATTTGTTGAGACTCAAATTGAGGGCGCTGTTCGTGACGTAGATCGAGGCACCGAAATTCATGAATGGACTCGATAGTCTGGACCCGTTAATGACGCCTGGGTGCGAGACGAGCATCAAAGCATGTCCGCGTGGGTACGCGTACCCGTACGGTATACGTATACGGCAGAGCACGTGTATACTATGTAGGGCCTACACGTACGTATACGTACACCAAGCTGTACACCCTTGTACTGTACGTGTACAAAATGTATCCGCATGTACGTACACACTAGGTCTACACGTGCAATTTCGTACATTGTAAGTTGCAACAACTATACATCGAACTTACCCTGATTTTCTCCCTTTTAGCGACAGCTCCTCGGGGAATGGGCCGTTTAACTGCTTTCGCCTGTACCTTACCCACATCTGGGAACTTTGTTGGGATGGCAGTGGACTTGAGCATATTTTTAATGGCCATCCCAAAGGAGTTGAAAATACCAGTATCGAAACACGACTGCTCAAAGTGGTCGCTACATAACGCTGAGAAGCTGCTGGGACCGGACCACTTCGCTCTTGTCACCTTCACTTTCGCCGTCCAAATTCTCCGATATTTCGCATCAGTTGAAAATAAATGAAGGCTTACTCCATCCTTCGTTGTTTTGCTGCATCCAGCAGCCACACACCTTGTCGGCATGGCCGAAAAACGCTATATTTTGCTTAGATTTTGGACGAAGAATGTACACTCAATTTACGCGTGATGAATGGTGCTGGCTCGAGCAGAATATGTAATGTTCCTCGATCTACGTCACTCACTTATGTTAATGAGGGTCCCACTCAGGGGGCGGAGTAGCTTGGACAAACGTTTTTCAAAAAATGTTTTTTCATATTTAATCTGGGAAATAATTGACTCTGGTAACAAAATATCATTGTCAAGATAATACTTTATTGTTTTAAGCAGGAATAATGCAATGTAAATCCTATTTCATGGTTCCTTTAACTTCGGCAGTGATACGGAAACGATCTCCCACAGGGGGCCCGCTCTATAGTCCCCCGTCCCATTGGTCCCCCATCCCATTGATCCCCCGTCTCATTGGTCCCCCCTCCCCGTCTCCCGTCTCATTGGTGCCCCGTCTCATTGGTCCCCCGTCTTATTGGTCCCCGTCTCATTAATTAATTAATCAATCAATTAATTAATTTCTGGATGGGCTGTTGAGAAGAAGGAACTACAAAAGGGGGACAATAAGACAGGGGACCTATGTGACGGGTGACCAATGAGACGGGTGACCAATGAGACGGGGGACCAATGAGACGGAGGACCAATGAGACGGGGGACTATAGATATTATCCCCTACACGGTTGGATTGCTGGCTTCATTTTTTTGTACATCTTGCAATTTATAATAAGGGGATAAAAGCATGATGACCCGGTCTTTACCACGTCAATATTAACCTAGGAGGGGCGTGACCGCTGTTAATGGACCGGGTTATCACATTTTTATCTCAATTCTAAATGCCTTCTCAGCGAGTTTAACTATCCCTATTGGTCGAGAGCCTGTCACGTGGGTGTGTTTAAACGGTTGTTTAAACACACCCACGTGACAGGCTCTCGACCAATAGGGATAGTGAAACTCGCTGAGGCATTTATGAATCAGTGTTAAGACAATAAAATTAACAAAGGCAATGATGAATGATTCATGCGGAAAATTCTTTTCTCCATGAATAAACTGAGCCAACAGAAAAAGAACTAAAACACCACAGAAATCAAAGAGCAACATTGGACACACTCCATCCAGCATGTAAAACAAAGCCCCCAGCATAGTGTTATACATTATATATAACTCACCATAGCCCCAAAACATGTAGTCTGTTGATAAGCCACAATTAAGTATATTCGCACACAAAACCATTTCGCGTAGATTGTACACCACTGTGAAGCATGTTTACCATACAAAACCATTTGGCATACACTGTGCACGACAGTGAAGCATACTTACCATACAAAACCATGCGTAGGGTTTTGCCATGTCAATAAGCTTGCTATAGGATTACACTGTATGGTTTTGCCATATGTGTGTTATGCTATGGTAACATTTGAATATGACAATTTTGTAAGGTTTTGGTAGCGAGCGGGTGGGATGTGAAACCCAACAAAAAAGACAAAAGGACGGAATCGAGAGGTAGGGGAAACGATGAATGAAGTCAGTGAACTATCCAGTGGTGAATTTTATATTGCGTTACCTATCGATACTTGCTAATAATAAATATAGTATGATACACGTTGGGGAAACGTTTAAGCGAAATGGCGCCACCAACGTCGTAGAGGCACCCCCACCCCTCGCCACTGGAGCCAATTCGTTGGGGGGAGGCATGTACATATGGACGAAGGGATAATGCGGGAAACTGAAAGGTTAAGTTGGATGAGAAAAGATTTCAGAAAAGGGATCAAACGAATAAATAAATACAACCACTGCAACGCGTGTAGATGGAACTTCAGATCTGAACTTCAGACAAACAAGGTAGTTGACTTATTCAAAGTTTTAGGGATTTTTGTAATCCTTAATGAAAATTAAGGGCCTTCAAATATCTAACATTTCATCCCTGAGTGAGGTCTGAGTGTACAAAATCTACGGAGAAAAGAGTAAATCCGAAGCATTGACATCCGGACATTTAAACTAGCACCGTGCATAGTGCAGTCCGTACGGCAATCAAAGCACTATATACATCAAGGGCACCAAGCTGAATTTTCCATATTTCCAACCAAAATGGCGTCCCCGTTACGGTAGTATTTCCGTCAATGATTTTCAGACAAAAGGCGCATTTTTCGGGATGGTGGTATACATTATTATTGTACTTTAATTTCAATGATCTTTCCTACCATAGCAATTTCAGGATGAATTGGGCGCCTCTTAAGCAATGTATCCCTTTAAAGTGTTGCAATTATTTATTTGCCATCTATTTTAAAGTAAAGCAAATGGTTTTAGAGTGTGACTGTTTTATGTGGCATAGTTTCTTTAGTTGAATAAGCCAAAAACGAAAGTGAAAACGATAACATAGAAAGTCCGATTGGTTAATCTTGTAACTAACCCTTGATATACCACTGCCCGAACTGTCGACTTGGTAAAAATAAATGAAAAGATGACAGTGACCGAGTGACCTACTGACCGACTAACCGACCAACCTCTTGCCCGAGCGATTGACAAACGGATCGACTAACTTGTAAGAATAAGTTGGCCAGCATCTAATATATCGATAAAAAACAGCCGACCAGAAATAACAGTTTTCTTGAAATATTGTAATGCTGACACGTACATTTGATAGCAGCATTAGAAAGATCTGGAAAAAAAGCTCTTTAATGGAATCGGGCTGATGTATGGACAGCGAAAGGCACAAGTACTACAGTTTATTGAAATAATGCTATTTGGATGTTCTTGAGATTGAAAAGGGAGGGTTTTAAGCGTATATTTCCAATAGAACCGCTACTTTCACAAAACATGAAATATCACTACACGATAATCTGTACTTTCTTCAGAATCAGACATAGAATTTATTTCTCCACAGTACACGTTCATTTTTGATGTCAATGCTCATGTTTGCCTTTATTACTGATATTAAGCGTATACAGTGTGGCTACTTTTAGTAGGCCTACAAATGTAAAAACAAATATTGTAAGACATGCGTGCAAAACCGTGCGTGAAATTTCAATAGAAAGTGACTGCCAAACGAAAGTTAAAAAACGACCTTGTTACATGCACTAATTAAGCCAACATTGTAATACATGTCTCAGCAAAATCTAAATTACTTCCGTGTAAAGAGTCTTATACTAGATTCAGCCTGGTGCCCGTCTCTCTATACTTTTTGGACAATCTGGATTGTATAAAATAGGGGCATTAGGCCTACTCCAGTAATAATCAATAGTATTGGATAAGCACATCGCAATAGGATTTCTTTGCACTTGTTTCATCCCACACAGACCGACTAACCTCAGCTGTCTCCAGTGAGAGGATTTTCCGACTGAATAAATTGTTGACTCTTTTTACCCCGGAGCTCCTACGCCTACATCATTGTACGGGGGCATACAAGCTTGAATGTACTAAATTACAATGTTTTTACTAGAACAAGATGGTTTGGCAAATAGTATCATTCCTGTGTTACATTGCGTTATAAAATGCATCTGGGTCCAAGGGAACTTGAATTTGTAACATTTCTTGGTTGAATGTTCCTACAAACTTTATATTTTGGTATGTCTATATAACTACTGCATATTTTTCCCATTTACATAAGGTTCTATATTTCTTGTTCACTCTTTTTGCAGTTAACATTAATATTACTGAAACCTAAACTGGGATCAACCTAACAGAAACTGTTCGTGTAAAGACATGTTTTTTTGTAAAATAAATACAGTATAAGCCTACCAAAACTGCCTTTTGTTGTCTAAAATAATGTGTAATAAATGTCATGCAACGTGATATACTGATATAATACTGACTGACTTAAATTACTGATATATTTCTATGTCTGATTATATTGGTGGTTAAGTGCCTGTTCGGAGTGGTTGTATATCTACCAATCCCAGCAATATATTGTGTAGCCATTTACAATATATACAGTTTGTATCGCTTATCTCTATAGATATTTCCAAATATGAAACCCAACCGAGTTTCTTTTTTACACTTTGGCTAAATTCTAGAAAAAGACAAACCAAGCTCGAATTTATTGGTAAAACATCTAATATACATGCAAAGAGGAAGCTTTTATTACATTTTATAAAAGCAAATAAAAAAGAACAGTTGGGTTCAAGTATTCCGCCCAATCCAATTTCCAATCATGTGGTTTCAATTGGAAAGGAATTAGTGATGTAAGTAGCGTCGCTGTGGAATTTTCCAATAATGTTAAAAAATGAAAGGTTTTAAAAGCACTTGAGACTGCTTTTGTAAGTTGGTTGTTATTTTGTTTTAAGTGAAGAGTGTGTTATTATACAGCTCGTGTCAGTAGCGTATCTAGCTTTTTGTGCCAGGGAGGACAAACAACGTCTGAACCGTCTTAAAATCGTCTTAAAAACACTATTTCTTTTGGGGGGGGTGGCAGTTGCCCCCTGCCCCCCCCCCCCCCCCCCCCCCCCCCCCTCTCCCGCTGGATACGCCACTGACCGCTTCTTGAGAAACCATAATCCATGTTTCTGGGTTTACTTATCTTATATCTGGCATAACAGCAATAAAGACATGCTTCAGTTCTTCATATACTGCCTTAAACTTTTTTCTGGAGAAACCTTTTTTCAAAAAACGCACAAATCCTACAAAAAATAAGAAGCTCCCATAACGCAGGCTTATAATGAAAAGCAACTCATGCAACGTTCTGAGTTGGTTTAAATTATTGCTATGCGAAACCTAGCTTGACACATTGTTTAATTTCTGCGAACATAGATGACTACATCATTCAGTTGTTTGCGTGCAAAGGTACTTTGTAAACCATAAATTAGTCATAGGGTCCGTCTTTCGCTTTTGCTTACCATATAATAACACAAGTGCATTGTAGTTTTTCGATTACTTTCGTTAATTTATTTATTATTCTAAAGATAAAGCGGGAAATACATTTTACGTGGAATTTGTTTTACCTTAAAATAATTTTAAAATTCCTGCCCTTTTTCCAAAAGCTTGTGTGGCATAGGTTTTTAAATGTTCTGCTTTAAGGAGGAAGTTAGAAATGTTTCTTTACAAGTTGTCCTAGTTATTATTAGCCCTTGTAAATGCTTTTTTCTTTCAAAACGAAGGTTTTTACATGTAGATTTCGTTTTATTATTTTTTAATAATAAGACGATACAACATAGGAAGCGACATTGTGGGGATCACTCAATGAGGATACGGCTTTTTCACTTATACTTCGTCAAACAATCCGCAAGGGAAACTGACTAGGTAAATTTGAATGCCGGTACATTGTCAAAGTGAACAAAGAAAACTGACAGGAGCGGGATTCGAACATGCGAACCTGTTGTATCCTCATTTAGTGATCCCCGCAATGTCGCTTCCCAGGTTGTATCGTAAAATTGGGCGTGATCCCTGGCTGCACGGCATTATAGGTTCATGACTTCTGACTAGCACCCGCCGAACAAAGATACTGACAATTTGGGAGACCGCCAACATAGGGCAAGGTAGCTCATTGGTAGAGCGCCGGTACGGCATTCCGGAGGTCGCAGGTTCGAATCCCGCTCCTGTCAGTTTTCTTTGTTCAAGAGAAAATGTATTCAAATTTACCTATTCAGTTTCCCTTGTGGATTGTTTGATGAAACAACTGTTTTATTAACAAGACAAATTCATAAAAAACGCCCATCTTACCATGCTAAATTCCCGGAAGGTTTTGAGATTTTGCAAAGACAAAACCCGAGGTTAACATCCATTTAATTAATTTAACCCTTGGACAAAATGGAGTTTCTGCTACTTTGGCTGCAGTAAGAATTTGGCGACTTTTCTCGCGAAGTTTGCTTCATTATAATGGCCCATTCTTAAGTACGGAAAAGAGTTTTAATATTTTGGAAAGCATGTTCGTTAAGTATGTCTAATGTAAATCTGATGTGGGTTTCATTATTCGGTACCAGCCTATACATCAACACCAATTATTCATCTTCAGGTGTGTCTGGGTTCAAGACGAAATAGATGGGATCTCCCCCACCTGATGCGCCCTGCTTGCAAAGAGCGCCATTGTGAGCTTTGGCTTGACCGCCGTTCGGTGAAGGCTTGATGAAGTGTTTGATCTTCACTGGTAAAGTCTTCGACCTGGTTCCTGAATTAAAAGTGTGATATCATACAGAAAAGGTTTCAGGTTGGATCCATAAGACCCAGCCGCTTCCCTCTATGAGGCTATGATTTAGGTATGGTGTAGCTTTGTAGTGGTAAAAAAATCTACCAAAATAATTCCTTCTATACCGTGAAGGGAAGGGGGGTTGCGCTGCTGACGAAAAGGAATTAGTTTTTCACAGGAACGGGAAATTTTAGGATACTGCCTTACCTGTTGCTGGTTTTTCCTGCTGACTTATTCTTAGCTCGCAGTAGGCATTCTCGTCATCGGCCCACGAGCACTTATTGGAAGACAGAGTAGGAGGCAGGACATCCCTCTTGTTCCTCCGGGTGGTGCTTGCCCGGACCGGCACTGCTGCTGCCGCTGCGTTGTCACCATGCGGTGGGAGTACGTTCGGGAGGATCGACTCTGCGTAGGCAGGTATTGGGTCATCCACCGTTTTTTCTCTTTGGATTTTCAAGCCAGACTTCGGGGCAGCTGTGGTACGAGTAATTGATTGAGCGTAAGCAGGTACCGAATCGTCAACCGCCTCCTTCCCTTCTTGGGTGTTCGGCACTCTAAGAAAAAAGTACGCAATGTTGCGTAAAATCTTACTCTTTGGGGTAGTAAGGAGGGAACCCGGTCGTTTAGAGGGTAAACCTTGACACAACGGGGGTTGTGTCAAGTTTTACTCCTAACTTGTGCAAAGATTTTACCCTCAGAAAGACGTCAAATTTCTTACTCCAAAAAGTTGTGTCAAATTTTACTCAACAGGGAGTAATGCTTCCTTTTAATCCAACTGCTGCGTATTCTTTACCCAAACCATGCTGTGTTCTGTTTTAAACAGCAGTTGTGTCATGTATTACCCCAAAATGTGTTCAATTTCCATAAATTATGAGTTTACTCTGCGGAAGAACAAATGCACAATAATAATAACAATTGAATTCTTATTTAGGAATTAAAATATTTATTTGCATGAATAGCCACTCTACTCTTTGACAGTGCAATGGTGTATCACAGCGTTAAAAGTTCATTTAATGTTGATTTAGATTTAAACTGTTTCAGCAATATTCATTTCCTTCCTTGTTTTTGTGTGTATAGTTTTCTATACAGACTGCCTGGGTTAAAACCTTTAAAATACACAATATATTTTAAATTAATCGAAAATATGAAAATATATAGTTAGACTTTAAGCACTACACATTTTGTAAAGCACAATCTCGACAATATTTTGTATGCAGTCTGTTTATAAGTTGGCATTATTTTGGTTAGCAACAAATCCAAAATGTCAGTTCTGATGACATTGGGAAAGATAATTAATTTCTTTGTAGTCATTTAGTGCACGAGGGAAGGTTAAACAACTTAAACTTAGTGCAATTATTCCAACGTCTTCAAATGTAAACATAAATGCTTTCATATTCATAAATCAAACATCAATGGGAAATATTTTACTTTAATACCCCACCAAAATCGGTCAGGAACATATCTAAATATGTGGCACAACCTGCTATTTCAAGATTTATGTCAGTAGAATCTGTAAAACCGAGGCAGAAATTTACATGTATTTGAACACTTTCAGTGACCATACACTGTCGACTGCCAAGAACATCTAACACAGAAAACACAAACATTCTTCCCCAATATTGCACAAAAAATTCCCAACAAAATTTTCTAATTTAAAGGTTGTGCCAAGTGTTTATATAATTCTGAACACAGATGGATGGCTATTTTCCAAGATTTGCTGTTGCTGACCGATTTTGGTTAGGGTATTAAAGTAAAATATTTCTCATCAATGTTAAAACAAATCCAAAATGTCAGTTCTGATGACATTGGGAAAGATAATTAATTTCTTTGTAGTCATTTAGTGCACGAGGGAAGGTTAAACAACTTAAACTTAGTGCAATTATTCCAACGTCTTCAAATGTAAACATAAATGCTTTCATATTCATAAATCAAACATCAATGGGAAATATTTTACTTTAATACCCCACCAAAATCGGTCAGGAACATAATTTAAAGGTTGTGCCAAGTGTTTATATAATTCTGAACACAGATGGATGGCTATTTTCCAAGATTTGCTGTTGCTGACCGATTTTGGTTAGGGTATTAAAGTAAAATATTTCTCATCAATGTTAAAACTTGACAAAAAGCGTACTTACAAACCCAAACATAACTGTTTATCACATGTTTTTGCTTTTCATTTTAGAAGCCAGTGTGGGCTTCTTAATCTCAGAACATACAGACTTGAATATGCTTCTTGACTTCACCATAAATTGTGATGAACAGTATGCAGTTAGTAAAACAAACTAGTTGAAAATTAATGGCCAGTTTGACCACAAAATGACACGCGGAAAACAATTCAGATAATACAGAGCAAGTTGACTTAGGGTTGTTTTGTAATGGTCCAGTGTATACTTGGACCTATACTTAGAGTCTGAGCTGGATGTTTCAAGTCGAAGACTTGGAAGGCTAAGTAACATCGGTCCACTGCATCCATCAGGGTCTTGACCAGCAAGGCTTTCCTCTCGATTGTGGCTACAGATTGTTGAGCCAATCCCCGGAACATGTTGAAAGGCCAACTTCGCAGTGGTATTGTAGAAACTTCTCAAGACTGGTACCTTCCTGAAAAAGCAAAACAGGTGTTTGTTATTGATACATTTACATTTTGCAAGTAATTTATAATGAAACATATTTATAATTATTTTGTAAAGATTATACTTTAATACCACCCCCCAGTCAGGAACAGAAAAATCTTGCAAAATAAACATCCGTTTGTGTTCAGAATTGTATAAACACTTGGCACAACATTTAGTTTTGATACTAATAGGATATTTTTATGCAATACAGGGGAAGAAGGAATGTGTTTCCTGTTAGATGTTCTTGGCTAACTTAGTCATGACAGTGTATGGTCACTCAAAGTGGCACATACATGTTGATTTCTGCCTAATTCTTTTACTGATGATTTTGCTGACATAAATCTTGAAATAAGTTGTGCCACATGTTTAGACACTTGTTATCAAGGTGGGTTGGTTATTTTCCAAGATTTTTCTGTTCCTGACTGATTTTGTTGGGGTATTAAAGTAAAATCTTTCCAATTATTTTCCTATACTTGCTAGATACATGACAATTTGTTGTCCTTCAAGGTAAATCCAAGAGCCTCTGCATCAGTGGTGCTCAGACAACTCGACCGTCTGTCTGGAAAGTCATGTCGTCCATTGAGATAAGTCATTGAGACAAGTCGTCCGTTGGTACCCTCACGCCACGCCGCGCCGCACCGCGCGTGTACACAACCGCGACCGGGCCGTACCGGGCTGGTCCGGGGCCGTGCAGCTAGCTCGTCACCACCGCGAAATGCCACCGCGTCGCCACGCTACATGGCCAGACACGCACATAAAAACACCGCATAAACATCGACGGTCAGCTGTCGTCAGGGTTTAGTCGACTTGTCTCAAGTCGGCTTTTCTATCAACTGGGAAATGATCAAGTTGTCTCACGGTCGAGTTGTCTCAAATCGAGTTAGTCAACGGTCGAGTTGTCTGACATCCCCGTATAGTTATAGGCTACAGACATAATCTATACAGCACAAACAGGCTTCTCTTGCACAACAGGCTAGTAATAACTAATTTAACTAAAATTGTGTGTACCTTTTCCATTTGGAAGAGTCTCTTGAATCCTTGGATGATGTTCCCCCGCCTTCTGTTCTTGATTAACGCCCTTCGAAGAGGATTGCTAGTACTCAGTAGACGCGTCGACGAAGCTCAAGCATGTCAAGTTCATGCGATCTGTAAACAAATCATTACATGTACATGAAGCATTGACAGTTACATATGACTTTGAGACCTCCATGACTGTATCGATAAACGAAACGGCCAATCTTAAAACACAGTACTGATTTGACTAATCAACATAATAAAAATGAAAAATAATACCTTCAATCACAGGAGGAAGCTCGGGTAGTGGCAACGCTGTCAGTGTTTGCTGCACGGTGTTCATGCGAATGGCGATAATGGCGGCGTGACGGTGATGCACGTGCGCTGTTTGACCCAACAATGCGTTAAATACAACCCAGTACTGAGCACAATTTACTCTGTGTGTACCATTTCTTACGTTTTACACTGCTTAAGAGTACCATAATTTAGATATTACACATTGTTTATCACATTTTTACATCTTTGCAGCGTATCGCTCAAATTGCATCCTTACTCACATGAAGAGTAATACCGAAATTGCAACATTACTCAGAATTGTTTTAAGAAAGTACTCAACCATCTTACCCAACCAGTTTACTCAGCAACATTTTGCACTTCTTTTTTAGAGTGGGGTCAGGCTCAGAGGTACCTTGCATGGAAATGATGGACTCGAGGTATGCAGGTAACTGGGCCCCCTTCGCCATTTGCTCGTCCTGGGTGCTCGGACCGAGCTTCGGGTTAGCTGCGGTGAGAGTAATAGACTGAGCTTCGTTATCCGCTACGTTTTCGTCTTGTTGGGTGCTTGAGTCATGAGTTAGTTCGGCTAAGGAGATAATGTTGGACTCGTGGTAGGGAGGAGGTGGGCCATCATCTACCGCTCTGTCATCTTCTTGGGTGCTTGAGGCAGGTTGTAAATCAGCCATCTGTAGTGATGAGTCCACGGAGTATTGTTCTTGATATACAAGACCTATAATAAGCAAGGAAATAAAGTACTAATGAAGTCTTTTTCCAGCATTTGCTAGCGGAAAAAAGGCTTCTTGCAAAATCAGCATCAGGTACAGACTAATCCGAGGACAGACATTTTCTTTGGTGGCAACAGGCTAGCGCGAGACACGCTCAGGTAGTACGCACGCGCTCCGAGCTCCTTAGACCAAAAGACTAATCCGGCGACCAAAATTAGAAGCATTTACTGCGGTGGCAGGGCGCTCGCGTGCGTATTTTACGCACACGCTCGACGCAGCTTCGACCAATATGGTGTTTACAACTTGCGACGTCATTTGAGAGACCTATACAGGAATTCGCCGACGCCATTTTTACAGTGGTGCCGCGCTCGCGTGCAGGTTGCGCGCGTTCTATAATTTCAGTCGCGCGCGCATTTGTGCAAGTTGTAAACACCCTGTTAAGCGAAGCTGCATCGAGCGCGTGCGTAAAATACGCACGCGAGCGTGATGCCACCGCAGTAAATGCTTCTAATTTTGGTCGCCGGATTCGTCTATACGGGAATTCGCCGAACAAAATTAGAAGCCATTTTTACAGTGGTGCCGCGCTCGCGTGCAGGCTGCCGGCCCGCGTTCATTAATTTGCGCCGCGTTCGCATTTTTGCAAGTTGTAAACACCCTGTTGATCGAAGCTGCGTGGAGCGTGTGCGTAAAACACGCACGCGAGCGCGGTGCCACCGCAGTAAATGCTTCTAATATTGGTCGCCGGATAGGGTCACCAAATGCGCGCGTGTCTCTTCTTTTAGAGGTGTGCGCGGCTGGTGATGCCTCCCAAAAATGGCTCCTAATTTTGTTCGCCGGATAGTCTGTGTGTTCATCAAATATACTATTTTGTCAGTGTCAGTGTTTTCCCGAGGGTGGAAATAATAAAAACCCAATTTCATGCAGGTATTTTTTTTACCTTTTACTAGCGTCTCACTACGAACTCTATTTCCACTGATCCTTCCGGTTCTGTAAATGCAATAAAATGTTAGTCTGCATCAGGCAACCTTGAATAGGGAAAATAGGTATAAGGGCAACATGCAAGGGAAGTAAGGAAGATGGCACATAAACATGGAATCATTGATCAAGTGGACAATCAGGCTGATGGATACACACAAGCAAACAAGCTTATAGGAACACAAAGCCTGTCTGGCTACAAACAAGGAGTTCGTTCTAAAACTGCTATAGTTGGACAAATACAATATAATAATCCTACACGACTATCTCTTGAGAATGCGTCGTTTGCTCGAAAATCATTGACGAAAATCATTCCGGAGACGCCAGCTTGGTTCGGAAAAGTCGGACCGTTGGAAACCCGAAGCATGTGTTTTTCATCAAGGATTTTTAGACCAACGGCGCTTTTCAAGGGATGGTCGTGTTCATTGTATGATTGATCTTTCCAACCATAGCCATATTTGGACGAATACTTTTTCCGCGCTCTAAGGTCACGTGTTCTTATAATATAAACTAAGGACATGGACGTAAATAAAACATCTGACCGACGAGCTTCTGCTTTTCCCGACAGTCAAGTGTCAACTTACTTGTGTCTCTATGATTCATGCTCTCGAGATATGTGACCCGATTTCAACTAGCCTATAGGACCTTTAGGGTTTATACCTCGCATTGCGCCTAGACGGCCGACTAAAGTAACACACGATGCCTCCAATGATGATGATGATGAGAATGGTAACGCCACCAATCAGAGAAGTGATGATAACGGTGAGACGACGGTCTGAAATGGAGTGAGGTGCACAATCGATAAAAATAGAAACAAACCCCAATAGACGAAACGTTCAAAAATTCATACTTTTTAAACATCCCAAATTCATCCCCAGGATGTGAAGCAAATCCAACTGATTGTGCATGCACGAGGAATGACTTTGAAGCATATTTTTATCGACATACTGATAATTTACAGTAGAAAAACTACAACAAACAGTTATCCAGGAAGATTTGAAGAACGATTTCTTGGTCTGAAAAAATTTATCTCCAAGTGTGTGTAAACTTTTTACGGCAACTGCACATGTTGACATTCAACATGATAACTATAAGGGAAATGAACATCAATTGTTTTCTTCGTGCTTTATCTGAGTTCTCTTGTAAAACCGGAAATGTTTTGATTTGCATCAGTGGAATAAAAGTACAAAACAAAGGTTGGGTTTTGAGTTTATCGTAAAATGGTACATTCTCGGGCAAAAACAAATGTCCTTGGAATATTTACCAGACTTCCATATCGTATGTTCTGATCATTAAATATAAGTCAAACAAGTCGTCTATAAGATATCATGAGCTCTATTTTGTCATTTAAGTAACACTTATTAATATGTTCCCATGATAAAAAGTTGAAATGCACAATAGTAAGTAAGAGTAAATATCTGAAAAGAGAATGAAAATGAAAATAATAAAAATGCAACATTCTGCTGGATAAAGAAAGAAAAACATGTACGAAGCTAGGACGAAAATGCTTTACGTTTGCGGACAATCGGAAAAAACAACAAAACAGCAACGACACAAATTCATAGCCGGCGACAAAAACCCACAGGGGAAGGGCATTGGTGAAAAGAAAACACAAACAAGCAAACAAACAAACAAACAAGCTAAAAGCATGCAAACTAATGCAAAACGAAAGAAAAAAGCCCGATTTCCACAGTCACAATGAACTCCGACAGCACACATCACGAGATATAATCGCAGAGAGTCGGAGAAAAAAAGGGTCCGTGAGAGCAAACTGGAGCAGAACCGTTACGAAATAGAAAAAAAGACACTTCACTTTGATTTTGCTAGGTAAACATGGCAACATTTTGTGGTGCTCATCAAGCGGTAGAATATTTGCATTACATATCTGAATGGGCACAGGTAGTCGTCGGCAAAGTTCAACTTGGTGCAGCATTTTCCGACTCATGGTGTTAAATTAAAACCATGCAGTATCTCAGTATCTAAATTGACCCTTTTGTTAAATATGGATACCGCATAGTGTCCGCATGAAACTTTTGCCTATGACTGCGTTGACGTCGGGAACTCTTCATAACGACAACAACGCAAACCACTCTTAATTGAAATTTCTGGATAATGGTAAACTGCGAATGGAACTCAGTCGCTGAGTCTTGGCGTGTCCACTAACAGCTCTAATAGAGGATGACTACATGTAGTTGAAGAACGGCCCAGGAAACAAACTGAATAGTATGATCTCGCTGAATATCGTACAAGAAGTTGGGCGAAAAAGAAGAAAAGATTGGAGAAAGCACAGTAGGTCTCAGTGTAGTTGAACACATGCATAGATTAGGGTATAATATCGAGCTACATGATACAAACAGTTTGATGATGTAAGTCAAAATTAATGATGCTTTTCATCAATGGTGGCAAGTGTTTAAAAATGTGCATTCACGTGCACTCTACATGATGTAAGAAAATGTATTATTAAGTATCACCTAAGTGCATGCTAGGTTTACCCAGAATAGTAGGCATATGCAGATTAACATCAGTAAGGCCGACCAACACATTTGTAAACTCTGCAACTGAACAATAAAGTTAAAAATCAAACATTGCAAACTACTGAAAGAAATGCAAGCTGTTAGCTATGTGTGGCTGTAAGCTTTCACCAACATAAATGGAGGATCACTTTGTACCAAATGCAATTTTTTGAAATGTCCATGGTTACCAGGGTAAGCAAATTAAAAATTGTAAACATGCGTTGCAGCTGGCAAGCCCTAAAGGTATTAAACTTGAGCAATTAAAATAAAATGCCTTCGCAACAGATATTCTCTTCGTGTTGCTGCTCTTCATAAACAAAATTCAAACAAATCAAGTCAACCTCAAAAATACTTTATCCTAATTACGTTCATTTTAACTCGTCAAACAATCCACAAGGGAAACTGACTAGGTAAATTTGAATACATTTTCAAAGTGAACAAAGAACATTAATTTGCGTCTGTTAAATATATCAGAGCACAACCTGGCTGCTTTTCGTTAAGAGTTAAAGGTCTCTGCTGAAAGCCGGAAGACCAACAACCAACCATTTATCCCCAAAATTGGCCCCAAATGAGATATTCGTGCAAAACACAATGAGTACCGGTAGCTTTCCAAAGGAAACTGGGACATTAAAGGCAGTGTACATGATTGGTTGTTGCAATTTTCAGAAATGGGCGGATTTGGGGGTTAGTATTTTATAGAAAATATCGTTCCACTGACCTGCTCAAAGTTTTGCGTTGTTGGATGGCGAAAAAAACCGAGAGAAAAACGGCTCGTTTCCAACCGTCGGGCGGATGATGGCCTTTAGTCAAGGCGCGCGTGGATACCTGGACGCGTGACGCGCCCCAAATGCCAGCATGTCGGGGCGCGCCACTCGTCCGGATAGCTAGCTACGCGCTCCTTGACTAAAGGCTACAGGGCAGTTTTCCAACGATTTCCAGCTGGAAATCGTTGGAAAACGATATATATTTCCACTTTTCTTGACAAGGACAGCACACCTGGTGCCATCATTTCACAGGATGATTGAGACTACTATTAACTTACAGTCTAGTGAGGTATTTCGTAATAATTCAGTAAACAAAATGGGAGGATTACCAATCGTGTACACTACATTTAAAATAGGGCAGCTTAACTGCAACGATTTTGCCAATTTCTTTCCCTTTTCGGTTTTGAAAGCATTTGTTCGCAAATATATCATTTTGTTAAAAAGGACCTCTTGTACTGAGCCAGCTAGTTGTTATTGGTCAGAAGTCTGAGAATACTTAATGCTTAATTTCATTTCTATATTTGTAAAGCTGAATAGGTCCTACCTTGTGTGGTGCCATCTGGATCCTCTGGCACAGAAGTAGTGCTGAGTGTACAGTTTCCAGTTACATGGTCGCACGCAAATCCAACGTCACACGAACAATTATCCGAACAGTTAGGACCGAAGTGGCCGTTGGGGCAAGTCGTTTTGCAGTTCAGGCCCTTCCATCCCGGAGGACAGAAACAGTTTCCAGTTACGTGGTCACATGTAGCGCCAATGTCACAAGAACAATTCCCAGCACAGTTAGCACCAAAGTGACCCTCGGGACAACTTGTACCACAGTTCTGACCAATCCAACCAGGAGTACAGGAACAAGACCCGTCAGTTGGATCGCAGGCTGCTCCATTTAGACAGGTGCAATTATGGATGCAGTGGTATCCATATGAACCACGATCACATGGGATGCTGCAGTTAGGCGTTTTCCAGCCGAGCTGACACAAACACCCAAAGGAAGGGTTACATTGGGTGTTGGGACCAGTGCAGTTGCAGGTATTGTTGCAATCCTCGCCGTAGGTGTTTGATGGGCAAGCTTTGGGAAAAAGAACAAATCAAGCACTCATCTGAACTGAATTGAGAAAATAAATCGTAGAATCTACTCACCTATGTTATTTTGTTTATCTAAACCATGTCTGATGTTATAATTTTTACTAACTTTGTTTTGAAAGAAGCAGAAGCGAATGATTTAGAATTTGTATAGAAAATTAAAACAAAATCGGAGATGTATTCTTAATTTTAAGAGGCTTTCGAAAATCTTACTTTTAGAACAGTTGTTGCCGGTTCGAATCCACCCCTTACAGCATCTCCTCACAACCTCATCCTTCTCCTCGTATTGAATTTCATACCTTATAGATGATAATGAGTAAGGGGTATAATAGAAACTGTAGTCCAATTAGCTGTTCCGTTATTATAAAGCGGCACATTGCCTTGGAGGCGCCCGATTGGGCGACAAAAAGCGTTCGTCCTAAAATTTCTATGGTTGGAAAGATCATTGAAAAGTAGAATACAATAATGTCTTGAAAATGCGCCGTTTGTCTAAAAATTGGTGACCAAAATAATGTTTGGGACGCCAATTTGGTTCGGAAAAGTCGGGCCGTTTCCCTTGGTCCATAGCGCTTTGGTCGCGTACAGGCTGCACCATGTGTGGCGCCAGTCTGAATGTCCGTGTGTCAATGCTTCGGGTTTTTCCTCGTTTCTCCGTGAATATTACACATTATCGTAGATTTTTTCCTTGGAAATAGTTAAGTAACTAACCACAGAGGTTAAATTTTTGGAATTTTAGGGCAATGTGTGCTTTCAAATTCACGACCGCACTCATGACTTGAAATATGGCGTTCGATTTATAACGGCACCCTTGATCGACAGTACTTTTACCGAGACATAAAGTGAAACGTGATGAAATTGTATAATGCTTTTAGCACTATATAAAGATTCACATAACTATCCCTTCAAATTGCGTGGTTTTTGTTTAATTTCGTGACAAATAACGGTCCGCCATTTTGTAGAACCAAATTTTTGACTCCACAAAGTGGCGGACTGTGTTCACCAGTCGTATTTCCAGTCGCATCTGGTTGAAGTACGTTCTGTTGATCCATTTTGATGTACTGTGTGGCACGGCGCGCAGCACTAGCGATATGTGTCGCGAGGTAGAGAATTGTACCTGGCGATCATCTAATAGGTTAACAAGGCCACTGGCTGCGGCGCAAGCCGAAAAACTCTTACAGCGTATTTTGCGCATTATTTATACGGTGATATTTACTACTGGAAATAAGTCTATGTTTCGCGGGTCAGATGTCAGGGGTAAGCGGCCAATTTTTTGTTTTGTAATCACTACTCACTAATTACACGTTATACGTGTTTTTTTGCATGAACAACTCTTATCAAAGGTAAGGAACATTTCCAAACAGCAAAAATTCATGACATTTGAAGGCAATGTATCCCTTTAAACGAACGCATCTTTATTGTCGTTAATAAAAAGCAGATGACAATAATGAAAGTACAGCCATGTGTATAGCATTATAAATCACGTACCTTTGTCTTTCACAAGGCGGTGGACTTGAACCGCAATTCTGATATTCCGGGTATCTAACAGATACATTTTTTGACACTGTCCGATAAACACTGCAATGGAGAAAAGTTAACCCAAAGGAATCGTCGTTATATAATTATATATATTCAATGTCAATTTGAGAAAACCAATCAGACGGCGGTACCGCTTTATTCGAACATGTACCACTGGTTTGATTTCAGCGAGTTATCAAAAGAAAGTTTACGATCAAGAACGGATCCTTGATGTGTTTTGTTGAAATCTTACATGCAATATATAGGCCTATGACATCGGAGGAAAGACAATTAATTCACACAAAAATGAATGAAACGAGCATACTGCGCCACTGAATCTTCAACATCGAAACGTTACAAAATACTTACATGTCGCTGCAAACGTTTATCCCGTATGGATCGAGTTGACACTGCACGAGTTTTACTAACAGCACGAAGTGCAGCAGGCGTGTATAAGTAGCCATTTGACTGCCTTACGTGCTTACATTATCCCATCGAAGAACAAAATGAATTCTGAAAATACAAGAGCAAACCCTGACAGTACTCGACACCAACGGGAAGTAAACCATTTATCCTTATATGACTTACATGGTCTGAATAGCCTGGGTCCCGCATCCATTGTATAATATATCGGGCCCATGGATTTGGCGCTTTTGATTGGCCCTCGTGTGCGCAAGCGCCGTAACAAAAATCCTAATTTTAAGAAGTATATTTTGTTTGATAAAACTTTGAATCAGGGAGAAATGTGTTTTGTTGAATGAATGCGTAATTTTACAAGTTTTAGAACTTCGCAACTATTTATGCGTATGCCAATATACAACATTAATGGTACATGTAATTAATATTAATTACCCACACAGGCCCCATATTGAATGTCGGAACGATAATGGAGGAATCGAGAATTAGTCTAAATGCAACGAGCACAGCGGTGAACAGTATAAGCACCCTGTGTGTACACTGAAAACAAGGAAACTGAAACGCGAACTGTTTTTAAGGCGAACAAAAATTGCTACTTTTTTCTAGCGAGTTTTCCGGGAACTTAATTTGCTGCACACACAAATCAATTCCAAATAGATTCTGGATCGAATATTTTCGGTTCTCCCTTAAGAGCGTTTCTATAAGACCTACTTCTTTTAGAGGGACAAGACTGAATAATTATCCTGTGTGTAAATCAAGAGCCGACGCACACGCGCACTATACACGTATATACTCACTGATTGACGAAAATGAAAGCGGAATTTAAAATACTCAAGTTGAAACAACAAGATAGTGTGAGAAAACAGCCCTAAATTTGTTATTTTGGGCCACGCAGTGCACGTTAATCACGATATGATGGGAGTAGTAATGCCGCTACGTGACTTCGGCAGTGATACGGAAACGATCCTACACGGTTGGAGTGCTGGCTTCAATTTTTGTACAGCGCGCAATGGCGAATGAGCTGTCCAGTTGATAACGATTAACAGACAGTCTTAAGTCATTGTACCCAAAGGGTGTAGCGAGCGGGTGGGATGTGAAACCCAACAACGAAGACAAAAGGAAGGAACCGAGAAGGAGGGGAAACGATGAATGAAGTCAGTGAACTATCTAGTGGTAAATTTTATATCGCGTTACCTATCGATACTTGCTAGTAAAAACGGCGTTTATCTTTTAAACACTTTTCTTGTACCCACTTTTTGACACGTTTAGCCCACGACATGTTTAGATTTAATGTTTAGCTTTTGGACACAACACGTTTAGCATTTAAACACCTAAGTGTTTAAATGCTAAACGTGTTGCGTCAGTCAGTAAACTATCTAGTGGTGAATTATATATCGCGTTACCCTAACGATACTTGCTAATAATAAATATAGAACAAATTAGTATCGGCTTTGTTGATGATGACCTTAAGGAATCCCCCCCCCCCCCCCCCCCCCCCGCCCAGATAAGTCCGGACTTGCTGCGGCTACTTCTTGGAATGATCAAACCATCAACAAATCCAATGAATATTCTTCTAACGTAGCCAGCACATACCGGGACTGTCATCTTGCAGAACTAGTGGCTAAAACTGTCTCCCTTGAAGCGTATTCCACCTTAAAAAGAGAAAGAATTTACGCCTCGGGTGGGTCAGTCACACATCCACACGGCTGGCATACCCACCAACCTATTCGTAAAAATACAAAAATCATTTCTGCAAGACCAGTCACTTACGTAAAAACCGATCATGATACTTCGCTCAACAGAATCTTTTGTCCTCCAACCTTTCCCACAAATAGAAAAAGAATGGAAAGAGAGAGTAATGATTCTGTTGATGCCTTTAACAACTCCCACCCTCCCTCTCACCTAAACGAATTCTGACTCACTGCGGCTATTTCCTGAAATGAAAATATGATAAACTGATCATTCCCTGAATGTTGCCCGCACACACCGGTTCTCTCTTTCTTGCTATTTTCAAAATTTAAGAAGCACAGAACAAAAAGTTCAACCAAAACGAACAATCGGTTAACCAGGGCCCTAGAAACAAATGTTCCATCACATTGACTCAAAATTGTAACATATAGTCTGCATGTATGATTACGCCCCCTCCAAATAAACACAGCGAAATGGCGCCACTAACGTCGTAAAGGCACCCCCACCCCTCGCCACTGGAGGCAATTCGTTGGGGGGCATATACATATGTACGAAGGGATAATGGGGGAAACTGAAAGGGATGCATAAGGCTAAGTTGGATGAGGAAAGAATTCAGAAAAGGGATCAAACGAATAAGGGCCCTTAAATATCCAACATTTCATCCCTGAGTGAGGTCTGAGTGTAAAAATTCTACGGAGAAAAGAGTGAATCTGAAGCATTGACGTCCGGACATTTAAACTAGCATCGTGCATGCAGTCCGTACGGCAATCAAAGCGCTATACATTAAGGGCACCACGCTGAATTTTCCATATTTCCAACCAAAATGGCGTCCCCGATACGGTAATATTTCCGCCAATGATTTTCAGACAAAAGGCGCATTTTTCGGGATGGTGGTATACATTATTATTGTACTTTAATTTGAATGATCTTTCCTACCATAGCAATTTCAGGATGAATTGGGCGCCTCTTAAGCAATGTGTTCCTTTTATGTGTTGTAATTATTAATTTGCCATCTATTTTAAAGTAAAGCAAATTGTTTTAGAGTGTGACCTTATTTATGTGGCATAGTTTCTATATTTAGTTAAATATGCCAAAACGAAAATTAAAACGATAACATCGAAAGTCCGATTGGTTAATCTTGTAACTACCCCTTGATATACCACTGCCCGAACTGTCGAATCTGTGAAAATAAATGAAAAGATGACAGTGACCGAGTGACCTACTGACCGACTAACCGACCAACCTCTTGCCCGAGCGATTGACAAACGGATCGACTAACTTGTAAGAATAAGTTGGCCAGCATCTAATATATCGATAAAAAACAGCCGACCAGAAATAATATGTGTTAGCTGTTTTCCTAATAGTTTTCTTGAAATATTGTAATGCTGACACGTACATTTGATAGCAGCATTAGAAAAAAACTCTTTGATGGAATCCGGCAGATGTATGGACAGCGAAAGGCACAAGTACTACAGTTTATTGAAATAATGTTATTTGGATGTTCTTGAGATTGAAAAGGGAGGGTTTTAAGCGTATATTTCCTATAGAACCGCTACTTTCACAAAACATGAAATATCACTACACGATAATCTGTACTTTCTTCAGATATAGAATTTATTTCTCTACAGTACACGTTCATTTTGGATGTCAATGCTCATGTTTACCTTTTATTACAGATATTAAGCGTATACAGTGTGGCTACTTTTAGTAGGCCTACAAATGTAAAAAGAAATATTGGCTGAACATCGATTACCCGACAATGCCCCCAATTTCCCCCAAGTGAGACATGCGTGCAAAACCGTGCGTGAAATTTCAATAGAAAGTGACTGGCAAACGAAAGTTAAAAAATGACCTTGTTACATGCACTAATTAAGCCAACATTGTAATACATGTCTCAGCAAAATCTAAATTACTTCCGTGTAAAGAGTCTTATACTAGATTCAGCCTGGTGCCCTTCTCTCTATATTTTTGGGACAATCTGGATTGTATAAAATACGGGCATTAACAGTAATAATCAATAGTATTGGATAAGCACATCGCAATAAAATTTGTTTGTACTTGTTTCATCCCACACAGACCGACTAACCTCAGCTGTATCCAGTAAGAGGATTTTCCGACTGAATAAATTGTTGACTCTTTTTACCCCGGAGTTCCTACGCCTACATTATTGTACGGGGGCATACAAGCTTGAATGTACTAAATTACAATGTTTATACTAGAACAAGATGGTTTGGCAAATAGTATCATTCCTGTGTTACATTGCGTTATAAAATGCATCTGGGTCCAAGGGAACTTGAATTTGTAACATTTCTTGGTTGAATGTTCCTACAAACGTTATGTTTTGGTATGTCTATATAACTGCATATTTTTCCCATTTACATAAGGTTTCATATTTCTTGTTCACTTTCTTTGCATTTAACATTAATATTACTGAAACCTAAACTGGGATCAACCTAACAGAAACTATTCGTGTAAAGACATGTTTTTATGTAAAATAAATACAGTATAAGCCTACCAAAACTGCCTTTTGTTGTCTAAAAATAATGTGTAATAAATGTCATGCAACGTGATATACTGATATAATACTGACTGACTTAAATTACTGATATATTTCTATGTCTGATTATATTGGTGGTTAAGTGCCTGTTCGGAGTGGTTGTATAATTATCTACCAATCCCAGCAATATATTGTGTAGCCATATACAATATATACAGTTTGTATTGCTTATCTCTATAGATATTTCCAATATGAAACCCAACCGAGTTTCTTTTTTACACTTTGGCTAAATTCTAGAAAAAGACAAACCACGCTCGAATTTATTGGTAAAACATCTAATATACATGTAAAGAGGAAGCTTTTATTACATTTTATAAAAGCAAATAAAAAAGAACAGTTGGATTCAAGTATTCCGCCCAATCTAATTTCCAATCATGTGGTTTCAATTGGAAAGGAAACAGTGATGTAATTAGCGTCGCTGTGGAATTTTCCAATAATGTAAAAAAAAGAAAGGTTTTAAAAGCACTTGAGACTGCTTTTGTAAGTTGGTTGTTATTATTTTTTTAAGTTAAGAGTGTGTTATTTTACAGCTCGTGTCAGTAGCGAATCTAGCTTTTTGTGCCAGGGAGGGCAAACAACGTCTGAACCGTCTTAAAATCGTCTTAAAAACACTATTTCTTTTTGTCTTTTATGTCGCCTCAAATGCCGCCGGGGGGGGGGGGGGGGGGGGTGGCAGTTTCCCCCTGCCCCCCCCCCCCCCCCCACCCCCCGCCCCCCCCCCCCCCCCCCCCCCCCCCCCCCCCCCACCTCCGCGCTGGATACACCACTGACCGCTTCTTGAGAAACCATAATCCATGTTTCTGGGATTACGTTCCTTCATATACTGCCTTAAACTTTTTCTGGAGAAACCTTTTTTCAAAAACGCACAAATCCTACAAAAAATAAGAAGCTCCCATAACGCAGGCTTATAATGAAAAGCAACTCATGCAACGTTCTGAGTTGGTTTAAATTATTGCTATGCGAAACCTAGCTTTATACATTGTTTAATTTCTGCGAACATAGATGACTACATCATTCAGTTGTTTGCGTGCAAAGGTACTTCTTAAACCATAAATTAGTCATAGGGTCCGTCTTTCGCTTTTGCTTACCATATAATAACATAAGTGCATTGTAGTTTTTCGATTACTTTCGTTAATTTATTTATTATTCTAAAGATAAAGCGGGAAATACATTTTACGTGGAATCGTTCACATTTGTTTAACCTTAAATAAATATTACAATTGCTGCCCTTTTTCCAAAAGCTTGTGTGGCATATAGGTTATTAAATATTCTGCTTTAAGGAGGAAGTTAGAATTGTTTCTTTACAAGTTGTCCTTGTTATTATTAGCCCTTGTAAATGTTTTTTTCTTTCAAAACGAAGGTTTTTACATGTAGATTTAGTTTTATTATTTTTAATAATAAGACGATACAACATAGGAAGCGACATTGTGGGGATAACTCAATGAGGATACGACTTTTTCACTTATTCTTCGTCAAACAATCCACATTGGAAACTGACTAGGTAAATTTGAATGCCGGTACATTTTTAAAGTGAACAATGAAAACTGACAGGAGCGGGATTCGAACATGCGAACCTGTTGTATCCTCATTTAGTGATCCCCGCAATGTCGCTGCCCAGGTTGTATCGTAAAATTGGGCGTGATCCCTGGCTGCACGGCATTATAGGTTCATGACTTCTGACTAGCACCCGCCGAACAAAGATACTGACAATTTGAGATACCGCCAACATAGAGCAAGATAGCTCATTGGTAGAGCGCCGGTACGGTATTCCGGAGGTCGCAGGTTCGAATCCCGCTCCTGCCACTTTTCTTTGTTCATGAGAAAATGTATTCAAATTTACCTATTCAGTTTCCCTTGTGGATTGTTTGATGAAACAACTGTTTTATTAACAAGACAAATTCATAAAAAACGCCCATCTTACCATGCTAAATTCCCGGAAGGTTTTGCGATTTTGCAAAGACAAAACCCGAATTTAACATCCATTTAATTAATTTAACCCTTGGACAAAATGGAGTTTCTGCTACTTTGGCTGCAGTAAGAATTTGGCGACTTTTCTCGCGAAGTTTGCTTCATTATAATGGCCCATTCTTAAGTACGGAAAAGAGTTTTAATATTTTGGAAAGCATGTTCGTTAAGTATGTCTAATGTAAATCTGATGTGGGTTTCCATTATTCGGTACCAGCCTATACATCAACACCAATTATTCATATTCAGGTGTGTCTGGGTTCAAGACGAAATAGATGGGATCTCCCCCACCTGATGCGCCCTGCTTGCAAAGAGCGCCATTGTGAGCTTTGGCTTGACCGCCGTTCGGTGAAGGCTTGATGAAGCGTTTGATCTTCACTGGTAAAGTCTTCGACCTGGTTCCTGAATTAAAAGTGTGATATCATACAGAAAAGGTTTCAGGTTGGATCCATAAGACCCAGCCGCTTCCCTCTATGAGGCTATGATGTAGGTATGATGTAGCTTTGTAGTGGTAAAAAAATCTACCAAAATAATTCCTTCTATACCGTGAAGGGAAGGGGGGTTGCGCTGCTGACGAAAAGGAATTAGTTTTTCACAGGAACGGGAAATTTAAGGATACTGCCTTACCTGTTGCTGGTTTTTCCTGCTGACTTATTCTTAGCTCGCAGTAGGCATTCTCGTCATCGGCCCACGAGCACTTATTGGAAGACAGAGTAGGGGGCAGGACATCCCTCTTGTTCCTCCGGGTGGTGCTTGCCCGGACCGGCACTGCTGCTGCCGCTGCGTTGTCACCATGCGGTGGGAGTATGATCGGGAGGATCGACTCTGCGTAGCCAGGTATTGGGTCATCCACCGTTTTTTCTCTTTGGATTTTCAAGGCAGACTTCGGGGCAGCTGTGGTACGAGTAATTGATTGAGCGTAAGCAGGTACCGAATCGTCAACCGCCTCCTTCCCTTCTTGGGTGTTCGGGTCAGGCTCAGAGGTACCTTGCATGGAAATGATGGACTCGAGGTATGCAGGTAACTGGGCCCCCTTCGCCATTTGCTCGTCCTGGGTGCTCGGACCGAGCTTCGGGTTAGCTGCGGTGAGAGTAATAGACTGAGCTTCGTTATCCGCTACGTTTTCGTCTTGTTAGGGAGATTGCAAAACTATTACGGACGGATACGTAGGTTACGTACCCGATTAGGTATCGCAATGTGCATGCTGATTGGATGGCGCTTACTGGGCTCTAACAAAGGGTTTCTATGATGGGAGTGTGTGTGGAGAGATATTCCGTACCCTGTGGAGACATGAACACAATGCGAACAAAGGGACTGAATAGGTCTCTACAGGGCACTTCTATGGGTTAGGTTGTCTCCACAAGGAATTTTGTGTACAAAGTCTACGGGGGTTTGCTTAAGTACAGGGACAAAGGGGAGAACAATGCCCAGGGATCTCCACAGGGATGCAAAAACGCGGATGGGTGTGTGTTACTTGTTTAACACCCTTTCCATTCCACAGCATTACAGACAACGTCCTCCGACAATTGACCACTGCTGTTGACTGCATTTGTTGCAAAATGGAAATGCTGCGAAAAGTTGCTGCTGTTTGTACGGCCGAAGTGAGTACTTTGCCGCCGCCATATTATGGACAATTCGAAACTGAAATCGTTGAATTATACTCAATCTTGGGAGTGGGTTTACCCATGGTGCCCATTGTACCGCCAAGGTTTAACGAACTGATATTCACACAGCCAACAATTGAATTCCGAGGAAGGGACGTTTTCAGCACTCTGCAGAACCATCCTAGATCTTTTTGGCGAGAGACTGGGGAGACCGTAGCCTCTTTTAGCCAGCTGTTAGAGTTCATACGAACTTACCTTCAGGAGAGGGAGGGCAATGGAAGGAACCCCTTACTAGATGAACAGAACCGACTACTAATGACATTAATCTGGCTCCGTAAATATCCGGACTTTAATTCGCTGTCGGTTTTGTTTGATGTCAGTGAGAGCACCGCGTTGAGGATAACAAAGTCTGTCACAGAGGTTCTGTGGAATAAACTGACCAGTGGAATCGTCTGGCCAGACCATAGAGCAAATGTTCCTTGCTCTATGGCCAGACGAAGCGGAGTGGAATGAAATGCGAAATGTGTGGGAGCCATTCCCTAATGGCGTGGGTACGATCGACGGCACGTTTCATGAAGTGTATATTCCAGAGGAAAATCAGCACTTGTATTACAGCGGACACCGGCATCGTCATTGCCTTCAAACGCAGATTATTGCCGACTCAAAGAGAAATATTCGGTTTTTGCATGTGAGTATACCATTACTGGTAGTAATAAATGTACACTTCCCCGTAAAGTTGGAATATGTTTTCAGACTCATTCCTCTGTTTATTCATATTTAAACATGTCAGTTTAAATCACTTTTGACCAGGTGCAGTGATTACATGAGTCAAAATTGCCCAGGTGAAATAAATTCATGCATAACAGTCCATTACATTACATTCCATTCCATTCCATTACGTAACATGGCCCTTTGTTTGGCGCTAAAAATATAAAATAATATGTGTTTTCCAATTCCTGCTTAAAGTCTGTATGCAATAATTCCACGTTTTCGGAAGTGGCTGTACAATTTTCAACCAAATTTGACCCAGAAGTTAGCTATGCCTCGTGCGACGCCACTGGAATCATTGGAAACAAATATTGTCTTCCAACTTTATGGGCAACAGTGTATAACCCATGCCACCATTGTCTTCCAGTACAGAATCAGTAATTGTCCAACTGCATTTCACAGCAGATTGTTAATCTTTCTGGGTGTAGATCCACATCTAACAAGTTCAACCTCGCCAGGCATCTGCTCACTGTGATTCCACCGCATCCGACTTTTTTTTCATTGTATTTTAAATAAATGGTGCTCCTTTACATTCTGGCTTCCTCGGACACACCAATGATGCCACCCAGTTTCGCCTGCTACCGGATATTGGACACCAGAGGACGCTGCATCTTCCCCAGGGCGCCTACCTCCTGGCTGATGGAATCTATCCACACGAAGATCCACTGCTGACTCCTTGGAAGGCACACCAACTTCGTGGAGATGAAGATGAGAGGGGCAGACGGATGATTTTTAATAAGGAACATGCGTCTTATCGAGTTTCCATCGAGCACACTATCCGGCACCTGAAGACTTACAGAATTTTGCAAGGGAGGTACAGAAACAGTCGGGACATGTTTTCCTTAATTGCTGATGTGTGCGTTTGTCTGGCTCAGCGCCATATTACATTTTACAGCCAACTTCGTTAAGATGGTACAGCCTCTTTTAAGGCCCGGTGGCTTAATGGATACAGTATTGCTAAGATTAATTTGTGTTCATTAATGACAAACTGCCCTCTTGTTTTTCACGGTGTTTCACATTAGCCATTGTACTTTTAACCCGAATTTCAAAACAATGAACTAGTGTTTATGATGTAGCTTAGGCGGCTGGTTATCTGGATATATTATTCTAAAGAATTACAAGGGTTGTCTACCTGTCTATGAACAATTTAACGGCATAAAGAGATTCAGTGAATTTGTATACAAACAAGACTTTTATTGCTTTCTCATGATCCTGAAAATATTATTAGAATTTCGCAACAACATACATGGTTATAGCACCTTGGCCAAGGTAGGTCAAGGATTCTTCCTAGTTGTGTTTGACAAACGTTTGACAATAAAACGGGATAATGCTGTACGAAGCTGGAAAGTTTAATAAAAAAAACAGTAACCATGTTCGTTTTTTCTTCTTTAAAATCAGCATGGCTGAAAATAAAAACCAAAAAGTCCGACATATGCATATCCAACGATATACTTTTATATCCCTATAAAGCATCCTCAATTGCATCAAGGATGCGCTCCACCCTTTCCATACGCCTCTCATGTGCGTCCAACAAGTCTGCGTAGCGCTCCTGATTTCGCCTTGCTAGTTGCCATAGCGGTATCCGCCTTCGGACACCTCCTTCTACATCACCGTCATTGCCAACTTGAGGTTCTTCGGGCAGAGGGATGGGTGGGGCGACCAATAACTCATTCTCAAGAGGTGGTGAAGGCGGTCTAGGAGCTGGTAAATTGTCCGGTGGATCTTCTACTTGTTCTTCCGGTGGTGGGGCGGGATTTAGTTCGTCGTCCAGGGGTGGGGCAGCATTTGGTGCCTCATCAACACGTCGCCACGGTGCTACTGGCCTCCCCGCGTGTCGCATCTCCTGGGCCCTTTCTTCAACTGCGCTAAAATTGTAATGCAAAATATTATTAATATCCAAAACTGCAGTGGCAACTTCTCAGACGAATTTTTGTGTCCCGTATAAGGCTAGAAAACTTACTCTTGTAATTCACGTGTAGCAAAATCACGTATTCGTCGACGAAGGGCTGCGTTTCTTCTCCCAGCATATATGTGCTGCAAGTGCTGTGGTATGTGCTCCCTAACATAAGCCAACAAGCGGACATAGTTATTTCTGTGTACCAGCCATCCTCTACGAATTACTCTCTTCTCTTGGTCACTCATTACAAAGCGACCCCTTGCAACTGCTCTGTCTGCCATCGTGGCGATACAGTCAAAGTTTACTGTACTTGGCGATACTAAATCACATCTGGCTTGTAAAAGATTAAAATGAATAGACGCGGTGAAAACCATCTCCAGTGATAACAATGATGAAGTTATCCTTCCATACACTATCACAAGAGTATTATTATGGAAATTTCCAGGTGGCTAGCGAGAGTTGGGGACCTCTCCATCTTTATTTCTTTTGTCAGTAATTACGTGTGCCTCTCATTATTATGGAAATTGCCAAGCGCTCCTACTTGTGAAAAGCGGGACCATCACTGACCAATTGTATACTCGGATACGCTACCGATAGCCAATAATTATTCATTCCAGTGATTTTGGGAGGATACGTAGTTCTGTAGGTCATTTACGTATCCGTCCGTAATAGTTTTGCAATCTCCCTGTTGGGTGCTTGAGTCATGAGTTAGTTCGGCTAAGGAGAGAGTGTTGGACTCGTGGTAGGGAGGAGGTGGGTCATCATCTACCGCTTTGTCATCTTCTTGGGTGCTTATGGCAGGTTGTAAATCAGCCATCTGTAGTGATGAGTCCACGGAGTATTGTTCTTGATATACAAGACCTATAATAAGCAAGGAAATAAAGTACTAATGAAGTCTTTTTTCCAGCATTTGCTAGCGGAAAAAAGGCTTCTTGCAAAATCAGCATCAGGTACAGACTAATCCGAGGACAGACATTTTCTTTGGTGGCAACAGGCTCGCGCGAGACACGCTCAGGTAGTACGCACGCGCTCCGAGCTCCTTGAACCAATAGACTAATCCGGCGACCAAAATTAGAAGCATTTACTGCGGTGGCAGGGCGCTCGCGTGCGTATTTTACGCACGCGCTCGACACAGCTTCGACCAATAGGGTGTTTACAACTTGCGACGTCATTTGAGAGACCTATACGGGAATTCGCCGAACAAAATTAGAAGCCATTTTTACGGTGGTGCCGCGCTCGCGTGCAGGCTGCCGGCCCGCGTTTTCTTATTTGAGCCGCGTGCGCATTTTTGCAAGTTGTAAAAACCCTGTTGGTCGAAGCTGCGTGGAGCGTGTGCGTAAAACACGCACGCGAGCGCGGTGCCACCGCAGTAAATGCTTCTAATATTGGTCGCCGGATAGGGTCACCAAATGCGCGCGTGTCTCTTCTTTTAAAGGTGTGCGCGGCTGGTGATGCCTCCCAAAAATGGCTCCTAATTTTGTTCGCCGGATAGTCTGTGTGTTCATCAAATATACTATTTTGTCAGTGTCAGTGTTTTCCCGAGGGTGGAAATAATAAAAACCCAATTTCATGCAGGTATTTTTTTACCTTTTACTAGCGTCTCACTACGAACTCTATTTCCACTGATCCTCCCGGTTCTGTAAATGCAATAAAATGTTAGTCTGCATCAGGCAACCTTGAATAGGGAAAATAGGTATAAGGGCAACATGCAAGGGAAGTAAGGAAGATGGCACATAAACATGGAATCATTGATCAAGTGGACAATCAGGTTGATGGATACACACAAGCAAACAAGCTTATAGGAACACAAAGCCTGTTTGGCTACAAACAAGGAGTTCGTTCTAAAACTGCTATAGTTGGACAGATACAATATAATAATCCTACACGACTATCTCTTGAGAATGCGTCGTTTGCTCGAAAATCATTGACGAAAATCATTCCGGAGACGCCAGCTTGGTTCGGAAAAGTCGGACCGTTGGAAACCCAAAGGATGTGTTTTTCATCAAGGATTTTTAGACCAACGGCGCTTTTCAAGGGATGGTCGTGTTCATTGTATGATTGATCTTTCCAACCATAGCCATATTTGGACGAATACTTTTTCCGCGCTCTAAGGTCACGTGTTCTTATAATATAAACTAAGGGCATGGACGTGAATAAAACATCTATCTGACCGACGAGCTTCTGCTTTTCCCGACAGTCAAGTGTCAACTTACTTGTGTCTCTATGATTTATGCTCTCGAGATATGTGACCCGATTTCAACTAGCCTATAGGACCTTTAGGGTTTATACCTCGCATTGCGCCTAGACGGCCGACTAAAGTAACACACGATGCCTCCAATGATGATGATGATGAGAATGGTAACGCCACCAATCAGAGAAGTGATGATAACGGTGAGACGACGGTCTGAAATGGAGTGAGGTGCACAATCGATGAAAATAGAAACGAACCCCAATAGACGAAACGTTCAAAAATTCATACTTTTTAAACATCCCAAATTCATCCCCAGGATGTGAAGCAAATCCAACTGATTGTGCATGCACGAGGAATGACTTTGAAGCATATTTTTATCGACATACTGATAATTTACAGTAGAAAAACTACAACAAACAGTTATCCAGGAAGATTTGAAGAACGATTTCTTGGTCTGAAAAAAATTATCTCCAAGTGTGTGTAAACTTTTTACGGCAACTGCACATGTTGACATTCAACATGATAACTATAAGGGAAATGAACATCAATTGTTTTCTTCGTGCTTTATCTGAGTTCTCTTGTAAAACCGGAAAAGTTTTGATTTGCATCAGTGGAATAAAAGTACAAAACAAAGGTTGGGTTTTGAGTTTATCGTAAAATGGTACATTCTCGGGCAAAAACAAATGTCCTTGGAATATTTACCAGACTTCCATATCGTATGTTCTGATCATTAAATATAAGTCAAACAAGTCGTCTATAAGATACCATGAGCTCTATTTTGTCATTTAAGTAACACTTATTAATATGTTCCCATGATAAAAAGTTGAAATGCACAATAGTAAGTAGAGTAAATATCTGAAAAGAGAATGAAAATGAAAATAATAAAAATGCAACATTCTGCTGGATAAAGAAAGAAAAACATGTACGAAGCTAGGACGAAAATGCTTTACGTTTGCGGACAATCGGGAAAAACCACAAAACAGCAACAACACAAATTCATAGCCGGCGACAAAAACCAACGGGGAAAGAGCATTGGTGAAAAGAAAACACAAACAAACAAACAAACAAACAAGCTAAAAGCATGCAAACTAATGCAAAACGACAGAAAAAACAGATTTCCACGGTCACAATGAACTCCGACAGCACACATCAAGAGATCAAATCGCAGAGAGTCGGAGAAGAAAAGGTCCGTTAGAGCAAACTGGAGCAGAACCGTTACGAAATAGAAAAAAATGACACTTCACTTTGATTTTGCTAGTTAAACATGGCAACATTTTGTGGTGCTCATCAAGCGGTAGAATATTTGCATTACATATCTGAATGGGCACACGTAGTCGTCGGCAAAGTTCAACTTGGTGCAGCATTTTCCGACTCATGGTGTTAAATTAGCACCATGCAGTATCTCAGTATCTAAATTGACCCTTTTGTTAAATATGGATACCGCATAGTGTCCGCATGAAACTTTTGCATATGACTGCGTTGACGTCGGCAACTCTTCATAACGACAACAACGCAAACCACTCAGTATAGTAGGCATATGCAGATTAACATCAATGGGGTCGACCAACACACTTGTAAACTCTGCAACTGAACAAATCAAGTTAAAACTCAAACATTGCAAACTACTGAAAAAATGGCAAGCTGTTAGCCATGTGTGGCTGTATAAGCTTTTACCAACATAAATGGAGGATCACTTTGTACCAAATGTAATTTTTTGAAATTTCCATGGTTACCAGGGTAAGCAAATTAAAAATTGTAAACATGTGTTGCGGCTGGAAAGCACTAAAGGTATTAAACTTGAGCAATTGAAATAGAATGCCCTCGCAACAGATATTCTCTTCGTGTTGCTACTCTTCATAAACAAAATTCAAACAATAAAATCAACTTCAAAAACATTTTATCCTACGTTAATTTTAACTCAACATTAGTTTTTGTCTGTCAAATATATCAGAGCACAACCTGCCTGCTTTTCATTAAGAGTTAAAGGTCTCGGCTGAAAGACGGCAGACCAACAACCAAAAATGTTTTCTAAAAATTGGCCCCAAATGAGATATTCGTGCAAAAAACAATGAGTAGCTTTCCAAAGGAAACTGGGACATTAAAGGCAGTGTACATGATTGGTCATTGTTGCAATTTTCAGAAATGGGCGGATTTGGGGGTTAGTATTTTATAGAAAATATCGTTCCACTGACCTGCTCAAAGTTTTGCGTTGTTGGATGGCGAAAAAACGAGAGAAAAACGGCGCTCGTTTCCAACCGTCGGGCGGATGATAGGCTTTAGTCAAGGCGCGCGTGGATACCTGGACGCGTGACGCGCCCCGAATGCCAGCATGTCGGGGCGCGCCACTCGTCCAGGTAGCTACGCGCGCCTTGACCAAAGGCTACAGGGCAGTTTTCCAACGATTTCCAGTTGGAAATCGTTGGACAACAATATAAATTTCTACTTTTCTTGACAACGACAGCACACCTGGTGCCATCATTTCACAGGATGATTGAGACTAGTATTAACTTACAGTCTAGTAAGGTATTTCGTAATAATTCTGTAAAAAAATGGGGGGATTACCAATCGTGTATACTACATTTAAAAATAGGGCAGCTAGCTAACTGCAACGATTTTGCCAATTTCTTTCCCTTCTCGGTTTGGAAAGCATTTGTTCGCAAATAAATCATTTTGTTAAAAAAGACCTCTTGTACTGAGCCAGCTAGTTGTTATTGGTCAGAAGTCATACTTAATGCTTAATTCCATTTCTATATTTGTAAAGCTGAATAGGTCCTACCTTGTGTAGTGCTGAGTGTACAGTTTCCAGTTACATGGTCGCACGCAAATCCAACGTCACACGAACAACTACCCGAACAGTTAGGACCGAAGTGGCCGTTGGGGCAAGTCGTGTTGCAGTTCGGGCCCTTCCATCCAGGAGGGCAGAAACAGTTTCCAGTCACGTGGTCACATGTAGCGCCAATGTCACAAGAACAATTCCCAGCACAGTTAGCACCAAAGTAACCCTCGGGACAACTTGTACTGCAGTTCTGACCAATCCACCCAGGAGTACAGGAACAAGACCCGTCAGTTGGATCGCAGGCTGCTCTATTTAGACAGGAGCAAATCCCGCTGCAGTTGTACCCATGTGAACCAGGATCACATGGGATGCTGCAGTTAGGCTCTTTCCAGCCGAGCTTACACAAACACCCTAAGAAAGGGTTACATCGTGTGTTGGTACCAGTGCAGTTGCATGTACTGTTGCAATCTTCTCCGTAGGTATTTGATGGGCAAGCTTTGGGAAAGAGGAAAAAATCAAGCACTCATGTAAACTTTAATGAGCGGGAAAATCATAGAATGTACTTACCTATTAGTCAGGGAATATTGCTAAAATCTGGGAACAAATTCCTTACCAAGAAATTTCTTCACCAATGTGTTTGTAAAGGTGTCTACTAACACATTCTAAAAAGTTTAAATTGAACTCCCCTAGGACAACCCGTGACAGCTGCTGAAAGTTGGGGTACTCGGAACCTTAACCGGCAAAAATAGAAAATGTTTAATTCTGCCTTAAGCAGCTTATGAGGGGTCAAACTAGGGGTTTTTCATGATTCTGAATCGATTGCAAGCATTTGTTTTGCACTAAAACCACTCCTTGGTAGAGAAACGGCCACGCCTCCTTTCCCGTTGCGAATGTGCATAATGTATATTTTAAAAAGTAGATTTTTTAGTGTATTTCAATTTCTCGAATACTAATTTGAAAACGATACTGCTCCACAATGTCAAATTCCTCGGGAGTCAAGGTCTGAGTCTTCTCCAGACTCTACACCATCGTGGATAATACATGTAATGCCTTTACAACTTCCGCATGCTGAGATACACTTGACACCATTCTTCTTGCAGCTGCACCGCCGGTTGCTGAATCTCCATTACAATTGCAGCTCGTGAACCATAGCAGCTCCTCAGGAGCCATAGAGTCTACTGTTGGAACCGGCTCATAACCACGAACCCCTACCGTCCATCCATAGTCACTGGGGTCCAAAGACATGCTGTGCAGCAGCACCTTCTGTTGGAGGTAGAGTCTCTGGTTTGATCAGCCCGGCCGCCGCCTTCCGCGAGAACATGTTGTATCGAATTGCACCCAAAGTAGTACCTGGTGCGTGGTAAATGTACTGGAAAATCGCAATACCAGCCCCAATCAACGCGTCCTTGGTAACCCGTACATCGAGGAACATGTCCATATGATAGACTCGGAACTCAAAGCACAGGGTGATGACACTTGACCAAGTCCACGGAAAGCTGCAGCAGTTTGATCAGTCACCAGATCAGAGCCTCGCATATTCGAAGAGGTGGCTAAAGAAGAAGCTCCAAGAGAAATACCACGACACACTGTATTTCACGTCACAGGAGAGGAGGGCAGATGTGCTCTGTTTCAGAGATAAGACCAGCAACATTCTGCGAGAGCATCATGCTAATGTTCAGTTTGAAGATTAGAAGACTCGGATCATAAAAACTGCACTTAAGTTAATTTGCAATGACATCGTCACTATACTGATCTAGATCCAAAGTTATACCCCACTGCACACAGTATGACCGATATCCCTAGTCAGCTGGCACTTGTTCCTGAGAGCCTTCAGATGTATTTGAGACCGATAGTAAAGAGAGCCGAGGAGTAGCCTTTTTGGGCCGGACCTTCATCAAGGCCCATCAGCCTCGGTCAGGGGTATTGCCATGCCAGATGGGTATTGCCATACCAGATGGGGCTTGCCATACCAGATGGGGCTTGCCATACAACTGGATCATAGATTTGTTTCAAAGTGGATGCTCAACAAGTTACACCGGTTGGGGTACACTGAGTCTTACGCAGAGATACAAAGTTACAAATGCTGCTTCCTCAATGACAGGAATGGAGTTGGCATCTTTGATGCTTCTGGCCCTCTTGGTATACCATTATTGAAGAAGCTGATGATCTGATAGATGATGAGGTAGAGGTTGACGTCGAACTTGAGTATCTATCAGTTGCTGCAACAGCCGGTGAAAGTGAAATACAGAGTGCAATCATGTAATCTCCGTGGAGGTTGGGGATACAAGCTCGATATTTGCAGTCACTGTGTGTTGGAGACAATATAGATTTGAACATCGTTTCTATTTACGGGAACACTCCCTTTCATTCAATGGGTTTGATTAAAGTCACCTCTCCGGCGCCACCTTCGGCAGATGATCGGACGACAGCGGCTGTCAACAGGGTGAAGTTGAAGTCACTCGACAAGGCTAATTATAAGATCCTGAAGGCAGCTGAAGTGAAGATTCTTCCATTCACAAACAGGAAACAGATAGGGATAAACGGCATCACGTTTCTTCCTATCGCTGTGCTCTCCTCCTTTGTGACACAAGACCAGCCGCTCCTCTCTCCGGGAGACACGCTCAAGGCAGCAGGGTGTGTGATCAAAGCCCAAGATCCCGAGTTCCAGCACTCCAACTGGAATGGCTGGATGAAGAGAATCCATGCAGATGATGCCAAGCAGAGCACGCAGGTCGACTTCCTCCCGGTCATCGAAGGTTACCCTAATGACCACCGGACATCTTTTGTTTGTACTTTTTCGGAAGGCCTTCCATATGTTTTGTACACGATTTCTAATCGTGGACGTTCGGTCAATCGTGGACCCTTTGTCTATGCCATAACCATTTTGTCCCTAGTCCACGATTGCCGGTATTTACAAACGAACAGTGCCCTCACCTTGGAATGATGGGCAGATTCGCCCGCTTTATATCCACAACCTTGAGCCAGATGGGGAGATCGAAGGTCACTATGGAGACTTTGTCCCCGGAGAGCCGCAAGAACTCTTTGAGAGTGGTGAAGATGGTCTTGTGGTCATTAGGGTAACCTTCGATGACCGGGAGGAAGTCGACCTGCGTGCTCTGCTTGGCATCCTCTGCATGGATTCTCTTCATCTAGCCATTCCAGTTGGAGTGCTGGAACTCGATCTTGGGCTTTGATCACACACCCTGCTGCCCTAAGCGTGTCTCCCGGAGAGAGGAGTGGCTGGTCTTGTGTCACGGAGGAGGAGAGCTCAGCCGAGATGCCGTTGATCCCTATCTGTTTCCTGTTTGTGAATGGAAGAATCTTCACTTCAGCTGCCTTCAGGATCTCAGCCTTGTCGAGTGACTTCAACTTCACCCTGTTGACAGCTGCTGTCGTCCGATCATCTGCCGAAGGTGGCGGCGGAGAGGTGACTTTAATCAAACCCATTGAATGAAAGGGAGTGTTCCCGTAAATAGAAACGATGTTCAAATCTATATTGTCTCCAACAAACAGTGACTGCACATATTGAGCTTGTATCCCCAACCTCCATGGAGATTACATGATTGCACTCTGTATTTCACTTTCACCGGCTGTTGCAGCAACTGATAGATACTCAAGTTCGACGTCAACCTCTACCTCATCATCTATCTGACCATCAGCTTCTTCAATAATGGTATACCAAGAGCGCCAGAAGCATCAAAGATGCCAACTCCATTCCTGTCATTGAGGAAACAGCATTTGTAACTTTGTATCTCTGCGTAAGACTCAGTGTACCCCAACCGGTGTAACTTGTTGAGCATCCACTTTGAAACAAATCTATGATCCAGTTGTATGGCAAGCCCCATCTGGTATGGCAATACCCATCTGGCATGGCAATACCCCTGACCGAGGCCGATGGGCCTTGATGAAGGTCCGGCCCAAAAAGGCTACTCCTCGGCTCTCTTTACTATCGGTCTCAAATACATCTGAAGGCTCTCAGGAACAAGTGCCAGCTGACTAGGGATATCGGTCATACTGTGTGCAGTGGGGTATAACTTTGGATCTAGATCAGTATAGTGACGATGTCATTGCAAATTAACTTAAGTGCAGTTTTTATGATCCGAGTCTTCTAATCTTCAAACTGAACATTAGCATGATGCTCTCGCAGAATGTTGCTGGTCTTATCTCTGAAACAGAGCACATCTGCCCTCCTCTCCTGTGACGTGAAATACAGTGTGTCGTGGTATTTCTCTTGGAGCTTCTTCTTTAGCCACCTCTTCGAATATGCGAGGCTCTGATCTGGTGACTGATCAAACTGCTGCAGCTTTCCGTGGACTTGGTCAAGTCTCATCACCCTGTGCTTTGAGTTCCGAGTCTATCGCATGGACATCTTCCTTGACATACGGGTTACCAAGGACGCGTTGATTGGGGCTGGTATTGCGATTTTCCAGTACATTTACCACGCACCAGGTACTACTTTGGGTGCAATTCGATACAACATGTTCTCGCGGAAGGCGGCGGCCGGGCTGATTAAACCAGAGACTCTACCTCCAACAGAAGGTGCTGCTGCACAGCATGTCTTTGGACCCCAGTGACTATGGATGGACGGTAGGGGTTCGTGGTTATGAGCCGGTTCCAACAGTAGACTCTATGGCTCCCGAGGAGCTGCTATGGTTCACGAGCTGCAATTGTAATGGAGATTCAGCAACCGGCGGTGCAGCTGCAAGAAGAATGGTGTCAAGTGTATCTCAGCATGCGGAAGTTGTAAAGGCATTAAGTTAACAAAAACACACACACACAATTTAAAATACTTATTATGAATGACCGTACTTGGCAGTACAGAATAGTTTAAATCATCATGTGAAATCAGGGCAACTAAACCCCGTATCAATCCATTAAAAAAAAACCACAACAGAAGCTAATGTATGGTACCTTTTAAAGAAAATGTGCCATGAAATAAATAGCATCCTCTTACATTTCTGAATGTTGCAATTTCAGGTCTGGATGGCATAAAGCAAGCACTTCCTTTTAGTCTAGGCGAGATTTCTAAAAAGGACTTGTCTTGAGGCAAGATAAGAGGCATTTTTTTGGAGAAGTTGGTAACATGTCTATCTTACCTAATTTAGGGGTGCTGAATCCCAAAGTCGTTGTTACCAAACTGTATTTTGAGATTAAAGGGGTCTTATCGGCAAACAAAACCCAGAAAATAGTTTTTAAAATGCTTATTTTTAAGTACAAAAATGTGTATTTTTAAATAGAAACTGGTAACATATCAATCTTACCTAAGTTAGGGATGCTGAATCAAAAATTCGTTGTAACAAAATGTATTTTGAGATTAAAGGGGTCTTATAGGCAAGCAAAACCCAGAAAATAGTTTTAAAAATGATTATTTTAGTACAAAAGGGTATTTTTAATAGAAACTGCTAACATATCAATCTTACCTAAGTTGGGGGTGCTGAAACCAAAAATTGTTGTTATTAAACTGTATTTTTTTATTAAAGTTGCATTACCGGCCCCAAACCCTCCAAACTAGTCTTTAAAATTGTATTTTTAGGTACAAATGGCATTTAAAAATAAAAGTTGGTAGCAATGCAATCCTAGCAAATGTTGGTGTGCTGAATCCAAAAACCGAGATTAAAAAGCTGTATTTTGGGGTTAAAGGGGTCTTATTTGCCAGAATTCCCCAAAATATGAAATAGGTTCATTCAAATAGAAGTAATAGTAACATATCAATGTAACCTAATTTGGGGGTACTTGTTCAAAAACTGGAACCTACCACTGATGAGGTTTATCATAGACTAAAGTAGTGTGCAATAAAATGTTACATGTAACCAAATGCACAAATGGATCCCACTGTTGTGATTTGGTTTTCCAATATCTTCAAGAAATTAAGGATTATAGGTTAGACACTACTTCTGCATGTTCGTGTTGATTTTTGTCTGAGGCTTACTACGTCTGCAGCACTACTAGATGTATAATTTACATTGCTTGATTCAGCAGCATCTTGTAATCGCTGGATTTTGTTTTTGTCAGTGAAGAGGGCATTGCAGTTTCCATGCCAGACGAGACCGGAAACAGGACAACTGTCAGAGCCAAAAACATGAGCCTATCGATCAATGACATCTCTGTTTTTAACATCTTTTACCGTTTTTTTAACCTCAAGCAATTTTGATACAGGAGTATTCCTTGACTTTTTGCTTTGCGAAGATGGCCTCTTTTGTATGTTTGACAAAATATACGGTCAGAAAGGTCAGTGTAAGTGCCATTTCTCAACTGTCCAATTTATATAGCGCCCTCTCTCGTTATTGTGGTGAGGCAGAAAGTTAGCGCGCGTCCCATTGGTCTAGGTTCCAAGACGTTCTTAGCGGTGTGACGTATAGCGCGCACGGCCGGCCGGCCGACAGCGCCCTTTCGCTACACACACACACACACACACACACACCAAGGCCAAATCGCTACCCCCGTCTAGGGAATTTCGCAAGTTCTGCTCGCGAAATCGCGAGCAGAACTGTGTGGCATTTGCATGCGCGTGTGACGTAGCTGCATTATCGCATGTAAATACCAACACTCACTAGTCTAGTTTCTGTACTCACGTCGAAGATTTCTCAATCATGTTTGCCAGTCCAGAATCACTCTGCTCAGAACGTTAACTGACTAGTAAGTTATTACTTAAACATGAGTTTCCTCCAATGCGCAAGCCCGATTATTCGTTTGACCCGCCTGTTAAATTATGCATAAGCAGGTCGCGCGCGCTCCCTTGCGAAATTCCTAAGACGTTCTTAGCGATTTGGCCTTGGCGTGTGTTTGTGTGTAGCTAGAGGGCGCTGCCGTGCGCGCTGTACGTCGCACCGCGCTAAGGACGTCTTGGAACCAAGACTAGCGTCTCCTTGGAAGGTTAACAAGTTTTTAACCGTCGTCAACGTTAATCATCAAATCGTCGTTAATCATTATCAATCGTCATTCGTCATCAGTTTACCATCGAAATAAAGTCATAAGAAGTGTTCATCTGAGTCGTGAGTACGAAGTTATTATTAACGGACCGTGGATACGAGTTAAAACCCAGAACATTTGGCACCAGAGACGCTCGACTAGAACAGAGTATTGGGCTCCAACAGTCAGTAGACAAAGGCCTTTTTAAGCTAACAACAGGATCCATTGCAGTTGCCTTAAACTTAAAGTGATCGTTTGTTGTTTACCGATTTATATGTACCAACAACAAGAGCAATAAGTCGAACTACAAATTGCAAGCACATAACCACGAACAAGAAATCTGAATTCCAATTTGGACGTATGTGAAATTTCTGTTGTTCTCGTCAACAAATGCTACAGTTGTTTTGTCATAATTTTTACAAATGTTGCAGTTTTACCAAGATTTCTCTGCCAGGGGTGGGATACCGCTATAAGTTTTTACTGTGAAAAGCATTTTCAACTGAATGTCCACGTTTTTCCTTACTCTTTTCTAGTAATTAATAACATGTTCGATACAAGCCCCTTGCTGCTGCACATCTGCCACCGTAACATAAAAATTGTTGACAACTCTCTCCAACATGTCTCTTGGAATTCTCCTTATTTCTCTCCTGATGTTTTCTTTGAGTCTCTCGATTGTGCCAGGGTTGTCCTAGTAGACTCTCTCCTTCAGGTAACCCCAGAGGAAGTAGTCCGGGGTGTTGAGGTTGGGGAATAATGGGGACATAGGTTGTCCGTCCGTCCTTTATATAGATCTCTATAGAACAAATCTTCCAGTCAGTGTTCTATAGAATTGTTTCTATAGGAATTAGACATATTAATTTGTTTGGTGAAAGTATGTACATTTAAAGAGTAACCCACAATATGTCTAATTTCTATAGAAACATAGAATTATATAGAACACTCCAATAAGAAGACTGTCTATAGAGATTTAAAAACAATTCTAGTCACTGGACCTGTGGGTTCTGACATGATGATCAATAGCCTATACTAAACTCCTGTCATGCCTGCTTCTTGCTAGACTCCAGTCAGCTGACAAAATAAGAAACTTATTATTATAGACATTCCAAAGGCAGAATATTACTATTTTACTTGAACATTCAAACACCCGAAACCCACCCGACGTCCATGCAGACCTAGGCTACCCTATAGCATTTCTCATGTATTAGGCCTATATCCCAATCAAACTGAGGGGTTTCCGATGCCCAAATCGCCTCATCTTCCACGGCTAGGGTTATTTCCTTCTGACTGCCTGCCACCAGTTACCGCAACTTCTGTAAACAAATCACAAATTTGTTCCATCTGACAACTGTAAAGTTGAAAATCCTGCCTTTTAGGAGTCAGCGACGTGGCACACACACAGCGTGTCGTGCACGCCGTCAGGTTACACCCCTATGTTCCGATGTTCCGACACCCCTATGTTCCGACGACTAAACCTATGTTCTGACACCCCTATGTTCCGACGTCCCTATATATGTTTCGACATCCCTATGTTCCGACACCCCTATGTTCCGACAACTCAACCTATGTTCCGACACCCCTTTGTTCCGACACATATACGTATGTTCCTTCATCCTACCATAATGGGAATTGAGTGACCAATCCACTGTTTGTCATCTCTTCCAAATACTGTGAGAAAAATCCTTTGTTCCCCGCTAGCCATTGACTTATCAGTGTTATTCCAGTGTTATAAGGCCCTCTTAAAAAATTAAATAAAAATAAAAGTATGGGCTCAATCCGTTGTCTGAGTGAGGAGAAAATAGTGAAAAACAAGGCTGTCTCAACCCCCCCCCCCCCCCCCCCCCACCCCAAGTGCATTGGCTACAGGGCCTGCAAAATAAAACGGGACCCGCCTGCAGATAACATAGACTTATACAAAATGACGCAATATGCCTTTGCCAACATGGTGGACCTATTTTTATGGCTGCTTACCGCAGAATTGTGTGCTTGCGATCACCATTCTTCGCTTAAGAGGCAAGCGCCGAAATTCTGCGTTAGCTGTGTAAATGCCTTGTTACGTTAAGTGCGCACGCGCACAAGCCAAAACTCCTTGCTAACCTTTGAAATACGCTTACAAGCCTTCTGTAAGCGTCGATTCCATGCAGTGCACACGCGCGATGTGCAATTTACATTTTTCATGAGAAAGGCCCATTCTTCTTTTTGCACCCGAATCTAATTAAAAAAATATCGTCAAACAATCCACAAGGGAACTGACTAGGTAAATTTGAATACATTTTCAAAGTGAACAAAGAAACTGCCAGTCCCGCTCGTGCCAGTCCCGCTCGTGCCAATCCCGCTCGTGCCAGTTTCTTTGTTCACTTTGAAAATGTAAAAAAAATATCCAGACAGTTTCCCCTTGCGGATTATTGCTTTATTATTTTAGGTTGCACTGAGAAAGTTTGACAGAAAACTAAGCACTACGCAACACTCAACAACTGACGTAGCCCTAGCCGTGCAGCACATAAAAAGAGTCCTACATAGGGCCACAACTGACGCTGACCATTGTTGATCCACTAGGCCTACTTGAGAACTCGTTTCTGGCACCAAATTCATTGCTTTCCTCAGCCACCTTGCCCCCCCCCCCCCCCCCCCCCCCCCCTGTTTCTTGGCTGAGTCAACCGCGGAATTCTGCGCTTGCGTTTACCATTCTGCGCGGGCAAGCGCCGATTTCGTATTAAGCGAAAACCTTTAACGCGAAACACGCATGCGCACTGACAAACATTTATTGCTAACTGATGTATAAAGCGCAGAATTTCCTTCTTCCGCAAGCGTCGATTTATTTGCGGTGAGGCAGCCATGAATGTTGGCCCTCCTGTAACCAACATACAAGTTTAACAGGCCAACATAACCTTATTTTCGGGTGTCGGATTAAAAAAAAAATTCTCTTCTTCTAATAAAAAGAGGATTATCTACTAAACCCAGGTTAATGGTCCTTTTACAGACCATATACAGGGTAAAAAAATAAAAAACTACACACGCGAAATACTTCACAATAAAATACACAATACAAATTAATAAAGAAAAATATATAGAAAAACCCCGTCCCGGCATAAAAGATCACCCTTTAAAACCAAAAAAGACATTAAAATATACCGGTACGGACAAGCTAAAATAAGAAAGTTAATGGCAAGAGTGTAATTACACATAAATCTCACACTTTCTTTAAAATAACCTCAGGCAGGATAAAACATCCACAATTTACCCAAAAAACATAGGGGTGTCGGAACATAGGGAAATTGCACGTGTAGACCTAGTGTACGTGTGTATACGATGTACATGCGTCATTTACCGGGTCCAGTCGATCCATGAATTTCGGTGCCTCGGTCTACGTCACGAACAGCGCCCTCAATTTGAGTCTCAACAAATTCCAAAAAGGGGGGGGGGGGGGTTGTCAATTTTTGGGCGGCAAATAATCACACTAAAACTTCACTTGAACCAGTTTGGCTTTTAATTCACATTTAATACATACAAATGAATTTATTAATGAAATAAAATGTGATCCGGCCAATTTGAGACGCATGTTTCCTTTAACACTCCAAACCGTGCAAATGAAACCAAAGACCACAGTCAAAGACCAAAAACTGGACAGTCTTTACCGCCAATGTCTTTTAACCAACAGTTGGACCAATATAAGAAAAAGCACCAGGAACAACATGGAAAACAGACAAAAGCTAAATCTGAAGTAGTCATCGTCGGCGACTCAATGGTAAAACATATTCAAGGACATCGCCTGAGTAGGACAAAAGAAGTCATTTGCGTAGCTAAACCAGGAGCAAAGATTGACAATATTTACGTACAGCCACGCGGTTGGTCAGATTGATAGACACAGACCTGACGAAGTCATTCTTCACATTGGAACCAACAATACCATAGATAGACAGCGCAGAGGATATCCGAGATAAGATTGTATCAGTTGGAGAAACTATTAGGTCTGAGACCAAGACGGATCGGGTAACAATCTCAGGTATCATACACCGGGTGTCGGAACATAGGGGTGTCCTAACATAGGGCTGTATACAATAAAAATGATTCGCTACGTGTGGCGTATGTATGCACAGGTCGCACCGCGTTGATCCTGGAAACAAGCGTGAGACTGTTTGCGCTGACAGGGCTCAAATTTAGGAAATAATCAGGGCTCAATTTTGGGGTGAGAATGCAACTTTTGAGTTGGGGAAAATCTAGGGTGTATTCAGCATGGTCAAAGCTACCCAACAACCCACAAATCAGGTTGCCTAAACATTTTAAGACGAACTAATTAAACGATACAGCCTTCAGCTGACGGCCTACATCAGTTTCACACAGGGATCTGGTTATCAGATCCTTCCCTCCTTCATAATAATTATGTGAAACTAAAGTACAGAATAATACATGTGATTTTATAGACAAGATAACAAATAAATTAGTGTCACAATTTTTACAACTTATAAATTGGTCATCTGATCCTTCGGAAAGCAAACATTTCTACTATAGATCATCTTTCACACAGAGATCTGGTCATCTGACCCTTCCCTCCTTCATAATAATTATGTGAAACTAAAGTACAGAATAATACATGTGATGGACAAAATGACAAATAAATTAGTGTCGCATTTTTTACAACTTATAAATTGGTCATCTGAACTCCTTCGGAAAGCAATTATTTCTAACATCTTTCCCACAGGGATCTGGTCATCTTACCTTCTGGGATCATCTGATCCTTTGTTTTCTCTTCTTCCTTTTTACAAATTCTCAAATGAATTAGTTATTTATTGTCCACTCTAATTTATAATGGAAACAAAATATTATACAAAGAAACAAATTACGTTGCATAATACATGTATCAACAATGTAGATTCACATCAGCTTAGTAGAATCTTGGAATGATTACTCTGAACAGACAGAGAGGCGTCAAGATATCAGCGTAGAATTATGACCGGTGACTATCCATAGTGTCACAAAAAGGCTGTATATGACCATCTCTGAAAACAAAATTTTTTTTGATTTAAGGATGAAACTAGAAATACCATTTTACTGATTTTAAATGCCGACCATCTCTCGTTATGTCGGCGGGAAAAGGAGAGCGTAATTGAGAGAAACGTAACAGGCAGTTCCAAAAGTGAGGCCTGGGGACATGCAAAAAGATCAATCATCGTTTTGACCCGAATGAGAAGAACTGGCCGTTTTTGTACAGGAGGGTGATGCAGTTCGCGCCTACCGCTAATGATGGCATATTGGATCAGAGAATCAGACTTTAATGGCTTTACATTAGGAGATTTACCTCAACATTGTACCTTAACATAGTTGAACCTGTTGCAAATGGCGGCCCCACTGCGCCGTGGGTGGTCCTAGTTGGTTAGAGGTGGTCAAAGCTCTCTATCTGAGAGGCTGGCAGATATTCAGTGTGTCTCAAAAAGAATGCAAACAAAATATAACGGAATGCGACACGTAGACTGTGTAACCAACATATACAATGTAGGTATGGTTTGAAAGATACGCCTTTCCACTTTAAAATGAGACATCAACGTTCAAATCTAATAATTTTTGACAGAGTTATGAGCAATTTTCCAAGAGAGGTGAAAACTACCATGGGACCAAGTTTTCAATTTTAGTAATTGGGACAAAGGTAGCCTAATTGCCTCTGTGTGTGGATAATTGCCTGGCCTACAAAAGATGTGTTTAGCGAGTAAACACAATTCTAAAAACTTTCCTGCTGTATGTGTGTAAACATGTTTACATGCTAAACATGTTTGGCATGAGGACGGATAGGGGTTTAGCCATTGGAAACTGATGTTTAGCGAGGTATGTTTAGGCGCATGTGGTGGGCTCAAGATGGCGCTCCGGCTCATCGTCTACTGGCTGTCCGCGACCGCGTTCATGAAGTGTTTGGAGACCGTGTCGTAGCGTTGAATCATCTGCATGAATGGCCACCGAGATCTCCAGACCCCACCCCGTGTAATTTCTACCACTGGGGATACTTGAAATCCCCCTCCAGGCCTGCAGACTCTCCGTGACAGAATAACAATTTGACCTCTCTTGGAAAATTACTCATAACTCTGTCAAAAATTAGCAGATTTGGACGTTTGATGTCTCATTTTTAAGTGGAAAGGTGTATCTTTCAAACCATACCTATATTATCTATAAGAAGAAAAATCGGGAGCTGCGTAGCACTATATCAAGTGAGATGAACAGTAAAAATAATAAATAGTGCTCACCAACCCGCCACTAATTTTGGTGAGCACTATTTATTTGTACTGTTCATCTCCTTATATTATCTATTATGTTGGTTACACATTCCGTTATATTTTTTTTGACACGCTGTATACAATGTAGGTATATAATTGCCTTTCGTTTGAGTACCTTTGTGGCTCGCAGTGTTTTAAGGGATAAAGAAAATCGGCGAACAGCGGCTGGCGATGCGCTTTATTGTACATACAGATTTGCAGAGGAACAAGGTATGAACCAGAAAAGGGGCGTATATGCTGGCGACCGGGGGGGGGGGGTGTTTCGAACATTGAAAAAAGAAACCTCCAAAGAGACATTTCTTTCATAAGAATACGCAATTTTATTATCGATGAAAAATCCGCTTCAATAATACACTCAGAAAAAATAATTGTTTTGGTAAATGCGTGAAAAATTTAAACGTTAAAATCTGGTGACCAGTTAGTGGCTTGCCGTACCGCACATGCGTTGTACAGTCGTATTTCTAATTTCGATTTAATACGGACGTAATCGCCTTCATTGAAATTACATGTAGTTGCCGAAAGGTTTTATGTACCCCATAAACATACCTGTGCATTGTGGACAAAGTGGAACTTCCTCACACGCGTTCCAGAAAGCATAGCAACCTAATTATTGCAACTTTGTTCACACGATCTGTTCACCACTTATTCTTAATATGCATGTCAGAAAAGGTTTGCATATCTTTGGCAAGTGTGTTTACATTTCTGCCAATGGTAGGTTCCCGTGTTTTTTTTGGGCGTAGCACCGTGCAAAATAAATTTGTAATCTGAACTGCTAATTTGTTAGCATTGGATAAGTTACAAGCTTTCTAACGAGACACTCCACGAAAGAAGCGATTGAAGGTAAGTAGGCCCTAACAAAGTTAAGTTTTCTTTTCTTTTTTTCAGTAGGAGTGGGCCGCTCCTATCATCGCGCGTAAACATATAGACCAAACAGATTAAAGAGTATTTTTTCGTTCAAAAATAGTTCATTCACTGCATTGAAATAGACTAAAGCTTTAAAGAGTGGATAGCGTACGGGATGTGAATATTATTAAAATAATTTCTGAGTATTTTACAGACTGAGATTCATATCGAATCTTATAGAATCTTACAAAATGTATACAGAAACATAAAACTATGTACAGTAATATCAATTGGCACAAGGTTTGTGTGAATTAAAACAACGTTGATGGAAAAAATGCCTTCTCACTCCCTTCCGTACATTTCAAAAGGACTCCTCTCTCTATTAAAAATACTTAAAATCCACATTACCAGTAATGGTTTATCATAGAGACTGACATTTATTAGTAACAAGTCTGAGTAAGGCATCTAGATTTCCAAGAAACATAAATGATAGCGAAACACCTTTTAAAGCTGTAGGCCTATATGTCCGTGCTTTGGCGGAAATTAATTTTCAAATTGAACTATCTGTTAGCATCTGATACGAATAACAAGCTTTCCAATGAGACATACCACAACCAAAAATCGATCAGTAACAGATTTAATAAGTTCTAAATTTGGAATTAGGAGCGGGACGCTACTAATAAGCCAGTTCGGTATCTCAAAAGGTCAAAGGTTATTCGGGATAAAATTGCTGATGTAATGTCACGCCATGTTACGCGAACGCCCATTCTGATTGAATTTAACACGTACGCGTTGTGCGACCACCTTTTGCGTTCACATGCGCGCGTTAGGTGACGCGGGTCATTCGGGATAAAATGTCATTGTGCATATGTGCAGTTGAAATACCAAACTGGCTTATTTCGACATTATTAATCTTCACGTGTAGCATATAATAAAAATAATTGGATTGCACAATGTGTTTTTCAAAAGTACAGTTTCTTCCATATTTCGTTTTTGTGGGAAATCCCTTAAACTGAAATTTTCCATCATAGCAACTTTAACTTCAAATTCTGTGTATTTTTTAAACAGCTTGCTGTAAATATTGTTTTTGTACACTTCAGTTACACCGAAAAATTTTTATAAACAAAACCTTTTTCAAAAACACTATTTGGATTTTGATCCAGCTATAAATATTAATTGACTGATTGATTGATTGATTTGGTTGATTGCTATTTACATACAAAAGTTTACAATCGAAATTCCCGTACGGTGGATCTCGTCGTGCTCGAAAACATTAAAATACATTAATAACAGTGATATATATAGTCGAGACCATCACAAGACAAGGCACAAGACCATGCACAAGACCATGCTCAAGACCAGCTTGTTACAGGCACAAGTAACAGGCATAAACCATGACAAAGGAATGCTTTTATTACAGTTCATTTGAATAGCTTGCGACTTGAATTATTAGACTGAAGGTCTTGTGTGTTGGTCTTGCAGGGTCTTGTGATGGTCTCGACTCAAGTCATTCTATTTTTACATCACTGATTAATAAATGTTTAAAATTGCAGAAATACACCAAAATGTATATTTAAAATATGAACTATCTAGAGCACGACCTAGCCGAAGTCTGGGTAAATATACACAGCTTAAAAAGTAGCAGCAAATGGTACTATTTAGTGTGTGAAAATCAGTCTCCTGTAAAAATCTGACTCATTTTCCCTTTATTGATTAAACCCTCTCACGTGACCAGCCACTCTCCCATTTATCTTCACCTGGCATGTGAAATACCATCAAACATGAGCCCGTATTTCATAGTCTGAAACTCAATCTACACTGGACAAACTGTAAAAGATTTTTATGACACGAAAGAAGGTACCTCTATCTTTATAAACTTGGTTTAAAAATTAAAAAAACTTTGGCTGAAAAAGTTAGAAAGGCTCAATGCGAAAAGAAAAATTGAGACACAATCGCGAAACCTAGACTGTTATTTAAAACACTTCATGCCCTCATGCAGTCACTTTGAAAGAGCCCAAGAGTCGCCATGATTGGTGTTGTGTGGTTGTTACGAGCAATTATTTATATTTATGTATTTATTTTTTTTTACCATTCTCCACCATACAAAGCTTCAAATCCCATTTACTTCTTGTAGGTTATTAGATACTCAGGGTAAGCCTGGCTGCGTTCAAAGATGACGAAGATCAGCGGATCGATAGGGTTGTCTACGCAGGAGTCAAACAGCAGACTGTGTGGCTTACTCGGGTCCTTCAGTGGGGGCCGACGGTAGGAAGGGTTCCCGGCAGTGTAGGACCCAGCAAGGACTCGAACCAGGAACATGCGTCGCCTACCGCTGCTGTCCGCGCTCGCATAGCTGTCGGAGTACTTGGCGCATTTGCTGAAGTAGCTGCCCTGGCCGTATTTCTGGCCGACACGCGTGCCACTCATGCGGAAGTCAAAGTTCTGTTGGCATATGGCCTGCACGACGTGCTTTTCCGTGCCGTGGAACAGGAGGAGTTCCTTGGGATCTTTAGTGGTGTCCTCTTGCTTGTCCCTCATGTGGTCCCGTTTCCTAGAAACGGAGAATATCAATTAAGTTGACCGTGACTTGGTTGATGGCTTGGGCATCAATTTTTGGATTGGGTAGGAGAAACCCTGTCTGTTTTCCCACCTAGCATCATTACCCTATCTTTTCAGTGGCCCTGTGAAGAGGTTTTTACTTGTTTCAGGAGTAGGCAAAGGCCTGCCAGTTTTCTTACTCTTTGTTCCAGTCAGTCCAGATCTTACTTGTTCTTGGTACCTACCCAGGTTCTTCTTTGGAACCCTTCAACTCGTCTGGAACTAATCATGTTGCAAGTCTCTATCTCTATGGAATTCTTTGCCCGGTGCATGTTTCCCTTCATCTTAACATCTGTCCTGCTTCAAGAGGTGTATTAATTCCTACCTCTCATATCTATGATTTTTTCCTTTCTTTTTGTAGCTCTGTAGACGAGTGGCTTTTAGCCTTGTTTGGGGCGTGGGAAACAGTTATTGGCATAGCTTTTTTGTTCTACATCTAGGTACAGCTACAGTATATTAGTGGGAGCCAAGTTTTTTTTCTCAAACACCCTAATTATAACTGGAGGAACCAAGCCGGACAAGCTGGTAGACCAATTACCACAAAAATATTTGTAGCACAGACTAAGAGTAGCAACAGATCTCCGGTGAGAGAGCGATCGTAAGGAGGAGCCCAACTCTTCTCCAACCAAACTAACAATTATAAAAACACATTCTGGGGGTCATAGTGCTTGTGTCCTTGAGCAAGGCACTTTGTCACAAGTTGCTTCTCTCCACCCAGGAGTAAATGGGTACCTGTGAGGGCAGTGAGGGCAGTGAGGGCTTGTGTTTGATTAGCCCGTGTGTGCTTAAAATAGCAGCCGGGGCTGTATACTCCCCAGGGAGCTGAGAAGGTTTCAGGAATGATTAATGTGCCCGATGACCAGGGGTAATAATATTTGTAAAGCGCTTTGATCTTGCTAAAAGCGCTATATAAGAACCTGTATTATTATTATTATTATTATTCAAATGCTACCTCAATTACAGAAAATTCGTCAAACAATCCACAAGGGAAACTGACTAGGTATATTTTAATACATTTTCAATTTTCAAAGTGAACAAAGAAACTAGCAGGAGCGGGATTCGAGACTGCGACCTCCGGGTTACCGTACCGGTGCTCTACCAACTGAGCTATCTTGCCCTGTGTTGGCGGTCTCCCAAATTGTCAGTATCTTTGTTCAAGTGGGCGCTAGTCAGAAGTCATAAACCCAGAATGCCGTATAGCCAGGGATCACACCCATTTTTTAAAAGATACAACCTGGGAAGCGACATTGTGGGGATCACTGAATGAGGATACTATTTTTTAACTTATAATTCGTCAAACAATTCACAAGGGAAACTGACTAAGTATATTTGAATACATTTTCAATTTTCAAAGTGAACAAAGAAACTGGCAGTAGCGGGATTCGAACCTGCGACCTCCGGGTTACCGTACCGGCGCTCTACCAACTGAGTAAGGGCAAGATAGCTCCTGCCAGTTTCTTTGTTCACTTTGAAAATTGAAAATTAATTACAGAAATTTTGTTTTGATTAACAGAACCTGTTTTGAGAATGACAAACAGACTTACACTGTAAACTCATGCCACAGCTCATTGTTCTGCACTCGTTCAATCTTCCTGATAAACTTGGCGTCCATCTTCTCAGCGAAGCAACCCGAGACTAGCTCATAATCCTCCTTGTTAAGTTCGGGGTCCAGATTGCAGAGCACGAAGTTGTTCTGGGGGTCATCCGGGCAGAGGTGCAAGTCCCAGGTCTTGGGAAGAATCACGCCCAGAACTTTCGTTTTCTGCAGATTCCTGTGGAGTTTTTTTTGTGTGATACGATGACAGTTTCAGTTTCGTGTTAATATAAATAGTCCTCCTTGAATGGGATATATAACTTGGTTGCTTATTAGCATATTAATCACATGGAATTTTGGTTGGTAACTCGATTTGACTAAACAAGGTTATTTGTGCTTAGGCACATTTTTGTGCTTAAGCAGTTCTGTGAAATTGGCCCCAGACCAGGGGAAGATGGAGATGTTTGGAATTGGGGGGTAAGAAACCCCCACACAACCACTCTGTGCCATTATAAAATCAATTCTTTTTAACGTTGATAGTTTCAGGCCATGCCAATTCAGCAATTTCTTTTCCCTTTTACACTTCATTAATGGGCGACACATCTGCTAGCTTTGTGTGGTAAAAATACTTTGTTCGCCCTGACCCCCCTCTGATCTGTCCCTCCGTGAAAATTCTGTGATACTCCCCTGGTGAGAGATGATGTTGTGAGACACTTGACCGTATTTCATAGGAATCCAAATACCATAAAACAGCTGTAGTATAACATTGGAATGAAGTGAACATATTAATCCTTGGCATCAGAAGAATATCTTTATCCTGACCCACCTGTCTATCGCCTCCTTGGTGACAAACTTTGGCCGTCTGCGCACCTCACGCTTTGTACCAGTCTGCTTGTTTTTCTGCCTCATGCGTGAAAAATCCAATTCGTAGCGGAATGTTTTGGTTTCAAAGTCAAACTTTTTATCTTGTCCTGTTGATAGGTATGTCTGGTATGCCTCTTCGATTTCCTGTTAAAAAAAAAAATGATGCGAAAAACCTCCTCAACATGATATTGAAATATGAAATAAACTTTAGGCCAAATTATTACACTAAACAAAAGTAGGTTTTTCGAGGACAAAATCAGAATAAAAGTAGGCCTTTTGCGGGCTTTCAGGAGTAGTTTTCATTGATACTCACCCATGTCCACAGCATCACAAGCCTCAATTCGCATGTTCTGTACTCACAACACTTGTGCTCCATCCTATCTACTAAGTTCTTGGAAGTAAAGTTGCAGTACACATATCTGCGTTTTTGCATCCCTGTGGAGACATGGCATTGTTCTCCCCTTTGTCCCTGCTTTGCTTATAAGCAAAGCCCCATTTTGTGTACACAAAATTCCTTGTGGAGACAACTTAACCCATAGAATTGCCCTGTGGAGACCTATTCAGTCCCTTTGTCTCTATTGTTTTCATGTCTCCACAGGGTACAGTATATCTCTCCTCCTATACCCAAGCCCTTTGTGTGAATTTCATATGACAGTGTGAAACAGTGTTATGAAAAATATTCAATGAGATTTCATTTTTCTTTCGGGGTTGTGGGACAAAAAAGTTGGAAAAAGTAGGAAAAGTAGGAATTTCAAGAAAAAAAGTAGCAAAAGCAGGAGGTGGTAGGGTAGGGGACATTTTGAATTGCCAACCCTGCCACCCGTTTAGGGGTGTGCATTTACAGGTAGTAAAAGAACCGGGTACCCGATTGAAAAAAATACGGGTACCTGATTGAAAAAAATACGGGTACCCAGGTACCCGCTAAAGAAACCCAACCCAAAAATTCCAATCCTGGAAGTTGTAATAACATCTTTCTCTGAGATTCAAAAAGTCTGATTTCAGACAAAAGTCAGAAAAGTCTCATGCCTGTCCAGTAAACACGATCACTTCTCCGCCTTCGCATGTGCCGTACGTGCATTTGCTGGCATATCACAAAAGACGGTTGTCCGGAAGATTTATACAGTTGTATTTATTGTGGAATGAGGTCAGGCATGCTATTATTTCTTGTCAAGGCTCTTATCCATACCCAGACTACTAAAACTGCGACTGGTAAATTCCCTTTGTGAACTTTGGTGAGCGTCATAAATGTGAAGTCGGTGCTGGTTTCCCAGGTAGTCGGGTTTTAATTTGAAGAATTCCCGACAAATAATATTCAAAACCTTTTCTTTTTCATTATGGGAAGTTACTAAAGTTGTACGGGTACTCGATTCCATATTCTGGAACTGGTTCCTGACACGAACGGTCGGGTACTCAGGTACCCGGTTCCGATGCACACCCCTACACCCGTTACAGTTTTCCTGGGCCCAGATCTAAATAGAGGATAATTCTTCAACAGATTCCAGAGAAATAATCCCAAATTTCAGACCTATTAGACTTAATACCTATTACACCATGCTTACTGTGATATATTGACATTGTGCTGATTTTGAGCACACCTGGATAACGCTAGGATTGATTCTGAATACTGAATTCATTTAGCTCTTCCAGGAACAATTGGCCTTAAAAAAAAAATCCAAGATTTTGAGTGGACTACATTTATTATACATTTGGAACTTTCAAGACTTAATTTTGTTTTTTATAAATTTGTAAACGGATTACTAATTTGTGTGTAATATGTGGCAGGTGTGTTTACTACACCTCATAAATATTCATGAGCAAATTGGAGCGCGTCATTGGCCGATTCCGCCGCGCGTCCGGGAAGTAAAAATGATACGCTGCTAGGTGACGTCATCCCGGTAAGTATCCAGCTTGCTGCCGTGCGGTATTTTTTTCTGGTAGCACAAAAAATTCCCTCTGGAACCCGCCGCATAAACATGTAGTTTATGGCATGTAATCTTTACGGAACCAGTCTGTTGTTTGTAGTCCTTGTAAATACTGCAGTAAAGGCATATTAAAGAGTGTTGGCACCAGACTATTTCACCCCTGTTGCCATGCATATGACACACGGAACTACTCTGAGCTCAGAAACAACAATGGCGTCTACGAGTAACGTGAGATTTCCGTCGTTGATTTCCGTCATTTCCGTCATATTTATGAGGTGTAGTAAAACAAATACAGCATGGTTTATTTCTGGAAAATAGTGGGAATTACTGGTCCCTCGGTGTAGGTCAGCTCGACTACCTCCCTCCGCTTCGCGTCGGGAGGAAGTCGAGCTGACCTACACCTCGGGACCAGTAATTCACACTACTTCCCCTCAAACCATGCTGTATTTGTATAATACAAAACAGTGAGGGCGATCTTACTGCATTTTTGGTGTACTGCACCCAGATGCCGCCATTATCCAGAAAATACCACTGCCAGTTGGTACTTAGGACCCTCTGCCATGAGTTCGCCTCGGACGTTTTTATCGTTGGGGTCTCGAGGCGGCGGACATCTAGTGAATGTACAGGTCCGTGTGATGGAGTCCAGATCAACTTCATTGTCTTAAAGTCGATGGAGGATTTGCTGTGATCCCTTTGAAAGCAACATGAGAGAAAAGGCTGTTCATTTTCAATTTAGTATTCCATTATTTGAAACTGGTTTTGAATATTCGATACTCGCCGATCAAGTTTTTTTTACCTGTCAGCTGCAACTGCACGCTGATGTGTTACGCCAGTTTTCACTTGTGGTTTATTTGATGAATTAAAAAAGGTGAAATCCTCATTGTGTTAAGAGGGTTTACTGAATGTCCCATACGTATAGCACTAACATGCGTGAATTTTTTGACTGTGACCCTGAATCTCACCGTGCAGAACACATTACAAGAAGTGGGAGGGTATGACGGACTATATACAGCTCGCTGCTGAAAATGGTTTCGTATTTTTACAAAACAAAAACTGAAAATCAGCCTTTTTTCTAGGAACTATAGCAAGATATATTATATTTTCAAAGTGAACAAAGAAACTGGCAGGAGCGGGATTCGAACCTGCGACTGCCGGGTTACCGTACCGGCGCTTTACCAACTGAGCTATCTTGCCCTATGTTGGCGGTCTCCCAAATTGTCAGTATCTTTGTTCGGGTGGGCGCTAGTCAGAAGTCATCAACCCAGAATGCCGTATAGCCAGGGATCACACCCAATTTTACGATACAACCTGGGAAGCGACATTGTGGGATCACTCAATGAGGATACGACTTTTTAACTTATAATTCGTCAAACAATCCACAAGGGAAACTGACTAGGTAAATTTGAATACATTTTCAAAGTGAACAAAGAAACTGGCAGGAGCGGGATTCGAACCTGCGACCTCCGGGTTACTGTACCGACGCTCTACCAACTGAGCTATCTTGCCCTATGTTGGCGGTCTCCCAAATTGTCAGTATCTTTGTTCGGGTGGGCGCTAGTCAGAAGTCATCAACCCAGAATGCCGTAAAGCCAGGGATCACACCCAATTTTACGATACAACCTGGGAAGTTTATGACCATTAACTCAAGGAAAAGATTTCCAAACTCATTACACTTTAATATTATGTGCCATGATTACCTGAAATTTAACAAGATGTTGTCATTCCTGATATCGCAAAACTCTTTTTCCACTTCAGCATTTGTTGCAATGTTCATCCAAGTGTTTCCGTCACTGTATTGCCACTTGTAGTACTCCTCGCTGTGAACCTTACGACATCCGTCACCAAAGTTACATTTGCCACGTAAATTGTACTCGCAAATCTAAAAGAATAGCAGAAATAATGACCCTATCAAGGTAGGCCAGAAATGAGCTCAGTACAGCAACATAGTAACACAATACATCAAACTGGAGGTTATAACATTGAACCTTCAGGAATTCTCAATCTCCATTTTGAAATCTTGCTCCTTTCCACCTATTCTGTGTGGTGCCAAGTCAGATATAATTTACCTCGGTCTTCTCCAAGTTGTCCGATGATGCATCGTGCTGTGATAATGATGCCGTCCTTTTGCCGCCATCTTCGCCCAGTTTCTCCGAGGACGTCTTACTCCGGATGAGGTCCAGCAATTCCTCAGGGCTCTTGCCATGAGCATCGATGCCGATCTTCTGCCAGACCGCCATGGGCTGGGAGCTTTTTACATCGTGGGAACGGCGACATTTGGTGGAAAACTTGCATTTCCCGACGAAGTGGAAGCTGGCGACAAAAACGGGTTAGCTGTAATCAGAGAGCATCTCGATAAAAGAACATGAGTTGTTAACCTCGTGAATGCAGATGTCGGCCATGGCGACGGTTGTCATCCATACGCGCATTCTTGCACATACTCAATCCATTGTTTGCCTATTGTTTGCATTACGTTTGGCTGCACAAGCCTGTATTGGCATACCTGCACCCCATTAACCCCTTGGGCACGGTATTTTACGGGAGACGTCTGGGTGTCGCGGCTGTTCTGGCAGCCAAATCGAACCGCTACAATGTGTTTGTGCAGTCAAGCGTATCATTAACAATAATCCAACAATGGCGTCATCCGGCCTGGTGGCACTTTTTTTTGGCGTCCACAGACGTCATCCGTACGCAAAGGGTTAATAACGGCCCTCCACAAGGGGTTAAGTGAAGCTTCTCAACAGAAGGGGGCCGTAACTTGGGCGGACCCAGGAGTTTTGTTGCAGGGGAGGGTAAGGCCTGGTATATTTTAATTTTTTGTTTTATTTTGGAGAGGCCGCCTCAAGCCCGACATGTTTTTATTTTTATAAACGCACACTGGCAAAATGTATGGGGGGGTGGGGGGGGGGGGGGGGGGGGGGGGGGTGGAGGCACTACAAACTCCAAATCTAATGCATAAGCACTGTTCTTTCTCAAAGCCCGTTTTGAATTAAGAGAAAATGATAAAAGGAAATATCAGTTTCAGATTAATTGTTCTGGGAAAACCCCAGAGCAGTTGATCATTCTCGGAGAAATCCAACACAATCAGGTAGGGACTGAAAACACAATCCACATAGTTCACCTGGACGGGAATCGAACCAGGGTCACCAGAGGTAGAAGGCGAGGAAATTGAGAACCACTGACAGAAACATGACTGCCCTTTTAAAATCTTGAACCCTACGACTGGTGCATAAATGTGGCACTTATAAATAAACCCTCCTACTATTATAATTGTGACCCGCTCTGCAAAAAGGGCACTTGTGTTGCAACATTTGAAAATAGTGTTTTATATATAGCTGGAAAGGCCATTTTACAAGCTTTCATATGGTATATGTCTGAGGTCTCTAGCATTTTTCAATCACAAGATATTAGGAAATTTGCATGTTTGTTTTCAGGAATTTCTTGAAATGACTTAACCCTAACCCTGCCAGATGCAGCACAGTGCATCTGTGGTGACAGCTTCACTTTGCTGCACTCTGCACACAAGTCAATGTGACAAAGTATGTAATCTGATGCATCTGGCAGGGTTCTAGCAAACATGCCCTGGAGGGTTAGGGTTTTAAGGAGAAACAAGCCATTTAAAAGTACAAAAAGCAAAGCAATATATGGAAGCACTCGACAAAAACATTCTTTTTCCAACTTTGTTCACTGAAATCAAAGATTTTGGTTATGAAATAGAAAAATATAGGTATCAAAGATGCACAAAATTCTTCACCATCTTTACATTGAACGGCCCATAACTTGTAAAAGCATACAGCGACTTATGTGCCCTTTTTGCAGAGCGGGTCACAATTAAGTCTACAACAACCTATCGAAAAACCAAATCCTCTCCTCTCCCACAGCTTGTGTGTCCCAACCTGTCACTCGATAGGTTTTGATAGATAGGGTAGTTGGCTCCAATTTGGCACTGAGAGAGGGAGGGTTAATAGAGTTTAGCTTTGATAGTGTTTTCACGGATGACTTACCTGCAGATGTGGAAAAACGAGCATCTATCCCCCTTGGTGCAACCTTTTCCATTGTAATGTATGCAGGTGTTAGGAAGAGTCTAGTGGAAAAAAATTTGTTTTTGAAAGACAAATGATTACAAAAGGAAAAATAGCATTTGATATTCTCCTGGATTACAAATGGGAAAAATCATGACGACTCTGACGAAATGGACCGTATGTATACAAGCTTATTTGGAGTATTTTTACCTAAATGTATTGTGACCTAAAGGAAACCAGTCATTTCCGTACGAGTCTGACTGAGGAACATATATAAATTTGCTACCTCGCAGTAGGGGTGTGCATTTACGGGTAGTAAAAGAACCGGGTACCCGATTGAAAAAAATACGGGTACCCGGGTACCCATTAAAGAAACCCAACCCAAAACTTCCAATCCCGGAAGTTGTATTTCTCTGAGATTCAAAAGTCTGATTTCAGACAAAAGTCTGAAAAATCTTATGCCTGTCTCGTCAACATGATCACTACTCCGCCATTAAATGTTCCGGCACGTGCATGCGCCGGCATATCACAAAAGACAGAAGCTTTATACAGTTGTATTTATAGTGGAATGAGGCATGCTATTACACATGTATGTACATCGTTGAGGCTCTTCACCACAGATCATCCATACCCAGACTACAAAAACCACAACCGGTAAATTCCCTTTATTGTCAATTTTCGCAAGCATCATAAACATGAAATCTGTGCTGGTTTCCCATGTAGCCGTGTCTTAATTTTGAAAATTCCCGACAAATAATATTTGAAAGCTTTCCTTTTTCATTTTCTGGGAAGTATACTCTGCTATAATGTAAAGTTGTACGGGTACTCGATTCCATAATCTGGAACCGGTTCCTGACATGATACGTCTTGTACTAGGGTACCCGGTTCTGATGCACACCCCTACCTCGCAGTGACCGAGAAACAAGGCCAAAATGTAGGAAAGGCAGCGTAGCTAGGGGGCGAGTGGGGGGTTACGTTGGATGTTACAGTGGAGGGGGGGGGGGGGGGCAGTCACAGTATTTTTCTTAATAATACTATTATTTTCTCTGTTTGTGAAATTTACAGTTCGGGGGGGGGGGGGATTGACAATTTTTTTTATGGGGGAGGCATGTGCCCCCCCATGTCCCCCTTGGCTAGGCCGTTGAGGAAAGGTCTCCACAAGGAAATTCAAAAAAAAGAGGAGGGTGTCGCCACAAGGAAGTTTGTGCACAAAGTATATGGGGGATGCTTAAGTACATCATAGTGGCACAAAAAAAGACAGAACAAAGCCGTAGTGTTTGTCTTGAAACAGGCAGAAATTGACATATAAACCTGTATGTAATGAAATGGATGCCGTATAAACCGACAGCACGCTGTTCCATCTCCACGTAGCTTCATGAATGCAACGAGATAAGCACAACATCACGTAATTACGTCGTAGGTCTTTTGCAGTGGTGGGATATAGATCCGGATTTTTTAACATTCGGTTTGAATCTCACTATTAGCCTTTTAGAGGTATGGCGGACACAATAGGAGGGCGCTATTTGATTTGGGTATACCTTTTGTATGGCACAAAAGGTATACCCAAATCAAATAGCGCCCTCCTATTGTGTCCGCCATACCTCTGAAAGGCTAATTCGGTTTCAATTTTGGAAACTGGATATTTGAAAGCAAGTGTGGAAGTGCCGTTGCCTAGTGGTTTGGCAATTTAAGGTCTGTGGGTAATTCTGCAGGTTGTGGGTTCGAGCCCAGTCCTGGGCTTTGGCACTTCCATGCTTAATATGGGTAGAGGCATTATTAATGCCTTGCAGTGGACTAGTTACCCATCCCGACCCTATTCATGCTGTGAAGAGATTAGATTATCTTGTTTCAGTGTGAGGGGCTGGTTCTTCCAAATATTCCTAAGTAGCCCACACATCGAGTGCCCTAGGGCTTGTAGAGCCAATGATTTTCCGTTTCAGAAAAGTCAATTTTCCGTTTTGACAAATCTTCATTTCCGTTCCGCCCAATTAGAACAGTGTACACAAATCTGATTTATTTCCATTTGACATTATTTCATACATGTAAATGAATGCACAATGAAAGAGGCCAATTCCGTTAATTCCGTTTGGTTTCCACTAAAACGGAAAATCATTGGCCCTAGGCTTGTGATGGGCGATTTGCATAACAAAATAATAAGAAAAACCTTAGAAAATAAAGCCTCCCATTTTTGTTGCACAGGCTAAAGAAAACAACTGGAACTTCCTTAAATTTGCTCCATGGTCTCTGATTGTAACTGTATTCACTCGCTAGTAGTCTTTTGGGTATATGAATAGCCTGCCCATCCATTTTTTTCTATAACATTACAGCTCTGGAATGGCCACTGAATCCTGCAAACTATATCCAGTTATTGGGAGGAAATTTCATGCGGCACCTCACTCGTCACTTTTTGTTGGCATGACTATGAGCTAGATGGGAACTTCCGTAGAAATCAGACAACCGTTATTCGGTTTGAATAAAATTAGGATAACCGGTTTTTGAAATGTCTGATTTCTCCCACCGCAAGTATCAATCAAACCTTGTTGGATTGGTTTCCGGACGACATCAGTACCATCCCTTCCTCCTCGTCTTCGTCCGCCTCATCCTCGTCATCAGAGAACGTCTCCTGTTTCTTCTTCTCCTGCAGCATCTGCAGTAGCTCCCTGGGGCTCTTCGACAAGGCGTCCCCGTGAAACCTACGCCAAACCCTCACTGGCTGCGGGTCATGCAAATTGTGGGAGTTGTGGCAGACTTGTTTGTGGGGGTTGGAGAACCTGCAATCTCCCAGGACATAGTGTCTGCCATGCCAAAACAACAGTAAGTCGTCAAAATTTGTCAAATTGAGACTAATAATCCCTTGCGTCTAGCTGATATTGATGGAGTGCTGGTATGCCAAGAACGAGCTGTGCAGCCAAGTGTATATATTAAGGCTGAATTGATACATCGATATATCGGTGCATCGCGATACATTCGTTCACGATACGATATATCGATACAAATTTTTGATATCGATACTAATATATCATAATATATTGAATAACAGTGGCAGCGCGCCAAACCAAAATTGCAAACAACGAGAAGCGCGAAGTGTAAAATAAAAATTGCGAAGAGTTTAAGTCTCACCTTTCTCCCGGGCGCATGCGAAATGTTCATGCGGCCTACTTCAGGCGACGCGTTCGTGAACAACAAAATAGTGTGGGATCATGTTCCGATTGCACTGTTCGTAAGTTCGTCATCAAGATCACGAACTCGGCCGGACGTACGCTCATGTACACTGAACATCGTACATGTCTGATGGTATGTACAAAACACGCACAGTGCAAGCATGTACATGTACATGTACTTTTCATCAAGCGTCACTTAAGGGGCGCCCTACACAGTGCCAGTGGTAATGAACTGGTACCTTTCTTTATACCTTGCAGCGTTTTTTATGCTGTAGTCCATGTAGTCTCCGTGGGACTACACTGTTTTTGCAATTTTCAAGTTACTATATAGCTTGCCATATATGCATGATATCATTTGGTATATGCGTCTTTTGGACAAAGCAAAATTTGTACTTGCAAAGTTTTCATTTTTCAGCCACCGCTGCCACGCATAGCATAAGCAAACCTGATGTGAGCGGATCTACCAGTTCCCGTGATACTACGGAAGTTTCTGGGATTGAGATTTCCCCACCTTGGGCCCTGATTAAGTTCATCTGTTATGATTTTATTGATCTTATTAAAAACCAAGATATATCGCGATATATATTGTATCGTTTGGCATGTATCGTGATACGTATCGTATCGTGGATGACACAGGCGTATTGTTTCAGCCTTAGTATATTATGCAAAGAATAGGCACCACACTGAATAGAGTATGTCTCCTATATATCGCACTTGAAGCCCCCTTTGATCATGATGTGAATGAAAGTTTTGTTTGAAAAATTATGCTCCATCTATATTACACTCCCATTCAAAAACAGTATAGTTGAAACATGAATGGATTGAGTACATGCAGGAATGCGCCTATAGATGTCAACCAGCCAGGTGTTTTTTTCAAACCACAGCTATGGCCATTGTCACAAACACAGCAAATTTGCACCACCCTGTTAGCCCATTCTTAACTTCTTTACCCACAGGGTGTGCCCATCAAACAGTTTAAAACTGGTTTCCATCGGGGCCATGCATGCATTTTTAATTAAAAATGAATATTTACATGCATACACAAATATTTACACACATACAATGATATTTACACAAAAGAATCTGTATACGGTTAAGTTTTCAAATTTCCAGTTTAACCAGTTCGCGCCAGGATTATTTTTGCCGGAAATTTCGGTTTAAAAAAAAAAATCTAAATATAGCAGCCAACTTCTGATATACAGCCAAACGCCACAAATACTTATTCGCAAGAGTCATTTCAACATTATTTGTACGATATTTCTTGCCGAAACCTCATATATTTCAATACTCCGGTGTGCCCACTGGAAGCGTAAATTGGAGAACATGCCGTGCACAGCGGCCAAGTTCAAGTTGAACACACGGTCCGTCTCCACAGACATTTTAGACTTTGTGTGTGTTTGTACAAAATAAGCCTGTTCGATATGACGATATTTCCCGATATTTCGATATTTTTTTCATATCGAAAATCGTATCGGCCCCTTAAAAAAAAACCGGAATATCGGGGAATTCGATATACCGAAGAATATCGCGACATTTTATGTTCCTTTTGGCCGCATTACGTGTGGATTTGTCCAGTTTACTTTGCTCGAAATTCCAGTTATTTCCAATTATTGGACGGTAGAATAGTATATAATGTATCATGATGTACCATGGAGGAATAAAAAAAATACGTACATGCACTAAATGTGTGTTTCTTTGACCGTTTTCTAAACCCCGACATGACATCTCCGCTCCGCGCGATTTACCTTCCGAGCGATTTACCCTCCGCGCCGTACGTAGTTGTCAAGTGCAAACAACGTCTTATTCCCAGTGTACAATGTACGTACCTGTACCTAGCCTACACGCTTGCGAACTTATCTTGAGATCGAGGGGTATGGCAATTGTTTGCAATAAGGTCAACCCCTGTAGCGCATCTGCGCGTGCGCGTTGCTTTGTTGCTAGCCTTGGTCAAGTGCAAGCAACCGCACTGAATGCCACCGTCTTTCCCCAGTGTACAAGGCACACGCAGTTTAGGTGTAGTTACGTGTAGCGAACTGCGCCGCGTCTTGAGAAAAGATTAAAACACGTGCCGCGCATCCATTGTACATTGTGTAATGTCATGTCGTCTTCACAAAATATACGACACGATCGTTTGTTGACAGCTCGCATGTGATCGTCCATGGTATTATCATCTGTGTTACTAATCAACAATGCTGAAATAGAAACAAACGCTAGTCTTTCTGGAGTGCCATAAAGTAGCCAACTGAAGGTAAATGTCGTAAAACTCCAAATACTCAACGAGCGAAGGGAAGCTTTGTCAAATCGGCCCCCCGTTCCTGCCGCTCAATCCCGGCGGGCCCGATCCCGGCGGTGGCCCCGATCTCATGATGCCGTGGTGACTTCCGTCATGTATTTTTGTATTCCTCCGTTCTTCCGGTAATAAAAAAGTGACGTCATCACGATAATATCGAATATCGCGATATTTTTCTGCCGATATTTCGGTATCAAAATAAATGGATATCGAACAGCCTTAGTACAAAACAAATCAGGGATTAGCATGTTGAGACGTCATCCGGAGGCGAGTCGAGGCAAGCTTGACATTTTTAACCCGTCAGCCGTGCCCGTGTATAAAAACAGCCAGTGCGTGTTAACTCGTCCTCCGACACAAACTGGTTTAAGGCTATTGCTGATTTCCAAGATGGGTTAAGACTTTTGACCTTGATGACTCTGAACTCGAACTTGGGCTTAAAGTTTCTGAGCTAAATGCAAGCAAGCTGGGGAAAATTTCATAGAGCTGTTAAGCACACAAATTTGCTTAGCGTGAAAATGCTTCCTTGATAAAAACTGTATTACCAACCAGATTTCCATGTGTGGAATATTGCTTTTGACTGGTATTCAGCTGTTGTTTGAAATAAAAGTTGGAGTTTTTGATAACATGTGAGGTACACTTTGTTTTAACGGGGTAGTTATGTACGCAGCCGAAAAAGAAAACGCATTACAATAGTGCAGTGAAAACTGGGTATCTTCAACGGGCTAATTAGGCACTAATTAGTGTTTGGATGAAGCCTATACCAAAATTAAGTGTGCCCAGAAGCATGGTCTTGTAGATTATGAAATAAAAGTTGAAGTTTTTGATAACATGTGAGGTACACTTTGTTTTAAAGGGTTAGTGATGTACGCAGCCGAAAAGAAGACATTGCAATAGTGCAGTGAAAACTGGGTATCTTTAACGAGATAATTAGGCACTAATTAGTGTTCGGCTGAAGCCTATACCAAAATTAAGTGTGCCCAGTAACATGATCTCTCAGACTATAAAATAAAAGTTTGAGTTTTTGATAACATGTGAGGTACACTTTGTTTTAAAGGGTTAGTGATGTACGCAGCCGAAAAGAAGACACTGCAATAGTGCAGTGAAAACAGGGTATCTTTAACGGGCTAATTAGGCCCTAATTAGTGTACGGTTGAAGCCTATACCAAAATTAAGTGTGCCCAGAAGCATGGTCTTGTAGATCATGAAATAAAAGTTTGAGTTTTTGACAACATGTGAGGTACACTTTGTTTTAAATGGGTAGTGATGTAAGCAGCCGAAAAGAAGGCATTACAATAGTGCAGTGAAAACGGGGTATCTTTAACGGGCTAATTAGGCACTAATTAGTATTCCGCTGAAGCCTATACCAAAATAAAGTGTGCCCAGAAGCATGGTCTTGTAGATTATGAAATAAAAGTTGGAGTTTTTGATAACATGTGAGGTACACTTTGTTTTAAAGGGTTAGTGATGTACGTAGCCGAAAGGAACGCATTACAATAGTGCAGTGAAAATAGTGTCTCTTTAACGGGCTAATTAGGCACTAATTAGTGTACGGTTGGAGCCTATACCAAAATTTAGTGTGCCCAGAAGCATGGTCTTGTAGATTATGAAATAAAAGTTGGAGTTTTTGACAACATGTGAGGTACACTTTGTTTTAAATGGGTAGTGATGTAAGCAGCCGAAAAGAAGGCATTACAATAGTGCAGTGAAAACTGGGTATCTTCAACGGGCTAATTAGGCCCTAATTAGTGTACGGTTGTAGCCTATACCAAAATTAAGTGTGCCCAGAAGCATGGTCTTGTAGATCATGAAATAAAAGTTTGAGTTTTTGACAACATGTGAGGTACACTTTGTTTTAAAGGGTTAGTTATGTACGTAGCCGAAAGGAACGCATTACAATAGTGCAGTGAAAACAGTGTCTCTTTAACGGGCTAATTAGGCACTAATTAGTATTCGGCTGAAGCCTATACCAAAATTAAGTGTGCCCAGAAGCATGGTCTTGTAGATTATGAAATAAAATGTGGAGTTTTTGACAACATGTGAGGTACACTTTGTTTTAAAGGGTTAGTTATGTACGTAGCCGAAAGGAACGCATTACAATAGTGCAGTGAAAACAGTGTCTCTTTAACGGGCTAATTAGGCACTAATTAGTATTCGGCTGAAGCCTATACCAAAATTAAGTGTGCCCAGAAGCATGGTCTTGTAGATTATGAAATAAAATGTGGAGTTTTTGACAACATGTGAGGTACACTTTGTTTTAAAGGGTTAGTTATGTACGTAGCCGAAAGGAACGCATTACAATAGTACAGTGAAAACAGTGTCTCTTTAACGGGCTAATTAGGCACTAATTAGTGTTCGGCTGAAGCCTATACCAAAATTAAGTGTGCCTAGTAACATGATCTCTCAGACTATAAAATAAAAGTTTGAGTTTTTGACAACATGTGAGGTACACTTTGTTTTAAATGGGTAGTGATGTAAGCAGCCGAAAAGAAGGCATTACAATAGTGCAGTGAAAACGGGGTATCTTTAACGGGCTAATTAGGCACTAATTAGTATTCGGCTGAAGCCTATACCAAAATTAAGTGTGCCCAGAAGCATGGTCTTGTAGATTATGAATTAAAAGTTGGAGTTTTTGATAACATGTGACGTACACTTTGTTTTAAAGGGTTAGTGATGTACGTAGCCGAAAGGAACGCATTACAATAGTGCAGTGAAAACAGTGTCTCTTTAACGGGCTAATTAGGCACTAATTAGTGTTCGGCTGAAGCCTATACCAAAATTAAGTGTGCCTAGTAACATGATCTCTCAGACTATAAAATACAAGTTGGAGTTTTTGATAACATGTGAGGTACACTTTGTTTTAAATGTTGCATTCACTTTTCACAATTTCTAAAAGCTTTGAAAAATAGCAAGAAATGTGATGATTACCATTGGGCAGCTAATTTAACAGTAATTACTTCATAAAAATTACAAAAATGGTTTATAAAACTGTGGCTTATGTTGTGCGTTTTAATATGTTATGAAAAAGTATTGTTATTTGTCGTTTTTTAGGAAAAATTCGTTGAATAAGCGAAGTGAACTTTCTGGAAAATAGATCACCTTTTGCTGCATGCGTTATAGATTTTTCGACTCTTGCTGAATACGCGGTTGAATCCGCGGCCGAATACGCGGCCAGAAATCCGGCCGAATCCGCGGCTACCTTGAGCCAGGTATTCCCCAAAGCACAAGCTTCTGGCGCCAATAAAATTGCACAGTTTTTAAATTTTTAGTAGAAGGGGCGGCGATAGCCTTCCATTTAGGAAGGGGTTGTGCCCGCCTATACCAGTACAGTGTACAGTGTATGGACCAGAGGTATACCCACTGGTAACAAGGATGTGGTTTAATACCTCCATGGTTTAATATTGCTTATCGCAACTTTGTTCATCAGCGGGGGGGGGGGGGGGGGGGGGGGGTGCAACCCCCACAACACCCCCTCTCTAGATCCGACCCTCAGTAGTAAGGTGGGCATTAGTCTGGTTCCCAGACCAAAATATTCGGACTATTTCTGATAAATATTAGGTCCGGTAGCCGCAAATGTCACGTGACGAAAATTCCCAGATTCTGGCCCTTTCCGGAAAAGTCCGAGGTTTTCCGAACTTGTTTTCGGTAACATTCGGCTATTAACGTTGATGTTCGCAATAACAAAATATCTGTCAGGTCCGTTACAGATCCTGGAATTTGAATTCTCGATTATATATAAAAACTGAAAAATCAATGCCACACTCTTATACAGTATTTTGCGGACTGGATTTTGCAAGAATTGTTCAAATTTGAATGATGCCACTGATGTCTCTCGGACTAACACTGTACGTCATCATGATCTATTTTAAACCGCGGTAGCTGCCTGACCTAAGATTTAGACGTCAGGGAATCTTCAGGTCAGGGAACCAGACTAGGTGGGCATACACAAATTACACATTGAAATTAAAAGACGGCAATTATCATCTTCTTTATATTAGGCCTATGTCAGTATTTTAAAAAAATATTTATTCACAGAAAAAAGAAAATTGTTGGAATGCAAAATAGAAATGGCGTGAAAGAGAATCCGTAAATTTCATAGAAACAATTAGGCAGATGTAAATGAGTCGTTTACTGTGGAATTTTCAAGTTTATTTCAGGGATGGAGTTACAGAATGTTCGGGCCAACGCACATGATCTCTGATAGCAGATTCGCTGTGCGAAATCATGTATAGGGACATTTAAGAACTCTCGATCCGGCATCACGTTGTGTAAGATAAGTGAATGTGCCCAATTTATACAGGATTGGAGCTCATAATGGAATCGAAGTTGCATTGAGAACTCATCATTTGACTAAACGTGCAGAATTATACGGAACGACGGCTTTTTACGTAGTGAAATTTGTACTTGTAATCTGAAAGCTTGTACTTTTATTAAAGCTAGGTATACCGGTACCAGTACTCCTGAGAAATATCTCCGTCTCAAATGCTCGTCATTGCAAACATTGTGTCGAAAGACCTCCAAAAACGTGGCCTGTTTCGATTTCAACATGATCGAAATAAGGCAATGTGAACGTGCGGATGTCTATTTTGTGCAGATGTTTATTTTGAGAATAACTTTTACTTCGTGTTAACGTTTGGGGCCTTAAATACAGTAAACAATTTTTTCCGTACGAGTTTGAAAAACGTAGTCATGCATGGTGTTTGTCGAAAAAAGAAAACCGGGCAGAAATTGACATGATCAGTGCTTAAAGGGACACATTGCCTTCAAATGTCATGAAATTTTGCTGTTTGGAAATGTTCCTTATCTTTTATAAGAGTTGTTCATGCAAAAAAAACACGTATAATGTGTTGTAATTAGTGAGTAGTGATTACAAAACAAAAAATTGGCCTCTGATCCCTGACATCTAACCCGCGAAACATAGACTTATTTCCAGTAGTAAATACCACCGTCTAAATAATGCGCAACATACGCTGTAAGAGTTTTTAGGCTGGCGCCGCAGCCAGTGGCCTTGTAAACCTATCAGATGATCGCCAGATACCATTCTCTACCTCGCGACATATCGCCAGTGCTGCGCGCCGCGTGCCACAGTACATCAAAATGGATCAACATCCAGCTGCGACTGGAAATACGACTGGTGAACATGGTCCGCCATTTTGTGGAGTCAAAAATTTGGTTCTACAAAATGGCGGACCGTTATTTGTCACGAAATTAAACAAAAACCACGCAATTTGAATGGATAGTTATGTGAATCTTTATATTCTACTTTTAAAAAAGCTTCCCAACCATATCCATTTCAGTTTTATAGCCCAAATCGCAAAATCCAAAGCAATGTGTCCCTTTAATTCTTTTGGAATCACAGCGCGCTGTTCCATCCCCGCCTGGCTTCAGCACGAATGCAATGAGGTAGGCCTAAACCTCATTACGTCTTGGGTAAATATGTGGATCAATCAGTTTCGCATTATACTATATAATAATAGTCGAAAAGCCTTTTGGAAGAGAAGTTGATGATTTACTGGTATCCGTTTGCGTATTTGCAAAACTGTATCGCAGTTGACATGAACAAATATATATCCTTGCCTATAAGCAGGGACTTGTTTTTTTAAGTTTCAGTTCCTTATACGCAGTGGCGTAGCTAAGGGGGGGGGGGGGGGGCACGCCCCCCATAAAAAAATCGTAGCCCCCATAAGGCCAGTCGCCCCCCCCCCCCTGAAAATTTCGCAAACGCAGAAAATAATAGTGTTATTAAGAAAAAACACTGTGAGCTCCCCCACTGTAACAACCAGCCCCCACTCGCCACCTATGGAGACAACCCTGGCTAGTTCATTTTGCGTCAGCTTTGCGCACATTGGGATACATTTTAGGGCCTACACGTTCACTATTTTCATTGCAAGATCATGTCGTTGAAATGGTATGTTAATTGTTTTTATTGTATATGCGCAGAACAGTGGGATTTTAATTCACTTCCCTGTTATGTTTACAGGGCTGTCATTGCGTTTGGCTTAAAGGAAACATGCTTCTCCAACTGGCCGGATCACATTGTATTTCATGAATAAATTCATTTATATGTATTAAATGTGAATTAAAAGCCAAACTGGTTCAAGTGAAGTTTTAGTGTGATTATTTGCCGCCAAAAAATTGGAATTTGTTGAGACTCAAATTGAGGACGCTGTTCGTGACGTAGACCGCGGCATGTACATCGTATACAAATGTATACACTAGGTCTACACGTGCAATTTCGTAAGTTGCAACAACTAACATCGAACTTACCCTGATTTTCTCCCTTTTAGCGAAGGCTCCTCACATCTGGGAATTTTGTTGGGATGGCAGTGGACTTGAGCATATTTTTAATGGTCATCCCATGATTTGAAAATACCAGTATAGAAACACGACTGCTCCTATAATTCTTAAAGTGGTCGCTAAATATCGCTCTGACTTGTCGCCTTTACTTTCGACGTCCAAATTCTCCGATATTTCGAATCAGTTGAAAATGAATGAAGGCTTACTCGAGCCTTCGTTATTTTGCTGCACCCAGCAGCCACACACCTAATTGTCGGCATGGCCGAAAAACACTATATTTTGCTTAGATTTTGGACGAAGAATGTACACTCAATGCATACGCGTGATGAATGGGGCCGGCTCGAGCAGAATATGTAATGTGCTTCGATCTACGTCACACACTTATGTTAATGAGGGTCCCACTCAGGGGGCGGAGTAGCTTGAACAAACATTTTCAAGAATTTGTTTCTCATAATTTGGGAAATAATTGTTTCTGGACAAAAAATATCATTGGCAAGATAATACTTTATTGTTTTAAGCAGGAATAATGCAATATAAATCCTAAATCATGTTTCCTTTAAACTTTGGCACCGTAAGAATACTACAATTCGTGTCGTTTTATCTCGAAATTGTTTTTTATTTGTCAAAGGAAAAATTGTAATTAAAAATGTGCTTAGGTTATACACGTCTGCTGTACTTCGTGCTGAATGAGATTGGTGGTGTGTCAACTTCATCCAGACGGGCCAAACGTCTGCAGCGAGAATTGATGCCATAGGTCTATTGGAGGTAAAATCTCAACGGAGCACATCAAGGATCGATCGATGTTCTTGATCGCAAACTCTCATTTGATACGGTAACTCGCCGATTAGTCTTTCACACGGCGGTGGACTTGTACCACAATTTTGAGGTTCCGTGTAAGGAATAGATACTTTTCTTGATACAAGCCGACATACACTGCAATGGAGAAAAGATAAAACGCAAGGGAGTCGTCATATTCAATGTCAATTTGAGAAAACTAATCAAACGGTTTTTATTCGAACATGCAGGCACTTGTTTGGCAACCGCTGTAAAATTACACGTTCATTCAACAAAACACATTTCTCCCTGAGTTTTCTCAAACAAAATATACGAAAATGCATCCACTTCTTAAAATTGGGATTTTTGTTAAGGCGCTTGCGCACACGAGGGCCAATCAAAAGCGCCAAATCCATGACCCGATATATTATACAATGGATGCGGGACCCAGGCTATTCAGACCATGGACCATTATAAAGTCATATAAGGATAAATTATTTACTTCCCGTTGGTGTCGAGTACTGTCAGGGTTTGCCCTGACGTTCATTTCCTTATCGTTTAATGCGTTAAATCTCTTGTATTTTCAGAAATAATTTTGTTCTTCGATGGGATAATTATAACCCCGTAAGGCAGATGGCTACTTATACACGCCTGCTGCACTTCGTGCTGTTAGTAAAACTCGTGCAGTGTCAACTCGATCCATACGGGATAAACGTTTGCAGCGACACGTAAGTATTTTGTAACGTTTCGATGTTGAAGATTCAGTGGCGCAGTATGCTCGTTTCATTCCTTTTTGTGTGAATTAATTGTCTTTCCTCCGATGTCATAGGCCTATATATTGCATGTAAGATTTCAACAAAACACATCAAGGATCCGTTCTTGATCGTAAACTTTCTTTTGATACCTCGCTGAAATCAAACCAGTGGTACATGTTCGAATAAAACGGTACGTACGGCCGTCTGATTGGTTTTCTCAAATTGACATTGAATATATATAATTATATAACGACGATTCCTTTTATGTTAACTTTTCTCTATTGCAGTGTTTATCGGACTGTGTCAAAAAGAGTATTAGTTACTTACACAGAAACTCAGAATTGTGGTTCAAGTCCACCGCCGTGTGAAAGGCAAAGGTATGTGTTTTATAATGCTATACACATGGCTGTACTTTAATTATTGTCATCTGTTGTTTAGTAACGATAATAAAGATGCGTTCGTTTAAACACGAAATGATATTTTGGCAGAGTTTTTGATGTTGACTTTGTGTGTAGTTTTCAATCTGCAAGAAATTATCCCAGTGGTACAAAACTCAATGCTATACCAGTGAGGATGTATTGGGGGGGGGGGGGGGGGGGGGTGCTAAAAGCATTATACAATTTCATCACGTTTCACTTTATGTCTCGGTAAAAGTACTGTGGATTAAGGGTGCCGTTATAAATCGAACGCCATATTTCAAGTCATGAGTGCGGTCGTGAATTTGAAGGCACACATTGCCCTGAAATCCCCCAAATTTAATCTCTTATGTTAGTTACTTAACCTATTTCCAAGGAAAAAGTCTACCATAATGTGTAATATTCACGGAGAAATGAGGAAAAAACCCGAAGCATTGACAGACAAACATTCAAACTGGCGCCACACATGGTGCAGCCTGTACGCAACCAAAGCGCTATGGACCAAGGGCACCAGTCTAAATTCCAACGGCCCGACTTTTCCGAACCAAATTGGCGTCCCAAAAATGATTTTGGTCGCCGATTTCAGACAAACGCCACATTTTCAAGACATTATTGTATTCTACTTTTCAATAATCTTTCCAACCATAGAAATGTTAGGACGAACGCTTTGTGCAATTGGTCTCCTCTAAGGCAATGTGCCGCTTTATAATAACGGAACAGCTTATTGGAGTACAGTTTCTATTATAACCCTTGCTCATTATCATCTATAAGGTATGAAATTCAATACGAGGAGAAGGAAGAGGTTGTGAGGAGATGCTGTAAGGGGTGGATTCAAACCGGCAACAACTGTTCTGAGCGTAAGTTTTTCGAAAGCCTCTTAATATTTAGAATAAATCTCCGATTTGTTTTTCAGTTTTCTATACAAATTTTAAGTCATCCGCGTCTGCTTCTTTAAAAACAAAGTTAGTAAAAATTATGACATCATACATAGTTTAGATAAAAACAAATAACATATTCTACCATTTATTTTCTCAATTCAGTTCAGATGAGTGCTTGATTTTTTTCCCCTAAAGCTTGCCCATCAAACACCTACGGAGAAGATTGCAACAAAACCTGCAACTGCACTGGTCCCAACACCAAATGTAACCCTTCCTTTGGGTGTTTGTGTCAGTCCGGCTGGAAAACGCCTAACTGCAGCATCCCATGTGATCCTGGTTCACATGGGTACAACTGCATCCGGATTTGCACCTGTCTAAATGGAGCAGCCTGCCATCGAACTGACGGGTCTTGTTCCTGTACTCCTGGTTGGATTGGTCAGAACTGTGGTACAAGTTGTCCCGAGGGTCACTTTGGTGCTAACTGTGCTGGGAATTGTTTATGTGACATTGGCGCTACGTGTGACCACGTGAGTGGAAACTGTTTCTGCCCTCCGGGATGGATGGGCCTGAACTGCAACACGACTTGCCCCAACGGCCACTTCGGTCCTAACTGTTCTGGTAGTTGTTCGTGTGACGTTGGATTTGCGTGCGACCATGTAACTGGAAACTGTACACTCAGCACTACTTCTGTGCCAGATGAGGAACCAAACGACACGACACAAGGTAGGACGTTTAGGTTCAGCTTTACATGCAGATATAGCATTAAGCATTAAAGGGACACATTGCTTTGGATTTTGCGATTTGGGCTATAAAACTGAAATGGATTTGGTTGGGAAGCTTTTTTAAAAGTAGAATATAAAGATTCACATAACTATCCCTTCAAATTGCGTGGTTTTTGTTTAATTTCGTGACAAATAACGGTCCGCCATTTTGTAGAACCAAATTTTTGACTCCACAAAATGGCGGACCGTGTTCACCAGTCGTATTTCCAGTCGCAGCTGGTTGAAGTACGTTCTGTTGATCCACTTTGATGTACTGTGGGACGGCGCGCAGCACTGGCGTATGTGTCGCGAGGTAGAGAATGGTACCTGGCGATCATCTGATAGGTTTACAAGGCCACTGGCTGCGCCAGCCTAAAGACTCTTCCAGCGTATTTTGCGCATTATTTAGACGGTGGTATTTAGTACTGGAAATACGTCTATGTTTCGCGGGTCAGATGACAGGGATCAGAGGCCAATTTCTTTTTTTGTAATCACTACTCACTAATAACAACACATACGTGTTTTTTTGCATAAACAACTCTTATAAAAGATAAGGAACATTTCTAAACAGGAACATTTCATGACATTTGAAGGCAATATGTCTCTTTAAGTATTATCAGACTTTTGAACAATAAAGGTAATATACAACATTTACATACCTCAAACAACAATATACCTTACTTGACTGTAAGGTCTTAAGCATCCTGTGAAATCATGGCACCTGGTGTGCTGTCATTTTCAAGAAAAGTTGTTTTTTTTGTATCAATTTCCAGCGATGGTCGGTCGACCGGCGTTGGAAAAAGGGTTTTAAAAAGGTATAGTTTCTATTATAACACCTCATCCACATATTCTGTGTCTTGATTGGCCGAGAGAGAGAGTCACATGGCATTTTCTATTTTTGCTATCTTCCTGTGTACGGCCAAAAGTACTATACCCGTGGCAACCAAAGTACTATACCATTAGCAATCAAAGTACTATACACATGGCGCAGTATTTGTGTGCAGATGCATGAAGGGTGTGCGCGTTGAGCGTTGCGCGTAACGCGTATTGTTCCAAAGTGCCAGCGCTACAGAGCTGGGTTCAAACATTTCGTTAAGAGGTGGTTTTGAAAAGAGCAAACAAAATTTTCCACTAATTTTGTATTGAAATAGAAGTACTCTTTAACTGTATTTAAATTTAAATAATGTTAACATTTATAAATCAAGCAGAATCTGTGGGTGAGGTGTTATAAAACAAATATTTACTGCTTTTATCTCGTGGTGTGGTAAAACTAGCCTCCCTCGGTGATCCGAAAATGCTCAACGGATCACCTCGGGAGGCTAGTTTTACTACACCACTCGAAGCAGTAAATGTTTGTATACTATCTATACGACTTATGGTTATGGTGATATGAGAATAAATGTATCAAATGTCAAAGGTCAACATAAAAAGGTCAAACCTCTTTATAATGTTCTGATTTCTTTTCGAATAGGCTCAAATTGTTCATCTAGTCACATTGTACTGCCTACCAAGTTTCCTTCATTTTATTAATTGACCAAAAAATCAAAGGTCAATAGAGTTCAATGGTAATGACCTTGTTTGCCCCTATCTCGGTATCCAGATATAATAGATGGTGCAAACTATTGTTGCTTTAATCATGTGACTAAATGAACAACTTGAGCCTATTCGCAAATAAATCGGAGCATTTTAAAGAGGTTTGACCTTTTCTGTTGACTTTGACATTTGAAACATTTTATCTCATACCGTAACCATAAGTCGTAGATAGTAAAAACTATACCTTTTTTTAATCCTTATGATTAGACGGATAGTTTGGTTTGCTTTTTACAGCAATCGAAGCATTTTTCAGTTTTGACCACTGTATTAATCTATTTACCCCCCTCCCGGAGTTAGCCCACACTTTTGGGAGGGACACCCCAGCTAAAATGTTCATTTAACCTTCATAGAAGACAAATCCACTGAGAAACGAACCTTCGCTCTCCACGGTCACGGGATTACTGGAGATGACCCAACTACAGTGCAAGAGGTCTTTTTTAACAAAAGTATTTAATTCCCCAAAAATGTTTTAAAAACCGAAAAACAAAAGAAATTGGCAAAATCGTTGCAGTTAAGCTGCCCATTGTTTTTTGCACGAATGTCTCATTTGGGGCCAATTTGGGGGCTAAATAGTTGGTTCTTGGTGTTCAGGCTTTCAGTCGAGACTTGTAACTTCAAATAGAAAGCAGCCCACGCTGGACATATCTTTAAAAGACAAAAATGTATGTTTAGGTAAAATTAACGTGCTTAGGATACAATTGTTTTTGCAGTTAACTCTATTTGTTTGAATTTTGTTTATGTATACTTACACTCTAGAAACTGTGTTTAGCAATTATACACAATTTTACTATCAGTTTACAAACATGTTTAGAAGCTAAACATTACGTGTCTAATTCCTAAACATTAATGTTCAATGGCTAAACAATATTCGTCAATACGCTGAACATGTTTAGTATGTAAACGTGTTTGCAAACTGATAGCAAGAAAGTGTTTAGGGAAATGTTTAATTGCTAAACACTGTTTTTGCAGTGCACAAGCAGAATGTCTGTTGCGAGGTTTGTTTTAGGTAAAAGTTAGGTAAAGGTAATACCTTTTAGGTCTTGCCATTCACCCCTTCCCAACCGCTGGAACCATTCCGTTGACCTGCCTACCGACTTAAGCAAAACACCAAATACTAATCAATAATCAGTCGATCAACTATTAATACAAAATTCCATCGTTATGTCCCCTGCCAATGTCTACAACCATGTCTGCCCTCACGTGCTTAGACAGATTCACTTCGGTAGCATCAAATCGATTGTGTGAGTTCAGTTACTAAAACCATATTGTATGACTCAATAAGCAAAATTTTCCATTCAACCATAAATAGCTACAACACATGTTCACTGTTTTTTAATCGCTTACCAATGTAACCATGGGAATTTCAAAAAAATAAATTTAGTACAAAGACCCCCCCACCTGATTAAAGCTTGGGAAGACTTAAAGGCACATCAGGCTAATTAACAGTTTGTCATTTTTGTCAATAGTTTGCAAGGCTTCATTTTTAATTTTATTTTGTTCATCAGTTGCAGAGTATACAAGTGTATTGGTTGGCCCTACTGATGTTAATCTGCATACTGTACCGGGTAAATCTAGCACTTAGGTGCTTCTACATTTTCATGCATCAAAAACAGTGCATGTCTAGTGAACGTGAATATATATTTTACCCACTTGTCATCATTAGTAAGTTATACAAAGGAAGGAGTTAATGGAAAGCATCATTTGACTTGCATCAAAATTGTGTGTATCGTGTAGCTAGATATTATGCTACCCTAATCTATACATGTGCTAATCTTTTTTCAGCCTTTTCTGCTTGTATTCAACTGCTTTTGCGATATTCAGCGAGATCATACTATTCACATTTTTTGTGCTGTTCTTCAACTATTCATTTTCAATTAAAACTGTTACTGGACAAGCTAAGATTCTTAGAACAGAGATTTTTCTCTTTTGCCCTTTCCCGACGTAATGCAAGAACTACTGTATGCTGCTTTGCAAAAGCCTGTGTCAACAAAATCACAGGCTTACCCGCTGCTACATTGGATTCGAATCGGCCAGTCGACCCCTGCAAGCTCGGTGGTTGAGTGGTTTTGACGTCTATAGTAAGCAGGGAGTCGTGGGTTCGAATCCCGCCCGAGTAAGCCTGTGAATATTTTTCACACAGGCTCTCGGAAAGCACTCGGCATACAGTGTTTCATACATTACGTCGGGATAAACAAAATAGAAACAAATCTCTGTACTAATTTACATCATCCCCGACGCAAATTCCATCTTCTGAAGCAAAGATTCCATCACCAACTTACCATTAGCCAGTGATTCCCAGTCGTTTTCGACCTGATTTAAAAGTTCCACGAAATGGAACGCATAACCACATTTTGAACCAGTGATGTAGTCAAGACCAGCGAAAGACCAGCACAAGACCTTCAGTTAGTGTCTTAATTCAAGTCGCAAGCTATTCAAATGAACTGTAATAAAAGCATTCCTTTGTCATGGTTTATGCCTGTTACTTGTACCTGTAACAAGCTGGTCTTGTGCATGGTCTTGTGATGGTCTCAACAACGTCCCTGTCTTGAACCCGTACATCTAAGTTACCATCACTTTGGTTTGCCATTCGGAAGGCGTTCAGGTCCATTTTCACAATCTCGGATTTTATGCTAATATGTGAATCATATTCATGAGCACAGGAGTAATGCCACACAAGAGGGAAGCTTTAGTATCATAACTTCTTTTTTGTTTCCTCTTCCAAAGGTCAGCTTTTGTAATGTATATTTCTGCTTAGTAATTGGTGGCGAGTCTGTAAGCAAATTTAACGTGCAATCTGCTGCCAAAAAGTCAAATTTGAGTTCTTTCTTTTTGAACCGTAAATGGCTAATCTGTATAGTGGATATCTTGATTGACATCATATCAGTAACGCCCTCACATTCTGCATTTAAACAGGATTTGTGTTGTGACATTTACGCAGTTTGGTATTCTTGAAATTCAAATTAGCCAATCAACTGCAGTTTTATTAGGTGGTTGAATGTACCTATGTATCAGGGTTCTGTTGGAATTATCTACATGTCTTGTTTTTCTAAATCATTTCAGATAATCGTCTGGTACAAATCATCGTCCCGTTGCTGGTCTGTATGACCATTGTTACACTTGTCATCGTCAGCGTTCTGTGTTGCATCATCAAACGACAAAAACAGCTGATTACTTCGTGAGTATTCACTTTCACATTTCAAAAATTAACAGTAGACATTTTGCTGGGGATAATGTCAAAAACGAAATACCTATTACGTTTGTAGCGTCCTTTCTGACAAATCAGTTGGGTCAAGCCAAGTAATTTTCATTTTGTACTTATTGTCAGTGCAGATAAACGTAAATAATACTAAATCCTATAAATCATGTACACCACCTTTAACTGATTCCAGTTTAAGTGTTTAACTAGGAGTTTATGAATCATGTTGATAACACCATGATATCAAGTTTTTAAATGAGTCACCCTTTTATCTTTTAACAGATTAGAACTGAAAGGTGAAAAAGAAGTTACATACCAATCGCCAGGTAAAGCGCAATTGCAATTTGTCAAGGTCTTGGAAAAGGAAGTTAAATTTCTAGTGTAATTAGTTTTATGTTGTAACAAGATTAATGTTTGATAATGCAATTTTCTTACAAACAAGTCAATTTATCATCAATTGTTTCTTAGAGAATCCCGTAGATCATCAATCTGGTACCCTGCTCGCTGTGCATTCGTCTGTACACACAACTGAACAGGAAGCTGGCCCAACGTCTGACGATGCACCTCCAACGTACGAAACAAGCATCACGCCGTATACGACAAGGGAGAGACAAAGTACGGCACTAGGACCTTCAGGAGCAAGCAACCCAGTACGACCTCTAGAGAGCTCCTTGACAGAGGAGAAGTCACCGTTTTACTGTGACATCGACAATCAGAGGATAAACAGAATGAAAGGTATGACATTTGTTATTCAATCTTTAATCCTTCTCTTGAAGGAAAACTAAATAAGCAGCAGAAATCATGACATACTTATGAAACATGAACAAGACACGCAGTAGAGTGGAGTATCTACCAGCTTAAAGATATGATTGGCGTTTCGAAGATGTAGTCACAATTGTTTTGTTGTCGACGGTCATATCATATGGTCATTTCAGTGGGTATATCTAATATCGATCTAGGGTTGTTCATTGAGCTTTGCGGTTTGTTTTACTTACAATGCTGTTTGAAATAAATGTGTGCCTATTTTTTTCTTGCTTTTTAAAAGGTGTGTTTAAATAATAGCTGAAACTTTAAGATTTAATCGGCCTTTTTTGGGTCTATTTTTTATGAAGGGTCTACCGAGAGTCCTGGACCAACTTCATCCTCGGGGCAGATTGAACACACCTACTTTTCAAGGGATTAATCTTCACTTCACCGATTTAGAAGACGCTAACAAATATTGACAAAAGCTAATGGGAGACTTTTAAGACGCTTGGTGGCAGCCGACATACCGACCCTTTGCCATTGTTCTCACTAGTCGTGCGCATGCTCAGAACTACGTGTTTATGACAAGTATGTCTGCCACAAGCGTCTCAAAAATCTCCCATTACAACCGATATCATTAAACGCCTTTTGACACTTTTAAATGTGAAAACCCGGCATTTTGTTTTAATCATGCAATTATAGTTATACAAAGAATATCACATAATACTCAGATTTTAAAGCATGTCTTTTAAATCGACCCAAACACCGTAACGTACCGCGTCTATAATGAAGCATATGCATCGTTAGTGGTTTAATCAAAACAGTACATATGGTGTTTGTAGCCAATTAATGATACTATTAAAAATGTATCCTTCAATATTATGGGTAGTAGGGTTGGCGACACCACCATTATGTTGTAGCCCTTTACATAGAGTGGCTTTTAAAAAAGTCATTTATAGGTTAAAAACCATTGAAAGTCTATTAAAGGATTTGGATAGCCAAAGATATGCACCTTACTTCTAAATATACAATTATCCAAGACAATATAAAATAATTATTGATCATATTAATGGTGTATTGTACTCCCATCCGTGACAGTGTGCCCACAGACAGTAAGTCGGGATTCTGTAGCAGGCTAGGTTGAATTATGTGAAATCAAATATTAAAAATACATTTTAAGTCCGGTTCATACTTCATGCGAATGCGAAGCGAATTTATGACGTCAACGCCAAATATTCGCGCTGCGAATTCGCAAAAGTTGAACACATTTCAACGTGTGCAAAGCTTCGCTGCGAATGTTTCATGACGCCAAAATCGCTTCGCATTCGCATTCGCATGAAGTATGAACCGGGCTTTAGCCTTTGGGAAAGGTTCTCCTTAATATTAAATACGCGGTAAACAAAAACAGAATCTTGTGTGTACACACAATTTACTAGTAAACATTTCATTCTGTAAGCCGAAAATGTGTTAGTTAATGCTGATGGAATTAATGTTCAGAATACATGTATTTCAAAAATGCTTTAAATTTACCTGTAGTAAATGCTTTAAATTTACTTGTAGTTAATGCCAGTTATATGCCTGTTAAGACTACAACGGTTGTTTGAAGGTAGATGTTGCGTTTTCCGATTATCTGAAAGTACATGTATATCTTCTATTAGAATAAAATGTGTATGCTATACTTTGGGAATATTATTTCTGGTCGGCTGTTTCTTTATCGCTTTATTAGATGCTGGCCAATTTATTCTTACAAGTTAGTCGATCCGTTTGTCAATCGCTCGGGCAAGAGGTTGGTCGGTTATTCGGTCACTCGGTCACTGTCAGCTTTTCGGGCAGTGGTATATCAAGGGGTAGTTACAAGATTAACCAATCGGACTTTCGATGTTATCGTTTTCATTTTCGTTTTTTGGCTTATTTAAATAAAGAAACTATGCCACATACAAAAGTAACACGCTAAAACAATTTGCTTTAATTTAAAATAGATAGCAAATAAATAATTACAACACATAAAAGGGATACATTGCTTAAGAGGCGTCCAATTCATCCTGAAATTGCTACGGTAGGAAAGATCATTCAAATTAAAGTACAATAATAATGTATACCACCATCCCGAAGAATGCGCCTTTTGTCTGAAAATCATTGACGGAAATACTACCGTACCGGGGACGCCATTTTGGTGGGAAATATGGACAATTTAGCGTGGTGCCCTTGATGTATAGCGCTTTGATTGTCGTACGGACTGCACTATGGACGGTGCTAGTTTAAATGTCCGGATGTCAATGGCTCAGATTTACTCTTTTCTCCGTAGAATGTTTACACTCAGACCTCACTCAGGGATGAAATGTTGAATATTTGAGGGCCCTTAATTTTCATTAAGGATTACAAAAATCCTTAAAACTTTGAATAAGTCAATTATACCTTGTTCATCTGAAGTTCAGATCTTAAGTTTCATCTACACGCGTTGCAGGGGTTTTATTTATTTATTCGTTTGATCCCTTTTCTGAATTCTTTCCTTATCCAACTGGGCGGATCCAGGATTTTTGCGGGGGGGGGGGGGGGTGATTCTGAAATTTGCCCAGAAAGGTGACTCCCAAAACAAATTACAAGCGGGGGGGGGGGGGGGGGGCTGACACACCTTTTTACTGTTGGTGGCGCCATTTAACCTCTTTGTTCTTACCCATAGGCCAAATGCTTTGCAACTTCAGGCATAGGCCCCTACAAGCACAAAAATGGGGGGGGGGGGGGGGGGTTCGACCCTCACACCCCTCCTCCTCCCTGGATCCGCGCCTCCCTTTCAGTTTCCCCCATTATCCCTTCGTACATATGTATATGCCTCCCCCAACGAATTGCCTCCAGTGGCGAGGGGTGGGGGTGCCTTTACGACGTTGGTGGCGCCATTTCCCCTTGCGTACGGATGACGGAATTTAGCGCAAACAAAACAGTGCCACCAGGCCAGATGACGCAACTGGCCGCTGTTTGTGCAGTTTCAATCCATGTTGGATTAAACAGTGCCACCAGGCCAGATGACGCCATTGGCCGCTGTTTTGCAGTTTCAATCCATGTTGGATTAAACAGTGCCACCAGGCCGGATGACGCCATTGGCCGCTGTTTGTGCAGTTTCAATCCATTGTTGGATTATTGTGTATAGGTTACGCTTGACTGCACAAACACATTGTAGCGGTTCGCTTGGCTGCCAGAGCCGCCGCGGCACCCCGACGTCTCCCGTAAAATACCGTACTCAAGGGGTTAACCGTTTCCCCAACGTTTATCATACTATATTTATTATTAGCAAGTATCGATAGGTAACGCGATAAAAATTTTACCACTAGACAGTTCACTGACTTTCATCGTTTCCCCTCCCTCTCGGTTCCCTCCTTTTGTCTTTTTTGTTGGGTTTCACATCCCACCCGCTCGCTACACCCTTTGGGTACAATCACAATGACTTCAGACTGTCTGTTAATCGTTATAAACTAGACAGCTCATTCGCCATTGCGCGCTGTACACAAAATGAAGCCAGCACTCCAACCGTGTGTGATCGTTTCCGTATCACTGCCGAAGTCACGTAGCGGCATTACTACTCCCATCATATCGTGATTAACGTGCACTCCGTAGCCAAACATAACTAATTTAGGGCTGTTTTCTCACACTATCTTGTTGTTTTAACTTCAGTATTTTAAATTCCGCTTTCATTTTCGTCGATCAGTGAGTATATACGTGTATAGTGCGCATGTGCGTCGGCTCTTGATTTACACACGGGATAATTATTCAGTTTTGTCCCTCTAAAAGAAGTAGGTCTTATAGAAACGCTCTTAAGGGAGAACCGAAAATATTCCATCCAGAATCTATTGGGAATTGATTTGTGTATGCAGCAAATTAAGTAACCTGGAAAACTCGCTAGAAAGAAGTAGCATTTTTTTCGCCTTGAAAACAGTTCGCGTTTCAGTTTCCTTGTTTTCAGTGTACACTCAGGGTGCTTATTGTTCACCGCTGTGTTCGTTGCATTTAGACTAATTCCCGATTCCTCCATTATCGTTCCGACATTCAATATGGGACCTGTGTGGGTAAATAATATTAATTACCATTAATTTTTCTACATTGGCATACGAAAAAATAATTGCGATGTTTTAAACTGCTGTAAAATTACACGTTCATTCAACAAAACACATTTCTCCCTGATTCAACGTGTTATCAAACAAAATATACGAAATTGAAAACAGCATCCATTTCTTAAAAATTTGATTTTTGTTACGGCGCTTGCGCACACGAGGGCCAATCAAAAGCGCCACATCCATTGGCCTGATATATTGTATACAATGGATGCGGGACCCAGGCTACGCTGAATTCAGACCATTGTGTCTGGTACAGGGTTCATTTCCTTATCGTTCAATGCTTTAAATCTCATGTATTATCAGAATTCATTTTCTTCTTCGATGGGATAATGTAAGCACGTAAGGCAGTCAAATGGCTACTTATACACGCCTGCTGCACTTCGTGCTGTTAGTAAAACTCGTGCAGTGTCAACTCCATTCATACGGGATAAACGTTTGCAGCGACACGTAAGTATCTTGTAACGTTTCGATGTTGAAGATTCAGTGGCGCAGTATGCTCGTTTCATTCATTTTGTGTGAATAAATTGTCTTTCCTTCGATGTCATAGGCCTATATATTGCATGTAAGAATTCAACAAAACACATCAAGGATCCGTTCTTAATCGTAAACTTTCTTTTGATACCTCGCTGAAATCAAACCAGTGGTACATGTTCGAATAAAACGGCACGGCCGTCTGATTGGTTTTCTCAAAATGACATTGAATATTATATAATTATATAACGACGATTCCTTTGGTTTAACTTTTCTCTATTGTAGTGTTAATCGGACTGTGTCAAAAAGAGTTTCGGTTACTTACACAGAAACTCAGAATTGTGGTTTAAGTACACCGCCTTGTGAAAGACAAAGGTACGTGATTTATAATGCTATACACATGGCTGTACTTTAATTATTGTCATCTGTTGTTTAGTAACGATAATAAAGATGCGTTCGTTTAAACACGAAATTATCTTTTGGCAGAGTTTGTGATGTTGACTTTGTGTTTAGTTTTCAATCTGCAAGAAATTATCTCAGTGGTACAAAACTCAATGCTATGCCAGTGAGGATGTATTGGGGGGGGGGGGGGGGGGGTGCTAAAAGCATTATACAATTTCATCACGTTTCACTTTATGTCTTGGTAAAAGTACTGTCGATCAAGGGTGCCGTTACATATCGAACGCTATATATCAAGTCAGGAGTGCGTTCGTAAATTTAAAGGCACACATTGCTCTGAAATCTCCCAAATTACTTAACCTATTTCCAAGGGAAAGGTTTACCATAATGTGTAATATTCACTGTGAAATGAGGAAAAATCCCGAAGCATTGACACACGAACATTCAGACTGGCACGACACATGGTGCAGCCTGTACGCAACCAAAGCGCCATGAACCAAGGGCACCAATCTGAATTCCAACGGCCCGACTTTTCCGAACCAAATTGGCGTCCCAAAAATGATTTTGGTCACCGATTTTCAGACAAACGGCGCATTTTCAAGACATTATTGTATTCTACTTTTTAATTATCTTTCTAACCATAGAACTTTTAGGACGAACGCTTTGTGCAATTGTCTCCTCCAAGTCAATGTGCCGCTTTATAATAACGGAATATATTGGATTACAGTTTCTATTATAACCCTTACTCATTATCATCTATAAGGTATGAAATTCAATACGAGGAGAAGGAACAGGTTGTGAGGATATGCTGTAAGGGGTGGATTCGAACCGGCAACAACTGTTCTGAGCGTAAGTTTTACGAAAGCCGCTTAACATTTAGAATATACCGGTATTTCCGATTTGTTTCAGTTTTCTATACAAATTTTAAATCATCCGCGTCTGCTTTTTTTTTTAACAAAGTTAGTAAAAATTATAACATCAGACATGATTTAGAAAAAGAAAAAAAACATAGGTGAGTAGATTCTACGATTTATTTTCTCAATTCAGTTCAGATGAGTGCTTGATTTTTCCCCCAAAGCTTGCCCATCAAACACCTACGGAGAAGATTGCAACAATACCTGCAACTGCACTGGTCCCAACACCCAATGTAACCTTTCCTTTGGGTGTTTGTGTCAGCCCGGCTGGAAAGAGCCTAACTGCAGCATCCCATGTGATCCTGGTTCACATGGGTACAACTGCATCCAGATTTGCACCTGTCTAAATGGAGCAGCCTGCGATTCAACTGACGGGTCTTGTTCCTGTACTCCTGGTTGGATTGGTCAGAACTGCAGTACAAGTTGTTTCGAGGGTTACTTTGGTGCTAACTGTGCTGGGAATTGTTCTTGTGACATTGGCGCTACATGTGACCACGTGACTGGAAACTGTTTCTGCCCTCCGGGATGGAAGGGCCTGAACTGCAATACGACTTGCCCCAACGGCCACTTCGGTCCTAACTGTTCGGGTAGTTGTTCGTGTGACGTTGGATTTGTGTGCGACCATGTAACTGGAAACTGTACACTCAGCACTACACAAGGTAGGACCTATTCAGCTTTACAAATATAGAAATGGAATTAAGCATTAAGTATGACTTCTGACCAATAACAACTAGCTGGCTCATCAGTACAAGAGGTCTTTTTTTAACAGAATGATTTATTTGCGAACAAATGCTTTCAAAACCGAAAAGGGAAAGAAATTGGCAAAATCGTTGCAGTTAAGCTGCCCTATTTTAAGGGTAGTGTACACGATTGGTAATCCTCCCATTTTTTTTACTGAATTATTACGAAATACCTCACTAGACTGTAAGTTGATAGTAGTCTCAATCATCCTGTGAAATGATGGCACCAGGTGTGCTGTCGTTGTCAAGAAAAGTGGAAATTTATATTGTTTTTCAACGATTTCCAGCTGGAAATCGTTGGGAAAACTGCCCTGTAGCCTTTAGTCAAGGCGCGCGTGGCTACCCGGACGAGTGGCGCGCCCCAGATATGCTGCCATTCGGGGCGCGCCACGCGTCCAGGTAGCCACGCGCGCCTTGACTATCATCCGCCCGACAGTTGGAAACGAGCGCCGTTTTTCTCTCGTTATTTCGCCATCCAACAACGCAAAACTTTGAGCAGGTCAGTGGAACGATATTTTCTATAAAATACCAACCCCCAAATCCGCCCATTTCTGAAAATTGCAACAATTTCCAATTATGTACACTGCCTTTAATGTCCCAGTTTCCTTTGGAAAGCTACTCATTGTTTTTTTGCACGAATATCTCATTTGGGGCCAATTTTTGGGATAAATTGTTGGTTGTTGGTCTTCCGGCTTTCAGCCGAGACCTTTAACTCTTAATACAAAGCAGCCAGGTTGTGCTCTGATATATTTAACAGACACAAATTAATGTTGAGTTAAATGAACGTAATTAGGATAAAGTGTTTTTGAGGTTGACTTGATTTGTTTTAATTTTGTTTATGAAGAGTAGCAACACGAAGAGAATATCTGTTGCGAGGGCATTTTATTTCAATTGCTTAAGTTTAATACCTTTAGGGCTTGCTAGCCGCAACACATGTTTACCATTTTTAATTTGCTCACCCTGGTAACCATAGAAATTTCAAAAAATTGCATTTGGTACAAAGTGATCCTACATTTATGTTGAAATATAATAAGATATAATAAATGTCCAATTAATTGTGAAATAATATTTTGAGCCAAGTATCTGGGCCAAATAGATGTTGGCCACTAGAACACTATATTGTCCCAGAAACTGATTTAAACTAATTTCGAATGAACATTTCTTATTAACTGGAAAAAGGAATATGTTGAACTAGAAACATCTCAATCATTAAGGGAAAACGTTTTACTGTGTTGCCAATTTCCTAAGGATCGTTTGTCACTGCAACAGTTAATAATAATGCAGAAATATAATATTATTCCTGCTTCCGCAACGGCATAGCGTCTATAACGCAGTGTTCGAATATAGAAATGTAACCTTTACAAATAATGTAATTTTTACAAATAATGTAATATACTAGTAGCTATCCAAGAATTTTCTGAGCGTGTGCTATAAACAAAACCAATATTCTTGGAAAGTGGGAAAGTCCATTTCAAATACTAAGTTTGAACAAGAAATTAGCAACACTAGTAATTGAGCGTTCCCGTTTTAGCAAGAGGTTGCAATAGTTTTAAGGGCAAAGACATGAAAATATACATATTAAAAATAGTTGTTTTCCCAGAGCCGCCAAAGGGTGGAAAACTGTTCGAACATTTATACTAAGATTAAACAATCCATAGTGGCGTCCACTATGATCAGGAAATCTGAATTAATTTGCAAATGTCACGACAAAATCTGACAAATTAACAGCTATAATTTTGTTTTAATACTCACGTCGTGAGTACTATTACGAGGATAGCAGGTAAATCGCCGTGTTTGATTTTATAACGGCCTTAAATCATTACATCTCCCATCGTATTCAAACATTGGAATTGTCCATGAGAAGCAATGACTTTTTTATGGTGGGATATGCTGAATATAAAGCTAAAACATGACATTCAATATGGAGAATTTGCGTAGGCTATCGCAGCAAGCGTACGCTACTACAAAATTGTACCAGTTACACCCTATAGTCGCCTGCCAATTTGCAGTCAATGTCAACAAAACTTCCAGTATGACATTTTCCGTTTTTTTCTATTTTGTGTCTATTTTGCATGCTTTTAGCTTGTTTGTTTGTTTGTGTTTTCTTTTCACCAATGCTCTTTCCCCGTGGGTTTTTGTCGCCGGCTATGAATTTGTGTCGTTGCTGTTTTGTTGTTTTTCCCGATTGTCCGCAAACGTAAGGCATCTTCGCCCTAGCTTCGACTTTTAAATATGCCACGTACATGTATTTCTTTCTTTATCCAGCATATCCATTATTTTCATTTTCATGCTCTTTTAAGATATTTACTCTACTTACTATTGTGCATTTCAACTTTTTATCATGGGAAAATATTGATAAGTGTTACTTAAATGACAAAATAGAGCTCATGGTATCTTATAGACGACTTGTTTGACTTATATTTAATTATCAGAACATTATATGGAAGTCTGGTAAATATTCCAAGGACATTTGTTTTGCCCGAGAATGTACCATTTTACGATAAACTCAAAACCCAACCTTTGTTTTGTAATTTTATTCCACTGATGCAAATCAAAACATTTCCTGTTTCACAACAGAACTCAGATAAAGCACGAAGAAAACAATTTATGTTCTTTTCCCTTAGTTATCATGTTGAATGTCAACATGTGCAGTTGCCGCGGAAAGTTTACACACACTTGAAGAGAATTGTTTTCAGACCAAAAAATCGTTCTTCAAATCTTCACAGTTTTCACGAACAGACGAATTTTGCCTCTCCGCACTAAACTAAAGTTACAAGAAAATCAGGTTTTAAGCTGCTCACTTTTTAAATTGAAGATATTACCTGCGTTCATACCACATGTTGATTCAGTGTTGACACTATGTTAACGTTCAGTTCTCGGTCTTTCACAAGTAATTGGCAGCTAAGCGATAAGTCAATTAATTACAGAGTTATTAATTGATTAATAAATTTGTCTGTTCGTGAAAACTCAGAAGCGAGAAATGGCCCGTTTTGCCCCACAGAGTGTCAATTGTCTCTTCGTGAAAACCCAAAATCCATTTTCTGGCAATTTTGCCCCGCTCAGCCATAGCGTATATATGGCCGAGAAGGGCAAAATTGAAGAAAATGGATTTTGGGTTTTCACGAAGAGCCAATTCGGAACTCCGTGTTAATACAATCGGGCTGTGAAGGACAAAATTGCCAGAAAATGGATTTTGGGTTTTCACGAAGAGCCAATTCGGAACTCCGTGTTAATACAATAGGGCTGTGAAGGGGAAATTGCCAGAAAATGGATTTTGAGTTTTCACGAAGAGACGAATTTGAACTCCGTGTTAATACAGTGTTGCTGTAAAGGGCAAAATTGCCAGAAAATGGATTTTGGGTTTTCACGAAGAGACAATTGACACTCTGTTGGGCAAAACGGGACATTTCTCGCTTCTGAGTTTTCACGAGGAGACAAATTTATTAATTAATTAATAACTATGTAATTAATTGACTTATGGCTTAGGGGCCAATTACTTGTGAAAGACCGAGAACTGAACTTTAACATAGTGTCAACACTGAATCAATATGTGGTATGAATGCAGGTAATATCTTCAATATAAAAAGTGAGCAGCTTAAAACCTGATTTTCTTGTAACTTTAGTTTAGTGCGGAGAGGCAAAATTCGTCTGTTCGTGAAAACTGTGACGAAATCTTCCTGGATAATTGTTTGTTGTAGTTTTTCTACTGCAAATATTATTAGTATGTCAATAAAAATTATGCTTCAAAGTCATTCCTCATGCATGCACAATCAGTTGGATTTGCTTCACAGCCTGGGGATGAATTTGGGATGTTTAAAAAGTATGATTTTTTGAACGTTCCGTCTATTGGGGTTAGTTTCTATTTTCATCGATTGTGCACCGTACTCCATTTCAGATCATCGTCTCACCGTTATCATCACTTCTCTTATTGGTGGCGTTACCATTCTCATCGTCATCATCATCATCATTGGAGGCATCGTGTGTTACTTTAGTCGGCCGTCTAGGCGCAATGCGAGGTATAAACCCTAAAGGTCCTATAGTCTAGTTGAAATCGGGTCACATATCTCGAGAGCTTGAATCATAGAGACACAAGTAAGTTGACACTTGACTGTCGGGAAAAGCAGAAGCTCGTCGGTCATATGTTTCATCACATCCATGTCCTTAGTTTACATTATAGGAACACGTGACCTTAGAGCGCGGAAAAGGCACTCGTCCAAAAATGGCTTTGGTTGGAAAGATCAACCATCCCTTGAAAAGCGCCGTTGGTCTAAAATTCCTTGATGAAAAACACATGCTTCGGGTTTCCAACGGTCCGACTTTTCCGAACCAAGCTGGCGTCTCCGGAATGATTTTCGTCAATGATTTTCGGGAAAACGACGCATTCTCAAGAGATGGTCGTGTAGGATTATTATATTGTATCTTTCCAACTATAGCAGAACGAACTCTTTGTTTGTAGCCAAACAGGCTTTGTGTTCCTATAAGCTTGTTTGCTTGTGTGTATCCATCAGCCTGATTGTCCACTTGATCAATGATTCCATGTTTATGTGCCATCTTCCTTACTTCCCTTGCATGTTGCCCTTATACCTATTTTCCCTATTCAAGGTTGCCTGATGCAGACTAACATCTTATTGCATTTACAGAACCGGGAGGATCAGTGGAAATAGAGTTCGTAGTGAGACGCTAGTAAAAGGTAAACAAATACCTGCATGAAATTGGGTTTTTATTATTTCCACCCTCGGGACAACACTGACAAAATAGTATATTTGATGAACACACAGACTATCCGGCGAACAAAATTAGGAGCCATTTTTGGGAGGCATCACCAGCCGCGCACACCTCTAAAAGAAGAGACACGCGCGCATTTGGTGACCCTATCCGGCGACCAATATTAGAAGCATTTACTGCGGTGGCACCGCGCTCGCGTGCGTGTTTTACGCACACGCTCCACGCAGCTTCGACCAACAGGGTGTTTACAACTTGCAAAAATGCGCACGCGGCTCAAATTAAAAAATGCGGGCCGGCAGCCTGCACGCGAGCGCGGCACCACCGTAAAAATGGCTTCTAATTTTGTTCGGCGAATTCCCGTATAGGTCTCTCAAATGACGTCGCAAGTTGTAAACACCCTATTGGTCGAAGCTGCGTCGAGCGTGTGCGTAAAATACGCACGCGAGCGCCCTGCCACCGCAGTAAATGCTTCTAATTTTGGTCGCCGGATTAGTCTATTGGTTCAAGGAGCTCGGAGCGCGTGCGTACTACCTGAGCGTGTCTCGCGCGAGCCTGTTGCCACCAAAGAAAATGTCTGTCCTCGGATTAGTCTGTACCTGATGCTGATTTTGCAAGAAGCCTTTTATCCGCTAGCAAATGCTGGAAAAAAGACTTCATTAGTACTTTATTTCCTTGCTTATTATAGGTCTTGTATATCAAGAACAATACTCCGTGGACTCATCACTACAGATGGCTGACTCACAACCTACCTCAAGCACCCAAGAAGATGACAGAGCGGTAGATGATGACCCACCTCCTCCCTACCACGAGTCCAACACTCTCTCCTTAGCCGAACTAACTTATGACTCAAGCACCCAACAAGACGAAAACGTAGCGGATAACGAAGCTCAGTCCATTACTCTCACTGCAGCTAACCCGAAGCTCGGTCCGAGCACCCAGGACGAGAAAGTGGCGAAGGGGGCCCAGTTACCTGCATACCTCGAGTCCATCATTTCCATGCAAGGTACCTCTGAGCCTGACCCGAACACCCAAGAAGGAAAGGAGGCGGTTGACGATTCGGTACCTGCTTACGCTCAATCAATTACTCGTACCACAGCTGCCCCGAAGTCTGGCTTGAAAATCCAAAGAGAAAAAACGGTGGATGACCGAATACCTGCCTACGCAGAGTCGATCCTCCCGATCGTACTCCCACCGCACGGTGACAACGCAGCGGCAGCAGAAGTGCCGGTCCGGGCAAGCACCACCCGGAGGAACAAGAGGGATGCCCTGCCTCCTACTCTGTCTTCCAATAAGTGCTCGTGGGCCGATGACGAGAATGCTTACTGCGAGCTAAGAATAAGTCAGCAGGAAAAACCAGCAACAGGTAAGGCAGTATCCTTAAATTTCCCGTTCTTGTGAAAAACTAATTCCTTTTCGTCTGCAGCGCAACCCCCCTTCCCTTCACGGTATAGAAGGAAATATTTTTGGTAGATTTTGTTACCACTACAAAGCTACATCCTACCTACATCATAGCCTCATAGAGGGAAGCGGCTGGGTCTTATGGATCCAACCTGAAACCTTTTCTGTATTATATCACAATTTTAATTCAGGAACCAGGTCGAAGACTTTACCAGTGAAGATCAAACGCTTCATCAAGCCTTCACAGAACAGCGGTCAAGCCAAAGCTCATAATGGCGCTCTTTGCAAGCAGGGCGCATCAGGTGGGGGAGATCCCATCTATTTCGTCTTGAACCCAGACACACCTGAAGATGAATAATCGGTGTTGGTTATAGGCTGGTACCGAATTCAGATTAACATTAGACATACTTAACGAACATGCTTTCCAAAATATTAAAACTCTTTTCCGTACTTAAGAATGGGCCATTATAATGAAGCAAACTTCGCTAGAAAAGTCGCCAAATTCTTAATACTGCAACCAAAGTAGCAGAAACTCCATTTTGTCCAAGGGTTAAATTAATTAATTAAATTGATGTTAACCTCGGGTTTTGTCTTTGCAAAATCGCAAAACCTTGCGGGAATTTAGCATGGCAAGATGGGCGTTTGTTATGACATTGTCTTGTTAATAAAATAGTTATTTCGTCAAACAATCCACAAGGGAAACTGAATAGGTAATTTTGAATACATTTTCTCCTAAACAAAGAAAACTGGCAGGAGCGGGATTCGAACATGCGACTACCGGAATACCGTACCGGCGCTCTACCAATGAGCTATCTTGCCCTATGTTGGCGGTCTCCCAAATTATAAGTATCTTTGTTCGGCGAGTGCTGGTCAGAAGTCATAAACCCAGAAAGCCGTAGCCATCACTGCAGGGATCACGCCAAATTTTACGATACAACCTGGGAAGCGACATTGCGGGGATCACTCAATGAGGATACAACAGGTTTGCAGGTTCGAATCCCGCTCCTGCAGGTTTTCTTTGTTCACTTTTTAACAGGTATTTACCTAGTCAGTTTCCCTTGTGGATTGTTTGACGAAGTATAAGTGAAAAATTCGTATCCTCATTGAGTGAACCCCACAATGTCGTTTCCTATGTTGTATCGTCTTATTATTAATAATAATAAAACGAAATCTACATGTTAAAACCTTCGTTTTGAAGGAACAAAACATTTACAAGGGCTTAATAACAAGGATAACTTGTAAAGAAACATTTCTATTAAACTTCCTCCTTAAAGCAGAGCATTCGATAACCTATATGCCACACAACTTTTTTGGAAAAAGGTCAGCAATTTTAAAATTATTTTAAGGTTTAACAAAATGTGAACGATTCCACGTAAAATGTATTTCCCGCTTTATCTTTAGAATAATAAATAAATGAACAAAAGTAATCGATGACAGCGTTAAGAATTATTAACCCAAAACTGCAATGCACTAATGTTATTATATGGTAAGCAAAAGCGAAAGACAGACCCTATGACTAATTTATGGTTTAAAAAGTACCTGTGCACGCAAACAACTGAATGATGTAGTCATCTATGTTCGCAGAAATTAAACAATGTGTCAAGCTAGGTTTCGCATAGCAATAACTTAAACCAACTCAGAACGTTGCATGAGTTGCTTTTCATTATAAGCCTGCGTTATGGGAGCTTCTTATTTTTTGTAGGATTTGTGCGTTTTTGAAAAAAGGTTTCTCCAGAAAAAGTTTAAGGCAGTATATGAAGAACTGAAGCATGTCTTTATTGCTGTTATGCCAGATATAAGGAAAGTAATCCCAGAAACATGGATTATGGTTTCTCAAGAAGCGGTCAGTGGCGTATCCAGCGGGGGAGGGGGTGGGGGCAGGGGGAAACTGCCCCCCCCCCCCCCGCTCCCCCCCCCCCCCCCCGGCGGCATTTGAGGCGACATAAAAACAAAAAGAAATAGTGTTTTTAAGACGATTTTAAGACGGTTCAGACGTTGTTTGCCCTCCATGGCACAAAAAGCTGGATACGCTACTGACACGAGCTGTATAATAACACACTCTTAACTTACTTACAAAAGCAGTCTCACATGCTTTTAAAACCTTTCTATTTTTAACAAATTATTGGAAAATTCCACAGCGACGCTACTTACTTCACTGTTTACTTTGCAATTGAAACCACATGATTGGAAATTGGATTGGGCGAAAAACCTGAAACCAACTGTTCTTTCTTATTTGTTTTATATAAATTGTATCAAAAGCTTCCTATTTGCATGTGTACATTGGATGTTTTTCCAATAAATTCGGGCGTGGTTTTTTCTTCTTTCTAGAATTTAGCCAAAGTGTTAAAAAGAAACTCGGTTGGGTTTCATATTGGGAAATATCTATAGATATAAGCGATACAAACTGTATATATTGTAAATGGATACACAATATATTGCTGGGATCGGTAGATATACAACCACTCCGAACAGGCACTTAACCACCAATATAATCAGACATAGAAATATATCAGTAATTTAAGTCAGTCAGTATTATATCAGTATATCACGTTGCATGACATTTATTACACATTATTTTTAGACAACAAAAGGCAGTTTTGGTAGGCTTATACTGTATTTATTTTACATAAAAACATGTCTTTACACGAACAGTTTTTGTTAGGTTGATCCCAGTTTAGGTTTCAGTAATATTAATGTTAAATGCAACGAAAGTGAACAAGAAATATGAAACCTTATGTAAATGGGAAAAATATGCAGTTATATAGACATACCAAAACATAACGTTTGTAGGAACATTCAACCAAGAAATGTTACAAATTCAAGTTCCCTTGGACCCAGATGCATTTTATAACGCAATGTAACACAGGAATGATACTATTTGCCAAACCATCTTGTTCTAGTATAAACATTGTAATTTAGTACATTCAAGCATGTATGCCCCCGTACAATAATGTAGGCGTAGGAACTCCGGGGTAAAAAGAGTCAACAATATATTTAGTCGGAAAATCCTCTTACTGGAGACAGCTGAGGTTAGTCGGTCTGTGTGGGATGAAACAAGTACAAACAAATTTTATTGCGATGTGCTTATCCAATACTATTGATTATTACTGTTAATGCCCGTATTTTATACAATCCAGATTGTCCCAAAAATATAGAGAGAAGGGCACCAGGCTGAATCTAGTACAAGACTCTTTACACGGATTAGTAATTTAGATTTTGCTGAGGCATGTATTACAATGTTGGCTTAATTAGTGCAATGTAACAAGGTCGTTTTTTAACTTTCGTTTGCCAGTCACTTTCTATTGAAATTTCACGCACTGTTTTGCACGCACGTCTTACTTGGGGGAAATTGGGGGCACTGTCGGGTAATCGATGTTCAGCCAATATTTTGTTACATTTGTAGGCCTACTAAAAGTAGCCACATTATATACGCTTAATATCTGTAATAAAGGCAAACATGAGCATTGACATCAAAAATAAACGTGTACTGTAGAGAAATAAATTCTATATCTGAAGAAAGTACAGATTATCGTGTAGTGATATTTCATGTTTTGTGAAAGTAGCGGTTCTATAGGAAATATACGTATAAAACCCTCCCTTTTCAATCTCAAGAACATCCAAATAACATTATTTCAATAAACTGTAGTACTTGTGCCTTTCGCTGTCCATACATCAGCCCGATTCCATCAAAGAGTTTTTGTTTCAGATCTTTCTAATGCTGCTACCAAATGTACGTGTCAGTATTACAATATTTCAAGAAAACTATTAGGAAAACAGCTAACACATATTATTTCTGGTCGGCTGTTTTTTATCGATATATTAGATGCTGGCCAACATATTCTTACAAGTTAGTCGATCCGTTTGTCAATTGCTCTGGCAAGAGGTTGGTCGGTTAGTCGGTCAGTAGGTCACTCGGTCACTGTCATCTTTTCATTTATTTTCACAGAGTCGACAGTTCGGGCAGTGGTATATCAAGGGGTAGTTACATGATAACCAATCAGAGTTTGGATGTTATCGTTTTCATTTTCGTTTTTGGCTTATTTAACTAAAGAAACTATGCCACATCAAAAAGTCACACGCTAAAACAATTTGCTTTACTTTAAAATAGATGGCAAATAATTACAACATAATTATATAAGGGACACATTGCTTAAGAGGCGCCCAAATCATCATGAAAATTGCTATGGTAGGAAAGATCATTCAAATTAAAGTAGGATAATAATGTATACCACCATCCCGAAGAATGCGCTATTTGTCTGAAAATCATTGACGGAAATACTACCGTACCGGGGACGCCATTTTGGTTTGAAATATGGAAAATTCAGCGTAGTGCCCTTGATGTATAGCGCTTTGATTGCCGTACGGACTGCACTATGCACGGTGCTAGTTTAAATGTCCGGATGTCAATGCTTCAGATTTACTCTTTTCTCCGTAGAATTTTTACACTCAGACCTCACTCAGGGATGAAATGTTGGATATTTGAAGGCCCCTAATTTTCATTAAGGATTACAAAAATCCCTAAAACTTTGAATAAGTCAACTACCTTGTTCATCTGAAGTTCAGATTTGAAGTTCCATCTACAAGCGTTGCAGTGGTTTTATGTATTTATTCGTTTGATCCCTTTTTTGAATTCTTTCCTCACCCAACTTAACCTTATCCCTTTGTACATATGTATATGCCTCCCCTAACGAATTGCCTCCAGTGGCGAGGGGTGGGGGTGCCTTTACGACGTTGGTGGCGCCATTTCCCTAACGTGTATCATACTATAGTTATTATTAGCGATATAAGTATCGATAGGTAACGCGATATAAAATTTACCACTAGATAGTTCACTGACTTCATTCATCGTTTCCCCTCCCTCTCGGTTCCCTCCTTTTGTCCTTTTTTGTTGGGTTTCACATCCCTACCCGCTCGCTACACCCTTTGGGTACAATCACAATGACTTCAGACTGTCTGTTAATCGTTATAAACTGGACAGCTCATTCGCCATTGCTCACTGTACAAAAAAATTAAGCCAGCACTCCAACCGTGTGGGATCGTTTCCGTATCACTGCCGAAGTCACGTAGCGGCATTACTACTCCCATCATATCGTGATTAACGTGCACTCCGTGGCAAAAAATAACAAATTTAGGGCTGTTTTCTCACACTATCTTGTTGTTTTAACTTCAGTGTATAGTGTGCGTGTGCGTCGGCTCTTGATTTACACACGGGATGATTATTCAGTCTTGTCCCTCTAAAAGAAGTAGGTCTTATAGAAACGCTCATAAGGGAGAACCGAAAATATTCGATCCAGAATCTATTGGGAATTGATTTGTGTTTGCAGCAAATTTAGTAACCTGGAAAACTCGCTAGAAAGAAATAGCAATATATTTCGCCTTGAAAACAGTTCGCGTTTCAGTTTCCGCTGTGTTCGTTGCATTTAGACTAATTCCCGATTCCTCCATTATCGTTCCGACATTCAATATGGGGCCTGTGTGGGTAAGTAATATTAATTACACGTACCATTAATGTTTTATATTGGCATACGCATAAATAATTGCGAAGTTCTAAAACTTGTAAAATTACTCGTTCTTTCAACAAAACACATTTCTCCCTGATTCAAAGTTTTATCAAACAAAATATACGAACATGAAAACAGCATCCATTTCTTAAAATTGGGATTTTTGTTACGGCGCTTGCGCACACGAGGGCCAATCAAAAGTGCCAAATCCATGGGCCCGATATATTATACAATGGATGCGGGACCCAGGCTATTCAGACCATGTAAGTCATATGAGGATAAATTGTTTACTTCCCGTTGGTGTCGAGTACTGTCAGGGTTTGCTCTTGTATTTTCAGAATTCATTTTGTTCTTCGATGGGATAATGTAAGCACGTAAGGCAGTCAAATGGCTACTTATACACGCCTGCTGCACTTCGTGCTGTTAGTTAGACTTGTGCAGTGTCAACTCGATCCAGACGCGATAAACGTTTGCAGCCACACGTAAGTATCTTGTAACGTTTCGATGTTGAAGATTCAGTGGCGCAGTATGCTCTTTTCATTCTCTTTTGTGTGAATTTATTGTCTTTCCTCCGATGTCATAGGCCTATTGCATGGAAGATTTCAACAAAACACATCAAGGATCCGTTCTTGATCGTAAACTTTCTTTTGATACCTCGCTGAAATCAAACCAGTGGTACATGTTCGAATAAAACGGTACGGCCGTCTGATTGCTTTTCTCAAATGGACATTGAATATATATAATTATATAACGACGATTCCTTTGGGTTAACTTTTCTCCATTACAGTGTTTATCGGACTGTGTCAAAAAATGTATCGGTTACTTACACAGAAACTCAGAATTGTGGTTCAAGTCCACCGCCGTGTGAAAAACAAAGGTACGTGATTTATAATGCTATACACATGGCTGTACTTTAATTATTGTCATCTGTCGTTTAAACACAAAATGATCTTTTGGCAGAGTTTGTGATGTTGACTTTGTGTGTAGTTTTCAATCTGCAAGAAATTATCTCAGTGGTACAAAACTCAATGCTATGCCAGTGAGGATGTACTGGGGGGGGGGGGGGGGGGGGGGGGTGCTAAAAGCGTTATACAATTTCATCATGTTTCACTTTATGTCTCGGTAAAAGTACTGTCGATCAAGGGTGCCGTGATAAATCGAACGCCATATTTCAAGTCATGAGTGCGGTCGTGAATTTAAAGGCACACATTGCCCTGAAATCCCCCAAATTTAATCTCTTTGGTTAGTTACTTACCTATTTCCAAGGAAAAAGTCTACCATAATGTGTAATATTTACGGAGAAATGAGGACAAAAACCGAAGCATTGACACACGGACATTCAGACTGGCGCCGTACATGGTGCAGCCTGTACGCAACCAAAGCGCTATGGACCAAGGGCACCAGTCTGAATTCCAACGGCCCGACTTTTCCGAACCAAATTGGCGTCCCAAACATTTTTTTGGTCACCGATTTTCAGACAAACGGCGCATTTTCAAGACATTATTGTATTCTACTTTTCAATGATCTTTCCAACCATAGAAATGTCAGGACGAACGCTTGTGCAAATGGTCTCCTCCAAGGCAATGCGCCGCTTTATAATAACGGAACATATTGGAGTACAGTTTCTATTATAACCCTTACTCATTATCATCTATAAGGTATGAAATTCAATACGAGGAGAAGGAACAGGTTGTGAGGATATGCTGTAAGGGGTGGATTCGAACCGGCAACAACTGTTCTGAGCGTAAGTTTTTCGAAAGCCTCTTAACAATTAGAATAAATCTCCGATATTTGTTTAGTTTTCTGTACACATTTTAAATCATCCGCGTTTGCTCCTTTCAAAACAAAGTTAGTAAAAATTATTACATCAGACATGGTTTAGATAAAGAAAAAAAACATAGGTGAGTAGATTCTACGATATATTTTCTCAATTCAGTTCAGATGAGTGCTTGATTTTTTCCCCAAAGCTTGCCCATCAAACACCTACGGAGAAGATTGCAACAATACCTGCAACTGCACTGGTCCCAACACCCAATGTAATCATTCCTTTGGGTGTTTGTGTCAGCGCGGCTGGAAAACGCCTAACTGCAGCATCCCATGTGATCGTGGTTCATATGGATACCACTGCATCCATAATTGCACCTGTCCAAATGGAGCAGCCTGCGATCCAACTGACGGGTCTTGTTCCTGTACTCCTGGTTGGATTGGTCAGAACTGCAGCACAAGTTGTCCCGAGGGTTACTTTGGTGCTAACTGTGCTGGAAATTGTTCTTGTGACGTTGGATTTGTGTGCGACCATGTAACTGGAAACTGTACACTCAGCACCACTTCTATACCAGATGATCCAGATGGTACCCCACAAGGTAGGACCTATTCAGCTTTACATATCGAATTAAGCATTAAGTATTCTCGGACTTCTGACCATGAACAACTATTGCTCAATACAAGAGACCTCTTTTTAAACAAAATGATTTATTTACAAAAAAAGTGCTTTCAAAACCGTCAGTATTCATCGGAAAGTTATCCACCGTTTTCCACGAATGTCTCATTTGGGAACAATTTGGGGGCTATTTTGTGTGTTATTGGTCTTCAGGCTTTCAGCCACGTTGTACTCTGATAATGTTAAATTTAGAGTTAAAATTAACGTGTGTAGGATAAAATTGTTTTTGACGTTGACTTTATTTTGTTTGAATTTTGTTTATCGCTTACCATGGTAACCATGGAAAAATAAAAAAACATTGCACTCGGTGCAAAAGTTGGGGGAAGATTTTAAGTCACACAAGACTAACAGCTTGCCATTTCTGTCAATAGGTTGCAAGGTTTCAGTTTAAATTTTATTTTGTTCAGTTGCAGAGTATACAAGTGTATTGGTTGGCCCTACTGATGTTAATCTGCATACTGTACCGGGTAAATCTAGCACTTAGGTGCTTCTACATTTTCATGCATCAAAAACAGTGCATGTCTAGTGAACGTGAATATATATTTTTCCCACTTGTCATCATAATAGCAAGTTATACAAAGGAAGGAGTTGATGGAAAGCATCATTAACTTGCATCAAAATTGTGTGTATCGTGTAGCTAGATATTATGCTACCCTAATCTATGCATGTGCTAATCTTTCTTCAGCCTTTCTCTGCTTGTCTTCAACTGCTTTTGCGATATTCAGCGAGATCATACTATTCAAATTTTGTGTGCCGTTCTTCAACTATTCATTTTCAATTAAAACTGTTACTGGACAAGCTACGATTCTTAGAACAGAGATTTTCCTCTTTTGCCCTTTCCCAACGTAATGCAAGAACTACTTGGTGAGTGCTTTCCAAAATCCTGTATGAAAAAATTCACAGGCTTACCCGCTGCTACATTGGATTCGAATCGGCCAGTCGACCCCTGCAAGCTCGGTGGTTGAGTGGTTTTGACGTCTATAGTAAGCAGGGAGTCGTGGGTTCGAATCCCGCCCGAGTAAGCCTGTGAAATATTTTCACACAGGCTCTCGGAAAGCACTGGGCATACAGTGTTTCATACATTACGTCTGGATAAACAAAATAGAAAAAATCTCTGTACTAATTTACATCATCCCCGACGCAAATTATATCTTCTGAAGCTAAGATTCCATCACCAACTTACCATTAGCCAGTGATTCCCAGTCGTTTTCGACCTGATTTAAAAGTTCCACGAAATGGAACGCATAACCACATTTTGAACCAGTGATGTAGTCGAGACCAGCGAAAGACCAGCACAAGACCTTCAGTGAGTGTCTTAATTCAAGTCTCAAGCTATTCAAATGAACTGTAATAAAAGCATTCCTTTGTCATGGTTTATGCCTGTTACTTGTACCTGTAACAAGCTGGTCTTGTGCATGGTCTTGTGATGGTCTCAACAACGTCCCTGTCTTGAACCCGTACATCTAAGTTACCATCACTTTGGTTTGCCATTCGGAAGGCGTTCAGGTCCATTTTCACAATCTCGGATTTTATGCTAATAGTATGTGAATCATATTCATGAGCACAGGAGTAATGCCACTCAAGAGGGAAGCTTTAGTATCATAACTTCTTTTTTGTTTCCTCTTCCAAAACTCAGCTTTTTTAATGTATATTTCTGCTTAGTGATTGGTGGCGAGTCTGTAAGCAAATTTAACGTGCAATCTGCTGCCAAAAAGTCAAATTTGAGTTCTTTTTTGTACCGTAAATGGCTAATCTGTATAGTGGATATCTTGATTGACATCATATCTGTAACGCCCTCACATTCTTTATCTCAATAGGATTTGTGTTTTGACATTTACGCAGTTTGGTAATTGCTCCTGAAATTCAAATTTGCCAATCAACTGCAGTTTTATTATGTGGTTGAATGTACCTATGTATCAGGGTTCTGTTGGAATTCTCTATATGTCTTGTTTTCCAAACCATTTCAGATAATCGTCTGGTACAAATCATCGTTCCGTTGCTGGTCTGTATGACCATTGTTACACTCGTCATCGTCAGCGTTCTGTGTTGCATCATCAAACGACAAAAACAGCTGATTACTTCGTGAGTATTCACTGTCGCATTTCAAAAATTCACAGTAGACTTTTTTTGCTGGGGATAATGTCAAAAACGAAATCCTCATTACGTTTGTGGCGTTTTTTTCTGACAAATCAGTTGGGTCAAGCCAAGTAATTTGCATTTGTAATTTGTTCAGTGCAGATAAACGTAAATAATACTAAATCCTATAAAGCATGTACACCTTTAACTGATTCCAGCTAAGTGTTTAACTAGGAGTTTATGAATCATGTTAATAACACCATGATATCAAGTTTTAAAATGAGTCACCCTTTTATCTTTTAACAGATTGAAACTGAAAGGTGAAAAAGAAGTTACATATCAATCGCCAGGTAAAAGCGCAATTGCAATTTGTCAAGGTCTTTGAAAAGGAAGCTAAATTTCAAGTGTGATTAGTTTTATGTTGTAATAGGCTTTATCTTTGACAATGCAATTTTCTTATAAAAACAAGTAAATTTATGATCAATTGTTTCTTAGAGAATCCCGTAGATCCTCAATCTGGTACCCTGCTCGCTGTGCATTCGTCTGTACACACAACTGAACAGGAAGCTGGCCCAACGTCTGACGATGCACCTCCAACGTACGAAACAAGCATCACGTCGTATACGGCAGGGGAGAGACACAGTACGGCACTAGGACCTTCAGGAGCAAGCAACCCAGTACGACCTCTAGAGAGCTACTTGACAGAGGAGAAGTCACCGTTTTACTGTGACATCGACAATCAGATGATAAACAGAATGAAAGGTAGGACATTTGTAATTCAATCTTCAATCCTTCTCTTGAAGGAAAACTAAATATGCAGCAGAAAGCATGACATACTTATGAAACGTGAACAAGACACGCAGTAGAGTGGATTATCTACCAGCTTAAAGATATGATTAGCGTTACGAAGATGTAGTCACAATTGTTTTTTTAGTCGACGGTCATCTCATTTGGTCGTTTCAGTGGGTATATCTAACATCGATCTAGGGTTGTTCATTGAGCTTTGCGGTTGTTTTACTTAAAATGCTGTTTGAAATACAAGTGTGTTTTTCTTGCTTTTTAAAAGGTGTGTTTAAATAATAGCTGAAACTTTAAGATTTAATCAGCATTTTTTTGGTTTATTTTGTATCAAGGGTCTACCGAGAGTCCTGGACCAACTTCATCCTCTAGGCAGATTGAACACACCTACTTTTCAAGGGATTAATCTTCACTTCACCGATTTAGAAGACGCTAACAAATATTGACAAAAGCTAATGGGAGACTTTTGAGACGCTTGGTGGCAGCCGACATACCGACCCTTTGCCATTGTTCTCACTAGTTGTGCGCATGCTCAGAACTACGTGTTTATGACAAGTATGTCTGCCACAAACGTCTCAAAAATCTCCCATTAGAACCGATATAATTAAACACCTTTTGACACTGTTAAATGTGAAAACCCGGCATTTTGTTTTAATCATGCAATTATAGTTATACAAAGAATATCACATAATACTCAGATTTTAAAGCATGTCTTTTAAATCGACCCAAACACCGTAACGTACCGCGTCTATAATGAAGCATATGCATCGCTAGTGGTGTAATCAAAACAGTACATATGGAGTTTGCAGCCAATTAATGATACTATTAAAAATGTATCCTTCAATATTATGGATAGTAGTATAGGGTTGGCGACTCCACCATTATGTTGTAGCCCTTTACCTAGAGTGCCTTTTTAAAAAGTAATTTAATGATAAAAACCATTGAAAGTCTATTAAAGGATTTGGATAGCCAAAGTTATGCACCTTACTTCTAAATATACAATTATCCAAGATAATATATAATAATTATTGATCATATTAATGGTGTATTGTACTCGCATTCGTGAAAGTGTGTCCACAGACAGTGTGTCTGGATTCTGTAGCAGGCTAGGTTGAATTATGTGAAATCAAATATTAAAAATAACTTTTAAGCCCGGTTCATACTTCATGCGAATGCAAATGCGAAGCGAATTTATCACGTCAACGCCAAATATTCGCGCTGCGAATTCGCAAAAGTTGAACACATTTCAACTTGTGCAAAGCTTCGCTGCGAATGTTTCATGACGCCAAAATCGCTTCGCATTTGCATTGGCATTCGCATGAAGTATGAACCGGGCTTTAGCCATTGAGAAAGGTTCTCCTTAATATTAAATACGTGGTAAATAAAAAAAGAATATTGTGTATACAGACAGTTTACTAGTACATTTTTTATTCTGTAAGCCGAACATGTGTTAGTTAATGCTGATGGAATTAATGTCCAGAATACATGTATTTCCAAAATGCTTACCTGTAGTAAATGCTTTAAATGTACTTGTAGTTAATGCCATTTATATGCCTGTTAAGACTACACAACGGTTGTTTGAAGGTAGTGGCAGATGTTGCGTTTTCCGATTATCTGAAAGTACATGAATATCTTATATTAGAATAGAATGTGTATGCTATACTTTGGGAATATTATTTCTGGTCGGCTGTTTTTTATCGATAGTTAATCTATCCGTTTGTCAATCGCTCGGGCAAGAGGTTGGTCGGTTAGTCGGTCAGTAGGTCACTCGGTCACTGTCACATTTTCATTTAGTTTTACCAAGTCGACAGTTCGGGCAGTGGTATATCAAGGGGTAGTTACAAGATTAACCAATCGGACTTTCGATGTTATCGTTTTCATTTTCGTTTTTGGCTTATTTAAATAGATAAACTATGCCACATACAAAAGTCACACGCTAAAACAATATGCTTTACTTTAAAATAGATGGCAAATAAATAATTACAACACATAAAAGGGATAAATTGCTTAAGAGGCGCCCAATTCATCCTGAAATTGCTATGGTAGGAAAGATAATTGAAATTAAAGTACAATAATAATGTATACCACCATCCCGAAAAATGCGCCTTTTGTCTGAAAACCATTGACGGAAATACTACCGTACCGGGGACGCCATTTTGGTTGGAAATATGGAAAATTCAGCGTGGTGCCCTTGATGTATAGCGCTTTGATTGCCGTACGGACTGCACTATGCACGGTGCTAGTTTAAATGTCCGGATGTCAATGCTTCAGATTTACTCTTTTCTCCGTAGAATGTTTACACTCAGACCTCACTCAGGGATGAAATGTTGGATATTTGAGGGCCATTCATTTTCATTAAGGATTACAAAAATCCCTAAAACTTTGAATAAGTCAACTATACCTTGTTCATCTGAAGTTTAGATCTGAAGTTCCATCTACACGCGTTGCAGGGGTTTTATTTATTTATTCGTTTGATCCCTTTTCTGAATTCTTTCCTCATCCAACTTAACCTTTCCATGGGCGGATCCAGGATTTTTGCAGGGGGGGGGGGGGGGGGGGGGGGGGGGTGGGTGATTCTGAAATTTGCCCAGAAAGGTGACTCCCAAAATGTTTCGTCTGCGAAAACAAATTACAAGCGGGGGGGGGGGGGGGGGGTGGGTTTGGGTCGATTTAAAAGACATGCTTTAAAATCTGAGTATTATGTGATATTCTTTGTATAACTTTAACCTCTTTGTTCTTACCCATAGGCAAAATGCTTTGCAACTTCAGGCATAGGCCCCTACAAGCACAAAAAGGGGGGGGGGGGGGGGGTTCGACTCCCACACCCCTCCTCCCCCCTGGATCCGCGCCTGCCTTTCAGTTTCCCCCATTATCCCTTCGTACATGATATGTATATGCCTCCCCCAACGAATTGCCTCCAGTGGCGAGGGGTGTGGGTGCCTTTACGACGTTGGTTGCGCCATTTCCCCTTGCGTACGGATGACGGAATTTAGCGCAAACAAAACAGTGCCACCAGGCCGGATGACGCAACTGGCCGCTGTTTGTGCAGTTTCAATCCATGTTGGATTAAACAGTGCCACCAGGCCAGATGACGCCATTGGCCGCTGTTTGTGCAGTTTCAATCCATGTTGGATTAAACAGTGCCACCAGGCCGGATGACGCCATTGGCCGCTGTTTGTGCAGTTTCAATCCATTGTTGGATTATTGTGTATAGGTTACGCTTGACTGCCAGAGCCGCCGCGGCACCCCGACGTCTCCCGTAAAATACCGTACTCAAGGGGTTAACCGTTTTCCCAACGTTTATCATATACTATAGTTATTATTAGCAAGTATCGATAGGTAACGCGATATAGAATTTACCACTAGATAGTTCACTGACTTTCATCGTTTCCCCTCCCTCTCGGTTCCCTCCTTTTGTCTTTTTTGTTGGGTTTCACATCCCACCCGCTCGCTACACCCTTTGGGTACAATCACAATGACTTCAGACTGTCTGTTAATCGTTATAAACTGGACAGCTCATTCGCCATTGCGCGCTGTACACAAAATGAAGCCAGCACTCCAACCGTGTGTGATCGTTTCCGTATCACTGCCGAAGTCACGTAGCGGCATTACTACTCCCATCATATCGTGATTAACGTGCACTCCGTGGCCAAAAATAACTAATTTAGGGCTGTTTTCTCACACTATCTTGTTGTTTTAACTTCAGTATTTTAAATTCCGCTTTCATTTTCGTCGATCAGTGAGTATATACGTGTATAGTACGCGTGTGCGTCGGCTCTTGATTTACACACAGGATAATTATTCAGTCTTGTCCCTCTAAAAGAAGTAGGTCTTATAGAAACGCTCTTAAAGGGTGGCTGCAATGCAATTTTTATTGTGTATATCGATGAAATAAGGTTTTTGAAACACAACTGTGTGTTGTTTGTATTTTTTTATTTCGCGTAAGCATTTGAAAAACATTTTTTTAATGCGGGAGGGGGTCAGCCCCGCCCATCAAGTGGTAACGCCGATGTGACGTCATCCCGGGAACCCGGCTGGCTGTGGTATGGTCGGCCGTAGTACACCGAGCGTGCGTTGCATTGACATGCACGTGTGTTTTCGCTGTGTCGCGGAAAGCTTTCAGTGTTTTGCGAATGTTTTTCGTCGATAATACCGTGTCGTTGTTGGATTCAGAAACACCACTAAGGATGGTGTCAGTCTTCACCTCTTTCCAGTAGAACTGAAATATCGTCGTATTTGGACTCGGAGAGTGTTATTTAGCCCATGGAGGTATCCTTTTAATACCTCCATGTTTAGCCTAGCAATCGTTGTTTTCAAGTCTTTCACGCGTTCCGCATCGGGAGTCCGATTCGGCATGTTCGGAGTCTTCAGTAGTTTCGCTGTTACTCTCACCTTCTGGCTCATACATGTACGGAAGAGCTCCAAGATCCTCCTCTTCCTCGCCGCAATAATGTTCCGAAGAAGTGTCTGAATCAACAAGTCTAAAATCGACACTTGATTGTCAGATTCAGATCCAAAAGATTCTGTTTGAAGATTTTAACGCGACGAGAAATGTTTCCCTGGTCCCTTCATCCAAAGCTATTTAATCGCGCGTGGCTGGTTCCCTCAACAACAGCATACATCCACACGTACACAAACGTACACTGATCAAACTACTCTTGCTGAGTTTCTGTGTTCCCGAGATGACGTCACGCATTTAGGGGCGCGGAAACAATAGAGAAAGGGGGGCACTTTATTCCGGGAAAATTAAACACCAAAAATGGGCAGAAACACAGAAAACACATTTTAATCACATTTCTTATATTGCAAAAGAGTTATACATCACAAAATTAAATTGTTGGTACAATTTCATTGCAGCCACCCTTTAAGGAAGAACTGAATATATTCGATCCAGAATCTATTTGGAATTGATTTGTGTGTGCAGCAAATTAAGTAACCTGGAAAACTCGCTAGAAAGAAATAGCAATGTTTTCGCCTTGAAAACAGTTCGCGTTTCAGTTTCCTTGTTTTCAGTGTACACTCAGGGTGCTTATTGTTCACCGCTGTGTGTTCGTTGCATTTAGACTAATTCCCGATTCCTCCATTATCATTCCGACATTCAATATGGGGCATGTGTGGGTAAATAATATTAATTACATGTACTATACATTTTTTATATTGGCATACGCATAAATATTTGCGAAGTTCTAAAACTTGTAAAATTACGCGTTCATTTAATAAAGGCACATTTCTCCCTGATTCATAGTTTTATCAAACAAAATATACGAACATGTATCCACTTCTTAAAATTTGTATTTTTGTTACGGCGCTTGCGCACACGAGGGCCAATCAAAAGCGCCAAATCCATGGGCCCGATATATTATACAATGGATGCGGGACCCAGGCTATTCAGACCATGTAAGTCATATAAGGATAAATTGTTTACTTCCCGTTGGTGTCGAGTACTGTCAGTGTTTGCTCTTGCATTTTCAGAATTCATTTTGTTCTTCAATGGGATAATTATAAGCACGTAAGGCAGTCAAAATGGCTACTTATACACGCCTGCTGCACTTCGTGCTGTTAGTAAAACTCGTGCAGTGTCAACTCGATCCAGACGCGATAAACGTTTGCAGCTACACGTAAGTATCTTGTAACGTTTCGATGTTGAAGATTCAGTGGCGCAGTATGCTCTTTTCATTCTTTTTGTGTGAATTAATTGTCTTTCCTCCGATGTCATAGGCCTATTGCATGTAAGATTTCAACAAAACACATCAAGGATCCGTTCTTGATCGTAAACCTTCTTTTGATACCTCGCTGAAATCAAACCAGTGGTACATGTTCGAATAAAACGGTACGGCCGTCTGATTGGTTTTCTCAAATTGACATTGAATATAATTATATAACGACGATTCCTTTGGGTTAACTTTTCTCTATTGCAGTGTTTATCGGACTGTGTCAAAAAGAGTATCGGTTACTTACACAGAAACTCAGAATTGTAGTTCAAGTCCACCGCCTTGTGAAAGACAAAGGTACGTGTTGTATAATGCTATACACATGGCTGTACTTTAATTATTGTCATCTGTTGTTTAGTAACGATAATAAAGTAAAAAATGCGTTCGTTTAAACACGAACTGATCTTTTGGCAGAGTTTGTGACGTTTGTGTTTAGTTTTCAATCTGCAAGAAATTATCTCAGTGGTACAAAACTCAATGCTATGCCAGTGAGGATGTATTGGGGGGGGGGGGGGGGTGTGCTAAAAGCATTATTTAATTTCATCACGTTTCAACTTGATGTCTTGGTAAAAGTACTGTCGATCAAGGGTGCCGTTATAAATCGAACGCTATATATCAAGTCATGAGTGCGTTCGTGAATTTAAAGGCACACATTGCCCTGAAATCCCCAAAATTTAATCTCTTTGGTTAGTTACTTATCCTGTTTCCAATGGAAAAATCTACCATAATGTGTAATGTTCACGGTGAAATGAGAAAACAAAACCGAAGCATTGACACACGGACATTCAGACTGGCGCCGTACATGGTGCAGCCTGTACGCAACCCCAACCAAAGCGCTATGGACCAAGGGCACAGTCTGAATTCCAACGGCCCCTTTTCCGAACCAAATTGGCGTCCCAAAAATGATTTTGGTCGCCGATTTTCAGACAAACGCCGCATTTTCAAGACATTATTGTATTCTACTTTTCAATGATCTTTCCAACCATAGAAATTTTAGGACGAACGCTTTCAATTGGTGTCCTCTAAGGCAATGTGCCGCCTTAACAGCTTATTGGAGTACAGTTTCTATTATAACCCTTACCATTATCATCTATAAGGTATGAAATTCAATACGAGGAGAAGGAAGAGGTTGTGAGGAGATGCTGTAAGGGGTGGATTCGAACCGGCAAAAAATGTTCTGAGCGTAAGTTTTTCGAAAGCTTCTTAAAATTTAGAATAAATCTCCGCTTTTGTTTCAGTTTTCTATACACATGTTAAAATCATCCGCTTTTGCTTCTTTCAAAACAAAGTTAGTAAAAATTATAACATCAGACATGGTTTAGATAAAGAAAAACATAGGTGAGTAGATTCTACGATATATTTTCTCAATTCAGTTTAGATGAGTGCTTGATTTTTTCCCCCCAAAAGCTTGCCCATCAAACACCTACGGAGAAGATTGCAACAACACCTGCAACTGCACTGGTCCCAACACCCAATGTAACCTTTCCTTTGGGTGTTTGTGTAAGCTCGGCTGGAAAACGCCTAACTGCAGCATCCTATGTGATCCTGGTTCACATGGGTACAACTGCATCCAGAATTGCACCTGTCTAAATGGAGCAGCCTGCGATCCAACTGACGGGTCTTGTTCCTGTACTCCTGGTTGGATTGGTCAGAACTGCAGTACAAGTTGTCCCGAGGGTTACTTTGGTGCGAACTGTGCTGGGAATTGTTCTTGTGATATTGGCGCTACGTGTGATCACGTGAGTGGAAACTGTTTCTGCCCTCCGGGATGGATGGGCCTGAACTGCAACACGATAGGTAGGACCTATTCAGCTTTACAAATATAGAAATGGAATTGAGCATTTAGTATTCTCAGACTTCTGACCAATAACAACTAGCTGGCTCAGTACAAGAGGTCTTTTTAAACAAAATTATATATTTGCGAACAAATGCTTTCAAAATCGAAAAGGGAAAGAAATTGGCAAAATCGTTGCAGTTGAGCTGCCCTATTTTATTGTCCCAGTTTCCTTTGGAAAGCTACTCATTGTTTTTGGCACGAATATCTCATTTGGGGCAAATTTTGGGGACAAATTGTTAGTGTTGGTCCTCCGGCTTTCAGCCGAGACCTTTAACTCTTAATAAAAAGAAGCGAGGTTGTGCTCTGATATATTTAACAGACAAAAATTAATGTTGAGTTAAAATGAACGTAGGATAAAGTGTTTTTGATGTTGACTTGATTATAAAAAGACATTTTTATGAAGAGTAGCAACACGAAGAGAATATCTGTTGCGAGGGCATTCTATTTTAATTGCTCAAGTTTAATACCTTTAGGGCTTGCCAGCCGCAACGGATGTTTACCATTTTTAATTTGCTTACCCTGGTAACCATGGAAATTTCAAAAAATTGCATTTGGTACAAAGCGATCCTCCATTTATGTTGGTGAAAGCTCACAGCCACACATGGCTAACAGCTTGCCATTTGTTCAGTAGTTTGCAATGTTTGAGTTTCAACTTGATTTGTTCAGTTGCAGAGTTTACAAGTGTGTTGGTCGGCCTTACTGATGTTAATCTGCATATGCCTACTGTTCTGGGTAAACCTAGCATGCACTTAGGTGATACTTAATAATACATTTTCATACATCATGTAGAGTACACGTGAATGCACATTTTTAACCACTTGCAACTATTGATGAAAAGCATCATTAATTTTGACTTACATCATCAAACTGTTTGTATCATGTAGCTCGATATTATACCCTAATCCATGCATGTGTTCAACTACACTGAGACCTACTGTGCTTTCTCCAATCTTTTCTTCTTTTTTGCCCAACTTCTTGTACGATATTCAGTGAGATCATACTATTCAGTTTGTTTCTTGGGCCGTTCTTCAACTACATGTAGTCATCCTCTATTAGAGCTGTTAGTGGACACGCCAAGACTCAGCGACTGAGTTCCATTCGCAGTTTACCATTAGCCAGCAATTTCAATTAAGAGTGGTTTGCGTTGTTGACGTTATGAAGAGTTCCCGACGTCAACGCAGTCTTACGCAAAAGTTTCATGCGGACACCATGCGGTATCCGTATTTAACAAATGCTGCACCAAGTTGAACTTTGCCGACGACTACCTTTGCCCATTCAGATATGTAATGCAAATATTCCACCGCTTGATGAGCACCACAAAATGTTGCCATGTTTGACTAGCAAAATCAAAGTGAAGTGTAATTTTTTTAAATTCGTAACGGTTCTGCGCCACATTGCTCTCTCTTTTTGGTCAAATGACGTCACGGACCTTTTCTTCTCCGACTCTCTGCGATTTAATCTCTTGATGTGTGCTGTCGGAGTTCATTGTGACTGCGGAAATCGGGCTTTTTTATGTCGGTTTGCATAAGTTTGCATGCTTTTAGCTTGTTTGTTTGTTTGTGTTTTCTTTTCACCACTGCTCTTTCCCCGTGGGTTTTTGTCGCCGGCTATGAATGTGTGTCGTAGCTGTTTTGTTGTTTTTCCCGATTGTCCACAAACTTAAGGCATTTTCGCCCTAGCTTCGACTTTTTAAATATGCCACGTACATGTATTTCCTTCTTTATCCAGCATAATATTGCATTTTCACTATTTTCATTTTCATGCTCTTTTCAGATATTTGCTCTACTTACTATTGTGCCTTTCAACTTTTTATCATGGGAACATAAATAAGTGTTACTTAAATGACAAAATAGAGCTCAAAAATGATATCTTATAGACGACTTGTTTGACTTATATTTAATGATCAGAACATACGATATGGAAGTCTGGTAAATATTCTAAGGACATTCGTTTTTGCCCGAGAATGTACCATTTTACGATAAACTCAAAACCCAACCTTTGTTTTGTAATTTTATTCCACTGATGCAAATCAACACTTTTCCTGTTTCACAAGAGAACTCAGATAAAGCACGAAGAAAACAATTGATGTTCATTTCCCTTAGTTATCATGTTGAATGTCAACATGTGCAGTTGCCGTGGAAAGTTTACACACACTTGGAGAGAATTGTTTTCAGACCAAGAAATCGTTCTTCAAATCTTCCTGGATAACTGTTTGTTGTAGTTTTTCTACTGTAAATTATCAGTATGTCGAAAAAAATATGCTTCAAAGTCATTCCTCATGCATGCACAATCAATTGGATTTGCTTCACAGCCTGGGGATGAATTTGGGATGTTTAAAAAGTATGAATTTTTGAACGTTTCGTCTTTAGGGGTTCGTTTTCATTTTCATCGATTGTGCACCGTACTCCATTTCAGATCATCGTCTCACCGTTATCATCACTTCTCTTATTGGTGGCGTTACCATTCTCATCATCATCATCATTGGAGGCATCGTGTGTTACTTTAGTCGGCCGTCTAGGCGCAATGCGAGGTATAAACCCTAAAGGTCCTATAGGCTAGTTGAAATCGGGTCACATATCTCGAGAGCATGAATCATAGAGACACAAGTAAGTTGACACTTGACTGTCGGGAAAAGCAGAAGCTCGTCGGTCAGATGTTTTATTCACGTCCGTGTCCTTAGTTTATATTATAGGAACACGTGACCTTAGAGCGCGGAAAAGGCATTCGTCCAAATATGGCTATGGTTGGAAAGATCAATCATACAATGAACACGACCATCCCTTGAAAAGCGCCGTTGGTCTAAAAATCCTTGATGAAAAACACATGCTTCGGGTTTCCAACGGTCCGACTTTTCCAAACCAAGCTGGCGTCTACGGAATGATTTTCGTCAATGTTTTTCGGGAAAACGACGCATTCTCAAGAGATGGTCGTGTAGGATTATTATATTGTATCTTTTCAACTATAGCAGTTTTAGAACGAACTCTTTGTTTGTAGCCAAACAGGCTTTGTGTTCCTATAAGCTTGTTTGCTTGTGTGTATCCATCAGCCTGATTGTCTACTTGATCAATGATTCCATGTTCATGTGCCATCTTCCTTACTTCCCTTGCATGTTGCCCTTATACCTATTTTCCCTATTCAAGGTTGCCTGATGCAGACTAACATCTTATTGCATTTACAGAACCGGGAGGATCAGTGGAAATAGAGTTCGTAGTGAGACGCTAGTAAAAGGTAAACAATTACCTGCATGAAATTGGGTTTGTATTATTTCCACCTTCGGGACAACACTGACACTGACAAAATAGTATATTTGATGAACACACAGACTATCCGGCGAACAAAATTAGGAGCCATTTTTGGGAGGCATCACCAGCCGCGAGCGCCCTGCCACCGCAGTAAATGCTTCTAATTTTGGTCGCCGGATTAGTCTATTGGTTCCAGGAGCTCGGAGCGCGTGCGTACTACACAAGCGTGTCTCGCGCGAGCCTGTTGCCACCCAAGCAAATGCCTGTCCTCGGATTAGTCTGTACCTGATGCTGATTTTGCAAGAAGCCTTTTATCCGCTATAGAGAATGCTGAAAAAAAGACTTCATTAGTACTTTATTTTCTTGCTCATTATAGGTCTTGTATATCAAGAACAATACTCCGTGGACTCATCACTACAGATGGCTGATTTACAACCTGCCATAATCACCCAAGAAGATGACAAAGCGGTAGATGATGACCCACCTCCTCCCTACCACGAGTCTAACACTCTCTCCTTAGCCGAACTAACTCATGACTCAAGCACCCAACAAGACGAAAACGTAGCGGATAACGAAGCTCAGTCTATTACTCTCACCGCAGCTAACCCGAAGCTCGGTCCGAGCACACAGGACGAGCAAATTGCGAAGGGCGCCCAGTTACCTGCATACCCCGAGTCCATCATTTCCATGCAAGGTACCTCTGAGCCTGACCTGAACACCCAAGAAGGAAAGGAGGCGGTTGACAATTCAGTACCTGCTTACGCTCAGTCAATTACTCGTACCACAGCTACCCCGAAGTCTGGCTTGAAAATCCAAAGAGAAAAAACGGTGGATGACCCAATACCTGCCTACGCAGAGTCGATCCTCCCGATCGTACTCCCACCGCACAGTGACAACGCAGCGGCAGCAGCAGTGCCGGTCCGGGCAAGCACCACCCGGAGGAACAAGAGGGATGTCCTGCCTCCTACTCTGTCTTCCAATAAGTGCTCGTGGGCCGATGACGAGAATGCCTACTGCGAGCTAAGCATAAGTCAGCAGGAAAAACCAGCAACAGGTAAGGCAGTATTCTTAAATTTCCCGTTCTTGTGAAAAACAAATACCTTTTCGTCTGTAGCGCAATCGCCCTTCCCTTTACGGTATAGAAGAAATTATTTTGGTAGATTTGTTTTACCACTACAAAGCTACATCATACCTACATCATAGCCTCATAGAGGGAAGCGGCTGGGTCTTATAGATCCAACCTGAAACCTTTTCTGTATTATATCACACTTTTAATTCAGGAACCAGGTCGAAGACTTTACCAGTGAAGATCAAACGCTTCATCAAGCCTTCACCGAACAGCGGTCAAGCCAAAGCTCACAATGGCGCTCTTTGCAAGCAGGGTGCATCAGGTGGGGAAGATCCCATCTATTTCGTCTTGAACCCAGACACACCTGAAGATGAATAATCGGTGTTGGTTATAGGCTGGTACCGAATTCAGATTTACATTAGACATACTTAACTAACATGCTTTCCAAAATATTAAAACTCTTTTCCGTACTTAAGAATGGGCCATTATAATGAAGCAAACTTCGCTAGAAAAGTCGCCAAATTCTTAATACTGCAACCAAAGTAGCAGAAACTCCATTTTGTCCAAGGGTTAAATTAATTAATTAAATTGATGTTAACCTCGGGTTTTGTCTTTGCAAAATCGCAAAACCTTGCGGGAATTTAGCATGGCAAGATGGGCGTTTGTTATGAATTTGTCTTGTTAATAAAATAGTTATTTTGTCAAACAATCCACAATGGAAACTAAATAGGTAAATTTGAATACATTTTCTCCTAAACAAAGAAAACTGGCAGGAGCGGGATTCGAACCTGCGACTACCGGAATACCGTACCGGCGCTCTACCAATGAGCTATCTTGCCCTATGTTGGCGGTCTCCCAAATTATAAGTATCTTTGTTCGGCAAGTGCTAGTCAGAAGCCATAAACCCAGAAAGCCGTAGCCATCACTGCAGGGATCACGCCAAATTTTACGATACAACCTGGGAAGCGACATTGCGGGGATCACTCAATGAGGATACGACAGGTTTGCAGGTTCGAATCCCGCTCCTGCAGGTTTTCTTTGTTCACTTTTGAACAGGTATTTACCTAGTCAGTTTCCCTTGCGGATTGTTTGACGAAGTATAGGTGAAAAATTCATATCCTCATTGAGTGAACCCCACAATGTCGCTTCCTATTTTATATCGTCTTATTATTAATAATAATACAACGAAATCTACATGTAAAAACCTTCGTTTTGAAGGAACAAAACATTTACAAGGGCTTAATAACAAGGATAACTTGTAAAGAAACATTTCGATTAAACTTCCTCCTTAAAGCAGAGCATTCGATAACCTATATGCCACACAACTCTTTTGGAAAAAGGTCAGCAATTTAAAAATTATTTTAAGGTTTAACAAAATGTGAACGATTCCACGTAAAATGTATTTCCCGCTTTATCTTTAGAATAATAAATAAATGAACAAAAGTAATCGATGACAAAACTGCAATGCACTAATGTTATTATATGGTAAGCAAAAGCGAAAGACAGACCCTATGACTAATTTATGGTTTAAAAAGTACCTGTGCACGCAAATAACTGAATGTGTAGTCATCTATGTTCGCAGAAATTAAACAATGTGTCAAGCTAGGTTTCGCATAGCAATAATTTAAACCAACTCAGAACGTTGCATGAGTTGCTTTTCATTATAAGCCTGCGTTATGGGAGCTTCTTATTTTTTGTAGGATTTGTGCGTTTTTGAAAAAAGGTTTCTCCAGAAAAAGTTTAAGGCAGTATATGAAGAACTGAAGCATGTCTTTGTTGCTGTTATGCCAGATATAAGGAAAGTAATCCCAGAAACATGGATTATGGTTTCTCAAGAAGCGGTCAGTGGCGTATCCAGCGGGGGAGGGGGGAGGGCAGGGGGCAACTGCCCCCCCGCCCCCCTCCCCCCCCCCCGCCCCCCTGGCGGCATTTGAGGCGACATAAAAACAAAAAGAAATAGTGTTTTTAAGACGGTTTTCAGACGGTTCAGACGTTGTTTGCCCTCCCTTGCACAAAAAGCTGGATACGCTACTGACACGAGCTGTATAATAACACACTCTTAACTTAAACAAACAAACAAACAAACAAACAACAAACAAACAAACAAACAAACAAACAAACAAACAAACAAACAAACAAACAAACAAACAAACAAACAAACAAACAAACAAACAAACAAACAAACAAACAAACAAACAAACAAACAAACAAACAAACAAACAAACAAACAAACAAACAAACAAACAAACAAACAAACAAAACAAAACAAATAAAACCTTTCCTTTTAAACAATATTGGAAAATTCCACAGCGCCGCTACTTACATCACTGTTTACTTTCCAATTGAAACCACATGATTGGAAATTGGATTGGGCGGAATACTTGAACCTAACTGTTCTTTTTATTTGTTTTTTATAAATTGTATTAAAAGCTTCTCTTTGCATGTACATTGGATGTTTTGCCAATAAATTCGAGCGTGTTTTTTGTTTCTTTCTAGAATTTAGCCAAAGTGTAAGAAACAAACTCGGTTTGGTTTCATATTGGAAAATATCTATAGGCCCCCTGGAGATAAGCGATTTGTAAATGGATACACAATATATTGCTGGGATTGGTAGATATACAACCACTCCGAATAACCACCAATGTAATCAGACATAGAAATGTATCAGTAATTTAAGTCAGTCAGTATTATATCCGAGTATATCACGTTGCATGAAATGTATTACACATTATTTTTAGACAACAAAAGGCAGTTTTGGTAGACCTATATACTGTATATATTAAAAAAAACAAAAAACACATGTCTTTACACGAACAGTTTCTGTTAGGTTGATCCCAGTTTAAGTTTCAGTAATATTAATGCTAACTGCAAAGAAAGTGAACAAGAAATCTAAAACCTTATGTAAATGGAAAAAAATACGCAGCTATATAGACATACCGAAATACAGAGTTTGTAGGAACATTCAACCAAGAAATGTTACAAATTCAAGTTCTCTTGGACCTAGATGCATTTTATAGCGCAATGTAACACAGAAATGATACTCATTTGCCAAACCATCCTATTCTAGTATAAAACTTGTAATTTAGTAGATTGAAGCTTGTATGCCCCCGTACCATAATGTAGGCGTAGGAACTCCGGGGTAAAAAGAGTCAACAATGTATTCAGTCGGAAAATCCTCTCACTGGAGACAACTGAGGTTAGTCGGTCTGTGTGGGATGAAACAAGTGCAAAGAAATCCTATTGCGATGTGCTTATCCAATACTACTGATTATAACTGGAGTAATGCCCCTATTTTATACAATCCAGATTGTCCAAAATATAGAGAGACGGGCACCAGGCTGAATCTAGTATAAGACTCTTTACACGGAAGTAATTTAGATTTTGCTGAGACATTATAATGTTGGCTTAATTAGTGCATGTTACAAGGTCGTTTTTTAACTTTCGTTTGCCAGTCACTTTCTATTGAAATTCCACGCACGGTTTTGCACGCACGTCTTACTTGGGGGAAATTGGGGGCATTGTCGGGTAATCGATGTTAAGCGAATGTTTTGTTTTTTTACATTTGTAGGCCTACTAAAAGTAGCCACACGGTATACGCTTAATATCTGCAATAAAGGCAAACATGAGCATTGACATCAAAAATGACCATGTACTGTAGAGAAATATATTCTATATCTGAAAAAAGTACAGATTGTCGTGTAGTGATATTTCATGTTTTGTGAAAGTAGCGGTTCTATAGGAAATATACGGTTAAAACCCTCCCTTTTCAATCTCAAGAACATCCAAATAACATTATTTCAATAAACTGTAGTACTTGTGCTTTTCGCTTTCCATACATCAGCCCGATTCCATCAAAGAGTTTTTTCCAGATCTTTCTAATGCTGCTATCAAATGTACGTGTCAGCATTATAATATTTCAAGAAGACTATTAGGAAAACAGCTAACACATATTATTTCTGGTCGGCTGTTTTTTTATCGATATATTAGATGCTGGCCAACTTATTTTCACAAGTTAGTCGATCCGTTTGTCAATCGTTTGGGCAAGAGGTTGGTCGGTTAGTCGGTCAGTAGGTCACTCGGTCACTGTCATCTTTTCATTTATTTTTACTAAGTCGACAGTTCTGGCAGTGGTATATCAAGGGGTAGTTACAAGATTAACCAATCGGACTTTCGATGTTATCGTTTCCATTTTCGTTTTTGGCTTATTTAAATAGAGAAAGCACGCCACATAGATGGCAAATAAATAATTATAACATAAAAGGAACACATTGCTTAAGAGGCGCCCAATTAATCCTGAAAGGAAGGAAAGATCATTCAAATTAAAGTAGAATAATAATGTATACCACCATCCCGAAAAATGCGCCTTTTGTCGGAAAATCATTGACGGAAATACTACTGTACCGGGGACGCCATTTTGAATGGAAATATGGAAAATTCAGCGTGGTGCCCTTGATGTATAGCGCTTTGATTGCCGTACGGACTGCACTATGCACGGTGCTAGTTTAAATGTCCGGATGTCAATGCTTCAGATTTACTCTTTTCTCCGTAGAATTTTTACACTCAGACCTCACTCAGGGATAAAATGTTGGATATTTGAGGGCCATTCATTTTCATTAAGGATTACAAAAATCCCTAAAACTTTGAATAAGTCAACTACCTTGTTCATCTGAAGTTCAGATCTGAAGTTCCATCTACACGCGTTGCAGTGGTTTTATTTATTTATTTATTCGTTTGATCCCTTTTCTGAATTATTTCCTCATCCAACTTAACCTTATGCATCTCCTTTCAGTTTCCCCCATTATCCCTTCGTACATGATATGTATATGCCTCCCCCAACGAATGCCTCCAGTGGCAAAGGTGGGGGTGCCTTTACGACGTTGGTGGCGCCATTTCGCTTGGCCGTTTCCCCAACGTGTATCAATCATACAATATTTATTATTAGCAAGTATCGATAGGTAACGCGATATAAAATTCACCACTAGATAGTTCACTGACTTCATTCATCGTTTCCCCTCCCTCTCGGTTCCGTCTATTTTTCTTTTTTGTTGGCTTTCAGATCCCACCCGCTCGCTACACCCTTTGGGTACAATCACAATCACAATGACTTCAGACTGTCTGTTAACAAAAAATAAGCGAAACTTGTTGAGTTTCATTTCGTTTAAACACGGGAAAACAAGCTTGGACGTTGGCGGCGTGCTTTGCCCACTGAGCGTTTTCGCGCCATTGTATGGTCACACTCTTTATGTTAGAACATACCTCTTCAAAACTGAGCAAAACCCTCCCGTCCCACCCTGGGACTGATGGTTTGCGTCCCAATTTGGGGACTAATTTCTATATCCTGTGGGTTATCAAATTGTCTTTCTTTTGCTACGTTTTGTTATTAACTTTTCCCTACGGGAAGGGAGGCGGTGAGAGAAATGTGCAGGAATAAAGGGGGTATGATAAAAGAACTGTTTCATATAAACATTTGCTACGTTTTGGTATTAACAATTTTGTGAAAAGGAGCCTTGCGGTATTGCAGTGCTCAGAACAGACAGGCCGCTTGCGTTTATGCAGCGGACCATCATTTACGTTACCTTATGGCGGAGAGGCATACATTTTGAACTAACTTGAAAATCACAAATAATTTTGAAAGCATCATTAGATCATTTATCAATAGATAAGATTGCGGCAAAGCATTTTGTCTAGATTATATGAGTATAAGGTTGCGACGAAGCATCTTTAGATTATGATAAGATTGCGTTAACGCATTATTATGTTATATGATTGTAGGAATGCGCAAATGCACCCTTATGGTAGATGATTATAAGATTGCGTCAAAGCATTTTAATGAAACTTGATTAGGATCCGTCAAAGAATCCCTATGATTGCGTCAAAGCATCTTTATGATATATAAGATCTGTTTAATTGATCAGTACATTAATCTCGTAGATTTCATACTTAATTTTGGTATCCACTTTGAAATTTCCGATTTGATTCAGTTTGTGAGCAGGTGTTCGTACATTAAACTATGTGTGACCTATACCTCAGCTCTTCGTTTCCGAGTTTTCCTCTGTGTTTAATCGTTATAAACTGGACAGCTAATTCGCCATTGCGCGCTGTACAAAACAATGAAGCCAGCACTCCAACCGTGTGGGATCGTTTCCGTATCACTGCCGAAGTCACGTAGCGGCATTACTACTCCCATCATATCGTGATTAACGTGCACTCCGTGGCCAAAAATAATTAATTTAGGGCTGTTTTCTCACACTATCTTGTTGTTTTAACTTCAGTATTTTAAATTCCGCTTTCATTTTCGTCGATCAGTGGTATATACGTGTATAGTGCGCGTGTGCGTCGGCTCTTGATTTACACACATGATGATTATTCAGTTTTGTCCCTCTAAAAGAAGTATAGGTCTTATAGAAACGCTCTTAAGGGAGAACCGAAAATATTCCAGAATCTATTGTGTGTGCAGCAAATTAAGTAACCTGGAAAACTCGCTAGAAAGAAATAGCCATTTTTACGCCTTGAAAACAGTTCGCGTTTCAGTTTCCTTGTTTTCAGTGTACACTCAGGGAGGTTATTGTTCACCGCTGTGTTCGTTGCATTTAGACTAATTCCCGATTCCTCCAATATCGTTCCGACATTCAATATGGGGCCTGTGGGGGTAAATAATATTAATTACATGTACCATTAATTGTTTTAATTGGCATACGCATAAATACTTGCGAAGTTCTAAAACTTGTAGAATTACGCGTTCATTCAACAAAACACATTTCTCCCTAATTCAAAGTTTTATCAAACAAAATATACGAACATGAAAACAGCATCCACTTCTTAAAATTGGGATTTTTGTTACGGCGCTTGCGCACACGAGGGCCAATCAAAAGCGCCAAATCCATGGGCCCGATATATTATACAATGGATGCGGGACCCAGGCTATTCAGACCATGTAAGTCATATAAGGATAAATTGTTTACTTCCCGCTGGTGTCGAGTACTGTCAGGGTTTGCTCTTGTATTTTCAGAATTCATTTTGTTCTTCGATGGGATAATGTAAGCACGTAAGGCAGTCAAATGGCTACTTATACACGCCTGCTGCACTTCGTGCTGTTAGTAAAACTCGTGCAGTGTCAACTCGATCCATACGGGATAAACGTTTGCAGCGGCGACACGTAAGTATTCAGTGGCGCAGTATGCTCGTTTCATTCTTTTTTGTGTGAATTAATTGTCTTTCCTCCGATGTCATAGGCCTATATATTGCATGTAAGATTTCAACAAAACACATCAAGGATCCGTTCTTGATCGTAAACTTTCTTTTGATACCTCGCTGAAATCAAACCAGTGGTACATGTTCGAATAAAACAGTACAGCCGTCTGATTGCTTTTCTCAAATTGACATTGAATATGATTATATAATGACAATTCCTTTTGGTTAACTTTTCTCCATTGCAGTGTTTATCGGATTGTGTCAAAAAGTGTATTGGTTATTTACACAGACACTCAGAATTGTGTTCCAAGTCCACCGCCGTGTGAAAGATCAAGGTACGTGATTTATAATGCTATACACATGGCTGTACTTTAATTATTGTCATCTGTTGTTTAGTAACGATAATAAGGATGCGTTCGTTTAAACGCGAAATGATCTTTTGGCAGAGTTTTTGATGTTGACTTTGTGTGTAGTTTTCAATCTGCAAGAAATTATCCCAGTGGTACAAAACTCAATGCTATGCCAGTGAGGATGTATTGGGGGGGGGGGGGGGGGGGGGTGCTAAAAGCATTATACAATTTCATCACGTTTCACTTTATGTCTCGGTAAAAGTACTGTGGATTAAGGGTGCCGTTATAAATCGAACGCCATATTTCAAGTCATGAGTGCGGTCGTGAATTTGAAGGCACACATTGCCCTGAAATCCTCCAAATTTAATCTCTTATGTTAGTTACTTAACCTATTTCCAAGGAAAAAGTCTACCATAATGTGTAATATTCACGGAGAAATGAGGAAAAAACCCGAAGCATTGACAGACAAACATTCAAACTGGCGCCACACATGGTGCAGCCTGTACGCAACCAAAGCGCTATGGACCAAGGGCACCAGTCTAAATTCCAACGGCCCGACTTTTCCGAACCAAATTGGCGTCCCAAAAATGATTTTGGTCGCCGATTTTCAGACAAACGCCACATTTTCAAGACATTATTGTATTCTACTTTTCAATAATCTTTCCAACCATAGAAATGTTAGGACGAACACTTTGTGCAATTGGTCTCCTCTAAGGCAATGTGCCGCTTTATAATAACGGAACAGCTTATTGGAGTACAGTTTCTATTATAACCCTTGCTCATTATCATCTATAAGGTATGAAATTCAATACGAGGAGAAGGAAGAGGTTGTGAGGAGATGCTGTAAGGGGTGGATTCGAACCGGCAACAACTGTTCTGAGCGTAAGTTTTTCGAAAGCCTCTTAATATTTAGAATAAATCTCCGATTTGTTTTTCAGTTTTCTATACAAATTTTAAGTCATCCGCGTCTGCTTCTTTAAAAACAAAGTTAGTAAAAATTATGACATCATACATAGTTTAGATAAAAACAAATAACATATTCTACCATTTATTTTCTCAATTCAGTTCAGATGAGTGCTTGATTTTTTTCCCCTAAAGCTTGCCCATCAAACACCTACGGAGAAGATTGCAACAAAACCTGCAACTGCACTGGTCCCAACACCAAATGTAACCCTTCCTTTGGGTGTTTGTGTCAGTCCGGCTGGAAAACGCCTAACTGCAGCATCCCATGTGATCCTGGTTCACATGGGTACAACTGCATCCGGATTTGCACCTGTCTAAATGGAGCAGCCTGCCATCGAACTGACGGGTCTTGTTCCTGTACTCCTGGTTGGATTGGTCAGAACTGTGGTACAAGTTGTCCCGAGGGTCACTTTGGTGCTAACTGTGCTGGGAATTGTTTATGTGACATTGGCGCTACGTGTGACCACGTGAGTGGAAACTGTTTCTGCCCTCCGGGATGGATGGGCCTGAACTGCAACACGACTTGCCCCAACGGCCACTTCGGTCCTAACTGTTCTGGTAGTTGTTCGTGTGACGTTGGATTTGCGTGCGACCATGTAACTGGAAACTGTACACTCAGCACTACTTCTGTGCCAGATGAGGAACCAAACGACACGACACAAGGTAGGACGTTTAGGTTCAGCTTTACATGCAGATATAGCATTAAGCATTAAAGGGACACATTGCTTTGGATTTTGCGATTTGGGCTATAAAACTGAAATGGATTTGGTTGGGAAGCTTTTTTAAAAGTAGAATATAAAGATTCACATAACTATCCCTTCAAATTGCGTGCTTTTTGTTTAATTTCGTGACAAATAACGGTCCGCCATTTTGTACAACCAAATTTTTGACTCCACAAAATGGCGGACCGTGTTCACCAGTCGTATTTCCAGTCGCAGCTGGTTGAAGTACGTTCTGTTGATCCACTTTGATGTACTGTGGGACGGCGCGCAGCACTGGCGTATGTGTCGCGAGGTAGAGAATGGTACCTGGCGATCATCTGATAGGTTTACAAGGCCACTGGCTGCGCCAGCCTAAAGACTCTTCCAGCGTATTTTGCGCATTATTTAGACGGTGGTATTTAGTACTGGAAATACGTCTATGTTTCGCGGGTCAGATGACAGGGATCAGAGGCCAATTTCTTTTGTTGTAATCCCTACTCACTAATAACAACACATACGTGTTTTTTTGCATAAACAACTCTTATAAAAGATAAGGAACATTTCTAAACAGGAACATTTCATGACATTTGAAGGCAATATGTCTCTTTAAGTATTATCAGACTTTTGAACAATAAAGGTAATATACAACATTTACATACCTCAAACAACAATATACCTTACTTGACTGTAAGGTCTCAAGCATCCTGTGAAATCATGGCACCTGGTGTGCTGTCATTTTCAAGAAAAGTTGTTTTTTTTGTATCAATTTCCAGCGATGGTCGGTCGACCGGCGTTGGAAAAAGGGTTTTAAAAAGGTATAGTTTCTATTATAACACCTCATCCACATATTCTGTGTCTTGATTGGCCGAGAGAGAGAGTCACATGGCATTTTCTATTTTTGCTATCTTCCTGTGTACGGCCAAAAGTACTATACCCGTGGCAACCAAAGTACTATACCATTAGCAATCAAAGTACTATACACATGGCGCAGTATTTGTGTGCAGATGCATGAAGGGTGTGCGCGTTGAGCGTTGCGCGTAACGCGTATTGTTCCAAAGTGCCAGCGCTACAGAGCTGGGTTCAAACATTTCGTTAAGAGGTGGTTTTGAAAAGAGCAAACAAAATTTTCCACTAATTTTGTATTGAAATAGAAGTACTCTTTAACTGTATTTAAATTTAAATAATGTTAACATTTATAAATCAAGCAGAATCTGTGGGTGAGGTGTTATAAAACAAATATTTACTGCTTTTATCTCGTGGTGTGGTAAAACTAGCCTCCCTCGGTGATCCGAAAATGCTCAACGGATCACCTCGGGAGGCTAGTTTTACTACACCACTCGAAGCAGTAAATGTTTGTATACTATCTATACGACTTATGGTTATGGTGATATGAGAATAAATGTATCAAATGTCAAAGGTCAACATAAAAAGGTCAAACCTCTTTATAATGTTCTGATTTCTTTTCGAATAGGCTCAAATTGTTCATCTAGTCACATTGTACTGCCTACTGGATGTTTACCTAAAGTCTGGCTTGAGGCAAATGTCACTCCGCTTTACAAGAAAGGTGATAGAAAAAATCCCGGTAACTACAGACCTGTGTCTTTGACGTCTATTCCGTGCAAGATACTCGAGCATATTTTATATCATCACATAATGATTCATCTCGATAAGCATCATGTATTAGCAGATATCCAACATGGTTTCCGTAGAGGTCGCTCTTGTGACACCCAGTTAGCTGCGGTAACCCACGACTTGGCTGGGATTCTCGATAGGAGGAGTCAAGCCGATTTTATCATAATGGATTTTAGGAAAGCATTCGATTCAGTACCCCATCAGCGCCTTTTGAAGAAACTTCATAATGTTGGCATTAGGAACAATGCTTTGAAGTGGATTGATTCATTTCTTACACAACGTCACCAGCAAGTTGTTTTGGAGGGCATTTCTTCAAACATGTCAAAGGTCATTTCAGGGGTTCCTCAGGGGACAGTACTTGGTCCCCTTTTGTTTTTAGTTTATATTAATGATTTACCACAAAACATAAAATCGCATGTGAGGCTCTTTGCAGATGATTGTATAATGTACCGGGAAATAAAAACTACAGCCGACTCCGACATTCTTCAACAGGACATCAACACACTTGGAAAATGGGAAAAAGACTGGCAAATGTCATTCAATGCCTCTAAATGTTATTACATGCGGGTCACTCATAAGAAGAACTCATTTGACTCAAATTACCTTATGGGTATCACACAATTACAAGAAGCTAAACATCATCCATACTTGGGGGTTGAATTCCGGAATGATCTCAAGTGGTCTACTCACATTGATCAGATTACTTCAAAAGCCAGCCGTATGCTTGGATTACTCAAGAGAAACATCTACAACTGTAATAGTCACACCAAATCCATTGCGTATCAGTCATTGGTTAGACCCAGACTCGAGTATTGCTCAGCCATTTGGGACCCACAACATGCTTCAGATATAAGGAAGATAGAAAGTATTCAACACAGGGCTGCTAGATTTGTTATGCAGGACTACAGCAGGGAGTCAAGCATCTCGCAAATGTTAAATAGACTCAAATGGGACACGCTTCAAGATCGACGGACAAAACTTAGATTAACAACGTTCTATAAAGAAACCCATGGGTTGACACCAAGTAATGTAACAGATCACCTAAATATCAACTCATCCAGGGGGGTTTCTACCAGACAGTCTGGACCTTTTTCATATAAAGTCATCACCACAAATAAGGATTGCTTTCGTTATTCATTCTACCCAAAGACCATCTTTGAATGGAATCAACTTCATCTTGATATTCGCTCTGCTCCAGATGTCAAGTCTTTTAAACTGGCTCTTGACAATATCTACATCCAAGATCTGACTTTAAAAACTGAATCAAGAATTTAATTGCTGCACACCCTGACCCTGACCAACGTACGTCGACAACCTTTTTTAGGTGTTTGTACGTTTTCGAAACAGAAACAGAAATACCAAGTTTCCTTCATTTTATTAATTGACCAAAAAATCAAAGGTCAATAGAGTTCAATGGTAATGACCTTGTTTGCCCCTATCTCGGTATCCAGATATAATAGATGGTGCAAACTATTGTTGCTTTAATCATGTGACTAAATGAACAACTTGAGCCTATTCGCAAATAAATCGGAGCATTTTAAAGAGGTTTGACCTTTTCTGTTGACTTTGACATTTGAAACATTTTATCTCATACCGTAACCATAAGTCGTAGATAGTAAAAACTATACCTTTTTTTAATCCTTATGATTAGACGGATAGTTTGGTTTGCTTTTTACAGCAATCGAAGCATTTTTCAGTTTTGACCACTGTATTAATCTATTTACCCCCCTCCCGGAGTTAGCCCACACTTTTGGGAGGGACACCCCAGCTAAAATGTTCATTTAACCTTCATAGAAGACAAATCCACTGAGAAACGAACCTTCGCTCTCCACGGTCACGGAATTACTGGAGATGACCCAACTACAGTGCAAGAGGTCTTTTTTAACAAAAGTATTTAATTCCCCAAAAATGTTTTAAAAACCGAAAAACAAAAGAAATTGGCAAAATCGTTGCAGTTAAGCTGCCCATTGTTTTTTGCACGAATGTCTCATTTGGGGCCAATTTGGGGGCTAAATAGTTGGTTCTTGGTGTTCAGGCTTTCAGTCGAGACTTGTAACTTCAAATAGAAAGCAGCCCACGCTGGACATATCTTTAAAAGACAAAAATGTATGTTTAGGTAAAATTAACGTGCTTAGGATACAATTGTTTTTGCAGTTAACTCTATTTGTTTGAATTTTGTTTATGTATACTTACACTCTAGAAACTGTGTTTAGCAATTATACACAATTTTACTATCAGTTTACAAACATGTTGAGAAGCTAAACATTACGTGTCTAATTCCTAAACATTAATGTTCAATGGCTAAACAATATTCGTCAATACGCTGAACATGTTTAGTATGTAAACGTGTTTGCAAACTGATAGCAAGAAAGTGTTTAGGGAAATGTTTAATTGCTAAACACTGTTTTTGCAGTGCACAAGCAGAATGTCTGTTGCGAGGTTTGTTTTAGGTAAAAGTTAGGTAAAGGTAATACCTTTTAGGTCTTGCCATTCACCCCTTCCCAACCGCTGGAACCATTCCGTTGACCTGCCTACCGACTTAAGCAAAACACCAAATACTAATCAATAATCAGTCGATCAACTATTAATACAAAATTCCATCGTTATGTCCCCTGCCAATGTCTACAACCATGTCTGCCCTCACGTGCTTAGACAGATTCACTTCGGTAGCATCAAATCGATTGTGTGAGTTCAGTTACTAAAACCATATTGTATGACTCAATAAGCAAAATTTTCCATTCAACCATAAATAGCTACAACACATGTTCACTGTTTTTTAATCGCTTACCAATGTAACCATGGGAATTTCAAAAAAATAAATTTAGTACAAAGACCCCCCCACCTGATTAAAGCTTGGGAAGACTTAAAAGCACATCAGGCTAATTAACAGTTTGTCATTTTTGTCAATAGTTTGCAAGGCTTCAGTTTTAATTTTATTTTGTTCATCAGTTGCAGAGTATACAAGTGTATTGGTTGGCCCTACTGATGTTAATCTGCATACTGTACCGGGTAAATCTAGCACTTAGGTGCTTCTACATTTTCATGCATCAAAAACAGTGCATGTCTAGTGAACGTGAATATATATTTTACCCACTTGTCATCATTAGCAAGTTATACAAAGGAAGGAGTTAATGGAAAGCATCATTTGACTTGCATCAAAATTGTGTGTATCGTGTAGCTAGATATTATGCTACCCTAATCTATACATGTGCTAATCTTTTTTCAGCCTTTTCTGCTTGTATTCAACTGCTTTTGCGATATTCAGCGAGATCATACTATTCACATTTTTTGTGCTGTTCTTCAACTATTCATTTTCAATTAAAACTGTTACTGGACAAGCTAAGATTCTTAGAACAGAGATTTTTCTCTTTTGCCCTTTCCCGACGTAATGCAAGAACTACTGTATGCTGCTTTGCAAAAGCCTGTGTCAAAAAAATCACAGGCTTACCCGCTGCTACATTGGATTCGAATCGGCCAGTCGACCCCTGCAAGCTCGGTGGTTGAGTGGTTTTGACGTCTATAGTAAGCAGGGAGTCGTGGGTTCGAATCCCGCCCGAGTAAGCCTGTGAATATTTTTCACACAGGCTCTCGGAAAGCACTGGGCATACAGTGTTTCATACATTATGTCGGGATAAACAAAATAGAAAAAATCTCTGTACTGATTTACATCATCCCCGACGCAAATTCCATCTTCTGAAGCAAAGATTCCATCACCAACTTACCATTAGCCAGTGATTCCCAGTCGTCTTCGACCTGATTTAAAAGTTCCACGAAATGGAACTTATAACAACATTTTGAACCAGTGATGTAGTCAAGACCAGCGAAAGACCAGCACAAGACCTTCAGTGAGTGTCTTAATTCAAGTCTCAAGCTATTCAAATGAACTGTAATAAAAGCATTCCTTTGTCATGGTTTATGCCTGTTACTTGTACCTGTAACATGCTGGTCTTGTGCATGGTCTTGTGATGGTCTCAACAACGTCCCTGTCTTGAACCCGTACATCTAAGTTACCATCACTTTGGTTTGCCATTCGGAAGGCGTTCAGGTCCATTTTCACAATCTCGGATTTTATGCTAATATGTGAATCATATTCATGAGCGCAGGAGTAATGCCACACAAGAGGGAAGCTTTAGTATCATAACTTCTTTTTTGTTTCCTCTTCCAAAGGTCAGCTTTTGTAATGTATATTTCTGCTTAGTAATTGGTGGCGAGTCTGTAAGCAAATTTAACGTGCAATCTGCTGCCAAAAAGTCAAATTTGAGTTCTTTCTTTTTGAACCGTAAATGGCTAATCTGTATAGTGGATATCTTGATTGACATCATATCAGTAACGCCCTCACATTCTGCATTTAAACAGGATTTGTGTTGTGACATTTACGCAGTTTGGTATTCTTGAAATTCAAATTAGCCAATCAACTGCAGTTTTATTAGGTGGTTGAATGTACCTATGTATCAGGGTTCTGTTGGAATTATCTACATGTCTTGTTTTTCTAAATCATTTCAGATAATCGTCTGGTACAAATCATCGTCCCGTTGCTGGTCTGTATGACCATTGTTACACTTGTCATCGTCAGCGTTCTGTGTTGCATCATCAAACGACAAAAACAGCTGATTACTTCGTGAGTATTCACTTTCACATTTCAAAAATTAACAGTAGACATTTTGCTGGGGATAATGTCAAAAACGAAATACCTATTACGTTTGTAGCGTCCTTTCTGACAAATCAGTTGGGTCAAGCCAAGTAATTTTCATTTTGTACTTATTGTCAGTGCAGATAAACGTAAATAATACTAAATCCTATAAATCATGTACACCACCTTTAACTGATTCCAGTTTAAGTGTTTAACTAGGAGTTTATGAATCATGTTGATAACACCATGATATCAAGTTTTTAAATGAGTCACCCTTTTATCTTTTAACAGATTAGAACTGAAAGGTGAAAAAGAAGTTACATACCAATCGCCAGGTAAAGCGCAATTGCAATTTGTCAAGGTCTTGGAAAAGGAAGTTAAATTTCTAGTGTAATTAGTTTTATGTTGTAACAAGATTAATGTTTGATAATGCAATTTTCTTACAAACAAGTCAATTTATCATCAATTGTTTCTTAGAGAATCCCGTAGATCATCAATCTGGTACCCTGCTCGCTGTGCATTCGTCTGTACACACAACTGAACAGGAAGCTGGCCCAACGTCTGACGATGCACCTCCAACGTACGAAACAAGCATCACGCCGTATACGACAAGGGAGAGACAAAGTACGGCACTAGGACCTTCAGGAGCAAGCAACCCAGTACGACCTCTAGAGAGCTCCTTGACAGAGGAGAAGTCACCGTTTTACTGTGACATCGACAATCAGAGGATAAACAGAATGAAAGGTATGACATTTGTTATTCAATCTTTAATCCTTCTCTTGAAGGAAAACTAAATAAGCAGCAGAAATCATGACATACTTATGAAACATGAACAAGACACGCAGTAGAGTGGAGTATCTACCAGCTTAAAGATATGATTGGCGTTTCGAAGATGTAGTCACAATTGTTTTGTTGTCGACGGTCATATCATATTGGTCATTTCAGTGGGTATATCTAATATCGATCTAGGGTTGTTCATTGAGCTTTGCGGTTTGTTTTACTTACAATGCTGTTTGAAATAAATGTGTGCCTATTTTTTTCTTGCTTTTTAAAAGGTGTGTTTAAATAATAGCTGAAACTTTAAGATTTAATCGGCCTTTTTTGGGTCTATTTTTTATGAAGGGTCTACCGAGAGTCCTGGACCAACTTCATCCTCGGGGCAGATTGAACACACCTACTTTTCAAGGGATTAATCTTCACTTCACCGATTTAGAAGACGCTAACAAATATTGACAAAAGCTAATGGGAGACTTTTAAGACGCTTGGTGGCAGCCGACATACCGACCCTTTGCCATTGTTCTCACTAGTCGTGCGCATGCTCAGAACTACGTGTTTATGACAAGTATGTCTGCCACAAGCGTCTCAAAAATCTCCCATTACAACCGATATCATTAAACGCCTTTTGACATTTTTAAATGTGAAAACCCGGCATTTTGTTTTAATCATGCAATTAAAGTTATACAAAGAATATCACATAATACTCAGATTTTAAAGCATGTCTTTTAAATCGACCCAAACACCGTAACGTACCGCGTCTATAATGAAGCATATGCATCGTTAGTGGTTTAATCAAAACAGTACATATGGAGTTTGTAGCCAATTAATGATACTATTAAAAATGTATCCTTCAATATTATGGGTAGTAGGGTTGGCGACACCACCATTATGTTGTAGCCCTTTACATAGAGTGGCTTTTAAAAAAGTCATTTATAGGTTAAAAACCATTGAAAGTCTATTAAAGGATTTGGATAGCCAAAGTTATGCACCTTACTTTTAAATATACAATTATCAAAGATAATATAAAATAATTATTGATCATATTAATGGTGTATTGTACTCGCATCCGTGACAGTGTGTCCACAGACAGTGTGTCGGAATTCTGTAGCAGGCTAGGCTGAATTATGTGAAATCAAATATTAAAAATAACTTTTAAGCCCGGTTCATACTTCATGCGAATGCAAATGCGAAGCGAATTTATCACGTCAACGCCAAATATTCGCGCTGCGAATTCGCAAAAGTTGAACACATTTCAACTGGTGCAAAGCTTCGCTGCGAATGTTTCATGACGCCAAAATCGCTTCGCATTTTTATTGGCATTCGTATGAAGTATGAACCGGGCTTTAGCAATTGAGAAAGGTTCTCCTTAATATAGGTTTTCCCAGGCGATTTCGGAAAATGTGCACATTAATTTGGAAAAAAAAAGATGCATTCGTTTTCGTGCGAAATAGAATGAACGTTCACAATCCCGTTTTCTATTTAGCAATTGATAATTCTATTTCCATAAAGGTGTATTCAGACGTAAAAAATCAGCGTACGATTTCCATAATGTGCACTGAATTAGTAATTGATAATTCATTTTAGCGCGAATTCGAATGCACATCCGCAATCCTGTTTTCCTTTTAGTTTATCACCAATCTATTTCGCTAAATATGCAGCTGATTTCCAGCGTAGTGTTTTTTTTTTTTTTAATGCATGCCTGGTCAAGCATTGGAATTCATTTATTTGTTAACAAAAGTAACATATGGGGAACTAAACCAGGTGGTCTTATAGTCTTTTGAAACGTACCAAAAAATAAGCTGAAGAAAATCGTTCTTTGCTCAGCATTTGCCACGGTCGCATCATATAGCCAAATTTCACAGTTGACATACCGGTATAGGCCTCCTAAAATATCCAATAATGGTAGACAATCGAACTGATAAAATGAGAGAGAACTCTAAGAAATACAGAAAGACATTAAAATACAATTAATACAAAGAACCACCAACAATACAAAAACATACATTAACGATCAATTAGGCCTACAATACATTGATTAATTAATTAATCAATAACAGTTGTATCATGAATTGTATATAGGTCTATATACTTTATTTAAATTGGATGCAGAATTTGCGCATTTAAATTGTTACAAATGAAAACGAATATTCAATTCAGGCCGTGCCACAATGACAAATCGATTTGCTGCGAAATAGATTGCACATTCTTAATAATCGGCCACGCATACGTCAAACCGAAAGCCTAGTCACGTATTTGTAATCGTTTAAATGAAACGTTATGCACATTCATTTATTTGAATGATACAAAATGAAATCGAATGCTAGTTTTTGCGAAACTGAAACCCGGATATACGTCGTTCTCAAAATCAGCGCGAAATTGAATTCAAGTTTTACAAACATTTATGCACATCTTGCGAAATCGTCCGGGAAAACCTATATTAAATACGTGGTTAATAAACACAGAATCTTGTGTGTACAGACAGTTTACTATAGGTTTTCCCGGCCAATTTCAACAAAAATTCATTCAAGTTAATACCCGGCTCATTCAATTTCGTTAGAAAATAAATGCTGAGCTACACCAGCATTCAAGAGTTAAAAAGGGTCATTCACTTTCAGCACTTGATCATTCACTCTACAAATAAGATCATTCAAATTCAACTGGTCATTTAGTTCATTCAATTTCGTCAAAGCCAGTCACCGAGGCTGGTCAACCATTCAATTTCATCAATGAGCAAACATTTCCCAAATGTTTGCATTCAAATTCGTTTGTGATGTATGCGCTTTCTGATTCGTATTTAATGGCAGGATACTCTAAGGAGAACTTCATTTCTACACTAGTTCCGAGCTAAACACACCTAGTAGGCCCTAAATAGACGATTTCTGAATCAAATATGGCATATATGGAGAGGTGATCTCCTACAAGAATGTGGGAGAAATCACCCATGACAAATGCGTGAGATGGTACAACAACAGCCAAACGTACATGCCGAGATGCCTAGCACGTCAGAACATTGATGGTTAAAGAAACAAGTTTGAGACAGAAACGAGTTTAAGATAAACGTGCAAAGGGTAAAAAAAAAAAGGACCTGTGAATAAAATTTCCACAGGGAAACAACATCATTATTCTAACGTACCAATGACCCCCTTGGGAATATAAGCTCATGTTTATATAACAAATCCTTTGTAGATTTTCATTTTGACATGGTTGAAGGAGACGTCAAAAACATAATAACGACCCATACAAGCAATCTCAAAGCAAAACCAAATCATTTTTAAGTGCCAAAAGTTTGTAAACTGTATTTTAGTGCCTTTAAGACACATATTTCATGTTTAGTCAAGGGGTAACAAAGGCACCAGTAACAATTATTGCAATTAAGACAACAATAATTGAATGAAACGCATAACATGGAAATGCCTAACAGGGAACAAAAAATACCAGTAACAGACACATGTTTCACTTTAAGCTCAAATAAGTCGTATCATAGGCCCTACTCGTGTTGAAGTTGAATGCTCGAATGTTGAAATCCGTTGCCCATAAATGAAAAAGAAAAAAAACAACAGCTACAAAATCCTGAACGCTTCGATGACTCTGAATTTGATCGCACCTATTGCGAAAAGGTGGTATATATTCAACATAAGAATGGCGATCTTGTAGTCTTGAATGCCTATTAACGAAATGGAATGAAAGTAATGGAATCATGGGTGCACGAAAACGAAATTGAATGCAATAATATCGAAAGAGAAACTCTAGTTTGATTGAACTAGAAAAATCGCGTGAATTTGAAGGCGTGTTAATGAAATTGAATGAATTTTTGTTGAAATTGGCCGGGAAAACCTATAGTAAATTTTCTATTCTGTAAGCTGAACATGTGTTAGTTAATGCTGATGGAATTAATGTCCAGAATACATGTATTTCCAAAATGCTTACCTGTAGTAAATGCTTTAAATATACTTGTAGTTAATGCCATTTATATGCCTGTTAAGACTACAACGGTTGTTTGAAGGTAGTGGCAGATGTTGCGTTTTCCGATTATCTGAAAGTACATGAATAGGCCTATCTTCTATTAGAATAGAATGTGTATGCTATACTTTGGGAATATTATTTCTGGTCGGCTGTTTTTTATCGATAGTTAATCTATCCGTTTGTCAATCGCTCGGGCAAGAGGTTGGTCGGTTAGTCGGTCAGTAGGTCACTCGGTCACTGTCATCTTTTCATGTATTTTTACCAAGTCGACATTTCGGGCAGTGGTATATCAAGGGGTAGTTACAAGATTAACCAATCGGACTTTCGATGTTATCGTTTTCATTTTCGTTTTTGGCTTATTTAAATAGATAAACTATGCCACATACAAAAGTCACACGCTAAAACAATATGCTTTACTTTAAAATAGATGGCAAATAGATAATTACAACACATAAAAGGGATACATGGCTTAAGAGACGCCCAATTCATCCTGAAATTGCTATGGTAGGAAAGATAATTGAAATTAAAGTACAATAATAATGTATAACACCATCCCGAAAAATGCGCCTTTTGTCTGAAAATCATTGACGGAAATACTACCCTACCGGGGACGCCATTTTGGTTGGAAATATGGAAAATTCAGCGTGGTGCCCTTGATGTATAGCGCTTTGATTGCCGTACGGACTGCACTATGCACGGTGCTAGTTTAAATGTCCGGAGGTCAATGCTTCAGATTTACTCTTTTCTCCGTAGAATGTTTACACTCAGACCTCACTCAGGGATGAAATGTTGGATATTTGAGGGCCATTCATTTTCATTAAGGATTACAAAAATCCCTAAAACTTTGAATAAGTCAACTATACCTTGTTCATCTGAAGTTCAGATCTGAAGTTCCATCTACACGCGTTGCAGTGGTTTTATTTATTTATTCGTTTGATCCCTTTTCTGAATTTTTTCCTTATCCAACTTAACCTTATGCATCCCCTTTCCATGGGCGGATACAGGATTTTTGCAGGGGGGGGGGTGATTCTGAAATTTGCCCAGAAAGGTGACTCCCAAAATGTATCGTCTGCGAAAACAAATTACAAGCGGGGGGGGGGGGGGGGGGGGGGGGGGGCTGACACACATTTTTACTGTTGGTGGCGCCATTAACTTCTTTGTTCTTACCCATAGGCAAAATGCTTTGCAACTTCAGGCCCCTACAAGCACAAAAAAAGGGGGGGGTGGTTCGACCCTCACACCCCTCCTCCTCCCTGTATCCGCGCCTGCCTTTCAGTTTCCGCCATTATCCCTTCGTACATATGTATATGCCCCCCCCCCCCCCAACGAATTTCCTCCAGTGGCGAGGGGTGGGGGTGCCTTTACGACGTTGGTTGCGCCATTTCCCCTTGCGTACGGATGACGGAATTTAGCGCAAACAAAACAGTGCCACCAGGCCGGATGACGCAACTTTCCGCTGTTTGTGCAGTTTCAATCTATGTTGGATTAAACAGTGTCACCAGGCCAGATGACGCTAATGGCCGCTGTTTGTGCAGTTTCAATCTATGTTAGATTAAACAGTGCCACCACCAGGCCGATGACGCCATTGGCCGCTGTTTGTGCAGTTTCAATCCATTGTTGGATTATTGTGTATAGGTTACGCTTGACTGCACAAACACATTGTAGCGGTTCGCTTGACTGCCAGAGCCGCCGCGGCACCCCGACGTCTCCCGTAAAATACCGTACTCAAGGGGTTAACCGTTTCCCCAACGTTTATCATACTATATTTATTATTAGCAAGTATCGATAGGTAACCCGATATAAAATTTACCACTAGATAGTTCACTGACTTTCATCGTTTCCCCTCCCTCTCGGTTCCCTCCTTTTGTCTTTTTTGTTGGGTTTCACATCCCACCCGCTCGCTACACCCTTTGGGTACAATCACAATGACTTCAGACTGTCTGTTAATCGTTATAAACTGGACAGCTCATTCGCCATTGCGCGCTGTACACAAAATGAAGCCAGCACGTGTACGTGTGATCGTTTCCGTATCACTGCCGAAGTCACGTAGCGGCATTACTACTCCCATCATATCGTGATTAACGTGCACTCCGTAGCCAAACATAACTAATTTAGGGCTGTTTTCTCACACTATCTTGTTGTTTTAACTTCAGTATTTTAAATTCCGCTTTCATTTTCGTCGATCAGTGAGTATATACGTGTATAGTGCGCATGTGCGTCGGCTCTTGATTTACACACGGGATAATTATTCAGTTTTGTCCCTCTAAAAGAAGTAGGTCTTATAGAAACGCTCTTAAGGGGGAGAACCGAAAAAAATCGATCCAGAATCTATTGGGAATTGATTTGTGTGTGCAGCAAATTTAGTAATCTGGAAAACTCGCTAGAAAGAAATATCAATTTTTTCTGACAAGCGCGGATAATTCGCCTTGAAAACAGTTCGCGTTTCAGTTTCCTTGTTTTCAGTGTACACTCAGGGTGCTTATTGTTCACCGCTGTGTTCGATGCATTTAGACTAATTTCCGATTCCTCCATTATCGTTCCGACATTCAATATGAGGCCTGTGTGGGTAAATAATATTAATTACCATTAATTTTTTATATTGGCATACGCATAAATAATTGCGATGTTCTAAACTGCTGTAAAATTACACGTTCATTCAACAAAACACATTTCTCCCCGATTCAAAGTGTTATCAAACAAAATATACGAAAATGAAAACAGCATCCATTTCTTTAAAAAAACATTTTTTTACGGCGCTTGCGCACAAGAGGGCCAATCAAAAGCGCCACATCCATGGGCCTGATATATTGTACAATGGATGCGGGACCCAGGCTACGCTGAATTTCAGACCATGAAGTAATTTCAGGATAAATTGTTTACTTCCCGTTGGTGTCGAGTACTGTCAGGGTTTGCCCTGACGTTTATTTCCTTATCGTTTATTGCTTAAAATCTCTTGTATTTTCAGAATTCATTTTGTTTTTCTGGGATAATTATAAGCACGTAAGGCAAATGGCTACTTATACACGCCTGCTGCACTTCGTGCTGTTAGTAAAACTCGTGCAGTGTCAACTCGATCCATACGGGATAGACGTTTGCAGCGACACGTAAGTATCTCGTAACGTTTCAATGTTTAAGATTCAGTGGCTCAGTGTGGGAGGGTGCGTGGGGGTCGCGATCGTTTCGTATCCAGATTTGCGGGACCAACATTTTAAACTCGTAAAAAGTGATCAGCTCTACATTTTTTAGCAATGCTAATTTTTTTTTTTTTTTTTTTTTTTAAACCTTATTTTCTTTGTTTTCAAACTCATAATATTGTAGCGGTTTAACCCCTTAGACGTCTGCCCGGGTCGGTCTCGGCCAACGTCAGTGAGCGGTCTAACTTCCAAGGCCGGAAACGCAGATCCGTTTTGGCGGCAGTCTACCGCCAGGCCCGTAACCCACCACCAAAGTTCACCCCTTAGCAGAGCAGCAACACACACACACTCACACAAGTACACACACACTCCACACCAGTCAAGCAGGTAGGGGAGGAAGGACAACTTGAGAAAGGACGGGCAACGGAAACGAAGTATAGGCTGAACAGGAGTTTTAATATAGCCTTCACCTATCCAGGTGTCTCTCTAGGTGCCTCACCTAAGGTTCCAATTCACCTACGTGAACTTCAATACACTGGATATTGCTTCTCAGGACTGGTATAAATCTACAGATCACTTAATTATCAGTTGGGGAATTATTCTAGAATCATACACTAATTAACACTCACACAAGGTATGAGGCTCTCTCCACGGTGACTAGTATTGGGGCCGATTGGTTGATTGTAGGTGATTAGATAAGTTGCGGGACGATCATGCAGTGACCACACGCTCGGGTCAAGAGCCACAGCAGAAAGAGGGCGAACCTACGTGTGCTCTCGCTTTTATACACTGGCGCTGTCGGCTGGCACCCCTCCAACTACATGCTGCTAGCATGCTCACAACGGCTAGGAACTAGCCAGGGGTCGCGTAGCCCAGCGACCACAAGTCGAATATCGCACTAATCGATACCAGAAACTGCATTGCGTTACAATGGCGCCTTCTAGCTTTGGTCAGTCCCTGACCTAAAAAGTGATATTAAATATAACCAATGCAGCTTCATCCTAAAACTAATCTCTGAGTAATGATTTTATACAATTCACTAAAAGGGGCTGATCTGCATGATTATCAAGTTTCATCATAAGTCTTTAACAGGCGGGCACCTTCAGTTAATTATTTACATATCTCCTTTAATTGTACACAACAGGTTCAACACATTTCCAAAAACTACAAAACGTTTCGAACTTAATGCATGATATGGTTTCTCTTATAAACAACAAATAACTTATAGGCTACTGTCCCATACTTCTTTAAATAAAACTTTCTTGAACTAAATGTTTCGCATGCAAACACTTATTCAGGCCGTAACTGTCTAACAACAAATAATACAGGCTTCAGGCCTAAAGGCTCGAAGTGCTTTTTATAAGTTCACTGGTCATCTCCTCCGCGAACTCCTGCCATAAATTCTACTTCGAAAACACGCTCGGTTTGATCCTTTGTGGCCAGGACTCCCTCATGGTAGACATAACGTGTCTCGATCTCTGTTATCTTGGTCACGTTGCCGACCATGTTTTCCTCCAACTCCTCGTTGGTCATCGCAGGACCTACTCCCACGGCGGACGCCTCGGGATCATCCGGATCTCGGACCAATCTACAGACCCTCGAAGGTTTCTGCGCCCCAGCTTCCCTTTTTGGTGAAGGTGGCTCCCTCAGGAAGACAACATCAAAATGACGCGCACTCTGCTCGTGGACTCTGCGAGTTGCACCAGCATACACACTTGTTTTGCCCTTCTCTATGATCCTCACAGCTTGCCCGGGGAATAACTTGCGTACCCGGAGTCTTCTTGGTAGCTCCCACTGCTCCTTACGCTCTGGGGTCGAGTCGTCTGTCGACACCGTCCCCACTTCGGCTATCTGCTCCTGCTGCATCTGTCGCACGAGACTCAACGGCTTCCCTCCACGCGGCAAAACCGGCACTTCCTCTGCAGGCGTTTCGTCCCACAGCATCGACATTGGCGACAGCGCTATCTCCAGGATGCCTTCTGGTGTGGTGTCGCCCTCTTGCCCAGCTGTCTCTACCTCTATCTCAGCTGCAACCTCTGGTGGCTTTACAGACAACCCTCCAGGTTCCTCCGGTGACCTAGCCCTGCCAGGCGCACTTGCCGTTTCGGCTTCCTCATTCGACCTAGGCACTCTTATACCTGGCCGACTCAATGTACCTGGTGTACTTGGGTTATCCTGCCTCACAGCTACGCCCTTCGGAGACCCAGTTTCCCCGTCTGGTGCTCGAGACACAGTGCTTGGAGCGCTCTTCATTCTCTTCGTGGGTCGCTCGCTCTCCACCTTTTTGCGGCCTGCTTCTTCCTTCTGCCGAAGCTTGGAGTCACTCTTCTGCTTCCTCTTTCTCTCAGGTGAAGCTTTACCTTTCACGTCGCCCTTGTCTAGGCTCTTTGTCTTAGGCTCCTCTGTGTGCCTAGCTTTATCCTCCCCGTGGTGGCTGTTGCGTCGGTCTTTTTCTCGGGACTCGTAGGTTTCCTCCTGGATGTCCTTTACTTCGCCTACCCGTTCCGGGTGACAATCTCTGTAGTGGGCCGTTAAATTATCCCGCCTGTTATTTTTATGTGAGCACCTCCGGCAAAAGAAGTATCGTCTCGGTCCGTGTTCGGTGGCGAGATGCCTTTCCAAACTCCTTTTGTGCATGCTCATTCGGCACTTCGGACACTGGACTTTCTCCGCCTGCCGGTCACTTGAAGGAGTTCTTTCCTCCCTGTTTTTCCCCATTCTTCACCTCCTCAGTCTTGCGCCTGGAAGATACAACAAGGGTGAACATGCATAAACACCAATTCATGATGTCTCTATTGGGTAGGATAGGCCTTCTTAGGTGTTTTACCTCTCCCACTCTCTATTTCAAGTATCTCTCTGGCATTTTTCTTTGCCTTGTCGGGTTACGCCTTGGTGGTGGCGTTGCAGACACAGCAGGGGCTGGAGGTGGTTCTTCACCACTCGGAATTGAACTTGGCTGATTTTGGGCCGAACCTTCAGTTTCTTCTGTTGTGTCCAGTTCCTGGTTGTAAACCCCCTGCGTTAATAGATCACCTGGCGGAGCATCAACTGTCCACCTCTCGATCGGCTCACCCAGATATGGTTTCAATCTGTCGCAGTGTACAACCTTCATCTTGCCATGCCGTTTCCGTTGAATTCGGTAGGTGACTTCTGACAACTTGTGCAAGATGAGATAGGGACCTTCCCATCTGCACTGAAGTTTAGGTGACAGGCCTTTAGTTTTCGCGGGGTTATGTAGCCACACGAAGTTCCCAACTACAAGCTTGTCCCGGACAGCTCGCCTGTCATACGTCATTTTCTGTCGCCTAGCACTTTCCTTCAGACACCCCCGTGCCTTGTCGTGGGCGAACCTTAATCGCTGCCTCAAGTTTTGTGCATAGTCGGTGGACACGGCATCAATCTCATCCTGTTCATCACTAGGTACTGCTGTGGTGAGGTCGATAGGTAGGCGCACCTCTCTGCCCAACATTAACATGTTGGGCGACTCGCCTGTCGACTCCTGTGGTGCAGCACGGTAGGCGAACATCGCCAAAGGAACTTTCACATCCCAGTCGCGCTGTCGCCTGTGGGGCTCTATCATCATCGACACCATCGTCACCAGTGTGCGGTTGAACCTTTCTATCATCCCATCGGACTTGGGATTGTAAGGTGTCGTTCGTGTCTTGTCAATCCCGAGAATGCGGCACATTTCGGTGAAAACGTGGGATTCGAAGTTACGTCCTTGATCCGAATGTAACACATCGGGCACGCCGTATCTGCACACGAACTCGTGAACGAACTTGTCAGCCACCGTCTCAGCCGTCTGATCAGAGATTGGGTAGGCCTCTACCCATTTACTCAGGTAGTCACCAACCACCAGTATATATTTGTTCCCTCTGTCTGTAACTGGAAGGGGACCAAGGATGTCCAAGGCGACCCGCTCCATAGGTGCACCCACTACGTGCTGTCGTAGTGGCGCCTTCTTAGTCTTGGTCGGGGATTTCCTCCTCGCGCACACGTTACACTGTCTTATGGTGGACCTAATCTCGGCCGTCATGCCAGCCCAATAAAATCTCTCTCGGACCTTGGCCGTCGTTTTCCGGCCACCTAGATGCCCACTGGACTTCCCACCGTGTAGTTCTGTAATTACCTCGGCGCGGTATTTCTCAGGCAGAACTGTGTGCCACTTCACCTGACGACCATCCTCAGATTCCCAACGCCTGCACAGGATATTCTCCCTGACAGCCAGTTGGTTCCACATCCTCCAGTACGTCTTTGCAGCTGGCGACCTGGAAGACATAACCGTCCAGTCGGGTCTCTCCGCCGACCCTTCTTTTGCTTTGAACACCCATCCAATGGATGCGTCCTCCATCTGCGCCTTCCTCATATCAGCGCAGGCAACAGTAGGCTCAACCGTTACGATTCTCACTCCCTCTTTAGGAGCCCCTATCTCTTGGTCGGTTTCGTCTTCCCCTACATCGGTTGGCGCCTTCAGCACCTTCGCCTGCCCCCAGCGGCCACACTGTGAACATGGCTTGCGAGACAGGCCATCTGCGTTGCCGTGTGATCGACCAGCTCGGTGGACTATTGTGAAGTTGAATTCGCCAATGACCTGAAGCCAACGCGCCATCTGGCCCTGTGGTTCCCGAAAGTTGACAAGCCAACGAAGTGCCCCGTGGTCTGTCCTGATGGTGACCTTGTTACCATACAGGTACTGTCTGAACTGTTTCAGAAATACCACTACTGCCAGCAACTCTCTGCGCGTCACACAATAGTTCCGCTCGGCCTTACTTAGTGCTCTACTAGCATAGGCGACCACCATCTCATTTCCGCCCGTCACCTGTGAAAGGACCGCTCCTATACCCACGCCACTCGCGTCGGTGTCTAGTACGTAATCTGCTTCTGGGTCAGGGTACTCCAAAACTGGTGCCTCCTGTAGACTGCCCTTGAGGTCCTGGAAGGCATTCTCACAGTCACTGGTCCACTCAAACTCCCTTGCTTTTTCCGTCAGGCGGTGTAGGGGACGTGCTATGTCAGCAAAACCCTTGACGAATCGGCGATAATAAGATGCTAAACCCAAGAAACTCTGCACCTCCTTGACCGTCTTAGGCGTAGGCCAGTCCCGCACTGCCCTAATCTTCTCCGGGTCCGTCGCAATTCCGTCTCCAGACACCACATGCCCGAGATACAGGACGCTCTGCTTAAACAAGTGGCACTTCTTCGGTTTTAATTTTAAACCAGCCTTCCGCAGGTGCTGGAAAACCGTCGCGAGGCGGCCCAACTCCTCCTCCACTGTTCTTGCATATACGATAACGTCGTCCAGATAGACTAGTAGTATCTCCCAATGCAATCCTGCCAATACTCGCTCCATCAACCTCTCAAATGTTGATGGGGCATTACATAGCCCGAAAGGCATAACCCGCCATGAGTATAAGCCTCCGCGGACCACGAATGCGGACTTCTCCTTGGCCTCCTGGTCGAGCTCCACCTGCCAATACCCAGATGCTAAATCCAATGTGGAGAACCACCTTGAACCGGCTAGCGCATCCAGGGACTCATCAATACGTGGGATCGGGTAGGCGTCCTTCATGGTGACTGAGTTTAGGCGACGATAGTCGACGCAGAACCTCTTACTCCCGTCCTTCTTCCCTACGAGGACGACATTTGATGCCCATGGGCTATCCGAGGGCTCGATGATACCGTTACGTACCATGTCTTGCACCTGCCGCTGAATTTCCTTTTGCTCCTGTGGAGGAAATCTCCTAGGCCTCTCCTTAATAGGTCCAGCGTCTCCAGTATTTATTCGATGTCTCACTAAGTCAGTGCGGCCTATATCCGAATCTCCCTTAGAAAAGATGTCTTCGTACTTACACAGCAGTTGAGCGATGTTGTCGTGATGTCTCGGCTCCACCCCGACTTTGCTCCTCTCAAACAAGTCAGCAAGGTGCTCAGGAACCTCTAACCCGTCACCAGGCGAAGGTAGCTCCGAAGGTACTTCCTGCACATCACAATCCCCTATAGGCGTCAACAGCCCTGCTATGGTTCCTCTCTTCACAACGCATTCTCTTTTCCCGGGGTTGAATACCCGGATGGGCACCATGTCCTCACTGGCATTCACAAGCACCCGCGCCACTATCAGGCCCTTGTCTGCTATCTCTCCCCTTTCGACCGGCTCAATCACCGCAATCCCGCCGTTGGGCTTGTTGCTGGTCACATACCCTGGTACAAGCGCCTCATGGCCAGCTGGTACCCTCGTAGTCTCACCTACGATCACTCTAGCGCAGAGCCCGTTCCCTTGGGTGTCTGTGCATTTAATTCGTTCCCCGTTTAATGTCAATTCCAACGTCCTGAAGTCTAAGGTCCCCTGAGTTGGAAGCAGGAAATCCATCCCTAGGATGCCCTGGATTCGGCCAGTGTTTCCAAAAACAGCATCGATCGAACGGGTAGTCCTACCAACTTGGATCTCTACCCAGGCGCTGCCAAGTGTCCCCATTCTGCTCCCATCAGCATTATGTACTCCTGCACCGATGGTGGTTAATCTTGGTCTACTTTCTCTTTGTAGTTGGTAATAAAGTTCAGAGGACAGCACAGTGTTCGTTGCCCCGGTGTCGACAAGTAGATTAACCTTTACTCCTCTCACCACAGCTTGCACAAAGAACCCAGTGCGTGCTCTATGATTCACCGTCGGCAACGGCACACCGTCGCCTTCACCTGAACTCTTCCCGGCGCGATAGGCGCCTTCTAGCCCTGTCATTACTCCAGCTGTCCCTCGGGCCGCTGGGCCAGCTGCTGGTCGTTTCCCGACCTCTGTTTCTTCTCCGCTGGGGGTTGCGCGCAACTCCTGGCAAAGTGTCCCTTTCTTTTACACTTAAAGCAAACGTCATCGTCGGTTGCTTTTCGCCTCCTGTAGGCGCCACGGGAGGTCTCATTCTTCTCTTTGGACTTGAAGGAATCGATTTGCCGAGTCATCCTCTCCAGCCACTCTCTCACCTCGCGCTGGTTTTCTTCGGCGGACTCTTTTATCCGACGCTGACTCTCTTCAACTTCTCGCCTTATCCCTTCCAATGGGCACGGGACATCACCGTCTACAACTCTGGCGAACTTCGGTCGCCTACCTGCCCGCTGCTCTTCTATTTTGAGGAAACCCTCTGTGTTGAGTGCAGCTCTTATCGCCTCATCTAATGATGTGGGTCTTGCTCGGAAGATTCCTTCCCTTACTGCCTGTTCCTCCACCGCATCGGAGAAATGCCCCCTCGCTAGGCGATCACGGCCTTCCTCTGTCAACTCTGGGTAGGCGAGTGCTGCCAACTCCCTCACTGCCTGACCTAGCTCCTGAAGTGTTTCTTTCGGCCTTTGACGCCTGTGGCGCAACTCCATCAAATGGTTTTCAGCTAGTTGCCCTGGGCCGAACCGTTTTTCCAACAACCTCACCAGCTCGGCGTAAGTAACTTTGCTCCCGGTCGTTGTTAGATTCCCTAACACCTTGACCGCATCTCCCTGAAGACTTGCTGCAAGGAACACTTTGGCTTGGTTGTCTGTCCAATTATTAGCCAGTCGGCAGGCCTCGAAATGTTGTTTATAGTCCCGCCATGGGGTCTTTCCGTTAAACCTGTCTGGAATTATATTCGGACGCCTTGTCGCACTTCCAGACTCACTCTTCTCCACCGTTGCTTCGTTTATTACCGCCCTCCTAGGTAGGTCCGGGGATGACATGTTCCTCTGAGGCACTAATGCCCCCTCACGCATGCTCGGCTGCCAGCATGTTGTTGAACGTCCTTGTGGCGTCCAGTCCGGTAGAGTCTCATCCAACTCGCTGCCCATGGTCCGTTGCGACGTCACTGACGGGACCATCGATGTAGAAGAAGCCGGGGTAGGCGCTGGCGCCTGTGGGTTGTAGAATTTTGTTCTTTGTTTGGGCGTTAGCCTGAATGATGATGATACCGGTGTAGACATTATGGACCCTACTGTAGTTGAGGTAATCTTGTCACCAATCTGGGTAGTCATAGACGTATCTGACGCCTTGGCCACTGTCTGTGATTGCGGTAGTTGTCTCCTGAGTAGGCGGTTCTGCCTCAGCAGCAACTCCTTCACTTCCGTCAAATCCCTGTTCTCTGCAAGGGACTGGTGTAACTCGTCCTCCCCACTCTGGACATCCAGCCGGAGCGACATCAATTCGTCTTCCCAGTTAATTTCTTTTGGAGCAGCCATGGTGGTAGAATATGTAGTGTTTGTATGCTGTCACCTCCCTAGGCGCTTCTACGGGCGTAGGTGATTTCCAGTGGTACAATCACGGCGCCTATCCCACTTCTGACACCAATTTGTAGCGGTTTAACCCCTTAGACGTCTGCCCGGGTCGGTCTCGGCCAACGTCAGTGAGCGGTCTAACTTCCAAGGCCGGAAACGCAGATCCGTTTTGGCGGCAGTCTACCGCCAGGCCCGTAACCCACCACCAAAGTTCACCCCTTAGCAGAGCAGCAACACACACACACTCACACAAGTACACACACACTCCACACCAGTCAAGCAGGTAGGGGAGGAAGGACAACTTGAGAAAGGACGGGCAACGGAAACGAAGTATAGGCTGAACAGGAGTTTTAATATAGCCTTCACCTATCCAGGTGTCTCTCTAGGTGCCTCACCTAAGGTTCCAATTCACCTACGTGAACTTCAATACACTGGATATTACTTCTCAGGACTGGTATAAATCTACAGATCACTTAATTATCAGTTGGGGAATTATTCTAGAATCATACACTAATTAACACTCACACAAGGTATGAGGCTCTCTCCACGGTGACTAGTATTGGGGCCGATTGGTTGATTGTAGGTGATTAGATAAGTTGCGGGACGATCATGCAGTGACCACACGCTCGGGTCAAGAGCCACAGCAGAAAGAGGGCGAACCTACGTGTGCTCTCGCTTTTATACACTGGCGCTGTCGGCTGGCACCCCTCCAACTACATGCTGCTAGCATGCTCACAACGGCTAGGAACTAGCCAGGGGTCGCGTAGCCCAGCGACCACAAGTCGAATATCGCACTAATCGATACCAGAAACTGCATTGCGTTACAATATATTGCTTTAAGTGAAAACCGCCTTCCCGTTCATAATCACTGCAGCTGAAACCAGAATACGTAGGGAATGATGATGGCTGGGGTAGGGAGGAGTAATTGTGGTGAGGGGGTGGTAAAGACTAATCCAACGGGCAAAATTAGAAGCCATCTTTGGGTACCCAATCGGGCTGTACTGCGCTCGCGCGCGCGTCATACGCGGTCTTACTTTTGAGGCGCGTGTTTACTTTGGCAATCCTATTAGTCAAAGGCGCAATGAGTGCGCGCGTATGACGAGCGCGCGTGTATGGTACCGCTCGATTGGGTACCCAAAGATGGCTTCAAATTTTTCTCCTCGGATTAGTCTAGGATCATGAGATTTAGCGCTGTCCAAATAGTAGACCATATGCAATTTACGTGTATACCTGTTTAACCTCGAAAAGTATACGCAGCAAACGAAATGCATGTACATGTATTTGTGGCAACTCATGGAAAGTGAGTAATAAGACCTCGTCACGCGAGGCAATTTTTACAAGCAACGTGATGGAAACCAACATCACTCTAGGCTAAATGAATGCTTGGATAGCACAAAGACATTTGTTCTGACAGTGTACGAGCATACCAAGAAAATGATTAGAAAATTGAAATTTGAATGATTTTCTTCTTGGATATTGCCCGGTAAAGCTTGCCTCGTGTGACATGACCCCTCGTTAAAAACCAATCACATTAACTCATTATTTGTTTTGCAGAAATTCTCACTTTGTTTCACTTCATTGAACATTTTGTGGGGATAGAGAATCCTATAAAATATCCTATTATATAATGACGATTCCTTTGGGTTAACTTTTTTCCATTGCAGTGTTTATCGGACTGTGTCAAAAAGAGTATTGGTTACTTACACAGAAACTCAGAACTGTGGTTCCAGTCCACCGTGTGAAAAAAAGAGGTACGTGATTTATAATGCTATACACATGGCTGTACTTTAATTATTGTCATCTGTTGTTTAGTAACGATAATAAAGTCAAAGGTGCGTTGGTTTAAATACGAAATAATCCTTTGTCAGAGTTTGTGTGTAGTTTTCAATTTACAAGAAATTATCTCAGTGGTACAAAACGCAATGTTATGCCAGTGAGGATGTATTGGGGAGGTGCTACAAGCATTATACAATTTCATCAAGTTCAACTTTATTTCTCAGGAAAAGTGGTGTCGACAAATAGGTGGTCGAACGCTATATATCAAGTCATGAGTGAGTTCGTGAATTTGAAGGCACACATTGCCCTAACAAAACCCAAATTTAATCTCTTTAAATTTAATTTCAAAGGTCTGAGTCAAAACGTTCTACCCTAATTTGTAATATTTACGTAGAAATGAGGAAAGAAGCGAAGCAGTGACACCCGGATGTTTAGACTGGTGCCGCACATAGTGCAGCCTGTACGCAACCAAAGCGTCATAGACCAAGGGCACTATAGTGTGAATTCGAACGGTCCGACTTTTCCGAACCAAACTGGCGTACCCAGAATTATTTTCGTGACTGATTTTCAAACAAACGGCGCATTTTTAAAGTGTGGTCGTGACATTGCTGTATTCTACTTTTGAAAGATCTTTCCAATCATAGCAATTTTAGGGCGAACGCTTTTTGTAGCCCAATTGGGCGTCATCAAAGCAATGTGTTCCTTCGATAATGGAACAGCTTTTTATTACTCATTATCATCTATAAGGTATAAAATTCAATACGAGGAGAAGGAAGAGGTTGTACCGAGATGCTGCAAGGGATGGATTCGAACCGGTAACAACTGTTCTGAACGTAAGTTCTTTTTTAAATAACTAAAGCCTATAAAATATTAAATAATTTTGTTTTCCATTGCCTATACAAATTTTAAATATTTTTAATCTGCGCCTGTTTCTTTCAATAACGACGTTAGCAAAACATCAGACATGGTTTAGATTATAAAAAATGAACATAGTCAGGGAATATTATCAGATATCTGGCAAATCTGGGAACAAATTCCTTACCAAGAAATGTCTTCACCAATGCGTTTGTAAAGGTGTCTACTAACACATTCTAAAAAGTTTAAATTGAACTCCCCTAGGACAACCCGTGACGGCTGCTGAAAGATGGGGTACTCGGAACCTTAACCGGCAAAAATAGAAAATGTTTAATTCTGCCTTAAGCAGCTTATGAGGGGTCAAACTAGGGGTTTTTCATGATTCTGAATCGATTGCAAGCATTTGTTTTGCACCAAAACTACTCCTTGGTGGAGAAACGGCCACGCCCACCTTTCCCGTTGCGAATGTGCACATGTATATTTTTAAAAAGTAGCTTTATTAGTTTATTTCAATTTCTCGAATACTAGTTTGAAAACGATACTGCTCCACAATGTCAAATTCCTCGGGAGTCAATGTCTGAGTCTTCTCCAGACTCTACACCATCGTGGATAATACATGTACTAAAGGGGGATGTTCGCAAATGTTATACCTTTAATGACATACTATGCTTTAAATGCTGCTTTTTGATGCTCATTCTTGGTGTTCCCACTGGAATAAGTGCAGCCATCTGGCTTCCGGATAATTATAATACACAGATTGGATTTTAAATGTTGATTATCTTGCTTCTTAGGACACCCTCTAAACAAGTTATAGTACAAAATCATAAAAATAAAAAAAAAGTAAAACTACGGGGACATTAAGACATATTATGCTGCTCATTTCCAGACTCGTGTTCCTAATAGGAAATGGTGAACAATATTTTGATTTTCTGGTTACATTAACGAATATAGTTGTAATTACAATCAAATATCCTTTTAAATGTTATTTCCGCTTGTCTTTTTTTTCATTAAAAAAAGGTCAGGAATACTTGGAAGAAAATGTGAATTTGTTCAAGCATTGCAGTCCTAATCTGCACTTTGCTTTGGGTGCAAAATACTTTACTCTGCGCATTTCAGGAAAAAAATTAATACTGTCATCAATTTTTAATTGCATAATCCGATGGAATGCAAACTGAAATAACACCCAAAAAGCAAATGTAACGTTAGAAAATGTAGGACTTAGACCTATGATGCGAAACGGCATAGGCCTAGTTAGTTAAAAAATGTATGAACCTCCCTATAGGCCCCTACCTGAAGTTTGGCTTTCCCGATGAAGTTGATGAGCTTGGGATAACCTCTTCATCACTTTCTTCAGATGTTGGTGCAGAAGAATTGTCATCGGACATATCAGAACCGCTATCTGCGAAGATTTCCTCCTGAATTGTACTAGCATTTACGGCCATGATGGCTGGCAAGTGAGCGCTGGATGCAAAATGCAAAACTAATCCGGCACGCGCGCTTGCCTTTTTTGACCAATCACAGAGCACTGTCCAAAGTGAGGGCGCTATTCACAGTTCAGTTGCATACGTTATAGCTCGTGCCATCGCAGCAGGGCACGCTTGTGACGAAAGTCTATTCAATTTGTGTGACTAAATGGCACTCCGGGTAACCAACTTGCCCACAAGATTGAGCCCAAGTGGAGCGCACGGTATTAATAGGGTTATTGTAAACTTCATAAATTCAGCCCTCGGGCTGCTGAATGAAGGTTAATAAACCATGAATAAATTGTGTATGTTACGCTTGACTGCACAAACACATTGTTGTGGTTCGCTTGGCTGCCAGAACCGCCGCGACAACCCGACGTCTCCCGTAAAAAACCGTACTCAAGGGGTTAAAGAGGCCTCCCACAGGACTGTTGAGCTTGGTCCAACCATGGAGGAAGAAAGTGTGTTTTCTTCCTCCATGGTCCAACTTGTTTAGGTTACATGAAAAACCGAAACAATTACTCTCCACACGAGAGTAATTAATTAATTAGTAGAAGCATGGAGGAAGTGTGCAACAAAAACTGTCACTGGGCCCGCGGAGGTTTAAAATGTATTCAATTATGACTTTTATGTACTGCGATCATAGCATATTTCTGTGATGACGCGATGCTTGAAATGGAACGTGCCTGAAAACATCAACATCCCCGTACGCTCCAGGCATCTTGCATGCGCATGGTTTAGGCGGCCCAGACTACACCTTCACTAACCTTTCAGTTCATACCCCCCCCCCCCCCCCCCCCCCCAATACGAAACTGACTAGACGTGAATGGTGAATTTCACGCAGCAAATTCGCATAAGCTGGTTTCGTTACGAGTTTTCTCATTTCCATCTATAAATTCCATTGGCTGGGATAGTGAGAGATGTAGATGTAAAAAGTAAAATTCATGCAGTGCAGGGGGTGGGTGTCGGGGACTGGTGATTTCAGAACAGAACGGCATGTGAATTTCGGCTACAGGATTTGAAGGACGTACTCTGATAGTACCGGCAAGGGGGGGGGGGGGGGCAATCCAGTTTCAAATGTTGGGGAGGGGGGGGGGGACATCACTGAAGTCACGTGTATGAAGCGCACACGGCGGGCGTCTTGGCGCGAAGCCCTTAATGGTGGGGTCTAACCATGGGCGTCGCGAAGGGGAGGGAAGGGGAACAAGGGGATCCCCCCCCCCCCCGGAAATTCTAAATAAATAAATAAATAAAAAAGAAGACGAAATATGCGAAGTCAATGTCGTACCCATTTGAATGTATTACAACACTCGAAACCTGCAAAAATGCGGCTATATAAATAGGCCTAGGTATCGCGGTCTTAAACAAAGCGTCGATTGATGTCCAGCACCCGCCTCCCCTTTCGATTTTTCTCCCTTTGCTGCTTTCTAGAAAAAAATCCTGGCTACGCCACTGACTCGTTGGTGGGAGTACGCAGCTACAATCGCACCCCTTGGCCTAGTATTATTAAAGCAATGCACGGAAAATGTAGCCTTGCATAATTATAACTCCTCCCACCGCGCAGCTATGGAACGCCGTGATAATCGAATCGGTGATGGACATTCGCAATCGGTGATGGACTTTCACGATCGGTGGTGGACTTTTGCACGTGATCGTTAACGTGGCGTGATCAGTGATGTGTATTCACAATCGGTGATGGGCGGGACTTTTGCAAGTGATCAACTGCTGACTGTATAATGGTAGGTAAAATTAAATAATAATGACCTTATTATTGAATTGGTTACCTGCATACGTAATGAGGGCTGCCGATTTTTATACACCGATGATTTATAGATTTTATGTTATCTATAATTATTTGGCATTTAACCTATAAAAGCTCCACGGATAGCTTGGATAGACCATACTGCAAAGTAACAGTCGGTGCGAGGATCGTCGGAACTCGAACTCGGTTAAATCACCAAGAAGACTACGGTACATCTCGACTTACACGTATTCCGTCTGGAAAGCTCGAATCGAACCGGCAGTTCATCGAGGTATGATGATTCTGACCTAAAACTCTGGACAAATTCTATTTTAATACCTTTCACCAAAATCGGCCAGGAACAGCAAAGTCTTGGAAAGTAACCCACCCACACTAATTCAGAATTGTATATATATATATATATACACATGATACATTTGAGATTTTTGTGCAATTTAGGGGGAAGGAAGTTGATATTTTTCTGTTTTGGATTATCTTGACATTACTTTAGCGTGACAATCACTCGGAGAGTTTTCGCTAGTAACGTATAACCAGATAATACTAAGCAAGACTTGTCTGTGCTAAACAAATCTGTGTTTAGGAAGCTCTGCAATGTAGGTAGTTGTAACATGTCGACAGTTCTTGTAGTTTCCTCAGAAAGAAACACATTCACGTCCAGAATTAATTTCAAAATTATTTTGCGTTTCACCTCTAGATGTCTCACTTTGTGGTCTTCATTGTTCTGTCTGCCTTGGTTGTCATGGAGATTCAAGCAGCCACCGACTGTCCAAATTACGATCGTGGTAAGTTCTATTCATCAAAAAAATAAACGAATGAAAATATGTGGCCTATTTTCGTGCACTTTTGAAACTCACGTATGTAGGCATATGCATGCAATCCTCAAGTACGTGTGTACACTCTTAGAATTGTAACCAATTGAACACAATCCCTGCTCTAATCTTACCAATGCCAATACAAAAAAATTGAAAATGTATTCAAATTTACCTAGTCAGTTTCCCTTGTGGATTGTTTGACGAATCATAAGTTAAAAAGTTGTATCATTAAGTGATCCCCACAATGTCGCTTCCCAGGTTGTATCGTAAAATTGGGTGTGATCCCGGCCCATGGCTTGCCGGCTATACGGCATTCTGGGTTTAACTTCTGACTAGCGCCCACCCGAAGATACTGACGATTTGGGAGACCGCCAACATAGGGCAAGATAGCTCAGTTG